>JAQKAE010000001.1:0-1230890 GCA_027943155.1 Podospora tetraspora | reverse complement strand
AACCGTCCACCAAGAACGGCGAACCCGCCAAGGTCACCAAGTCTGACCTTTTTCTCTGGGGCGTCGCCGCCAAAATCTCGGGCGTCGAGGGTCGCGGCACGGGCGAGTTTACACTGCTGGTCGAGGGCGTATCCCGCCTCCGCGTCGATAAGGTGTTCTCGGACAAGGCATATCTCGAGGCTCGCGTCGTGACCTTTCAAGATGATTGTGCGATCCTCCCCTGTGTCCTGCGCAGTTGCTTGGCTTGCTGACAGTATCCGTCCAGCTTCGCTGTCGAGCACGGCCCTCGAGGAGGCCTTCCAAGAGCTGAAGCTGCTCTCGAGGCAGCTGGTCTCTCTCCTCAAAGTCTCGTCCATGTTCCCCCGATCCGGCGGCGGGCCGAGCCTGCCACCCCTTCTTGCCCGACGCCTCGACATCTTCATCGCGAAGCAGACCCAACCTGGCGCGCTGGCCGACTTCATGGCCAATTTTGTCGACTGCACCTATGAAGAAAAGCTACAGGTACTATCTCTGCTGGACGTCAAGCAACGGGTCGCCAAAGTCATCGAGCTGCTCGACCGGCAGTACCGGGATAATAAGAACAACATGCAGATCACGACGGTCACGGCGACGGCCATCCCGATTGTCATTGATCCCGGCTCCCCCGACAGCAGCAACACCAAGACCATGGTCATCCGCGGGAATATGCCAAACTTCCCACCTCCCGGCACATTCTCCCGTTTCCGCGGCCAACCACCCAACGACAGCGCAGAAGAAAACGAGTTGGACGAGCTGGAAAAGCGGCTCGAGGCTGCCAAACTGTCGCCAGAGGCTGCCAAGGTGGCCGGCAGGGAGATGAAGAGACTAAGAAAGATCCAACCCGCCCAGGCAGAACACGCCGTCATCCGGGGGTATCTCGAGACTCTCGCCGACATTCCTTGGTCCGCGACCACGAACGACCGCCTGGGGCCGCAGACACTCAACGCCGCAAGGAAGCAGCTGGACAATGACCATTACGGGCTGGAGAAGGTCAAGAAGCGCCTGCTGGAGTACCTTGCCGTCCTCCGACTGAAGCAGTCCATCAATGACGACCTGGACGCCCAGATCAAGCGGGCCGAGGAGCAAGCCAAGACGCCTGTTCCCGCCGAAGGTGCCATTGCTGAGACGCCGGGCTCAACACCAAGCCCAGCTGCAGGCCCGGCTGTAGGCCCGGCGGCAGGTTTGGCGGTGGAAACGGTCAACCCCAACAATCTCAACCTGGAGGTGCTCAAGGGCAAGCGCATGGTGGACAAGTCTCCTATTCTCCTTTTGGTCGGCCCTCCCGGAGTCGGCAAGACTAGTCTCGCTCGCTCCGTGGCGACTGCCCTGGGGAGGAAATTCCACCGCATTTCGCTCGGTGGCGTCAGGGATGAAGCCGAGATTCGCGGTCACAGGCGCACCTATGTCGCTGCCATGCCCGGCCTTATTGTCCAGGGCTTGAAGAAAGTGGGCGTGGCTAATCCTGTGTTTCTCCTCGACGAGATTGACAAGGTCGGCGGTTCCAACAATCACGGCGACCCGTCGGCGGCGATGCTCGAGGTTCTCGATCCCGAGCAGAACCACGCCTTCTCCGATCACTACGTGGGCATCCCCATCGACCTTAGCAAGGTCCTGTTCATTGCCACAGCCAACAGTCTCGACACCATTCCCCCGCCCCTGCTTGACCGCATGGAGACCATCTACATCCCCGGCTACACAACCCTCGAGAAGAAGCACATTGCTACGGACCACCTGATTCCTAAGCAGATCCGCATCAATGCCCTCGGCGACGACCAGGTCGTCTTCCCCCAAGAGGTCGTATCCAAGATCATCGACTCGTACACTCGCGAGGCGGGTGTCCGCAATCTCGAACGGGAGATCTCGTCGGTCCTACGCGGCAAAGCGGTCGAGTATGCCGATGCAAAAGACGAAGGACGCCCCGAGACCTACAACCCCAAGCTGACGGTCGAGGACCTGGAGCGCTTCCTCGGGACGGAGAAGTTTGAGGAGGAGATTGCCGAAAAGACCAGCCGGCCGGGCATTGTGACGGGACTGGTAGCCTACAGTTCAGGTGGCAACGGTAGTATCTTGTTCATCGAAGTCGCCGACATGCCCGGCAAGGGCACGCTGCAGTTGACGGGCAAGCTGGGCGACGTCCTGAAGGAGAGTGTCGAAGTGGCCTTGACGTGGGTCAAGGCGCACGCCTTCGAGCTCGGCCTGACACAGAACCCGGCCGAGAACATAATGAAGGACAGGAGCATCCACGTGCACTGCCCGTCGGGATCGATCCCCAAGGACGGGCCCAGCAGCGGTATCGCGCAGGCCATTGCCCTGATTTCCTTGTTCTCCGGCAAGGCCGTGCCACCCACCATGGCCATGACGGTACGTCTTTTTCCTAACCCCCTTTTCTCCTCTTGCCCCTCCCCTCCCCCTCTACTACCCCACCACCCGCGCTGGGCTGGGGAGGGGGCCAGTTCCCCCTTACGTGCGTTTCGCTTCTTTCGGAATGCACCGAGGCTAGTCGGGCTGACACGGTCGCGCGTGTGTAACAGGGCGAGATTTCTCTCCGAGGACGGGTAACCGCCGTGGGCGGCATCAAGGAGAAGTTAATCGGGGCCCTGCGGGCGGGCGTCAAGACGGTGCTGCTGCCGGCGCAGAACCGAAAAGACGTCAAGGACCTGCCGCAGGAGGTCAAGGACGGCCTGGAGATTATCCACGTCAGGTACGTCGTCTCGTCTCGTCTCGTGTCAGATGGGGGGAGGGGAGGGGGAATCCCCTCTTTTTTTTTTTTGCTTTGCGTGCGCTGTGTGTCGTGTACCTTTGTGCTCCCGTGTCTCTTGTCAACACCCCCCCTTTTTTTCCTCCTCCACCCTGTCTTCTCAATCGCTTCATGAACCCCTCTCGAGTCCATCACAGCACCAGCGGCTTGTTCTCCGCTGACATCATACCTACCTACGCAGTCACATCTGGGAAGCTATCCGCCAGGTCTGGCCCGACGGCCAATGGCCCGGCGAGGACAAGATTCCCTCGGTGCACAGTCGCCTCTGAAAACGAGCAGAGCGCGTCCTCTATTTGGCGAGGTTTTGTGTATCAAAGAACTCTCTGTCGAGCGTGCAGCGTCGTAATTTGCATCTTGGTGTGTGTCCCTTTGCCTCTTTTTCGTTTGGGAAAGAGGTCGAAAGCGCAATGCGCGCGCGCGCGCAGAATTGGAAACATGGCATGGGGCGTTTTTTGGTGGTTTGGTTTGGTGGTGCATTTGCATACTAGGCAGGCATGGTACAGCAGCGAAAGTAGACATATGAGGTTAATGTCAGCATGGTTTGAGTTTCTTTTTCTTGGAGGCCTCTGTTCTGTCTGGTATAGTCAGTGGCTAGGTGGTTTTCACTCCCATCTTGACCATGCTCAGAAAGCCGACACCATCCATCCGCCTAGCGTTCCCCATGTCATGAACATGACCACTCCTCTACCTCGGCACTGAACCCAATGCAATCTGGTAAATACCACACCTCTACAAACCCCCAACACCTCGGCGCGCACTCATCTTGTGCTTCAATTGCACCTAGGGGGGGCATCACAACCAAAGAAGGAGTCATTCCGTGTCTCGTGCCGCCGACTCGGACTCTGCTGGGGAATCAATCATCCATTCAATTCCCGACTGGACGGAGACGAGCAATGTCTCGTGCGTTGGATCCAATGGGCGCGGGCGGGCGGCGATGTCGTGCTGCTGTGTGTGCTGTGGTTGTGCGTGTGTGTGTGGCTGGTTGCTCTTGTTCGAGGATGGGCTTCTTGTTCGAGGATAGGGGGTGGTGTACGGGGTGGTGAGGGTGTCGGCGGTGTCTGGGGGGGAGGTGAGGGTGTCGGTGGTGTCTGGGGGGAGGATGGTAATGGAGGACCACCTTCCTAGGGGGGGGAGATAGGGGATGATTGGTGGCGGGCCTGTTGGTGATGCCGCTGGGAACCTTAGGAGTAGGGGGTACTGTGGTGGTTTGTGTCGGGGTTAAGGGGAGTTGTCCGGAGGTGAAGGGGAGGGTTGGTGGTAAATCAAGGGGCAGGGGATATGTCTAGGTGGTGTGCTGTTGTTCCTCCAGGGCTAGCGTTCAAGATGTCATCACTGTCAGGACCTCGAAACTGGAGGAAGTCCTCTCAAGATTGGTAAATTCTACCCCTGAACGAGAGCAGTCTCCCCGAGTTTTGGGCTCATTTCACCAAATAGACGCTGGAAGAACTTGACATTTGAGTTAAGCTCAGCCGGATAGTCCATCTCATAATCTCAACACATGAGGCGATGAGGCGACAGCACTGCAAAGACAAGGATATATCCATAAACATTGGACGTCACGACCAAGCCCTCCACGAAGGACAGAGGCCTACCCACAGTGGCAGGAAACATTCCAAATATCTCCTCTCCCCGATCCCCTCCAAGTCTCACCCCGTCACCGTCTCGCAAGCGGAAACTCGGAGGCCACGGTAGGAGATTTCGCCGCGGGAAGAAGGACGGGTACGGGAGGGCGGGAAGTTGTGCCTCCGCCTCGAGTCCATTGCAGTACCGATGTAGCCCCGTCGTATCCAAATGGAGAAGTGTGTAGGTGTCTGTGAGGCCTCACACATGACACATACACCTGCCCAGATGTAGATGAAGTCCCGGATATTGTGCCGGCGGCGGCGGAGTGTCAACAGGTGAGGTGAGGGGCGATTCTGCTTCCTTGACAGAGGAAAGGGGAAATAAAGGCCATGTCGATTGTAGTGTCACACCATCTGCGGTACCGCAGCTGGTACCACCCCTCCGGCGTGTGGTATCGTAGTGTCGTTGCTTGTTTGTTGACATATGTCCGCGTAAATCCGCCGCTCTCCCTCGGCAAGTCACGTTCGCCAGCCTATGAGGATTGCCCCAGGCAGGGCACCGCAGGTTCCCAAGGAGGCAAGAGAAGCATAAGGCCGGCGTAGAAACAAATCTGGCCGATACAGATTGGAAATGTCTCACGTCCCAAACATCTGGGGGCCCAAGACATCGGCCCCCTCCCCCCGGGCAGGCGCGGCGCGCCGCCGTTCGAAGCGATCCTGTCTCGTCTCGTCCTTGTCCCACGGCAGCGAGCCGGTGGCCGTTGACGCGGACCTTGATTTCCTCGTGAGACTTTGGTTGGGGGCCCCCCCGGGAGTAAACTGGCTCCTAGGTCCAGCTCGGTTGCACGGTGCCGGTTCCCCTCCTTCACTCTGGTCGACGAGCTGTGTGACACCAACCTGGAGAGAGGAGGAACCCAGGTGCCTGTTGCGGCTTGCAGGGCGACACAGCATCTTCCCGATCGATTGCGGCGAGATGTCACAGACACCGACCGGCCACAGGCAAAAAGGGGGTGGGCGGGCCGCAATTGGGGTGTGACGGCGCCAGGTTGCCTCCGTCGAGGCAAGGGTTTTCCCATTGGGACGCGTTCCAACCCCGGCAAGGAGGCACGTCGGTCGTTCGATGAACTTTGACAGGAATAGACCGAGGCGAAACAGGGTTGTGGATGTTGCTTTTGGAAGTGACGTGGCTGGGATCTCGCCGAGGGGGCTGGTTGCTGGACCAACCTCGTTTCTCCCCTTGTGTTGCACCACGAATCTCACAAGGCCGAGTCCCCTTGCACTTGTTCCATGTACGGCCGGCCTTTCCTCAGCTGTCACCGTCTTTTGAGGTTAGCCACAAGCCACACCACACCGCCTCAGGTTCAGCGCGAATGTTTTGTTACCCCTGAGGACCCCTTCTCTGCCAAAAGAGAGGAGGAAGTACCAGACTCTGATCTGTTACTCTTCCAAGACTTTGAAGATAAAGGAGGAGATGGTAAAGGGGGGGGATAAGACTCACACTTTTTAAGTTCCGAGCGGAAGAAGGACGCCGATGGTTCCGGTGACACCCTCCGACGTGAGGCCGAGGGAAGATGACAAAACTCTCACCGGTCATCACATCTATGCCCTACCGGAAGGCTTCTATTGTTGTGATTTGAGTTTACCCAACCGTTTGAGTGGTTGATGCCCAAGACTCCCTAGCGTCTTCTTGTCGACAGTCTGATCACATCCATGCTGGAGGCAGCCGAGTCAGCCGAGAAGGAAGTCTCAGTCCACCCCCCAGATAGAGACATTGTCCGTGACGTGACAGGTAGCCAGGCCGGGGAGAGGATTCCACAGACCGGTTTTTCTCTCCGAGAAAAACGGCGTCTGGGGAGGCCAGCGGTGTCTCATCTTGAGAACAATCCAGGATGTCTGGTGTGCGGGAGGGCTCTGCCGAGAAGAAAGACATGAGGGTGGCCGGAACTTGCATCTCGTCCAATTCGATCCCAGACAGGTCCCATCCCTAATCTGGTGTCGCATTGCAAGGGTGACTTGCTATGCCTTCTGAGATGGCCACCGCGCGAGTCCAAAAGGGGGTTCCCTGGGAAGAAGGGCGTCGTTTTTCCACACTCCTCTTCGGGGTCAAGCATGATCCCTCTCTCAACTTCAGAGTACAAAATGGCGATACACGACGCAAACTCAGGTGGGTGATCCACCTGTCTCGTACCAGGAGGCAAGTCCAAGCGGGAGTCTTGGTCGCATATAGCAAATCTCCCAGGCTTCCCGGGGAAGGGTATTCTGCCTGTACTTGATGGTCCCTGGCAGGAGAAACAACGTCGAATTATTTCTCCGGCGTCTGGCTGGTTGGGTCGGCGTTCTGTGGGCATCCGGATTTTGGGCTGCGTAGGTAGGTAGGCAGACACCGTGTCGAGTTGTAGTGCATTGGAATAGGACGTTCCCCAGGCGGTCTCCGGTTGAGATAACCCGGATATTGGTCGGGGCTGCCAAACTGGCATCGTTCCCGAGGCCCTTGAACATCCGTAGCTTGGATGAGAGGTGTCCAGATGGGGGTTTCTGTACCAAGATTGCCACTTGCTTGAGACTGGGAGGGCGACGTGGCACTCGAAGTTTAAATCAGTCGCTACATGCTCTTGGAGAGTGCCCTCCCACCGAAGGGCGAGTAAACCATGCTGTTGGCGACCCTAGCTCTGCTGGTATTCAAGAATACTAGACAAGAAACCCGTCCGTCAAATCTGAGAGGCCCGGTTTGTCCATGCTGGTTGGTCCTGGGATGGCGATTGCCTGGGGGCAACGAACAACCCGCTCCATGACGCCTCTCAGGGACCCTTTCAGGGACCTTCCAGGTGAGACGTCACGTCGGGAGACCAGACCGTCACTGACTGGAGGAGCGTTATCGAGCTTCAAGCCAGGATGACTTGCAAGTGCCATTGGTGGGTGGCCTCTCTCTCGGTCCGGGTGCCGACCGGTTCGACAAGATCATAAGCCGGAGTGTATTGGCCAGATTGGACTCGACGCGTCGCATTCTTGATTCTCGCTTTTCGCCGCCAGCTTCTCCCACGCGTCTGAGTGGCTCACAAAGCAGCGAGCCGAGGACACTCCAACCTGGGCTCTGTCGACGTGTGCTAGATGTCCGGAAGCGACCCGGACTTGTCCGGCTGTTGTCGCTGAGCTGCCAAATTTCCCCTCAATGGGAGTCCAAGATGGAGCTCGAGGCAAATCCTCGACGGCTCGGCTTTATCCGCACCGCGGTATCAAGAGGGCCGAAATTGAAGGGGCGCACATACCACTCGGTAGTAAACGAAGTGAGCCCACGTCCCCCAGATCCACGACGCAGGTATAAGGCTACCGCCTGGTGTGCGGTTGGGTTCCCGGCGCTAACATTGGTAGATTATGGAAGCCACCTAGTAGCAGACGGGCTGAAACCTGATGCTCTCGTCTGGTCCCGAAATCTGCAACCAAACGGCTGGCGGAAGCGCTCTGCAGACGTGGGGTGGAGGATCTTCGTCTGATGTCTGGAGAGGAGGGGGCGAGTCGGATCGACAGATCTGATTGAGATCCTGGGTGTGGATTATTGTCTCCTTTTCGGTGCCTTGCTCTCGAAGACGGGTGATACTCCTGAGCCCGGTCTTCTCAAGAAGCCCACGACAAAGTCCAAGGTGCCAAACTGTGAACTGTTCCGTTGGCCAAGTCATCGGGCTCTCTTCCACCGCCCAGGTGGGGGGGAGGCATTCCTCCTTTTGTCAGAGGTTGACAGGCCATAATTTGGGGTAGTATTGTGCTGCAGTCGATATGAGAACTGAACCCCGGGGTCCAGGTTGAGCTGTGCCGCATGAAGAGTCCAAAGCGGTTACAGCACCATCGCGGGACAACCACCTGGGCCGAATTTGGGCAGACTGGGGGTGGCATCGCTACCAAGTGTGATAGGCCCTGTCTCATCGATGTGACAGGGCCGGGATCTGCTCCCGATGTCCGGATGGCATCAGATTCGTAATTTTCGTGATCTTGCCAGAGATGGTATGTTGTGCTTTTCTGGCGTTTCGTCATCTTGTCTCTTAAGCTCCTCGGGACCTCCTCCTATGCCGCGATTCGGCGGTGACTGGCCGTCTCATCAGCGACCTGCGTCCATCAGTGTGCTGGTCTTGCGCGGAGAGAGGCGCCACGTCGAGTTTGCTCAATATAAAGGAGCGCCATGCCCGACAGCATCATATCTGCCATGATCAAGCCAATCGGGTGGTGTAAAACATCTCAACCACCAGCAGGAACATCGCAAGAGGCACATCGGCGACAGTACAGCACACAGCCGCCACTCATGGCTGTGGACTACCTCTTCCCCGGTACTGCTGAGGGTTTTCCCCGGGGGCTGCGTTGATAAACCGTCATCTAAGTTTCCGTGACAACTGAGCGAATGGCAATCCGCATTGTTGTCAACGGACGCACCAATTGGAACCGGCTGTCGAGGCTTCATGGCACGCCTGTTGCCACGGCGAAACGACACGTCGATCGCACCCGCAGCTTGCTTGCCTGTTCTCGGTGAGAGATGAGGAGGGGCCCTCGGCACGCGACAGTCATTCTCTCGACTCGTTCGTGGCACATATACTTCATGACCCAGAGGAGGCAGCCCAAGTCATAGCCCAGTGGATGGGACCGGATTTGCAGAGCCGGCCTGGCCTACACGAGAGAGAAGACTGGGATGTGGTGAGAGGAAATGATGGACGATGAGAGAAACGAGATGTCTCTGGACGTGTGCCGTTACGATGTGTGGAGCAAAACGGTCAAGGTCATCCAGAGTCGCGGCCAAGCTGTCCTGAAGCACGCTCAGGTAGGGCTTGGTCGTTCGGTTGAATATGTCACAGACCGACCCATCCACCCCGCAGGAATTCTCCCCGCTAAAAGGTGTCCCAGACCGGCTTCTCGCACTGGGCCATGGGGTTGCGACTGGCGGTATGCCTGGCAGGACGACGCAGGAGAGTTTCCCGATTGGCAACAGCGCACTGCGTGGGAGCAGCAAATGGCCCTGGCGACGGACCTGACGCCAATGAGGCTCGCAGGCGAATGAAAGGCGCCCCCTTCCTGCGTTTTACAGAAAGGCCGAATGGTGTGCCGAGAAGAACCTGATGTTGCTGATGCCCGTAAGGTGGCTCCATTGTATTTCGTGCGCAAGGTGCGGCAGTAGGGTTCCGTTCTGATGCGGGCGTGCGGTCTATCGAGGTGAGAATGAAATGACCCAGGCACCCCAGGTAGGTAGGTCCTCACCGGCCGGCACATCCTCGGTACTCGGGGGGGAGCGTGAAGAACGATCTCGTGCAAGTCGGTCGATGAGCAGCCAGACTGCCATGCTACCTGCCAGATAATGTGTTGATAACGAAGCAAATCCTGAGAGCTGGGGCCCGTCCTTCTCGTGCTGAATTATCCAGCGAGTAAATAATCCCTCGTCCGGTCGTTGTCCATACCCTGGTCCTTCGCCTTGAGGGGCTTCAGGGAGCCTCGTGGCCCGGTCGATCATTTCGTTCTGAGACCAGAGGTTCTACGTTGCGCCAGGGTAGCGTGGTATTGTGGTGGACAGGGGCAGTTGACGACACCGGCTGACGAGTCCAGTCCAACTTTCTTTTTCTTCGGCGGCTTGCCAGGTGAGCAAGGGTCGCAGACTCACCACATCACGGAATGGCCCTTGCGTTTCCTGGGCGCAATCGACATCTCGCAGGGCAGAGTGTAGCGTATCAGCGGCAAGGCGTCTGATTGGTGAGGACGAGCTTCCGGCAATTCCAACATCAACGGGCCAGCCCTGGAGCTTGGAGCTCCTCGGCTCTGGCAGGACAAGATGGCGGGTGGCGGGAACTCGCGATCCCAGGAAGCATTCCAGGTGTGCTGTGATTTCAACACCGGGTCAGGGGCCTTGGTCACCGGCAAGCAAGATGACTGTAATGCGGAAGACGATAACCCATCAGGGCGTATGCAACCTGTATGTACCAGACAGTTTTCGGACAGTGGTGCATCTCCCCTGTTGGCGCAACATTCGCAACATGGGGTCGAGTTGTTGCTCGCGCGGTCTTGCGGACCGGAATGTGGAGCCTCGGAGCCAACTCGGCGCGCAGCCGGCACACAACCCGCGGGCCGGTGCGGGAGGCGCCGCCTGGGTTGGATCCTGTCAATGAAAAGTCTGAGAGGGGACTGCCCATCGAGGATGGCAATGGGGCTGATTCGCAGTTGCTCATCAGTCCACAAAAACTGCCATGGGATATTCCCGGGACACCTGTGCTCCAGAGAGTCCCATTGTCATCGGTGCATCGACAGCCGAGGCTGTGGAGTTGTGCGGGGCCGGGGCGTAGGTCCGGCTCGGTCGGAGGATTGTCGGGACGGAATGCTGGTGATCCCGCCTCTGAAGTTCTCCACAACACCCCCTGCCTTATCAGCTCCAATCAACGGGTTCGAAGAGAGCCGATTGGGATGTGACATGGGATCTCTGGAGAGCAGCTGCTTCTTCGAGCTTTGCGTCGTCGTGCACGTAAAGGCCCACGCTCAAGCTTCGGAGGATCGACGGATGGCTTGCAAGCTATGTGACCTTCTGCGACCTGAGAGATTGTCTCAGAAGCAGGTCCAGCGAAGGCGGAAGGAAGCAGACGCAAGTTCAACATTGCGTTCTCGTTACCCGCAGCGTTGCTCCGCGTATGATGCAAGCCAAGGAGGCGCAAAGTTGGGCGCCCTGACATTTGCGAGAGACCCGGAGAGACAGAAGAGCTGCTGGCGGTGCTTGACGGGTCCCTGGGTGTGAGGGACGACCATCAGCTTGTTGAGACCCAGCGGATGGGAACGCAGGTGGCCCGTCTCTCCAGTGGATGTTGCGCCAATATCGGAGAATGGCAGGGGCTTTGAATTGTATGTCCGACCAAGAACCGAGCGAGAGCGACCAGAGAGTCGGTGGCAGACCTGAGACACGGCAGACGGTGACTGAAATGAAGCCTGTTCCGCAGTTGTCCCAAGCCGCATCGCCAAGCTTTTCTCGGAGATTTTTTTTGCCCGGTGGAGCGAGCCTTGAGACCGGATCGAAAGAAGAGCAGTCTCTACTGTACGCAATGAGATTGTACTTTGAATGACGAACATTGACTCCCACCCTGACGCGCCTGGTCATCGTTAGCTGTCCATTTCGTCGATGTGGTGGGTATCCCGAGGCTTGGTGTGGTGCACCTCGCCGACGGAGCGGAGGTGGTGTAGGAATATCAAGAAGATGAGACTCACAGCGATGACGGCAAACAGAGCCAGGGCCGAGGAGGGGCAAGCACGGTGTCACCCGAGGGCCAGTCGTATGCCGAGAGGGATCGCCGTTGAACAGGCAGAGTCCAGAAGCTCAGACGACTCGGCTGGAGGGCGGTCCGTACCAAGACGCGACAGAACTCGAACGCATCAATGCAAACGGAGGTCGGCGGCGGGGCGGCTGCCAGCGTGTTGCAGAGGCTCGGCTCGGCTACGGGTTGGACAAGGGAAATGGAAATCTTGAGTCCCACAGAGACGGATATGCTCCGTCGATCTGGGGGTGCGTGCGGTGAGGGGTGGGAGCCCTGGGAGCTTGGCAGCTTGGGCATTCCATCTTACCAAGACGACGGAGCTCGATGAAGCTTCAGGTGGAAAATGAGAGTGGAAGAAAATTCTCCTAGTGTCGCTTCCTTCAACGCCCGGTAGAGAGAGAGTCCCTTCATCTCATGATGGGGCAAGAGCGCATTGACGAGTTCCGGCCGGGAGCCGGTGGAAGGTCCATACTTGACCCGCAGAGTCTAGACCATCATCGATCAGATGATTTCGTCGGCGGTCTGGTCATGCCCGGGAGGGTACCTGGGAGTAGCTTCCTCTTTTTGCGTGCTCTCACGGAGGGGAGCGTCTCAGAAGTGGCATCTCGTCAGAAGTGCCCCTCCATTGTCGCCCCGCGGGGCAAGTTTGTTGCCATGTTGGGAAACTTTCCATCATCAAGACGCAGCAACGTAACGGCGGGGGCAGGAGATAAGGTACGCAGCCCTGTCATCCTGCAGGTATATCAGAATCGCATGCGTATATTACCAATTCCATTTTCCGCAGCTGGTGGAAGCCCTGACACCGTCTCGGGTTGTGCCTTTCATGTTCCATTGGCCACGAGGAAGGAGCCTCGGAGCCTCCCGCCGCGTCGCACCGTCGACGTCACAGCCAGGGAGCATTGGACCCCTGAGGGCGATTGGCCGCCTGCACCATTGTTAATGCCGAATTTTCAACATTGGACGATAAAACCTCGCCAATATCACCATGTGTCGTCCCAACCTGGCGTCATGGGTACCAACGGTGAGGGATCAAGACATGGGTGGCATCTCGTCCGTTGGTGGTTTCTGTCAAGTCTGTTTGCTTTACCTTGCAAGTTGATTGAAAGTGCAGTGAGAATTCTTCCGCAGGAACAATCGGATTTGGCCTTCTCTCCTTGACGGGGGACCGCATCCCGGCTATGCAACTGGCCCGATGGCATCACCTCGGCCGGGCTCGGGTCCGGAGTCGCTGATGAGAATGCCCCGGGTTCTGTCCAGTCAGTATGCCGTACGGCCCGGTGTTGACTTGCCAAACGGCCTAGTATCTCTCCTCGCAATTTGAAGATTGTGGTCAGCGGGAAACTCGCTGCCATGAACCCATCCATGTGACCAGTGAAAATTGGCGCTCTTTTCGGATGCGCTCTTTTCGGATGCGCTCTGCATCAAACCGCCCTGAATGCTCGGTTGAGATCATGCAGGCGCATGCCGCTTCCAAGCTTCCCTTGACACGTACCGGACGGTCTGCACATGCGGGCTTGGGACATTGAATTGACGTCCGATGCCAAGACCTGAGCTAGGGCGCGAGAGGGTTCAATTCTCCAGGGTGGCAAGACTGACAATGGGGTTCAGACTGACAATACTGTGGTCAGTTCCTCTGCATCTTGGTCCATACTCATCCTCGAGCACATGGCGCTGCAAACTCTGCGAGTGGTCAAAAAGGGTAATCCTCCGTCGAGGTCGGGTAACTTGATCACTTGCATGCAATGCAGGCCAAGCCTAGTCGCGGGGTCCGTGAGGGCGCCTGGGGGAGGGGGAAGGGGGGAGGGGGGGTTCGTTGGGGTACGTGGGTACCGAGTTACCTACTCCAGGTACCTCCCACGACCATGGCGATCATCTCGGCAGCTCAGTCATCAGCAAGCGACCGTCTACCTTGGAGAGATACGCCAGGCCTGGACAGGTGGGCCCAAGGAGATTTTCATGCCGTCCCACCGAGCACGACGCATATGTCTGTCTCGCTGCGGAGGGGGGATGGTGTCAAAAGGAAGCCGAGAGGGTGGCACCGGCGCCACAAAGCCCTCGTCTCGAGGGGTGCAGACGGAGGCAAGCCAGCTGAACCTACAAGGTACTTGTGCCTCGCAAGTCGGACGATTGACCGTTCCATTGTAGAGAGAGGTACCAGCTCGACGAATGATGGCTGTGTACCGAGGAGAGGCATTTCCCCGTCTGCCCGAACGGCACCAATCGCGTCCTTGGTTGCAACCTCGGGCGAGCGATCCGTCAAGGACAATGAAGGAGCACATAATTTGCGGCGTGGTGGTGGGCTCCCACAAAAGCGCAGAAAGGAGACGACGACGCACCCATGGTTGTCGAAGAATCGACGGGAGCACTGCTTGGTAGCACGCACCAAGTTGAGGGTGTGAGCCCGAGGTGTGCCCTGCAGAGGAACAGGTGGCCCATGCCATGGTCAGGTTGTATTCTTCGCAGCCCTCCTCTGCAGACTCGAAGCGGAAGACACTGCGGCCGAAGCCCCAAATCTTGATCATGGAGATGCACAGAAGCACAGCGTGGCACTTGGCGCGATCCGAGACGGCCAGTTCGCCATCCCGCCTTTCCCCAGAGTCTGGCTGAGACCTTCTGGGTCTGTCTGGGAAGGGGAGGGGGCGTCGTAGCAGGATCAAGCGAGGTTACCTCCAAGGCTGTTGACGGACAGAGTTCCCTGGGTAGCCTTCGGTCCCGTCTTATTGCCATGGAAGCGGTGATAACTCAATGATTTGGGGCTGCCAACAACCTATGTCGCGGTACTGTGTAAGTATTTCATAACCTGCTTGGCGACCAGGCCGGTGGAGGATATAACACAGTAGTACACCTGTTGGAGTAAGCACATACCCCTGTTTTATCTCAGCTGGCTCTCTTCCTTATCCCCGCATCGCCGTACTGTCCAACCCGGAGATGTGAGAGGGCAAGGACCTAGCTGCGGCAAGCGCTGAAGAGAGAGTCTGGGGTATAGACCAAGTTGGTGCCCGTGCGCATGGATGTACCTAAAGTACTCTGGCCAAGAGCTACGTGTGTGCCTGTTCTGCAGGCTCTGCATTGGCAACGTCCGCGTTCGTGGGCTTGACCCTGCTGGCATAATCCCCCCAAACCTCGTTCTGCCAGCTTGGGAAGAAGTGGGAGGCGGGAGGGGGTGGTGCCATCCGTTCTTGGGTGCAGCTCACACACCCAAACCCGCCCTGCCGCCTGCCTTGAGCCTCGGACGACTCGGCTAGCCCTTGGAAGGCGCAAGGCGAGGTGTGGGAGGTGCTAGACGGAATGAATGGGCAGGCACGGCAGGCACAGGACCCAGTCGCCTTTTCTTGCGGTGTCGTCAGGGCTGAAAATTGGGATTGGGAAAGGAAGGTACCTAGGCTGCTGCGTCCATTGTATGCCGGGCAGCTTGATCTGCCTTTTGCTGCAACAGAGTTCCATCTTTTCTGCATGGCACATCACCGCCTGCGCTCTTTTCACTTTTCACCCCGGCAAACTTCTGTATGGATCTTCCCCTCGCAGAAAGCTCTCCTTTTCCTCCATTCCCCTCTCGCGTTCTGGCCTCCAAACCTCCGGCCTCGCGACGCCAGAGGGCGTTCGGGTCCCTGGCATTTCCAACCTGAAGCACTGAAGCAAAGAGGCAGCGTAGCATTTGGGGCGTGAGCGCAGCCGAAGCCCGCGCCATGGCACCCACCAGCACACGTCTCTAGCCCCCATCCTAAACGGCGCCCAGAACATGAGGTGGAAGGTCTTGAGCGTAGAATGCTACGGCGGCGGGGGCGGGGACCATTGCGACACTGTCCTTTTCATCTCATCTCGACGAACCGGCCCACCACGCCAGCGTCCGTTGGGATTCCTGCTGAGGATCACGATCCACCCACCCGCCCCCGCTCGCATCTTTTCGGCTCCCGGGAGAGCACTCCAAAGCTTGGGGCAATGGGGGATGGCGGTGGCGGGCAACGGGCAGCTCCTGGCGCGCATCCGTGATGATCCGTCCTGGTTTCCGGTGCCGGGTCTGGTACTGACACTGGCGCTGATACGGCCCACGGACTTTGCACACGGACGCGCGACACCCCCCCCTCGCAAATCAGACGGCGTAGATTCTCTTTGGACATTGGACATCGTCGACCGCTCCGCGCTCATGCCCGCCCGCGCTCGCTTCCGGCCTGGCCTGGCCAGCAGGGGCACGACGAGCCAACGAAGGGTTCGGGCAGAAGGCGTTGTGCCAATAGACTGACGCCATCCTGGAACGGGCTGCACCGCCGTGCATCCCAGAGGGCTTCCGGGTTCGCTGTCTTCGCTGCCAGCGGGCGGCCAGCCAGCGTCTCGCACCGCGTGCCCGTGGCTCGGCACTGGCACTGGCAACACTCGTCGCACTCGCACTCACACACTCACTCACACTCACCGCACACCCCCAACCGCTGGCTGTCAGTGTTAATTAACCGTAGTGGTTGGATGCGCCCGGATCAAAGTACCCTTTCCCTGTGGTTGCGGACGACCAGACAGGCACCAAGTCGTTGACCCCGGCCACCGAACCCCCCATCCTCCTCCAACGAACCCCCCCTCCATTCTCGGTGGTGGGCAGTCTGTGCCCTGTGAGAACTCTGAGGGCGACCGGGGGGGGGGCTTGCTGGCATTGTGGACTACCCTTCGATTAGCGGTCATCCACGGCCGGGCACCTACCGGGGCCCCTGGCACATCCTGGCCTCGACCACCCTTGCTCCGTCTGGGCCCGTCCCAATCGCGCTGGCTGTCTTTAAGTCGCACAAAAACCGGCCAGTGCCACTGACACCGATCCCCTCTACCGACCCGACTCTCTGCCCAGCCCAGCAAAATCCGAGAAGCCCTCCCGAGCCTTCAACGACGCGAGACGGCACCTCGCGGCAGCTCTCGACACTCTCCGGGCTGACCATCCACTCGTTCACACCTCACACCTCACACCTCACACCTTGCCCGCCTGGCGACATCGACGACGACGGCCCTGCGAAACCCCAACCAACCCAAGCCCCCTCGACAATCTAGAATACCATCGCACCAGACACCGCCGTATGCCGTGCTACGGAGCTCCCTCTGATCCGCTCGAGCTAGTACCTCGGTGCAGCATCTTGTCCGACCGGGCGCGTTAAAGTGTCGGCTCCTCCCTCTCCACTGACGGCCGCCCAGCGATCTCCGGCCGCACCACTTCTCCCCCGCGCGCGCGTCTTGTAAAGGAAAACGCCGCTCAGAGGGTCACGGTGCCGAGCACCTCGAGGATCCTATCATTGTTCACCTGCCTCCCCGCGCCGAGCACTCGTGATCGCATCTGGCAGTCCACGCCTCTCGGAGCCACCCGGTAGCACGCCACGCCCCGGTCTTAGCGGACCGCCCGCAAGACATCGTCCCGTCCCGACCGACACAGGATCACCGACGACGCCCGCCATCGCCACCGCAGTCCCACCACGTCGGGGTATGTCGGTCGTCATCCACGCGCACGGGGCACGGTCTGGTCGCTTATTTTCCTCTGTCGAGGTTGTCTTGTTGGTCGGAAAGGCGCGCGCATCGTCCGGACAAGGACGCCGGGATTGCTTGGACGCCATCGCTGCCGGAGGAGAGGCTCTTGCTCCATGCGGGTTATAGGCCGCCAAACAGACGAACCACGCACTCCTCTCGGCCACCGCCGGGGACTTTCGGACGTGACCCGCTTCGCTCTCGACCTGCCACGGGCCGGAGCAGATCCAGAGAGTGCTGCTCGCGCGAGGAGCTACCCTTCCCCGCCCATGTCAGGGTCTCCACCGCTCCCCCCGAAAGCAAGCCAGGAGGCCGCCGAAAGGATTCAGGGAACATATCAGACAACGACGACGGCACAGGATGTGTATCGCGGGCGACTTGCGACGCAGGGGGAAGAGAGGGCGCAAACCTCGACCGCGCCTCCCAGAATGTCGCCTTCGGTCGGACCCGAACGCCTGTCGTATGGCTTCCAGCGGCACGAAGGCTCGATGACCAGGCCACTGCCTTATCCGCAGCATCAGCTCGCAGCCATCAACCCCCAGGCATCGTACCAGCCAGTTCATCGAAGCGCATCTTCGGCGCCTCTTGGCGCGCCCCAGTCTTATCCAGCGCCGATGCAGCAACAACACCAGCACCAGCTCCACCAGCACACACAGGCTCAGCAGCAGCAACCGCCACAGCAGCAGCATCAGCAAGGACCGGAACCAAGTCGACAAGCCTCGCCCAAACCGCAAAGAAAGACCAAGGGACACGTTGCCTCGGCATGTGTGCCCTGCAAGAGGGCTCATCTTCGGTTTGTTTACCTCCATTGGCCTCAGCTGCAGAGTTCAGAGCACTAACCGGCTGGCAGATGTGACGGTATGTACCACTGCGTGTTTCCTCCCACCCCGTCCCAATGCGTCGAGAGCGTAAGCACAAAGGGAAACACGGTTGCGACGCTGCGGTGCTGCTCCTGCCGCGCGGTGCGGTGATGACCTGTCGAATTAATTGACATGATATTGTCAAACAATTCCGGGTATCTTTAGGCGCGGCATTGAGCATGGCCAAGCATCAGCGTGTGACAAGCGATAAAGCCGCAGGAATTCGTCCCCTGGCTCATTCCCGACTTCGAGTGTGCGGCCCATTGGCCTACCAACCATGAAGCCATCGGACTGCAGGAACGGGTGGAGATGGCTCTCAAGCGAGTACCACTGGACTTGGGCGTCTGGGACGCGAGATGCGCGAGGCAACCACTGACTTTGACGTCGTCAACCACTGGGTTGGTGACGCTGGGTCGGGTTGCCACTGTATTTCGGACGCCAGGTCCCGCGGGAAGCCGGCCCGTTGCCTCTGTCTGTGGTGACACCCCCCTTCCAACCCAGTTTCCGGCCAGCGCCGTGTCGCGTCATCTCGCCAAGTGGCCCGCCCGCAGTCTTAAATAAGGACAAAAAGGCTCAAGGGGTTGCTTCAACAACAGGAACACGCCTTTTGGTGCGATGACGCAAATCGTCACATCATGGGTCTCTCCAGCCACGACCTTGTCGGTGGCGATGCGGATCTTTGCTGACATGTCCATCCAGCCCAGCGTCCCTGTTCGAGGTGTATGAGCAACGGCAAGGAAGATGCGTGCATCGACGTGCAGCACAAGAAACGCGGGCGCCCTCGGCTACGAGATGACAGGGACGTCAAGTTCGACGGCTCCAGGTTTGGGAGTTCCGGCGATGCCATGCGACGGCCGATGCCGGTGTCGACAGCGTACGGCCAGAGGTCGTCGATGGGTATGGCTCACGATGACAATCTCCGACGCACACAATCGTACCGGATACTGAAATCTCAACCAGCCGAACCGATCGCCCCGAGATTCCCGGAGCGAGCCCTGGCCTCGGATGCCAACATATTCCCAGCGCCCTTGTCGATCCCCCCGCGGGCCCCGGAACCGGCAGCATACCTGACGGTCGATTTCGAGTTTGGCAATGCATCGACTGCCTTTCTCGATTCTATAGCGCGGCAATCTGTCAAGGGACTCAGGCTGGCCGATGTGGTGGTGGCAGGGGATCGAGAGAGGGCCAGCGCCCTCCACCGACAAATCCAGGACGAACGACAGCGAAAGGACCCGACCTATCTGCCGCCCATGTTCAGCAGGGAAAATGCAGACAGGGTGATGCAGTCATTGGGGTTCAGTTCCGAGGAGCTTTCGCGATACGCCCCGGAGTGGCAGGAGCACCTCAGTTTCATGGGCCACGACGGCCAAGTTCGACAGCTCTCCTTCCGGATGGGGCTGACCAAAGTCGACTCCATCTACCTCGTCATTCTCTGGTTGACCCCCATCCGAGCCTTCCAGTATCCAACGCCTTCGCCAAACCCGAGGGAGATCACGTACTCGTATCCCCCAGCGCAACAAGGCTATTCCCAGCCCACCCCGGTTTCGGCAACATTTGACGCCCGCCACTCGCGGCCTGGCGACGGAGGATACGGACCAAGGCAGGGGGGCCCGTTGATGGCGGCAGGACTCAGCCCGGGCATGCAATCCTCATATGCCGCGTCCCCCAACCGGCCCGAGTACTCCATGCACCAGAGCTATCAGGCACCCCGGGGAGAGCTGGCCACAGGTGGCCGCCCATCACAAGGCCCCGGATTCCAGCTTCCGCCGATACGGAATCAACAGCCGAGCCCGACACAGCCGCAGGAATCTTCTTACCCCTCCAGAGAAGAGAGGTCGCGGGTGGACATTGGTGGCCTGCTGGATCGCCCTGGACCATCGAACAAGCCACGCCAACCATGACCGATGTCGACGTCGGAGGAGCCGAGGTGAAGGAGCTTGGGTCGCTGGGAAGATCGAGGGGAGGTTGTGGGCACAACTCGAGTCGTCGACAGGATCTTCGAGTATCGGGAGGCGCGGCTTGCGATGGATTTTCAAGATTCCGAATTGCATTACGAAGGATACGGCGCATGACTCGCACATAATATGCGCGCCTGGGCGAGCTGTTCAACCAGGGCCTCGGGGCGGGGCGAATGGGAAAAGGGGAGAGGGCATTCTTCGGCGTTGTGGGTGGCTCTTTTTTTGGTGTGGCGGATGGGTGGGAGACG
The DNA here is from genome assembly GCA_027943155.1 of Podospora tetraspora. NCBI lineage: Eukaryota > Fungi > Ascomycota > Sordariomycetes > Sordariales > Podosporaceae > Podospora > Podospora tetraspora. The sequence goes on along the minus strand of JAQKAE010000001.1, from coordinate 1,210,734 downwards.
CTGGCAGGTTTTGCGTCCCCCGGGGTATTCGATGTTGTTGTTGTGCTTGGTGACAAGGGGACGGTTTTTCTCTTCTTTCTGTCGGACTATTTTTGGTGGTGGGGTCCTGGACACACACATTTTGTTGTTGAGTTTTCTTCCGAGGGGCAAAAATGAGGGATGCAGTTACGGCCATGGCGTTACGGGTAGCGGGATGCTGTGTTGTGGTTGTAATTGATTCCCTTTTGATTTTTTTTTGTATGTCGGAACGGAGGCGGCGGCCGGCCGGTGCTGTGGGTGGGGCTTCCGGGGGTCCGGTCTCGGGATTCGGGATCGGGATTCCGGGGAGGTTCTCCGGGGTTGGGGTGGGGCGGGTCCGGGGAAGGTGGGGTGCAGTCAATACACGAATGACGAGCACAAACAGTGTGTTCCTGGGATGGAAAGCATCAGCATCAAAATCCCCCTGTGATGTTCCTGTGATGTTCCTCGTGGTGTTTGGCCGTTCAAGCCCGGGTTCGGTCCGGGTCCGGTCCGGGTCCGGTCCGGGTCCGGTCCGGGTCCGGTCCGGGTCCGGTCCGGGTCCGAGTGGCCAGCCTTTCAGGTTGGCGTTTGCGTTTGCTCTGGGGAAGGTCTCCATGGGTCAGCGTTGGACCCTTTTCCATTCGATGAGATTCGGTTGCTGTTCCCTCAGCCGTCACTGCCTTCTTCGGATTGCGGATTGCCTTCCCGCCGCGCCTTCCGTTTGGAGTGGCCGTTTGGATTCCTCCGGGGGGGAGTTTGCTGGCCGCGTGGATTTTTCCCGTTTCGATTTTGTCCCTTTCGTTTGTCCCGCATCCCCTTTCCGGGTCGCGGCCGTTTCCATAAACGATCCTTGCCCACCTCATCGCCCTCGTTTCCTTCCCGCCGCATCCCAGACCATTTGGGCTTCTTCCGCGGTGTCGTCGTCCCCCTCCTGGCCAGCCCCTGTACATGGTGTTGCTTTGTCACTCGAGTCTCCCCGTTTTGTCGATTCAAGCCATCCCCTCCCGGCTGGTAGGCTGCATGGTCCCGTCCGGGGAACTCGAGTCGAGTTCCCGGGCTGTGCAGTCCCTGTCCTCTTCTTCTCTTGCCGTCGGCCCCAATTCCATCCCCCCCACCCGCTTTCCTGTCCCGGAAGTCGTTGATGATGGGGGGACCCAAATGCGGACTTGATGTTTCTCGTCGTCGTCGGTCCCGGTTCCTTGCAGACCCCCCCCCCCCCTTCCCCCAAGCCGCTCATCGTCCCTGCCCCGTTCTTCTCTCGATTTTTTCTCGGATCCATTTTGGCACCTCCAGCCCCCGTCTCGAAGTTTGATAACGATGGTGCGGCCTAAACGCTGGCTTGTGTTTCGCGTCGCCGGTCTCGGTTCCTTCCTCGGAGCCCTTTTCCATCTTCTTCCCAGGGTCATCCCCCGTTCCGGTCGACAAGTATCCCACCCATGGATGGTATCAACAGAGAGAGCATGCGTTCGTGCCTTGAAGTTCTCTGCCCTATGGATGGTTATGGCGTGAACCCAGCATCGGTCGGTAGTCCGACTTCGGCAGTCTTGTTGTCCTCAAAAGGGGTTAGGATGGGGTAACCCGGTGTCGGACACGTGCGCTTGCCGCGTGAAGGGGTGTGACGTGGTGCACGTGGCCAGGCAAGGCAAACAGACATGCGCGGATGGAGTGAGATGGGTCGTCGTGGTGTTTGCCGGATGGGTGGAGACGGGTGGTGTTTGTGTGATGCCAACGGGGCGGTGTCGGAGGGTCGGCTCGGGTCGGGTTGCTGGTGATGATGGTGATGATGGTGATGTTGTTTCTTTCCGTACCCCCGATGGAGGTGAGCTGGCGGCGATGGGATGGATGGACGGTGGAAGGCTGTGTGAGGAGGGAGAGGGGGATGGAGAGGGGACGAGGATGGGGTGGAGATGAGTAGGATAAACGGCACGGCGTGTCGTCGGAATAAGACTTGGAGCCGCCAGCTGCTCCGAGCCAGTCAGACCAACCAGTCCCCTTGGTCGACTGCCATGGCAGGCCACATATGAATGGTCAGGCGTCAATAAGGCCGAAGCAAGGAAGAGGAGCCGGTTGGGAGGGGAGAAGGCAAAATAACCACGGGAGGGCGGAAGAGGAGAGAGAGAGCGGAACGGAAGGGGGAGGGCAAATTAAAAGAGCATGGCGAGGGAGGCGGGCCAGCTAATCACAGCACGTAATACTGTGTCACCAGGTTGGGTCGTATTCCATGTTAGGTGGCGGGTGGGTTGGGGGAGATTGATCACGCTTTCAGCCAGGGCTGGGTCTGCGGTCTGGCAAGGGGCTGGCCAGGGATGGATCCGAGACGGGGAGGTCCTGGACGAGGTCGATGAAAGGCCAGAGAAGAAGATGCCCTAGAAGGATTGGTCGTTGGACCAGCAGATGGGCATCGGGGATGTTTACAGTTTCCGACTCTAGTACATTCAGCGGCTAGCCACCCTCGGTGTCCGGAAGGGGGGCGGCGTCACCAGCGGCGCCGTCCGGTCGTTGTTTAACCGTGTTTTGCTGGCACGTATCATCGGCCTCTTCCTCCCACCCAAACAAGAAACAGAGGGGGGCGCTAGAAGATCGCCGCCCGACCCGGGCATCCTGCAAGCTGACTGCCTCCCGCCATTTCCGTGTTTCGAACAAGTCCGCTCCGCTTCCCCCCAACGAAGGACAACAAGAAGCACCTCCTCACCCTGCGCAAAACACATTAACCTCGCGAGATCCGGCTGCGCTACGTACAGTACCTTTCCGGGTTTAGGTACTCCCGCAGAGTTGCATTGGCGGGAAGACTTTCGGGGGGGGGTGGTTCCTCGCATCCGCACTGCATCCAGGGCCCGTCCCATTGGGTTTCGGCGCCCTGTAATGTGAGTGCTGACTGGCCCTGCAGGATGTTGGGTCGTAGGTGGTGGTGTCGGTTTCCCTTCCCTTCCTTTCCGGCCCAAGTTGCCAACCCCCCCCCGAGATGGATGGCACGCTGGGGTCTGAGCGGCACGCCTTCGCATGCAGGGAAGAAGGCGTCCCGTCGGAGATTTAGTTACCGATTGCCGGCAGATTGGCGCCCGCGTCGCCCGTCGATCCGGGAAGAGTGGTTTCGATCCTTGATTGCCGCGACAGGCCCTTTTTGTTCCTTGCTTCCAGAAGGACAGCATCTCCCCCGGGGGTCCGGGGATTCGTTTCCACTGGATGGTGTCGGCGACCGGCTCTTATTCCGCCGGATGTCGAGAAGTCGGTGTACTCATCTTGGCCAGTCCATCGGCCTCATCGGAAGTGGCTGGTCGCCCTGGCGATTTGCAGGAGCCACCGATGAACGACCACGACACTACTGTGTAATTCCCGACCCTAGCGCGCCGAGACCCATCCATGAACCATCATCGGAACTCTGACTGTTCCGACGGCCAAGACACATGTCATCATGAAGTTTGGACATCCCAGAGCACGATCCAGCAGAATGCGATCAGGGGTGAATTGAAACAAATAATAGGGATGCATAAGGCAGGAAGAAGGTAACATATGCTGTGTGTCCTCTGTTTCGTACCATGGGGGCAAATACCTCCGAACTCTGTGTGGTGACGCAGGCTGCGCCATCGTCCAAAGAACCTTGACCACACGCTTCTTTGGGCGACGGATGGAGTGATACGAACCCCCATCGGGCCAGTGAGACGAATCCTCCGCGAGAGAAAAAAAGGTTGAAGTTGGGCATCAACAGGTAACCTGAATTGTGCCCAGTCATGCAAAAGCGGATGTGCGCCTGAACCATCCCGCGCTGTGCAGCCTGTGAGGGGCTGGACACGTTGGGAAGTATCCAAGCAGCAGAGATCCAGGAAAGAAAGTGCTGAAGAGAAAATAGGTCGTTGAAGCCGCCGATAGTGCAGAGGTGTTGACGTCATCCCACAGTACACTGCGTCTGATGCATCAGAGACGGTCGTCGACCTCTGGTGTTTTCCTGCAGTCGACGTTCGACCTTGGGGTCGGCGGGGCTTCATTTTCCGGCCTTGGGCTGGGATTCGCGAGGTCCGGAGTTGGGTTCTCTTTTGCCGGCGTATTCATTGCATGGTCGCCCGTTCCCCAGGTGTTTGCAACGCTGATTCCAGCCTCCGCCACGGCCATCGCGTGGAGTTTCTCGAGCTCGTCCGTCAGGTCATCGCCGATCCTGTCCCGCTTCGCCATAGGCTCGTCCTCGTTGTCCCCGTCATGGGGTCTTTTGAGCCGCCGCAACGCATCAGAGAGCGCATCGCTGGCTGTCTCGGTGGGAGTAATGAGATCCCTGAGGAAGTGCTCGGCCGAGGGTTGTTGTTGGGAGGAAAAGGTCGAATTCTGAGAGTTGTTGGCTGTCTGGATTCGCGACGGCGGCTCTGCAGCCTTGGTCGAGGGCGAGGCAGGCAGAGGCGATATCGGGGGTGGTACACTGAGGCCCCCGGGGGATGGTTAGAATCGCACGGGTTTCTTCAACCGAGACATGCTTGTGTGTTTGCGTACCTGTTGCTCGTGCCGTCCACGTTGACTTGCAGTGACAAGGCGTCTTCTGGGTTTCCTCCTGCATCTGGCTTTGACCGTTCCGGCACAGATAGCCAGTAGGGTTTTGGGTTGGAGTTGCCGGCCATTGCGCGGTTGGGACGAGGCTGGTGGGCGATCTCGGGTACCAAGTGTTTCAAGAGGCGGCTTTCGAGATGTTCACCGATGAAGTTGATGTGTATGGGCTATGTGAACAACAGCGGGATCGACCATTTTTGTTGATGTCTGGAGCAACCAGTATATGTAGTATTTCAACAGGAAGGTTTTCTGATCGAACAGTCCCAGAAATTTCAGTTTGTTCCTCCAGGATTGGGAGCCCTCCAGGAAGCCTCGACAGGCTGTATAGCCCCGGTGAGTTTGGGAGCAGTGAATCGACGTCCCGTGTTGCCCGGTGCCTATGATGCGAGCACACCCGCGCCTTAGCAACTCAGAATACCTACCATGGGTTAGAACCTATCCAACCCACCCTTCCCATTTCGCCGGCGCAGCACCCGTGTGTGTCCTGCAAGCCATGCCGCCCACATCCGCTCCGGGGGCGGGAACGGATGCAAAATCGATCGGACAGCACTCCTGTGTGTCTCGGAGGCGCGAAGTTGGCGCGACAGACGCCATGGCCGTCTGGTTGCCCTCGTCTATTACCCCTCAGCTGAGATGGCTGAAAACAGGGCTCACCGAGGGGTATGGGGGCCAAAATAGTTTCCTGCCACCCACCTTAGGCCATTTCCCCGTTGGGGAGCTGGGAGTCCTCTCAAGTCGCCGTAGCTGGTGGGTTGCGCAGTCGACAGACCCTGGAGAGGCAGGACTTGGGGTCCCAAGAAACTGAGAGAATCGGGAGAGGCTGGAAGGCCTCTTCCGTATTGGAAGTGTGAGGCAACTGGTTATGAGTGAGACAGACCATCGCGTGAAGGATCAGTGTGGCTCAGTCGACGGCCTGAAAACCTAGACCAGGTGGTGTTCATTTCGGACAGGCCTCTTTCCTCACGTGGAAAACGGGGTTCTGCATTGACCCAGCGATATGGAATCATATGCAGTGTAGCAGTGGAGAAACAGAGTTGATGATAATCAAGAAGGCGGGGGTCATCAGCCAAGGCGTTTCTGTGTCGAGTTGGTGATGGTCGTGGGTTGCCTCAGGTTAGGCGACAACGCAGGACTATCCCAACGGCACAGCCCGTCTCTAGGGGCAGGCGCCTATAATTACAGGGCACCAGGATTGGCTGGTGCTGATATCGTGCACGGCCCCGTCCCTATTCGAGGGCTGTTTGCCACTGGCTTCATCACGGTCATGCCTTCCCACCTTCGCCTTGGAGCCAAGGTGAACGAATTGAAGCCCCCCAGGCGTCACTCGCTCTTGCCATCGAATGGCAGAGTGATGGAAATTCTTGAACCAGGTTGAACACATCGTCGCGGTGCACGAGGACGCCGGCCATTCCTCCTCTCCCAGCCAACCAGGCACCTGCGCTCCCGAGTCCCAGGCCGTTCTCGCATTTGCGAGCCGTGACCGTGACACGACAAACGAAAAATGGATGAAGCCATGGACGTCGATGCTGGCAGCCCTAGGGGTTCCAAGCGCAAAGCGGATGAGCTCGATGACGAGACTGGAGGTCCCCGTCGCATCAGGGTTCGTCGTTGCACTGCCCCTTCAGCCTCTTCGTTTTCACTGAGTCTCTCGCCAGGCACTTGACCCGGATGTGGTCAACAAGATCGCGGCAGGTGAAATCATCGTGGCCCCCGTCCACGCCCTCAAGGAGCTCATTGAGAACGCCGTCGATGCGGGCTCGACATCTCTCGAGGTGCTGGTCAAAGACGGCGGCCTCAAGCTGCTACAAATAACCGACAACGGCTGCGGCATCAATGTAGACCACCCCTTGACCCCTGCTTCCAATGCCTCGCTCACCGAGAAATAGAAAGAAGACCTCCCCATCTTATGCGAGCGCTTCACCACGTCCAAGTTGCAGACGTTCGAGGACCTTCAGTCCATTGCCACCTATGGCTTCCGCGGAGAGGCCCTGGCCAGCATCAGCCACATTGCCCACCTGACTGTCACAACCAAGACCAAGGACTCCAACTGCGCCTGGCGTGCCCATTATGACAGTGGCAAATTGGCTCCCGCGAAGCCAGGCCAGTCTCCTGACCCCAAGCCGACCGCCGGTCGACAGGGGACGCAAATCACGGTCGAGGATCTGTTCTACAATGTGCCCACCCGTCGGCGAGCCTTCCGGTCCTCCTCGGACGAGTACAACAAGATCATCGACATGGTCGGTCGATATGCTGTCCATTGCTCCAATGTAGCCTTCTCTTGCAAGAAGCATGGCGACTCGTCCACCAGCATCGCCGTTCCGTCCAGCGCCTCGACGGTGGACAGAATCCGCCAGATTTACGGGGGGAGCGTCGCCAACGAGCTCATCGAGTTCGCAACCTCGGATGATCGCTGGTCATTCAAGGCCGAAGGGCTGGCGACCAACGCAAACTACAACATGAAGAAGACCACACTGCTGCTGTTCATCAACCACAGATGTGTAGAGTCTACCAACATCCGCAAGGCGGTCGAGCAAACCTACGCCGCCTTCCTTCCAAAGAATGGCCACCCGTTTGTGTACCTCAGCCTCGAGATCGACCCGCAGCGGGTCGATGTCAATGTCCATCCCACCAAGCGCGAGGTCAACTTTCTCAACGAAGACGAGATCGTCCAGGAAATATGCGAGCACATCCGGTCCAAATTAGCGGCCGTAGACACCAGCCGCACCTTTCTGACCCAGACCTTGCTCCCCGGGGGAAGATCCGCCCCGGAGTCCTCCCAGTCCTCCTCCACCCCTTCCAAACCAGGCACCAGTGGCCCTCCAAACCGCAAGACACCTGCCCGTCCCGAAAGAAACGACAGCCACCTCGTCCGGACCGACACCAACCTCCGCAAGATCACAAGCATGCTCCCCCCAGCAACAGCAGCCGTAGGCAAGGGCGTCCTCTTCGACTCAGGGGCCGGGCCCGACCCGCGGTCCGAGGCGCAGCACGCCATCCAGTACGAGACCGTCGAGCGCGACCTGACTCCCTGCCGCCTGATAAGCGTCAAGGAGCTGCGAGCCTCCGTCCGCGACGAGATGCACCACGAGCTGACCGAGATCTTCGCCACGCACACGTTCGTCGGGATCGTCGACGACCACCGCCGCCTCGCCGCCATCCAGTCCGGCGTCAAGCTCTACCTCGTCGACTACGGCCACGCCTGCCTCGAGTACTTTTACCAGCTCGGGCTGACAGACTTTGGCAACTTTGGCGTCATCCAATTCACGCCGCCACTCGACCTCCGCGAGGTGCTGGGGATCGCCGCCGAGCAGGAGAAGCGGGTCGCGGATGACGACGACGACTTTGACGCCCACGGCATCGTCGACATGGTCGCCGACCAGCTCATCGAGCGCCGCGAGATGCTGCTAGAGTACTTCTCCCTCGAGATCTCACCCGCCGGCGAGCTGCTGAGTATCCCGCTGCTGGTCAAGGGGTACAATCCGCCGCTGACGAAGCTGCCGCGGTTTCTGCTGAAGCTGGGGCCGAATGTGGACTGGAGGAATGAGAAGAAGTGCTTTGAGGGGTTCCTTAGGGAGCTGGCTGTGTTTTATGTTCCGGAACCGCTCCCCACCGGTGAGCTGGGAGGGGAAGAGGTCGGGGACGAGGAAACTAGGAAAGAGATGCAGGCGCGTCAGGAACATGTGCGCTGGGCGGTGGAGCATGTCTTGTTTCCGGCGTTCAAGGCGAGGTTGGTGGCTACCAAGTCGTTGATGGACGGGGCGGTTTTGGAGGCGGCGAATCTCAAGGGGTTGTATCGCGTCTTCGAGCGCTGTTAGGGGGGGTGGTATTTCACTCGGTGTTTGGCAGACTGGAGATGGTCAGGGTTGGGGCATTATATGTGTGAGATGTCACGACAGTATGGGGGCACCCCAAATCCTAGTCAACCCCATTGATTCCAAAGGCGAAACCATCGCCATCACCACCTGCCCCCAGTTATCGTGGGAGGCCCAAGTGTTGTTGGTTCGAGTCCCCGCGAGGCTGACCAAGGCGGTGCTGACCACCCAACCCGACCAAAGCCGAACGGCCAGGGTTAGTCGCAGCTGAAAACAAGGCGAACTCACCTCCTCAGTTGTTGTCACTCCAGTGCTAATCAATGATTTGTTTTTCTTCTGTCTCGAGACCTGCACACGTGCTGACTGGCATTATCTTGCATGAACCGATGTACTATGTAGGTAGGTACATACATCAGCTCGGGCGTCGGAGAAACGTCACCCCCCTCCCACATTTCTCTTTTCTGCCTTCGACAGCCCCGATTCTTCTCATTGCCTTGCCTGCACCACCAATATAGCATCATCCTCATACATAAACCCTACACAGTCCCACAGTTCCCATCATCCATCCACAGCCCATTCACCTCCCGCTTCCTCCCGTTTCCTCTTCCTCCCCTCCAACCCAAGACGCACGCGCACACACACACTCGCACATCGGAAAAAGGAGGGCACAGACGCACTCAATTAACCCCGGCCATGTCCCACTCACGCTACCTCTTGTTTCGCTGCCTACCCGCCCGCCCGGCCTGTCCTTTTTGTTTCAAGAAATATAAAAAACAAACACTACTACTACTGTTGACAAGCCACCACCATTCCCACAGCCATACACATTCCTCTTCATACACATTCCTCTTCTTCCTTCTTCCTTCTTCTCGTCCCAAAGATTCGCCCTCTTGGTAGTTCCCAAGTCGAGACACGGCCGGGAAGCGGTCATCTGACACCCGCTGACCGGATCTAGGGACCCCTGTACCCAGGAGGCGCCATAGCCCTACGATCAAACGGCCCTGGCGGTCCAATCGGGAAGCCGTCCGGTCCGCCCTGGAAACCTCCGGGGCTCATTCCCGGCGGCGGCATGAAGCCCGGCGGAGGGAGGCCGACGCCAAAGAACCCCGGGGGAGGCACCATGCCTCTGGGACCGCCACCGAGCCCGCCGTTACCGAGGGCCTCAGGTGGGGGCAGGGGTGGGGCGCCGTAGCCGGGACCCGGGGGTGGGTAGTTCGGATACATGCCCGACAGCGACTGGGGCGGGTTGACGTTCCTTTGGTTGACCAGCCCGGGTGGCGGGATCATGGATCGCTGCTGCTGTTGTTGCTGCTGCTGCGGGGGAGGGGGCATCGGGCCTCCGGCGACGGTGGGGCCACCCGGTCCCATCTGGAAGGGGTGCATGCCGTGATGATCCATGCCGGGAGGCGGGGGACGCTGGAGGATTTGCGTCGGCTGGGGACGGCTGTCCATCTCAGGTGAGTGGAACTGCTCCTCCATGTAACCTGGCGGACCAGGAGGCCCGCGGACGTGCTGGCGCTGCTGGGCCTGCGCCTGCTGCTGCTGAAGGATCTGCTGGTGGTATTGTTGACGCTGAGATTGACCCGGGTCACGCTGGTAGTCTTGATCGCGGTCGGGCATGCCGGAGAGCGAAACCTGCTTGTTCGGCTGCGACATGTTCGGCTGCGACATCCTGCTGAGCATTTCCGGCCGGTTGGTGGGCGGTTCCGGAACATCTCGCTGGCTCTGCATGAGCCTCATGAGGAATTCAGTGTTGCTGTTCATGGGCGGGTTGTTCGGCGGGGCCCGGTTGTTCCCCTGGTTCTGAAGGTTGGGGAGATTGTGGCGCTGAGCCAGCAGCTCATGCAGGGCCTGCTCGGGGTGCGAGACAGGAGGAGGCTGCGAGGGCGGCATCATCTGGCGAGGAGATATCATCTGGTGGCTTTGATGCTGCATCGGCCCGCGCAGTCTGGGATCCTCCCTCAGTTCAGCACCACCGTAGTGCTGGAACGATTCCTGGGGAGCCATGGCACTCTTTGATGGTGGGGCCGGCTCTTGTTGAGCGGGAGGCCGTTCAAATAGCTTCGCGAGCGACTGCGATGCTTGGCCAGCAGCTTCTGGAGAAGCGCCAATGCGAGACCCTTGGAGCTTTGAAATGAGAGCGGCAAAGGCCTGCCTCTCGTTGTTGTTGCTGGGCGGCTCTGGGATAAGGTTGCTTGCGTTGATGGGAGCTGCTGGCGTTGGCGGCTCGGTCCTGGCTCGGTCTTGGTTCGGGAGGAAGTTCATGAACCTCGACGTTGCCTTGACTGGCTTGGGCCGTGCGGCCTCCTTGGCCTCGGCAGCGCCACCCAATGTGGTGAACTGAGTCTGTCCGCCAAACATGGAGAAGAACTTGTCCTCCGCCGGAGGATCGTGGGCTGGAGCCGAAAGAGCCGGTTTCTGCTCGAGCTCCGCACGAGGCTCGATCGGCTCGGGGGCCTTTTGTTCAGCCTTGGCCGCGGCCCCTTCCTTCTTCCCTTTCATGGTTTCCATGAATCGCTCAAAGTCTTCCTGAGTGCGGCCCTGGGGAGTCTCTCCCGCGGGCTCGTCCAGCCACTCGGGGTCTCGCTCGTTGCGTTGTTCGCGCTCGCGCTCCCAGCGTCTTTCTTGGTTGCGCTCGTTCGTCCGCTCACCGCGCCTATCGTTGGCATTGGCATTGGGGTCACGGTCCCGCCAGCTCTTGGCCTTGTCAATGCGCTCACGCTGAGATACGGGCGCACCTTCGCCATTGCCAGTGTCGGCTGTAGTATCGCCGCCACGGAACCATGAATCCGACTTGCCCCGGGTCGGGCCGTTCCTCCGCGGTTCCTCCAGCTCCTCACCGTCCTTGTCTTTGAGGTTGAAGAAGTCGAGGTTGCGGCTGCGTCGCTCTCCAGGCTCTCGTTCGTCGCGGTCTCTCGTTCGACGATCGTCTCGGCCGGATACACGCTCCCCAGCAGCACCGGCACGCATGTGGAATCGCTCGGCACCCTCAGTACCGAAGCTCTTCCGGGGCTTCACCGTACTCCACCCCTCGGTGTCTTGGTCCGGGTCACCGCGGCGGCGGAAGTTGGGACGGCCGTCACGGTCGCGGAAACGGTCGTTTGAGGGGCCTTCATTGTCGGCTGCGCGGCTGCGAAGGTTGCCAAAACGATCGGGGCGATCTTGACGCTCGGGCTCCTTTTGTGCTCTGTCCGGCTCTGTGCCGAGCCTGGCACCTCGAGATGCGGTGGCACTAGCAAAGTTGGATCGAGGGGGTCCGAGGATGAAGTCTTCGGGGTCTGTTCATGTCAGTACCACCAGGTATGCTCGCAACGTGTGCAAGTTGTCCTGGGGGTGCATCTTATACCGGTGTGGGGAAGGGTTGACCTACTGGCAGAGCTTCGGGTGCCATTGCGGTCGAGGGCCGGACGGCGGTTCTCCTGGTTCAGCAGCACCCCGTCACCAATTCCGCCTCTCACACGTTCGGTAGTCGGCTTGGGCTGTTGTCGAAAAGTTTCAGGGGGCGGTCTGGGAAGGATGAGCTGTTAGCATGTGAATTGCGACGAGGAGGGCTGGGACGGGTACGCACCCCATCCATTCCGCTGCTGGCGGCAGGCTTGATGGTTTGACACATAATGGGGAGCCGCTGAGGTGCTTGAGGAAGTCGGCCGTATATCGAGTAGCCATTGTTGGCGGTTGTGGTCATGTAGCGACCACTGGATTCAGCGACAAGCGCGACGTGGTAGCATCAACCGCTGCAGGATGATGCGGCCGAGTGGAGGCGGAGAGAGCTGAACGGGCGCCGATGAGTGAGGTCGGGAGGGAAAAGGCTGGGGCGAGGAGATGATGAGAGAAAGACGACGGAGTCGGTCGGCACAATGCTGAGGGCAATTGGGTTGTCGGTGCGGAGGCGGAGGGGAGGCGGAGGCGGAGGCGGGATGATGTGGTGGTGGAGGCGAGAGTTGGGAGAGGAGAAGAGGAGAGGGGAGGGAGGGGAGGAGAGGGCTGGCGCGGGCGGTGAGAATCGAGACTCGGTTTGTTATTTTGTGGTTCAGGCCAGGCTGCTGGTTGCTGGTTGCTGGTGAATTGTGAAGAGGGGAATGAATGGGACTGGGGCCGGGAACTGGAGAAGGTATTTTGGACGTGGTCGGTGTTGGAGTCGGCGTCGTGCGGACAGCAGGCAGTGAATCGTCGTCGGGTGCCGATGAAAAGAGGAGGGCACGGGCCCACGGGGCAAGCTCTGTTCTGTATCCGCATCGGTATCTACCGTGGAATCCAGGTGTAACCTGGCCCGGGTGACCGGCGAAGCGATGAAATTCACCATCCGCACGGACCTTAGTTTGGTGGCAGCGCTGGTCGAGATGGAGCCCTTCCAGGCCGCTCTGGGCGCTGTTTCCAACTTTCCGGGCCAGCGAGCCCGCGAGCCCAGTCAGGTGCCAACCCCAATTCTTGCTGCCTTTGACAAATCACCATAACAAACTCCACCGAGCCATCAGCTCTCTCGTCTCTCTCTCTCGTCTGCCTGGTCGGTCTCTTTTGTTGTTGCCGCCAGCTCTTTGACCAGTACCACCGGTGAGGGGAACCTGGGAAGTACCTGGTATTTGTTGGTCTTGTTTTTCTCCAATATTGCCATATCCTTTTTTCTCCCTAACATGGCGCCATCTCCCTCTTACAAACGGGACCTATGTACACAAGTCAGGCATGCTCCCTGACTCCCTGACTCCCTCACCGAGCCCCCCTTGCGGCCCCCAGGGAGTCCATGTCGGAACCCACCTCATCAATCAGTCCACGTCCATCGCCTCCGGCTGCAACTGCACCGCCAGGAACGCCTCCAGCCCCTGGCGAACTAACTCCACCCCCCCTTTACTCCACAACCCAACCCTCTCGCGATCGCACGTCTCCCACACCCGTCCCTTCAACGCGCTGTACAGCCTCGCCGCCTCCCTGCTCCCCCCCTCCTTACCCTCCAAACAGGCCTTCTCCTGCTCCTCCAACCAACTCACCACACCAAACCTCGTCGTCAGCGTGGTACTCCCCCCCTCAATCCCCGTCGCCTTGTACAGCAGCCTCAACAACTGCGTCCTCAGCGGCAGCCTCATATACGGATTCGCCGCCAGCGCCAGCAACCTCTGCAGCACCGGCCCCCTCTGCCGTCGCTTATGGAACAACTCCAGGTCCTTTGGTGTGCGCAGCGCATCCACCAGGTACCCCAGCAGCCAGTTGACCTGTGCATAGTACGAGTCGGCAACGTCGGGGTCCTCGAGCAGGATCTCGTCGACGAGCGGCAGCCGGCCGAGGTTCCAGACGGGCCCGCGCGTGAGGAAGCCGTTGACTTTGGCGTAGAGGCTCGACAGCGGGTCGCGCAGCACGCGGAGCGCGTGGCATGCGAACGCGACGGCCGGGCTTGGGAGAGGGGTGGTGGCCATGTTGTGCGGGCGCGCCGTCTCGACGAGTTCTGAGAGGAGGAGCCATACTTGGTCTTTGTCTTCGTACTCGGAATCGCGGATCTTGGCTGCCATCTTTTGTAGGTTGACGAGTGCTTCTTGTCGGATGCTGGCGTGCTCTGAGGCGAGGAGGGCGATGAGCGCTGTGGCGTGCCCGTCGTCGACGATCTCGTCGGCCGTCTTGGTCACCCATTTGGTGAGGGCCGAGTGGTCCGCCGCTAGACCGTCCGTTACGGCGAGGGCGCCCTCCAGCTCCTCTGAATCCATAGCTGGATCCTCCTTGCCTTGTTTGCGGCCTGCGCCGGGCCGGTCCGTCGCTTTGGACGCCGTGTCGCGAGGCGGCCAAACGTTGTGCTTGAACGCGACGGCGTCTGGTATCCTCTTGTGGGCGAGCTTGGCCTGTCCTTCCTTGAAAACCTGCGAAATCTTGCTGTAGACACTGTCGAGAAGCGATCTGCTCTCTCCCACCGTGGCGGACAACCCAAGAAACTTGGGGAGAAACTTCCCCAGCGCCGCCAGCAAGTCCTTGTCCCCCGCCTTGACGGCGAACGGGAGCTGCTCCAGCATCGTAGCAATGATCGGGCTGATAAACGCATCCGCCTCCACCTTGTCCACCTCCTCAGCCAACGTCTGCACCGCCTCGAGGTACTTGACCGGCGCCGCCGCGCACCTCGACAGACAATTATCCAAGAACGGCCACACCTGCGCCGTCATCTCCGCGCTCAACCCCTGCAGCGCCTCCAACAGCGGCAACAACCCCGGGTGTCCCTCCCTCGACAGCACCACCTGCTGCTCGGCCGCCACGAACCCCAGCACCCTGAAAATCTCATCGAGCGCGATCCCGCTCGGCGCATCGATGTACACCCGCAGCAGCACCGTAAACGGCGCCAGCCCCACCAGCGCGTCCGACACCGAGAACCACCGCATGCCGGGCGAGAAGCCCGCGATGGCCAGCAGGTTCTCCAGCTCCTTGAGCCCGAGCGCAAAGTCCTTGGGGTCCACGGCCTCGTCGTTCTTCGCCAGCCGCCCCAGCGACGCGTCCAGCAGCGGGGAGACGTCGAACTTGGCGAGCAGCGCCACCTGTGGGATGACGGCGTAGCAGAGGCGGAGGAGGCGGCTACCGGCTTCGCGGTGGAGCGCGTCTTCCTCCGGGATGGACCGGTAGGACTGGATCATGTCCTTCATGCCGGGGATGCGCTGGCAGAAGTCGTCGACGAGGCGGCGCGCGGCTTCGGCCCAGAGGGCCTTGGTGGCGTGCGTGTCGGCGTGGTGCATCTTGACGGCGGCGTCGAGCTTTTCGATGGCGACGACGAGGATCCGCGTGGCGAAGAAGGAGACGAGCTTGGATTTGCTGGTAAGGCAGCGGACGAGGGCTTTTTGCGTGAGGGGGAGCGGGAGGATGGTGCCGAGGACGACGGAGGTGGGCGGTGGGAGCTGCGGGAAGCCGGAGCCGCGGCTGAAGTGGTCGGGGATGGGGAGTAGGACGGTGTTGAAGAGGAAGGCGGCGTAGCCAATCCAGGTGGCCGTGAGCTTGGGCTCAAAGGTGAAGGACTTGTTTTCGAAGAAGAAGCTTGCTACAAGCTCGGGGGCAGCGCGGAAGATGGCTGTGACGAGCTCGTTTTGCTTGACGCTGGACCAGGGCCGGAGATTCTGGAGGAGGTTGGACAGCACAAAGTTGCGGACCGGGACTTCACTCTTGTACTTGTCCATCCAGGGCATGGCCTCCAGTCCTAGCTCGTCAATGTCGGCGGTGGGGAGGACGGCATCGGGGTCGATGTCGCGGGGGTAGAGACCCGTGTCTTGGCGCAAGATGCCCCCCGAGGGCCGGGTGCACGCCGCCAGCAAGAACTCGTGCGCTGCGTCCGCGACGGACGGCTGTGTGCTGTCTGGGTCCTGGCGGTATTGGTACAGAGACGATATCCTGACGAGCGTCGAGACGTTGAACAGGTTCCCCTTTGCCTCGCGCGGGATCTTATCATCCAGCAGGATGCCGTCGCGAAACGTGTTGATCATCTCCAACACCAAGTGGATCGGATCCTGCTTGATATCCCTCGTCAAAGCAGCCACAATATCTCTCTGCGAAAGCAGCTCCCTCTTCGCCTCCGGGTGCAAAAACTTGAGCGCGCAGAGAAAAAAGTAAATCGCCGTCGTACGTGTCGACGGCCGATCCTCCATCTCCGGCTCCTCGCCCATGTGAATTATCCCCATATTCCGCGCCAGCGACTTGAACGTCGCCGCCCTCGCGCGGAACAGCGGCTTGGCAATCGCACCGCCATCAAACGCCATCGCCTCGCGCAGCATGCGCAGCGTGGGCGAGACGATGAACGCCTTGCCCTTGTCGGCCGACAAATTCTTGGAAATGAGCTCGAGCTGGCGCTTCTGTAGCAGCGTCCTGCAAATGCCCAAGCCGTAGGGGACCGTGTCGAGCGAGCGCGACAGCAGCTTCAGGAGGAGCGCCAGCACGACGGGCACGGCCGACATGAGGTTTTCGTTGCTGGTCTGGTAGGAAAAGGCCCACGTCTGCATGATGTCGGGCAGGTAGACGGCCTGCTGCTGCTGGTCGGGGTCGTCGGCGCCATCTTGGCCCTCGCTGGCGGGCTTGACGGCCTGGAGGTAGTCCTTGAGGATGGCGAGGTTGTCGGCGTTGTTCTGGCGGCGCCAGGCGAGGGTCTCGTCGAGGAAGAGCTTGAAGGACTGGAGGCCTGCCACCAGATGTCAGCCATGCGATGATAATACCAGGAACAACAAAGCAACGCACCATGCCTCGCGCGCGTAGCATCCTGGTCAAAGGCCAGGAGCTGCTGGAGCTGTCGACTTGTCGTGATTTCTTCCGATGTGGGAGCCTCGTGCGTGACCTTTTGCCGCTTCCATGCGCCCCCGCCGAGGTCGCCTCCGCGAGAAACTCGTTTCCCCATGGTGATTATGGTCGGATTGTAAAGGAACGACGGGTATCACTGGATGTTCAGCATGTCCCCTTGCCCTGAGGGCGTCCCAAGAAATTCGGGTACGAGGGTATTCTGCAGCCTCACACCGCTTTCCAATCGCGAGAAATTTCGCGATAAGGGATCTCGGGATTCGAGACCCTGACCCACCTGATGCTTGTCGACGCGGCCCCCCCTGCACAATGCAAAGATGCCCTGAGTCCCTGAGCGACATGACCTCATCAGCGTCAACTCGACATCTCTTGGGAGAACAGACAGGCACCGGATGAACCATGAGTTTGTATAGATTTTAACATTTCAAACAACGTACAGCTCACCAACTCGCCACAAATAATACTCCAAAATACCACACAATGCTCGCCATCATATGCCACAATTCAAAACAATCCAATTCCCACTCCATTCAATAATACATCATGCTTCAATCCCAGCAACGCCATTACCTCTGATGCTACTTCCAAGCCCGCCCCTCAAACTCTCAAAATCACCTATATCCCAATACAACCCCCCTCTCACATCATCCCCCCCTGATACCCCCCCTGCTCCCCCTCCCTATACCCCCCTCCCCGCCCCTGCATCTGCACCTGCTGCTGCTGCTGCTGCTGCTGCTGATGCCACAAAAACGCATTCGGCACCTTGGGCACCGACCCCGCCCCGGGACTCAGCGGCAAGAACCCCCTATCCTGCGACCTGCCCCCAGTCATCCTCCGCATCCTCGACCTCGTGCTCTGCGCCAGCGGCCGAATCATGCTCTCGAGAAAAAACGAGTTCCCGCCGGCGCCGCTGCCCTCGCCGTGCCCCGTGCCGGGCCGCTCGTCGTCGCCGTCGGAAAAGACGTCCTCGGGGAACTCGTCGTCCGACGCAAAGTCGCTCATGGACTGCTGCTGCTGCTGCCCCGGGGGGTGCGGGTACGACGCGGGCGCCGACGGCGACGTGATGGAGCGGGCGTGCAGGCCCGGGCGGGAGCCGGCCGCCGCGGAGCCGGCCGCGACGACGTTGAAGGCGCCGGGGTTCATGGTGTTGGGCATGCCGTCGCGCGAGGAGAGCAGGGGGCGGTCGGCAAAGGCGTTTTGGAACGTGGCCGAGGCGTTGTTGGAAGAGGCCTGGTGGAGGATGGGGAGGATGTGCTCGTCGTAGAGCTGCGCGTCGCTGCCCGAGTCGAAGGTGCCGTCGGGCGAGAACTCGGTGATGGTGCGTGAGGAGCGGCCGGCGTCGCTGGGTGGCGGGCTGGAGGAGAGGTCGTCGAAGAAGTCGTCGAGGCTGTCGAGCTTGGAGACGAGGTCGCCCATGGGCGCGTCGCCGCGGACGTCGTCCGACATCATGGTGTCGGCGCGCTCTGACGAGGGGAAATAGCCGTAGGGGAACTCGTCGGCGTGGAACTCGACCTCGGGGGTGGGGGTGGGCTCGGCGGCGAGGCCCTCGGCGGTCTGGCACATGTAAAAGGCCGCGTGGATGTTGGCACGGGTCGAGTCTGTCTTTCGTGCCGGCATGGGGATGGCCCAGCCCGACGCCTCCGGAATGCCAAACAGGCTCTGCGTGCGCTCGTACTCCTTGCGGATCGCCTTGGATGTGAAGCGTGTCATGCTCATGCGGAGATGCTGCTTGTCCATCGACGAGCCCGACATGGTCAAGATGTTGTCCAAAACCTCCAGGGCCTCCATGCAGTACTCCGTCTGCAGCAGCCGGAGGAGCGGCGAGATCAGGTCCGAGCCATGGCCCGCCATCTCCGGTTTCTTCATGTCCACCTCGGGGATGATGACGCACAAAATCTTCATCGTCTTGAGCTTGACCCACGCGGTGCCATTTGTCAAGAATCCCATCAGCGCCGTGACCATTGGCAAGTCCAGCAGCGCGGGCGAGTAGTAGTCGCGCAGCGCCGCGAACATGTGGCTGACAAATTCACTCTCAGTCGAGAACTTGGCCGCAAGGTACGAGTCAAGAGCCACCGCGATGCTCGACAGCCCCTGGTCGTCTGCAGCAGCTAAAAGAGTCTCCGCCGCCTTCACCGTGTCGTTGTCGAGCGACTGCTGGCCCATGACGTGCAGGAACCGCGGAAAGTTGGCAATGATGGTGAAGAAGAGTCGACTGTCGTCGCCGATAATCGCATCGCTCGGTAGCGAGACGAGCTTTTCAAGCGTGCTCAGGGTGAGGTCGTGACAGGCCGACGACCTCAGACCCTTGTATAAGAGCGGTTGCAGGCCCTCGAATTGCCCTTCCCACCTAGGGGGCTGGCCTTCCATCATGAGCCTGCGCACGCTCGGTGAGCGGAAGTCGAGTTTGTCCAGGAACAAGTTGAGCATTTCGACAGCTTCCAGAAACTCGCACTCGTTGATAGACTCGAGGCAGGCGCAGGTTGTCCAGAAGAGTTGCGGGAAGCTCAACAGTTTCTCGGCATCCACCTTTGCGATAAGGGTCTTGAGCGTCGTGAGAATCTCCATGGAAAACGTTTGGATCTCGGCGTCTTCGTCGGCGATCGTGTTGGACAATCTGGCCAGCATATCCCCGAGCATGTAGTGGTCGAGAGACGTCAAGATGCATCGAAAGATCTGGAAAGACCGGCACGCCAGATGGCGGACGGGACACGACGTCGCCCAGGTCAGCGACAGCCTTCCCCACTGGTCTTTGATGCCCGGGAAGGTGAGCTCAAAGGTCCTGACGACCTTTGTTGTAAGATACTCCATGCTCGGAGGCACCTTGTTGTCCAATCCATCCACCTTTCCATTGCTGTCCTCGTATGCCCAAACCACCGCGCGATCATGCCGACGGATCGCGTCGATCAGGCCCTCGATGGAATGCTTCGTCGTCGCCGGCGTGTCGTCGTCCAGCTTGGAGATGACAAGCTCGTGAATTAGATGGACGAGCATCTCGCGAGCCTGCTCCTGGACTAGCGTTGTGTAATGATCCCACAACACCGTCACAACCTGCAGGAGAACGGGTACGCTATCCGGAGTCAGTTCAATCGGGGCCACCATGAGATCCACCAAAAGGATCAGGGAAAGTTGGCCAAGGGAAAATCCCGTCTGCTTGGCGCCCACCGGGAGAGCCTCGGAAAGGTCGGCACAGTACGGAAGGAGGCCGATATCTGGCGGAGGGGGGATCGCCTCTCGCTTTTCATTCGGCACCATGGCCTTGGGGTTGATTTGAAGCAGCAGGAATTCCACCACCTTGTTCCCGGGCGTGCTGTTCGTGCTGGCGAGGAACACGACGATCTGCTTGGCATACTCGACAAAGTTTTGCTCCCTGCGATCCAGACAGAGGGACATGATGAAGTCCAGGACAAGGCGTACGTTCCCTGGATGAGGCCCGGTGGCCAAGGCCTGCCACAAGGCCTGGACCTCGTTGTGCAGCGCAGCGCTTGACTTGATTGTGAGCTCGAGGAGGTTGGCCAGCAGGACGTAGGACTGGGCGATCGGTCCGCCGTTGGGATCAACCTTGAGCTCGATGGACTGGATCCAAGGGAGGATAACGGCAATCACGTTCCGCTGGGCAGCGGGTTGGATGTCCTTGAAGGAGAGGCTGAATTCGGAAAAGATGTGGAACGCTAGATCCGTGTGCTGTTTGGCAAGTCGCTTGGAAATCTCGAATTGGGCAAGCTTGTATACAGCCTTGGTCTTATCCGTGATGCTGATGTCGAAGTCTTGGATTTTGGAGCTCCGAGCATGTGGCTGTCGCTCCTCCAGCGCTCTCAGGACATGTGCCGACTTGGACCGGATCTCGCCCTGGTCATTGCCGAGGGTGTAGAGACATATGCTGAGCAGTCTCCAGAAGGGGCAGGGGTAGTCGGGGTGCTCCAGGAGCACGTCCGTCACGACAGTAAAGTAGCTCTCGAGGACCTTGGGGACCTCGGTGATGTAGCACCTCGAGATGCAGTGCTCGAGGAGATAGGGGTATTCCTGGTTGTGGACGATCAGGTTCTTGAGCGCCCGGCGGCCAATGACGTTCATGCGGTCGCTACCCGAATTGAATATGGCTTCAATCCAGGCCAACATGCGGCGGACATCGAACTGGAGAGACTGTCCGCCTTCGTTGGTGACGCTGATGGGACCACCACACAGCGCCGCCATGGCGCTCAGAGCCGCTGTGCGGAGATTCCTCTTCTCAATCTCCATGGCTGCCGAGATGGTTCCTTTTTCGCCCACACCCTGCGCCTCAATGAGGGACCGCCTCATGTTGTCTTCTCTTTGGCGGATCTGAGATTGATTGGGAGAGAACCCACACCAGTCCTCCATGAGCGAAAATGCCGACTTGCGCGCCTCAAACGTCATCCACCGGTCCGGATCCTTGCTTCTCTTGATGCCCTCGAACAGCTCCTCCATGAGTCCGCAATAGTGCCGTCTCAGCTGCTGAAACTCCCAGTCGGTCTGAACCTCGCCGTCCGAGAGAAACAGCTTCAGGTCCTTGGTGTAGGCCACCAAGTTGTTGAAAACCCAGTCGTCCTGATATACTTCGGGCACTTTGAGAAAGTGCGATGTCAGCTTGTAGACGTGCGTGATCTCAGTACGGAGCAGATCCATCTTGCGGTTCCGTCGGGCATTGCTATTTGTTCGCTGATGGAGGCGCATGCGCGCCTCGTCGTTGCAGCGAGAGACGTGGCCCTGCAGCTCTTCCAAGAGGGTGCGGTAGATGTGGATGTTGATAGAACCCATGGCCACCACAACGGCGTCCCTGACGGAAGGCGATGTCACAGACAAGAGTGGGTTCAGATATTTGAACAGAGTCCGGGCCGACACGATCTTATCCGCTGCCGACTTGGATCCCGTTCTCCCATGCTGACCATTCTGCCCTGGCGCGTTCTGTCCACTTCCTGGATCCGCGAGCGTTGTGCATGCGAAGACGAGGTAGAGCTTCCATTGCTCGATGAGCACCTCGGGCTGGGTGGTCGGTGTTCTCCCTGTGAGCCGGCCCGACTCGGAGCCGTGGTACAGTCCACGTGTGGGCTCCGAGAGAATCGTGATGGCCTTGTACATCTGAAGGATCCTGTTGCAGATGAGGTCTCTCCCGATCGTGACGGTAAATGGGCACTTGTCGTAGGCGATCCGTACAAAGTTAGGGAAAATCTTGAACCACAACGTCGTGTCGTACGACACATCACTGGTGCAGAGCTCAATGAGTGCGCCCTGGCTGTTGGTGTTTTGCATGCCTCGCTGCAGCCTGCTGCGCTCGGCAACCGAAAGATGCTCGTCTTTGAAGCTCATAACCTGCATCGAGTCGTTCTCGAGAATGTCAATCAGCCTTGGGGTGTCCTTCTCCCCACCACTGTATTTTCGCAGGGCCGTGTCAAAGTCGGTGATGAGGCGCAACACGGTGATGGCGTAATACCGGACCCGCCGCGATTGAGAGCACAAAAAGAACAAGCCATGAGCTTCCACTTGGTCGACCTCTGCCCAGATCCCCGACAGATCGAGCTTCATTCCCCGCTTATCGGCATTGTTGCCCTGCTCGCCGACGTCACTTGCGGCATCGCGGGTCTTTTGTCGAATCTCGTCAATCCAGATGTGCAGCAGCTCAACGTAGAGTCGGAGCGTCTTTTCAATGTGCCCGGGGCCCAGCATTCCGCCATCCGACATGGTTGAGTACCGGTCGTCAAAGTTGAAGATGAAGCGGGCAAAGCCCATGGTCACTTGCTGTGCATGTGACTGCCGAGCAATGGCCTTGATCGACTGGGCCGAGGACGCTGCGATATTGGGCTGCACATGCGCGGTGCCGGTGCAGAGGAGGTTGATGAGGGTGTTGAAGGGGATGTCCAACGAGAGGCACCGCGGCAGGGCCTGGACAGCCACGTGGAGCAGCTCGTAAAAGGATTGCTTGTGATCTTGCGGGGTGGAATCGTCTCCTCTTCGAGAAAAGTTGAAGGAGTCCGTGATGGGGGTTTTGGGGCCTGGGTTGTTGAACTTTTCATCGAGCACAGCCTGGCCGCCAAACGTGCTATCGCACAGAAGAGTGATCTTGTTGAGAATCTCGCAGAATCTTGTATAGTACTCTCGGACGGGGTCGGTAAGTGACGTGACAAGTACCGGCCTGGAGAGCCGCTCCTCCCTGGGAACCGGAGCCGGAGTCGTCGGGGGCAAGCCACGGGGAGAGCCCATGACGGGCGATGTAGGCATGCGATCCTGTGTGACCGGGAGGGCATACATTTGAGGGAACGGTGGCTGCCCCTGGTCGCCCTTCTCCAAGTCAGCCATGACGGCGAGGAAGGCGCGGATCCCGATGACCATCCTGTCCGGATCAAGGTGCTCAATCCGGAGGTCTTTGTGGGAGCTAAGCTGGTCCGCATTGATAAGAGGAAAGATGATGTTGCGGAAGCAGTAGTCGGGGTATTTGAACCCGATGATCCTGATGATTTGAACCAGCGGGTCGATGGACGCGTTTTCTGTGGCGTTGTAGAATCTCTTGGGCGCTGGGAGGACAGACTTCATGATCTCGTCCAGCTTTCGGTTGACACCGGCCATATTGTCACTTGTCCGGTAGACATATGTCCACACAAGCCGTGAGACGACCTGGAGGCAGAGGGGCTTGGTGCTTGGGTTCTTGATCCGCTGTTGCAGCGGATATATGAGCTGAAGCCACTGGCTAGAGAATGTGTCGGGTGACGAGAGGCAGAGCATGGTGGCCGTCAGGGGAAACGTATAGGGCCAGTGTCGGACCTTGACAAACATCTGTGCCAGCCTCGGGCTAATGGCGGCCAATACTTCGTTCCACCTCGGGTGAGCGAGCTGGGCGTTGGTGACCTTGGCCGCGATGGGGAGCAACAGTATCTCGAGGACCTGGCAAAAGGCCGGCTTGACCTTGGCGCCGTGGGCTCGGCTGAAGAGCTTGCCAAGCGAAGCCATGAACTCGCAGGACTGCTCCCAGGCCTCCTCTGGCGATGTCTTGATTCGGAGATGCTTCATGCCACCGAGCACGAGTTCCATCTTGCCCTCGAGGTCTCTAAGCATGGTCGGGGGTTTTACAGCCAGGTCCTGGAGGGATCGGTCGAGATCGGCAATGAACCGATCGGCCACACTGGAAAAGTTGATCTCGCTCATGGCTCCGAGGAGCTGGGCAAAGAGATTCCAGTTGGCGAACTTGAGGGTGGAATGAATCAGCTGGTCCGGGTCCGAGATCTTAAGCTGGCCAAAGATGATGTTTTCCAGCTTGTCCTCCATCTCGGGGGTTATGGAGGCCAACGTGCTCTGGTTCATGACCTCAATAAGGACGCGACACAGAATGTAGATGGACACCGTCGAGCGACGCTCCGCCTGAGCGACATACTCTTGCTTCGTGGTCAGGGACGCCGCGCCGCCGGGCTGGACCTCCGACGTGGTAGCCGTGGCGGCCATGGGCTGCACCGGCTCCGTGTTCCGGCGCAACAATGGGCCGGCCGGGACGTAGGTACGGGCCTGCTGAACCTGGTTTCGCGCCTCGTTGGCGGCATCGCTTTTGCTCTTCCTCCACAGCATCATGGAATCGATCAAGGGTTTGGGCTTCTGCTTGGCAATGTGCCCAAGCGCGGCGATGAGCTGGTCGAAAGCCGGATCGACGCCGACGCCGCATATCTGTTCCACCTCGGGTTCGGGGTCAAAGGGGACCGTAATGCACTCGTTGAGCTTCTCCTCAGCCTGCGCGATGAACGAGGTGAACAGCACATGGAGCGCATACTCGCCCACCGTCTTCTGCTCCTCCTTGTTGTGTCTGGACGACTGCGAGTGTTGGGGCGCATGGTCCCGGCGGGGCTTGCCGCCGCCCTGCGTCCTGTCCGATTTCCCCCGCCCGTTTCCGGTTCCGTTTCCATCGGGCCCGCTGGCAGAGGACACGCGCTCGGGGACGTAGGGCCCGGCCACGGCGGTCGACCCCGACAGGGCTGTGGGTGGGCGCGACCCCATGGTTCCATCACTCTCGAAGCGCGAAAAGGTATTCGCGTCGGCTCGGTCGGCGGCCAGCGAGGCGGCGGCGGCGGAGGCAATCATCTGCGGGCTCAGAGGGCTGGATGCGGAGCTGGCGTGGCTCCCGTTGCGCGAGTGCTGGATGCCGATGCCATGCACAATCGAGGTCTGGCGGTGGTGACCGTAGGACGACGCCTTGGGATCTACCAGGCGCTCAATGACGCCCCCGATGACGTTCCTCGACGGCGGCGCATGGGCTCGGGCACTCGGGTGCTGTCCGGACGTGGCGCTCTCGGATCGTTGGAGCTTGTCGATGGACGACTCGCGGGAATGGGGGACGCTTCGGGAGCTGAGGGCGGCGGGTCGAAGAGTTTGCTGCCAGGCGTCGTCCTCCTCATCGAGGCGTGACACGGATCGCGGCGAGAACTTCAGCGACTCGTGCTCGGGCAGCGTCGATTGGGACGGAGCTGTGGGCGCAATTAGCATGGCGAGCCCCAACCCGCGAGTTCATGGAAGTCTGTCTCCGTCTCGGCCAGACCGCTGAAACAAGAAGAGGGGAGTCGCCAGGTGGAGGCGGCAAGGCGACGAAACAACAAGCGGCGACCGACAGCAAGCCGGAACCCTGGAGGCCAGCAGCGACGGGACGACGGCGGCAGCAAAGCCTTCCAGAAATACACCACGGCGGTGCCCGAGGACGAGCGGGCAGCAGGGCAGCGACCCCCAAAAGCCACACCCGCAGCGTGTCCAGGTCGCACGCCGTCACTTCGCAACCGCCGATGCCGACGCACACCGGCCGCCCTCGGCCAACCAGGACGCAACCTAACTCACCCATTTTCCAGATGTTGCATCTCCTCTCATTGATACGGTCGGCCGCATGCGATGTGTGCAACGGGGCGGCGATGCTGGGGAAGGAGGAAAGGCGAGTCCGCGAGGGCGGTGCAGTACGGCAGTGGCCAGTCCCAGGCCGTGGTCAGGATATTTTGCACCGAGGAGCCGTATCCAGGGCGGGATGGGGGACGTTGTGGAAGAGGTGAGGTTGGACGTTGATCGCGACACGGCAGACGCAGCGGGTCACGGAGGGGACCCATCCCGCTGCCCGCCTCCTTGGCCGACCCCGACCAAGACGGGAATCCTGACATTTGCCAGGGCTGGAGAAGGGCTGCAGGGGACCCAGGCACCTATCAGGGGCTCGATGTCAGGGCGAATTAAACGGCACCTCCATCTTCCCCAACCCTCGAGCCACTCGCCGCAACGTCGCAGATGCCTCTCCTCCCGAGACCTCAGAGTACGTCTCAAACGGTGCGGGATGGGATTTGCGACACAATATTGGTCCGGCTTGTCTTGGACATCGACGCGGCTGGTCAGCCGCTACATCCCACCATTGTTGCCCCAGGGCACCCGAGGGCATTCGCGAGACCCCTGCACTTTCGAGATCCCAAATTCATGGTTGAAGAAATACCCATCCGCCATATCGAATCCCAGGCGATTGTGCAGCGGGACGAATGCTTCGCGGCGGATAAACGACGCTTAATGCAACTTGACCGCAGTTCGGACAAAACCTACCTATCTCGGGAGGTACTCTTCCAGCGAACCCCGCGAGCGCTGCGGGACACCAACACCACATGTAACCAAACAGCAGTCTCCAGGCAAGGACCGTAATCTCACCGCTGTTGTTGATGCTGGGAGACGATTTCGTGTACCCGACCTGCCGCCTCCATGTCTGCGCCGGATCTCCGTGTCCCGCTACAGCTTCGGCTGGTCCCGGCATGACGCCGGCTGCGTCGCGGCCAGCACGCCGAACAATAGCCCGGACCGGTACGACACGTACGAAAACGACAGCATCGGATGCCCGGTCTCGTAGTCTTCTCTTTCTCGGGCATCAACACCGGCACCATGTCCCACTATTCGGCCGCCATCTCTAGGCATTGTTCAGAGCTGCCCCTTTGAGCCATGGGTCCTGGAGCAATTCCTTGGCCGTGCTGCGGCGCGCCGGGTCCCATTGCAGCATCTTACGCATCAGACAGAGGAAGGCTTCCTTGTCCTTTCCTTGTAGATTTGTCTCCATCTCCTCCCGCGTCCTGGGCGGGTGCAGTGGTACGCCAGCATTGAATTCCCCTGGGCAAGAATAAAGTCAGCCGGAGTCCCTGACGACAAGTGCCGCA
This sequence comes from Podospora tetraspora, assembly GCA_027943155.1. Lineage (NCBI taxonomy): Eukaryota > Fungi > Ascomycota > Sordariomycetes > Sordariales > Podosporaceae > Podospora > Podospora tetraspora. The sequence continues at coordinate 1,184,003 of JAQKAE010000001.1, read as the reverse complement.
ATCGGGCGACAAACCTTCCTCGGAAAAGAATTTGGCGCGAAGATGGCCTCGCGCCACCAGCTCTGGCGGCGGCGGCCCAAGAAGCCCAATGATACTGCAAAGGTGGGCTCGGCTGCGATAGGTTTGATGTTCTGGATCTCTGCCCGAGAAGATGTGGCCACCCTCAAACATGTCCCAAGTCTTGTGCCGTTGTGCAAATCCATCGTCAGCAATAATTCCGCTGCAGAGCCGGACCGGGGCAAACCGAAAGGTTCATGGCACCATGCAGCCGACATTCCAAATGTCAATTTCATAGCCCCACGGCACCTGGAGGATGACTTCCGGGGCGCGGTACAAGGTGGGCTGGACGTCTGTGGTGTTGACCTGCTCGCCGGCCACCACGGAGCCGAAGTCGCAGAGCACCGGTTCCGCCAGTCTTTGGGGCACGTTGAGCTGCCGGGAAAGGTAGATGATGCGGCCGTCTACTTCTTTTCTGGGAGAAGGGCGTTCCAGCTCCTCCAGCTCGAACTCTTGGAATACTGCCTCGTCCGCGGAACCGAACATGATGTTGTCAAGTTTAAGGTTTGCATAGCCCGCGTATGGAGTCAGTACCTAGGTAGGAAAGCACTGGAGACAACACGACGTGCTCTTACCGGTATGAACAAGATGGCATTTCGTGTGCAAGAAGTCCAGCGCCATGAAGAGGCGTTGAAGCACCATCCTCAAAACGGGCGGCGGGAGGCGTCCGATGGGATTCCGCCCTAGGAACCCCTTCACACTGTCCCACAGCGGTGGGTGCACGAGGCATTGATGTTCGCCATCGGGCCCAACCAGCGTAAAGGAGTCGAGAAGAGTTCTCACGGCGCCGCGTCCCGGGTGTTTGGATGCTGCAGAGACACGAGCAATGTGCTGGTACGTTTGGAGTTCGTGATCCGCACCAGACCCCATCGCCTGCGACCGGATGAAAACCTTCAACGCAACATGGCAATGTTGGCTGTGCGGTGTTGAGAGTTGGAGCTCAGCACTGTTGGGAGATGGGACTCACGTCAGGTCCCTGGCCAACCAGACTGTCGAGTACGCACCATAGCCAAGTTTACCTACTGCCTGGTACTTTGAAAAGAAGACCTCGCCGATGCGGACGGGGTAGTTAGTACCTTGCCGAGAGGTAATCTGAAAAGGTCTCCTCTTCGACCCTGCAATCGACGCTGATCTTCTCGAAATTGGTGTTGGCAAAAACCCGTGGAGGCGATGGCGGTCGGCGCCCGAGCCCCGCTAGCCGCCTTAGCAGTGATGCCATTGTTGGTGCTTGATGTCTGATGGAGTTTGTTGTGGTCAGGCTGCAATCAGGAGATCATCTCGGTGCGAGAGGTGGTGAGTGGTTGTTTATGTCCCTCCGGCGCCGAAGGCGGGGGAATCGATACCCTCACCCATTACGGACACGGAGATTTAATACGGTGGTGAGTGGTTGTTGACAGGTACTTTTAGCAGATCCATGTTTGAGAGGTAAGCCTCGAGGAAAGGTAAACAAAATAGCCCTGTAGTAGTGAGTTCTGAGATGCTGGAGATGGCGCATTGTTCGCCTTGGGAAGCCTCTTCCGACGCTCTTCGGTGGTGCGGTGGAGAGCCTGATCGATATACGCTGACGGGCTCGAAACTCCCGACGTCGCCGGGCCATGTGATCCGACCCCACGGCACGGCTTTGGTGCCGGTACAACTTGCCGCCGTGAGGATGGACCCCGAGCCATTCGCCCCGCACCAGCAAGCCCCCCGCGGCGGACTCGGCACCCGACCGGCCTGTCTTTTGGGGAACGGCGGGCTGAAGCGGAGGGCGAAGTCCGTCCCACGCCAGAGCCAGACGAGGGTTCCTACAGCCAGTATAGCTGAAGGCAGGATATCTTACATAATACTCTCATCTCCTCAGGGGGGACAGCATACAGAGGGGCTGCTCTGTGTGACACTGCTCGTTCGTCATTTCTCAAGCTGATGAGAGGCCCGATGTCGAATTGAAGAAAATGGGCCTCTGATTCGATGTTAACAAGTCCCGTTCGGACAGATGTGGGGGAACACGTCGACAGCACCACCTATCTACCTACACGTCTATGGGTTTCCATGCATGTCTGGTGCCATTCTGTAGGTCGCTTCTGGTTCACATACCGGCAGAGAGAACAAGGGCAACTAATAAATGCGTCAGGTCTCCAAATATGCCGAGGTACCTACGTAGGCGTAATGTTTGTCGTGATGGTGGTTGACGAGCAGACGAGCTCCCTATGAAGATATGTTGTTGGAGCTGCCGAAAGACGGAGAACCGGTTCATCCAGAAAATGCAGCGTGGGATGGCATCCATCAGATGGATGCAGGTCGCGCCAGTTGTCCAGGCCCAGGCGGGATCGAGAAGGGAAACAAAGGTTCCCAACATGCATGGGATCGAGGATTGTCGCTTTGACAAGTCCATGATCCCAACGGCGGTCAGGACCCAGGAGAAGCAACATCTATTTGCGAACAAGGCCGTAGGCGTTGCGATTGTTGAAATTTGCACCCCATAAAATCGATTGCCAGCGTCGTCGTCTTCGGACAGTGTGGGCTGACAGGTGAAAGGTGGTCTTCCCTCTCCAACAAAAAGTTCGGATAGGTGGCGTTGAAAATGCGAGGACGGCCCAGGGAACTTCCATTGCCCCCCAGCTCTTGAACCCTGGGCCAGAGCCGCCCGGCATGTGGTTTGGCATCTGTCGATTCGCCGAGATGGGGACTCCGGGCGCCGTACCGTACAGTATGGATACGGGCGCAGGGATTCACCGCCGCAATTATTTTCCGCCTTCACCTCGCCTTTCTTCAGTGTTTCTCCACGGACACCTCACCACTCGCGACCCACACTTGCCCGCCCACACCCCTATTTCCCCTTGGCTCTTCCACCTGTCCTTGTTTGCGTTGTCGCATCTCTCCCTCCTCCCCAGTCTCTCCTTGACGCGCATCTTTGAACGTGTGGGCTGTCGAGGCTCGATTGTTGCTCCTTTTCCCCTATTGCGCTCGAGCGCGTTGTCCATTTTAGGCGTCCGCCGCCTGTTTACCGCAAGCTGCGTCCGATAGCATCCGAACTGCATCAACACCGATCGGCCCGACGTTTGCGGTTAACCTTTCCCCGCCGACGACTAAATCGACAGACATCGGCCCCGCCGCCGACACACAGGGCCTCGAACCTCGCCCGACCCCCGCGCTGCACCCTCCAAGTGCGCACGACAAACCTCGCGACCACCGCCCGCCATGGCGAACCAACTCGATACGCTGGACATCGTCGTCCTGGCCGCCCTCTTCCTGGGGACGGTCGCCTACTTCACCAAGGGCTCACTATGGGGGGTCACCAAGGACCCTTACGCGAGCTCCTTTGCGGGCGCAGGTGGCGCAAAGGCCGGAAAGACCAGAAACATTGCGCAAGCGTTGGAGGAGTCCGGCAAGAACTGCATCATTTTCTATGGATCGCAGACGGGTACCGCCGAGGACTACGCCTCGAGGCTCGCCAAGGAAGGCAAGAGCCGGTTCGGACTCGAGACCATGGTCGCCGACCTCGAAGAGTTTGACTACGACAACCTCGACACCATTCCCAGCGACAAGGTTGTCATGTTCGTCCTGGCCACCTACGGCGAGGGTGAGCCCACCGACAATGCCGTAGACTTTTACGAGTTCATCACCGGCGAGGATCCCAGCTTCTCGGAGGGCAGCGACCCCCCTCTCGGCAATCTCAACTTCGTCGCTTTCGGTCTCGGCAACAACACTTACGAACACTACAACTCCATGGTCCGCAATGTCAACAAGGCGCTCGAGAAGCTCGGTGCCCACCGTATCGGCGAGGCCGGCGAGGGCGACGATGGCGCTGGTACCATGGAAGAGGATTTCTTGGCTTGGAAGGATCCCATGTGGTCTGAACTGCAGGAGAAGATGGGTCTGGAGGAGCGTGAGGCTGTCTACGAGCCCATCTTTTCCATCGTCGAGCGGGAAGGCCTCACCAAGGACTCGCCCGAGGTCTACGTCGGCGAGCCCAACAAGATGCACCTCGACGGCAACTTCAAGGGCTCCTTCAACGCGCACAACCCCTACATTGCCCCCATCGAAAGCTCGTACGAACTGTTCTCTGTCAAGGACCGCAACTGCCTGCACATGGAGGTGGACATTAGCGGCTCCAATCTGACCTACCAGACTGGTGACCATATCGCCGTCTGGCCCACAAACCCCGGCGAGGAGACGGACCGCTTCCTGCGCGTCTTCGGCCTCGACACCAAGCGGGACCAGGTCATCAGCGTTAAGGCCCTCGAGCCGACCGCCAAGGTTCCCTTCCCCACGCCGACCACCTTTGACGCCATCGTTCGCTACCACATGGAAATCTGCGCCCCCGTTTCCCGTCAGTTCATCGCTACTCTGTCTGCGTTCGCGCCCGATGAGGAGACCAAGGCGGAGATGGTCAAGCTCGGCGGCGACAAGGACTATTTCCACAAAAAGATCAACGTCCACCATCTCAATATTGCCCGCGCCCTCGAGGTTGTCGGCAAGGGCAAGAAGTGGACCAATGTTCCGTTCTCAGCCCTGATTGAGGGCATCACCAAGCTCCAGCCCCGCTACTACTCCATCTCGTCGTCTTCCCTCGAACAGCCCAAGAAGATCTCCATCACGGCTGTTGTCGAGCGCCAGAAGCTTCCCGGTCGCGAGGACCCGTTCAGGGGCGTCGCCACCAACTACCTGCTCGCGCTCAAGGAGAAGCAGAACGGCGAGCCGAACCCCTGCCCCTTTGGTCTCACGTACGAAATCACCGGACCGCGGAATCGCTACGATGGCATTCATGTGCCCGTTCATGTGCGCCACTCCAACTTCAAGCTCCCCTCGGATATGACCAAGCCAATCATTCTCATCGGTCCCGGTACCGGTGTCGCTCCCTTCCGAGCCTTCGTCCGTGAGCGCAAGAAGCAGGTGGAGAATGGCGAGACTGTCGGGAAGACAGTTCTCTTCTTTGGCTGCCGCAAGTCGACCGAGGACTTTTTGTACGAGAAGGAGTGGGAGGTACGTTTTCTTTTTTATTGCGGGCCCTGTTAATATCTGATACTGACACCACTGTAGGAGGCCAAGAAGGTTCTCGGTGATAAGTTTGAGATGGTCAATGCCTTCTCCCGCGAGGGGCCCAAGAAGGTCTACGTCCAGCACCGCCTCAAGGAGCGATCCAAGGACATCAACGAGCTTCTCCAGCAAAAGGCCTACGTATATGTCTGCGGTGATGCCGCCAACATGGCGCGCGAGGTCAACACTGTCCTCGGCCAGATCATCGCCGAGGAGAGGGGGATCCCAGAGGCCAAGGGCGAGGAGATCATCAAGAACATGAGGGCGGCGAACCAGTACCAGGTACCTCCCCTTCTTCCCTTTTTTCTATCCGCCGTGGTAGCAGTACTAACGCATCACAACAGGAGGATGTCTGGTCATGAAGAGCACTCGGACGAGGAAGAATATAGAGCAACAGCGAGGCGAGCAAGGCGCCCAGGTTATAATCAGCGTCAAACTACAGATGCATGGCTCACACCCGGGGGCGGACAGGCGGGACGGCAGGAAATCCAAATAGAGGAGTCTCGAGAGGAAACCTATATTTTCACACACACGCGCGCGCATACACAACACCGACCAAGCCCTCCACTCTCCGGCCTTCCCTACATCAATACAGAGGCTACGGCGCATTTTCAATGTCTCTTTCCGCCTTGGAGATCGATCGTGTCACGCTTCTCGTGCCGATGCAGTGATCTAAGAGTTGGATACGAAGATGATGGGGTGGTGGGCGGACGGCGGGATAGACCGGGGGAGAGACCAGCAGATGATGATGGGTAGTGTTAATCGAGCATCAGTACGTCATGGCAGCCAAATAAGATGACAGCATTTTCCACTCATTGCTTGGGAATGCCGGGAATGGAATCCATCATTGAGGCGAGGGCGAAAGACGCGGCGCGCGAAGGGCGACTCGCGAGGGGGGCGAGATTCGGTTCATGGCCCCGGGGAAGACGGGATATGTTTGTGGAGAAAAAGCCGAGCAAGACCACGGGAAACTCAACGGCTTTTTTCGTGCCCAGTCTCGCCAGTGAGGGGTCATTTGGGGAAGGCTCCATCTTTTTTTCAACCTGGTGGAGAGAGCAGCACGTCATGGAGTTCGGGCCCCCTTCCATCTCTGCCCCCAAGTACGGGCTCCTCTATCTGACCCCCACCTTAATCGCAATCTCCAGAAGGGCATCGAGCACGGCGGATGGCAATGAACAAGGAAAACTCGATCGATCGAAAATTTCTTTACCGGTGGCTTCGATTTGTCCCAAACACAGGCGTGGGCTCGGCAGGCAAGATAGATGATCCGGGCATGTGGACGGAGGCAACGGAGGTCTCCCCCCATCAGCCTTTCGACCCACTCCCAGGTCCAAGCCATCAAGGTGCCTACGTGAGATCCCGTTGGCCATGCTGTTCCTGCCAGATCCCTCTACTTACCGCCACCAGCTGGAAGGTCTAGTTCTCCTGTTAGGAAGGGGGTTGTCGTCGGGCAGGTCACGGTTGCCGGGTAGCTGAGCGAGGCGAGGTGGTGGGCTGCAGGCGCGTGTTGTCTGGTGAGATTTCCTCCGTTCCATGTGTTCCTGCTCGATGGTGCTGCTCTCGGCAGAGTTGAAACCGAGGATGTTTGCGTTGAGTCCTGCCCACCTGCTTTCTTTTGCGAGGGCAGAAATACAGCAACCACTCTGAGACGAGCGGCCTGAGGTATGTATGTGACCATGAAAAGCAAGTCCCATCTCTCCGCATCGAACCCGATGCGTTCCCCTCCACCCACCCATTGGAGCTCCAGCCCCGTGTAACCACCCGCCCACCTCCCCTCCCGAAGGGGAATAAATACGGGTGCGGCGCTGGGCCAAGACGGATCTTATATTCTAGCCTCGGATCGCCTCCCGGGGGACGGACGGGGGGTGGACCTGACCCCGGCCTCCCTTTCCATCCCTGGCCTCTCCCGCATGGATACAGCACGTCGTACGCTGCGAGCTGGCCGTGTTTATGGGCCCGTCCGGGCTGGGCTGAGACGTGCATACATCCATATGGCCGAGACAGCAGCTGCTGCTTGCTGTGGTGTCGGACGGCTGCGAGTGCTGCTTGCAGTGCTGCTGTCTTTGGTTCCTTTTGAGCATTTCATGGGGGTCCTCGTTTTTTGTTTTGAGGTTCTGTCGGTTCCCCTTTCTCGGGTTGGCCCCCTCGGGTTGTCCAAGGCTGAAAAAGAAAGGGGGGACTGGGTTTTCTTTTTCGTTATCAAGAACGGTATGTCTCAGATCCCTTTCAATGCAAGGGAGGGCGAGGACGTTCCCTATTGCCAGGACCACATGGCAACCTGTCCGCCTGTCCGGATATCTTGCTACGTTTGAAGCAATTTCCGGATATTCCAGACCTTACAAACAGACATCACTTGATGTTTTGTTGGACAACATGACACGCTGCAGTGTCCCTGGGGACTAGCCTGACCACCTCGGGAAGAAGCTGCCGGCTGACCAACCGGGCCCAATCGATCAGAACTGCTTGTACCCTCACCCTTTCCGGTCTCACCAGCAGAGGTCAGGATCTGGAGCCACCCGGAAACAAGACATCCCCAGGTCTGGGACGCACCGGCCAATCATCAATTTCCCACCACACCTTCAGGGCAGCATTATCTCCCGGCATGTCTCCCCTCAGCCCGCCAACCAGAGCCTGTCCCCCTCGTCGTCCGGACCAGTCATCCACCCATGCCCCGAGGCTTGACCAAATATCGCGTCTCAGACCAAGAGGCTGCTCGGGACTCGGGTTCCCTGCTGTGGCCCAATCAACAGGACCCATCGTGACCGAAAACGCCATGGCCGGGCGATCTTCCTGAGTGGCTCATGTAGCTGCCCGTATGCCTCAAGCCTCCTCGACGGTGCGGTGCCTCTCCCGGCTGCATGTAAAAGCCATGGGCCGTCCCTACTCCATCGTCTGGTGACGGGAGATGGGTTTGCAGTCTCTTGCTTGTGTATCCTAACTGCAAGCCTGCCGTCTCTTGGCCAAAGTGCTAGCAGTGTGCTGGTCGCCTTTCGGATGTAGGGCTCGGTTCGTCTTCTCGCCTCTTCTCTCTCTGTATCCTTATTTTGTGCATGCTTAGATTGGAACAAGGCTGTCAATTTTTTGTGAGTATCCCACTTGCTTCCACTGTCAGTGTTTGGGTACCAAGAAGACGCTGGTCCCCCTGAAGTCCAGGGACGACGGATCAACTACCCCTGAACCCGGCCCCTCAAGCGTCTCGCTGGGTGTCTTCGAAATCATCGCGAGAACGTGCTGACAGGACGCCCCAGGTGTATGAGCATTCGTATTGGAGCCGGTCCATCGAGGAGAATATCTGGGTCGAGCTTCGAAGTTCATGCGGCATCCTGTCAACCGTGGAAGCTAGCAGCACACCAGCCTCCTGTGTTGACATCGTCGGCGGTGGACTATTTCGGCAACGGAGACAGCGTCGTTCGGTGTCTTCCAGCCGACCGGCAGGCGTACGTTGGGTCTAACTTAAGCAGTGTCAGGGGTCGATCGGGCCACAAGCGTTGCCAGCAACAATCGACGACACTTGCCTTGGTCTTGATCCATTCGATCTTGGCCGAACCCACGACGTCGAGGGCGGAAGGAGGACGAAGACCGACAGAGCCCGAGACGGGACCAGCTCTGCGGTGGTGTACTCGATCAGAGAAAGGAGGCCAACACTACCAAGTGTCCTTGCGCCAGAGTAGGTTTGTGGACGGGTAGGAACGAGAGAGATCGAGCACACCTTGATACCCGACGGCAAGGCGACCCGGCTGGAAACTTGCTCAACGATACTGAGGTTGTGGATTTTGCCCACACAATCGGGTCGTGCACGTTCCCGGAGTTGTTTGGAAAGACTTCGCCTCTGCCTTCGTTCTTTCCCCAAACCACCTCACCGCCCAAGCAGCACTGTACTTTTACGCCAACTCGCCTCTCCTTGGACGCCACTCCTGTTCGAAAGTCGCTGTATTTCCTGTTTCAATATCAGGAGAAGACAAGTTTGAAGAACCATTTGTTGGTTGGAAACACCAAACAAATTCCTCTCGATACAGCTCGGTACGTTGTAAACATCCCCCCCTTTATCGCACCTTTCGCCACTTCTCTGCCCTTTTCACCCCTCCACCCCTCTTGAAATTGTCCTTCCTTTCAAACAGCGCAAACGCGACTCCCCTCCCTCCATATCCTGTATCTTATCGCTCCAGCCCCAGCTCGTCGGCTCGGTGCAAGAGCTTCAGCTCCCATCCCCCCTCTCTCCCCTCCTCAGCATCCGTCTCCTGCCCAAACCCACCAAGCACCGGCTTCTGGCTGCTCCCCTTCTGCTTGCGACTGCCCGGCATCGTACTTGCCCTGTACGTCAGCCGTCCCCGCCACACCAACCGGAAGTTTTTTTTGTTTGTTTAAGAACCCAGTCCTCTTGACCCAACTCCCTCCACCACTCTCCGTCTCCCGAGCCTCCATCTCTTCCGATCTTTACAGCATCAACACTTCCATTGGGCACTCGCCCGCCGACTCTCCCATTCATCTTGCTCGGCAGCTCGATCTATTCCCTCTTACCGCACTCGTTTTCGTCCGCCTCTTTGGTACTGACCTTTTCCCTTCATTGGCACAGCCATCTTCTCTTCTCGAAAACCACATCAAATCTCGTCAGCTTCTCGCACCCGCGATACGCTTTCAAGGTAAGACGCAATCCCCTCCACCTCCATCATCGAATCGGTGCCCTGTCCTCCTCGGTCGGGGCTCGCAGCCTCCAGCCCGTCCACGAGGTTGATCGCTCGCCGACCAACCTTCGGAACACATCAACATTTGACCTCTGATTTGAACAACTTGCTGACGACTTGCAATCAGGGCTTCCACCGTCTTCTTCCACCGTCTACCCATTCAATTTGCCAGGTATGTTCACATCGAGTTGTCCAGTCCTCCTTCAATGCCGAGTCCTCGCTCTTGGTCAACATTCCCGTCGCAGATATACACAAGCTAACCTCCCTCTGTCCAGAACGTCGGAATGACCATGTATCGTACCGCATCGGGGGCCTTGTCCTCAGACAACGGCAACAATCGTCACATGGGGTACACTGGCTATCTTGCCCCGCAAACCGGCACCGGACCTCATCAGGACGCCTCTCAGCACGGCCACAACATGGGACATGGCAGCGACGGACTGGGGGCTGTCATGAACCAGTTCAGCTCGCTCGCCCTTCCTTCTGGACCGGCCATGTCGCCTGGCTCCCAGGTTCAGGCCCATCATGCATACTGCGCCAGCCAGGACCCGGCCATGGCTTACCAGGGCTTTCACATGCCTCTGGTTGGAATGTCTCCTGAGGGTCAATACCCGTACGCTCTTTCGGGACAATACCCTCTCCAGGCAGGCTTTGCCCCGATGCCGGTCCCGTACCACAGTGTTCCCTACACGCCTGGACGCATGCCATCTTTCCACGAGCGGTACTCGGATCGATACACTGACCGATACACCGAGCGCAGCAGTGGTGATGTTCCAGCCTTGGAGAATCGCCGTGGCTCCTATTCGACCACCGAATCGACTCCGGCGACCCCATTCTTTGGCAGTGCTTCAGAGAGGGCTGCTAATGCTCGTGCCCCGGTCATTCCGTCGAGCTACACGACCCCCTCCCCTGAGCAGGTTGTGGCCCAGGCCCCCAAGCCCCAGATTCTCGACCAAGAACTTCTCGATCTTCTCAAGCAGGAGCCCATAATTCCAGATGCTGTCCCGGCTGTCTTCACACCGCCGACCCACATGAAGTCGATCGAGCAATGCCTTGAGAATCGAATCAGCGGCAATCGGAATGTTTACATTCGTGGACTTCATCCGACAACCGACGACGAGCTCCTGCTCCAGTATGCCTCTCGCTTTGGCAAGGTCGAGCAGAGCAAGGCCATCATCGACACGGCAACTGGCGCCTGCAAGGGGTACGTTGACAAGCTCGTCGCCGTTGTTTTGCTTTGACTAACTCCCGCCAGATTCGGTTTCGCCAAGTTTGCCGATGTGGCCGACTCGGAAAAGTGCATCCGAGGCTTCTATCAACTCGGCTACGAAGTTGGCTTCGCTCGTGAGAGCTTCAACGCGAGACTCAAGGCTGAGGGCGACGAGGGATCGACCAACCTGTACTTGTCGAACCTGCCCAAGAACCTCAACGAGGCGGTGAGTTGTTCTGTCGACAAAATTTGTCCGGCCACGCTAACATTCATTCAGGAGTTGAACTCGATCTTCATCAACTACCATGTGGTTTCGAGCAAGATCCTCCGTGACAGCATGGGTAACAGCCGAGGTGTCGGTTTCGCCCGGTAGGTTCTCCTCGTCGCTCACAGTCGCGCAACATGGGGTACTGACTTTCTTGATAGTTTCGAAACCCGGGACGAATGTGAAGATGTCATCCGCAAATATCATGGGGCCTGTATTGGGGAGGAGGGCCTCATGATGCAGGTGCGATTTGCTGATACCCGAACACAGAAGAAGCTCAAGCGAGCCGAGGCCGAGCGGCTATCCCTCGGAGATGACGGGGAGCTGATGAGACGTGGCCAGGTTCGATATGCCGACACGCCCGCTCAAAAGGAGCTGAAGCGGGTGACCGCCGAGCGTCGACAGTTTCGAACCAACGAGTACAACATTGGAGCCTACGGCACCGCCGATGTCGGTATCCATCCGAGCATCTATCAGCAGGGCTCTTGGAACCGCCGAGCGCTTTCAGGTGCTAATGTGTAAGGCAGGCGATTTGTGTTGGGAGAGGGCGGCCAAGCTAACAGTGATAGCTCCTTTGCACCCCGCGTCTATGGCAGGCACACCGATGACACCCGGTCGTTCTCGGTGGTCTCTCCCGAGACAACTCTTCACGAAGTCAAGTATGAAACTTCCACTGCCGTCATGGACCGCAATGATAGCTAACGTTGCCCAGGCCCATCATGACTGAAGCCGTCTCCGAGCCGGTGGCGGCCCCATCCGAGATCAGTTCCACAGACGAAGGCGCCACCGTCGTCGAGTCCCCCACTGCCGCGAATGCCAGCACGCAGTCATCCCCGACCACCAAGAAGGAGAAGTTGTGAACTTCTTGTGGACATCAACCACCGACAGTGGATTCCCATGCCGACCTGGCCTCTATGTTTACGACATGTCTTCCATGGCTTTCTCTACCCGGCGGTTCCGGCGTGACATATGACGCCATCGTCGTATTCTTTCGGTCGGCAACCAACCTTGAACGATACCGGCAACTTCAACAATTACTGGCTTGCCAAATGGCATACTTAGGCTCTGCGTTCGTGTGGCGGGGAGGAATATTTCAAGATGCACTAGCAGACAAGAGCGGTGAAACTGGGCATGAACTCTCAATGGAATTCTGTTGTTGTACTTGTACTTTTGCGAATATTCTCTGTGGGTTTGTTTTGACGAGAGGGAAAAGCAAGTATGTCGGATATCAGTTGCGGAAAAGGGGTGGAGCGGACGAAGACTAGAATTGAAGATGCTCACCCCTGTCGTTTTGTCGCTTGAGATTGCTCTGGCGATCTCGCACGTTGTTGTTTTGTTTTCCTCGAGATTCCTCTTGGGATCACACTCCTTTTGTTTCTCTTGTTGTTGGCCGGAGGAAGAGTTGTCGGCCGGGGGGGTTGTTGATGGAGAGGTCGTCGGTGGAGGAGTTGATGTGGCTAGGGGTGACAGGTTGCCGTCATGGTGATGGGCGGGAGGACACATGGAGCGCGAGATACGAGGAGGGAAAGGCAGCGGGCGATGCGGAGGTATGTTTTGGAGGTGAGCAGATGGTTCGCCACAAGGAATGAGAGTCAAGACTCGGATTCAGGGGTTGGCAGCGACGCTGAAGCTCTGCTCCTCGTTTCCATCAAAGGCAGAGATTCAGAATCAGGAACCAGCAAGAAGATCCTGATCGAAAATGTCCCTCCCCCTCTTGGCGCATGTCATCTTTGATTTGCGAAGCCAAAATCAACACTGGCACTGTTGTAAGATACTTGATCACGAATGTTTCGTTGGCAGCAACAATGACTCCGCCATAACCTTGTGAGACAGCTTGTTTGTATTCAAGTGTCGCCACTAATGGCGAGTTTCTCCATGGCCTGCTCGCTCCCCAGAGAGCCGCTCGTACTCGACCCCTTGTCTCCCCCAACCACTATCACGACTGGTTCGTGCTGCTCTTCTACACCCCCCTCCTCCTCCTCCTCATCGTCATCCTCCTCATAATCACTCCCATCCTCCTCCTCCCCACCCCCGACATCCCCCCTCTCCGCAGCCTCCGTCTCCTGCGCCCGGATCGCCGCCTCCAGATCCTTGGCCATCTTCTTGGTGAACCCCGACGCCTCGAGCGCCGCGTCCAGCCGCCTCGCCCCGTCCCGACCCACCGTCTTCTTGGCGTCGGCAAAGAATGGCCCGGGCTCCGTCGGCACAAAGTGGAAGCGCCGCGAGAAGAAGGTCTTGAGGCACGCCACGTCGCGGTCAAAGTACATTTCGGCGTTGGCGTGGTCCATGGACACCATCTGCGGGAAGTCGATGAGCACGGGGGTGAGCGTCACGGTGGGCTCCTCGCTCCCTTCGGCGGGGGGGCCCTTGTCCTCGCGCAGCAGGATGTTGAACTCGTTGAAGTCGCCGTGGATCAGCCCGTGGCGCGCGAGGCGGAGGAGGAGGCGGACGAGCTCGGCGTAGAGCGCGGCGGGGTCGGGGACAGAGGCGATTTGTCGGAGGGGCGGGGCGTCGACGAGGGACATGACGATGGTGTGGCGTGAGTGGGCGATGGGGGAGGGGACCGGGAAGGACTCGGCGTGCAGGGCGGAGAGGAAGGCGAATTCCTTGGTCGCGGCCAGGCGCGAGAGGTACTGCCAGGAGCCGGTCTTGTTCTTGCGCAGGTAGTCGCGGTTGGTCTTGACGGTGCGGAACGAGATCCGGCCGAGGCGGTGGATCTTGAGGACCAGTTGGGTGCCCGTGGAGTCGGCGACGATCATGATGTCGGATTCTTTGCCGACGCCGATGCGGCTGCCGACGCTGTAAATGTGCTTCTTGGAGGAGTGCGTGTGGAGGGCGAGGTAGTCGAGGCCGCCGTAGGTGAGGCGGTAGCCGTCGTACTTTGCGTCCTTGGTGCGCCCGATCAGGCCGTTCTTGGCGAGGGTCGAGATGGAGCGGTGGACGCCGCTAGCGCCGCCTTTGAGGCGGGAAAGCTTCTCGATGAGGGGGGTGGGGACGAGCTCGTGGTTCTTGGTGCCTTGCTCTACCTAGGGGTTGTGGGTGGTTAGCTGGGGGTGTTGGTCAGGGGGGGCTTGGGGGGGTTCAGGGGTGCGAACCGCTGCGAGAACGCGCCAGTCGTCCGCCGTGAGATGGCGCATGGCCCGGGTATCTAAGAGCATGGTGGCGGTGGTGTCGTCGGTGACGACTGGGGTATCTGTTGGGAAAGGGGCGGACGATGTATTGTGATGACGACCGGGGAGTTTAGGCCGTGAACCCCACCAAAAGTGTGCTGTCGTCAATTGTGCTGCCCCTCGAAAATCTTTGGACGATAAGAGCCCACGATAAGATAAAGTTCGCCAAGAGCCCATGAATCCCATGTGAATGCGCATGGGTCGGATTTTGTATCCGCCGGACAGGGGCCGCCACAGTGCAGTTCGGATGCACGAGTGGGTCCCAGTCGAGTGGGCGGCAGGCAAGCCGACCTAAGCTCCAGCAATCGACAGAGCTGACGACAGGTCCTCCTTTCCGATTGCCGCGCCGCGCCAAACGCACCCATCAATCCTCGCCCAAACGTCAACCACTCCCACAGCAGCACCCAACTCTCGCGACGACCACCACCATCCCGCTGCCCGTCTGTCGCTACTATCAATCAACCCGAACCCAGCGAAGCAAACCCCGTCCGCGGAACGCAAGCAGCAGCCATGGCCAACGGGTACAGCATCTTCGTCGGGCTCGTAGTCATCGTGGCCCTCAGTCTCGCCGCGTGGTTCTTTTCGCCAAAGGGGGAGAACCAAGTGTACGTCGTCATCCACAATCCATCACCAATCATGCGCAAACGAGATACTAACGCGCGCCGCAGACTCTGGCGATCCTCCCTCATCCTCACCTTCGTCAGCTGCTACCTCATGTGGGCCATCACGTTCCTCGCGCAGCTGAACCCCCTAATCGAGCCCCGGCGGTCGGATTTGCGTAAGGAGTTTCTGAATCACTGAGGCGGCGGTATAAGGGGGTGGATCGAATGGGGAGGTGTCTGCGAGGGAGTAATTGTCGCCTGCGTTATGTCGCGCAGCGGAATACGAGCGACGGGAAGGGAGTGGAGAGACGAATTGTCAAGACGAGCTGGGCGGATAGGAGGGGGGAGCTGGTTGTTGTACGAATACCCATTACTACGGCATCATCACCACAAGCTGGGCCAGGCGTTATTTTGTTAGCTTGGGGGGAGGGGATCGCGAGCCTTTGGGAGGATTGTTCTGCGGGGGAGGCTTGAAGGGAACTGTACAGGCATGGGTGTGAGAAGTTACGCTGGTGGGTGAGGAAGAGAAGTCTGGTGGTATGGGCGTGGAATAATGCTGGGGCCACGCGAAAAGATGGAGCAGTTCCTTGCTGTTACCTGTAAGACAGGACGTGTATATCAAATGAAACCGGCTCCCACCGGTCATGTTTCCAATGCAGATCAAGCAAGCTTAATTCATATCACTGCGCGTCCATCACCCCACAGCCAACCTCCCCGCCCAATCCTTCGCATACATCAGCATCGCCCCCAAAGCCCGCCCATCCTCGGCAACACTGCTCTCCCCAGCCGAGTCAACCCCCTCCAGCCCCGCCGCCCACAGCACCGCCCTCCCCATCGCCCACCGACTCAACGCCCCCGCCGTCGCCAGCAGCGCCGCCACCCCATACCCACAGCCCAGCAAAATCTTGAGCGCCTCGACATTATTCGCCACAACCGCCCACCCCAGCGACCGCGCCGCGGCCGGCACGTCGTAGTCCCAAATCACCAGCAGGATCGGAAACAGCTTGGTCGACGACGACACGAGCAGCGCCGTCGACACCGAGTTGGGGCGCGTGTAGCGCGGAAGCACGCCGAGCAGCGCCAGGGGCGAGTAGGCGCTCGACGTCAGGAAGCGGATGGAGCCGTGGAAGGCGGCCGTCGAGAGCGTGCACAGCACGAGGAAGAAGAGATACTGGTAGACGATGGGCTGCTGGGCGAGGCGGCCGAACGAGGCGGCCGGCGCCGCGTCGTCTGGGGGGGTGGATTGTCGCTCGATGCGCGCCCAGGTGAGGTAGACGTCGAATAGGAGGAGGAGGACGCCGAGGCGGATTATGGAGGGCTGGGGAGAGGGGGTGGGGGGTTAGTTTGGTGGGGGTGAATGGGGGTAGGGGGACGAACGGCAAACTTGTCCTCGTCCTTCATCAGCGTGTTGTGGAGCAGGTGGCGGTAGACCTGGGGCTTGATCAAGACGAGATCGATGAACAGAACGACAAAGTCGTGCTCGACGTACTTGTCGCAGAAGCGACCGCAGTTCTTGCACACCGTCAGGCGGATGTTGTGGCCGCTGGCCTTGTCACCGCCGCCCTCGCGCCATAGCGTCTTGACCGGGTGCCGGCACTCGATGCAGATGGGCATGGAGTGCTGGGCGAGTGGCCGTGTACCTGCTCAGGGGTGCGAAGTTATCTATTGACTTGCTGACAGTTGGCGCCGGGGTGTGGGGGGAGAACAGGACCGCTGGGCGCAAAGGGTGTTGGGGTGTTGTTTCGAGGTCGGTGCCGGCATTTGCGAACCGTTGTGGTTGACGATAAGCTTGAGCTTGGCTTATCGAGAGTGACGTGATGATTTGCCCCAGCAAGCCCCTGAACACATGCAGGTCAGGAGAGAGATGAAAACAACAATTTTGAGAATTCAAAGAAAAGAAAATGGGAATTGCTCCAAAAGAATCGACACTCCTGCGTCGGATATCTCCACACGATTTCCCACTTTGGCTGCCGACGCGTTGGAATGGCGTGCCAGCGGCTGCCGAAAATCCCCTTGCCTCCCCAATCATCGCCTGAGTTGGGACCGGACCGGATCTAAACAATGGCTCGTCGCTTGGTATATTCTTCAAAACTCTGCTGCGATATGTACATGAATGTCGTATGAAAACGGGGAAGGCCCCCCTCCCCCAACGCCAACAAGAGCAATGCCAATCCTGTAGTAATGTGGGCCAGTATCGGCTGAAGGTAATCAAGACTCTCTCCCCAGCTGCCATCCAGATACGACCCCCTCATGCATCTCGCTCGCCATGTAATCCATATCTCGTATCATCCTGTTAATCCGTCTTCCCGTCCTTGTTGCCGCCCTGGGTCCGCGCGCCGGTCCTACCCCTAACTTTCCCGGACCCGTCCGCCGCGCTCCACCCCGTCCCCGTCGGACCAAACACTTCTGGTCCCAGCACGTCTCCCAGCACCAACGTGCTTCCACCGCCCCTCCCGTCATCACTGTTCGTATCCGTAAGTTCGATCAGGTCCCCCACCCCATCCCCCGGGCCAGTCCGTCCTCTCGGCCCCAGCACCGGCGTCCCCGGTCCAGGCATCTTGGCGAAAGCCCCGCGCAGCCACGTCTCGACCGCTGCCGCGGCCTTGTCCAGTCCGTTGCCTTGTCCACCACCGGCCGCTGCTGACATGACTGTTCTCCCATCCTCGAATGGGCTCTCGGCGATGGCCACACGATTCTCTCCGGCGGTGCCGAAACCAATCCGGGCCACCTCGGAACCCATGATGGACATTGACGGTAGAGAGCCGAGATCCATACCGGGAATGTGCTTCCCGGCCCACGTGCTGAAATAGTCGCGCTCCGGCCCAGGCATACGGGCACTCCTCCCCATCGACCCAACGCCGCCGGGCCGTCGCATCCACGCGGGCTTCAGCATCTCGTCGCCGCCGCTTGTGCCGATGCTGCTCACGCGGGCCCTCGAGGTGCCGGTGGTCGAGGTCGGGTTGACAGCCGGGCGATTGGAGAGGAGGCTGGGACGGCGCGAAGAGGAGCTACCTGGGCTCCCTAGCCCGCCACCCGTGTCGGAACCGCGGGGGATGCTGGGCATGTCGACGGAGGCGCGCGGGGTGGACACGGTGGATATCGTTTGGAGGCTCTTCTTCCTGCGAGGTGGGAAGTAGCCAAGGGCTTTTTGCGGCACGCGCGCGATTTCGACTGGGTGTGGACAGGAATCGATCGAGACCCACCGCACGTGTGTCCACGGCCGGTCGTCATCGGGGGGTGGTTTAGGCTGGTCGGAGTGGCCATTTGAGGCGGCGGTTCCAAAGAAGTCGTATGGTGCCGTGGCTTGTCCGCCCCATGGATCTTCTACCTCGGGGGTCTTTGCGAGCAGGTCCACCTTGCCGGACGATGAGGTTGACGGGCCTTCGCACGGCCGTCCTCGGATTTCGCAAGCGTCCACAGGTAGGGCCAGCCATTTCCGTATTTGGATGTTGTCGCGAGACCATAGCCCGTTGGCTTTCCGGAAAGCGTCCTCGCGGCATCGGTATTTGAGCACAATTCCTGCATATGTGTCGTTGGGCATGACGTGGTGGATGTACACCAAATGGTCTCCGGGCTCCTGCTGCTGGGACGAACCCAGCAAATCCTCGTCCGATCCTCGCTTCTTAAAGTTTCCCGTCACGTCCAGGCCCCCATTTACACCGTCGTGGCTTTCCAGTACGTTCGCCGTCCGCATGGCCTTGAGGGCTGCCTCCCTCTGCACAAGAGACCCAGCGCCGATGTCTTGAGCGCGGGGCTTTCGACCGCTGGGGGGCTCCGGTCCCCAGTTGCCGGCACCTCCATGGGTGCCATCTTTTCGGGACGGCTGTCCTGACCGACTGGTATCCCGACTGGCTTGGCGGCTCGACCCGCTGCCGCTGCCGATTGCAGACTCGCCACCCCCGGCGAGCAGTGAGGAAGCAAACTGGGTCACCGATGCCCAGCTGGGTGTCCAAGAGCTACCAGAGACCACTCCATTTCCAACCGCGGTATTTTTGGTCCGGCTGGGGGTCGACCTGGCGACGTAGTGGCCAGAGTTGTTTCGCCCTGTGACGGATCCTATGCGCGAAGCCGGAATAGCCTCCGAGTGGGGGTCGCGAGTCGGCGATTGCGCTGGGCTCGAAAATGAAGACGACGATGTAGCAGTGGCGAGGCGGCGGTTGCGGGGCCGGGCTTCGGGATCGCGGGCGGCGGGGGCGAGGGTGCTCGATGAGGACGACGATGCCAGGCGGTTCGTCGAGGATGGGCTCATGGCGTCCGATAAGTCGGCGATGGTGTTGCTCGCCGGGAGGTCGCGGACCTCTGAACGCTGCGATGGCGATTGCGTGAGGAGGGGTGCATCAGAATTGCCGGTCGGTGTGATTGCGATGGTTGCGTGTCGTGTCGTCGTCGAGGGGGGTTGGTGATGTCGTGCGTGGCGCCTCGGGCTAGGGCTCGACTGCGTGGCTTCGCGGGCTCAAATAATACGATTTATTGCAGAGGAGATAGCGGATGCATGAATGAATCGCATGGATTCAACTAGCCATGGGAGGCAAATGGCTTCGAAGCATGGCGGTCTGTCGACATTGGTGGTGTGTGGTTCCAAAATGGAGGGAAGAGGCGTGACAAGCTCTGGAACAGCTCGGCTCACAAGGTTCCCCCCAATCCAGGAAACAAGCCACTGTGTTGGGCGGCTGTGAAGCCTCCGAGTGCCCTGTCGCTGACGCAGCAGCAGCCCGCTGCGGCCCCTTGAACCCGCAGCCCGAGTCTTCCCTGTTCCTGAAAGGTGGCCAATGGGACTCTTGTCGACTTTCATGTGGCTGTTCTTCAAGGACAAGCGTGAAGAGAGATTTTCAACGCATTGTATCTTTGCCCGAGTTGATTCAAACATACAGCTCATGAACTCGCTCACTTTCTCAATCCAACACAGCCAAGGCGAGCCAAGTACACCACGGTTGATGACTTGGTAGAAGGAAGGCTTTAAGTCGAAAGTAAAAATGGCCAGGGTTCGAGATGCTTGATAAACTTCAACACTACTGGAACACCCGCGAGAAAAGTCTCTTTTGGGGATCTGTGAAATGAGATCCATGTCAAGCGCATGTACGAAATGCAGTGTATCGAATATCGCATTGCTTGGATTCAACACGGGGTGTTGAAAGGGGTGTAAGATGCACGGGCCACCGCCGCCAGACACGTGCTGACGTGTGTGCGGGGAGGGGCCCGACGCAAGTGGGAAAAGTAAACATAAACAATTTTGGAGAAGCGCCAACATCTGTGTCTCGAACGGGGCTGCACCTTCTTTCCGCCGCCACCCCACCTACGCCAGGAACGGCGCCTTTTTCCTCTCGCGACAACGAAGACGAAGACGACGACGACGACGACAACCACAGCCCTAGCCCCAGCGCTGCCGCCGCCATGAGGGTCACCGAGGTTATCATCGACGTACGTCCCCGCTGCCCGGCCCCGATGCGACATGCGACAGGATATGTGACTGACAAGTGCAACAACAGGGCTTCAAGTCGTATGCCGTGCGAACCGTCATCTCAGGATGGTAAGACGACTGTAATCCCTCGCTGCCAGATGCATGCGCTGACAACCACGGCGCAGGGACGAGAGCTTTAACTCCATCACCGGCCTCAACGGTTCCGGCAAGTCCAACATCCTCGACGCCATCTGCTTCGTTTTGGGCATCACCAACATGTCCACCGTCCGCGCACAAAACCTCCAGGTACGCAGCCCACCCTCATCCCCGCCCCATGGGCGTTGCGCGCTGCGCGCACCCCCCGACACCTCTGACCAACCCCCGTAGGACCTCATCTACAAGCGCGGCCAGGCTGGTGTAACCAAGGCTAGCGTCACTATAGTCTTCGACAACAGGGATAAGAAGAGGTCGCCCATCGGCTTCGAGGAATATGCTACCATTAGTGTGACGCGACAGATCGTGCTCGGCGGTACCTCCAAATATCTCATCAACGGCCATCGCGCCCAGCAGCAGACGGTCCAGAACCTGTTCCAGTCGGTCCAACTCAACATCAACAACCCAAACTTCCTAATCATGCAGGGTCGCATCACCAAGGTCCTCAACATGAAGGCGGTCGAGATCCTGGCCATGATCGAGGAGGCGGCCGGCACACGAATGTTTGAAGACCGACGGGACAAGGCGCTCAAGACCATGGCGAAGAAGGACCTCAAACTGCAAGAGATCAGCGAGCTCCTGCGGGAGGAGATTGAGCCCAAGCTGGAGAAGCTCCGGACAGAGAAGCGCGCGTTTTTGGATTTCCAGCAGACACAAAACGATCTCGAACGGTTAACACGCCTCGTGGTGGCTCACGACTACACCAAGAATCAAGAAAAGCTGCAACAATCAGCTTCGGACCTCGAAGCCAAGAAGCAGCGCCAAAGAGATCTCGAAGAGGCCGCTATGCGCCTCAAGAGCGAGATATCCCACTTGGAGGAAGATGTGCAACGGGTCAAGGCGCAACGCGACAAGGAGCTCCGGAAAGGTGGGAAAGCGCAGGCCTTGGAAGATGCAGTCAAGAAGCACTCAAACGAGCTTGTCCGCCTGGCAACCGTCGTCGACCTGAAGCGAAGCAGCATGGCCGAGGAACAAGACCGGAGGACCGCCTGTGAGAAAACCGTTGCTGAACTCGAGGCCACCCTGAAGGACAAGACCAAGGCCTACGAGAAAATTAAGACCAAGTACGACGCTGCGAAAGAAGCCGCCGAGAAGCAGAGCCAAGAAGCAGAGTCCAAGGAGGAGCTGCTGCAAACCCTGCAAACTGGCGTAGCATCCAAGGAAGGCCAGGAGAATGGCTACCAGGGGCAACTGCAGGATGCGAAGAACCGGGTGACCGCCGCCATTACCGAACAGGAGCAAGCCAAGATCAAGATCGCCCATCTGGAGAAGCGCATCAGGGAAGAGGAACCACGAACAAAGAAGGCAAAGGAGCAAAATGCCGGCCTGCTCAAGGACATCGACGGGTTGAAATCTCAGGCGCAACGACTCGAAAAGGAACTCGGGAAGCTCGGTTTCCAGCCAGGGGCAGAGGAGGAGATGTTCCAGCAAGAAGGGTCTCTGCAGCAGACAATCCGGAATTTGCGGCAGGAGTCGGACGCTCTGAAGCGCAAGGTGGCCAACATCGACTTCAACTATAGCGACCCTGTGCAAAACTTTGACCGGTCCAAGGTCAAGGGTCTTGTCGCCCAACTCTTCACCCTCGACAAGGAGCACACTCGGGCTGGGACCGCTCTCGAAATCTGCGCCGGCGGCCGATTGTACAACGTTGTCGTAGATACCGAAGTCACTGGCACACAGCTGCTGAAGGATGGCAAGCTCCGGAAACGCGTAACGATTATCCCTTTGAACAAGATCGCGGCATTCCGGGCCTCGGCGCAAACGATTGCCACTGCCCAGAAAATAGCCCCTGGTAAGGTGGACTTGGCCCTGTCCCTTGTCGGGTACGATGACCAGGTCTCGGCCGCCATGGAATACGTCTTTGGCAACACCCTGATCTGCGCCGACGCCGACACCGCCAAGCGCGTCACATTCGACCCCAATGTGCGGATGAGGAGCATCACTCTTGAGGGCGACGCGTACGATCCCTCGGGTACGCTTTCCGGCGGGAGCTCCCCCAACTCAAGCGGCGTCTTGGTCACCCTGCAAAAGCTGAACGAGATCACCCGGCAACTGAAAGAGGCCGAAGGATCTCTTGCCACCCTGCGTGCGCACATCTCCAAGGAAAAGTCCAAGCTCGACCAGGCCAAGAAGATCAAGCAGGAGCTTGACCTCAAGTCGCACGAGATCAAGCTCGCCGAAGAGCAAATCGGCGGCAATTCATCCTCCTCCATCATCCAGGAAGTCGAGAACATGAAGGAGACGATTGTGCAGCTCAAGGAAGCCACCGTCGAGGCCAAGAAGCGCCAGGCCGAAGCCAATGCCGACGTCAAGCGCATCGACAAGGACATGAAGGACTTTGACAACAACAAAGACGGCAAGCTCATCGAGCTCCAAGCCTCGGTCGACAAGCTCCGCGCCGCCCTCGAAAAGTCGGCTGTCGCCAACAAGGCGCTCCAGAAGGAGCTTCAAAACGCCCAACTCGACTCGGAGCAGATCGGCGGCGACCTCGCCTCGGCGCGCGAGCAGCTCCAGGAAATCGACCTCGCGCTCCGGGCGCAACAGGAGGAGCTCGCCGGCCTCGCCACCCAGCAGGCCAGCGTCAAGGAGACGCACGACGACGCGCAGGCGCGGCTCGACGACGAGCGCACCAAGCTGCACGTATTCGACGACGAGCTGCGCGCGCTCGAGGACGCAACGCGCTCCAAGAACGCCCGCATCGCCGAGGAGGCGCTCGAGATGCAGAAGCTCGGGCACCAGGTCGAGCGGTTCCACAAGGAGCAGCAGGCGGCGGTGCAGGCGGTGGCGCGCATGGAGGCCGAGCACGAGTGGATCGCCGACTCGCGCGAGCAGTTTGGGCGCGCGGGCACGCCGTACCACTTCGGGGCGCAAAACATAGCCGAGTGCAAGGCGACGCTGCGCAACCTGACGGAGCGCAGCCAGGGCTTGCGCAAGAAGATCAACCCAAAGGTCATGAACATGATTGACAGCGTCGAGAAGAAGGAGGTCAGCCTCAAGCACATGATGAAGACGGTGCAGCGCGACAAGCGCAAGATCGAGGAGACGATTGTCAGCCTCGACGACTACAAGAAGAAGGCGCTCCAGGAGACGTGGCAAAAGGTCAATGCCGACTTTGGCCAGATCTTTGCCGAGCTGCTCCCGGGGAGCTTCGCCAAGCTCGACCCCCCCGAGGGCAAGACCATCAGCGACGGCCTCGAGGTCAAGGTGTGCCTGGGCAAGGTCTGGAAGCAGAGCTTGACCGAGTTAAGTGGTGGCCAGAGGTACGTCCCCCCTCCCTCCTCCCTTTTGTACAAATCCAACTAACTAAAAAACCAGATCCCTCATCGCCCTCTCCCTCATCATGGCCCTCCTCCAGTTCAAGCCGGCGCCCATGTACATTCTCGACGAGGTCGACGCCGCCCTCGACCTGTCGCACACGCAGAATATCGGTCGGCTCATCAAGACGCGGTTCCACGGCTCGCAGTTCATCGTCGTCAGTCTCAAGGACGGCATGTTTCAGAATGCGAACCGCATCTTCCGCACGCGCTTCAGCGAGGGCACGAGTATGGTGCAGGCGCTGACGCCGGCGGATTTCAGGTAGTCTGTCGGTTGGCTGTGCATAGGGGCTGCCGGGGGTGTTGTCTTGGGTTTCGGCGGCGCGGTGTTGGATGGTTTGGGTATATCATGATGATGAGTTGGACGATGCATGGCAGGGGGTTGGATGGATGCTTCTCCTTGGGCAGCACGTATTGAACATGTAATGTGCGCAACGCTGTAGCGGTTTCTGCGTGGGTTAATTTGGTCATGGCATGGCGAAGGGTCTCACTGGAGGGATGATCAGTCGGTTGGGTTGGTTGGTTGTTTGAGTCTTTTTGGCTATGGGATATCTGGGTATCAAAGCGCAATGGCGCGTGGTATACAAAGTACGGAGTACTACATGTCTTTCTCTCCCTCCCTCTATTTTCCGCCACCCCTGGTGGCTTCCGCATCTATCACATGCCCACGTCTGGCCTCCCTACCTGGCCTGAAACTCGGGCTGATTCTTCGACGACGGGATATACCGATGCTCGCCCGTCCCGAGCACCTCGACCGCCATGCCCACCTCGAGCCACCCCTCCATGGTCCCAGCTTCGGAAACATCCGGCTCATCGTACAGCGGCGTCAGCTGCATACCGAGGCACCCCATGCCCTTGGCGCCGGCGTCCACGTCCCTGAACTTCCGGATGGCCTGGTCCGGCTGGACGGGGTGGCGGACTCCGGTGTCTTGGTCCACGTTGGGCATCTTGCATCTGCGCGTGGGATATGTCAGTCGGCGTTTCTTTTTTCTTTTCTTTTGCAACCGATGCTTGGAAGAAGAAAGACATACCTGACGGTGCGACACGAGACGTGGAACCGCGGGCTCTCGACCGCCGCCGCCGCCTCGCGGACGCTAGTCGGCGCCGGGGTAAAGCGGATCTGCTTCCATGACTCTTCCTTGTAGGCGGGGGGGCCGTCGACTGCAACGGCGTGTCAGTCGTTGCGGAGCGCGGACAGGGGGGGCGGGGGGGAAGGAGCGTGAGGGGGAAGGTGGGCAGATGTCGTGGAGGAGTCAGTCGGGGGAGAACGCACTAATGAGGTTGGCGCGGAAGCGTCGAGGATCGAGATGGCGCAACTCGGCGTCCTTTGGGATCTTGGACTCGAGGTCGCGGGCGCTGGAGAGATTGAGGAGATGCAGGGGATACTGGAAGGGGGAGTTTGGCGTGTTAGTGTTTGCATGTGGGTTCGGGCGCATTGCGGGGGAATAGGCGGCGCAATGGAGGCCTGGCCCGAAGGACTGTGGAGAAGAAGGAACGACGTACCGCGTCCTGAAAGCCAACGCATGGCTGGTACCCGGCCTCGGCCGCGACGGGCGCACACCGGTACAGCTTGCGCAATCGGGCCGGGTCGATGCGAAAAATGCCGAGCTTGTTGCTCACGCCCAGGTACAGCCGCAGCTCCCGAGGTAGCTCCGACTCCATGTTGAGCGCCGTGACGGGCTCGCGCCAGATGGTCACCTCTTCGAACGAGTAGCGCCGCTCCTCGATCTCGGCCTCGGTCGGGAAGGAGACGGGGAGTACTATCTCCTTCTCGGGGAGGGCGCGCCAGCCCCGCGAGAGCTTCGCGACTAGCCAGGCGAGGTTGCCGAGCCAACCGCGGTCTACCCAGGGGAATCGAAGCACGATGAAGGACTCGTTGGAAGCAGGATCGGCCTGTGCCTCGTGGCCTCTGATCTTGGCGAGGTCCGGGACGAAGAGGTCGACTTGGATGGTGGCGAGCAGCGGGTATTCGCGCTGGGTGATGAACTTCCACTGGTGCCGGCTCTTTTCCTCCTCGGGGGTGTCTAGCTGGACAGGGAAGGGGCTCTTGAGCTGAGCAAAGGTGAAGAGGCGGTCGAACTCAAGACCGGTGGGCAGGACTCTGCTCTCGGTGAGCTCGATTCCCTTGCAGGACTTGATGGGATAGATCCAGAGGCTGCGGAGCCGGGCCGGAAGACTCTTGTCGGCGGCGGCGGCATCGCGGGGCTCGTGACGGCGGTGCAGTCGGGACTGTCGAGGGTCGAGCCCGATTGGCGTGTGAGTCTGCAGGAGGGCCTCGCTTTTGGAGGGTATCATGGGAGGAAAGTAGATCAAGACGGGCAGGATGAAGACGCAGATGGTGACGAGAACCATGATGATGCCGGTGGCACCCACGGCCGGGCCGCCCGGCAAGGCGGTGTCCGGGGGTTGATCCATTGGGGGCTGGGGATGGTCTCGCTGATCAAGGTAGATGGCGGTATGGTTGTTGATTGCAAGGGAACAGTGGCGACGTTGGGTTGTCTGGTGAAAGTTTTAGTGATTCGGTTTCCAACTTTATTCCACGGCGACGAGGTGGAAGTGAATTTGCAGGTTGCCGCACACTCGGCGGTCACTGATTTTTCCCATCTGTCAAGTGAATTGTGAAGAGCTTACTGGGTGATTGTGAATGTCAACACCGTGCTGACTTCCCTCAACACGGACCAATCGAAGGCACAGGCTGGGTCTCGATTCAATGGCCAGTGTTGACGATTTCTCCCATATGTTGCCGTCGTTACACGGTACCTTGTGTCAGCTCGAGCTGAGGCGGCAGGGCGGCGGGCGCTGTCACCCACGGACCTCGGGCCTGGAGACTGCTGTGTGACGGTTCCCGGCCCCCTCGCCCCTTGGCGTCCCGGGCATAGGTCATTATGTCAGCATTTCCCAGCAATCGGGCGAGACATCACCATCTGCATCTTTTCCATCGCATCACCCGTCACATTCACACATCATCATCAATCCCAACCACGTAACCGGTCGGCGGGTCGAACCGGCTCTCCCCTCCCCTCATTGTCATGGAATCGCCGCTACCGCATCCATGTCCGGGGCTAGCGGTGCTTATCTTCCAGCGGCCTTCCGGCAGATTCGCAAGCCCGAGAAACTCGTCAGCCATTTCCGCGCATTACGCAGTCAACACCACCAGCACAGGTCCGTCCCGGTCCAGACTGGCTGGCAATCAGTGTCCCGGGCCCGGCAGAGAGGGTTTCTATCATTAGAAGTACACGGCGGACTCGATATCGATTCTTGATGAGAGGGGGCCCCAAAATAGACGCAGCCGGCCGTCGGCAAGATTGGCGGATGTCGTTGAAAGTTGACAGCACACGGCGCCGTCGTCAACTTGAAACTTAATGAGCCGGGTTGACGAGGTCGCCGAAAAATGCGTGCGTGCGCGCGTTGGTTGTTGATTTTCGACTCCTCGCGTCCGTCACACGTCGCACGCCCTCCGGTCTTCTTGCTTCCCTCGCTCGCCCATCTTCCGCCGGGTCACGGCTTCAAACCTCCCGGCAATTTGACGTAGGGCTGCGGTGCGGTGCCAGACTCCAGAGCGTCGTTTTAACCCCACCCAACCCGATTTGCCCCTGGACAATCTCTTGCTGTGACAACCCGTCACGATTGGGCTCGGCACTCCGGCAGCACCCCAACCGGGTCTGAGCCCACGCCATCACTGGTGCAGCCCCCCGCCGCCCGGCCGGAGAGACGGATCGAGGTCCGAAACCAGTCCCGGTCCCGGCAGCTGCATGGTACCGGAGGGGGAGATTGTGGATGACCATGTAAGTGTTCAGAGTGTGGTGCGGCTTGATATGCACTGATGCAGCCCAAGGTTGTCGACTTTTGCCAAATCGCCTGCTTGCCCTGCTCTGCATGGGAGCATGGCTCACGGCCAGTGTTGTTTGGGACTTGTGCGGCGCCATGCCCATCATCGTATCCATCGCGCCACTGGTGTCGCATCAAATGAAACCTTGCTACGATGGGCCGATGCAAGCTTCCACCAACGCCACGGTCGACACTATGAGCCAGCAACGACGTCTGGGTTCGGCCGGCACTCCTCTCCGGCCTCCTGCCTCGTCTGTCATATCGCAGGCTTGTGCTGCAGAATTTCCCTCAGGTCCGAAAAGGCTGGCTTTACCGTCTTGGGGAGTCGACCGACACATGGCCCCCGCGTAGGTCCAGACAGAAGCCTTAGGATTGGCCGGGTGAGGATTGGCGATGTGACCTTCTAGAGTGATCGTGGATACGGATAAAGCCAGACAAGTTGCAAGAGTGAGCGCCGCATGCTCTCAAGGTCCGCCGATGGGTTGCCATCTTGGTCGATGGGCACATTGGGCATGCTCATCGTCTGGGTTGTCTCCCTCCGTCATGGCGATCCGCAAGTCCAGGCCGAACAGGAAGGTTGCGACTACTTGGCCTGGTCCTCATGACGATATGACTCTTCCGAGGCTGGGGATCAGGGCTCGGCCGGCTGACTGTTGTGTTTAGACCAAGGCGTCGTTGGCTGAGCTGTGGTGGTGACGACGGTCGCTTTGATCGAGTTGAACAGCGCACACCCGGTCCGGACACGGTGCGAGACCATTGGACAGCTCCACCTATCGTGTACTGTGGTACTGTATAGGGACGGTTATGGGTGTCCGAGGCTATATCACAGCCAACTTCATCCGGTGTGCTGGGAGCAAGAGATCCAGATCGGTCGTCCCCGTCACGGCGCACATCCACCTGGACTAGGAAAGCCTGGTATGCGGCGATACGTGGTTGGAACATCGGGGTTTTCTGTGGAGAAGTTGGCCATCAGCCAATTTACTGAGATTGCGAAACCCGGTGCCCGTCCGGTGGTTCTGGTCTGGGTGACCAGTGATTGCCGTCCTGGACGGGATGATACCGCGGACAACACGACGTACCACCACCTGTCGCTGTGGCAGTGGCGCTGAGGTGGTACTGGACCGTCCATCCTAGGTCGCCGAGGCCGAAGAGGTGTCCCGTTCGAAGTACGGAGAGCTGTGTTCGGGATACACAGCTGGAGCTGGACTCGGATCAAGGGACGGGCAGACAGGATTGACATACTGCATAGTACAGCGATATAAGGTTGGTGGAGTCTCGCGCAGCAACTCGACGCGGGAAAGGAAAAGGGGAATTTAGTGGGAATGACGGCGTGGAATTGGAAAATCGAGCTGCCGCCATGTGATGCAAAAAAAGAATTGGAGAAGGGCGGCACACGGCAGGCGGACCTTCCAGAGATCCCGTCCCTCTCCAACATCCATCCTGCCCAAGCTGTACCGCGCCAGTCTCTTCAGGCAGGTACCCGTTGATAGCCCGCCCGTGGGGTGATCCCGTT
The DNA here is from genome assembly GCA_027943155.1 of Podospora tetraspora. Lineage (NCBI taxonomy): Eukaryota > Fungi > Ascomycota > Sordariomycetes > Sordariales > Podosporaceae > Podospora > Podospora tetraspora. The sequence goes on along the minus strand of JAQKAE010000001.1, from coordinate 1,154,732 downwards.
TGTTGACCTCAAGTTTTGATGCCCGTTGGGGTCCGCTGGTGTGGAGCCTCTGCGATAGGAGGGATGGATTGCATAGTGACATCTTCCAGGTTATTTGCACGCAGATGACCGATCTCCAACCCTGGCGGGCCTCGATGTACGAGGTGAGGTACTGGCCGGAGAAGGGACACGGATAGAGACTTTTGTCTTTCTCGGCTGTGGGAAAAACTATACACACCTGCATTCAATTTCCCAAGAACAGCTAGACAGTCCGTCAAATTCATCCGCCAGTCGCAAACATGGAGGGAGACGGGGGATGGGATGCGCCAAAGTCCAGGCACGGAATCGCGGATGGATGCAGCTGCAAAACCAGGGTTCACGGCGGTGAGACTTTGACCATTGCCCCTGCAGGCCGGGCCGTTGGGGGCCGACAGATAGGTTGGGATGACGGGAACCGGCGCCGTTTGAGAACCCCAAGTTTTGTCGCAACACCTCCTCACCTCCTCCTCCCTATCCCCGCTTTCTCTGATTGTGGGAGACGGGGTTGTTGCGGAGAAGGTACATGCTTCTCCACACGTCTCCAGCAAGAAGGATCTAGGTCCAGCTCAGACAGGGTTGCGCAAAAATGTCGGGTGAAGCAAAAGGTCCCTTTCCACCTATCACCTATCAATCAAGGAGCAACTGCCTCAAAGGTTCAGCATTGCAGGTTCCCGGCATGTTCTTTTCGGGCCCGAGTCTGTTGGCACGGACAGGGAGTGAGTAAGGTTGGTGCCGTGGGATCACGACCTGCTTACCCCATCCCGGGACGGCAGAAGCCGTCCGTTCTCTGAATAATCACGACCTCGATCCCCCAACGTCAAAGCTACCTACCGGGCTCAACTCCTCACCAACACTTTTCAGTCCCAATCAACACTCGCACTCCAAGCTATCGACAACCCCCACAGCCACAGTCAATGCCTGATTTCCTCCACGTCTGATTATCGAGCGGCAACAGCGCTTGTCCTGCCACATCAAGAACCTCACCTCGAGCGCATAAACATGAGAGACAATACTCATTTCGCGCGAGGCGATGCCCGCCGAGGCCCTTCGGCGCCAGCTTCTAGAAGACTGCCTGGAAGCCGGGCTTGAAGCAGGGCTGCCACGGGTTCCGTCACACCCCCTGGCCTGGCGCCCGCTCGGCTGTCGCCATGTGCAGGGGCTGGGGTGGAGGAATCTCAATCACCCGGAGCACGACAACCACCGAACAAGTCTTTCTCGATGGCCATGATGCAGCTGTGCATTCGGCGCCAGCCAACTTTCATCTTGCCCCAATCCAAGCGCCCTGACGCTCAGGTGGCCATACAGCCCCATGCGGATCACGGACGCTGTCATTTCAGCAGCCCTTCGGCCCTCAGCTTAATCCCGCACCACCATCACGCGCAACAATTGACGAAACGTCGTCTCAAGATCCCCATCAGGACCCACGGTCCCGAGGAGGGTGCGGGAGCAGCAGATCGCCGATTTTCCTTTCCCCTGGACTGCCCGGTCCGCGCATGACGCCGAGCTCCCAACTCCTTTCCCCATATCCAGATATGGGCAAACCTGAAAATCAGGCAAAAAAGGCACGCTGCGGGCGGTCCGCCACGTGAGATTCGTCTGATCTCTGCCCAACGGGCCTGCAGTGTGCACCCCTGCGCTCGGATCTGCTATAGCGGCTCGAGGTGGGCTGTGGGTGGGGGAAGACCTCTCTGATCCTGACTTTAGTCCGAACCATGGTACTGTCAGTCCACGGCCACCTACCAACCGCTCGCCGTCACCCTCCCACCGTCGCCTTGCCAGCCAGTTCGTCTGGGACTCGGGAACCACGCTTTGGGATTTCGATGCACCGCCCTCACTTCCACGGTCCCGACCAAAACTCTTTCCCACGCCACGCACAAGATGGAGGGACTCGGGGATACTGTTCTACCTGTACCCACGTTCCCACGTCCATGTACCTTGGGGGTCTGACCTCTGCTACTACCTACTGCCGATCGGCGGCACGGATGCTGGGCTCCCTGGTGACGGACCCCTGGGTGCAAAACTGGGCAGTCTTCCACCGTCACGATTCACACGTTTCCATTGCTGCTTTCAATCACGGTGCGGTTGCGGGACACGCACAGTACAACCAGGACTCAGGAACGAGGTGCCGTTGTGGATTTTCTGGGAGTCTGGGAGTCTGGGAGTCTGGAACCCTGACAATATCAGGGGGACTATATTGGGGAGAGAGTCCGGTGGCAGTCTCGAGTCCACCACGACGACATATTGCTTCCGTCTTTCGTCGGCCGGCCTGATGAGATCATGTTCGATGCAGCCGTCTCGAACAAGGCAGAATTAGCGACTGGAATCGCGGAATCATATCGGGGCGTGGGTGCTGCTTGGTAGGTGGCTTGCTCCTTCCCTGCGCCAACCCTCGAACACCTGCCACCCTGCCAGCAACCCGGACGTTGCCTCTTGCATCCAGGCCAGCCTCCCTCCCGCGGTGCTGCATCAAACCGGCATGCGCGACCTCGATTTCCTCGATGGCAAGGGGAGTGACGAGATCTCAGGGTTCCAATCATGGCAGTCTCGTCCATCCGCACTTTCTGCTTTTGCTTTATCCGCCGTTGGCCCGTGCCAGCAAAACCCCAATCTCAATGTCACCTCCCATCCTCTCCATCTCGCAGCGTGCCATCATCGACCTTCATTCTTCCACCCGTCCTTCTTCGGGCCCCCCTTGGCGGGCTTGCAAGCTCTTTTCACATGCTTCCGCTTCCGCGTTGCCGCTCGCCGGGCCTTGGAAGCTGCCAGCATCTTCCCCTTGCGTAGCACTCTTCCGAGGCTGCTCGCTGTACCTTTTTTTGTTCGTCCGAAGGTTGGGACGAAAAGAAATCAGGCCTCGTCCCAACACGCCAGACTCACGCACACCCCTAGCCACTTTCATCGCAGGTTGGCTGATGCAAGTGGCCTCCGTACAAGCGCCAATCGTCGAACCGTCACCCTCTCGGACCGCACGCACAACCACGTCCTGCGTCGTTAGACTGCCTCGTCACAGATGCTCCGTAACCGCTCGGCCGTGGCGTCGGCCGGTCATGTTCCGTTTTTCGCATGCATACCCTCCCTCCGGCTTCCGCGAGCTGCGAGGCTCTGCGGCGCGAAACCCGGGACCCAAAAAGGGTTTCTTGGGCTGTTGTCACCGTTGACGCGGCGCTAGCTGATAAAACCATTCCGCGGCAGCCGACAGGGGATCTGACGATGTCGTCGGGGCGGAGGGGGGATGGGGCCGGGGCGGGGGTCCAACACGTGTGCTTTGTCGTGCGATCGAATGTACCACAATACCTTTCTACCTAGGCTGTCTCAGGGATCCTGGATCCCTCCACCATGGCCTCCACGGTGGAGCATGGCAGTGGGCAGCAAACCAGGGGGCCGAACCCTTCACTCCCCACCTCGATACGGTACCTCGAGCGGTTTGGACGCAAAAGAACAGTAGAGAGTGCCAAGGGCTGCCCCAAGTCACCGAATCTGGATTCTGGCCCCCCCGCCCCCCCCCAAACCACGGCTCGCCCTCACCGCGGATTACCGTATCCATCTTGATGCCAGCCGCCGGCGATCAAACCGCTTCGGACTTGACAACACCACGCTCAACAGATATCTTCGCCGCCGGACTGGCTTGACGAGCTGCTGTCCGTTTGCAGGGTTCAGCAAGAGATGAGCCAAGGAGGCACAATACGACGGTTCCGGTGGTGCTGAGAATACCCGTCCCCGTCTTCCCTGCTGGCCCGCCCAGGCCTGCCTCTCGACCTCCCCACCCACCCTCAGCACACCCTTGTTCCAACCTCGATCCCCGCTCACTGGCCCACGCAGGTTCGTCTGTGGGTTCTGGAGCTGCGCATGGCTGGCGATGTCATTGCAGTCGACGCCATCTCATATTGGGCTGACTGCCAACCTGTCCCTCCCTGCCACCATCAGGCCCCCCCCATCTCACCGGCCTCCAGAGGCTACTGGCGATTCAGCCGGACCAGACCACTGGCTATGGCCTGTAAAAGACGCCGGGGTGTACTGGACCAGAAATAACCATCTCGACTTCTCGGTGCGCTCCAACGGCGGCACGGGCTCCCAGCATGTCAAAGCTGGGAGGGACAAAACCCTTCCTCGGTCATTTTTCACGTGCCAGGAAAGAGTGGTCAAGCTCAAGCCACCCGAGTCAGTTTCTCGTGTCATCAAGCCGACTGTCAACATGCCCATTCGCGACACCGACAACAGTACTTCGGGGATGTTTACTTGCCTCGGCTGCTTTCATGTCATATCTCAAGCCCATGCCAAAGCGGACTCCCCAGGCCCCAGGACAGGGTAGGGGCTAGTCGCACCTCGCAGACACATCTCCCCAACGGTTCCCTCGAGTTCTTGATACGAGTCAGCAGCATGGCAATCATTGAGGACTACCTTCATGATGATCGCAACGACACTGGAAACGCATTGGGTGTTAGACCGGGGCCACCCAAGAGCCTACCCCCCTCCCCCGCGCACACCACTTGGACCGGCACAGGGGCTAGCCTGATCCCAAGGATCACTGCTGCCGGTGGGCCATCTCTTTCTCTGCAGAGGATTAGCGTACGTCGGCTGATCGACTAATAAGATCAAAGTCGACAAAGGGCATGCCCGTTCATGCCTCCTGTCTTGTTGCTACTCTTGACATCGAGAGCAAGACGTTTGCCCTCTGGTACCGGGCTGAACTAGTTTCCCCTGAACATCTCCTTGGCCTCTGCCGCCATAGCTCGTGGCCAAGGTTATTCTCGACATCAAGCCTCAAACAAACCAACCACTGCCCACAACATCTCCCACGTCAGCTACCACCAATTTTGGTTGGCTTTTCCGCCTACAATCTCCACGAACAGTCCAACATTGCTCGATTATCCTGCCCAAATAAACTCAACAGTTTCCTGACGTAGGAATCCAGAGGCGTGACACTTCGAACTAGCCGCGGCATCTCGGATTTCCGGCTTCACACAGTGCTTTTCAGCTGTGCGTCAACGATTGTCGCCCTCGTCCCAAAGCGCTTCAGAGACTCTTCCAGATCAGACACTTGCCAACTTCGCCCCCCTGGTCAGCAGCATCAGTCCGAAGCAACCTCACTCGACGCTGAAACTCAGCAGCTACCATATCCACAGGAGCAGCTAAACAGCTACAAGGGTACACACCTTCTCGGGATTCTCCCGCCAGAGATTGCCCGCTGGGAAGCCCACCTGCAAGCCCACCCTCTTCTTCCCAAGCCTCCGTCGACCACAAGCGGACCACGCCCCTCACCTCCATTCCCCGCCGGACCGGCCCAGTCAAATTCCCACTGTACGAAGAGTCCGGCAGACGGAAGGCACTGCTTCCCCGGCCGTCGACAAGTAATAAGCTCTACTTTAAGGGGACACCCTCTCCCCGGCCACCCACCACCCTCCATCTCGCCCCACCTACAAGGAGATTGCCGCTCGAGGTTTCCCTGGGCCACCCATTGCAGGGCGTGTGGAGATCAACCCAACCCAGCGGCTCTCCGCCTTCGTTATTAAAGGTATTCCTTAACCCCCGGTGACACTTCAACTGGAACCCGCCCGCCTTCACCCGCCTGGCTTCATGATATTCCTTAATTTTCACCACCGACCCCCATCAACATCATCATCGCAGACGGACCAGCCGACATTGCCAAGTCAGACATTGTAGCACTCGTGGCGTTGAGGATCTCGCTGCTCCAAAACCTCCGATTTGCCAGGCGTATTTAATTCTCTCGCCGAGTTGGATTCTGGGCGACGCTATTTAGACTCCCTTACCCCCTTCGTCACCTTCCCAACCCGTCTTCCCAGCATCCTCTTCCAGAAGCGTCTCGGTATCCCAAACCTCAGCCTTTCCCCGAGCAGCTCAACAACCCGACGACAACCTCGAAGGCATCCGCATCTGCCATAACTTCCGAACACGAACAGGACGCTTTCTCCCCCCTACTTCCAGGACAGACCACGTCTTCGGCAGCTGGGGATTCGCCATTTATCGCCACCTGTCCATGGTACCCTGACGGTTATAAGTACTACGGAGCGGGTGGTCTGCACCTGTGCTTGGGCAAGCGCCAAGGGGTCTTCTGCCAGACAATCCGCGCCTCCACTTCCGACACTCGCCAAACCGCAACCATGAGCGAGAACTACCACTACTTTCTATCCTCGATGGCCGGCGTGGGCGGACAGCAAGAGGTGATTTCGCCCGACGGCATGCAAGGATTGCATCAACATCCTTCCCTGCAGTCAGACGCTTCGCCCATGTCGAATCCCTATCAAAGTCTCGGCTACTTTACCGGATTTCCCGAACCCATAATGTTCAATGCCCCCAAGGCGCAGCGAAGCCGGCGGAAATCCGCCCCTGGTCTTGATCACATCAAACATCGCCGTACGAGGTCCGGGTGCTATACGTGTCGCAGCAGACGAGTCAAGGTAACAAAACATCCTCGATCGGAGGAAGCCCTCTCTGACAATTCTATCTAGTGCGACGAGAACCATCCCACCTGTGAACGTAGGACAGCCCCGATCCCTGTTGGAAGAGAATTAATCACTAACAGTTGGCAGGTTGCAGGAAAGGAAAGCGGGATTGTGTCTACCCCGAGCCCGCTCCGGCGAAGGGGTCTGGTGGCGGCTCCAAGGAGTCATCGGGGCCAAGTCAGGGGACAAGTCCCTGCTCATCCCCGGCTGACGACGACGACATGGATATCGACATGGACATCAAGTTGGAACCTATCGCCGACGAGGACGAAGACGAACCTGAGAGCGCGACGACTCAAACTTCCTTGCCGAACTTCCACGACCGGAGGGCCAGCACCGCATCCTCGTTCGGTCTGCAGCGAGTGTCGAGTTACCGCCAGGGATCAGAAACTCCTTCGTTCGAGGGAAACATGAGCTCCTCGTCGCCGTCAATCGCCGCCTCCCAGTCCGTCGAAGGCCCTTCGGGGTTCATGAGCTCGAGGCCCGATTGGTCGTTCCTGCCCCACGACCTACAGTTCTACTTGAACTTTTACTGCGAAAACATCACGCATTATCACTACTGCATGGTCACGGACTCGGACCATTTCTTCCGGACGATATTGCCGACAATGGCGGTCCGAAACGAAGCTCTTCTGTACGCGGTGGTGGGATTCGCTGCATACCACCACGTCTTGAGGAAGCCCAACGGGCAGGTCCACGAATTTCTGCAGTACTACAACCGCAGTGTCAGCTTATTGTTGGGGTCCCTCAAAAAGAAGGAGAAACACAACGTGACCACGTTGCTGACAATACTACAACTGGCGACGATCGAGGTAGGTGATCGCATTCCCGAGGCACTTTGCGCCGGAGACTGACAATGGCCAGGAATATTTGGGCGACTGGGCCAACCTTATGGGCCACCAGAGGGCTGCTCTCGAGCTCATCACTGAGCTCTTCACACCGCAGACAATCGTCCAAACCCCGCTCGGCCGCATGGCCATGAGGTGGTATTCCCGCTTCGACGTGTTCATCGGGATTATGGGTAGCTACCCCACGAGCCTCCCGCGGGCATGGTTTTCGGCGATGGTGGACTACTGCGATGCTCAGGTTGCTGCAGACCCAAGCAGCATTTCCTGGAGGGTGGAGAATTGTGCTTCACGGTTGCGTCTCGTCTCGATGGAGATGTCGCTGCTCTTTGGCAAGGGTGTCAGCCAGGACATCACACAGGAGGAGTACACGGCCGAGCATCGCCGACTGTCCGACGCCTTGAGCGGGTGGAAGAATGGCATGGATGCCACGTTGAGGGACCCGGCTTACCTCGTTGCCGACTTCACCCCCGACCAACCTGCCGATCCGACCGACATTGTGAATCCATTCGCCCCAGGGGTGCTTTTCAGGCCGCCCCTATTTGCTGCGACGATTCTTTCCTGCGAATGGCACTCGATCACACTCATGCATGGCAGCCAGTCCGCTTCGGAGCCTTCAGAGGAGACATTAGCCGACCTCAGGGAACACGCAAACGCCATTTGCCAGATCTGCGCAACTGTCGAGTCCTGGCCGCAGAGCCCTGGGGGAAGCTTGATCATACTGCACCCGTGCCTCGCCATTGCGGGTCTGTTTGTGCAGCGAGATGCGAAGCACCATATGTGGATCAGGAAGAAGCTGGCCTTGCTTGAGGGCATGGGGTGAGTTTCTCGCGATTTTCTAATTTATGTGATGCTACAAGCGGTTCTTTCTGGGCAAGAAAGCTGACAGTCCGCGGTCATAGGTACATTTCCCCCGTCACAATGCGAAAAAGAATGTCGGAACTCTTCCACGACGATTCCTGTGCGCGCTGGTGGCTGCCCAACGACGAGGGCTTCTCGCCCATTCTACAAAACATACGGGCCTTTGCCGACGAACGAAATGCTGCAGCGGTTTTGACACAGCCCGAGAATACCCGGAGACTTCGGAATGTTTTCTCCAAGATGCACATTGGGAAATCGGAGGATGGAGGCGCCGCCTGAGATGGCGAGATGAACGTTCGATCAAGGGCCGGAAATCGACGATTGGGACACGACAACAGACGTTGAGAATGAGTTTGAAAGGGAATACGCCTGTCGATCTTCAAGATTGCGGAGGGTGCGTGCTTATGGATCTTCCAACGTCCCGGCCTGAGCCATGGCCAACCACGATCGTCGACCGACGGACGGGCTGGCAGATGAGTTGACGTTGGCGGTCGATCACGATGCGGCTCTTGGATTCTGCAGTGTGTGTCCGAGCGACCGTCTCTTGACAGGACCATTCCCGGACCCGATTATGCGGCTCTTTCGGCGGATGTCATGCAGGGGCCAACGCTTGGATCCCATCCGGCAACATTCGTCCTGAAACACCACCACCACCGGCACTCGACCGAGATCCTCTGCTCGCCTCTCTTCGCCCGTCTGGGACAGCTCCACACCGCCCCCAAAATACCCGTTCGCAGGGGTCTTCACGTTCTTTCATATACACCCCCCCCCCCCAAGTGCCGGCTGGGAGAGCTTGGCCGCCGGTATCAGACGAAGAGACCCGCCTGCGATCAACGATCACGGGTTTCGAGGCTCGTGCCCGTTCCTTGACCCGGCGCCCATTTTGCCAGAATCTCCCCAGCTATTCTCGACCTGATCGGCCATCAGCTCGCATCAACCAAAACGACAGCAGTTTCCTTGAAATTGGTACTGGACCTGCGGAAGACAACATGCCATGGATCCCCTAGGACGCTTTCTGTTCAAGTCATACAGCCTTCGCCATGCCACCACGAATGGTTGAAGACATCGGCGTCAGCAGTCATGGTGGGGCGCCAGGTGGCTGGGACGCACGTGGCTTTTCTTCGTTGCATGTTATTCCCGGTCCGCTCCGGGCCGTCGGGAGTTTCAGTCGTTGTTCTAATGGCCTTGACGACGCCGACGCCATTCCCGTCTGCCTATTTACCCCCCTTCTTCTAATTTCTTGTAATGGCGGGTGTTCCTGTCGGCCATGGACTGGTCGGCTTTTATTTTATTTAAGCATCCTCCCCTCTTCTACACACAGGGTTCATACATCCATTTCCCAGCACATATTTCGTCAGGAGGAGGAAATTAGTATCATGTAGATATTGGATCAGTGACGACGACAAGTTACGATGAAACCGAGAGACGAAAGTTGCGATATATCGAAAGCACGATAGAGCGAAGGCGATGGTCGCACAGCATACACGGGGGGTTCAACAGCGGGTGGGGAGAAGGGGAGGGAATTGATACATGGGGAAAAAGGGGGACAAGGAGCGAACATTGTTTGGAAGGTGTGTGGTGTGTATCGTGGGGATGAGGATGATTCCACACATCCTCGGGGAGGTCAGGGATCGGGGGAGTGGCGCCGGCGGTGGGATCCATGGTTGTCGGGTCAGAAAAGGGGGTTTGTTTTGTTTTTGTGTGCGCAGGGGGGAGTCCGGCGGTGGGTTGGTGGCGTTGTTGTGTTTGCACTGGGACGGCTGCGAGACAGCCTCCCTCCCGTCGATGTGTGGTGTATACTCACTCGCGTGTTGTTGTACAATTCGTGTTGTTGTACAATTATCGTTGTACAGGTACTGCTACTGTAATAATTTTATTATACCATCATACTAATCTGCCCGATCCCGTAGACTCTGAACTCCGCTGCATTCCCTGTAACAAAATACGCTGGCCTCCGCACCTCATCACCAATAAACTTCATGCTTGGACTGAATACGCAGGCACCAAGGCAGAGCAGAGCAGCAAACCCCGGGGTATGATGAACAAAACCACACTGCCCCTACTCCCAGCATCCAGCCCACCCGGAATAACAACCGCCCTCCACGCCCCATCGCTAAACAAGAGCCAGCGCTATAATATCCTACACAGTCGCCACGGGCTCCTCGTCAGCGGCGGCGTCCTCCTTCTTCGCCTTCTTGTCGCCCTCATCATCATCCGCATCGTCTGACTTGATCTCCGCGGCAGCCTTGGTCTTCTTCTTGTCATCCTCCTCCTCCTCCTCTGCCTCCGCGTCCGCCGAGACGGGAGACAAAATCTCTTCATCATCATCGTCGTCGTCATCTTCATCGTCCTCCGCCCCGGGCTCGCCGTCACTAGCAGGCGGTGTCGGCACGCTGACGCTACCCGCGTCGCTCGTTGATTCCGCGCGAGACGCGGCTTCGGCCTGGAGGGGCTTCTCGTCCGCGCCTTCGCTGTCGGGTTTCGAGTCCGGCTGCGCTTCATCCTCGTCTTCCTTTGGTTCCGGCTCCGTCTCCGCTTCCGCTTCCTGTCCCGACTCGGTTTCCGGCTCCTCGAGCTCCAGCTCCTGGACATGCACCTCCATCTCCGGCGCGGGGTGATACGGCTCGGGCGCGTGCCCCTCGTACACGCGCGAGTCAAGCGTCACCTCGGACTGCGCCAGCTCCGGCTCCGGCATGAAATCCTGCGAGTAGAGATCGGGTACGTGGTCCTCGAACGGGCGGAACGACGCCATGCCGCCGCCCTCGGGGTACTCGACGGGCACGACCGTGGTGGGGCGGATCGGCGGGGGGTGCTCGAGCGGCATGTGCTCGACGATGACGGGGATGCTGGCGAGCTCCATCTCGATGTCCTCGGCGGCGGTGGCGGCGGCGGACAAGTGCATGCGGCGGAGGCGGTGCGACATGTCGGCGGCGGTCTCGTCTTCGTCGGCCTCGGGGACTGTGGTGACGGCGCTGCCGGTCGAGGGGCTGCTCTTGATGTGCCGCCGGGTGTTGGTGCGGCTGAGGGAGGCGAGGTTCTCGTCGGCGGCGGACATGTCGAGGGCGTTACGGTGCACGGATTGGCGCGAGGCGGAGATGCCGGGGTTGAGTTGGTGTTGCGGCTGCTGGGGCTGCTGGGGCTGGAGGATGGTCTTGCGCTCGACGGCGGCGTCGGCGGCTTCGGTGGACTCGAGGCCTTCGGCTTCGGGGGGGAGTTTGTAGTTCTCGGCGGGGAGGAGGTCGTAGACGTCGCAGACGGTTTTGAAGAAGACGTAGAGGCCGGTCTGGCCTTCGACGGACCAAAAGACACCGCGGTGCTGGAACCAGGCGTGGGCGAAAATTCGGTGCAGGCGGCGAAAGACATTAACTAAGTTCTTAATGGCCAGGTTTTTGTCGTGGGCGTCGACGACGAAGCGACTGGGGAAGATTTTGGGGTTGGTGACAACGTTGGCGGCCCAGTCCAGCGTGTGGCAGCAGTAGTCGATGGCGCAACAGCTCTTGGGGGTCTCGTGGACGGCGCAGAGAAACTGCCACTCGGATGCGCGCATCTCGGGACACGTCGCGGCGCTGCAGGGCGGGGTGTCGAAGAGGAAGCCCACGATCAGGCTGTTGCACTGCCCCACCAGGAATCGGCACAGCTCATAGAGCCACAGGGTCTTGTCGATCGAGGGCGGCGGCGTGGCGAGTATGCGGGCTGTCTCGCGCGTCATGGGAAATGTGTTGGAGGCAGTGTGGAAGTAGTGCAACGCGGCGAGGTGCTCCTGGAGCTGGAAGGCCGAGTCGAGCTGGGGACGTCGCATGTCAGCGTGGTTCGCGGGGCATTTCAGGGGACGCTGAAGCAAGCGCAAAGAAGAGCAGGAGTACACACCTCCTGTAAGGACACCAGAGGAGGTCCAGCAGCCATGTCGTGAGACTTGGTGCCAGGATGGATGCGCCGCTTAGCGTTGGCGTCGATGGCTGTCTGCTCCATAAGCTGTCCCTGGCGCATCGCGTTTGGACCGAAGGAAGGCGACTTTGGGCCTATCTGGATTTCGGCGGGAGGGGGTGGGCTTGGGAGCCGCGGTGAGCTTGGTGGGAGCGCCATCTGGACAGAAGGCGATGGTGGACGAGCGGCGAGGGCGCTGTGTGCGGGACTCGGGGGGGATGTCGAGCTCTTGGGCGTGGATCGATGGCTTGCCTCGTCCTACGTTCTCCCAACCGTTGAATCGAAGCTACGCGGCGCAAAGTGAGGGGATCTCGGGTCGTGACGGTGGACGGGCGGGCAGGTATCGGGGAAAAGGAAGGGGTTGATGCTGAGGTTGATGTTTGGGCGCTTGCGAGTGACACGGCGACAGGAGAACGTGGATTTGGCGCCGGCGATTTTCGCAGCCTTGGCGCGTCCAAGCTCCTCTGTTCTCCAGCTCCTTGTCGCGCCAGCACCAGTATTACATAATCTCACAGGCCATGAACCGACAGCTCCCGAGCTCCCCACATTTTGCATGGAATTTCAAAGTCGATTTGTTCTGAACATGGTCATGTCCCTGAAAGGGCGTATGGAGGACACAGAACCGGCGGCTTGGCACAGTCTGACAAACTTAAACAAGGGCTTTAGGTGCCGGCTTTCTTTCCAAGTTTAAACCAAATCGATTCTTTTCCATTTCACATGTTGGAGTTTGTCCATACCGGTACAGGACATTTCGTTACCGTTCCCCACTCTCATCCCCTTTTCAGTTCCAACATCAAGCTTCCGACCCGTCTTAGTTCCAACGTCATCTTGCCGCCTACAGCCCTGTTACCTACCATACAGCCTCCAAACATGGATTGGGACGACGATGAAGCCCCCCCTGATCTTATCGAGGTTGGGTCCAATTTGCCAGAGGAGGAAAAGCCAGTCAAGGTCCCGATCACCATCGTCACAGGTAGGCCGGAAATGTGTAATCCCCCCAAACTCAAACTGCCAGTACTAAACTCGGATGTAGGATACCTCGGGGCTGGAAAGACCACTCTCCTCAATTATATCCTCACCGCCCAACATGGGAAAAAGGTCGCTGTCATCATGAACGGTAAACGAGGCAATGCCAGTCCGTCAAAACAAACAAACTGACCGTTATTCCAGAGTTTGGTGACTGCACGTCTCCCCTGTCGACATAACTGGCTTGCAATCAAAACTGACTATTCACACAAGCCCTGGACATTGAAAAGTCCCTGACCGTCAACAAGGATGGTGAGTCGGTCGAGGAGTGGCTCGAGGTGGGCAACGGATGCATCTGCTGCTCGGTCAAGTGAGGATTCCAACCCTACCTGCGCGCCTCAGAGCTGACACCACCTAGAGACACGGGCGTCAACGCCATCGAATCCTTGATGGAGAAAAAGGGCAAGTTCGACTACATCCTCCTCGAAACGACAGGTTTGGCAGACCCGGGAAACCTTGCCCCTCTGTTCTGGGTCGACGAAGGCCTCGCAAGCACCATCTACCTGGACGGTATCGTCACCCTAGTCGACGCCAAGAACATCCTTCGCAGCCTGGACGACCCCAGCGGCAAGGTCGAAGGGCATGGAGAAGGCGACCGCGGCCAAGACCACGACGGACCAGTCATGACCACGGCACATGTCCAAATCTCGCATGCTGACGTCATCGTCGTCAACAAATCGGATCTTGTCAGCAAGGAGGAGCTCGACGCCGTCATTGCCAGGATCCAATCCATCAACGGGCTGGCCAAGCTGCACATCACCAGCCAGAGTGTGGTTCCTCAACTGGAGGGCGTCCTCCTGGACCTTCATGCCTATGACCGGGTTGACGAGATCGACCGCACGGGAAAGGGGCATAGCCATCTCGACAAGACCATATCCACCTTGTCGATACCGCTACCTGTGTTGACGGACCAGATGCTGGAGAATACCGACGCGTGGCTGCGGTCAGTTCTTTGGGACAACATCCTCCCCGGACACAGCAAGCCTGAAGAGGGAAAGCACGCTTTCGAGATACACCGACTGAAGGGCAGGCTCATGTTGGAGGACAATGGCGAAAAGATAATCCAGGGCGTCCGAGAGTTGTTTGAGATTTTCGACAGCCCAGATGCTGATGGAAGTTCCGTGGCATCGCCCGACGAGAGGCAAATATCTGGCAAGATGGTCTTGATTGGCCGGCATCTCCAAGATTTCGACTTTGAGAGAAGTCTTCTGGATGCGATGAAGGGGACACAGAAAGGGTGATCCAGGTAGAGCAAATGCTAGGAAAGAGACCTTCAAGAAGGCATTTCTCGCAACATGACCTGTGCGGCTTGCTCCAAGTGAAGCCAGCTTAAAAGTGGTACACATCTATTGGGTACTCGCCGTTTGAAAAGGATGCAGGTATAGGCACTGGGACGATGAGCGATAGGGCTTTTCTTCCCACTGCCGGAGGCGGGGAAATAGGGATCCCTGACTCCCTGGCCTCATGGGTCAGGGGGCAAGATGAGCGATTCTTGGAAAAGAGATGCCAAGGTGGAGAAAACAACAACAAATTATTGGCGAGATTTACAGTCCCAAACTATAGAGTCTTAGCGGGGAAAAGGCGAGGGAGATGTTGCAGAAAAGTGCTGGTGGAAGCTGTTTGTTTGTCTTTGTGACGGGATGAAATAAAAGCGGCGACCTGAGGCTGAGTTGGGGCGTGGGGGAGGGGAGCACGGACCCAAGTGAGCGGCTGCCCTGTCGCATCTGACTTTTAACTGGTGAAAAATGGGGTGGAGCCTCCTTTGCCCCAGATCCCCCTACCTTGCTGCAGCGCATCTGCAAACGCGACGACACCTCGCGAGCCTCCTTGAACCCAACTCCCTCGACGCCTCCCTTTCACCCAGTAGCGTCACCGAGACAGGTATCCAACCACGGGCCACAATCGAACCTCCGGCTACTATACCACGAACGAACACGGTCCTCGATGATGAATCGGTCAGGTATGACGGTAGAACCCTCTTCCGTCAACAGCCCCCCCCTCTTCCTCCATCATCCCCTCCAAAGGCCCAGCCTCGCCCACCATGTCCCCGTGCCCTCGACGACAATAACTCGCCCTGGAATACACGAATGCTGGTGGAGGCAATATGGCAGCTGAAAGAGCGTGGGAGTGGGCATATGGACACAGATTGAACCAACGGCGATGCGTCTTCAACGTGGCCTCCTGAGGTCGTCGGCCATGGCGAGGGAAACATGTCACCGGCCGTGGTCGCGCTCGTGGGAAACAGAAGGGCGAGCTTTGTTCGGACCAGCTGTACACGATAGCAGTCCCCGTCCATGCGCTCCCTTGGCTTCAGCCTCACGCCTACCGATGATCGAACGTCCCTCGGGACGCCGTGTCTCTGGGCCTGGGCCGACTTGTTTCATCTCTTTGCGTTTCTCGTCCATTGCCGCACAACCTTTCTCCAAAGAGCATTCAAAGGGTACTGCTGACAGATTTGCCTGCTTTCAGGGACAGGGCCCCTGCGTGGCATGCAGGGCGGATTCGGCGGCCAGCAACAACCACCACAAGCAGGCCGCGGGGTCTCAAATCGCATACCAAATGGAAAGATGGGTACGGAAGCCCGATGCATAAACACAGGAGATACGCCCCCACAAGTGCTGATACGATGAGCAGCGGCATCACAGGCAGGCAATGGGGCTGGGTGGTCCTCATACCATGGCATGCAGGGCATGGGAGGTGCGAATAGTGTCACCCAGGGCTCGGCAAGGTTAGGGGGGAACGCGACCTTTGCTCAAAGCGTGAGTGGCTCGCAGTCACAAGCTTCATTGGATCCTTCGTAAGTCTTGTCTTGTTTTTGCTCTGTTCTTCTCACATAAGGGCGGTGTTGTTTGGTTCTTCTGTCCGTCCTTCCTAAGGACGGCCTGCACCGTTTCGTCTCTGGTACCAAGCGCTACCTTTTTCCCTCTTTTTGTCTTGTTTGGTTCTCCTTCCCCCTCCACCTGCACGTCCGTTTTCTCTTTTGGCTAGTAACCAAGATTGAAAATCTTGAGCAATCGGACAAACGCCCTCTCATCCCCCAAAAACATTTCCCATTTTCCACCGAACCTCTCTTCACGTCTTTTCAACACTGAAGACTGGCGACCCCCGACAACCAACTATCAACCTGGCGGCTCGAGTTGTGGAATTCTGGTTCCCTTCGGCAACACAATCTGATGTTCCCATGCACTCCCGCCATGTTTCCTTACAACAACTCAACCCTCGATGAGATGCGCGACCACCAAGCCTCAAGGCCCAGGCCGAGAATCACGTTCAAGCAGAGGGCTGTGACCCCTGTGGACGAGGAGGGCATGAGACCATCACCTGGCGCTCCCTATGCCTCCATTCTCAAGGGGTACTTATCATCTCTCTCACCATTTCTCCCAAGTTTCCCAATCACAACCCCCACTTTCTTGTCCTTGGATGAATATGCACTGTCTGAATTAAATTGCTAATCGGTGGTAGCAGCGAGTTTCCACAATTGACAAATTCATCCCAGTTGGGTACACCCGGGCAAGCGAACATGTGGTCCGGCGCAGGCTCGAGAAACCTCCCCGGAGGCGCTTCGAGAGGGTCAGGGACGCCGCTCCCCCAACAGGAGCAGCAGGACGGGTACTTTGGGGGAGGCGCCAGGGTGCCATCCAACCAAGCAGCACACCAGTTTGCGAGGCAGGCGACTGGCGCGCAATCGACGCAAGCACAGTCCGCCGACGAGTTTCCACCGCTGAGCAACCGCACGAATGGCGAGATGGGCAACCAGGACCGCATGGGGTTTGGTGGCCAAGGAACGGCACCTCCACCAAGCAATGCCCGGACTGGTGGCAATGGTCTGCTCAATGCTCTTTCTGCCAACACGCGAGCTGCAGAGGTTCGAGGTCCCAGCGCCATCCAGCGGCCACAAGAGCTCCGAAGTCCGGTGGGCGAAGAGGAGCAGCCCCGCAAGCCTCCAGGGTACCGTGAGGACAGCTTGGCATCTCATGCCTCCTCGGTCGGCGACGGCCCAACGAGCAGTCGCAACCCTCTGGGCGCAATTGGCGCTGTTGGCAACGACGCGGCGATGGGGAAGCAAAAAGGGGAAGACAAGGGACGCGCCGTTGAGGTGCAAGACCCGTTGGACGGCATGAGTGCGGCGGACAGGTTCGGTCTCAAAGGTCTCCGGCTCCTGATGAACAATTGTGCCGACTACAACGCTCTCACGGTCGGCATTGACGCAACCAATCTCGGCTTCAACCTCAGTGCGCCCGAGTACGTTGCTTCTCTCAATGTCATTGCCATTTCTAGCCTGCTGACGATGCACAGTACCATCTCCGACAAGATCTACTCCCTGTACAACCACGAGCCTCCGCGACCTGCCGCCGAGAGCTTTCACATTCCCGATTGCTACTCCGTTACCAACGTCGAGCCCATCGAGAAGAAGATGCAGAGTTTCAATGAGGAGACTCTGATGTGGATCTTCTACAGCTGCCCAGGCGACCGCAAGCAGCAATTGGCTGCGATAGAGCTGTGAGTCGCCTTGGTGGTGCCCTAGCGGTTGATTCTTTGGCTAACAGTAACATAGCACCAATCGTAACTGGCGATGGCATAAGAAGCTCCAGATTTGGCTGACAAAGGATGAGATGATGGTTCCTCAGGCTCTCAGCCAGACTCACGAGCGTGGCTACTACGTCGTCTGGGACACAGCGAGCTGGCATAAGGAGCGCGTATGGCAACCCCAAATACCCTCTTGAACAAAGGGTGGCCACTGACATGCCATCCAACAGCGCGAGCTCACGTTGCAGTATACCGACCTGGAAACCAATCCCGCGGGCGCGCAAGTGGCGGTAGTGCCAGCCTAGAAGGACATCCGCTCGTTCGCAGTCCCCGTTGCCTAGAAAATGGAGAAGCTGGAGGAAGCGACGATATTGGCAGCGAGAGTGCCAATTGTGGACATGGGGTTGACGGGGAAGGGGGCTGATGACGACGACTTGTATTTTGTACGGGGCGATCGAGGAGTTTGTTTTCACGGGGAGGAAGGTGGTGCGGATGGTAAATTTCCGTGCAATTCAACTTGAAAAGCAGAGGCCATTTGGCCTTTGTCTGACCAGCGCCTGCGCCTGCGTGTTCCGATGATGCATGGTGGTGAAGATAAAATGCGGCGCTGCCGTTGTGTGCAAGCCCAGGTGCCAAGCCAAGAAATGGCAAATGTTTTGATACAATGACACCGGGGTGGCGACATCGCCTTGGCGCTGGGACCAACGACGATCCATCAGGATGAGCCGCCAGAAGCCAGAAAGCCGCGGCCTTGGAACCCACTTTCCACTGTCACCAACATCAGGCCAACAGCAACCACGTAGCCACAGGCCCCGTCTTACCGCAAACCACACCGCGACAACATTCTCTGCATCGATCACTCTCTGGATTGTATGCGCAAACCCCTCAACAACTCTGTCCCCTCGCCACACCACCACGACGGCGCATCCGTTCCACCACCACCCGCCCACCCGAGGCTGAGGCGCGCCACCCCCTCGTAGCCAACACCTCCCCACCAAGGCCGAACCTCCTACCCTCGACACGCATCATGGCCGACGAACAAGTCTCCCCCACGACGCTCCTCATACTCGCCATCCTCACGGGCCTCATCGTGCGCTACGTCTTCTTCAAGCCCGCGACGACAACGGCGGGGGCAGGCGCAGGCGCGTTCCAGCGCGCCGTCACCCCGGCGCAGGCCGCGCACGCGGCGCGCATTAGGGAGTTGACGGCCGAGCGCGTGATGCAAATGTTTCCGCACGTGGATAGAAGGACGGCGCTGTGGGAGCTGCAGCGGACGGGGGGGAATCTGGCGGCGACGACGGAGAGGATTTTGGCGGGGAGGATGGAGACTGTGAGTTTTTGTCCCCGTTTTGCCGGGTTGTGGTGTTGTTGTGCTTGGGAGAGGGCGAGAGATGGTTGACTGATTGTTGCTCTAGCCCCCGGTCACGTTTCAACCGCCCCCACCACCGGCCGGGAGTTCGCCGGCGCAGGGCCAGGTCGAGGCGAAGCCGGCTAAGGGACCGTCTCAGCCTGATTTGATCACGAGGTACAAGTTGCACGACAAGATCGCGGCCGGTGCCGCGGGAGGGGAGGCACAGAGCACCGGGTCGGCGCCGACAACGCCAGGGAAGAAGGCGTGGAGCGCAAACAAGGAGGAGAGGCAGAGCCTGCTTCAAAGGAGGAGGGACGAGATGGTTCTCGAGGCGAGGAGGAAGATGGAAGCGAAGATGGCGGCGGAGAAGGCCAAGGCGGCGGCTGGCCAGGACAGCTAGCTGAGGGGTTGGGTTGGGAGGTGAGAGGGTATCATGGCGAGGGGATGACGGTTGCTGTCTGTCTGTCGGCAGTCTTGTACTGCCGCGGCGGCGGGGAGCGACCGGCGACAATACCTAATACGAAATACTTTCATGTCTGTTTTTGGCTTCGTTGCCAAATCGCATACATACCAAGAGCGAAATAGACTGCCGCTCCAATGAGGATTGTCAAGTTATCGCGTCAGATGGCGCCCGTCTATGTGCCTGTTTCAACATGAGGGAGGAATGGTGAGAGCGTCTCCGTTGCGGCACCTGCGCTTTGAGTCTTCGAAAAAGGACGTGTACATTTTCCTCCCCTTTTTGGAATCTCTCCTGCTCTTCAAGTCACAGAGCTTGGCGCGGGTAAAGATTTTCGGGGTTGGCAAGGGGATTTCGGGGACCTTTTGGATGATGGCGGCGAGTTCCTGGCGAGCCTGGGTGGGGAGATACTGTTGCTATCGACTGATACAGGCACCCTCGAACGGACAGAGAGGGGCAGAGTGTGGGACATTGGTTCCATCGTGCCATCTTGGCTGCACAGTGCGGGCTTTCTCAAGTCGGGACTTGGATCTCGGACGACCCACCCAATTAATCCCTGCATTGAGGTGGTCCCGACGCCCCACACTCGAATCGATAAGATAAGCACCGTGGGTTGACTGGAAATTTTTCGACCGCTCTCTTGTACAGAGATTTGTTCCGTATCTTCCTCCTCTCCCTCACCTCCCCTCGACCGGCAAGCAGACTTTCCATCAACGACAGTCGCTTCCTGCCCCATCCGCTCCTTACAACCACACAGCAGCAGGACCAGACACTCGACATCGTTGGTTGCCGACCGCAGAAAGCCGCCACGATGATGAAGACGGGCGTAATGCGCCAGGCGCGCGTTTACCGCGTCGCTCTCCAAGCTGCCACCCGTGTGCGGATTGTCCCCAGGACTCTTCCGTCGGCCCTGTCTGCCCTCTCGTCGGCACCCAAGGCCCTCGCCGCTCCCTCGATAAACTCCCTCGCCTCTCTGGCCCGCTACTACTCCAGCGAGGCCGCCGCCTCCAACGAGCAAGACCAACAGCCCAAGCTCGTCACCAAGTTCGCCGGCCTCGCCGACCTCGGCGTCAATCCCAGGATCGTGTCCTCCATCACCCAGGGTATGGGCTACGAGGACATGACCCCCGTCCAATCACGCACCATTGAGGCTGCTCTGAACGGAACAGATCTGTAAGTGCAATGGGCTGTGCCTCTTTTCTTTCCATTGCCGTCGCTGACCGCTACGCTCTACTAGGGTTGCGCAAGCCAAGACAGGAACTGGAAAAACGCTGGCTTTCTTGGTGCCGGTTCTCCAACGAATTCTGGCTGCTCAGCCCGAGCTCGCTGAGCCCCGTCGTATGCGGGCGTCCTGCGACGATATCAGGGCCATCGTCATTTCTCCCACCCGTGAATTGGCCGAGCAGATCGCCTTGGAGGCCCAGAAGCTTGTAAGGAATACTGGAATCATTGTCCAGCTCGCCGTGGGAGGCACACAGAAGCGCCTCATGCTTGCCAACACGCACCGACAGGGTTGCCACATCATGGTGGGCACGCCAGGCCGTATCCACGACCTCCTGTCAGACCCGGGCAGTGGCATTGCCGCGCCAAAGCTCGAGGCTCTCGTGCTGGACGAGGCGGACCGAATGATGGACACGGGCTTCAGCGACGAACTCAAAGATATCCTCAAGTTTCTTCCGGACCGACGGGATGTCAGCCGACAGACGCTCATGTTTTCCGCGACTATCCCCAAGGACGTCGTGGGGCTGGCGCGGCAATACGTGGACCCCAATAATTTCGAGTTTGTTCAGACCATCAATCCCGACGAGGTTGCGACGCACGACAAGGTGCCTCAGGTCATTGCGCCTTGCCGAGGCTTCGAAAACATCTACCCGAGTGTGGTTGAGCTCATTCAACGCGAGACGGCGCGCGCACGGGAGGACCCAACCACCCCGCCCTTCAAGGCCATCATCTTCATGCAAACGACAGCGACTGTGGTCATGATGGCCTCGATCCTCCGCCGCCTCCAGTACAACGACCGCACTTTCCCTCAAATCATCGACATCCACTCCAAGTTGACCCAGCAGAGCCGCACGAGGAATGCCGAGAACTTCAAGACCTCCAAATCGGCCATCCTCGTCTCTTCGGATGTCACGGCAAGAGGAATGGACTTCCCGAACGTGTCTCACGTTATTCAAGTCAACCTGCCCAACGACAGGGACACGTACATCCACCGCCTCGGCCGCACTGGAAGAGCCGGCAAGGAGGGACAGGGCTGGCTCCTGGTGTCGGACGCTGAAGTTGCCCTGGCTAGACACCGACTCCCTGGCCTGCCCATCAAGCGCAACATGGATCTCAAGTGCGCGACTGTCGATGCTATCAATGGAACCGACTTGCCCCCGCAGTTCCAGTTGGTCAAGGAGGCGGTTGCTCGCCTGCCCGCACACGTCCCGGGCGAGGCGTACCGCTCCCTGCTCGGAGGAGCCATGAAGGGAGTGGACGTTCAGACCAAGGTTGACGAAGCCAACAACATTGCCCTTCACGGCTGGGGTCTGACCGAGGTACCCAATGTCTCTCGCGCAACAATGCTGAACCACCGAGGTGTTCGCGGCCTCGTAGTCGGGCCATTTGATGAGGCGCCGCGCGGGTTCGGTGGCGGTGGCGGCGGCGGCCGGTCTGGCGGCGGTGGCGGTGGCTTCCGGTCTGGTGGCGGCGGCTTCCGGTCTGGAGGTGACCGGGGTGGTGGCGACCGGTTCGACCAGGCATTTGGTAGCCAAGATTCCGGTCGCGGAGGGAGCCGCGGATTCGATCGTGGGGGCGGCGGCGGCGGAGGAGGATTCGGTCGCCAGGGTGGTGGCGGCGGTGGTGGGTTCAGCCGTGGTGGTGGTGGACGTGGTGGTGGCGGCGGTGGTGGTTTCAGCCGTGGTGGCGGCGGCGGATTCGGCCGTGGTGGCAGCGGCGGCGGCGATCGTCGCGGGCCGAGTTCGAGCTTCTGAGGAGGCAAGTATGTTCCGGGTAGTGCGGGGGCGTGTCTGATATAGCTGTGGCATATGTTGTCGGCGTTCTGGGGACCCACATCCTTTCAAGCATTTTGTCTCTCTTGGTAAGGAGTTGGGCAGCCTGGGCAACGTCGTTTTGAGCGTATGTCAATAATCGGGGTGGGACTAGGGGGGGGCGAGGGGAATAAAAGGGATGGGGGATTCACTGTCTTTGCGGGGAAAATGGGATTGAGCCGGCATGGGAAGGACAAATCTCTACTACGATTACCGCTACGAGCACAAGACTCAGACTCGATCGGGCTGCGCTGCTTCGCGCCACTCTTGTATATTACACATGTACAATGATAGATGCTCTCGTTTATATACTTGATGACCAAGAGCCGGCCGATATCTACCTACTCCTCTCTTGGCAGTGAATTGTGCACCAAGGGACCGGCGTTGCCAACTTTATGCACCTCTACCCGCCCATGCTTGAACGCCCAGGTCTCCTGGCATGTCCCAACACCATCACCTGCCAGCCGCCAGCCCTCTCGGCCGGCCTCTGCCTATCCGCAGTTTCTGTTCATGTCAGGCCAGTCCATCCCATTCCCTGTGGCTTCCCTTCCTACGCGAACAGCAACCGGGTCGCGGTATCGAGTCATCGCACAACAATCATCTCAACAACCACTCCATCTCAACCCCCCCCTTCCTACCCCCTCAACAACGTATGCGCATCCCACAACAACACCCTTTCATCCCACCCCACCGACGCCACCCACCCCCCGGTCCCAAACAAGCACCAGTCCACCCCCGTCGCAAACTCCGTATGCCGATTCATCAACCCCAGCTGCGCCCCCGTGCTAATCGTCCCCGGCCCTACCCCCGCCCCGCCGGGCACCGCTGGCATCGTCGACCCGTCCGTCCACACCCGCACCGTCATGTCATAACTCGCGCTCACCAGTATATCCCGCGCGTGCGGACTCCACGCCAGCCGCCTCACCGCGTACTCGTGGCCCGCCAGCACGGCCAGCGGCCCGCCCGCGGGGTTGCGCACGTCGAACGTGCGGATCGCGCCGTCGACGCCGCCCGACGCGACCACCGTGTCGGCGTACTTGTTCCAGTCGTGCGTGAGGATCTCGGCGGGCACGGCGCCGGCGTAGGTGGCGGCGCCGAGGCGGGAAGGGTGCGGTGGGGGGGCGTGCACAGGGATGGTCGCGGCGAGGTGGTATTTGGAGGAGGGCGGGGTGCGCAGGTCGAAGAGGCGGATGTGTGAGTCGGAGGAGGCGGCGGAGAGGAGGGAGGGGTTGGAAGGGGAGAAGGCGACGGAGTAGGTGCAGCAGCCGATGGGGAGGGTGAGGAGGGAGGTGGTGCGGGTTGGGGACCACTAGAGGAGGGGAAGGGGGGTTAGGTAGGGGAGGGATGGGGGGGGGGGAGGGGGGGCGTACGAGTTTGACGGTGCCGTCCCAGGAGGAGGAGAGGAAGTTGTCCTTGGAGACGGGGTTCCACGCGACGGAGAAGGCTTCGCGGTTGTGCTCGTGGAAGTTCATGACGGGGAAGTCGGGCACGGCGAGGTCGAAGAGCTTGACGGAGCCGTCGCCGGTGGCGACGACGAGCTGGTTCTCGTTGATCTCGGACCAGGCGAGGTCGTAGAGGGAATCGTTGGTGTCGAATGCCTTTTCGACGACGACGCCCTGGGCGCTGAGGCCCAGGCAGAAGAGGCGACCGTTGCCGACGAGGCCATAGTTGGCCGATGCCGCGACGGCGAGGCGCGAGTCGTAGTAGGGCGAGTACTTGACGGCGTAGGGATTGAAGCCAGGCGTGCGGAACTCTAGCATGGACGCCATGGCTTCGGGTGTGGACGCGGTAGTCTGGCGCCGCCCATTGACCGACGGAGAGAGGATTCAAGGTTGGCGTTGGGGTTGGGGTGACGTTGGGGAAGCTGCGCGATGGCGTTGCTTGAGCCTCGGCTGCACTTTTTGTGACCGGGCCCACCAGTTCCCCTGTCCCCCACCTCGTGTCTTGGCGCATCTGCACATGGGTTTGGGCAGAGGTCAGGTGATTGCGCATCTGCAGCGTGTCTTCGCCCCACTTCTTACAACATCCATCGCCGCCCTTTCGACAACAGGACGCGACGACAAACACACTCACAAGTCAGCCCAACCCCAACCACGGCACCAGACTCCATCACCCTCCACCATGGTCGGACGGACTCCCAAACAAGAGCGCCACTTTCTCCCCGAACGAAAACGAAAAGACGTCTGCACCAGAGATCTCGATGGAGGCCTTCATCACGCGGAAAAAGCGAAAGTCTGGTCCAGAGACGAACGACATACAATCTCCCAGTCTGGCAACAGGCGACGAAGATGAAGAATCTACCGACCTCAAGCTCGCCATGCTCTCCTCTCTCCACACCCACTTTGACCAAGAGACACTGCTAGACCTTCTCCTCGCGCACGATGGTTCCGTCCAGGCGACGACTGAGGCGATCCGGGCAGGCCATGTCCCCAAGACATCGACCAGCTCTGTGACGGCCCAGGCATCTCTGCGTTCCTTTGGCGTAACCGCTACGACCTCCGAGGAAGCTCAAAGGCCGACTAAAAAATCGAAGTTGCTCTCGAGAAAGGGCGCCACCCTCCATCTATACGACCCCCAGGATATTGCCGAGCACACGCCCTGCACCATCATCCACAACTTTCTCCCCCCAGACGAAGCAAACCAACTCCTCGTCGAACTGCTGGAGGAGTCCAAGACATTTGAAAAAATCACCTTCAAACTCTTCGACAATGTGGTCAGCAGCCCTCACACATCGAGCTTTTACGTCGGCAGCCTCGACGAGCTCAACGCGCAAAAGTACGAGTACACTTACAACGGCTCCAAACTCACCGTAAGCCCCTCCTTTCCTCCCAACCAAAACCACTCACCAACCCTCCACAGGACGTCCGCAAAATCACCCCCCACCTCGACCACGTCAAACCTCTCGTCGCCTCCGCCGTCAACCGCGAAATCACCCACCGCATCACCACCCACCAATCCGGCCAGCGCCTCCCCTTCCAATCCTCCCGCCCCTGGACCCCCAACGCCGCCTTCGTAAACTGCTACAACGGCCCCTCTCAAAACGTCGGCTGGCACAGCGACCAACTAACCTACCTCGGCCCGCGCGCCGTCATCGGCTCGCTCTCCCTCGGCGTCGCGCGCGAGTTCCGCGTCCGCCGCGTCCTCCCCCCAGACGAGGGCGACGACGCCCAGGGCCAGATCGCCATCCACCTCCCGCACAACTCGCTGCTCGTGATGCACGCCGAGATGCAGGAGGCGTGGAAGCACTGCGTGGCGCCCGCGGCGGCGATTCAGCCGCACCCTGTTGCCGGGAACCGGCGGATCAATGTGACGTATCGGGACTATCGGCCCGAGTTTCATCCGCGGCATACGCCGCGGTGCGGGTGTGATGTGCCGTGCGTGCTGCGGGTGGTGCAGAGGAAGAGGGAGAATTTTGGGAGGTATTTCTGGATGTGTCATGCTGGGAACGTGCCCGGGAAGGAGGGGTGTACGTTTTTTCAATGGGCCGAGTTTGATGACGAGGGGAGGCCGGTGAGGAGGGGGAAGCCTGCGACGGCGGAGCCGGGGACGATTTGAGGGCTGAAAGTTGGATACTGTGCCCATCGTCGACGCCAATGGGGCGGGTATATGGTACATCAGGAGACCAAGATCAACACCTATCGCCCAGCATCACGCCGGCAGGTCCGTCCATATCACACGTTCACCTAAATCCAACCAGACTTGGCTTGTCATCTATTTTTCGTCATTCATTGCTTTCCACGGCCTCCCCTCTACATCGCACTCCCCCCTACAGTACCCATCCCACCACTCGCCGCCCCACCTCCCTGCCCTTGCTGCCCCCCGAAAAAGAAGCCATCAAACAGATCCACCTGCTGCCCATCGCTAAAGTCATGATGCAGGCCCTCCCACCCCAGCCCAAACCCAATATCCATCTGCTCGCTATACCCTCCCAGATCCGGCACCGCCCCCTCCATCCCCCCTCCATCCAGCAAAAAGTCCATGCCCTGCAGATCCCCAAACCCACCCCCGCCGCCACCAGGCGGGCTAAACATATCCGTCCCCGCTGCCGCCCCCCGCGTGGTGAACGGCGGCGGCGCCATCCCCAACGACGGCGACCCCAGCTGCTGCTGTCCCAGCCCCGCCGGCGATCCCATCATGGACGCCACCGACTCGGGCGTGGCCGTATCCTCAACACTGGCGTTGCTCCGCGGTGGTCGCGGGATGTTGCGCAGGAGGGAGAATCCGTCGCTCGCCTGCTGCTGCTGCGGCTCCGTCTTGAGGCGGAAGTTGGCGTGGAACGCCGGCGGGAGCTGCGACGTCGACGACGCGCTCTGCGAGTAGGCGGTTTCGGAGCCGCCGCCGCCCATGTCCGAGTCGGCGCGGCGGTGGTGCGGGCGGTGACGCCGGGAGGCTTGTGAGGTTCCGGCGTCGGTTGTGGTCGTCCCGCGCGAGCTGGACCAGTCGACGCGGTAGCGGGGGCGGTCGAGGCCCGAGGCGGAGGTGGAGGCGGTGCGCGGGGGCATGGTCTGGCCGAAGCCGCCGGTGGAGTTGGCCATCTTTACAGTGGCCTTGACGGTGCGGTCGAAGGCGTCGCGGCAGGCTTCGGCGGGCGGGCACTTGTCTATGAGGTCTGTGAAGATGGAGGTGGCGGCGAGGACGGTGAAGTCGACTTCGTCCATAGTCTGAAGGGGAGGTTAGTGCTGTTTTGCGTTTCTGGGGGGGGTTGACGTACCAATCGGCTTCGGACGATGGGCGAATGCCAGATCGCATACAGGTACGAGATGCCTGCCATGAAGAGGTGGTGTGTGGACAGATACGTATAGTTCACCAACCCGACGAGATGCAGCTGCCGGTACAGCCGAAGGATCTTTTGCCCTGCCTCAGCCACCTTGAGATAGACGCGATCCTCATCCTCCCTCAGCTCCGAGCTGAACATGGTCGGGCTGTTGACCTCCTTCGAGGTGTGGTACTCGCCCTCGAACATGGCCGGCACGCTCAGGCTCTGCCGGTACAGCATGATGACGGCCTGCCAGTAGTTGAGGTCGAAGAACTCAGTCGAGAACGCGACGCCCGTGTCCAGCCTGGTCGGAGCCGAGTTCTTCCACTCGTACAGCCGCCGGTCAATGTCGATGCGCCATGACCGGAAAGAATCGAACTGTGAGAGGAACGGCGATGGCAGCGACGTGTGCAGGTGGGGGTTTGCCTGGTTGAGGCCGCTTGCCCGGGCATTTTGAGCCTGCTGGAACTGCAGCACCTGGAGGATCTCGGATTGCAGCAGTCGCAGCCGGAAGTAGTGGTGGGCGACGAGCTTGTACGTCGGCCGCAGCACATCGGATGGCGGTTCGCGGAGCCCGCCGTCCAGGCTGATGTACTTGTCGTCCAGGAGGGAGGGGAACTCCGTCGTGATGGCCTGATCGGATATCCCAAACGGCCGGCCCACGCAGACGCTGACCAGGCGATCCAACGAGTACGTGCACCACCACAGCCGCCGTCTCAGGTCCCGAACCCATTCCCTGCGGCCCCGTTCCCGAGCCTGAACCTCAGCCTGCTGCGTCCCCGGGTCCCCGAGCCCCGTCTCCACGTCCTTCCCGTCTTCGTAGTGCAGCCCCAAATCGACTGCGAGCCTCATCGCCACGCCGATGATATACCACAACCCAGGCGGCACCGGCCTCAGCAGCGCAAAATTCGCCAACAACAACACCGCCTGCAACTCCTCCAGCCCCCCGCTGATCCCAAGACACGACTCCAAATGCACAATCGCACTGGCGTGGTACTCCTCCGGCTGCGCCTGCTTCACCCCATCATCACTCTTCCCGCCCTCCCCAAGAATAATCCCCCCGCCGATCGCGCACACCATATTGATCATGTACAGCTCCCTCGGCCCCCTCACCCTCCCCTCGCTCGCGTACGCCAGCTCCAACATACTCAAGAACTCGCCCTTGTGCAGGATCGGCAGCTGCGGATTCGCGTACTCAAAGTACAGCGTCACGAGCTTCTGCGCCACGGCGCGGTCCGGGAACGGCACGGGGTGGATCGCCGGCTTGGTGTGCAGCCCGAAGAACGAGTCGCGCATCGACGTGCTGGTGGGGCCCGCGCCGCCGGCGATGGACTTATACGGCCGGATGCCACCCTTGTCCGACGTGGAGCGCTGGTCCGAGACGGACGACTGCACGGCGGCGAAGACGACGCGCGCAAAGGACACGCCCGAGGCCGCGCCGAGGTGCCGCGGGTTGGCGGCGCCCGGGATGCCGGAGAAGCCGGACTTGGTGACGAGGCGCTGCAGACGGGCGGTGTCGTCGGTGGGGTCGTTGTTGTTGGTGGTTTCGGGTTTGACGGTGGTTGCGGCGGCGGCGGGGTCGGCTGTGTCGGAGGCGGCGACGGAGGTGTCGGCGTCGGTGGGGGATCGGACGGAGGCGGGGCCGGTGGCTCCCCGCTTGGAGCAGTACTCGAGGTCGGACGCAGGTGGGAAGGCGATGTTTTTGGACGAGAGGAGCGCTTCGAGCTGCTCGACTCTTGTTTCCAAGTAAAATATGTAGCTGGCGCACCGCTCCTTGTTAGCATCAGTCCGGTCTCGCCCACCGAGCACATCCTCTCCAGCAACTCCACCTCGCCCCCCTTCGAAGCCATACATACCTCCTAGGAATCTCCCTCTTCGTAATCGGATCATACCCCACGCAAGCAACCCCAGCCTTCTCGCAGCTCGCGCAGCTCGGTAGCTTCTGGTCGCACCGATTCTTCCTCAGCCGGCAGCGGTTGCACGCCGACACGTTGCGGAAGCTGCTGCTCTGCCCGCCTCCTCCGGCCGCCTTGCCTCCTCCGGTCCCTCCTGCGCCGCCGGCAGCATCCGGCAGGTGCTCGCTCGCCGGCGACGCCGCGCCGGCCGACAGCGACGTGGGCGAGTCCCGGTCCGGGCCGGGGGACGACTGGCGCGCGCGCTTGGACGGGTGCGTGTCAGGCGACGGCGACGGCGGGGCGTGGACCAACGCCGTCATGGTAACGGGCGTCTCGGTTGCGGGCTCGATTGTGTGTGGTGGCCCGGCGCGCGGTGGGTGGTGGTCGCAGTTCCGTAGCTCTCTCAAAGTCCACGTTGACTCGATTGGGGGGCGGGGGCGGGGGGGGGGGAGGCGCAGTCTCTCTTCTTCAAACAAACAGCCTCGTCGTCAACCGGTCGGCGTGGTCCCCATTGCTCGGCGCGTGTTGCGAATGGCTTCCCCGGGGCGGTCGGTGGTGTCGGCGTCTCTCGGCTCGGGACGGATGTGCGTGCGGTTGCGTTGAGGCGGGCGGTGGGATGCAAGCGGCTCTGGCTTTTACGCGAAGGGACAATGTGCGGAGCACGATGCCGGAGGAGGATGCGGATGCAACACTGACAAGGCAGACGTGACAGCTGCTGTTCAACCTCGACCGAAACCCGCGTGAGAGGCAATTGTGGACGGGGATGGGGAAACTGCAAAGTCAGCTCGAGATGGGCATTCCTCGGTCTGGTCAATTGCGGAGTCCCTGACTTGGACATCAAAATTTATTTATTGCCTCTCTTCAACCTCTATGAGCATCAGCCCCCTCCGCTCAAAAATAGGGGAGCTGATAAGGAGCTGAGATGGGCGAATCACGACTCGAGCATCAAGGCTTTCCATCGAGTAAGCCCAATGAAGCTTGCACCCCCACTCCAGCTCGGCCAGCCCTTGAGCTTCCCCGCCACGTCCGAACCACCGGGGTCCGAGAGCCAAGCTTTCCAAGTTCGGTCTTTCCGACCACACCGAGATGCCCCTTCCTCACAATGCCATCCCATCACAGGCAGCGAAGTCATTCGTCGTTCCAGTCCCACCAGGAAAGGAAGCCAATGATGAATTCCATAAGGCAGCACACTCTCCCTCTCAGTTCTATGGTAAAAACAGTAAAACAACAACACAGACAGTTGCCCGTCCACCGCGCCTCGATTCTCGCAAGCAAACACTTGAATGGGAAAAAATCGGCTCAGATCCCGTGTCCTGTATCCTCCCAACTCGTTCCACACCGTGGTATCCTGCTTCGCGCAAAAAGAAAATAAAAAGAAACGAAGCCACCACTCGCTGTCCGCCAAAGAAGGAAAACTATTGTCGACTCTCGACGCAATTACAATCAAAAAAAGATCCCGCCATTACACAAAAGGTGGTGCTCGAAGCACGGCTGGCCCTGCCGTTTGCCTCCGTTGGCCCCCCGTAACCGGCCACCATGTCGTGTCGCGCCAATGCCGCCCATGGTCGCCCCGTATGTAAATCATATCCCATGCCTAGAAGCCGAAAGTGTAAACCAAGTCTATCCCGATTTGTGCCATGCTCAATGTCTCCCAACGCCGGTTTGGAACTCCTGCACAACGACCGAAAACCCATGTCGCCCATGATCCTCCCTCCTTTTCCTTCCCATCCTTTTTCGCAGGTTTGACATCCTGTCGTCCAAAATGCCGCGGCCCTTACATCAGGTCCACCGAGTTTCGTGGCTCCGAGGGGGCTGTTGTCGTCGTAGTTGTTGCCGTCGTCGTCTCATCATCCTTCTCGTCCAAATCCTCGCGCGATTCCGTAATGGCCATGCTGATCCACGCTCCCAGAACCGTCACAACAGCCGTGAACCACCACACGAGCCCCGAGTAGCCGCTTTCCAGACCCATCGAGTAGAGCCAGCCCGAGATGGCCGGCCCTGCTGCGCGCGACAAGCTGGCCACTGAGCCCGAAACGCCGTTGATCATGCCCAGCGACAGCGTCGACGGAGCCGAGTTCGTCAGGAGGATCGTGTTGCTCGGATAAGCCAGCGTCGACAGCGTGCACTTCCAGATTACGATGCCGTAAATGCCCACCATTCGCCACGATTCGGGAAGGAGCACGAGGTACGGCGTGGCAATGTACAGCAGCGGGTACGAGATCGAGATCGTCTTGAAAAGTCGTCGGGGACCCACGAGCCGGACAATGCGTGGGAACACGAAGACCGTCGCGGCCATGGCGTAGAGGCCCTGCATCGACAGGATGGCGCCAATCGTCTTGGTGTCGAACCCAAATCCGCCGACAAACTTGAACGGTAACGACGTCGGCTGGTGTGATTTCGGCACTTTGGAGCTGAGGAAGATGGGGAGAAGCGAGTCAAACACCATGGTGTGGTTGGCTTCCTGTTAGCTGACACTCAGCGCTGTACCGGGTCATGCGGCGAACTTACAAGGCGAGAATGCCAAATGTGACAATGATGCGAATTGTCATGGAGCTAAAGGTCCGGCCTGCGGGTTTCTCCTTTGGTTGCTCGGGCAATCCTGTTTCCTCCCTGTCCAGACCATCCTGCGAAACCTTGGGCGGGGAAGTCGATGGTGGCTCGAGGAGGCCCTCGGTGCAGTATCCAGGCAGCGATTCGTCCGTCTCCCCAAGAAGAGCCAGTTCCTCAAGCGACTTTCCACTTGGTTTCCTGGTGAAAGATTGGGATATTTGCGAGGCCCGGGACATGATGTAGTTGCCGAGCTCGATGCCGGGATCTCGCCGAAGCTTCCTCTCGGCGTGCGTTTCGTTGAGGAAGAGAATGCCAATGATGACGCCGACAAAGACGCAGCTGGCACTGACCAGATTTGGCAGCAGATACGGGCGTTGGCCAAAGAGTCCGTCTTTCGAAAACCAGCCAGGCATGGTCTCGACAGGCCTGGCAAAGGCACCACCAATCATCGGGCCAACAATCGAGCTGATCGATGTGTCAGTTTTGGAGCAAAAGCCCACCTGCTGGTGTTCGACTTACCCAATACACCATACCACCGGCATGACAGCATATGCGGTGGCTGGTCATTGTCAGTGAGAATTCAGCTGTCGAGGGAGGGCATCGACATACGTTGATGCTCTTTGTGAGTTACCAGCTCCGCAACCGTCGTCTGCAACACGCCGATATTGCTGCCAGATGGTCAGCTTTCCCGTCTCCGTCCACAAGAGGCCGCCAGAGTCCATACCCGTTGAGAAACCCGCCCAGGGCACGCGCAAACAGAGCTACAGGGAGACTTTGCGCAAAGCCAAACGTGAGCACACTGAGGCCGGTACCGGCGAGGCCCATGAGAAGGACCGGCTTCCGGCCAATCTTGTCGCTGAGGCGCCCCCACAAGACGCTCGTCGAGAACTCGGCAAGGGTGAATGCCGAGGTGACCATGCCGGCGTAGAACGAGATTTTGCTCTCGTCCTCGGTGATACCAAAATCTCGTACCATGTAGTAAATGTACGGGAAGATGGACATGAAAGCGATGGGCTCGCTGATCCGGCAGAGAGCTGGAAACCGTCAGCCACCAACCACTGAAGAAGGCGACAAGGCATCTGGGGAGCAACGGAGTCGACGTCTGCACCAGCCTTTACGCCAAAGTCGTCGAGACATACCGAGGATGAAAAGCTGCCTGGCTGGGAATGGTGGAAGCTCCTCTCCTGGAGCTCTGCCGCGCTGCATCCCAGCCCGGGAATCTCGTGGACCACGACTCATTTTGGAGGTGCTGTGTGAGCCAAGCTGTCGCTGGGCTCGGGATGTGAGGGGATGTGGTTCCAAGAGGGATGGGAATACCAAAGCAGAGCTGTGGAGTGGGATGTGGCGGATGGTCGTGTGGTCGTGTGAGCAGCGTTGGGTTGGTGACAAGGTCGTCGGCTTTCAGGCAAGAGTCGATGGTCCTCGCCGGGCAATCACCCAAAGTGGTTCTGAGACAGGCAAATCAAGGAATACGAGGCGTCGTTGAAACCACCATGGAGAACAGTGGACATTGACTTTTGTTGTGAGTGACGAGGTCTTTGGGAGAGGTGTCGTTGACGGGAGGGGAGTGCCGGGACTTGGTGTGTGTGGGAGGGGGTGACGAGGAGAGGGAGGAATTCCGGAGGACGGTGGACGGACGGCATGGGAGAGACATGGCATTGTATATGTAGATACAAACACGGCCAACCAGGGACGGCCGGGGAGGGGGGAGCAGGAAAGCAACAAGGGACTGAGAGGGCTGAAGCAGCGGTCACAGGATCATCCATCTGACAGTGGGGACCGACAGCCCCGGGGAACCAGGTAATACTGCGTAAAATTGTTCTTTCCCGTGGTGTAGGCTGTGGAAAGGAAAAAGAAAACGGCGGTGACAGGCCAGGTACGAAGAGAAGACGACAGACGATCCTGCTCGGAAAGCACTAGGTCAGTTCTGGTACGTACAGAAGCTGCTAACGCGGTAGTCTCGTTGATACCTGACCAGGCCTAGCGCGAGCTGGGACAACCGCACCCTTGGCGGCATGACCAGGCCTGTCCCGAAAGATGGGTCCCCAAGCCAGAGGCCCACTGCGTGGACTGCAGGGGCAGACCCAGCCGGGACTGTCAACGGCGACGGTGGTGATTCCGTTTTCTCGGATCCGGCAGGGGTGAGCGCACGCTGGGTTGAATCCACGCAGCCGTCACCCCCCTCCCTCCCATGCTGGAGCAGAGATCCCGTCCTCCACGCGGAAAGAAAAGAGAGCAGCGCCTCATCAATGTTCCCTGATTGAACGGCCCCCTCCTGATCATGGATGGAACGCGGCGACACTGGGCAGAGCGAGCGGACGAGCGAGCACTCAACAAGCTGTCACCATCGAAGACGCCTTTTCCAAGTCGCCGGCTGACCACTTCCGAGTGGACGAGAAGGCCATGCGCTTGGCCGGTCGCCTCGAGCAAGCTCGGCAGCTTGCCAAGTCCATGTTTGACAAGAGTGTGCTCGAGACATCACACAGCAGCAACCGCCATCGGCAGACCGCCTTGGTTCAGCGCAGACAATCTTGTCCTCTGAGCGTGAAGCGTGAAGAGGGAGCCGCAATCACCGTCGGGTGAAGGCCTGCTCGCCTGCTTGGACGGACAATCGGGCCATCGAGGTTGTGGTCGCCGCTGGCTCGGCTACCGGGGATCCGATTCGCCAGGAGGGGTTGCAAAGTCCAAAGGGGGCCTGTGGCATTCGCCGCAGAGGCATTGCCGCCGCGCGGGGCGCGATAACTTCACCTGCTTGCTTCCTGGGCGGCCTTCCGAGCCGGCTGGAGATGCCGATGCGCAAACTCGGGCCATGCCAGAATTGTTTGGGGTCCAGCTCCGGCTAGTGCATCGCATCAGAAGTGCAGTAGGACGGCTCTCTCGCACCAGACGCACCAAGGCGGTGCATCGCCGCCGTGCAGGTCCTCGCGGCTTGGAGCAGGCGGCATGCTGATGGCATGGCGGAGAGGTGGGTGGTCCCAGAGGGTCGGCGCTTGAACGGCGTGAACGGCAGCCCAGGGTATAATCCCCAGTGGACGATGCCCGACCGCTGGTTGAGCCCCCGCCGGCAGAGCAAGTTGTGAGAGCCAACGAGCGGGGGGCCAGCCCACGCCGTGTGGGCTCTGGGCGATGTTGCTGACCGAGAAAGGCCGCAAACCAACGAGGCGGTGAATGGTTGGTCGGTCCCCGGGACCCGAGGACGGAAGCCCCAAGGTGGTGACGGTCGGGCGGAGAGCCGGGGTGCGAGAGATGGCATCGGCCGACATCGCCTCGTCAAAGCATCGGACCCCTCCATGCGACATGGACATGATCCTCGGTCGGCGCTGTAGAACTTACGTGTCGCACCGGGGGGATCTGTCGGCGTTTGCTTCGTGAAACGCTTCCAGGTTCGTTGACGCCTCACAGGCCGGCTCTCGGGGTGGCACAACCTGGAAACCTGATGTGAGGAATGGGGGGGGGGGGGGCTCGGGGGATGCGATGCCAGGCCAAAAGGTGGGGCAGAGACACTGACGACAGGCGGGTGAGAGCCCCTCGATAGGCTCTCCCGGATCCATGCAGGTGCCGAAGCTCGCCGACTGCAACTCTCAGTTTGCTCACGTCTGCCAGGTTCACGATGCGGAGCGACAAGTGGAAATCGCGGCAGCCTCCCGGTAGTCTCGTCGTCTCATCGCATAGCTGCACAGAGGGAAAAGCTACCCCTCCCACGCACGCCGCATCCCGATTGGCACATGGCATTGCGCCGTCCAGATGGCCGGTCAAGCGGTGGAGGGGTGACGGCGTCGACGCAGAGCTGCGATTCGTACATTTTGGTACTTGCGCGCAAGCAAATATCAAACGGCACATTCGGCGCCACCGCTTGATGCTGGGCCGTTGGGCTGGTCCCTTCGCTTTCGGGCGTTCGGTTCGGTCCTGAGGCTCGCGGCCTGACGCCCGGTACTTGCGGCGTCTTGAAGGCCCAGCCTCGTCACATCAGAATCGCAACCTGACATGATACATCTGGATCTCAGATTAGAGGGCAGCCTGCAGTGCTTGCAGGCGGCACGGCTCATGTCATGTATGTGGGTATGCAGTCAACTGCCCTACGGTCTACCGTGCTGCTGCTGCTCAGGGCGGCGCACAGACATACGTACAGCACCTCCTCGCGGTGAGGGTGCAGATGCCTGGGGAGAGACTGCAGCCTCACTCGTCTGTATTGTCCATCAACGACCGCTGCACTCTTCCTTGCTCTGCGTCACTGCAGGTCCGTTCAGGAGAGCGCAGGCTGATATGTCGGTGTGCCGGTCGTATGAGAGGGTACCTCCCAGGCTTCCCTGGAAAAGATAAAAATGCAACAATGTGGAATCAGTTCGGCATCGATATTGCTCCGTACCTGGGCAGTTGTTCCCAGAACGAAGTCCTCCGCATGGTGATTTGTTCTGCAGATCGGTGCCCGACCAGAGCCGAGCGAGGTGAGGCATCTGGAGCCGCCGCTCGTTTGCCTTGCTGGAAGATCCCTCATCCGCCTCGCGAGTGAGCGACGCGAAGACCGGGACACGAAGTCGGGCGGATCCGTGCGTATTCCATCCAAGCGCCGCCCGGGCGAGCTCCGCGGTTCCGGGTCTGCCTTGGGATCGTGGCCAAAGTTGGCCCTGGGTGTTTGTCTCATCGCCTAAGCCATGGATTCCACCGCAAACACACACTAAAAGGCACCTGGGGTGGCGAATGAGGGCGCGATGCTGGCCTTGCGCCGTGTCACCTTTGACTCGGTCGGAAGCCAGGCCAACTCCCCCGGTTACACCAGGCTGGTTGCCGTGATTACCTGATGCGCAAGGCGTCCCGGTGTCATGAAATCCAACCCTGGGTGCGGGTGATTGCTGGCAGGCGTCTGCGATACACCGGCCACAACTTCAAGTTGCCAGCATCTCGTGCCCCTGTACGGATACGGATACTCCGTAAGTTCTGTTGTATCGTGCCGTATTGTGAGGCTGGTTGCCACGTTAAAAGGTCTCGGCGAGATTTTGCGCCTTTGCTCAATGCTGAGTGACCATTTGATGGGAGATGCCGCTGCCAATGGACCAATGGAAGCACGCGGACAGTTGTCCATCCAGCCCCGCCACCATTGCTGTCAAGAACTTGCGAAGGGAAAGGCTGGAAGCGATGGCTTGGGGTTGCTGTCTCCGCGTTTTATCCGGGTGAAAAGCCTCGTCTTGGCATGGAAATGCCTTGTGGGGCACCTCTCTGACGTCCAGATCTCTGCAGCACGTCTGATCAAGATGTGGCGGTTTCGGCGCGATGGAGATTCGTGCCCAGGCTGTCACCGAAGGAGGTGGTCACGCCTCCTCCGTCCTGGCGTCCCAGCGCCATGTGGCGGGCAAGACTGGTCGAGCTGTGGTGTGCCGGGATTCGCTCCGGGTGGTCCGTTTCCAAGGATTGTTGGCTGCCTTTTCTTTTTCTGGAAGACTTTTTTGCCCAGGGGCGTGCGCCTGGTGCCTTGACCTCTGCTGCGGCCCCATTCCCCACCAGTCGAAAATGAGCCGGATGTTTTTTGAAATCCGACTTTCCAACCAACCCAACCAGCTCAACCAACGGCTTGCTAGGTGCGAATTCCTGCGCAGCAATGCTGGTTACGAAAAGCGATTGGTACTTGTGTTGCTGGAGCTCTTTTCGAGTACACACAAGAAACGAGCCAACAAATGGACGACAAGATGCGCTTGGGAGAGGCCCGATATGGCCGAGTTCCCCCTTCCCACTCAGCAGCCACCAGGTCAGAATGCACAACAACTCAAAATCCGGATGATTCCGAACCTACCGCCCATTCTCTTAACTCCATTTTCCATCGAAGCAAGATCTTGGCCGAGTTTGAGCTGTCAAGTTGCTCCCCGCAATCGACTGGATGGAGGCATGGATGAGCTTGATGGCTCTCAAGGTTCTGGTAATTGGACGGCGACGAGAGCGGGTCTCCATGAGGCCGAGTCCGATCTCCAACCCCAGATGACAAATGAGGTTAGATGATTCATTCCGGGCATCAAGTGCCGAGTCCCGGAGAGATGACGCCGGCAGAGTCGAACATCCACCGCCGAGCTCCGCTGAAACGTGTTGTCTGAGTCCGTTGCCTCGCAGTCTCAACAGAGATCTATACTCGGTCCCATTGATTCGAGGGGTCGTGAACTCACCGTCAGTGACTGGACACTGGACAGGTCGTCGGATATGACGGTCTGGCGGTGTGGTTGAAGCCGGGGAGGTCCAGACTAGACCAGACAGGAAACGTCGTCTGCGAACCCGCTTCCAGAAAATGCATTCCCATCAAAGAGCAACCAGACTGTCGGGCCAGGGCTGAGTGGGGCCAACCCGCCCTTTTTTAAGTGAGAAAAATGTTGGTGAGAGAAACGGAGCTTCACAAGCGTCGACGGCCGAGCTCGGGCGCTTCGAAAGGTATTCCAAATGCCCAACCCTTCCTTTTCTTTCTTTCGACGTCCACTAGGTCCTGCTGTCGCTTTGCCTGCCAAAAATAGGGCTTGGTTAATTCCACAACTACCGTAATTCTCAAGAAACATACCAGGTCGTCGGCTCTCACTCTCCTGCGCCAGCAGTATTCAGTGTGTGTCCCCGTTCCCAGTGGGAGGCGGCAGAGAGCACAGAGTCTGGTGTAACGGAGACGTGGTGGATGCGTGGAAATGAAGTCGTCCAGTGTTCGTGCAGGTCGTCCCCCACTCCGAGGTCCCCGTCCAGTTCTGGTCGGATTTTTCTCCGGCACGCCGGCCTACATACATTCTGATTGGCTCAACCAAATGTTTCGACATTCAGACACGCATGTTAGGAAAATCATGTGCTCTGCTTTCTCATTTGCCATTTTTCGTCGGGGCTTCTGACCAATGGGGCGGCCGCTACACAGATCTCGTCCGACGCCCTCTCCCCCTGTCTCGCCTTCCCCTGTCACAGCACGATCGAACCTTTCCAGAGCGCAGCTCGCAGGACCTCTTGCGAGTCCGCGCTAGGTTGTCACGACTGTTCCGGACTATTTCCGAGATGTTGCACGAGCGTCTCTTCCTTTTGCGTTCAGGCTTCGTGAGCATCCCCAACCCAGCTGCTTCCTCGGACGACGCCATGTCTTGCAGGCTGCAGCGGGCCCCGATGACAGCGGACGTCTGGCCTGTTGGGCTTTCAGCACAGGTTCTTACCGCCGTGGTGGGTGCCCCCTTTGGTGGTTCGCGGTCCGTGGCCTGCTAACCGACCCCCAGGATCCCAGTCGGGAAGATTCGTCGCCTCTTTGCACTGACCAGCCACTGCACTGTCCCCCTCCCGTACTTCCGTACCGCTTAGGCGGGACCCATGAAATCATCGCGACGGAGGGGCTCATGGCGAGCGCGCAAACCTTTGCATCGGTCGCCCCGAAGCACACGAGCGTCTCCCAAGGCGGAGGATAGTTCGAAGCCTCCCCCACCCCCCCCCAACCGACCACTCGAGCTGAAACCACACCGCACACGTGGGCATCCGCCGCGGAAGACCGGTCCCAATCACAAATACAACCCAAAGTCGCAAGTGAGTGGAGTGACGCCGATGCTGACCGCCGCCTCACCTTTGCTTCGGCCTTGGCACACCATGTCAAGACCAAAGCGGAACAGCCGGTTGGACAGCTCAGCAAGCTGGGACGAACGGGCCAGGACCCCGCTAATCTATTTCCCGCTAAACCATCCACTTTGGCGCGGAGACACATTGAAGGGGGCGATCCGATGGGATGGAACCGGGTGTGGTGGTGGCTGGAATGGATCTCGCCCGTGGGTCAGGGGGATGGGGGCGAGGGGGGCCCGGGGAGGGAGTGGGCATGACGCGGGGTGGGTTTCCATCAAAAAAGTGATGAGTGCTCCCAGACAAACAACGACTTGCAGACCGTCGATTGCCTAATTCGCACGAGGCTCCCAGGCTC
The DNA here is from genome assembly GCA_027943155.1 of Podospora tetraspora. Lineage (NCBI taxonomy): Eukaryota > Fungi > Ascomycota > Sordariomycetes > Sordariales > Podosporaceae > Podospora > Podospora tetraspora. Next base: position 1,115,129 of record JAQKAE010000001.1, on the reverse strand, counting down.
CCAAGGTCCCAAGGTGAGCCTCACTCCTCGCTGAATGGCAGACAGACGTTGGTGGACAACTCACAGCTTTCATTACACAAAAGGGTCTACAATGCTCCCGCGGTCTCTAGGGAGAGAGCCTCAAGGGCCAATCGCTGCCCCACCCCCACGGGCAATGCCACATTTGAGACAGCTGGACACTTTTGTCTGAGACAAGAACCACCATCAATCTCCATGGCGTTGGAAGGAGCTGGCGATGCCGATCTTTAGCCGAGTACTTCTGGCGTCATGGTCACGTCGATGTTGGGCGGCCTCTCTCATCCCACATAGAGAGATCAGTAAGACGATTCCAACGATAGAAGCTGTGCAACTATCTGGTGTTTTCCCACTGGCGGCGGCTCATGTTCTTCCCGCAAGTCCAAATCGTCCCCCGTCCAACATTGCCCAAAGAGGTGCCTTCAAACGAACCCAAAGTCAATTGCTGAGATATTTGCTACGCCCCAGCTGTACCGGTCCTCCCGCCGCGCGGCTCTGATACGACTTCTCGCTCTCCAACAGACCGCGGGAGTACATACGTTGTGTGTGTGCCGACAGTCGACATTGCTCCGGCATACCCGGCAGCTCCCCAGCCCTGTATCTTGCTCTTTCAGGTTTTCGTGACGTCGAGAAGTGGCGGGGGCGCGCCACGGCGTCGCTTGGCGGCAAGACAGACCAACAATGGCTTCATCCGTGCCTCGTCTTCAAGCTGACGGCTCCTGCACCTTCGACCCTGATCCCGTCTGAACCAGTCAACCGGTTTCTCAGAGCACCACTCACCATGGCAGCGCCTCTGTTTCTGCTGCAGATGGAAGCCCCAGAAATGGCCCCAGCATGGTGGTTACGGTGGCTCGGTGGCTCGACAAGCCTCCTTCGCACCTTTCGTGCCCCACGACGCAACCCTTGCTGCTCCCCTGTTGGTGGAAGCGATGTCTCAGTGTGTGGCCTCCATTTTACAAAGCCTCGCAACCACACCTGCTGTGTGGTGCAAGAATCTGAACTCACATTCGAGCCTCGAACCTCGGTGGCCTGTGTTCTGCCTTCACACTGCATTTTCTTCGCCTTGAGCGGGCTTGGAGACCTCAGACATCCTTGCCACAGTCCCTCAGTGTCCCGAGGACGATTGGAAATGTTGTTCCATGTCAGCAGAGGGAGTTTGTGAGGTTGAGTCCGATGGCGGATGACTGACCCGGTGGAGAGAACTTTGCAGTCAACCAGGATCGTCAGATCACCGCCCCTGTTCTGATGTTGGTCCAAACCATGACATCCGCGCCTCGTCTTGCGGCCAACAGCAATGCTGCAGACTCAGACCGGTCTGGACATCGCCCTGGAATCGTGAGTGGCTGGCTTCCGCGTCGAAGCACGCCCCCAAATCCCATGTCCCAGCAGCATCAGGGACATCGGTTTCGAAAGGCAATGTCTCGCAATTTCAGCCATGACGGCCGATGACACTGAAGCCCGCGTCCTGGGTGATCTCCTGAGTCGGGGTTATGGTGTGGATGTCGAGTTTTGCTTCGACTAAATGCAACCTGAGCGAAAGCCGGGCTCACCGGATCAGCTATCACTGAGTCCGTCCCCCAGACTCATCCGATCCCAACACCGAGTCCGATGCCGACATCCCCATGACTACATGTATTCCCTTTGGATGGCGGCTGCATGCTAGTGTTATGCGGATGGTGCCGCCCTTTGGGAGGCATGCAGTCTTGCAGGGCCAGCGCGCTGCTTTCTAGGATGCCGTTCAAACCATCGACCAAGCGCGCTTGCAGCTGCTTATCACGGCGAGCGGTTATCCCTTCACCGGGCTCATGCCACGGCCTGGGAAAGTGACCTGTCACCCCCGCTTGACGGTGCCATCCTTGTGGCACGGCGACGTCGTCCATCGGGCGCTTGGGTCAACCCTTTTTTTCGGCCCCTCGGCTCACCTGCGAGGGTCGAATGCGTTCAAACAAAGGAAGTCGAGCTGGCCCGCGCCATGTCTCGGCAGACAAGGCGTCAATCAGAATTGGGTGGTTCCATGGGTCCGAAGCAGCCGCCTCGACGAGCGATGGAAACGAGGCAACTGGATGCCGAACAGGTCGACACCGCCGTTGCCTGTTGCAAAAAGTCAGATCATGGGGCCAAAAGAGCGCGTCATGGACCTCCGAACCTGGTACCACAGTCCGACGCTATTCCGAACGAATCCAGACATTGGGCCCGGCACAGACGTGGCGGAGGACAACGCTCGGAACCAACCTCTTGATCTCAGCACTGCACGGAGTGGGGATCAGTCCTGGAGAGCAGGGGCGAAAACGGACAATAACCCCAGTACGTTCTATTCATAGCCCTTGACGTTCGCCCTTGACGTTCGGCTTCAAAGTTTGCTCTGACACCCCGTTGGCAACACGGACATCCTCCGCCCACCGCCATGGCAAACCACATTTCGGAGGACCCAATTTCAGGGTTACACACAGCGTGGCATGCCTATTTCCAAGCCCTCGTACGACAACGACATCAGCGGCGTTTGGATGAGAAGGGCATACCGCGGAAACATGGCCATGCAGAGGTCGCGCGACATCCATGGTAGGAATCTGTCCAAGTCTCGACTGTTTTGCAGAACCCCATCCCTGCCCAAACGCCATCCTGCCAAAGACGAGTGAGTCCTTCGCAACTGCACCTGGAATCATTCCAAACAGACCGACGCGGTCCGGCGCCCGGCCAAGATTCAGCTAATATCCAGGTAACCCCCATTTGCCCTTTCTCCAGGTCTAATGATTTTTTTTTCATTTTTCCCGCACCGTGGATGCGCAGGTTTGCCCAGGCCGAGAGTTGCACTCAGAAGCCGTGGCAGATGGTAACATCGGGCAGACAAAGTGCGGAACGGACCGCACTCCGGGCCACGAGCCGAACCCCGGACCCCAAACCAAGGCGCCGCACTGTCGCCAAGACCGACACAGTTGAACGACAAGCGCGCCAAAGTAAGTACCGCTGGTACATCACAAACCGGACGCTTTCTTCCATGGCAGACCCGCGTGAAGCAATCCTTCGAACCAAGAATCCGCCCTCTGTGCCGTAGCCGGACTCTCGAATACCGGTGGGAGGACGCCACGACAGACCGAGGCCCACGGCAAATGCAAAAGAACTGATTTGGGCGATCCCGAGACGCACAGGTTAGGCGCTTGCTTCCAATTGATTGGCGCGTTGGCTTCCCCGAACCCTTCGACCGCCTCTTCCCCGCCCTCGTGTGTAACACAGCGGGGGCCTTTTGATGGCACAGGGCCCTGGGCCCGGGGCCAAGGTGGTGTGATGCTGATACGGCGGCATTCTAGAGTCCTTGTGGGCGTCAAACGACGTCCATCCCACATGGTCCCGCCGCCGTCTGACAGCTCGTGCCCGAGCCGAGCACACCAACACGCAGACGTACCACCCGATCGTCTTGCCGTCTTTGTTGATCCGAAGGTCTTGGGCGGGGTGCCCACGATCGGGACCGCATTTCTTGCTTGGGCAGCGTGATGGTACGGGTAACCTCCTCGTCGTGATCCCGACCCGCCTCGGTGTGTCGGAGTCGGCATGAATGTGTGCCGGCGCCAGAAGATAGGATTTCTGGATTCGTTTGGGGGCCGGTCCTTGTATGGATGGGAATCAAGCAACGCAACGCTGTTTATGCCGGGGCGGCATGGCCCCATGTGAGATATTGGGATCCGGACTTACCAACGCAAGGATGTCGGGGCCAAACATCCCAACCTCCATGGACTTGGGGCTGGCTGAATGTGTTTAGTTTTGTTGAATCGTTGCAGGGTAGGTGCCTACATAGTATAGGACCTACCCAGGCGACAGGTGGGATTGGGGGAGGAGTCCAGACGGTGTCACAAATGAGGCTGACTGCTGTGACGCCGTGCCACATCCTCGCATGCGTCCGGCACCTGCTGCCAGCCAATGTTGAGGGACTTCCTTGGGAAGAACTCGCTCCAGAATGAGGACTCCCATGGCTCCAAAACACCGGTGAGACGGGTCCGGCAGTGTCACATCTGCCGGCCTCCAACTGAATCAAGCAAGGCCGAAGACCACTTTCGAGGACCTTTCGAGATAAAAGGCACCACATAGTTGACCCAGGGAGCCAATCGGATACAACGCAGAAGGTGGCTGGCGGCCTGTAGGCGCAAATAATTGACCTGGGGGTGGCAAGTGTGAGGAGGTAGTTGGGGTGCAAGGTCGGCGCTCTTCAGAGATATATCGGAAAGTATGTCGTCAAAAACTCGAGCTTGCTGACCGTTTTGTTGTTTGTGGAGAAACGGACGGGAGCCTGAGCTCGGGAGGAACGGGTGAAACTGGGGTTCCATTTTCCATTCTCCATTTTCCATGCCTTTTTGTAGACCCACACCCCCCCCTTCTTCTTTCACCGTTCCACGTCACACCCTCATCACCCCGCCATCTGACGCACTTCTCTTCTCCGAAAGTGTCGCTCTGCAACAGCGACGCGGGGTAACCTCTGCTTCTACACTGCACCTCCGCCGTATTTCGCTCGATTGTCACTCCAACACCCAGCAGAAAGCACACCACCACGCTGCAGCCCGCTTCCATTTGGTCCTTCGGTTCTTCCATCTGACAAGCCTCGAGCCGATAAATTTAGCGTCAGCTGATCGACCCCCGGCAGCTGCATCACCATATCCGCCGTACCCACGACCTTGAACGAGTCGACGACATCCCAAACGAGCGAGGGGCAGTAGTACCAAGAAGCAAGGCGACTGCGCAGGAATACGCGGACAGAGAGAGCAGAGACGACTCTTGGAAGGGGGTCACTACCGCAAGCCGATCTCGACAACTGCAACAAGTACCATGGGTGGCAAGAAGCCCGCTGGAGGGGGTGAAGGGAGCAAGAAGGCTCAGGGACAAGCCCGCAAGGCCGATGCTGCGGCTTCAAAGGCTGCTGCCGGAGACGCAAAGCGGGAAGCCGCAGAGGCTGCCGAGTGGAACAAGGGAGCGAAATCCAACGCCAAACAGTCAGTCCCTTTTTTCCGTTTCGTGCAGTTCTATACCCGCCAATCTCCCCAAGGGACCCCTCTCTACTCAGTGTCCCGGCCTGGGTACATTTGAAGTTCTTCGAGCGGCCTGGACCGGTCTCCCCCCCGACCCCGCTTTATCTCACATCCTCCCTACCATATACGGCCGGCGTTGGCATCGAAAAGCCCTTTCCTGCTTTCCCCAAGACCTAGATCCGCCTTCAGTCCGACGGTGCATCTTTGGATACACTGTGTTGCTGATCGGGCCGAGCCACAGGGCTCAACCCCTTGCTAGGCGAATCAGCTGGGCTGTCAAAGTTGTGTTGTCCTTGTGTACACCGTTTACATGACGAATCAAGTGGGATATAGGCTTCGCGAACCGAGAATCTCCTTCCAACGTCGCCTATTCCCGAAGGTTCGCATTGGAGCATCATTGCATGCCAGAGACATATGAGTCTTGACGGGTCATGTGCTCCGGAAACCTCCGGGCCTCCTCCCCTGTCCAGCTGGCCAGTGCCTGCAAGCCCCAGATTGCCCATCCCTTTTTCCCTTGTTCGCAAACAGGAATTCCATGAGAACCCCCATCGGATTTTCACCGGCAGGGGTCAATGTGGCGGCTGTCTTCCTTTTTGACGACAACCGCGTCATTGTCTCGGATGACAAAACTCGCTGACACATTGGGCATTGCAGAGAAGCCGAGGCAGCAAAGAAGGCAGAGGCGGCCCGGAAGAAGGCAGAAAAGGATGCCTTGATGGCCGAGGAGGAGAAGAGTCTCCCAACTCGCGCCGGCCCCAAGAACGCCAAGACGGCCCCGAAGAAGACCAGGGGCCTCGACCTATCGCAACTCGACGATGACAGCGGCAGCAAGAAGCAGCCGGGCATCGTAGCCACCAACATTGACGACGCCCTTGACGCTCTAGGCCTGGACGAGGGGGGCGCGGCAGGCAGCAAGATCGACCGCCACCCCGAGCGGAGACGCAAGGCGGCCTACGCGGCGTTTGAGGAGCGTCGCCTCCGGGAGATGGACGACGACGGGACGGGCGCGGGTCTGCGCCTGAACCAGCGCAAGGAGAGGATCCGGAAGGAGTTTGAGAAGAGCCCGGAGAACCCCATGAACCAGGTGTCGGTCAGCTACGACGCCACCAGGGAGGAGATTGAGGAGTTGAAGCAGCAGGAGAAGTCCAAGATCGAGAAACGCTTGGCAATTAGGGACTAAATGGGGACATGCACAGGGCCACGCGGTTATATCGGAGGACGATGTTCAGCAAGGTGACTTGTCAATGAAGTTTTGACCCGCAGAATCCCGATATCCGGGTGCAGCAACCAGGGGCCTTGCGCGCGCGCGTCCTTGACTTGATAGCTACACACATTTCGAGAGTATGGACAAGACCTCGGCAGTGTTTTTTCGTTGCCAGAGCAGTTAAAAGTCATACATCCTACTGCATAGTATGACCAGGCTACTTTCCATCTGCTTGACTTGTTTCCAGGATTTGCTGTTTGCTTCCTGTCGCCGCCATCAGAGGAAACATGCTGCACAGTAGACCAAACCCTAACCCTGAATCGTATGCAACGTCTTCCTGATTCGGGAGCCATGCCTGAAACCTCTCTGACCCCGGCCACATCATGCTCTTTGCACCTTTTGGTCTGGGAACTTTCCCTCCGTTCTTGCGTAGGAAAAAGGAAGCAATTGAGAAGATGGCTTCGTCAACCGCAGCAACCAAGATGAGCAGCCTCCCGGCACTGAGGCGGCAGCATCTTTTGGCCGAATTGTGCGTCCCCCATTCCCCGGGGCCCCGTCCCGCTGCTTCCTGTTCCCCCACCCCCGTCGTCCACTCCTTTAAGCTCAACGATGCCCCGTGACAACCAACCTCCCCATGCCAACGTCACGCTCCGCCACGACTCCATCCCACGATGACCGGCGAAGAAATAAGAAAGGTCTCGGCTAATCATTGGAGGACATGATCTGGACAACAGCGCCGGCTTGAAACAAGCATGCCCCAGCGGCGTCTTCGTCAGTCTCACCCCGGGCGACCCAAGCCTGTGGTCCGGCGTCCTGTTTGTGCGCAAAGGTACGGGATACGGGAACAACCACCCAGCAATTCTTGCCCGGCGTCTCGCCTGCTTCACTTTTTTACATTTTGCCTCACCCAGTCCATCCCATCCCGGTTTCAACCGCATCCCAAACTCCATCAACACCCCAGTCAAGCAAAAATGCGCCCCCCTTGTCCAGCAAACGGCGCACCCCGCTGACATGCCCCCCAGGCCCCTATGCAACCGCCGTCCTCCGCTTCCAAGTCTCCTTCCCGGACACCTTCCCCTTGCTCCCGCCCCTCGTCACCTTCTCCACCGACCTCTTCCACCCCCTCATCACCCCCCTCACCACCTACATGTACACCACCGACATCCACGCCACCGGCACCGTCAGCGCCACCGACGACGAGCGCCTGCCCCCCGGCGGCTTCTCCCTGCGCCACGGCTTCCCCGGCTGGTTCGGCCGCCGCAGCGGTGGCGGCAGCAGGCAGGTGAGTGGCCAGTCGCAGACTACGATGACTCCGCAGAGCTCGCCGCCGCGCGTCGTGCCGGGATCGGCAACGTCGGCGTCGGCATTGTCCGTGGGCGAGGCCCTCGCCAACCATGCGAAGCGGAGGGAGGTGTCGGTATATGAGGTGCTGTGGTATATCCGGAGCACGTTTGATGATGCCGAGGTGCTGGATTCGGTGCCGTTGGAGGCGGCGGGGAATCCGGGGGCTTGGCACGCGTGGAGGACGAGGCAGAAGAGGCAGGCTGTTGGTGGTGGCGGTGGTGGTGCGGCCGGGTCGGCGGTGGGCGCGGGGAAGGCGCTGCCGCCTGAGCCCAAGGGGGCCGAGCCCGGGGCGGCAAGACGGCCCGGGGAGTGGAACTGGGAGGGAGTGTGGGAGGAGAGGGTCCGGAAAGGAATTGCCGCGAGCTTGTCTGATGCGGTGCTGTTTGGGGGGGTTGTGGGGACTGATGAGGTGGTGAGTTGTATCCCTGGCTTGGTGTTTCCTGGAGGGGATGTTGGGAAGGGGATGTTCTTGCTGACGGCGTCGACAGATTAACTTTTTGAGCATGGATGACGCGGACGTGGAAGGGGCCAAGAAGAACTTGCTGAGGACACTGGGGGTGGCCGTTTGAGTGCTCTCTCTGAGGCTCTTAACGATGGAAGAAGGAGCGCCTGGCCTTTCAGCCGTACTTTCTTGTTTGCGGGACTCGGGGCGTTGATTTCTTGTGGTCCAGCGGGCGTTCTGGAAGGAAGTCACCATGACAGAGCTTCTTTCAGTTTGGCTTGTTGCGTCGTAGGCATGAGTTGTTCGGGCTGTAGCGTCTCTTCTTGGAAGCAAACACTTTTTCTCCATCTTGGCTTTGTCTTCCATCATTGGCCTCGTTGGCCATCAGCCCATCACTTCAGCTTCATTCTTCGACATCTCTTGCCACTCGCCGTTACCACCTACACCAAGCCCTTCTGTCGATTCGTTCTGCTGTTTCAGTCAATGTTCTTGATCGGACAGTGGCGACCCCAAACGTCTCTCGGGTTTCGTGTCCATTCGGTGTTTCGCGCTCTTCACCCCATCCAGGTGGCCTCGTACTTTGAACTACAGCTCCTGATCGCTGGGGCAAACTATACATTTTCACCGGTCACTGGTTTACTGTGTGGGTCATCTCCAAAACGCTAGCTCGTCACCTTCGGCTGCTTGTCCACGAGGGGCCCGGCCACCTTCCTTTCGCTGCTCGCGGATTTGCATTTTGGGTTGCTGCCACAGCATTTGCTCGTCACTACTGGGCGATCGTTCGGCAGGAAAGGCCAAGACGCGAAAAATACCCATCCGGGCGGCGTCCTCTGTCTTACAATCGCATTCTGCGCCGCGATTTTAGCGGCAACCTCTTCGACTAGGTTGGCTCTCGTCAAGACGCTATTCGACCAGGTGGAAGGCCATTTTTCGGCAAGGATCTATCAGAGCAGCCACGGAGATGGACGTACCACGACCCTTGCACATCATCAAGCGACCAGACAGCCGCTGGAGCGAGGAGACTTCGTCGTCGAGACGATAGAGCGTCACAAGCACGGAATCCGATACAAGCATCAAGAGCACCCCAGACCCGCCCTGGGGTGACAGGCCGCTGACCGTGACGAAGAGGAGAGGGAATTACAACACTCCGCCGACCCCGAAGCCTCCCGTAGTGAGACCGAGAAGATCGACTTCGCAGGCAGACCCCCGCGAGACAGAGAACACGCCACCCGCCCATCGATTGCCGAATAAGGCTGATTTGCTATTCTCTGGCAGTAAACAATACGGGGATGGACTGCAGGGAAGCGAAACAGCGAGGAGAGGAGGGCTGAGTCCAGTTCCGTCTGTCACCAGCTCGGTTGCGGCTGTTCGGAGACGACCTCAGATGTACCAGCAAGAGCTACGAGGCTGCAAAAGCATGCTTCAAGTGGGACGCCCGACTCGTCGTTCCGTTGACAGCATTTCGGAGTCGCCCCCAATCGAGTCGGAGTCGGAAAGTGAGCTCATGAGCGACTTGGTGCCCACCAGATTTCAACAAGAGCCATCAGTGTTGGTGCCGCGGATCGTTGTCACGCCCGAGGCAAAGATCATTGGCGACGGCGCCACAACCGTATGGGCTGCGGTTCAGGTGTTGACACAAGTTTGTCCTTCCAGGGGTTCCGATGGTCGCGGATATCAGGGAGACGCGGAATGGAAGGCTGGGGGGAATCGAGGCGACCGCGGAGGCTCCCAAGAGGGTATGTTGCTCAACGAGAAGTTCTCCAGATAGGCTTCAGCTAATCATCGCGGGTCAAGATATGTTTCAGCATGGCTCGTTGTGTGATGTCTCGGTCGAGTTGTTCTCAACGAGTGACTCGCAAGTGGTCGAGGTTCTCAACGACAGAGCCAACTGCACCAGGTATGATATCCATTGCCCTCCTGTTGAGGTTGAACTGGCTTGGAACTAATGGGACAAAGTATCCTCTATCCCGGCTCGCGACTACTCATCGTGGCCTATGTACGCGTCTCTCCCGCGCGACCGGGCCAACGACGATCAGGTCATGTTCGGGAGAGCTCAGACGACCTCATCCAAGATCTGGAATATCATCTCGGCAGTACCACTACAGAATATCTTGAGATCCGTGTTACTTATCGACACTCGGGGTTCCCACACCACTCTTCGAGCCCCTACTCCGACCCAACAACGCCTACATCGGGACCGAGGAAGAGTGATGGCATCACAGGAATGCAGACCACCATGGAGACAAGAGCGTTCGCCATCATTAAGCGGCACAACTCTTCCTCGTTCTGGTCCCCTCGTCCAGCACCCCAGCCAAATCCTCATCTCTTCGAAATAATTGCGTCTCATTGGGGAATGGCCAGTGCTCGCGAGATCCTTACTCGCATCTCTGCGCGCCCGCTAACACCACTCCATCCGCAGCGAGCAATGAACCTTGCCGCCAATGTTCCCCTCCCTCCCAGTCCCCGCTCGTCTCCGAGGCTTCGGGTCCGGGAACAGACGAGTGGCGACGCACCCCGACTCCATGCCCTGGCGCCGGGTCCGACTCGTGCGGCACCCCCCATTCCACGGCGACAAGCCAGCCTTCATCGAACGGACCTCTATTTGCACCAGGCACCAGATGAACTGCCACCAGCCTCACAATCCAGCGCCTCGCCCATCGAGGAGTACGACGGCGCAACGGATCCGGCAAGAAGAATCTGGTCACAAATGCGCCGGACGTCATACAATGGCATCAACGTGGCGAAGCCACGGCAGCCCATGAGCCGCATGAGAAAGATGGCGTCATTGGCGGCTTTGGTCCCGTCCCCGGCGCCGACCAGTCCAACCAAGGGAGCAGCCCTCGCAGCAAAGCGGCAATCAATTGCGACGCCGACGACCCCGGTGAGGAAGCCGGTGGGCGGGCCAGGCAGGATGCTGGAGAATCAGGAAAGAGCAATAACCGGCGTGAGTAGCGTACGGGGGAGGAGGTCGATGGGCGGGGAATCGTATGCCAATACGCTCAATGGCGCGGCGATGAGCATGCGCTCGCGGGTGGATTTCAAGATGGATGGCGAAGTCAGGACCAAGAGATTCGATGGGTCGGGGGGTGTTGGCACGCTATCGAGGATGGGACACTCGGGGATTCCTGTGGGGGTTGGACTTGGGACGGGGAACAGGTCGAGCATGCTTAGTGAGGGGACGGGCGGAGGGGGCGGAGGGAATCATTATGGTACGGCCAGGGGAAAGGAAAAGGAGAAGGGCTCGCCGAAGTGGGGGTGGTCTGGGTGGTGGCAGTAGAGTATGGCGACGTCGTAGCATGCTGTATGCTAGAAGTACGTCTTGATAACAAGCAATATCAGAGATTCAAACTGCAAGGCATCCTTCGAAATGACATCCCTGGGGGTGTTTTTGTTCATGTATCTTTTGGCCCATGAACTCCAGAAAACCAAGTCTTATCCACGCCTGACCCAAGAGAAAACCCAACCATCCAACAATGAAATCAGAACTCAGCATATCCCAGCTTCCAACCTCTACCTCTTCTCCCCCACCTTCTGTCCAGCACCCAACCTGCCAGCAGCCTGCTGCCCTTCCAGCCCCAGCACCCGCACCACCGGCCCCAGCAGCAGCACCCCCAGCAGACACAACACCGTGCTAAACACCTGCCACCACCCAAACACCACCGCGCCGGGCGTCATCGCCACGAACTTGAGAAGTTCGTTTACCTGATATAAATCCTCCTGCTTATCAATCCGATACCGCCTCTCACCCCCGCCACCAACACTCACCGCCGCGGTGTTGGAGGCAGGCTGCGCCAGCCGTCTCTCCGGCTTCCCCGTCGCAGCGTCGACGACACCCGACGTGTCGACCGCCGCCGAGGCTACCTCGGCGAACGTCGGCTCCTCCGGGGCTTCGCCTAGCGGCGTGGTGGTGGCGCTGGGGGAAGGGGAGTGGTGGTCGACGCCGTTGGGGAGCAGCGGCTCAGGGACCAGGTGCAGCACCGTAACGAGACGGACGGCGCGGGCTTGGTAGAAGGGAAGGAACCAGAGGGAGAAGGTTTGGTGGGCGGTGAGGTAGAGGAGGTTGGCGCGTTGGTCGAAGACTTTTTTTTTGGGGGGGGGGGGGGTTAGTTTCTTGGTTGGGTGGGAAGGGGGGGGGAGGAGGTACCGGTGGATTCAATCTCAATGTCGATGCGCGGGCTGAGGATCTTGTACCACTTGTAGATGGTGAGGATGAGGGTGCGCGAGTTGAGGGAGAGTCCGCCGGAGAAGGGGACGGGGGTGTCGGAGAAGGAGGGGACGCGGCAGAAGGGGTGGATGAAGGACGCCGAGGGGGTGAAGTAGCGGGTGACGGCGTCGTGTTGTTCCAATGGGGAGCCCTGGGTGAGGGAGCGGAGGACGTGCCGGATGTCTTTGACTGTTGGAGTGGGGGTTGGGTTAGGGAGTGCTAGGAAGGCTGAGGGTATGTTAGAGCGTACCTGGATGTTCCATGGTGACTTATTTGGATGTGGTTGGAGCTCTGAATTGTGGATGACTTGAGGAATTGAGAATTTGGCCAAGAGAGAAAAGGAGACAGCTTCAATTCATTAGAAAAACGCGAGGATCGAATGGGGGACTCACTGAACGGGCGGTGGGAGTTGGTATAAAGAAAGGAATGCGAACGGCCATGGTGATGTCATTGACAGTTCATGTTGAAGCATGTGAAAGGGGGGCGCCTGCAGGGGCATAACACCAGAGCAAAGCCCCGAAATTAAATACCTAGGTACATAGCGGCTTTTTTCTTCATCACATCTGCAAGATGAACTTCTCATCCATTTCCCCCAACAGAGACAAGTGCTTCCCCAGGAAAGCCGTTCCTGAACGTTGGCGCGAGTCGGCGAATCGGCGCATGCCCATCCAGGCACGGCAGAGGGACAGCGCAGAGTTGCATCACACGCGCTGCAGGACCGCTGCAGATGGAGAGAAACGGAGGCTAAACGTGCAATCCAGCTTGTTAGCGCAAAACGCTCGCTAAGCAACATAGCGCTCGATTGAGGTCCTGAAGTCGAAACTCGCGCCTGTCTGGCTTTTCCTGAAGAAGACCTACCTAGCCGGTAGGTACAGATACGCCTTTAAGCTTATATCTTGGGGCCTCAAATGCATCCCTAGAGGCCGGCGCTAACAAATAAACCGGACCGGATTGTACCTATGATACGGGGAAGCTAATGGCTTGTCTTGCAGGCATATAATTGGAGTTGTACCTAACTAGAATACCAAAAGTCGATAACTATCGAGACAATCCGGTGGAATGACTTCCATTCCCGCGCCCAACTAACTGCAAGATGTTCACAATGCACAACGAATACCCGTGTCCCACTCCGCTCGTCACGCTAACAATACACCGCACCCAACTGACCTCGCCAACCATGCTCGAGAACTCCATCCCAAAAATCGCAAAATCTTCAATCCGTACCCCTCACGACCTCATTGAACCCCACCCCCCACTAACTCCCATAACTCCTCCGACTCCTCCTCTCCGCACTCCTAACCCTCGGACTCCGCTGCCTCCTCCTCGGCGGCGTGTGCTCCTCGATCACCACCACCTCGTCCTCGCTCCCCTCCGTGTCACTCTCCACCGGCACCACCCTCGGCGGCGGCCCCCTTCGACTCCGACTAACCGACCGCCGCCTCGCCTCGTCCACAATGATCCTCTCCCCGCCGCCCCCTCCCACCGGCCCGAACCGCTCCTCGACAATCACCGCCGCCGGCACCCTCGACGTCCGCCGCACCTCGACCGTCGCCGACCCGCGCGACCGGTGCCGGTGTTGGTGTTGGTGCCGGTGGCGCTGGCGCTCGACAGCCACCGACCCTGTGACTGTGGACTCGCCGCGCTCGGGGGCTGCGCCGAAGTTGAGGCAGATGTAGACGAGATAGAGGAGGAGGACGAAGCCGGCGACGGCGCCGAGGGTGATGCCGACGACGGAGCCGGGGGTGAGTTGGTTGTCGAGGGCGCCGTAGAGGGCGGGGACGATGGAGGTCGAGGCTGGCGGGGGTTGTTGTTGTTGGCGCGGGAGGAGGAGGAGTGGGGTTGTGGTCGTCGGGAGGGAGGGGAGGGGGTGTAGGGGTATCGGTGGCGGCATGTTGTGTGAGGTTGGCGACGCGACGGGAATGCGATGCGATGCGATGCGCGCCGAGCGGTTGGGCGTTTGCGACGGGCGACTGGCGCTGGGGGGAAAGTGACGGTGCTACCCCGATTTATCTGAATCGTGCCCGCGCTGGGAATGAGGTTCGCGTCGACTCGTAAATAAGGCGATCAGTCGAGGCCGCTTGTGCGACGGGTTAATGGCGATGATCGGGTGGTGACACTGGTGTGGTTGCCTCGTCGTAAGCGCCAGAGTGGTGCTGAGTAAACAAAAAGTGCGGGTTTTGCGGGAGCGCAAACGCGGCGCAAGCGGATCGAGTCGACCGAGGAAGGACCCTGAAGTCCTTGAAAAGACGCTCCCTGAGAAATGATGGAGGTGACGGTTTTGCGATGGCGGGCGCAAAGTCAACAGAACGTCGGCGCGAGGTTTGCGACGGACTGGGAAAAGGAGGGGAAAGTTCGGGCGCAAGCTGATAAGACGGACGCTAGCCGATCGGGCGACCCGGATTTGGAGAAAGACGGAGGACGGCGCATGGAAATGAGCGAGGAGCCAGATGCCGAGCCGAAGAGTTGCCCGTCAGCCGCGATGGGCAGTTTCCAAGGAGCGGGTGGTGTTTGTTGCAAACAGAGAACCAGGAACACAGCAACGAGAGTGGAGAAGGGATGCGCGGGACGAGATGGAGGGGGAAATCGACCCCTGCCCGAGAACGACGTCGTTGGCTGGGTCACGGACCGGCACCCCACCCTTCCCGCCGCCAAGATATCTCCTCCGCACAAGGCGTTACCCCAACCATCACCAATTCAGGGGCAACAAAACATTGAACCCCATCTTCCCAATCAATCCATCCCTCGCTAGGCCATTTCCTGAATCTGTATACAACCGCTACAAGTCGAGACGTGCCCGGAATCCAAACCCAATACCTATTCTATTCTCAATACGCCGCGTCCGTTTGCTCGTCAAACAAAGTTACGAATGCCCCGGAGCCCACTTGCGGCTTTCTTGTCCTTTTTGTCCCCCTTGTCATCCTTCTTGTCCTTGCGGTCTTTCTTTGCGTTTTGGACACCCCCTATACCGCCAAAGTTAGCAGATGCAACTAATCCATGGTTTCCTAGATTCACCTCGTCCAAAGTACCGCTCCATCTGGGGACTGGTACTTGTTCCCGACTTGTCTGCTCCTCCTTCATGATGTCCCCCTGACCCAACCGGGGTGGAGATCGGGTCCAGAGGTGAGGTGGCGTTGTGCGACACGGCCTCAAACGCCTCCGGGTCCGAGGGTCCCCGTTGCCCGCGGCTGCGAATGGCGATGGGCACGGCCGACCCGCCATCACCCGCTGCTCCGCCCTGACTGCCTGTCCAGGGTTCTACCGCGGCGCCTTGCAGCTCGTAGAACTGCACCTGCAGAGCATTGTACTTTTCCATAAGCGCGACGTACTGCTTCTTGAACTGAGCCTGTCTCGCTCGGTGAGCTGCAAGGGTGCTCTCAAACACAGCCGTGGCTTCGTTGGTCCGGCTGTGCCGGCTGGCCTTGAGGGCTTGTTCCAATCTGGCTTCGAGACTCGCGATTCGATGCTGGTATTCCTCCCGCAGTTGGCCAAGCTGGTGTTCTCGCTCCTCAAGCTCCCTTTGCAACTCTGTCGCCCTGTCCCCTGCCGCCTCCGCCTCGAGTACAGCCCGCTCCATTTTCAGTTCCCGGCCTTGATACTCGTGCTCCACGATCGAGAGGCGTGCAATCTCAGCCTTGAGCCTGGCAATCTCCTCGGTGCCAAGATCGACGGCTTCCAGGGCTTGGTCCGACCTGAGACGTCTTTTCTCCGCCTCGGACACGATGGCGCGCAGGCCATTGCTCTCGGCAACAACAGTCTCGAGCTGTTGTCGGAGCGCTGTCCCTTCTGCATTCCATCTCTTTTGTTCTTCGCGCAACGTTCGTAGTCTGGTCGACAAGTCATTCTCCCGCTTTTGCGCCATGGTTCGACGGTGGTCAAACTCCTTTCTGATTTGTCCTTCTTGTCTCTTCGCCTCGTCGAGCCGCTGCTTGAGACTGCGGTTGGCCATTACGAGATTTTGCGTCTCCGCCTCGGTTGCCGCCTCTCGGATCTGCTTTCGACGCAGCTCACCCATGTGTGTCATGTGTTGCTGCTTGATATACCTCTCAAACTGCAGGTCGTTGAGAAGCAGCAGGTTCTGGTGGTAGAGAAGCGCGGCCTGGTCATTCTTCTCGGCGGCCCCAATCTCCCCGGGACTCGGCGGGGGCTGGAGACGAAGGGGCTGAAAGGTGCGCCGCTCCAGGGCAGCCTCTTGCGGACTCAGGACGAGCGAGGGCACGCTGTCATTAGCCAGGGACTGGTTGAGACCCGTCTTGATGACTTTGTTCGAGTGAATCATGCCTTGGAGCTGAGGTGACGGGACGAAATGAGGAGGCAGTGTCGGGCTATCGCCGGGGGCTTGTCGCGATTTAGTCTCGAGCGACTCAAGGCCCGAGGGGTGGCTGGAGTGCGAACCCCTTCGGTCAGATCGGACACTCTCTCGGCCGCTCCCCGGCTGTGCAAAAGAGGGAGTCTGCTGAGCAAAACCGATCGACGGGGTTTCCTTTGAGGCCGGGGTGCCCGAACACTCCATCATGCTCAGCAATGGCGGGTCAAATCCTTCTGGATCTATGGCCTCAATGCCCGACAGGTCAATGCCCGGGGGCTGGACCAATTCTTCAGGCTCTTCAGGCTCGCGTGCTGTTGGGATGGACAGAGCCATACACTCAGCAAGCACCTCGTCCGCTTCACTCCTGATCCAGCGACTCAAGTCAGTCTTTTCCGAGTCAATGGTCAAGCTGTAAAAGTTGGGGTGTAGCCGGTGCTTCTCCCGAAACCGCTCCGATCTGTCACGGATCTCCATGGCTTGGACGTCGATATCGTCGGCGGTGTTAGCGTGGCGCAGATATCGTTGTGGCTTTCGGATGTAGTCGACAAAGTTGATGGGGTAGAGGCCGTAGAGAATGGTAAAGTAGCCAGGGAGGTAGTGGATTGAGCGCCCGTCATAGTCCGGATCTAGCAGAGCCTTCTCCCAGGCGATCCCCGGCCGCGAGCTCTCGTTTTCCGACCCGAACTCGGTATGTTCTTGGGCAAAGTAGCTATCCATATCCCAGAACACCAGCCGGGCGTAGATGTTGAAGAGTGTCGGAAGGAACGGCACGAGGGAGCTCGGCATGAATGGCAGGAGCATTATGACGGCGAGCAAGGCCGTGTTCACCGTCGACGTCGACTCGTCGTGCTGCAACGAATGAAGAATGTTGACGAAGAGCGGAGTCTGCAGGATGAGATGCAGATGGGGCGGCTGGCTGGCGACAAAGTCGCAGAGCAGACGAAAGGCATTGTTGCGGGAGTCCCGCTTGACCACGAAGGCATCGAGCGCCGTCATGAAACCCCGGGGCTCCTTCTTGCCAATGATCAAGAGCGCCTCCCTGATCATCCTCTCCTTGAGGTCGGACAGCGGGGACATGGAGTCTGCCTGTTCCTTGCTGACCTCCAGCCATCGCATCAAAAGTCGATTGATAAAGGGGACGAGGCCGCCTTCGCTCCAGCCCGACGCATCGCTGCCTTGGTCGATCGACAGCAGGTCGAATGTGTGGTCGAGTAGCTCCTGCGCCAGCCCCTTTTCCCGACCAACATGCTCCAGGACGGGGTCTAAAAGTTTGTTCCACCACTCAAAGATCTTGTGCGGCGACCGGATGGCGGGGCGGAGCTCGCGCAAGATGGCGAGGAACGGCGCGTATTTTTCGGGACGGTTCTGGACATTCTTCTCGTAGAGACCGATCAGCTCCTCATTGATGCGGTCCGACGTGGCGTCGTCGAGCTTGCCGTGCTTTTCCAGGTAGGCTGCAATGACGGCGAGGACCTCGGAGGGAAGCGGCAGACTCGGTGCCCGGAGGAAGCCGGTGAGGGTCTTGGAGAGATCCTTCGTGGACCTGCGCTCGGGTGATCAGTGTCTGGGGCCAGAATTCGCATCGCACTGCTGGGGAAGTTTGAAATGACTGCTCAGCTCAGCTCAGCCCAGCCTGGCACATACCCCGATGAAGCCATCTGGTGATCGTCCCGATGGCCCCGACGATTGTGTCGTGGCTCCGGTAGGGGCGGTATGGATAAATTGACCTCTGGCCAAAAAGCCCTGTCGATTGTCGGATGACGAAAGGTTTGTCGAGCGATCCTGGGCCGTTCAAACGGACGCAGCAAATCATGTCCGCGGCGCCGTTTATCGAGCGGTAGGAAAAAGTGGGAACCCGTCGCAGGGACGCCAGGACTCATCAATAGTACACTCCAGCCCTGGTCTGTTTGTTAGGGCGCGACCTTTGAGATAGTAGCCAAAGTTATCTACCTGCTGATAAAGGCCCCAAAATTGGAGCAGGAGGCCCTTGAGCTAGAGTCAGAGGCCCTGGAATCGAAGCACAAGGCCTATTCTCGTGCCAAGTAGGCCTTGCCAGGACTGGAGAAAGGTTTCGCGCTAACAAATAAATTAGTATTAGAAGTACACGAGCAGCCACGCCCTGAGCCCCGCCAAGCATGTGACCTCAGTGCTGCTCCTGGCTGGTTTGGGGCGCTGAGGGGCGTTACCCCGCAACTGCCGCTGCATCGGACCCACAGTTCTGTCACGAACCCGGGGTAAGTGGAGCGTCGATCGAGCTGCCCCTCCCTCTGCCCCTCAGTCGCCTGACCTGCCCCCAGAGTCGGCATTGCATCAGCTCATCAATTCAAAAGCTGCCGTGTTCACTGCTCCGGCCGACCTCACCACGAAGACCTGCTCATCCCATCTCCTGCCCAACACGTCAATTGCTTCCCTAACACACGTCTACGCACCACCAACCTTTCCAGCGCGTCCTGTCACCTAGACACAACTCCAACCCCCCCAAACCAATCTTCCAACTACAACACCAGTCAATCGTCACGATGGCAAACAATAAGAATTCCGCGGTCTCCGACGAGCCCGTTGATGTGCTGTTTGCCCTGCATCCCAAGTTCAACCTACTTGACTTTGCCGGCCCCCTCGAGGTGCTCACCACGGCGCTCCATGATGCCAATGACCCGTGTAAGTGGCCATGCAATGCCGCGGAGCCGGCCACTCCCTTGGGAAGCCGTCCATCCACAGGCTGACTGGTATCGACCTGCAGCGTCTCGCGCCTTTGAGTGCACCATTGCGGCCGGCGAGCCCAAGGTTCTCTCCGACCAGGGCGTCATCATCGGCTCGCAGGTTTCCTGGAAGGAGGCCCACGAGCGCCTGTCCGACTTCGATGTGCTCGTCGTCCTCGGCGGCAATGTCGAGGCCATCATCAAGGAGAAGGCCGAGCCCCTCGAGCTGATCAACGCCTTCTCGGAGCTCCAGAAGGCTGACCCCGCCCGCGAGCGCACCCTGCTGTCCATCTGCACTGGTTCCCTCATGCTCGCCAACCAGGGCATCCTCGCCGGTCTCTCGGCGACAACCCACCCGGACTACATCATCAAGTTCGAGAACCTGTGCAGCCAGGCTGCCGTGCGTGACCTCGGAGAGCGCACCGACGTGGTTGAGGACGCCCGATATGTCGTCAACAACCTGCGCTTCGACATTGGCGATGAGGATGAGAACCCCTACATCCGGCGCAAGTCCGATGCTGGCAGGCGCCCGTCGAATGCCCGGTATGCCCCACCTTTGCTACCATCTCCCAGTCTTGTAGTAAGCAGTCCACTAACACGCCGTCTTCAGAAAGGGATCCATCTCGTACAGTGCCTCCAACAACCGCCGCGAATCCATCGCCCGTCGCGCGGCGATGCGTCTCGGTGGTCTTCGTGTCATCACGAGTGGGGGAGTGGCTGCCGGCATTGATGCAACTCTGTATCTTGTCGGCATCCTTGTCTCGGAGGAGTCGGCCAATGAGGTCGCTCGGGTCCTCCAGGTGCCCTTCACCAAGGGGGTTGTCGTCGACGGAATCGACGTGTAGAATCGGATTAGAGAAAAGGGTTACGGGATACGGCCCATGGGATACAGTAGCGTTTCGGTTTAAGTGGTACAACAGCGGCAATGGAATTGAATGTTCGATATGTTTATCTTGCAGACGAGCGCATTGGTGATGGAATCTTGCCCATTCAACTGTGGGAGGCGAGACAGGGTCAGAGGGTGACAGGTCCCCGATTGTGGGCTGGTCTTGGCGTTGTGCTCCAAGAACCGGGCGGGCAAGCTGGCAAGCTCCAAGATGTGGGGTCGTGGATCCCAATGCAACGGGCCAGCATCCCATCCTTTCCCCTGGGTGAACAGCTGGCACCGGGCCGCCAAATTTTGACAGCTCAATCCAAAAAAAAAATGCAAGATACTGACGGCGAGCGTTGGCGTTGACGGTCTCAAGCCCCCCTCGTGATTGTCGACTCCATACCGCCCCGAGTCTGCTCCCCGACCCGGACTCATCACTATGGCGACCCCCGCTGTCCAAACCCTCGTAAAAAAAGCCGCGAGAGCGGCGCCGTCCAGATTGAATCCGGTCGGCAAAAAGAAGATCTATCTGTAAGGAGCCCGCCGCCCGCCGCCCGCCCCCCCCTCCTCCAAGCCCACCGCCGACTGACAACATCCCCCCGCAGGCCCAACCACGTCATCACCTTCATCCGCCCCAAGCCGAACCAGCCCGCGAACCATGCCACCTTTGTCGTGCCCGTCCGCTTCAACAAGCTCGACCTCCGCGACTACCTCTTCCACGTCTACAACGTGCGCGTCAAGGGCGTGCGCTCCTTCATCAACCACATCCCCACCAAGGCCACAGCGTCGACGCGCTGGTCGCGCGGCAAGCCGCAAAAGATGATGATCGCCGACCTCGTGCAGCCCTTCCACTGGCCCGAGCCGCCGGCCATGGACGAGCGCGAGAAGTTCGACTTCGAGCAGTACGACACGATGGACAAGTGGGTCACGGAGCAGAAGGCCAAGCAGCAGGCGCGGTTCGACGGCAAGACACCGCTGCAGTCCAAGGAACCGGTGCCGGAGTCGCGGACGAAGCTGCGGCAGCAGATGGACGAGTTCTTGGCGAACCCGGAGCTGTGGAAGGAGGGGGGGAGGCCGCTGCAGAAGATTGTGGAAACCCAGGGGCAGGGCGGGTGGGAGGAGGTCGAGGAGGATATCGACTTTGCGTTTGACGACGCGGATGCGCAGGCGGCGGAAAGGAAGGCCGAGGGAAAAAGGGGGGAGAAGCCATAGCGGGGCGGGAAGGGAGAGCTACGGGAGGGGGGTTACGAGCAGGAGCTTGATACCTAGCTGTATGATACCTATCGCATCTACTAGAGGGCTCTTGCGACAAGAGTTTGTGTACAAATACAGCATGTTTACGATGATGCCAGTTCCGGACCACACACGTCGGGATCATGTAGTGGCGGCTTGGTGGAAGCGGCGATGCTCGAAGCACAATCGCCACAGCCACAACCGCACACTGTTTCGGAGGACGTCGAGGTGTCGTCGGTCCAAAATTGCACATTTTGGAAGAGGAGGACCTCGTTCCCCCACGACCACCATCCCGCTGTCAGGTTGCGCGCGAAGATCTCTAGCCCCTGGTATCCCGGCGGCAGCATCTCGTCAAAGAGCCGTCGCAAGCTCAGTTTCCGCGAGTGTACCTCCGGCGCGGCGATGATGACCTTGGGCTCGAGTGCGCCCCTCGCCAGCCCGCCCCTCTTCCTAGCGATGAGGAGACGCTCCCACGGCCTGCGATACGTGGCGTCGAGGCTGACGATGGGCTCGCCGTGCGCCGTGACCTTGAGCCACGTCCACTCGCCCACCAGCTCCACGTCCCACTGGGAAAAGATGCCACCCTTGGGCGAGGTGAGTAGGTCGGCCGGGTGCGATGAGTTGGTGATCCACACTGCGACGAGGCCGTCGGGGGCGAGGCGGGACGCTATGGGAATCTGGGCGAGGAGGTCTCTAATCGTGTCAAAGTCGCGAACGGGATGGTAGTTTCCGCGTTTCCTCTTAGCGGAGCGGTTCGGCCAGGGCGGGTCAAGGACGATTACGTCGAACTGGGCGGGCGCCTGGGCGAGGAAGGCATCACGTTGAGAGTCGATGGTGCCGTTGAGGTGGTGGGATGCTTCGGGGATGATTGTGCGTGCCGGGAGATCTCCATCCTCTGCGGGAGGCGGAGTGACGACTGGCCGGCAGATACGGGGCAGACACCACGGTCCTGTGTGGGCCGCACGGGTCTCGGCAAGGGCTGCTTCGACGGCGGCCATGGTCATGAGCTCGGCCACATGGGCCGAAAAGCTCGCGGAGAACGCGGGCGGGTTCTTGGGCTCCGGGGTCACGAATGGCGTTGCCGGCGGAGGTGCCGAGAGAAGCCGCTTGAGCGGCGGTGGTGGGGCGACATCGGCTGCTAAGTCGCGGGAAAGGACCTGGGCCTCTTCGATGGACCGGACGAGATCGAGGAGGACGACTGTTTTGCTTTTATTCTCAAAGAGAATCGAAGATGGGGTCATCTGCGCGCTCCGAGTGTTTGGGGCGTCGTGAACTTGGTCTGCCAAGTCAACGAAAGAATTCGACACTACCAACGGGGAAAGAGGCAGGCTCGGCGGTTCGGCGGGCATAATGTTCATGGAGTGTTCCGGACCGGGGGGGGTGCCTGGCGGGAGGGGTGCCTGGCGGGAGATCTTGTGACCGGCCGTTTGTCGGCAATCCTCGGCTTCGGAGGGATGGAGAATTGGAGAGCGGCCTCTTGTGACTGGCAAAAAAACCTCGCCTTGCTCCGGGCCAAAATGACGTCTCTCCCATCACCGGCCATTTTTGGAAATCGTCAACATCACCACACGACTCCATCCTAGAAACCCCCTCGAGCCCCCTTTCCGCCGCTGCGACGCGATTCACAATCCAGAATCCATCCATCTCCGCGCCAGCCCCACCAGATAGATCCACATCCCCGCAATGCCATCGTCGGAGCGCGCGTAGTTGGTTGCCGAAGCCCTCCTCCAGTGACGACGGATTGACTTCCGCCTGCAACTTTGGGCACGGGTTAGTTTTGGGATGCCGGGAGCCATCCTCAGCCATGAATCGATGCCCTCGGTTACGCCTCGAGAGTCACGACACGAAGCGCACGATGCGATGCCCTCCTCCCACGCGCCAAGGGCCCCGGCCGTCTGTCCGACCGACGATGAGGCCTCACAGCACCAGCGAAAGGTGACGACGACCAAGGACAAGAAGAGCCTCGACTATATATGGAGATCGGGAGTCGCTGGGGGAGCCGCAGGATGCGCCGTAAGCTCGCCGCCGTCCCGGTCCCGCCGTACATTTTGCCCGCAACTGCTAACTTATGCTCCTCACAGGCCAAGACTCTGGTTGCGCCGCTCGACCGTGTCAAGATTCTCTTCCAAGCGCACAACCCCCAGTTCATACGATATGCTGGTTCGTGGTTCGGCGTCGGAGAAGCCATCAAGGCCATTTACCAGCAAGACGGGCCGATGGGGCTGTTTAGGGGACACTCGGCCACCTTGCTGCGAATATTCCCCTATGCCGCCATCAAGTTCCTCGCCTACGAGCAAATCCGGGGCGCCATCATCCACAAGAAGGAGCATGAAACGCCGCTTCGTCGTCTCCTCAGCGGTTCGCTAGCCGGAGTGACGTCCGTCTTCTTCACCTATCCCCTCGAAGTCATCCGGGTCCGTCTCGCGTTTGAGACAAAAAAGGACTCCCGGTCGTCGATGCGTGCCATATGCAACCAAATCTACCACGAGCAATCCCGCTCCAAACCCCCACTCGCAGCATCGGGCGCTGCCAGCGGGCCGGCCTCCATAGCCACCCCCGTTGTCAGCGCCGTTCTTCCCCGCTCGGGACTCACAAACTTTTACCGCGGCTTTGCGCCGACGCTCCTCGGCATGCTTCCCTATGCCGGCATGTCCTTCCTCACCCACGACACAGTCGGCGACATCCTCCGCCACCCAAGCCTGTCTAAATGGACCACGCTGCCTCAGCCGGAGAACGCGCAACCTGGAAAGGCCGTGCCGCTGCGTTCGTGGGCCGAACTTCTGGCAGGCGGTATCGCCGGCCTCATCTCGCAGACGTCGTCGTACCCACTCGAAGTCATCCGGAGGCGGATGCAAGTCGGCGGCGCGGTGGGCGATGGACATCGCCTGCGAATCGGGGAGACGGCGAGGATCATCATGAAGGAGAGGGGGGTGCGGGGCTTCTTCGTCGGTCTGACGATTGGGTACGTCAAGGTGGTGCCTATGGCGGCCGTGGCGTTTTATACATATGAGAGGATGAAGACTTTACTGGGGATATAGAGACAGGTTCTTTTTTGGATTACATCGTTTTCATTGTCGCTCCAGGCTCCGTTCGGCTGGCGTTGGCAGGTCTGCTTGGTTCGGTCGAGGATCAATCATTATCCATTTGCGCCACATTCTCATCCCTTGCTGCACCCCTAAGTGCCTGTTTATGCTAATGTCAACATGAGCTATGGATGGGGCAAGTGGTCGACTGTAAGAAGCCGATCGTCAGGCCATGCTGCATCTTAAACCCTCACAAGCCCGAGTCTACCAGGTGACATACAGTCTATTACTTATTTGCTTGTCAGCGCGAGACGTTGGAGATACTCGCCGACGTCATCTACCGGTTGACGCAGGTCCCATAACTGGAGCAGGAGCCCGTGGAATCGGAACGCGAGGCCTATCATTGTGCCAACTTGGCCTTTACAGAGCGGGCGAGAAGTCTCGCGCTTACAAACAATGGCTGGAGTGTTCCTTGAACTCGTGAAGTTTACGACGGCTCCCGGTACAATTAAAGTTATATTATTTTCAATCATCCCCCCCATGCAGCGTTTACATATCAAGAGCAGGCTCTGGCTCCAGAATGCCCTTCAGAATGCCCTTGAAAGGGCACAAAAATCAGAAAACTAAGCGACAAAATTTCAGTTGCAATATTGGGCTCTGGTCCTGGTTTTTAGAAGTTCAAGACTGGGAATGAGGGGCCTTGATTGGTGGACCACCTTCAAAGATGTGGGACCCACCCGAAAGATGGTGACACGTGCAGACGCGATTGCCAGATCCCAGTCCCCAGCCAGGACGACGCGACCAAAACCTATGATGGCCAACCTGGCAAAACAGAACAGACTGTGGAAACAGTGAGACGCCCATCGACGCAACACTTCTCTGCCTCATCAATTGCACCGCTGCTCTTCGGTCAGCGAACAGTCACATTCTGCAGCTGGCAGCATGGCAGATCGCACACGTGCCACGAAGAGCCGGAAACGGCAGCACGCCCAAAGTGAGAAGGACTCGCCCTCGGCCCCATCACCGGTCGCGACCAAGAGGCGACGCGTCGACAAGACACACGACCGGGAACCTGGACTCGATGGCGCCTCGACCTCTCCCGGCCTGATTACTACCGCTATCAACGGTGCACTCAGTCTCGGTCGCCGAATTGTCTCTTCCGGAGCCCATGCCTCGCCGACGAAAAAGAAGCCGACCAAGGCCGATGCCTGGGAGGTTCCCGATTCCGAAGAGGAACGCACCACAGCGAAACCACCACCCAGAAAAGTCTCATCCAGAAAACCCAAAGCATTGCCTGCGCCACCCGAGGAGGCCAGTACAGCCGTGTACGATGTACCCGAGTCAGGAGACGACGAGTTGGCGCGAACTCCTGTCTCTCACCACGCATCACGACGAAAAGCACCTGCTGAGACCGGGGGTCAGGCTAAGGCCAAGGCGACTACGAAAGGATCCCAGTCGGTGCGGGGGAAGCCAGGCCAGCCGAGCAAGGCGTCCTTGAGTGAAGCCCAGCAGACGGAGGAACCTCAGGATGAGGTGCCCGCAGTCGACACTCCAAGCAAGCCTCAGTCGATCAAGAAGGCAAAGACACAGATTGTGCCGGAGCTGATATCCGAGGGCTCCGAAGAGGAAGGACAACCGCCACCCAGCCCCTTGCGCAACAAGGATAACAGCAACCAACTGCCCGCCCCCGCGCTGAAGATGAAGGGAATTCTAACCCCGGCGAAGCAAGAGGGCATCCGGCGACAAAAAAGTGTTGCGTTCAACAGCGGCAAGAAGTCGGACGAGACCTTTGAGGAGGCAGTGTCCAAGGCTACCGAGTCGGTGTCAAAACCGGGCCGCGGGAGGAAAAAGGCGGCCCCAAAAGAGAAACCCAAGGCGGTGCCGAAAGAGAAATTCAAGCCGGCCCCTAAAGAGCAACCCAAAGCGGTGCCAAAAGACGACCCCTCGAGCACTTACAAGAAAGACGAGGGGGACGAGGAGGACGAGGAAGACGAGGAGGACGAGGAGGTCTGCACCATGTGCTCCAAGCCTGACACGAAACGCGGCAATGAGATTGTATTTTGCGACAGCTGCGACAGGGGCTATCATCAAAAGTGCCACGGCCTGGCCGTGGTCCCCAAGGGAAATTGGATTTGCCGCAACTGCCTAGAGGATGACAATAACTCGCTGGCTGTTAGCCAGAAGCCAGGGATGGTGGTATCGCGACAAGAAGAGATACCTGCCATTCCCAACTTCGAGCAGCACCTGCGTACTCTGCAGAGAGTTTTGCTCGATCGTTGTGCGGGCAGACGTCGGATCAAGATGCGAGGACAGGATGAGGCCTACGAGAAGGCTTCGCAACTGGTGGAGCAGACGATTGTGGCTGGGGAGGGCAACTCGATGCTGGTCATTGGGGCTCGTGGGTGTGGCAAGACGACTGTGAGGACTCCCCTCTCTGCTCGAGTGAAAATAAGCTGACATGGTCTCTCCAGCTGGTCGAGTCTATTGTAGCGGACATGTCAAAAGACCACAAGGACCAGTTCCATGTTGTCAGACTCAATGGTTTCATCCACACAGACGACAAGCTGGCTCTGAGAGACATATGGCGGCAGCTTGGCAAGGAGATGGAGGTCGAGGATGAACTCGTCAGCAAGGTTCGCAAACATACTGCACCATCTCATTCTCAGCAACGTGCTGACCTTGGCAGACAAACAATTACGCCGACACTATGGCCTCTCTCCTAGCGCTGCTGTCCCATCCATCAGAAATTGCGGACGCCCATGAGGGTGTCACATCCAAGTCTGTCATCTTCGCCATTGACGAGTTTGACCTCTTTGCAACACACGCCAGACAGACGCTCCTCTACAACCTCTTTGACATTGCCCAAGCTAGGAAGGCGCCCATCGCAGTCATTGGCCTGACCACGAGGATCGATGTTGTCGAGAGCTTGGAGAAGAGAGTCAAGAGCCGGTTCAGTCACAGATATGTCTATCTCTCACTACCAAAGAGTTTACCTGCTTTCTGGGATGTGTGTCGACAAGGCCTGAGCGTGGATGCCGAAGACATGCGTGCAGAGGGTATCGATACCAAAGTGGCTGGGCATGCTGAGTTCTGGAAGGGGTGGAACTCCAAGTTGGAGGTGAGTTTGACCCCAGGGACATGTTCGTCGTGGGTGCTAACATGGCTTGCAAGACTCTCCGCAAGACTCGCAACTTTGAAGACCATCTCGAATCACATTTCTGCAGCACCAAGTCGGTATCAGCCTTTCTCAGCACCTGCCTCCTGCCCCTCTCGGCACTCTCCCCGACGGCACCGACCTTGCGGATACCGGGACTTCAGCTGTCACTAGAGCCACCCGACTCCAAACTTCATGTTCTCGAGGCCCTGTCGGATCTGGACCTGACGATGCTTATCGCTGCAGCTCGGCTCGACATTGTGGCCCACACGGACACGGTCAATTTCGCCATGGCCTACGACGAATACACGTCCCTGATGGGCCGACAGCGGGTCCAGTCGGCCGCCTCGGGAATGATGGCGCTGGGCGGCGGCGCTCGGGTATGGGGTCGAGGAATTGCCGGGATGGCATGGGAACGGCTCGTCACACTCGGCATGCTGATACCGGCCGCCACGGTCGGACGCGGCGCAGCTGGTCAGAGTGGACTGGACGCCAAAATGTGGAAGGTGGATGTGGCGTTGGAGGAGATCCCGGCAGCCATCAAGTTGAATGCCGTCCTTGGCAAGTGGTGTCGCGAGATCTGAAGGGTAGAGTCGCTATTCCAGGGACAAGTCGTCTTGTCAACCGCTCGTGGTTTGCAGGCTACCTGGAGGAGCCCACCGCGGGCACTACGGGTTGCAACGGATAGTGATGGCACACCGCCACTTTTCGAAGTCCATCACGCCCGTTTTCCCTCGCATCGGGTCATGGTTTAACAACCTCGGAGGCAGCCAGGTTCCGGCATCGCTGTGCTTCCGTTTTGTCGGTAGTTGTTTCATGTTGTGCCCCGGACCGGAAGCCTCACTAAGTGCCAAGCAGGTACTGACCAGTTCGGAGCTTGCCCGTTGTCAACAGGGGCCTCCACAGTCGCTGATGGCCGCTCCCAGCGTCTACCTATTTTCAGCGATGCGTGCAGGAGCACACAGCCCACTTACCCCGGATTCGGCGACAAACGCTTTGCGCCTCTTGGGTTGGAAAAACATTGCGATAATTACCTCCCTGCACAACCTCGAAGGCAGCATAGAGCCAAACGTTTTCCCGACGAACCTTTTACCAGAAGAATTCAATCCTTTTTTTTTCATTGTCCCTTTTGATCCTCTTTCCACGAGTGCTTTGGCATGCGGGATCCCTCAACGACTGGCATTTTCCCCATTCCATCTTTCCACCCGTCCCGTCTCAGCAGCGTCCATTCCTTTGTTCCGTCGGCGACGTCGTTCCACTTACACACCACGGGACTCGATTACCGCTGCCAAGTATCGCCTTCGCCGCGTGCTCACCACCAAGACCCCCTTGACCCCAGACCGAGATACCCTCCGCCGGGCCCCTCCACCGCTCCGGTCCCGCCAAAATGTTCCGCCGCACCACCTTCACAACTATCACCCCCCTGCCTCCCAGCCAGTCGCGTGATGTCGTCGTCACCTTCCTCCACGACCACCTCGAGATGATCGACCTCAACCCGCTGGTCAAGGAGCGGCACCCCATCCCGCCGCCTCCCCACGCCGAGCCCGAGGAGCAGACCTGCGTCTGGTACTCGCTCACCGACAAGATCTCGTACCTCCCGGGCGACCTGTTGACGGGCGATGTTACGTACACGTGTGCGTTTCGCGACGTGCCCGACGGGGTGCAGACGCACTGCTATGCGCCTGCGGGGTTGAGTATGCCGGCCCCGGGTGCAGTCGAATATGCAGAGGTTGAGCTGATGCATGATCTAGATATCCGTGAAAGCTGGACAGTGCAGACCGAGTTCCATGCCGGCCCGGGCCTTGGCGCGCCGCCGGAGGCGGCGCTGTTTATCCGCGAGGAGGTGGATATGCGCTGCAACATACTTCTTACCGCGTTTGTGAGGCGGACGCTCAAGAAGTCGCATGCTTCGTTGGTCGAGCGGCTCAAGGTGCGGGCGCACACTGCTAGCAAGGCGGCGCCGGGCACGAGCACTGTCGGAGTGGGGAAGACCATGCTATACGGCTCAGGAGAGTCATCAAGCACTGCTGCCGGTGAGCGTGCAGGCGAGGGGCATGTACGTTCACACTGGACAACCAGCGGGCCCCGCACGGAGCGGGGAGCAACGACAGCCAGCCCCGGGGCTTCCGAACTGGCCCTGTCGCCCGGGGAGCGCCGACTACGAACCCCGAGTCCGAACCCAGGGGGTGTCAGCGTGGAAACCATGCAATACTATCGACACTGGGAATCGCCATCATCGCCGCCACCACCGCCGCGGAAAGATTCACCCCTGCCTTCGAAAGACAGACCGGTGAGCGACTGCCAGAGACGTGCGTCGCCCCGGCAAGCCACGCCAGACCCAGCGCATCAAGCACCACCACCTCCCCCTCCTAAAGACCGACGCGCCGACGATCCCCCAAACACAACATCGTTGCCGGCCGAATCACAGCAACTCCTCGACACCCTGCAGCTACTCACACCGCATGCGGACCAGCAGCCACCCTCGGGTCCTGGCAGATCTCCTTCCACAGCTGGCTTAGTCCCCGCACCGCTGACGATTCGGTCACGAAGCCCCCCGCTACAGCGCGTGGAAAACCCGCCGATGGGATCACCACCACCACTGGCCACCGCCGGAGCTGCTGCTGCTGCCGCTGCTCCTCCACAACAGGCGGATGATCAGGCGATTTCCGAGGTCAGGGTCCTGGAGGATTCGCCAATTGGGGCGAGGTTGAAGGGGCCGTTTATTGCTCAGTTGCCGTAGATTTCGGAGAGGGCGGGGGGGGGTGCTGTGTAGGTTGACTTTGTGGAAGCGTTCCTATAAGTACTGATAGCGGGTAAATGTAAAAATTAAGGGGATGAATGCTTTGTTCTGGAATTAACTTGACTCTTGGGAGGAAGTCAAATGTCAAAAAGCAAAAGTAAGCCGATCCACCCAGGGGTCGAACCTGGAACCTCCTGATTCGTAGTCAGACGCTCTGCCATTGAGCCAGCGGACCCTTTGATTAGTTAAATTGGCGTCTACAAAAGCTCTCTATGACGAGTGGGCCGCTCCCCCGCTCGCCCATACCCGAACCCATTGCCTGAATCAATCTACTCCTGCACAAAGCACAACTACATAGGCACCTTTTCCCAAGGCCCTATCACCAGCCCCTCCGAATCAGAGACTACCACTGAGCCCAATGGCTTAATGGTATAGAGCCGAGGGGCGTAGGGAACCACCCCCCTAAATCCCAACCCGTAAGCCCTCTACTCGACGACAGAGCCGCGAGTTCCAGCCACCGCCGGAGCAAAATCCCTCAACACCCGGGGTTTTCGTAGCCTCCGGCCTCTAGGGAAGCCGGGGGTGAGCTTTTGGTGTTTTCTTTTTCCAGGCGGGGGTGGCGTGTTGCTGTTCCTATTTGGAAATCTTGCCTCTCAGAGATAAGCAAGGATGTAAATTTGGCAAAAGGTTTACGAATCCGATTATAGTTTCGATATTCGGAAACTAAATCCCGTTTGAAGAATCTAAAGAAGCCTTGACGGCAGAATCGAAAATAAACATTAACCCCTATTCCATCCCCTGACTAAAACACCCACCAATACCATCAACCCCCGAATCCAAGCCCATCCCCCTCTTACAAAACCATCAGCACCCCCCCCAGCACAACCGCCGCCACAACCCCAAACACCACCTCCCCCGCCTTCGCCGCCGCCCCCGACGAGGTCTTCTTTTCCTCCGCCGCGCCTCCCACCCCCCTCTGCCCACCCCCCTCCTCCCCCGTCTTGGCCCCCTTCCCCTCTCCCACCCTCCCCTCCCCAACCCTAGCCGCCGCAGTCCGCCTTGCCCCTGTCCCTGTCCCAAGAATAATATCCCCGCTCCCCACAGGCTTATGATCCGGCAACACGTCCGGGCCCTTGTAATAGCAATCCGGGCCGAGACACCTCGTCTACCACATCCCCCTTCGTCAGCCCCAACTACACACAAGACACAAAGGGAGAGGGAGGGACTCACAGTAGTCACCGCACATGGACACCCCTCAGAGATAGTCAACGTCGCCGGCGCGGCGGCGACGGTCCAGGTGCGGCCGCTGTGGACGACGACGGTGGGCGAGGGGATGAAGGTGCGGAAGCTGGGGACGACGGTGACGACGGTGACGAGGCCTAGCGTGGGGAGGTCGGTGGCGTTGAGGCCGGGGAGGGGGGCGCCGACCTGGGCGGCGGAGAGGGTGGCGGGGAGGAGGAGGGAGGCGAGGGTGAGGAGGGGGGAGGGCATTTTCTTTTTGGTGTGGTAGGGGCGTTAGTTCTTGGGGGTCTGTCTTGTTTTGGACAGGTGGTCTGTTGGAGGGGGTGTATACGGAGTTTTTGAGAGCGGCTGTCGATACGGGAAGAGACCGGGGAGAAGATGTCAGTTGAAGATGGTGATCAACCGGGACTCAAGGAAGCGAGAGAACGCAGGAAGTATCCTGCTTGTAATTTGGGTTGGTTAACGACAGGCTCGAAGAGATCGATGAAGATGAGTTGAGATGTCCGACACTGACTTGGAAGAGGACGCGTTGGTGATATGGCAGTTGTGCCAGAGACAACAAATCTTCGGCATCGCAACGGGCAACCGCCGTCGTCGCTGAATTGGGGAATGCCGTTCTCGGTCTGTAAAAGTAGCATTTGAGACAAAACAAGACCACATCGAGCCCGAAGTCGTTGACTTTCATTCCTTACCACCATCCCGAGCATCACCAATCCTGAACATTCCTGTCACCACAAAACCAATGTTCAATTGACCTCTTATCCTATTTGCTCCACTCCTGCCTGTGATGGTTGCCGAGGCAGAGCCCAAGAGCATATGTTTCTTCTGGCCATTCATATCACCGCCGGTTTTCCTGCCTCCCTCATTCTCCGTATATCCAACCCCCCCTATGCTCGCCCATCCCTTGTTACGCAAACGTCGAAAACTGACCGAGGAGTCGCAGGAGTCGCAGGCGCCTCGCAGGCACACCTCATCGCATGACTCCTCCACCCTGCAGAATGCATCTCCTCCCATCGCCATGATCCCCATCTCGCCCTTATGCGGGGTAAAAGGTATGCGCCGGTGGCCGCCTCTCATCTATGCCAAGCGTCACTTTCTGAACGCCGAATGTCTCCAGAACCGCCCATGTGGAATAAAACGAAACGAGAAACATTAGTAAGAAGCAGTCGCCAGAACCATATAAGATCGGATCGACCCTGAGGTCGCCCGTATGCACGAAACAAGAGCCCGCCTCTCCAGCGGAGTAAAAGAAAAGTGCCTGCTATTGTTGATGCAGGGACACCCAACGCCCTGCAGCAATTGCCACGCCGCACGCACGTGCTCAGAGCAGGCAATCACACGTGTTGCAGCTCATTTGCGAGTCGATCTGCTCTGGCTGCGCTCGGGAATGCCTCTTGGCGCTTGGTTGGTGACTGCAGAGGTACCGATGGAATCGAAGTCGTAGTTCTTGAGGGTTTGTTCGTATTTGGGGCTGCGGAGGAACTTGGGCACGGAATCCTAAATGTCATATCAGCTAAAGGACTTTGTCTCGCGGAAGGCGGTACACTTACGCTGGCCATCAGCTTGAAGACGGCATTTTGAGCATCCTCAAAGAGAGAGGTGACCTCCTGCAGAGTGTCAATCATGGCAACATCCTGCCCGACGGCCTTGGTCATACGAGTCGCCAGGTTGTTGCGCAGTTGGTGATCAATGTTGAGCTCGCAAGGAGAACCAGGCGCCAAGAAAGCATTGTAGATTCCATATGCCTGGGCCATAATCTCCTTGATCCCATCCATAGACGCCGTGTTGTTGGGGTTCTTTTGCGCTGCCCTCGTCGCCGTCCTGCATTGCCGCACAAAATCATCCACGTCCAGGTAAAAGGACAGGTTCTCCTCGCAGTGGGTCTCCCGCAGGTTCTCGCGGAACAAGAGTCGCAGAGCGGGATCGTTGAGAATCTTGTCGAGCCGCTGAGTGTTGGAGTCGCGTGCGATTCCGCCGGAGCGAGAGGTCGAATGGCCGTCCCCTTCGGATGCGCGTCCCCTGGGAAGAGCGCCGTTGATGAGATCCCTCCCCTTGGCCGTGATCTGGTAGATCGCATGCTTTGTGGGCTGGAAAAGCGTGTGTCCGGGAACCTGGATCATATGCGACCTGTCTTGCTGAACGGCCTCCATCAAATCGTACTCGACAAACAGCGAGGCAATCTCAATCGTCTCCCTCCGGTCAACCGTGGTCGAGCAGTCCATCAGCCAATC
Organism: Podospora tetraspora; assembly: GCA_027943155.1. Taxonomy (NCBI): domain Eukaryota; kingdom Fungi; phylum Ascomycota; class Sordariomycetes; order Sordariales; family Podosporaceae; genus Podospora; species Podospora tetraspora. The sequence goes on along the minus strand of JAQKAE010000001.1, from coordinate 1,081,409 downwards.
CGTCGCAGCCTTGCCGGTAAAGGTGTCTTTGAAGATCTTGCCGCCCACCTTGCGCTCCGCCGCCATCTTGACGCCCGTGAGGCCATCCCGGTAATCATTGAGCGAGTCGGAATCGGCCGAGCTCACGCTGCTCTTCACGTTGGGTCCATTCGCTCCGACAAATCGCCGGAAAATGACCTCGATGGTGCCTCGGTCGGTGAGAAGCTTGTCGGACTGTCCGTCTCTTTCCAGGCTGACCAGTTGGGGTAACGAGTTTCCAATCAATTCCGCCACCTGCTTCTGCTGAATGCCGTTCCTGGAGCAAAAGCGATCGAGGATAGAGACGCCCTTGGGTGTCAATTGCCACACCGAACCCTTCATTGTGTAGTTGGTCTGGTACCGTCCGTCGGCAGACTCAATGAAGCGCGCCTCGAGGAATCGTTGGCAGATGGAGCGGGCCATGTCCTTGGCCATGGAAAAGGTTGTGGTGGTTGTCGTTGTGACAATGCGGGAAGGGTCCTTGGGATCCGGCATGCGGTTGGACTGGGAGAATTTGAGGGAGCCGAGGTTGTTGATCGCATCTTCGGACAAAAATGTGTGCTCGACTTTGGTGAGGCGGACGCGATGCGAAGAGAGCGGGAGCAGGCTGACGATTAGTGTGGCGAAGAGGTCCTTGAAGTCCTGGTCGGCGGGTTAGAGGTCAATTGCACAAGGCGAATAATAGCAGCAGTTGCAAAAGGCGCGACAAGCAGACATACCTTTGTGAATGGACGGTCGTCGTCCGTCATTCGTAAGAGCCTAGAAGATGTTTGATGCATTTTATTGTCGAGTCTCGAAAGATGAATTGGCAGCGGGTGGTTTCGGTCGGTTTCGGAATAAGGCTTCGACGGGGGGTCCTTGGGCGACGACGGCAGCTTTGAATATCGACCTTCGCCCAGAAGCGCGGGCGCGGAGGGGTGATAATTGGAAGTAGGTCGGCTCCGGAGAGGCTTATCCGGACTCAGCTGGGGCGAGCCGGACAACAGGAAGTCGGGGCCGGTCGAGAGTCGACCGAGGGATTGGCGAGGCCGGATCCTGGGATCGGCGATGCCGGCAATGGTCTTGTCGAGGGCGGCGGCGGCGAGGGCGCGAAAACCACCCGACTTTTGCGAGCTGGTCGAGGGGCTGCTGAGATGGTGAATGCGACGGCTGGCGCTGGTCGACGACGGGGACGAGATCGAGGTGGTGCCGGAGTGGGAGTGCGAGAGGGTGGGGGACTCGGGGCCGAGCGAGGATGGAGATGTTGAAATGGAGATGGAGGGCGAGATTTGCGGGGCAGGCGAGGGCTCTTGGGGCGATGGCAGCGAGCTGCGAGGCGGAGGAGCAGAGGCGGCGACTTGGACTGGACGGGACGACTGTGTCGACTGTGAAACCGCGGCCATCTATCGGAGGGCGGGTTAGCTGGGGAAAAAGTAGCAAAAGCAGCGGCGACGGCAGCGGCAGCAAATGCGGTGAAAGGGCGTGCGCGCGGTAACCAGTCTGGGATGGGCAACCGCCGGTTCAAATAAAAGAGGGACTGCTGGAGGAGGGTGCCCGCTACGTATGAGCGCAGTGGGGCCTGGGGATGATGAGGGGGCAGCGGAGCAGCAGACAGGACAGAGAACATGGGAAGTGGGTGCGGCCAGCCAGGAGCCAGGGTGCCAGCCAGGGGGAGGGCGTGGTAAAAATGTGGGCGCATGGTTGTGAAGTGAGATGTCACCCAAGGTGGAGGCACTTGAGGGGAGTCCGCCAATGTACTGGTACGCGTGGCTGCCGAGCCCACGTTACCAGCGGTTGCCCGCTGGCAGCGGCCAGGCTTCAATCTCGTCGCCTGCTGGCCGTCTGCCACTGGGGACTGCCCGGCTGGCGCCCTCTGCCAGCCACCTCGACTTGGGGCAATGGTCGGCGCCGCGGAGCCAGTGGTGAATGGGAAGGTCAGAAGCCAGGGCCAGCCAATTCCCGACGCAGGACGGGAGACTGGGGAGATGGATCGCGCTGTGGAACTGCCACTTGCCGTCTTCTGACGAAACTTGGTCGCCCATCCAATGCCGAATCGGCCACTTGCAGACACCCAAAGATGGAGATCGACCAGGCGCTGGCTGACTTCTGACTGGCCTCGCTCGACGGGGGCGGGGAGGGTTGGGTTGGGTTGGTTAGACTGGTGGACAGTGGACACGTACAGCTGCGCCTGGCGCCCACCTGTCCCGGCAGGCGAATCGAGACGGTGGATGAGACGGAGGTGCAATCTGACGGCTCTCGTGGGCGTGGGCGCGGTCAAATGGCAGAACGAGATGAGAGGATATGTCGCAAAAGGAGGCTGCAGAGGAGAAGAGGAGGATGAATTGGCAAAATCAGAAAGAAGCGACGGGGAGCAAGGTAAAAGAGCACGACCCTAGGGAACTCACAGGTCGCTATCAAAGCACCCTGCGCGGCCAACAGCCAAATGAAGCGACCATTCTCGCTCCATGTGACGACGGCAGCGGCCTTTGCAGCCAGAACAGTTTCGGCCCCTCCATCTCCTATTTCTTCGTGTCTCCTACCTGACGCCCTGTGCGGGCCGCGAGTTGCAACCTTGCTGCAGAAACTGCAGAACAGAGCCCCTCCTCCGCAGAAGCAGACGCAGAGGCAGAAACAATCAGCATCCGTCGCCGTCAAACTTGCCTCCAAATGCGACATGACAGCGTCATTTGATTGATAGGCAGACGGCCTTCCAGACACGCAGTCTTGTCCTCGCAACCCAACGCCACAAACTCGGCCCCGAAGCACACACGACGCCCTCAACATCGCTCCGGACAGGCAGGTCAGATTTGGGTCGGAACTCCCAGGCTCACCCTCAATGGCCATGCCACCGATGGAGGCGGACATTACGACATCTCGCTGGTGTCTTGTTGGGCATGATTTGACATGTGGAAAATGACGGCCGATGAGCAGAGTGATGAAGGCGAAACAACGGCGTTGCAGCGAAAGGACCAAACAGGAACGCTGGCCGTCGCGGACTCGGGGCTCGATCATTGGCGGCCCTCCTTCCCCCGACGACGTGCTGTGTTTCCAAACCACCCAGCTCGCTGTTGCAAAGCCAGTGGCCCATGGATATCAACATCGTTTTGCTGATGGATAGAGCCCACAGATGTCGAGCCCATCGCCAGCAAGTGAGGTCTCAGGCCGACGGTGGCAGGGCAACAGGCGGTCAATCGCAAAAAGGCAGGGTGTGCAGAAGCCTTTCTCCTTCTTCAGGCTTCTGGCCATGTGGCCGGGCGAAGGAATGCGGGACGGGCAGGGGCGCGAGGGGGTCGCATCGAAGGCGCCCACCCATTGCCCAGCGCCCGTCTCACAGCAGACGAGCAGGGAGCACGATCTGCGCGTGGGCTTCAGGGATGCTTCCCACCAAGAACCAAGCAGACCTCAGGCTTGAAGCCCCTGCAAAACGTTGCAGCCCCACTCACGGGTGGCCAATGCTGCTGATTGTGGGGTTTCGAGCGGGGCTTCCACCTCTCTCCCCACGAACTGGTCGGCTATCATGCTCCTGTCCCTTCACCGCCCTCCACCAATTTTCACCACACTAGCGCGGCCGCCGCCGCCCTGTTTCGTCCCGACCGCAAGTCAACAATCAAGGCCGGTCCTTGCCCCTGATATCCGATGGGCAGTGATCCAGATGCCGGCACAACGGTCTCTGTCCCACTCGCCAGTGACCAGTCACTGAGTCACTGGGCGTCCGTTTCTGATGAGGCTCCTGGGGCTCCAACAACATTCATGCCTCAACAAGCATGCCCAGGCCCCAGCAGCAGAAAATCCACGACACCATCTCAGCATCCACTGACAGCAGTGTTCCACAGGTCCCGCACCACAGCGCCTGGACGTCATGTGGGTGGTCCGTGATCACGGCGAGACGAACCTGCTCCTGCTCGGGACCCCGCTTGGCAAAACATTACCGTCTTGGCGGGAATCTTGGCCGGATCCGATTATCGAATGCAAAAGGTCTCGGGGACGCATGCGGACGCCCTCTCGGCGAGAATTCCGTATTCCGTATTTCAGGGCGGCGGCTTCCCACCTACTCACCGACCGAAGTTCCCGGGGCTTGTCACGGAAAGACGTCCAGGATTGTTGACCGTTGGCCGGCATCCCGGTCTCCGAGGCAGCCGGGATCTGCTATGTTTGTCGGAGATTGGGCCGAGTCCGGGGCGAAGGTTGATGTTCTAGGCCACAGTCATGACGAGGATGGTTATTTCCTCTCCCTGCAACCTACGGACGTCCCGTAGACCTCCGCCTCTCCTCACGATGCAGGCATTACTGCCGGTAGCACGGTGGCCACGGAAAGGCGATCCCGTCTGGAGCCGACGACAGCTCCGAGGCGACCGCGACCTCACTGCTTGCTGTGGGGAGATGAGTGGAAGAGTTTCAGCATTTCCCCGTCCGGCTTCCCTCGGGAGTCGGAATTCCCAGCATGGAGATCTCATGACGAATAAGAATCAAGCAAACAGTTCTCGTTCCCTGGCCCTGGAACCCAACACTTCGTTGCCTTCCAGAAACTCCAGAAAGCCGGAGAGGCCGTGTGGGATGGTGGAGTTGGTGATGCAAATCAACTGGTGGCTTCTAGAAAACCCCGAACATCGTGTTGTGTCCCGTCCGTCCCACTCACGAACAGGGGAGCAAAGGTCGCGTCAAGTGCAATCGTGGATCTTGTGTGTCATGAGCCTTCAATATTTTGTGGGAGGAGCGGAGCGGTATCCACCGCCCGCCCAAGATGGAACCGAACCAAAGAATGGTGAACGATAAGATGGATCCCCGCAATCCCTGCCCTGCGTTAAAACCTTCACTCCAGCTTGGGGGCACGGGGGTTGTTGTTGGGCTGGTTGGGTTTGGGACGGTTGGTGTTTCGTCCTGGGATGCGCGGGGGGTTTAAATTTAGAAATATCAATCGAGAGGTGACTGATCGGTTTGTTGAGTCGTCCCGACGACAGTGGGAGGATGGAATGGGAGACACCCGAGCGAGGTGGATCTCTCATGCTGAGTTCTCGTGGCTTTGCAGGCCTGGTGCTTCTTTCATGGGTTGGGTTTTGTTCTTGGGACCAGGGTCTTTGGAACACTGTTGGTCTCTTGATACGAGAGGCGCTCTATCGCAAGGACTCGACCTGTCAACTTTTCCATCTGACCCCGACCAATTTCGGAAGCTGCCTCTTTTCAATATTCGGAAACTGTGTTCATAGAAGAACCTGTTCGGCCCGGATGGACCAGGCCTTGTCTTTGTCTCCCTTGTTCTCCAATCTCGCGTGGCGTCTGCAGGCAGCCGAAGCAGTCCAGTCGCCACCTCTCGGAAGCTCCTCCGCAGCAGTCTGTGGTTTCCCGGATGGCGAAAAGCGACTGAAAGAAAAAACGTGGCTTATCTCGATCGCCGGATGCTGGTACCGTATGCCTAAATCCCAGCAAGCGGGTGGAAGCAGGGACGGGTCGATGCAGCGCAAGGAACTCTGTGGACTTGGTGGTGAGGAATGGAGACGGTGTTTCATGACGATGGGGGTTGGAGACAAGCGACATATCCACCACAAGTAGGCACGTGGTAGAAACAGGATGAGGATCTGCAGTTCTCTTGCAAGTTGGGAACTGTGGAATAGTTGATTTGGGGTATATTTCCCCGCTGTCAACTGTCAACCCCCCAAAACATCAGACAACAATGAAAGGCCTCTCAAAATGTTTGGTACCACAGACGAGATGTGCCCGTTGGTTGGATCGGCAGATAACACGCAGTAATATATACTGCCTATTCCCACGTGTTCCTGCGGTCCTCGCCGCGCATGTCGGAAATATTTCCCACGTTCTCTCTTGCTGCTGCCCTCCAACGAGTTTGGCACCCATCGCACGTGGCTCTGATCGGTGTTTGTGGCACAGTGTCCGTCGGTTCCAGATGGTTGTCTCCCAATGGGCGGGTCGGATGGTTCGCGAGAGAATGGGAGCGCAACAACAAGCCCCAAAAAGTGTCTGCATCCTGCAACCGGCTCATGGCCCCAGAATTGCCGCCGTACTCCAGGTGAGAGGGGATTGAGCCCTTGGTGGGGGGCACATCCCTTGGTTGCATGTTGGGCTCCGCTCGGGATACAACAAATGGTGTTGGTGATGGCACGAGGCTCATTGGAAGTTTGGATCCCCTATCCGTATATTGGCGTCATAATAGACATTGAGACATCGTCGCCGTCGACATATCGCAGCATGGTGAGCGTGTGTAAGCGCAGACGGCACGTGCCGTTGGACATGACCTCTCGCCGCTGCGCTCTCGTCGGCGATGATGATCCTGTCGGACGCTCGCTTCGCCCTTCTGAATTTGGCGCTGCGTGGGGTATGAATGGGAGTGGACACTGGCGATGGCATCGCAACTGAGCCATCCAGTGAGAAAAGGCGCTGCATCCTTTGCAAACCGACGCCCCGTTGACGCCTCCCAATCTTGATGAATTCCGCTCTCTTCCACGAGGAGCGTTGGTCTTTCCGCTGTCGGGCGGGTTTAGCTTTGTCTTGCGGCTGCTGTCGATGTGTGGTTGCGTGCAGAATGCAGACCACATCACAATTCACCACCACCACCACCACAGTGTCTCCCCCCACACACGCAGCGCCGCAACCCATCAATTTTGCGCGGTTTCGTTAGGGAGGGATGCCAATGCCCCGATGTGTGCGTCCCCGCCGCCCCCCGGCCTGGCCAAGACCAGGACGCGATTCCAAATTCTCCTAGCCTCCAGTTTACGGTGTTGCACTTGTTGGGCCGTCGTCGTCGCATCTCACTAGCAGTCAATAAGACGTTGATTCTTTTTCAGCTTGGCGGATTTGACGGTGTCTCCGAATCGACAACGGTGAGATCGGAACAGAGCTGCTTGGGGTCTGGCGTACAGTGAGATTTACAGTCTAAAACAGTACGCCAGAGGCAAAGTACCGGTACCTTTGAGCTCCTGAGGGGAGGAGGGGTTAGAAAAACGAGGCGGGCCCAAAAGCCCGGGGCTGGGGTGGAGACAAAGCCACGTGGGCCTTGAATGGATGGCAGCCACATGGCGGAATTGTTGCGGAACCCATCTGACTGGGCTTTGAAGAGTTGAAGAAGAAGAACCTCGACGCCGACCCAACACCATCACGACTTCCCCCCCCCTTCTTTTTTCTCTCTCCCAAAACTTGCTAAGTCATTGTCATCCGAGGGACTGATTGGCATTCTGCTGCTGTCAGTCGCCCAATTCGCATCTTTCAACATGTCCTCTTCCACCGAAAAAAAGGCCTCATCAGCTCGCCGCCGCCGACGGGTGCCCACGATGAAACAGGCAACGGTGGCCTGGTTGGGCTGACCTCCTTCTGGCTCTCTCCCTTGTTAGCGTGGGGGTGCTTGCTGACGCTGCCGGCTCCTGTCGGATTCTCCATGATTTGTTGCTCTCTCATCTCGCATTCGAGACGTCCGCAAAATTGGGGAGTCATTCCTCGTGCTTTTTTGAGGATCATCTCGGTTGGATTTCGGCTGCATTTGCCGCTGGCCACACCCCCGCGGCGGCGGTGATGACGGGGTGACAGCGGATGGAGACTTGGGATTCCCCCCTTTGCCGGGAAGCAGCTGGCTTCCAGAAGACGCGGCCGGTACCAGGGGACCAGGGGCTCAGCAGGGCCACATGGCATTCGGGGGCAAAGCCGTCGGCTGCCGGGACTTTGTTGCCTCGCCGCATCCATTGTTTCCAACCACTCTTTCGCCCCGACCGGCCTGCCGAGACTTGAGCCAGCCAGTCGGTCAGCAGTCCAGCCTCAGCCCTTTGTCAAACATGTCCGCCTGTTGGATCGAACGTGTCGTCGTGGATCACCGGGTATGTTGGATAAAAATCAAGGGGGCGAGGTGGAGAGAAGAGAGGGTTGACAGCAATGCCTGTTATCCACGGCTCCGGGATGGCGCTGGTCAGCCTTGGAGCGGTGAACCTGGCAGATGAGATCCTGATCCTCTCTTCTCATGGAACACTCCATGTGTCTGCGATGATGCACCCAATGGCGGTGACCTCTCGGCGGTTGGCGACAACAGGGACCCGCCGCTCCGGGCGGCGAACCGCATCCCCAAGACACGCATTTGCAGCAGTGACCGTTTTGCGAGAAAACCAAGAGAGATCTGCAGAAAACATCCAAAGCAATCAAACACCGCGTGGTGACATCCCAGCAGTGTCGCCTCCGAGGAGATCAGGTGTCGTCAGATGGCCCCATGAAGCGTTTGATGAGCCCGAAACATTTCCAGCCGCAACCACTCCGGAAGAATCCGAGGCGGCGCTTCTGGAAGCCTCATGCCCGTGCCGTTCGACGATCTCCGGAAGCCGCGTGCTTACCGCCGCTGCTCTAGTTTCTCCTGATGATCACCCGGCCTGACTTTGAAGGCGGCCAGAGGTAGCTACCGAGACCACATCGTCGTCGGTTTATCAGTTCCCTCCTCGCCGGCAGGCACCATTACACAAACCTGGGCCGCCCATCCAATACCATTGGCCTCGCCGCCATGTATGTCTCTGTCATGACCTGCTCGCTCGCGGGCTGGGACCGCATACATATTCCACGACAGCGGCAAACTCGTGGCCTCTCCCCGCTTCCCAGCCCGGCGTTCCTGCGGCCGTGTCTGAATGGGGGAGGAAAAGGAGAATATAATACAGGGAAAAAACCAGGACTGCTCCATCGTCCGTGCCGCGCCGCCATGCCACACTCCAGTCTGTTCATGCCATGCTGTGTGGCCGCTCCGTGCCGCGCCAGGTGGTGCGGTGGTGGTCGACCGCCCCTTCTCGCTCAGGTACGGACGATTGCGCCCAGGTGGCATCATGCAGCGGAGCATGCAGCGGGATAGGCTCCGGTTGCCCGGGGACGCGAGTCCATCAAATCTCCAAAGCGTGGCATAAGCGAAAGGAAAAGGGGGGGTTGTTTACTCCGACCTTCCCCGGGCAACAGCGCCCCCTTTCCCCTTCACCCGCCCGCCCCTTACCATGCCCAAGGTCCGCTAGCGGGGGCAGAGCATCGCACGAATCCAACCCAGGAGGAAACAAACACATGATTCTGAGACGCCACGCGGGGTGCCGTGACAACTCTTTTTTTGCCTCTCCCCGTGGTAGTGAGCGTGTCTCGCTTTGCTGTCCTGCCGTGTGTCGTGTGCGTCTGTCTCGGTGCAACCCGATCGCGCGCTTCGCCTACCTCGTCGCCGGGCGGGCGTGGGGTGGGAAACGCAGTTTCTGCCTCGGACCACCTATGAACTTTAAATTTGGGATTCATAAGGTGGAAGTCGGCAAGGCAAGGAGAGAAGACGAGGCTTCCTACCGCCGCCCACAGCTAGAGTGTGGTCCACATAATGTGCTCGGGATGACCGCACCGTAGCAACGCATCGTCTCGACCCGCTGACCTCTTCGCGCGCCGACGGCGGCAAGTGCGGGTATCTGCCTCCAAACCAGCGACACGGAAGCACACGCGCCTCCGTACACATGGGGCGAGCCGTGCTGCCTTGCCGGTGAGCCAGGCCAGGATGCTCCTGTAGCCTCTGGCCATGGCCACCCATGCGGTCCAGGAGGTCGGAGGCAGGAACAAGGCTGGCTGTCGCATGTAAGTTTGAGCAGGCAGGCAGACTCTGTGATGGTGTCACGCTGTCCGCGCGCGCATCCGAGATACTGCGGGCCTACGGGGCATCGTCTTGTCGCCGGAAGCGAAGGCGGTGCGATGCCAGATGTAGATGGCCATGCCATCAGGCCACTCGGAGATGCAGTAGCAACAGCAGCGTGCTGATGTGGAGGTGTATCGGATGTGTGCCTGCTGGCCTCGAGACCTGCTGCCGACAGGCCGCCCCACCGCTTCTTCCCTCTTGCTTTCCATCAGCCGATTTGCTCTTGTGCTGCGGAAGGCGACAGCTGTCGTGTCAACGTATCGCGTGTCTGGCACGTCCGCCCTTCGCCTCGGTCGACGGCCTTTTGCATCTGTCGACCACCTGTGCGGCATGGCATGTCCATTGATCTCGGACGACCGCCGCCCGGGGGGCCCCGGCTGCAACAGAGATGGTGTTCCATGTCTTTGACCGCGTCAGGGGGGCGAAGGAGGTGTTGCACCGTGACCATGGTTGTGGTAACCGCCGCCCTCCCTCGCGGTACTTTGCTCCTCCCCGCCGATGGGTCTGGTCTAGATCCGGTGCACGTTCATGTCTCCTACTGGTGTAGCGTCCCGGGGACACAGGAACTTGCGATCCGGAGGGCCGTGTTTGTGTGCCCACATGCGCTGCCTAACGTGGGCGCTGATCTGGCATGGGTGTTTCCATAATCGGTAATCGATGTCCAGGAGATGATTCTTTGAGGTTGTGGCTCGATGGTACAGCCGCCAGGCAACAGGCAGGGAGATGGACAGCCATGGCCGAGCTGAGCCCGAAGGGGATGGAAGTTGGTACTGCAGTGCGGGCCTATGCGCTGTGGGAATCGAATCCCTCTTCGGCGGTGAAAGCCGAGGGACCCCCTCGTCGAGGACATGGACCGTCCACTGCCTTCGCAAGACGATCACTTCATCCCATGCCCGAGGAAGAGCATCGCCCTGGAGTCATGAGAACACGCTGGAATATCCAGCGGTTGGGAGGATGTGCGTCGTCTCTTGAAGAGATTGTCCGTGGCCAGCCCACGAAATGGAAGAGGAGAAATTTGAGCCAGAAAATGAAATCCGAGGGGGGGGTTATACTCCCGGGAAGGTGGAGACTCTGTCCCGTAGCTCACAGAAAGGGAAAGCACTCCCTTCTTCGCCTGCCCGGAAAACTTGTCGATTGGTGACCGGGGGGAAGGAGGGCGAGGGGCAGTTTGGCGGCGGCATGTCGACTGCTTGCGCCTTCCCTTGCTCTCAGGTCATCGGGGGAGCCTGAGATGGCGAAGCAGGACGTCCAACCCCATCTCCCTATCATATGCTACCTGGAAGTTGCCATTAGCAGATTGTCAACCAAGGTGGCTCTTTGACGGCAGATGCACTGATCCCTAACCTTCCCCCACGAAAACGGACAGTTCCAAAAAACATCTTCGCTTGATGATGCATGTGTTATTATACAGACCTTGAGGCACCCAACCGGAGCCCAGCATAGACGTCTCCATTGGCAATCCCGTTCCCAACGCCAGATATCAGAAAGTATCCCTTACGCCCCCAAGCCACCAACCACCCACGCTCACTTTTGTCTACCCGATGGGGACCCGTCTTGTGAGACTGCATCTCTTTGCTTGTCGCATCTCGGCATGCTTTAGAATGTGAGACCGGCAAGTCTTTACGCACAAGCCAAGCCATGCGTGTGCCCTCCCGAAAAGGCAACAAAAACGCAACTTGGCAACCCGATTCCCCCGTCACCCCGACATACCTCCTGCCGGTGTCAACACTTCGGGCGGAGGGTCTCTTCTGCCATCAGAAGCTCCCTTATATAGACGACGGCGCCGCATCCTTCCGCCACCCCTTGGCCCGCATACTCTGCTCAATCTCCCTCCAAATCTCCTCCACCACCTCCCTGTCCCTCCAGCGGCCCGTGTCGGCGCCTGGCATGTTCCCATCCCCCCTATACTTGTCAATCAAGCACGTCTTGACGCGGTGGCCGAACCCCTTCACCGCCTCGGGTGGCTGGTCGCCGCGGAAGCCCAGATAGATGCCCGCCACATGCCGGAACAGCTCGGTCGGGTTGCTCCACCGGTAGTTCTTGAACTGCCAGGCCTGGCCCGTGGTGAAGACAGCCACCACGCGGTTCCAGTACTCGGGCTTGAACTGCTCCGGGCCCTCGACGAGGATGAAGCGCATCGGGCGCGAGGGGTCAATGTCCTTCATCATGCGCGAGACGTGGAGCATCGAGGACGTCGCGTTGTGGTCTGGCGGCATGTACCGGCCGTTCTCGAGGAACGACTTGACGTTGGACATGCGCAGGAGGGACGAGGCCGATGGCGAGAGGAGGATTATGGGGTCGGGCCGCCGGGCGGGCTTCTGGTTAAGGGCCAGCGCGGGGTTCATGGCAACGCTCGTGCCCGTCGCGTTCGGCTTGCGCGACATGAATGGTTGCGCGAGCTTTCGGACGTGCGAGAAATCCTAGCGCGGCTGTTAGCATCTCAAAAGCTGGGCAAGGTACGTGGAAGCCAGGAGCATACTGTAGGCTTGACTCCCCTCAGCACGGTGTTCCGATCTCCCATGCGCCGCTCCCCGCCGTAGATCTGCGCCAGCCTGGGGTCCAAGGTCCCCCGTCCTGCGCGCGCCGAAGATGACGCAAGTGTCGTCTTGGAGGTCGCCGTTGTCGTCGCCGCACCGCTAGCTTGCCCGCCTTCCTTGTCGCCGGTCAGTGCCTTGATGTACTCGGATTCTTCGCTCGCGCCCTCGAGCCAGGTGATGAGGTCCAGGCGCTCGACAAAGGCGAACTTGTGGACCGTCGAAGAGCCGGCCAGCTCGTCGTTGAGCTTGGTCGCCGAGTCATTGTATTCGGGAATGGCGACTTCGCGGTTCAGCCACGCAAAGTAGATGCTTCGCAGGTCCACGGGGCTGCCATTCGACTCGAAGCGCGTCGGCGCGTCGATAGGGATGGCTACGCGGGCGGGGTGGGTGAAATGGAGATGGGTCGCATTCGAGAGAGTGACTTCGGGCGCGTTGCCAGATGTATCGGCCGTCGTGGTCGGGATGATGGCGCCGCCCGACGCGATCGACTGGCGAAGCAGCAGCAGCGGGTCTGCTTCGGTCGCCGCCATTGTGTTTCCGGTCGGCTCGAGGGAGAATGGCGAAGGGCGCGAAAAGATGGCTTTGCAGACCGGGGTGTTTGTTGGTGATGCGTTTCGCGGGCAAGGTTGTTGGGCGGATCGGAATGGTTCGTGTCGTCGTTGTTGCTTGGAGGTTTCGAGTTGGCGTTGATGGGGCCGAAAGAAGTTCAAGGTTGATCGGTGCAGTGCAGGGGTCGGTGCATGGACCCACTTTTAGCGTTTGAAGGTTGCACCCAGCCGGCTTCAAACATCATCTTGACCATTCACTCCAACCTCGACAACGACTCTTGAACAAAGACATTTTCGGCCGAGAATCCTCAACGGCATGCTGCTTCTAGCTGCTCCGAGGAAATGTGGGGAGAGAAAACAACAATGCATTTCTACTATCCCCTTCAATGCCTCTTCATCACCACGCGCTTCCAAGAGCTTCCCCAGACGACATCCGGGCTTGGGCTTGTACAATTTCTAGGCTACTCGTCCAGGTCTACAGCGGTTCCCCATCGCCGGTTCCCGTAGAAAAGAAGAATCCATCTTGCGACACTCCCTTGTCTCCAACTTCATCCGAATGCCCGCCGGATCTTACAGGCCGGATCACGACAACGCTGGGCGAGCTTCCACCGCTTGATCTCCTCTTCTGGACTTGAGTCCCTGGCGCATTTCGAGGCGAGTGCCGTAGTGAGTTCCCTGCAGAAACTCTCTCGCGATAGCTACTCTTTCTCCGCCCGTGGTACTGCAGAAAAAGGCACATATGATCAGCCCCATAGCAATCGGAAACCACAGACGCTGGTGGGTGAACCTACCACGCACACCCCCTTGCCCCCCGATTTGTGCTTTGGATTCGCCGGACACATGGGGCTGTTTGGTAGATGCTCCGGAACATCGAACTCGAACGCCGCCGCCTTGCGGATGAGATCTCGTCGGGATGCCGCTGTGGTCGTCGCGGCCGCCAACGTCTTGGGGTAGGGGTCCCACCACTCACGCCGGCGCTTAGGGTCTGAGAGACCCTGAGCTTCGTTCTTGTGGGTTTCTTTCTTGGATGCTCTCGTCGATGTCGACTCGGACCCTCCAGCGCCGCTGTCGTTGGGACCGCCGTCACTCGGGCCGCTGACGTCGAAGAACAAGCCTCGTGGTTTTCCGTCGGCCGTATCCTCCTTCAGCGGGGGAGTATCAACCCGAATGGCCTTCTACGTTGTGTCAGCAGGCGGCCCAGCTTTGAAACGAGGACACTACTTGCACCTGCGGGATACTCGTTGGCCCAAAGCCTCGGAGGAGCAACTGCACTCGTTAGCTGCCGAATGGTCGGTCCTGGAAAGGGCTCATACGCAAAAGGCCGATCTTGACAGCTGCATCAGACCGTGCGGCAGGGCTCACTTCTTCCTCTCTGGCAGGACTGGGGACTTCTGTAGCGGACCCTTCGTCTTTGGGACCCTTGCCGAAGCGGATCCGTCGACCTCCAAATACTTGCCGGCTCTTTCTTAGAGGGTCTTCTGTTCTGCCGTTCGCCGGGCCTCCACCTCCCGGTGCTCCCGAGCCGGGATCTGCGACAATGGCTTCCTCGTTGGCATCCGTCTTCTTTCTCTGTGACATAACTTGAGCCAGGGACACCACGCAAGTGAACGGATCCACTCACCTCCCTCGATCTCAGTCGAGCTGGGCCAAAGTTTCTCCACGACAAGGGGTGGAACAACGACGGACGGGGCTCGGGCGGCGTCAGCTCGGGCGGCGTCACTGTGTCCAGCTGAACCGCGGTTTTTCCGCTTGTAGATGAAAGGCGGTGCTTGGGCGCGAGCCAGCCCTCATCGTCTCCCTTTATTGGGAGAGGGGAGTCGCGAGCCCTCTGGAGTGACAAGACATGGGCCTCCTCGGTGAGGTAGGGACTGTTGGGCGAAAAGGAATTCTTCCCTGTGCTTGGTGGATGCAGAAATCCCGCATTCAGGGAGACGGGCGAGTTCTGGTAGGCGCTGTCGCTTTCAGGGCCATCCTGGCTGCTGCTGGCACCGTTGCTGTGACTTATTCCCGACCTCCGCCTGCGCCCCCATCTCCGCCCCAGGAGGTTGGCAGTGTTGACATCGGAATGGCGGAACCTGCGCTCGGCCCAGTATCCTTCAGGGAACCAAACCTATTCGTACCCTTCTTTGGGCGGCCGAGGGGGGTCGACGCCGAATGTAGAGTTTCCGGACATGCTGTTGTCTTTGGCCAGGGGACTCAGGGGGCTCAGGGGGCTCATGGGACTTGATGTCATTGAGGGAGAGGTGCCGCTGCCGTTTCCTCCTTGTTTTGGTGCAAGGCCATCGAGGACTAGATCCCATTCCATCTGCTCCGGCGTTGAATGCATCGTGTATTGCCGCATCTTATGCTCGCTCTTCCGCAATGGTTCGGTTTCGGGGTTCAACGCCGGGGTAGTCGTGCAGAGACAACTGTTCAACGTCAGAATACTCCTTCCAAGCTTGGGTAGAGAAATAAAAGGCCCACTGGATCCAGCTTGTGTTGGAAGACGTTCGAGTACTCGTCGGCGGTACCGCAAAGCTGATTGACCTGCCAACCAAAGTTTGATCCTGAAAAGAAACAGACCCGCGCAGCATCTGAGAATGCTACAGCCAAAGGTCTAACTGTGAAGGAATGAGTAAAGGATGCAGTACACGCCGCAAGTGCATAGGCGAGAACGGGAGAAGGGGATTCCGTAGGAGGTCGGATGATGGAGTCCCAGGACCTCTCCATCGGACCATGGCGGGAATTCCCCGGTGCATCGGGTCTGCCCCCGTCTGCCTCGGTCCTTCCCTTCCATGTCTTTTTCGCACAATTACAAAGATAAGATTGTACAAGGTTGATTGGAGATAAGATCTATCTGACGACCATCACTTGGAAAGAGCAAGTGATATTCACATGTGGAAAGTGCCACCTACCCCTGAGCAAAGACACCGCGAGAACCGCTTCCTCGAGGTAGCTTCACAGTTCACGCCTAGATACATAGAACTGACTTCTAGCTTTGGTTAGCTGAAGCAGTATACCTGAGAATCTTGGCGTCCAGATCATCAAACCAACCTCATTCAAGGTGCGGCAACACCATCACACCAAAAATATTAGACCGGATAAACCCACCTCGATCTCGATCACAGCACCATACATACCCAAGACAGGCACCGTCAAATACGCCCCTCTAGCCCCAATGATGAGCCCGGTGGCCAAGGCAGGCCAACTTAAACACCCCCCCCCTGACACCATCAGTCCATCCCGTCCTTCTGGAACACCACCCACACCACACTACCCCCACCCAGTCACACCACACCACACAACCCAACGGCACACCCGGGACGTCCCATCATGCAAGCCAAGCGGCCAAGCGGCAACCGATGCAGCCGGTCTCGTCTCTGGCGAGCCTGTCATTCGGGATCTGCCATCCCAAACACTTCAACGGTCGTCCCCCCCCCTTCGCCCCTTTTTCTCCGATGGCTGTTTTACCCGCATCGAGGCAGACGAAACTGTCCGCTGTCAGATATGTCACCTCGTTTCAAGTCCATTTCCCCAGACTCCAGATCTGTGTCCATCTGTCGATTCTGTGTTTGATGGTGTCGGGGATCAATGCTGGGAACAAGTTGCTTGTATCGAGGTTGTTGTTATTGTCGTATACTGAATCATCATCTTCCATTACTGTGCCTACAAGGTAGGCAGGTATCAAAAGCCACACCATCATCTCTCTCGCGTTTCATTCATTGCCATTCATTCTTCTTTAGTCTACTTTGCTCGCTGCCGCTGCTGTGTCCAATAGATATTTGACCGATGACCAAGAAAAGAAGTAGGTGGGGGAAAAAAAAAAGGGAAAATACACAGGAGGATGGTATGAGATGAGAGATCAAGGGAAAACTGTCGCTGCTCGCGGCGAGAAGTAACTGTGGTGAGATAGAGTACAGTGCCCAGCACACAGCTTTTGATTTCCCATCAGTGCTGTGTGCGTCATTTCCTTGCCTGTCTGCTCCGTCTCACCGAGTCCTCTCCCCGCGCGTCATGATTGTCTGCCGCTCGCCCTATCCCTTGATGCCATGGCTCCCGGAGAAGGAGTGATAAACATGTGTCGGATCGGATCGGCGAGGAGCGCTGGTGGTGGCTGGCGGTCGGGGGAATGCCATGGACCGGTCAAGTGCGTGCGCGCTGGATCCCTTAAACGATGACTTGACACCATCGAGTTAGCCTGTGCTTTTTCGATTTTGTTTTGTGCCTTTTGTGTTCTTGGTGTTGGCCGTGGATGGAGTGGCGAGTGGCGGTGGCGTCGACTTTAGAGGAGGTTGGAGCGGCCTTCCTGGGCATCCTGCTCCTCGGCGGTCACCGAGTTCGGGTTCGACGGAGCCGCCGGAGCCGCGATTGGAGCCGCGACCGCGCCGGCGCCGGAAGACACCTGGGAGAAGCCGCTCGAGGGGACACCGGAGAGCACGTTCCCGCCAGAGAAAGCGTTTCCAGACGACACCCCCGAGACACCCGACCCGAAGACTCCACCGCCGGGCAAGACTGAGCGTGTGTGAATACACACTGGGACGAAAACAAGGATGGTCTTTTCCGCGCGTGGGATCCGGGGCAAGAGAGGGGAGAAGGAGAGGGTTACTCACTACCGGTGATCTGTTGGATCGTGCTCAGCTGGTTGCCCTGGATGAGGGTGTTGAGGCCAAAGTTGCCGATGCCGTTCTGGAGCACACCGAGCTGGAAGGCGCCGGCACCGAGGCCGAAGCCGCCGAGGTTGAGGCCGCCGAGGTCGAAGCCGTTGAAGACACCGAGCTGTGCGAGCTGGGTGATGGTGTGGAGCTGGCCAAAGGCGAGCAGGTTGGAGACATCAAACTGAGCGTTCTGCTGGAAGATGCCCTGGAAGGCCAGGATGTCAAAGTTCTGCTGGAGGGCGAGCTGCTGGAGGAGCTGGAAGTTGAAGTTGTTGATGTTGGCAACATAGGCAAAGTTTTGCCCGCCGAACTGGGAGAAGACGTTGGCGTCAAAGCTGACGGAGCGCTCCTGGACGGCCTTCTCGGTGGGGGCCGCAGCGACCAGGGTGGCGAGGGCAGAGACGATGACAGTGGTGAACTTCATTTTGGCGGTTGTGGAGGAATGACTTGAGTCAAACGAGTAGACAATTAGAAAGATTAAAAAAGCGAAGAGCACAGCTCAAAAAATGTTCAAGTGAAGGAATGAAGCGAACAGCGAGCACAGCTAGAGAGAGTTGTTAGCTTCGAGTCCCAGTAGATGCTGGGAGGCAGGATGGGAAGCGTACCTCTGAAGAGAATGACTGAATGAAGATGGTGGGCTTGGAAGATGTGGGTGGATGAAGAGAAACAAAAGCAGCTACCGACGGTGTCCAGACATGCTTATATACAGACCTGACGGGTCATGGCGTCGTGGGTGCACCGACGGGCAAGGCATGAGCAGGAGCCGCGCGCCAAGGATTTCAGGGAGACATGAGTCTATTCGGGAAGGGGGAGGGGCAAGCATCCGGTGCGTGTCAGATGCCAGGCCGCCATGGAAGCGTTGTCGGATGGAAGCGGAGGGGGCGGGTAAAACTGGCTGGCCGGGGGCCCAGGTCGGGACGAAGGAAACACAGAGTGGCCGAGCCCTGCCCGATGCAGTTGCTGGACAGGTGCCGCCGTTCTGGCTGAGGCGATACCCGGCCAGGGTTTCCGACGTGCCCCGGAGGACATGGGGGGCTAAGGCGGGCTGGCCATCTGGGCTGAACAGGGCGACGACTGGACGTTCTGCCAGTGTGCTTAGTGGCGGCCACGCTTGCTGGACGAGACGACTGCAACCATGGTCATGCACGGAAGATTCAGCGGCCGGACCCACGGCTGGGTTTCCTGGAGCAGGAGAGGGGGCGACATCAGGGCAAAGCCAAGCCATTCTGGGAAACAAATGTGCAGGGGGGATCCCTCCGTTGGGAATGGCGTCGCTGTGGTTTTGGCGCGGATGTGCTGATGGCCATCTTGGCTGGTGGAGATGGGGGGTTAAAGGGTTACAAGGAATTCGTGGCAGCGGCGGGGGAGAGACGAAGTATCGCCAGCTGAAGTTGCGTCTCGGCACCCATGGGTTCCCTGATCGCCATCCAGCGTGGGCAGCCTGTTTCAAAGTGTTTCGATGGAGCCAAGCACCGTCTTGGGCTGCCTCGTGCCGGTGACGGCGGCGAGCTGGGACAGCAAGGCGGGTATGGGATGGCGGGTTGCAGACGCGGGTCCGGGGGTGGGGGGTTGGACGACGTCGATGATAGTGCAGAGTACAGTAAGTAGAGACGGCAGATGGCAGAGGAGTTCCAGACCTGGGTCTGGTCCGTCTCCAAAAGAGCAGACGACGTCAAGGGTTGTTTGACGACCCCCTGCCATTGGCCAAGACCCATCGTGAGTGGTCGCCAACCCTGGTCTCGGCTGTCAATTAAGCTTAGGGCGCACGCCTACAGCTGGCCGAGTGCCGAAGCGAATCAGCGTGCGGCGTGGTCGAGGTCATCGTGGTGTTTCAAGCCGCGACCCCCTTCCCCAGGCCTCATCGTGCCCCGTGCCTGCCAAGAGGTGGGTAAATGGGCATCCCGCACTGCGGAAGAGGCTGAAAGGCCTGGAGCCGATTGATGGACGGGCCCCCCTCCAATGCCCCCCTGCGAATCTGGGGAACAAGCGAGTCAAGGTGCCGCCCATGATTGGAGGCCAGGCTTTGACGTCGTCCAAGCGGGCAGCGGGCTCTGGCGATTTTCATCATCGAGTGTCGCAGATGCATGCCTGAAGCACGTCCGATCCATGCCGTCGTCCTTTTTTTGCATCGAGCCTCACCTGATGTTGGGGCTTGGCAGACCCGGAATTGCCACGGCATCTCACGAGGGGACGAGGACACCATCTCACCGGACGATGGTGTCAACACCAGACGCTGCCAAACAGGGATGCCATCGTGGAAAGAGGTTGTGTCACGGCGGCATCGTGTCACCTCCGCACGGCTTGCACTCGGCCACTTCATCCCACAGCAGCAGGTAGTCCCGACATTGCCTTGCCCTGCTTGGTCTGATCTCGCCCGCCACGGCCTGCTCTTGGGCCTGTGGCTTTCCGAATTTCCCGGGCGGCCTTCCATGCGCCTTCGTCTGCTCATGACTGCATACTCGTGGACGATCGGATCGAATCACGGAGAAATGGTCCGAAGTTCAAACAACCAACTTGAAGATGTACAAAAATAGCGTGGTCCGTCGAACTCACAAACCCCCAACCTATCCCTCCTCCCAAGCCTTGATCTGCCTGAGATCTTGCAACAACACACGCGAAAAACAAACATGATCTCTTGGTAGCTTTGTATCAATATGTGCTTATAACTTGGGTTCGAAGTTCAATATATACAGGCATGGCACGCACTCCCAGTTTTGGCCAACATGTTTGCCAGGGTCTAGTCTCCACTGGCCACGCAGCTTGATCCCCTCCAGCAGCTTGTCCCCTCCCGCGCGAGCCAACACCCGAACTGGGGGAAGCGGGCCTGTTTGGACGACAGCTCCGGTTCAAACAAATCCGCGGGTCCCAGCGCAGTCCTGCCACCCCGTGACACCCTAGTCCAACGCCCCAACCGCCACGGCAAGGCAGGAGACAGTCCGATGTGATGTGACGACCCGAACTCCGGTGTTTGGTGTCTCTCCCTGTTTGCTTTCTTCTTCCGCCTTACGCCGGGGTCCCCCTGTGCTTGTCCAGGGAGCACGATGTTTCTGAAATTTGGGCGGCAGCGTTTCAAGACATCATGAGCAGCTTGGATGGCGTCTGGTGCTTGTTTGGTTGCAACCGGGGCCGCAGGAGGGCAGTGGCATGGACACACACATCGCTTCCCCCGGCCTCTTCGCTGCGTCCAGTTCACTCAATTTCGTTAGCGGCTGGTAAGATCCGCCAAATTCTCCTCGACTGGCGCAATAGGCAGAACCTGCGTCGCCACATCGGGTGCTGTTGCGCCTGGTAGCGCGGGGGCCGCGCCGGCCGGGGGCGGCGGTGGCGGCGGAGGCGGCGCTGCGGCAGCTGGGGGAGGTGGAGGCGGAGGCGGAGGCGGCGCCGCGGCAGCGGGGGCAGCCGCCGGGGGGGAAACAAGAACAACGCCCGCAGATGGAGGAGGTGGCGCGGGAGCCGGAGGTGCGGCAGCGACCTGGGCGGGTCCAAGAGTCACAACGGAGATCGGAGGTGCGGCGGCCGGGGAGGCGGTGGGGGTGCAGGCGGCGCGGCAACGGCGGGAGCAGGGGCGGCGGCGTTGAGGCCCTCGCACTGCCTCTTGACGTGCTGGCCGCGCCTCAGGACGGTGCGCTTCATTGTCTTTCTCGCCTGTTCGATCTCCCGCTTGAAGGCCCCTGAATTGCAGTGTCAGAAACCGCCCACTTCACCTAATCCTCATCTAGCATAGGGAAGATGACCTACCGACACTGAAGCCGTTGCCCGCGCGGCCGCTGTTGAAGAGGTTTCGGACACCACCCAGAGCGACGAAGCCACCCTGGCGAAGCTGTTCTAACCTCGCAAGCTCCAGGAAGAGATCGACTTGGTTGTTTCCACCGAGCCCCATGATGCTGTTGTTGTCGAGGGCATTGTTTAGGCACAAGTTTGCGAGCAGCGCCTGGATCCCCCGGGCCATGGAATTTCGGTTGCCGACGTCGAGGCCGTTGATGTCCAGACCGGGAACATTGAGACCTCCCAGATTGACACCCCGTGCGGCAGCGGCAGAGCTGAGTCTATTCAGACCGCCACCCTGAAATAGCTGCGCCGACACCAGGCCGGCCCACAGGAGAATGGCGGAAGCTTTCATGACAGCGGCAAGGATCCAACGAGGACCAAATTAGATTAAGAAAAAGGCAGACCACAACTGAATTGCGGCGGGTTAGCAAGACAGCTTAATACGAGAAGGACGGGTTTACATACCTCGGAAGCAGAACAAAAAAAGAACAGCCGTTGAGTACCACACACAGCAAATATACGAATTCAGGACTAGTGAGTACGAGGGTGCGTGCAAGCCCCAAATGTGTTATACTCTTCTAGAACGGCAGAGGCGGCGATCCATACGGGCTAAATGGCGACCAGTTTCTGATTTCTCTCGGTGTTCTTGGGCGCCGTCTCAAGAATTACTTGTTTGGTTCATCCCGAGGGTAATATCGCCCTCATTTCCCCATGAAACTCGCAGAGGAAGCAGCTAGATCGAGTGGGCAGTCCGGATTCTGGAAGCCATGCCAGCCTTGAGATGCTGTGAGGTAGATCATCAATTAGCCGACTGCGAATTGTGTGTACATAGTCATCTCTTGGCTGTCGAGTTCGCCCACGGATGGACACAACCCTTCCCCTTGAATGGTTTCATGTGAAGCCAAGTCGGAAAATCTCCAATACTCGATAGGTTACGATCGGGTGCTCCCTCCAGAGGACGCCCAGTAAAGGCGTTTCGTGCTAGAATCCTAACATGAGCGTCATAAAAGGGCAATAATCACATATAAGGGCTTCGTCACCAGCAAGATCGACGGCATCTATGCTCCGAACCAGCGGGCCTCCCAGTTCTGGGCCTGGGTAAAGGCAAAGTCCTCAAATATGAGCTTATGTGTTGAATTATCGACTAGTCGGCGAGGGAGGGTTGCGTGCAGACATGGCTGCTTCAGGTTCCGCCCTTCCATGTGATATCTCTCCTGCTATATCGAGGCCAATCCTAGGCCACTGCTATGGCAACTGAGTCCCGTATTTCCAATGTTTGTTGGGTCGAGCAGGACGACAGGTGAAGGGTAGCCGTCGGCTGTGCCTGCATGCACCTCTCTCGGACATCTGGGGGCGCCAGCTGAAGTGGCGGCATGAATGTTTCTCCGAGGGTCCGGTCCGGCCATGAGATGAAGGCCGCGTCGGGAGCGATCTCCACTGTCGACACCACCCTTCTGTTGTCGGCTCCAAAGTACCACCCCGAGGCCATGCCGCACGGATAGGGCTAGAGTTGGTCCCATCACCGGGGCGGTGTCGAATTGTCTTCGGGCCCCGCCTGCTTGATGCCGAAGAACCCCGCCAGGATGCCCTTGGGCTTCGGCACAGGGCACTCGCGCTTCGCTGACCGAGCCTTGTCGCCGTCTGTTTCGCTGATATCGTTGAACTGGACAATGCCATCTTCGACCGTAGGGGTTTCCGGGCGCTTCCGTCTCCTCCTCTTCCCTTCAGGCATCTCCCCATCCGCGAGCACGGCCCTCGGGGCGGGACATGGCAGGACGTGGGGAAGGGCGACGACGAAGAAGCTGGCAACGAGGGTGGTCGCGAAGAGCGACGAGGTCATTCGAGACCGCGGGTGGAGATGAGGAGGTGGCATGACGTCGGCTCGTCCGATGACGAGATGATTCGGGGAAAAACAAGAGGAAGCGCTGCGCCAATTAGTGATGGGGGACGGTTGAGGACCATTGGAACCTCCCAACTCACCAATGCTTATCCAGGCACTCGGCAGACCATGGTGCGCCCCGGGGCTCGTACGGATCTCGTCGCGGGGGGAGGTTGAGATTCCGAAGGAGGCGGGTTGGTGGGGTTGGCGAGTGTGGATGTCAAGACGCCAGCAGAGTGGACGCTGAGAGAGCTCTCATCATTGAACCGAGCTCGAAATCTTTTGGAGCGGAAGGGTGGGGCCATTTGGGTCACCGTTCCACTGGCTGCAGGGCATGGCTGCGTCTTGGCATGAAAAATGGACCCGGTTCTCGCCCCCACCCCCATAAACTCCAAATCGCCTTTGCAAACAGGCTGCCCGGGAACCGTCGCCAGCCATCTTTTCCCCCCACCGACTTGCTGGAATGACCTAGCCACGCGCCGACCGCGCCGACACCATCCATACCGAGTCTTCTTTGTGGAACATACTATGACGAGGGCCTGAAATCGCGACGACGCCGGCCTCTGCATTACGCGTAACGGGTTATTCCGGTCCCCAAATACCCGTGCCGACCCTTGTCGCAGCCATGGGTGACCTCGACAGGTATGCGCCATGCACCCTGACAGAGCCCGCCGACATCAACCATCCAGGCTCTAACCACTGTCTATAGCGCCATCGCCCAGCTGCGGGCGTGTCGTCCGATCCCCGAGGCACAGGTCCGCGAAATCTGCCACAAGGCGCGGGAGCTCCTGGTCGAAGAAGGCAACGTCGTGACGGTCACGGCCCCGGTAACAGTATGCATGCGCTGCCTCCAGACCATCCGCCACGTCCACCACATTCTAATGCGTGAACAATAGATATGCGGCGATATACACGGGCAGTTCCATGACCTGATGGAGCTCTTCCGCGTCGGCGGAGACGTCCCCGACACCAACTATCTCTTTATGGGTGCGCCCCTCCTTGCTCCTTGTCCGCGCTTCGGGATCTCCAACTGACTTGTGGCCACGCCGTAGGCGATTTTGTCGACCGCGGATTCTACTCGCTCGAGTCCTTCCTCCTCCTCCTCTGCCTCAAAGTGCGATACCCCGACCGCATGACCCTCATCCGCGGCAACCACGAGTCCCGGCAGATCACCATGGTATATGGCTTCTACGACGAGTGCATGAGGAAATATGGCAGCGCGAATGTGTGGCGGTACTGCTGCGACGTCTTCGACTACCTCGCCCTCGGCGCCATCGTCTTGGGGTCTTCGTATACCGACACATCCGGTGCCGAGTCGGCGCGGACGAGTGAGGAAGTCGAGGTCGAGGTCTGCAATGCGAACAACCAGATCATGTCGCAATTTAGGAGGGATCCTTCCCGAGGGCCACGGGCAAGGACCAGCGCCTCCGCGGCGGCGACGACGAACGGCGTGACCAGCAACACAGGTCCACCGGGCTCGGGGGCATCCGGGTCGAGCGGCGGGTCGAACGGCAACCCAGCAGGGGCAGTCCTCTGCGTACATGGCGGGCTGAGCCCATTGATCGAGACGGTGGATAAGATCCGACTGCTCGACCGCAAGCAAGAGGTACCTCACGAGGGCGCTATGTGCGACCTTCTTTGGTCAGACCCCGACGAGATCGACGGATGGGGGCTCTCGCCACGGGGTGCGGGCTTCTTGTTCGGGGCCGACATCGTCAAACAGTTCAACCATAAAAACGACCTGAGTCTGATTGCGCGGGCCCATCAACTGGTCATGGAGGGCTTCAAGGAGATGTTTGACGCCAGGATCGTGACGGTGTGGTCGGCGCCCAACTACTGCTACCGCTGTGGTAACGTGGCAGCGTTCCTGGAGCTGTCCGATGACGATTCGGGCACGGGCATCTTTGCGCGCAGCAACGGGGACGTGGGGCGAAGCGACGGCGGAGGCTCGCGGGGCGTGCTCACGGAAAACGACGCACCCATGGGCGGGCCGTTTAGGCGGTATCGCGTCTTCCAAGCAGCGGCGCAGGACGCGAGGGGCATGCCGGCCAAGAAGCCGGTCGCCGACTACTTCTTGTAGTCTAGGGGTTTGCGGCGGCGAACGGCAATGATAGGGACGGGTGGCCAGTGGCGAGGGCGAGCACCACAACAGGGTCGACATGAAGATATTGGGCAATATTGGACGAGCAGGTATGGGCCTATCTTGCTGCCATTGAACATGGCCCACGGTTGAATTTTGCTTGGACGGTGGCCAGGGCGGCGCGAGTGGATATATCGGATGTCCTTTTTGGTGGCATTGGTTTGTGTCCGGGAGGCATCTCTGTTGGTGTTTTTGTTTTCAGGGAAGATAATGTTTTGGCCGCATCATGAAGTGGTAGGGATCTTGGCGAATCGGCGTCTGGATAGTTGCAACTTGCAAGCAATTAGCGGATTTGGCTGGCAATAAGCAGGCTTTGAACCTTCAAGACGAAGAAAGGGAGTTGATCGTTCCCAAGAGAGGAGGGGACGGTTGCGATCGGCTGATGGTGGGGTGGTCTGGGTGTCCTGTGTATCCCGCGATGACCGACTTTCAACGTCAGGCCATCAATCCCTCATCTTCACCTGACCACGACATTCTCGAGGCTTAATTCTGCTGCGCGTTCACTCAGAATTGAAGGAAGCTCATGCGAGCCACCACCCTCCGTCTACTCTCAACACCAGCAACTATCAGGCTCAATTCCATCACACAAAGAATGCCGCTCCACCCACCCCAGGATGGGGGCAAGCTCATTTGTGAGTGAGAACCACATCCCCCCCCCCGCGCTCCCTTCCTCAAGGTCCCCTCCATCTCACACCCCCGCCCAGTCGCCCCAACCGGCAACGCCGCCGCCGCGGACGCCCCCTCCTCCGGCCCCGGCCAAGCCGGCCAATTCCTCAAGGCCGCGCTCCACCGCCGCGACCTCCACCCGCACAGCCCCATCGCCCAGTTCAACGCCTGGTACGCCGCGGCTTGCACGCCGTCGTCGGGCGTCGCGCACCCGGAGACATGCACGCTCGCGACGGCCGAGCTACCGTCGGGCCGCGTCTCGGCGCGCGTCGTCTACATGAAGGAGCTCGACGCGCGCGGGTTCGTCATCTACAGCAACTTTGGGACGAGCCGCAAGGGGCGCGACCTGTTTGGGCACGAGGCCGGCGGGTCGGAGGGGAATCCGTGGGTGTCGCTGGTGTTTTGGTGGGAGGCTATGGAGCGCCAGGTGAGGGTGGAGGGGAAGGCGGAGAGGTTGAGTAGGGAGGAGAGTCAGGTGTACTTTGATACGAGGGTTAGGGGGAGCCGTGTCGGTGCGTGGGCGAGTCGGCAGAGCGCGGTGTTGAAGGGGGGGGGTGGGGAGGATGATGGGAGGGCGCAGCTGGACGGGTGGGTGAGGGAGGCGGAGAAGAAGTTTGAGGGGGTGGAGGATGTGCCGGTGCCCGAGTTTTGGGGGGGGTTGAGGGTGGTGCCGGAGAGGGTGGAGTTCTGGCAGGGAAGGCAGAATCGACTGCATGATCGGTTTGTTTACGAGAAGGGGGAGGGAGGGTGGACGTTGGAGAGGTTGAGTCCGTAGACGATTTGCTGCTTGCTTCTGCCTCTTTTTTGGGCGAAGGAAGGGAGGAGAAGCGGGGGCTAACTCTGTGAGTTTCTCTCTATCAACAATGTCTGATTTACTTCAGGGCCATTGACTGTTGATCCAAGGTGGTGCGTCGTGACAAAAGACAATTTGTTTGTCAGGATTGTAAGACAAACAGGCATTCGCCTAAGATGCACACCACAGAGGAATCGCTGTTGTGGAAGGTGCATGTATCCGCTCTGGGCATTTGGGCTTCTACCTGTGGCACCCAAACCTCGCCCCAACCTCGATTCACAACGGAATCGTTTGGCAATGTGCTTTCTTGCCTCCACATATCAACTTCATGCCATTTTTTCTGAGAATGGTGGACTGCAGCACTTCAGACCGGAACGAATTGTAAAGCGCCCACAAGTCACGACACTTCCTCCTTTTTCGTTCTTTCTACTCCAGGACAGGCCATCAATTGTTTGTTTTCTTTCGCCGTCTCAGATTTCCAGGCCCCCTTTTCTTTTCCCCGGTTCAAAACCCACCGCTTTCTGAGTATTCCTCTTCAACCCTCCCCCTCATTTTACCTCTTTGCCAGGTCTTCAGTTACTCGCAGCACTCTCACCGCCCCTCCCCGAGAACTTACGTCCTGTTCGCTCCTCTTTTCCCATATCCCAGAGGAGTCCCCTCTTCCTCTCACTCCCAGCCGAGGAGGTGAAATTTGGACGGATCCCTTGCCATTCCCTTCACCACAGCCTACCCGACTTCGTCTCCGGCTCGATCTTCACGCCAAATGGTACGTCGATCAAAAGACACGAATACAAACTCAGATATGACTGAGTGAGGGACTCAAGATGCATTCCCTCGCCTCAACAGAAGAGGATCCCGGTTCTCGGGCACAAGATGGCACTCTCTCCAATGCCACCAGCCAGGCGACTCCCGACATCTCCATGAAATCCACACCAGACACCCTTAACTCATTTGGCCATTTCGAAGACGAAGGCGATGGCGACGAGTCTGATGGGGACAGCAACCATGGAGCCGAGGGTGTGAGGAGATGGATTATCAATCCCGCTCCCCAACCACGGAAGCTCACTGAAAAGAGACGCGCAGATGCGGCTCTGTTTGAGAAATGGGTCGAGCAGAACCGACACTCGCTCGCCAAACGGACACGCCGCCTTCTCGACGGAGATGGCCAGTCTGTCCTGTCACTGATGAGGGACTTTGAGAACAAGAAGATCATCACGAACCCCAGGGACTACCAGCTCGAGCTGTTTGAGCGCGCCAAGATCCAAAACACCATTGCTGTTTTGGACACCGGCAAGTCCTGTCGCTTGGGTACAAGATGGAATTGCTTTGGCTAACTCGTCCTTGTAGGTTCTGGAAAAACTCTGATTGCCGCTCTGCTCCTGCGCTGGACACTGCAAAATGAGGCAGAGGACCGAGCCAAAGGGCTTCCGAAGCGGACCGCCTTCTTCCTGGTCGACAAGGTGGCGCTTGTCTTCCAGCAGTATGCTGTTTTGAGTTGCAACCTAGACTACCCCATGGACAGATTCTGCGGCGAGATGGTGGAAGGGGTAGAGTCCGGGGAGTTTTGGGCCAAAACATTTACCCACAATATGGCCATCGTCTGCACAGCTGACATCCTCCAAACCTGCCTCAGTCGATCGTGGATCCGTATGGACCAGATCAACCTCCTCATCTTTGACGAAGCCCACCACACCAAGAAAAACCACCCGTACGCCTGCATCATCAAGGATTTCTACCTCGATGCCGAAAAGAAGCCAAGAATATTGGGCATGACTGCCTCTCCTGTGGATGCAAAAGTGGCTCCCGAGAAAGCAGCCGCGGAGCTGGAGGCCCTCTTGCATAGCCAAATCGCCACAGTTGCTGACCCAGCTGTCCTTCAGCAAACCATCTGCAAGCCAAAGAAGGAGGTCGTAGTTGAGTACGATCCCGCCGTTGGAAAGATCGGTGGGTCGAAGCTTCAGCAGCTGCTTCGGGAGGATATCGGCAACCACTACCATTTTCGCAAGTCATTTTCCTTCACCTACTACGCCATCTCGGAACTGGGAACTTGGTGTGCCGAACGATACTGGCAGCTCCTTTTTGAGAGTCAAGATGTGGCCACTTTGGAATCCAAGACGGTCAGGGACGCCGATTGGGACAACATGGACCCCGAAAAGTTCGTCCACGAGGTTCGGCACGCACGGGAGACGGTGGAGTCTTACACCTTTGCCCAACCTAGACTGGTTCTGTCTTGCCTCTCAACAAAGGTTCTAAAACTTCTTGAGGTCCTTCGGGATCAGTACAAGGACCATGACAGCAACCGAAAATGCATCGTGTTTGTCCAGCAAAGAAACGCAGCCATCGTACTGGCCGATCTGTTCCAGCAACCAGAAATAGCAATTCCGGGTGTGCAGGTTGGGATTCTTGTAAGTTTCCCAGCGAAATCCGCCGATCGAGCGGCACTGACATGGCAAATAGATGGGAAACGGCAGCACCAATGACAACCACAAAGTCAGCTTCCGAGACCAGATTCTGGCGATTCTCAAGTTTCGCAATGGCGACATCAACTGCCTGTTTGCAACTTCTGTGGCCGAGGAGGGTCTGGACATACCGGATTGCAATGTCATCATCCGCTTCGACCTCTACAACACCTTGATCCAGTATATCCAATCCCGCGGCCGAGCTCGCCAGGATGGATCCGAGTACGTTCACATGGTCGAGCGGCACAACAATGAGCACAAGCACAAGATCGATTTTGTCAAGAATGCGGAGACTGCCCTTCGAACTTTCTGTCAGGCCCTGCCCGAAGACAGGAAGCTCACGGGAAATGACTACAATATGGAGTATTTCCTTCGCAAAGACAAGGGCCAACGGCAGTTCATCATGCCGGGGACAGGGGCAAAGCTCAACTACAGACAGAGCTTGGTTTATCTCGCAGCCTTTGTGGCTTGCCTGCCTCACCCACCCGAGGTACATCTCACTCCACAGTATCTGGTTATCTCAACGGAAGGGGGATACCAGTGCGAGGTGATTCTTCCGGCCGCATCTCCCATCACGAGCGCTGTCGGACGAGTGCACTCCAGCAAAGCCATGGCAAAATGCTCGGCCGCGTATGAGATGTGCCTCAAGCTGATTCAGGGCAAGTATCTCGATGCCCATCTTCAGCCCGTCTTTACCAAGCAGCTCCATGCGATGAGGAACGCTCGACTGGCCATCAGCTCACGCAAGACGGGCGAGTACAACATGCGAATCAAGCCAGAGATATGGTCCTCCCTCGGAGAACCCACCAAGCTCTATGCCGTGGCGCTAACTCTCTCTGCGCCTAATGCTCTCGGTCGCCCTTCTTCACCACTCCTGCTGTTGACTCGACACCAGGCTCCCCTTGTTGCCTCATTCCCCCTATTCTTTGGAGCTGGTCGCTCCTCCCTGGCCCATTGCATTCCGATTCCAGGGACTCTTGACGTCGAAGAGACCAAGGCCTCCGCTCTAACCACTTTCACTCTGAGGATCTTTGAAGATATCTTCAGTAAGCTGTACGAGGCTGGGGCAGAAAACCTCCCATATTTCCTCGCCCCAACGTGCATGGATCATTCGTCCGACTTCTCGTCCGTCACCAGCATCAACGACATTGTCGACTGGAAAGCCTTGTCCGCAGTTCAAGAGAAGGAGAAGATTGAGTACGCCTTCGACAAGCCCGACGAGTTTTTCCAGGACAAGCTGATTTGCGACCCATTTGACGGATCCCGTAAATACGTTCTGCTTCGCCGTCGTCCTGACATGAAGCCGACCGACATGGTCCCCGAAGGTGTCTTCCCACCGTACCACCGCGCTTGGAGGACTTGCCCTGTCCACGACATATACAACTACAGCATCAGCTTGTGGTCCAAGTCACGCGGCCACATGACGTTCAGCCGGGACCAGCCTGTTGTGGAGGCCGAGCTGCTCCCGATTCGGCGCAACATTCTGGATGACACGATGTCGTATGAGGATGCTGCGCCAAAGATATGCTACTTAATCCTCGAGCCGATGAAGCTGTCAGCGGTAAGTTTATGCGTATTTCTTCTTGGGAGGACATGACTGACAAGTCGATAGCTTCCGCTCAAAGTGGTTGCCATGGCCTACAATTTCCCGGCCATCATTCACCGCATCGACTCGAACCTCATCGCGCTGGATGCATGCAGGCTGCTTGGCCTTGACCATATCCGACCCGATCTTGCCTTAGAGGCCTTCACAAAAGACAGCGACAATTCCGGAGACCACGACGAAGAGACTGTCAACTTCCAGGGAGGCATGGGGAACAACTACGAGCGGCTCGAATTCCTCGGAGACTGTTTTCTCAAGATGGCCACGACGATTTCCCTCTTCACACTGGCTCCAGATCTGAACGAGGCTGACTCTCACGTGGAGCGGATGCTCCTGATCTGCAACCGAAATCTTCTGAACAACGCCCTCGAAGTGAAGCTGGCTGAATACGTCCGCTCCATGGCGTTCAACCGTCGCTCGTGGTACCCAGAGGGCCTGGTCCTCAAGAAGGGAAAGCGCACCGAGGCGAAAAAACGCCATCTACTCGCTGACAAGTCGATCGCAGATGTATGCGAGGCCTTGATCGGGGCCGCATACCTGACTGGTCAAGAACGAGACAATAGTTTCGACATGGCCGTTCAAGCCGTCTCCGCCGTGGTCCAAGACAAGAACCACAGCATGAAGACGTACGCCGAGTATTACGCCGCCTATCAGCCTCCCAAATGGCAAACTGCCCCCCCAAGCATCATCCAGCAAGACATGGCCGACCGCTTCCACCCCCGCCTCGGTTACCGTTTCCGCCATCCCCAGCTCCTCCGCTCGGCCTTCCACCACCCAACATACCCTTCAAGCTACGAAAATCTGCCCTCTTACCAGCGTCTTGAGTTCCTCGGCGATGCTCTCCTCGACATGGCCTGCGTCGACCACCTCTTCCGCCGCTTCCCCGGCGCAGACCCCCAATGGCTCACAGAGCACAAGATGGCCATGGTCTCGAACCAATTCCTCGGCTGCCTCGGCTTCACCCTCGGCTTCCACCAGTCCATCCTCAGCCTCGGCGCCGTCCAGGACGAGCTCGCCGTGTACGTCGGCGACATGGCCGCCGCGCTGCAGCTCGCCAAGGACGAGGCCGTCGCCGCCGGCCGCCCCGAGGCCGACTTCCGCCGCAGCTTCTGGGTCGAGGTCAAGCGCGCGCCAAAGTGCCTCCCGGACGTGGTCGAGGCGTACGTCGGCGCCATGTTTGTCGACAGCGGGTACGACTATGCGACGGTCCAGGACTTCTTTGACAGGCACGTGAAGCCGTGGTTTGAGGACATGAGGTTGTACGATGCGTACGCGAACAATCACCCGATCAACCAGCTGCAGAGGGGGATGAAGGCCAAGTTTTGTTGTGGGGATTGTCGGCTGCTGGTTAGGGAGACGGGGGTACACACTGCTGCGGGAGATGAGGAGGGGGATGGGGGCGAGGCTGCAGGAGATGGTTTGCGGGGTTATGGTGCATGGGCAGGTGCTGGCGAATGCGGTGGCGGAGAGTAGTCGGTATGCAAAGATTTCGGCGGCGAAGAGCGCGATGCAGGTGCTGGAGAGAATGGGGGTGGATGAGTTTAGGGGGAAGTTTGGGTGTGAGTGTGCGGGCGAAGACGGTGATGCGGTGATGGAGGATGTGTGAAGCCCTTGAACTTGGGAATGGGTACTACTAGGGGTGTTTGGTGGCAGAAGACGGAAATCTTTTGCGATATCGTCGCATCTGGGTTGGAGCGTTCTCCTTCCACGCTTCTACCTCTGCTGTG
The DNA here is from genome assembly GCA_027943155.1 of Podospora tetraspora. Lineage (NCBI taxonomy): Eukaryota > Fungi > Ascomycota > Sordariomycetes > Sordariales > Podosporaceae > Podospora > Podospora tetraspora. The sequence continues at coordinate 1,049,033 of JAQKAE010000001.1, read as the reverse complement.
ACATATGTCAGGTCTAGGCCATAGCATTGAACTGTCAACTTTTGAGGAAGGGAATGGTCATTTGAGAGCAAGAATGCTACAGCTGAACTTGACCAGGTATCCATTGATAACTCGCAAGACCTTTTCAGGTTGTCGCTTATTTGTCAAACGTTGAGAGGTGGCAGCGAATCTGTCGTAAGATTGAACCCACAAAAGGGGTCACAGCACGACATCACCAATGTCAACAAACAACAACCCCAGAAAACCCCACAGTCTCCTATTCAAGATGCCCCCAGATCCGACGTTTCAGTCTTTACACAATCACTCCCATTTACTCGACCTACCCCCCTCCCATCCCATTTCCTGATTTTGTTTCGTCTCAAGATAAACAGCAGAAGCGAGCCGAGTCGCATGTCGCAACCCGGGAAGAGAAGCGAGCGAGCCGCCCTCTTACCGGCACTTGCGTCCGTCTCATGTTGATGAGGGCGGGACGCGAGCCGGGCCGAGTTCACCACTGCAGGTACTGGTAGGGCATTGATGTCTGTGGTTGGTATGTGTGAATGTTTTGTTTTGGTGAAGCCATCGAGTGGCTTGGTATCAAGATGTATCTCCTCTCCCTCCCTGAGTCTTTTCCAATGAATTACACTTCCCATCAGAACCATGGGGTAATCAAGACCAAACCAAACCAAACCCAGCCCAATAAGTCCTACACACTCATATCATGCTCCTGCCCATGCTCCTGCCCTACCCCCAATCCAGCCCGTCCGTGCCTGTATGAAACGCCTCGCTTTCTCCAAGTATCTCACACGAGGTGACCTCCACACCACAAACCCAACAAACAAAGACAAAAGAAAATGATATGCAAAGTCACCGCCCCCCGCCCCTCTACTCCTCAACATCCGCATAATTAACCTCATCATCCCCCGGCGCCTCCACCCTAATCACCACCGCCGCCGCCGCCCTCCCCCTCCTATTCACCCGGGCCACCGACGACGGCATCCCCGACGCCCTCTTGCGCGCCTTGGTCTCCTTGCGCAGCCGCACCGCCGCCGCCACGTCCACCCTGCCGCCTACACGCTCCTCTTCAATGGGCGCGAAGCTCGGCCGCCGCCTCCTCGCGGGCACGCCGGGCGAGCACAGCGCCGAGAGACGCTTCGTCCCCCGCGCCGGCCGGGGGATGAAAGCGATTTCTTCTTCTTCGTCGTCTTCGGAGTTTTCCGAGTCGGCGGCCGTATCGAGGATGAAGCGGCGGCTGGTGTTGGCGGTGGGTGGGTCGTAGAGGGGGAGGGTTGGTGCTGTGGTGGTGGACGTCGTCGTAGGGAAGGCGTCGCACAGCCCCGGGAGCTGGAACCCGCCGCCGGCGCCCGCCATGCCGCCGTACCCGGAGTCGGCGAAGAGGAGGTCTTCCTCGCCTTCGGCGCGGGGGCGACGCGGCTGCTGCTGGTCGGCGGTGAAGGAGTCGTCGTCGGACGAGAGGTAGTCATCGATGTTGAAGGTGCTGCTGGCAGCGGCGGGAGGGGGGTGGTGGTGCTCGCTGGCGAGGGAGGCGTGGCTGGGGACTTTGGTGAGCGATGACAGGTCGACTGAGGTGTTCGCTGTGTGGGCGCCCGAGTGCGGGCGGGGGAAGGGGTTGGAACTGGTGTCGGAGGCGGTGGGGGTTGCCGAGGAGACGGACCAGCCGCGGGTGCTGCGGGCACGGAGTGGGCTGTCGGAGAGGGGGGTGGAGCGGGGGATGGCGTCGACAGGGGCGGGGTCGGCGTCGGGTACTTCTTCTTGGGCTTCGTGGATTGTGAAGGGGGTTTTGAGGTCTGAGGGGGGGGTGGTTAGCGGAGGTGCTACGTCTTGGAGATGGGTGGGAGGCATGGCTTACACTGCGACCGCGAGGGACCGAGCGACCGGGTCGGAGAAGCAGCAATGTCAAAATCAATAACCACAGAGTCGGGATCGGGGGTAGTGTAGCCGCTAGTTACGGGCTGTTTGGCCGTGCGCTGTTGTTTGTGGCGAGGGTAGGATAGGGGCGTGATGTCGGAGAGAGGCTCGCGATTGCCCGAATGCGATGTGTAGGAGTATTGGAGAGTTTGCAGACTGTGACACTTGCGAGGGTATGTGCCGGGACTGTTGACTGACCCGCGACGTGACCGAGGAGGCGACCGAAGGGGCGGACTGAAAGAGATGGCGTCGTCGACCAAGTTCTGTCTGGCAGAAACCAGAGACTCCCTGGCGATTCTTGGGGAGTTGTCTGTAGCAGGTCGCGCTGTGGAAGGTCTTGCTGCAGTGGTGAGGCGAGGCGTTTTGGACGGCCCAAAGATACTGGGCGACCTTAGCCCGAGGGACGGGAATGCTGATAGATCCCATGTCGGCTTTTCAGCCTTGGGCGTCATGATGGAGTTGGTGACCACGCGGAGCCCCGACCTTTTCCGGGACGTCGGGTCGCTCTCGTTTCCGACAGAGGTGGGTGGCAGATAGGTGTTGACCGACTGTCGGCGTCTGAGCAGTTGCGAGTTCGAGTCGGACAGAGAAACGGAATCCACTGGGCCACCCTGGGCGGTCAGGGTGTTCCTCCTCATCTTGTTGCGGAAACCATAGCTGGAAGACAAGCTGGAGCTCGACTTTTGATGAGAAAACCTGCCACCGTTGGAAAGAACGGGAAACACTTCAGCCTGCGCATAGAAAGCCTGAACCGCCGGCGACTGTAGCTCGATCCCATTCTCCCCGATATTCCTGTCGGCGACGTCCTCCCCATAGTCTCGTGCCCCAGATGCCCTGACTCTTGACTTGAAGTCGGCCGGTTTAATCTCCGACTGAGCATCCAAGAGATCCTTGAACCGACTTCCGGTCTCGCTCAGGAGCGAGCTGGTTCGGGAATGGCCAGTGACAGTGCGGATGCTTCCGGCGGATGAGTTGGAGGCGGACAATGGGATCGCTGTGCTCGGGCGTGGCGGGCGGAAAGAAACTGGAGGCGCGGCTCCGCGCGCTTGGTTCTTTCTCAGGAGGGCAGCAGGACTAGCCCACGCGGTGCTGGATGCCCTTCCGATGGGGGCCGTGCTGGGTCGCTCAACGCTGTCTTCGCGAACCAGAGGGATGGCGGGTGCTGGGGCGGCGTGATCGGGTGACAGATCGGAAGCTGTGACGATTTTGCTGGATCCTGGACGCCCTCTCGGCTCCTCGGGGTCATTGTCGATGTGCGGGACCAGAGCTGGTAGTGTATGAGCTCCTGCCTGTCATAGAAAATCTGGGGGGGATGGAGCTCACCTTGTTCAGGGATAGCCGTCCTTGCTGGGACATCTGCCGGCTGTGACTTTGCCCGTGCCTTGTCTCCCAACCTTTTTCTCGAGAGAAAGCTAAGGAGGCCCATTGTGTCAAGCAACGACTGCCATCAGCTGTAGAGCGTCTCGACCCAAACGAGGACGCAGGCCGCCTCGGGTCACTCTGTGTGGTGGTTGTCGAGTACGGCGCAAGACGGGGATCGCGAAGTGACGAGTCGGGAGAAATCAAACAAACAGTCCGAGGCCACTCAAAGGTGAAACCAAGAAGAAAAAGATCACAAAGGACGACAGACGGTCGGCGTTGGTTATGTAGGTGGATACCTGGATGTTGAAGGAGAATCAGGAGAGGAACAGGCGAATCGAATATCGGACGGTGTGGGACGGGTGGGCAGCGGGCGTACAAGAAGACTATAAGACGGCGCCGATTTCGAGGAGAACCAAGAACCAAATACCTCGAGGCAAGGGACCATCCCGGTGCGAGGACGAGGACGGGGGGTGCGCTTTAAGGGACGGCAGTGTGTGTCCTCGGCCCACTTTGCCTACCATGTTGCGATGGCGGGAAGCCTCAGGTACGCTACCCTCGCCATACCTCTTCCCCCCTCACCCCCCCTTTCCCCCAGGCATGGATACACAGGGTGTGATAAGTCGCCGCAGAACCCCGGAAGGTTGCATGCGCCCGTCGTCGCTCGGCGGGTTTGGACTGCTCGAGGTGCCTCGCACGACGCTGCGTGGTGCTTTTCACACGTGGGGAGAATCCAGGCTGGGGGAGGGCACTATGTAAGAGGCTGCAGACGACGACGTCCGCCATGTCTTGGTTGGAACCACATGCCCCTCTCATGATCCTTGGGTCCCTTGCTGCCCTCTCCCTCTTGCTCGCAGCACGCACGAGACGGAGACGGTGAGCAGTTTGCGAAAAGAGTGCGTTTCTCGATGGAGCTCCCAGCCTATCTTGAGGAGCGAAGCTGGCCGGCACGGCCTATGCAGACCGAAGGGCACGCCGCAGTTCTGTCCAGGGCGACAGGGGTGTGCCGGCTGGTGTGGATGGTAATGTGACCAGGGGGCCCTGGTTGAAGATTGGCGACGCCTCCCCCCCAGGCCCCAGGCCTTCTCTCGCGTTCCCAAACGTGCCCGTTTGCGATCGGCAGTGTCCGCCACTGTGTACTTTCAAGGGGAGGAAAGGTGGTTAAAGCTGTCTGTCCATCACGGGCGTGTCGCCGGCGTGAATGGCGCTTGCCATCGCAGAGTGTCTCGACACGGAGTCGGAGACGGAGGCGAGGGTGTGTCGACTTTGTCCTTGGCAGAGAGAGGTGGGGACTGCAACGAAACTATCCGTCAGTAAGTACAGGTGTTGTATGGCCGTGCGCCCGCATCGTGAGGTGGTGGGTGGTGGGGAACGCGGTCGAGCCGCCCCTCGACAGGTCTGATCCTCTTGTGAGTCGAGGTCACCGCCTCTACCCGACCGTCTGCAATAGAATGCCCACGGCACCCGCCCCAAAGAGCGCAAGAGAGCGAGAGCGACGCCCCGGGCTGGCTGTGGCTGGCACTTCCGAGAGGTTCGTATCTTTTTTGCTGAGACAGGCAGTGTGCCACCGTGTCTCTGTGGGTGTTGATTGCTGCTGAACCCGAGCTGCCCGACGTCGTCTGCGCTCCGAACGCAGTGCTCTCTGTGCACAGTACTCCGTACCACAGCTACAATTTCCCTGGGGCGTGGAGATGGGACGGCGCCGCGAACCGCGACCCGGGAACAGGGCGTGGTCGCAAAGCTGGGAAGGAGGGACGTCGTTTGAATTGGCACGATTCGTCAATTCATGCGGCGCTGATCTGATGGACGGGCCCGATGCGCCGAACCTTTTTCTCGTCGATCGGAGACCGGCGCAGATCCTGTCCACTGTCACCTGTAAATATTTCTCTTTTTTTCTTTTCTTTTCCTGCCGGGCAAGGTCAAACGGCCGTCGTTTGCCACGCTAGACCAGCCATCCACATGGCGGAGACCGATCTCTCGTTGCTTTTTTCCTTCTGGCGTCTTCGAAACGCCATCGATGGCCGGGCACCCGGGGGGTCTCTTGGGACTCTCTTGGCAGAAAGAGGTGGCGGGGCGACGGTCCCGAAGAAGGCTGGCCCAGGATCGCTTTGGCCATGTTGCACTCGCTGGCTGGAGAAAATCGGCTGGGGACCGATCGCGACCAGGGTGTTCCATCCCATGATCTTCCCAGGGTGTCCGTCCAGAGCAGTGGGCAACTCTGGGTGAACCGCACTTGGTCGGCCCGCCGGGGGAGGTGTGCATTTTTGAGGCTTCAATATTATTTCCAGGTCGCTCTGCAACCCGTGGTCGGCCTCTGATGAGCGGGAGTTAAAAGGTGGTGATATCACAACAAAATCTTGTTCTGGCGCGGTCGGTGGGTGAGGCTTCTCTCGGTGTTCCCTGCAGCAGCGCTAAAACAGCAGAACAGACTACTGTATAGCACAGCAGCCAGTGCGTGCGCCTGCGACAGACGCCTGGAAGCAGTTCTCCACCCCGGAAACCCAACTGAGGATGGTGCCCGGGCGCCATCAAGTTCAACCACCCATGACCTGCTGGTTGCCGGCCATCGCATTTTCTCCGTTGGTCTTGAGACGCAGGTCCGCAGCAGGTCCATGGAGGGAAAATGCCCGTTCGTCCTCGTCATAAACAAGAGCGGGGCTCGTTCAGCATCGAGTGAGGGCTGACCCGGAAATCCTGCCGTCGAGAGTGAATCTTGCCGGTTTTGATTTACGGATCATGGGAATCTGCAGGTCCGGACGGGGCATCGACGAGCCTCGGACGGCCTTCTTCTGCTGCTTGCCGTCCGTGTCAGGGATGGAGGCGTCAGGTGAAGAGAGGGCTCAAGTATGACAAGTGACGACAAGAATAGCGCCGGGACCAGGGAATCCCGTTTTTTTGCTCCTCGTCGCGTCGAGGCCTGGACGGGGTGATTCACCCCCCCTTTTCCTGTCCTCGTTTGTTGTCTGCGGGCGGCGGTTCTGAGGCAGAGGGCGGAACAGCCGCTGCGTCTACCCAGGGCCATCACATTCGTGGGTACTGTGAGCGTTTGTCTCTCCCTGAATTTGGAGGTTGGCTGGGAGCAGAAATGACAGGGGGGTTGTTTTCCATGCCATACAGCGGATACCGAAACCCGAACTTTCACGATGACTGACCAGGAGAGAGGAGAGCAGGACAGGCAACCTAAGACCTGTCAATTTGACAGAGGCCAATGTGACGGGAGTCAAGCTATCCGCGCGTCCGGGTTTGATAGATGATGCGTCGTTTGGGATCTGTCACAAGCAAACAACACCAAGCAAAACACGCCAACTCATCCAGTCATGGAAACAACATGAAAAGTCGCCGAGCGTTTGATGCTCTCCCGCAAAGAAAAAGGGTTAGGGTCACCCATCCCAAAAAAGACGCTGGTGATGAAGCCTCGAGGGCTCGTCGTCCCGATTCCTGTTTGCTCGGACCCCTCGTGGATGACCTGCAGCAAAAACACCAACCCCTCCCCTCGGGCCTCCAACAACAACATCCCAACAGGGAACATGGTGGCGGGGCTAGCCCTCGGGCCCTCTCCTGTTGGAGACGCACCCTCCACAGCGTCCCATTCGGATCCTCCCATTTGCGGGGAACCATCTGCTCACGGCCTCGTTCGCTTCGTTGGCGATGCGTGTGGCGATGGAGACGCCAACGCAATCGCGCCCGAGCGCACGTCAAAGTAAAGTTCTGTCGACACCACCATGCAGCAGGGTTGGGAAAGGCTCGTAGTGGAGGTCCCCGATGGTAAAAGAGAGTTTGCGGAGAGGGGCGGTGTTATGAATAAGTTGGCCTGTTGTTATCTTAATTCTCTATTCTTTCTTGGATGAAAAAGTTTCCATTTTGAGACGACATGATGGATCGCCATGTTGATGTGAATCCCTCTCCCTTCTGAATATCTGTCGAGTTGAAAAAAGCTCTACTTCCTGATGGTTGGGAGGCTTTCCCCACGCCCCCCCCACTCGCGGTGCCCGAGGACATCCAGAGGAGGTGTCTGGGGGGTTCGTCCGTCTGCAAGACCGAACATGTCGCCGTCGAGCAGTAACATGGCCATTGCAGGCTCCAAAAGCCAAAAGTGTGACTTCCAAACCACCTACTCCAAGCTCCCCGCCAGAGCCACACAACTAAACCTCAAATCCCCTCCCTCCCTCTCCAAAAACTTCAACGGCCCCAACATCAACGCCTTCTCACTCAGTACATCCTCCCCACTGGCCAACACCCCCCTCTCCAACGGCCCCTTCCTCCTCCCATCCAGCTCCCACAACCTCCCATCATTCCCCTTGACAAAGCAAACATAATGCAACTCCACATCATCCTCCGCCCCCGGCGCCGCCGTATCCCCCTTCTCCGCCGCCGCCCTATGCGCCCTCGCCAGACTCTCCTCCCCCTCCAACAGACTCGCCCGCTCCTCCGGCCCCAGCGGCGTCGCCTCCTGTATGATCCTCTCCAGATCCGACCCGGCCTCGACAAACCCCCGTGCGGCCCCGTTGGCCGCCGCGTGAAGTAGCCCCATGAGCCCGCACGCGTTGCGGATCGTCTGGCGGAACCAGAGCACGGGCTCGTCGGCGCCGCGGCCGGTGTACGCGGGGATGAGGGCGTCCTCGGCGAGGCGGTGGGATTCGTAGGTTGCCGAGACGGGGAAGACGAGGAGGAGGGCGAGGGCGGGGCGCGGGATGAAGGCCAGGAGGTCCGGGTCGGTGAGCGAGTAGACGTCGTGCACGGCGAGGGCGGGCGAGACGCCGAGGGTGTGCAGGAGGGTGGTCATGAGCTGGGGGTTGGCTTCGAGGGGGATGAAGGCGGGTGCGGAGGCGGGGGGGTCGGTGGTGGCCATTGTTGCGGTTGGGGGTTTGGGCGAGATAGAGATGGTGGGAGAAAGGTTTGTGGCTCTGGGTGGCAGGCTGGCTCCTGGGTCTTTGCTTGCTGGTGAGGTCGAGAGGTGTCAAGTGACGAGTGACTCAGGGCCGACTTGGTTTGGAAAGGTAGGTCAGCAAAAGCGGTGACAAGATTGAGTTTGGTGGGTGGGGAGGTGGTTACCGTGTGTTTGGGAAATCGTAGTTCGCAGAGATCGGCGAGAACGATCCTGACCTTGTTGGGGGAAGGGATTGGAGAACTGTTGGAGAGAGGAATGACCTCATGAGGACCGCCTGAAATGACCCCACACAGGCAGCAACCCCGCCACGCGCTGAGTGGTTGGAGGGGCGCGTTCTGTGTTTGTTCACATGCCAGACTGAAACGTCCGCCGATACAGGAACTCCTTTTTGGACGCGAAATGTCAATATCAAAATGTGACCCGAGGAGAGCTCAACTGAGAGGAGCTAAACATTGCCTTTCTACATTGTATTGCGTCTAGATACATGTACCAAGAGACGTCAACTCCATACCGACCCCCCAACATTGAACCAATGCCGAATACTCTCGTCGACAGCCGCCTGTATGTTGGTACCCATATACGCCCCCCCTGCCCCCTTTTATACCTACATAACCAATTCATTGTATGATGCACATGTTACACTCAACCCGAGAGACCATCAAGCCTGACCTGCCTCTGCGCTGCGTTTGGATTTGTCATCCAACAGCTCCTCGGCCACCTCGAAGAGCGGTTCCTCGTAGGCCTCGCTTGGGGGATATCCTTCGCCGTGTTCCCCAAGCCCTTCCTCGCCCTCTTCCACATCATCGAGAAGCCCAGCGATCTCGGCATGCTTCTTCGCTGCTTGTCTCTTGCGGGCACGGGCGGTCTTCATCGCTTCGGGCACAAAGTTGAGCTTGTCGAGGCGTTCCTCAATCTTCTTCTCCACCAGCCCCTTGACGTGAAAGGTGAGGTCATGGCTCTGGAAAACGCCCTCGTACCGGTAGCTGAGCCACAGGTACATGGTGATGGCCTTGTGCAGTGACTCTAGCCGCCCAATGTATTCTTGGGGCCCCATGTGCATGGGGGGCTCGTCGTATTGGAGGGCCTCGAGATCCACGCAGCGGAGCTGGAGTAGATCACCAGATGTCAGGTTGGCAACCGCTGTTGCCATTTCCCGGAGGGCGGCTAGGTTGCTTTCATCCCTATCGTGGACAGGGCAGGCGTTGAAGGTGCAGCGGTCGCGGGTCGTCAGGTCAAGGTCCTGCGTGATCTCGGCAATCTTTATGTTCTTGGTAAAGTCGCAGAGGTGAAACTTGGGCGATACCCTGCACAGCTCGCGGAGGCGAGCCAAGATGAAGGCAAAAGGCGTCTCTGGCGAGAAATACGAGGCGAACCGTTCGATGACGTAGTTTGGGGGGAAGAGTCCTGCTGTCTTGATCGGGCCCACCTCGATCTCAAAGGCTTCCTGGATGGGCGGCAGGTCCTCCTCGTCCATCGCCGTCACGTACCCTGGCATGGATAGCCCCCCTGACCGAGTCGAGGCCGCGGTGGCTTGCGTCTCCGCGCCCGGTGCCAAACTGGCTTGCTGGTTCGCCTTGGCTGCGCTCCTGAACCGCCCTGCACGGCCGCCAATCTGCTTCATCTCGGGGACGGTGAGCTGGCGTTGTGCCGTGCCATCGAACTTGGAGACAGACTCAAAGACGACGCGTTTGATCTCGAGGTTCAGCCCCATGCCGATGGCATCGCTGGCCACGAGAAAGTCATACTCGCTGTCGGGGTCGTTGAAGAGCGCAGCCTGGCTGGCTCTCGTCTCGGGCGGCAGCGAGCCATAGACAATGGCACACCTTCGGCCCGTCTCCGCCTCGATGGCGCGTTTGAGCCTGTGGAGATTGAGGCGCGAGAAGCCGACGACGCAGTCGCCCTTTTCCAGGTTCTTAAAGTTGCCGTCAAGACTTTTGTTCATCGTGTGGAGCTCATTGAGACGCTCGTACCGATGGATGATACACTTGTCCCCTGTCCTCGCGCAGAGCTCCTGGATCAGCTCAACCGCCCGGATCTCACCGCACACATGCAGCTCGGAAGCCTGGACTCCCAGAAAGGCCTGTGTCCAGGCCCAGCCCCTGTCATCGTCCGCAATCATCTGAATCTCGTCGATGACGCACACATCAACCCTTTCGTGCAACGGCACCATCTCAACGGTGCAGGCCTGGAAGTATTGGTCCGTGTCCTGTGGCCTCCTCTGCTCCTCGCCCGTGACGAGGGCGCATGGCTTGCCCGCAGCCTGAAAGCGAGAGTACACTTCATGGGCTAGGAGGCGGAGCGGGCCGGCGTAGATGCCCGACTTGGAGTTCTCCAGTGCCTTGAGGGCATGGTACGTCTTACCCGAATTCGTGGGTCCGACGTGGAGGTGAACGGTCCGTTGCATCATGCGGGCCGAAGGATACCATGCGTAGGGGTTCCGAAGGTCAGCCAGCTCGAGCTGAAGCTGGGTGACAGCCTTGGGAACCTTGTTGCGCAAAAGATAGCTCTGAAATGAGTACCTGAGCTCTTCGCCGAGGCCGCGGGTCTCGCCCTTGACAAAGGCACTGCGCAGGTTCCAAAACAGAGGGTTGTCGGCTCGCGAAGTCTTGCCCTTGCCATGGATGGCCAGGTCGAACGACGTCTTGACTGCCCTGCGGAAATGGAGAGCCTCCCGGTTGAACTGGTCGCGGGTGGTGACGTCGAATTTGACGAGCTGATCTCTTCCGATCCGACCGACTTCGTCACTCAGGATATCCAAGGCCAGATTGGCAAACGTTTTGTAGTTGGCTATGGTCTGATTATGTCGGGAGAGTTTGGACTCGGGACTGTCCGGGCCGGTAGTGGTCGTCGCATGGCGGTTGCGTTGCGTGCGGAAGCGCTCTCCCTTTTGTACCCTGGTCTTGAAGCAATGTCAGAATGCCACAGAGCTTGCGGTGGGGGGTTGGGCAGCGCACGGTATCTAGAAAGACGGGCTCATGGTTCTTGAGCAGCGGGCGGGTTTTGCCGCGAAACGTCGTAAAGGTGAAGACGCGACCAGCTCCGCGAGCATGGCGGAGGGAGGCGCATTCTGAAGATGCCAAGGTACCTCGAAGCAGCGTGTTCATGGCCGTGTCGAGGATATTCCAGACCTCCTGCCGGCGTCCATTGGAGACGCGCCGTGGTATAGCAAGGCCGGGTGGTGGTGGTGGTGGCTCGGTATCGCGTGGGGACTGTGAGGCAAAGGAGCTGCGATAACCATTTTTTCCTCCAGAATCCATGCTATCGGGAACCCTCCAGCAATTGGCTACTCCTTAGCTATCTTGGCGACAAGGCCATGTGCGACGTTATCGGAAGCCGGGCGGGATCCTCTCAGCTCGGGGGGAGCGCTTCGTCATCTCGCAGCAAGGCGGCGATCCGTTGGGTACCTTGACCGGCAGCCCACCTCAGCGTCGTTTCATGCATCCAGCGCTGCCTCCTCCTGTCCCCCCATCACTCAAGACCACATCAATCCACGACTTCCTCGACGACCCCGACCTGCATCCTTTCGACAGCGCCCCGATTCCACGACAACACCTCATCAATTCATTTCTGGACATCTTCGCAGCGGCGCCGACAACCCAACAAAGCCGAGCAAGATGGCCTCCTCGTCGACGCCAGCAACCCCGTTGCTCTAGTACGACCACCCCCTCCCCCTCCTCCTATATCCACTGACACCCACCCCCCCAGTTCCTGCATCGCCCACCGCTCCACGATCCTGAGCGAATGCACCACCTCAGCCTCCTCGCAGACCTCGTCCCTCGCCTCCCTCATCCTCCCCAAGATCGACCACAGCACCCCTCAAAAGCTCACCTACACGCACGGCACGCACCACATCCACTACATCTCCGAGGCCCCCTCGGAGCACCCTGCCTCCAACCCCTCCGCCGGCGGCCTCGTCTTCCTCGTCGTCGCCGACAGCGCCCTCGGGCGACGCATCCCCTTCGGCTTCCTCGTCGAGGCGCGCAACCGCTTCTTCGCGCGGTACCCCGCCGCCACGACCGACTTTGCCGACCTGCCCGACTATGGCGCGGCGGCCTTCAACGGCGACCTGCGCACGCTCATGGTGGACTACGGCACGACGGGGGCGGGGCGCGACGACGCGCTCAGCAACGCGCGCCGCGAGATTGACGACGTGCGCGGCATCATGACGCGCAACATCGAGGGCCTTCTGGAGCGCGGCGAGCGGATTGACTTGCTGGTAGACAAGACGGACCGGCTGGGGGGCAGCGCGCGCGAGTTCCGCGTGCGCAGCCGGGGGCTGAAGAGGAGGATGTGGTGGAAGAATGTCAAGCTGATGAGCTTGCTGGGGCTGGTGTTGGTGTTGATTATTATGACGATTGTCATTTCGATCAAAAGCAATCTTGGTTGAGGGGTCTGTCTCATTCTTTTGTTTGTTCTTCTTGGATTGGTGGCGTTTGGGGGTCTGTCGACAGACGACCGTGTATACAACAGACATTACTGTATTGCTGTCCTGGGGCTTCGCTGCCTTTTACTTTTGTTCGGGTGGATGCATTCGGGGTGAGGGAAAAACGAGAGAACAGACAACAGGTCGCCTCTCGCATCCTATGGGGTAAGCACACAATAGATATCCAACTGATTCGGCTTGCTTTACATCTCAAGTTCACTTTAAAAGAAAATAAACAAGATTTAACTTCCTTGCTAGCTGTGGGATAAAATCTACACTTATCTCATTATATCAACCGGCGCCTGCCCGTCGTCTACTATGTATACACAGCTCATCCTGACCTTGGCCTCCACTTCTTCCCCCAACCCGCTCACAACCGCGACCCAGTCACCCCGTTACACCTCTTCGCATCCTGATAGGCATACCCGTGCACAACCGGGCTCCCCTGCGCCGCCGATGCATTCCCGAGTGGGGAGGGCTGCCTCCGCAGCTTGTCTGTGAAGAAGACAGGATGGCAGTGTGACGCGTTCCAGGCCGTCGGTGCCAATGATGGCAACGATCGCGGGTTTGCCGGTGCGGCGAAGACGGCGGGTGCTTTTGGAGGTGGGAGTGTAACCATTTTCTATGGTGGTGAGAGGGAGAGTCGTGTACCGAGGTACGGAGAGAAGGTCGGCGGAGTTAGGTGGTTTTGTGCAATTAGGTGGGCAGGTCGGTCGGGATTGGAGCCCGCTTCGTCGAGTGTTTATTATCGTATGTTCTGGCTTGGCATAGTTTTGCGCGTGCGGTGATTCTTTGGTGTTTGGAGCTTTGATGAGGATGGATGCGAGGTAGATGTGTCGTCATTGATGGTTGTCGCGGCTTCACGTGTAAAGACTGCCGGGATCAGAGGCAGCCCCGCTTATATCGCCAGCACCGAGTTGGAGGACACAGGTCTGACAATCCCAATACAACGCACCCAGAGTTGATTCTGGATGCCAAGTATTAAAAGGGCAAGTATCAACTCGCAGATGGAGCAGCCTTGCCACCGTTCTTTGCCTTTTTCGCATTCTTGCGTTTCCCCTTGGCGATGGCGTCGACGAGGGCCTCAATCTCCTCGGCCTGTGTTGCCTTCTTTTCTTCCTCTTCCCGTTCCTTTTGCCTCTTCTTTTCATGCGCCCTCTTAATCGCTGCCTCCTTCTCTGTCCGCTCAATCAGCTTGTCGCTCGACTCCCACAGCTTCTTGGCCACCTCCTCGTCCTTGACGTCCTTCCTCGCGCAGTCCACCTCTATGCACTCCTTGATGAGCTTCCCTCCCTCGCCGCGGACGAGGCTGGATTCCAGCGCGGCGTACAGAATGGACTGTGCGCCCTGGGAGGGACTCTTTAGGAACAACCACCAGAAGGCGTACGTGACCATGTAGATCAAGAGTCCAAACAGCGACCCCCGCGCGAGCCACCGTCTCATGCCCGGCGTCCTCGTATACCCCGGGTCGACCATCAGCGTCCGCGCCGTCATGGGCAGCGAGTCCGGCCGCTTGTACGCGTCGAGGTGCTTCTGGTACGCCTGGCAGAACACCATGAGCGCCAACTTGCTCTGCGCATAGGCCGTCCGCGGGGTCCACCTCTTCTTGTCCAGCGCCGAGTCCAGGGGCGGCGACGAAATGTATGTCGAGCAGGTCGGCACGATGATGCGCACGTCACGGTCGAACGGCTGGGCTCTGATCGCCGGGCTCAGGATGCTCAGCAGGTGGAAGTTGGCGAGGAAGTTGACCATCCATGTGGTCTCGACGCCCTCGGCGGTCTCGGTCCGCGCACCCCCTGGCGGCGTCATGGTCGCGGCGCACAGTATGATCATGTCGAGGCGGCGGGGCGGGGCGTTGTCGACCCAGCGTGTGGCAAACTGGCGGATGCTGTGCAGCGAACTGAGGTCGGCCTGCTCGGCGTAGATGAGCTGGTTGTTGGTGCGCTCGCGCAGGTCGTCGATGTACTCGACGAGGAAGGGGTCTGATGGGGGTTGGCGCGTGAGAAGCACGAGTTGGGCGCCGCGACGGCCCAGCTCAAAGGCAGTCTCGGCACCGATGCCGGAGGTGCCGCCGGTCATGATAATGACGCGGCCGTGCATTTTCCGGTCGGAGATACAGATGGCACCCGAAGCGTACCGTTTGGTGAGGGCGACGGCCGAGAGGGAGCCGCCGACCTTGGCAATGAGCCACGGGCTGGGCATCCATGATGGCAGGCCGTCGAGGTACAGGCTGGCAATAAACGGGAGAGGCATGGTTGGAAGAGCGTCGGCGCTATACGATCATCTCGATTTTGGTGTTGGCGGGTGGTGGGAAGTTGACCAGACGATGTTGGAAAAGAAGAGCTAAGGTTTGGAGATTTCCAAGGTGCACGACAGCAGCCATCCGGCGCGTTGTCCACCTGGCGAAATGTTACGTACCCCCCCCTGTCTGCCGCTGATTGGGAGGGCCAGGGCCCCTGGCAGGCAACCATCCCGCTAAAGAGCCGCAGGCACATCTTGAACCTTGACGTAACTTCGCATCTTCAACACCACTACAAAAACCACCACAAAATGAATCGGGAACGAGCCCGCGGGCACAACCCAGATACCGAAGACGACGACGGCTTTGATCCAACCCCTCTAGAAAACCAGCGCGGCTTCGGCGCCGGCCTCCACAAAAAGAGAATCGCTTTCGTCCCCGCCTCGGCCTCCAACGGTCAACTCACCACCACCACCAACCCCCAACAACGCCCCGTCCAAGATATATCCTCCCTCTACCTCAACCTCGTCCTCCCCTCCACCGCCCGAAAGCCCAACCCCGCCCCCCCAGAACCCACCACCCTCTGCACAGTCTGCAACCTGTCCTTCACCCCCCTCACCGGCACTCAAGAACCACCCCCAAGCGACCCCGCCACAACCTCAACCCCCCACCACTCCTCCCTGGCCCATCAACTATGCCTCCCACACTCCCACCCCCCCTCGGCCCTCGACCGCTCCCGCATGGGCCTCTCATACCTCTCGACACACGGCTGGGACCCAGACGCGCGGCGCGGGCTCGGCGCCGCGCAGCAGGGGATCCAGTTCCCCGTCAAGGCCAAGGCCAAGGAGGACAAGTTGGGCGTGGGGATGGCGGGGCCGAAGAATGGTGCGGTGGTGGTCAAAGAGAAGGAGCGGCTGCTCGACGCGGGCAAGGTGCGCAAGATGGTGGCTGAGGAGAAGAGGCGGGTTGAGAGGATACGGACGGAGCTGTGTGGGAGGGGGGGGGATTTGGAGAGGTATCTTGGCAAGGGGGCGGTTGGGTGAAGGGGTGGGTTTGGGATGAGGTGGGATGGATGGGATGGGATGGGCGTTTTGGCATTTTGGAAGGATTGATACCCCGGGTTGGCATATATTGGTTGAGAGGGAGGGGAGGTGCAATTAGACTGGGTCTCGCGTTGGGATTCCGAATTCATTTGCGTAGACGGTTGTGATGGTCGGCTTCAGGCTTCAGTGTCCCTCATGCCAAGGTTGCTTGCTGGAACATGCGTATGTAGGGTAAGTTTCTGCCTAATACAAGCACATACGGCCATAGATAGTGGAAAACTCGGGATCCCGTCCGCTCTCCCATAGATAAGCCACTAATCGCCAGACTAGTAGTTGGGTCGGTGACGACCAGCGAATCCCTGGTGCTGTATGTTTTTGACGCCCTGACCCTTTTCTTTTTTGCCCCTTTCCTTTGTTGATTCTGAACTCATTGGACAGTTTATCTGCTTGATATGGGCGCAATTTCTGAATTCAACGGTCCGATGCCCTTAATGGTCGGGTTCCGGGTTGCCGGGCCTTGCAATCCTTGTGATGGACTCTAATGCTTCCGATACCCTGGATGGTCGGGTTGCCGGGTGGCCGGATGCCGTGATCCATGTAATGGACCCCGATACGCATAAACGGGCGTCCGGCTATCGTCCTTCGCGATGGACTCCGATGTCCTGGATGGTCGGGTGGCCGGTTTCGTTCCTCGAATTGGACTCCGATGCCCTGGATGAACGGGTGGACGGGTATCGTGATCCTCGTGACGACTTCTACTACCCTGGATGGACGGGTTGCCGGGCGGACGGGTTTCGTAATCCGCGTGAATGGACTTCGATGCCCTGGATGGATGGGCGGACGGGTATCGCCCTTTGTGATAGACTTCGATGTCCTGGATGGTCGGGTGGCCGTGTGTCCTTGGTGATGGATTTGATGCCTTGGATGGACGGGTTGCCGGGGCAGTAATGCCCTGGATGAATGGGCGGCTGGTGTTGTGATCCCCGTGACGACTCCAATGCCCCAGCTGGCTGGACGGGCGACCGGGTATCGTGATCCTGGTGGACTCTGATATACTGGATGAACGGGTGGTCGCCTGTCGTCCTTTCCTGATGGACGGGGTGCCAGATGGCTGGGTTGCCGGATGACGGGTTGCCGCGAATCGTGATCCTCGTGGACTCAGATGGCCTGGATGTGCGGGCGGACGGGTATCGTCTTCGTGATGGACGTTGATACCCTGGATGGGCGGATTACCGGGTGTCGTAATCCTCGTGGACTCCAGTGTACTGAATAAACGGGCGGCCAGCTGCTATCCTGCTTGATGGACTCCGATGGCCTGGATGGACGGGTCGCTGGGTGTCGCGATACCCGTGATGGACTCTAATACCCTGGATGAATGGATGGCCGGCCTCGTCTATCCGATTCCGCTCGCAGTATTAGTGTCAGTAACTTTGGCTCTCACCTCTTTGGTTCACATGCAAATCGGTACAAGTCGGGAATGACAATGATATCGGGACTATCATACTATGGGAAACCCAACTGTATCGCCAACGCGTGAAAACGGACGCGCCTCTACCATTGTTTTTTCTCGGGAACCCCCTTTCCACTAATTCCCCGTAAATCCCAATGCCGAAGATTTGCCTGCGATGATGCGCCAACACGATTGTGTTGGCACAACCTTAACCCTCGGCCTCTTTAGGCTCTATTGAGCCTGCGACTTGCACCCACCCCTGTACCCCATCAATTATGTCCATTTATTCTTCCTACAAATGTATTCCCTCTCTATCAAGTTGAATTGCCATGTCGCTCAAACGTAGGCATTTCGCTGGTTTTTTTAATATCCAATTTGATGCAGAATGTCACGGCACATGCCGTGATGATGGCGGTTGGGCCTTATCAGCCTTATAAGCCTTATCGGCAACGGCAAACCCCACTAGATGGATTCCGTCGTTGGAGAGCAGAGCGCTCCGGCTTCCTCTCCTCTCCAACTTCGTTATTCTCCACAATAGCCAAAGAGAGTCCCATCGCAGCCGTGTCTCGATAGTTCCACTTGCGCGCCGTGACACAGAAAATGTCTATGAACTTGAGTACCATGGTTTTCCATGAACTTGACCCCCTGTCATCGCTAGCGCCGTTTTCATTTGTGTGGGGTTTTTCCCTGGTGCTGTATGTTTCTTGAAGAAGGTGCTTGCAAGATTGTAGACGGGAACATGATATTGCTTGCGTGAGGAACAAGAGCAGTTCCTCACCAAGGGGGCTGTCTACCTATCTTATATAGGAAACTATCTAAGTGCTGAAGAGCAGTGTTTTCCCAGGCTTGTCGGTGCCAAGCCTTATCGAGTCCTTGACTCGATGCCAAGACTTCTCGAGTCTCCCCTGTCCGGCCCCCGCGGAGCCCCACACTCATTCTTCGAATGATTGGCTGGCCGCTGCGGTCAGGGGAACCGCGGCCCTGCTTTATTGTGTTTATTATCGAGGCGGGCCCTAAGGGCTCGGCTCGCTGTCAGGACCTAGGTCATGACAACAGCCCCCTTGAGAGAGGAATGCTCTTGTTCCTCACGCAAGCAATATCATGTTCCCGTCTACAATCTTGCAAGCACCTTCTTCAAGTTCTTTGTAGAGCACCCTGTTGTGACGGTAACGACCCGTCTGGACCTTGCGCAACCTTCGTTCCCCACCGTCGATAACACCCACCGCGGCGTCCTGCCTTGCAGTCTGACCCTCTTGGGCACAGGTTGTAACACTTCTGATATGGGGAGCTTTGCGGATCAGATGTCTTCATACCTGCACCCTGCCACATATGAACACCTAGCATGCAACCTCAACCAACTACGACGAACTCCCCTCGCCCTTCCCAACCCCCTCTACCCTTGCCACCCCCTTCTTCCCCCCATCCTCCACCACCGGCGCCCCCGGCACCTCAACCCCCATAACCTGATATTGCATCCCCACATACCCATCACTCACCACCAGCACATCCAGCTTTCTCCCCGCCTGCGTATCCCCAGGGATCTTGATAACTGTCCTCGCCATCGGGCGCGACCCGACATCGACCCCCTTCTGCTTGGGTCCACCAGGCGCCTTCCATCCAACCCGCTTGATAGCCACCACCTCGTCCCGCGCCACGTCGCCAACCACCACGAACCACCCCTCGGTCTGCGGCTTCGGGAACTTGGGCGCCCACATGCGCCCGTCGCGCTCCGTGATGGGGTTCAGCCGGCGCAGCGTGACCACCAGCTCGCCGACGCGGACGGCTTCAGCCTTGACGTCAACGTTCGGGACCGCAGCAGCCGCCTTGGCGAAGCGGTCGACGGCGGCGGCACCCGCCGCGTGGCCGAGGAGCTCTCTTCCGAGGCGCTGCAGCTGCTGCGGGCCCTTGAACGCGCGGCTCATCTCTTGCAGGCTCATGGCCTTGTACTTGTCGTGTTCGACGACGTCGGCGACGCCGGGCAGGACCGACAGCGGGGCGTCGGCGGGCCAGCGGGCGCTCTTGACGCTCTGCAGCAGGGCGATGAACTCGCGGGCGCTCGAGAGGTAGCCGAGCTCGGCGACGACGTCGATGGACGCCTGGATGATGCGCACGGCCTGGTCGAGCACGCTGGTCAGGTCGCCGACGTAGTCGGTGATGGGCAGCGTGACGCGCGACATGTGCGCCTGCAGGAGGAGGAAGGCTTTGACGTGCGGGTCCCACATGGGCAGCCCAAAGGCCGTGGCCGGGAGAGGGAGGCTGCGCGAGAGCTCGGCGTTGATGAGGTCCTCGTTGTGCCGCACTGGTAGCTCGTCGTACTCGGTGG
The DNA here is from genome assembly GCA_027943155.1 of Podospora tetraspora. Taxonomy (NCBI): domain Eukaryota; kingdom Fungi; phylum Ascomycota; class Sordariomycetes; order Sordariales; family Podosporaceae; genus Podospora; species Podospora tetraspora. The sequence continues at coordinate 1,029,400 of JAQKAE010000001.1, read as the reverse complement.
CCAGCGACATCCAGCTGAGCACGTCGAGGAAGGCGGCGCGGGGCTTGGCCTTGGACGCGAGCAGGCGGATCGTCTTGTGGGAGAGGTAGTAGTAGGACATGATCTTGCCGAGCGGGGTGGGGTCGACGTCGCCGTTGGGGAAGACGTCGACGCACTTGGAGTCGGCGAGCTCTCGGAGGGAGTGGTTGATCATCTCGATCATGAACTCGTTGGCGAGCGTCTGCGCCACGGTGCTGTTGTGCTCTTCGGCCGAGATCTCGAGGCCGTAGTAGGATGGGTTCTTGTGCAGGCGACGGAAGAAGAAAGTCCACGTCAGGTAGTCCAGCGCATCCTGCTTGGTGAGGACCGTCTCGGCGCAGATTTCGGCGCACAAATGGTTGTCGAGGACGGTGTGCAGCGACGACTCGACCGGGAAGCCCGTGTGCAAAAAGTGCTTGTAAAAGTCCTTCTTGGCATCCTGCGTAAAGATGCGTGCCACGCCAGAGTTGTCGAACTGCGGACGTCCTGCTCGGCCCAGCATCTGCAGCACGTCGGTGAGGTCCATGTCCTTGTATGCCTCGATTTTGGCATCGTAGAACTGCGTGCCCTTGACAACGACCAAGTGGGCCGGCAAGTTGACACCCCAGGCCAGTGTGCTGGTGGCGATCAGGATCTGGATCTTGTTGTTCAGGAACAGCTCTTCGGCAAGCTGCCGGTCCGACTCGACGAGACCGGCGTGATGGAGGCCAATGCCAAAGCTGATGGCCTCCCTGAGGGCATCGTCCTTGACGCGCGACAGCTGGAGCTGGAGGTCGTCTTCGTCCGTGTGGAGGAACCGCCTTGGGTTGTCCTCCAGTCCGCACATGTTGATGAGATCCTTGGCTGTGAGACGCGTTTGCCGACGCGAGGGCACGAACACAATGACGGGTTTCTCGGGACTGTGGTTGAGGATGGCGAGGAACGTCGGGCGATTCATCGACTGCATCAGCGGACAGAATCCCCTGACTTCCGGGAAGCCGTCGATGTACAGCTCCAGCGGCACCGGTCGGACCGAGTGTCGGAAGTTGAACAATCCTTCCTTGACGCCGAGCCAGTTGGCAAGGTCCAATGCGTTGGCGCATGCGGTAGACATGCCGAGCAGACGAACTGCATTCTTGGTCGAAGACGCAATGTAGTTCATGCGGGAGACAATGATCTCCAGAATGGGACCTCGGTCGCCCGCAAGAAGGTGAATCTCGTCAATAATGACCAAGCTGACCTTTCTCACGTAGCTTCTCGTCTGCCAGCTACGCGAGATGCCATCCCACTTCTCGGGCGTAGTGATAATGACGTCGGCGTCCTCAATCGTTCGCGTGTCCGGCGTGTTGTCACCGGTCAACTCGACCAGCTTCAGCCCGAGCGGCTTTGCCAGACGGGCACCCCAGTCCTTGACACGCTCGCGGACGAGCGCCTTCATCGGCGCAATGTACACAACCTTTGACCCGGGACGCTCACGGAACGCCCACCACATGGCCAGCTCGGCAGCTACCGTTTTTCCACTGCCAGTAGGCGACCCGAGCAGGACGTTGGCGGGCCGGTGATATAGCGTATGGAACACCTGCGTCTGCATCGGGTTGAAGAACTGAAACCGCTTTGCGTAAATCTCCTCCAGCACCGAGTTCTTGAGGGCTGAAACGTGCAGCGGCTGCAGGTTAAGCAGTTCAGTGTAGACACTCTCGGTATCAGGGCGAATGAGATGCTGGAACGAGACTGGAGTCACAGTCTCTGCGCCCAGCCAGCGATCGGAAACCGCCCTCACGTAGATCTGATTCGGGAGCGGATCAGAGAGCGGGATCGTAAAGTTGAGCTCATGAGCATCATGCAGCTTTCTCCGACTCAGCAGGAAGAACTCGTGGTGGTAGATCTCGGACGTCTCCGAGTTCTCAACCCAGATGTAGTACGACTCGGAGTTTCCATGAAGCTGGTCATTCCAACGGAAATCCGGGTGGATGAAGAGCTTGATCCTCAGCACATCGCGGTTGAGGGGGGCGATCTCGGCCTCCACACTCAGCGTCGGAAAGTTGTTGAGGAGCTTGGCAATCTGCTTGCCCATCGAAAAGTTGTTGACCAGATTCCCAATCTCGGCGGGTTCCATGTCGCGGAGAGACTCGATCACCAACGACTCCTTGGCGTCCAGATTCATCAGAATCGGCCTGGTAAGGTTGAACTGGTGGAAAGGGTGCTGGAAGCCCCAGACGCGCTTCTCGATCGACTTGGCCAGGCTGAGAAGAACCAGGCACTGGTATCCCCACCGCCTGTTGAGAGCAATCATGAACAGCGCGCGGCAGATGCGGCCGGCCTGCTGGGAGACATAATTGAGATCGTTGTTGAGCGCAAAGTCTTCCGGCTGCCCCCTCGAGATAAACATCTGTAGCAGGATATTCGTCTTTGCCTGAGGTGTATCGATGCCCTCCTTCACCTTGTACGGGACAAAGTACTCGCTGTGTCTGAACTTGGTGAGCTCGTCGGCCTCGCTGTTTCTCGACTGGATGTTGTCGAACTCGCCACTGAACGAGATCATCTTGAGGATGTCCTCCACCTCCGACAGCGGCTTCATGAGTTTGTTGAAGATCTGGATACTTGTGTGTTGGATGTAGTACTGGCTGGCGATGCGACCGATGTCCTTGCTACGGAGCTCCTCGGTGTTTTCGTTAAAAACAATCATCTGGTTCTGCTGGAGCGTCCTCGCTGCCTCGGTGGCCAGCTTTCGCCGTCTCAGCACCAATGCCTTGTCGTCATTGTATTCGGACCAGTCGATTCCGTAGGCCATGGGATTGCGCTTCATGCGAACGTAGAGGTACGAGTAGCTGATCCACTTGACCGCCTCGGATATCGAAGTAACCGTGCCCAGCGCAATCTCAGCATTCAGGTTGTCAACGAGTTTCGCAGAGAATCTGGACTCGATGGGCAACTGGTCCGTCACCGCGGTGAGGTAATGCGCCAGCTTGTCTTGCGAGGTACAGATCATACCGATACCGACGTCCTCGAACTGCGGACGACCGGCACGACCAAAGATCTGTAGGACGTCCAGAATTCCCAGGTCGACAAACCTGCCTTCCTGGGCGCTGTAGACCTGCGTCCCCTTGATGACGACGGCCGCCGCCGGCAAGTTGACACCCCACGCCAGAGTGGCGGTACAGCAGAGCACCTTCAAGACGCCCTCGCCAAACAACCTCTCCATGAGATTTCGATCTGACCTTGCCATGCCGGCGTGATGGATGCCTATCCCCTTGGGGATCAGCTCCCGAAGCTCGCGGGATTTGCAGGACCTGACATCGCGCATCGCGGCCTCGTATCGTTCATGGCCCGTCGGATCGAAGAGGCTGACGGTGCCCTGGTCAATGGCCTTCTCATAGAGCATCTTGGCCGTGCCTTGCGTGTCTTTTCGCGAGTGCACAAACACCATGACCTGGTGATCGAGCTCGAGCATCGACTCCACCTTTTCAAAAGCAACCTGGTCGAGGTTGTCCCTGGACTGCTTGCTGCCCGCTTTGCCCTTGACGCCGATAAAATGCTGCTCCAGCGGAACCGGTCGAAACGAAGCGTCAAAGTAAAAGAGCCCGGCCTGCTTGTTGACTCCAAGGAAGTCGGCCACGTCGACGTAGTTTGGCAGGGTAGCACTGAGGCCGACGACGCGGATGAGCGACTGCGTGCTCTCAACCTGCCTCTGCGTTCTGGCCACGAGGGATTCGAGCACGGCACCTCGCTCGTCGTGGAGCATGTGCACCTCATCGATGATGAGCAGCCGCACCTTCTGGACCAGCTCCGTGTCGCCGGTTCCCTTTCTCGTCACCACGTCCCACTTCTCCGGAGTCGTGACGATGATTTGCGTCTGCACAATCTCGGACTTGGTCAAGTGCATGTCGCCCGTGTACTCGCGGCACCGGATTCCCAACCAGGCGAGCCTTTTACCGAGCTTGTCTGTGATTTCGGCCGCGAGCGCCTTCATCGGGGCAACATAGACAATCTTGAAGTCCTCCGCGCGGACCGCAAAGTCGCTGGCCTGGTGGTCCTCGAACGGACTAGGCGTGAGATACTGCCCGATCGTATGAAGAACCGTCAACATGGCGGCGTCCGTTTTTCCCTGCAAGCAACCCGTCAGCCACTCTCCTCTCTCAAACCACCTCCCAACAACAACTTACCGCACCCGTCGGCGCACAGATAAGCATATTCTCGCTCGTCTTGTACGCCACGGGGTACACCAGACTTTGCATGCGATTCAGCGCCTTGTACCCCCTAAACGTCCTCCGACACAACCCATCCATCTCGTCAATCTCCACCAACCTCCTCCCCACCCCGAGCACCCCCGTCTTCCCTGCCGGGATCGAGTACTCCTCATACCGCTCAAACTCCTCCCTAGTACTCCCCACCGGCAGCGCGAACCTCTTCCCGGACGCGCTCAACGTGTTCCCCGCCGCAAATGCGCGGTACACATGCGGATACTCCTCCTCCTTGCCCGCCTCCTCGGCCAGCGGCGCAAACTTGTGCTGCCTGTCCTGCTGCTTCAACGCCGCCTCCCGCTGCGCTTTACTCAGCAACCGCACGCCCGGCGCAATCTCCCTTCCGCCTCCCCCGGCCGCCGCTGCCGCTTGCGCAACCTCATCCCGGTGCGACAGCAGCTCAATGACAAAGTCAAGGTCATCAAATCCCACCAGGTCCGTCAGCGCCGACTGCCGCTGCTCCTCGCCGCCGCTGCTGGCCGCGAGGATCTCGAGGATCTGCGCCTGCAGCGCGCCGGGGTCGAGCGCGCCGGACCGCCGCGCCGAGATCTCGGCGCAACGCGTGGCGAGCCAGTCGGCGTCGTAGCCGGTGCCGGTGCTGGGGCCGGGGCGGTCGACGCCGTCGCCGCTGTCGTCGTCAAAGTCGAGGGCCTCGAGCTCGTCGTCGGAGATAAAGTCCCAGATGTCGCGCGGGCTGGTGCGCGGCTCGAAGGCGATGTCGATGTCGTCGTCGGACCAGTCGCTGGTGGTGCTGTGGGGTGGGGGCGGGGGCGGAGGGAGGGCGGCGACGGCGGCTTTCATGGTGGCGAGCTGGGCGAGCCATTGTGTGGCCGTTGGGGGTTGATCTGCCATTTTGGGTTTCTGTTCTTGTGTTCTTCCACTGTTGGGTGTGGTTTGGGTTGAGTTCGCTGATTGATGTGAGGGAAGGCTCGAAGGCAAGGCGGTATCGCCTGATTCAAGTGATCAATCGCTCAACGGTGAAATGAACGTGAGAGATTCAACGAGTGGAATGGGTTCGAAAATCAGGGCGATGAGGTTATGGCCGCGGTTGGGAGTCGTGCCATCCGGCGATTGACTCACTGGCCGTGTCTTGTGTGTTGTAGTTGGGACAAATCATGATGATGAGGGGCAAGGATGACAGCGGAGAGTCGCACCCTAACCCTCGCGAGGCACATCCCCGATCAGAAGGGAGATGGGAAGCGGGATTACGGATCCTACTTCTCTGTTCCCAGTGATATTGGAAAGATCTCATGGTAGGGGAGTACGTAGAAGAGGCAAGCAGGGGGAAAAGGGACGATTCGACCTGCACAAGCACCACCCCTCGCTCATAGAACCACTGCTAGGACACGGTATTGCTTTCCACCCACACCAAGTATGTACGTAGAGGCACTCAAAACCGATACTAGGAACCACAGCTTCGCATTGTCAGACCCCCAACTCCATGACCAAAAAGGAATTGCTTCTCCTGCCCACCTCCCTCCTTCCCTCCTTGCCCTACGCGCAAACCGGCCCAAGCAACCCTAAATGCCCTCCTTCGTCTACAGAAGCTGCAAAGAAAAAAATGAAAGAAACAAAAAGGAGAAAACGGTAGTAAGACCACGAAAGCCTTCGTAATCGTACAGTTGTGTCATGGAGTGTCCTCGTCGTCCGTCGGGATTATCTCGTCCCCTCTTCATAGGCCATGACGTTATTTTTGCAGTTCCCTCCCAGTCTTCAGGCATCAAACTCCAATCACTCCTCGTCTCTGTGGGATCGCTTGCCCAATGCGCTCTTCTGCCGTAGTAGAACTCCCGGTCAGGGATTCCACTCTTGCAAGTCCCCCGTGTCGACTTCCACCTACCCCGAGACCGTCAAACGCTCCAACCCCCTGTCAAACAGCGCACGTGGACGCCCCCGACGTTCTTCAGCAGCATTTGCTCCCCCCAGCCGATCCGCTCTGGTCACCCACGTTGACATTTTGCCCGGCGGCGGGCTCGTTCTTGGACGTGTCCACGATTCTCTTCTTGATATCGGCGGCAAGGCTGAAAAACGCCTCTTCGATGTTCTTGTTCGTCTTGGCCGAGACCTCGAGGAAAGGGATGCCGAGCTCGTCGGCGAGCGCCTGGCCCTGTTCTGTCGACACGGCGCGCTTCTCTTCCCAGTCGCACTTGTTGCCAATCAGGATCTTGTTGACGCCCTCGGTTGCGTGTTGCTCGACGTTGGCGAACCATGTTCGGATGTCTGAGAGGTACACTTGTTAGTTTGATGCTCTCTCCGTAGCCTCGTCACCCATAATCCCCCTGCAAGTGCTTGGCGCCGGCGAGACGTACTGTTAAAAGACCGCTCATCCGTGACGTCGTAGACGAGCAAAATGCCCATGGCGCCTCGGTAGTACGCGGTCGTGATGGTGCGGAACCGTTCCTGGCCGGCCGTGTCCCATATCTGCAACTTGACTCGCTTCCCGTCCAACTCAATCGTCCGAATCTTGAAGTCGATGCCGATCGTTGTGATGAAGGAGGGGGTGAACGAGTCTTCGCTGAAGCGCAGCAGGCAGCAGGACTTGCCCACGCCCGAGTCGCCGATCAGCAACAGCTTGATCTGTATCCCGAAATGTCAGCGCGATATAGAGGACGACCGACGGCGCCTTGCCGCGACGTGCGCCGCCGCGACATGCGACGTGGAGCGGGCCGGGTACCAAGAAGTCGTAGTTCCTGTTGCTGGACATCTTGAATGTGTAGAGGCAGTTGCGTCTGCCTTAAAATGCTCGAACTCGGCGTTGATTCAGAGAGGTGTCACGGAGGAGGATGTCGTCGGGTTTCGCGTGCGAGGGGAGAGGGGAGAGGCAATACGGGGTCGGGATGAGGATGCTGCGAGGCTAGATGATGACGAGATGGTGGAGCGACGTATGCAGTATGGCGATGCGGCCAAAATCAAATGTCTTCGTCGGCGGTTTTCGGACGGGGGTAGGCCGTGGTGTTTGTCGTCGCGTTGGTCTGACCTGGACGGGGGGCACAAGGTCACGTTAGTCGTGCCAGTGGGGAACAAGGTGTCTTGAGGATGGTGTATTTGGCCGGTCAACAGATGCGGTCGATGGGATGCGTCGCATGCGAGGGTTGTGGCAGAGCGGGACGGATGGACAAGGCGTTTGACCGAGACTGGCAAAGGGCAAAGGACATGGATGGGCGCCCACATGGACACCGAACTGAAGGCTGACGCACACACCTGTTCCGGGGCCAAAAGTCGCTGATGGGAATGTGATGGGAAGACAGCCACCTGGAAATCAGTATCGGGGGTGGCGGGTACTCGGCGCGGTTTGGGATCCGTCTGCGAGGCGTCGATGGAGACGAGCAACGAATAACAGAACTTGTGAAGGCGGCAGCAGATGGGGAGGAATAAACACCCGAATAAAGGCGGATTGTCCGATTGTCGAAAGTCGGTCGGTTGTGACGTCTCAGGGCGATGCAATGGGCAATGATGATCCAGAGTCCAGATGGTCGTGAGCCGCAATCAATCTGCACCGGGACAGCGCCTCCAGGCTGTCGCCCCCTGTGATTGGCCCCCACTACAGCCAACAGAGGCGTGGGTCTCAGGTCGGGAGTGACTGCATGCCCGTTGTCTGGAAGGCGGTGAGACTGCCAAAGCCCATGGTCCACCTGAACCCCTTTCCCTATCGCTATCGGGATTTAAACCCACCACCCCCTTGACTCTATCAGCCTTCTCGACAACGTTGAACCTCTCGTGGAACAAATGTTGTGATTTATCCATTGATGCATTCGCCACTAATGTTGCTATAGAGAGCTCTAGCATCAGATATTTTCTTCAGTTCATCTTGCTCAGCCACTCGGCATAAGCCCACCGAATCCTGTCCAGCGCCCTCATCTGCACGTTAAGCCCCCTGAGGTTGGCCAGCTCATCAACATCCTCGATAAACTCCTTCTCGACGTCTCCCGGGAGCACACCATGCGCCAGTTTCCTGAGCACATGAACCTCGCTGATCAGGAGCCCGTGGTCTTTGTAGGAGATGACGCTCGTCTGCGAGGGTGTGGCCTCGGACAGAATCTTGTCGATCCTCCGCAAGACACGAATGCTTCGCCTTGTCTTTTGTCCCTGGCGGACACCCTTGCGGCTCCAGAATGTGGCCCTGATATATTGGAAGAGGCCAACAGATACTACACAACATTAGCATATGCCTCAAGGTTGCAACCAACATCGCTGTTAGAATGGACTCACCGAGTATCCCAGGCGTCAGTCCGACAAATCCAAAAACCAGCTCCTGGCTCCTCAGTAGCGCATCGATACCGCTGATGGCAACCTCCAGGTCGACCTTGGTCTTTTGCACTTGGATGAGCAACGATCGGACCAGATCACCCTTGATGGCACCGACAAACGGCTTCCTCATGTCCCGCTCGTAGGCCTTGAGAATGGGCGTCACATCCCCCTCCTTGACTCTGGATCGAATTTCTGCAATTTGGGTTTCAGTGATGGACGAGGCACCGACAGACACGTCGGGCTTGTCAATGGCAAAGTCGACCACCATCCGCTCCAGGCTCTCCCGATCCGCCTTGAGGCTGTCCCGGCTCATGATGGCGATCTCGCTCGTCGTGTCGTGGCGTATCGTGCCAATGATCTTGCGGACGGGTTCCACCACCCAGTTGAGCCAGAAATCGCGCGTCGTCACTCCAAAATCACGAATCCAAGCGACAATATCCTCCTTTCTGTTGACCAAGATACGGAAAATCGTCGACGACGACACCAGCAAGGCCATGGCGGGTATCCAGTATCGTATCAAACGAGGTGGTCTCCCGTTTTGGCGGGCAACATCGGCCATGTTGTTGACATGGGATGGCAGCCCTGTCTCCAGGATCTCGAGGATGCGCCGGGCGAGGATGGCGGGCCGTTCGGGTTCGACAGTGTACTCAGCATGAATCGAGAGTTCCGGATCTTCGTCGACGCCGGCAAAGACCTTGTCTTCGTACTCGGAGAGCCCGACCTCGACGACATGTGTGTTCTTCAGAATCATGTCCATCAAGGCCACGCTCCGCTCCAACAGCCCCTTCCACTCTTGCAACTCCTGGTCGCTTTCGCCATCGTCTGTCGTCGCGTTGAAACTGAGGCCTTCCATCATGAGGATACCCAAGCCTGTGGCGCTCATCTCTCGGAGTTTGCGTAGCTGGTGCTGCTTGCGACGGGCCTCGGCACGACCTACCCCGACATGGGAGAACACTCTCCGTCGAAGATCATGAAGGGTCCTCTCTGCGATGCTCTCACGCACAATCGAGTAGAACTGCCGCCATTGCTCAGACACGGTTTGCTTTCTAGCAGGTGGTTGCTCGGCATCGGATTCCTTGGCCGCCGCAGTCTCCTCGTCAGCCTCACCCTCGTCACGTCCTTCTCCTGGAACCAGTGGTAGCTTGGCGAGTCGAATGGATTGTATCCGTCGTAATCGGTGAAACTTTTCGAGACTGTCCGAGTAAATGTCTTTTGACCAAGTCCACATGCGCAGGGGGGAGGTCTGCGCAGTATACAGGGTGCTGCTCCAGTAGGAGCCCAAGACGTCATCCCAGTACCAAATATCGTCGCTCAGGGGGGTGACTTGTTCCAGCAGAGTACTGAGAATGAGACCGTATGTCTGCACGGTGGCTTTGCCGACCAGCAGCCACTCGATTTCCGTCTCATACCGACTCTTGGCGGCGAGTTGCTGGATGGAAGGTTCCGCGGTCAGGCCAGACTGCAAGAGCAAGGACTGGATCCGATACGAGTTCAACGGCGCGCCGGAGGAAGAACTGGACGAGAGAGACTTGACGATGTGCACAAGCTCGTTGATACGCGGAGACGACAAGGAAGCTGCGGCCGAGTAAAGGCCTGCCTGGCCAGCCGAGCCATCATACGACTGATCCTCCGGGTCCTGGTCATTCACCGCCAGAGGTACCACTGCGATGCGTTCAATGTGTGCGTCTAGGCGACGCAGTTGGCTGTATCACAGATGTCAGGGTCAATCTAACGGTACTTCGTAGTGGGGGCAAAGAGAGTGGCCGTGAAACCTCGGAGAATACTAACTCGGCCACAATCGACATGGTTGCGTCCTCGAGCTCGGTGTACTCGGGCGCCCTCGGGGGGGAGGCTCTCGGGGGGAAAGGGGGTCCACGTGGTGCTGCCGGGGCGATGCGTCAGAGTGGCGAGTTGAAAATGGCCAGGCGGAAGTGTCAAAAAATCAGGTCATCCAGGTTTGCCCGGATGCGGTTGCTGCCGAGCGGCAACCGTTGCTCTGGGTCGAATCGGCAGTCTTGTGGAGCTGCTCTTGGGCCCTGGATTTCAAATAGGGAGCATCAAAGATGGGCTGTGTTTCCGTCTCCCTGCTCAGTTGACGGGTTCGCGGGTATCGAGTGAGGCTGGGCCGTGTTGGCTCGTTGGATGTTGTTGGGCCGGACTAGGGAGTTCGGGGCAAGTCGATGATGAACCAGGACAGAGCAAAAAGAGCTCCCCCGGATACAAGCAAGGTGCAAGGCTCAATGTTGAAGAGAGGTTCGCGATGTTGTTTCCCCTGCAACGGCTGGTGCCGATTCGTTTCATCCGGTTTCTCGAAACCCACCTCGACTCGGTGCGTTTGCATTCGTCGATGATTTCATCGTGCCATCCAGGTGCCACCCACTTTGACAGGAGTACGAATACGACCACCCCGCTTATATTGAGGTACCGGGGAGTGTCTGGTTATCGGATATGTGCCACCTCCAGATTGCTGAGGACATCATTTGAGGGCATGTCAAAAGCCCTGATCCTCCCTATCCAATCCAATTTTCGCATAAACGCACTAGATGTCGATTTCTTGAAGCTGGTCCTGGCCGTGTCACTAACATTTGTACCTGCCTCGCCTGCATGTTAACCGACTGCCAGTGTCTCCAAGGTATGCACGTAGGGAGAAGGCTGCCCACTTAATCGGCATGCAGGTATCGGTGCATCTAGTCCAGGCCGACCGATGCATGGCCCTGCACAAAATCCCATCTCGATAGGGGGTCGTTCAGATGACTGGTCAATGGGTCAGGTGGGTGGGGCCCGGAAGACGGAACTGCAAGCTTGGGTGTGGCCCGATTTTCAGGGTGATGTGGGCGGTTAGTCGCCCATTGGCCGAGATTAGGTTCCTGTTGAATGGATCCCCAGCGGCGTGCTCTGGCGACTCTCGCTCGGTTCTGGCGTCGCCTTTCGATAAAAAACCCTCCCATCCCAATCACCCTCTCATTCGTTTCCTCACTCACCGACCGCGACACGCGAAAACCACCCCTTCGACGGTTGGATAATTACGTCCCGGCACATTCCTGACAAAACCACCTACCCGCCTCCTCTACCGCTGGCAGTGCTCGAGGCGCGGCGCCCCTCGTCTTTCGCCCATCATGGTCACCACCATTGCCACCACCATGCTGTGAGTACCTCGACGGTCCGTCGCAGTCGCCGCGATCCAATGTGCTGACCGTCTTCCACACAGCAACGCGACCGTCTCGGGTCTTAATAATTCCACAAACTACTACGACATCCTTGAGGAAATCGCAAAGTACAATGTACAACTCAACTGGGCCGAGCGCCTCTGGGCGGTACGCGCATCCCCCTCGACCATCCTCGAGACCCCGAGACCCCAAGATTGCGATTCTAACAACCCCAATAGGCTTGGTACCTCTGGATGCAAAACGACGTCCTGGCGACGGGAATCCTGAGCTTCGTCATGCACGAAGTTGTGTACTTTGGCAGGTCACTGCCCTGGATCATCATCGACGCCATTCCCTACTTCAACAAGTACAAGATTCAAAAGGTCGGTCCTCGCCACCGCCCGCCAAGGTGTGCGCCGTGTCGCTGACAAACGTGTAGGAAAAACGCCCGACTTTCAAGGAGCAATGGGACTGCGCCATGCTCGTCCTCCTCGGCCACTGCACGGTCGAGCTACCTCAGATCTGGCTCTTCCACCCCATCGCGACCTACTTCGGCATGGACTACGGCGTCCCTTTCCCCAGCGTCACGAAAATGGCCATTCAGATCATCATCTTCTTCATCATCGAGGATGCCTGGCACTACTGCTTCCACCGCGCGCTCCACTACGGTTTCCTGTACAAGTCGATCCACAAGCTGCATCACACCTACAGCGCGCCCTTTGGCCTGACTGCCGAGTACGCATCCCCTATTGAGGTCATGCTTCTCGGATTCGGCGTCGTCGGGACGCCCATCCTCTGGGTCCTGTTCACCAACGACCTGCACCTGTTCACCATGTACGCTTGGATCTTCTTCCGCCTCCTCCAGGCCATCGACGCGCACAGCGGCTACGACTTCCCCTGGAGTCTGCGCAAGTTCATCCCCTTCTGGGCCGGCGCCGACCACCACGATCTGCACCACGAAAAGTTCATCGGCAACTACGCCTCCAGCTTCCGCTGGCTGGACAAGATCTTTGACACCGAGGCTTTCCCCGAGGCGCAGAAGAAGCGCCGCGAGAAGAAGATGGCGCAGATGAAGGCACGCAAGGCGCAGTAAATGCTGCCTTATGTCAAATGTCGCAACGCCATTTGAGGGATCTCACCGGTGATCCCCTCTAACCTAAACCGAGTCCCGCAACAGAGGACGGCCGCGACGATGGAACTCGCACGCCATGCACGGGCAACCGATCCAGCGGGGGTAATGACAGCACGCACACACGTCGCAGCGCAGGAGACCTAGCGGTAGCCGTGTGGGAGCGGGAGCCTGAGCGAAGCACGCTCCGGGGGTAGAGACGTTGGTGGTTCAACGATCTGCAAGCTTCCTTGTATACATACACTTCTCTAGACGCATTTGTAATGGCATAGACTCCACCTAATTAATACAAACGAAGAAATCTCACAAACGGCCCTTTTGCCCTTGCTGTGTGAGAGTCAGTGTGGATTCGCATTACTTGCAGCAGTCCCCCGATCCGGTGACAGCCTTGTTGGTGAGGCTGCAGAGCTGGGATGAGGCGCTTGCATCCTGGTCCTTGGTAGACTCCTCCACAACCTCGCCAAAATCCCGCGCCAGCGCGTCACAAGTAGCTGCGAGGTCGAGGTCCTTGGACGAGAGGCCCTTGGGGTTGTGCGTCGTCCAGCGGATGAAAGTTGTGTTGAAGACCTGTTGGATGTCACTTGAAGTTCGAAAGGGACGGCCTCTCTGAGGATCAAAGAACATTGAGAGGAACGGGACCTACATTGGACCACTCAGGGTGGTGGTTCTTGAGCTTGCATTGCAGCGAGACGGCGGTCATGAAATCCTAGCGACAAAACTCTGCGTTAGGCTTTTGTGTATGTAGCTGTTGCACGACTTGTCAACAAAAAAAAGGGGGCAGGCAACATCACTGGCTGACAACCACCTCCGTCCCGTGTCACCACCCCCCGCCCATCTCCCCACCATACCAAAGAAAGGCAACACAACAACCCAACTAGTAACAACAACAAGAGGGCGCACAAAAATAGGGGCAAACAGAAGACATACCCAAGTCTTGGCAAACGTCTTGAACCGAAACATCCGCTCAACACCCTCCCCGTCAGCCGTCAGCGTCCACCGCCCACCACTACCATCTGAGGCGAGGAGCGCTGACAGCGTCTTTTCTGACGCTGCTGCGTCGGAGCCTTGCGAGAATCGCGGCTGTGTCGGTGGGTGTTGTTGTTTCTGTGGAGACGAGGTCATCGTGCGTGCTTGCACTGCTTGCAAGGGGCGATATTTTGCGGTGAGGCGGGGAATGGTCCGGTGGGAGAGGGTTGGTGGGATGCGAAAGAGGAGGTGAAGGGGCTTGTTCATGGTTGGTGTTTTTGGGTGGTTGCCGGGTTTGCGTGGCTGGATATGACGATGTTTTCATGAGATCTCGGGAAGGTGGTGTTTTTGTTTGGGTGAGGAAGGGGCTTCAGTTTGGTTGGCAGGGTTCCGTGGTGGAGAGGAGGGTTAGGGTTGGGAACAGGACGACGCACGACTGGAGGGTCCCATTTCAGTGGGACTGGAAAGCGTGGAACAGTCATCACGATCAGGTCATACACTAGAATCAGATCATGTGATAGTGTTTGAAGTGGCCGTCTTGTTTGTTTGGGAGTGCTACAAATCGAGAGGGTTCATGGAAACTTTCTGCGAAGGGACATGGAGGAAGCGAGCCGACTCCGCACATCTGATCCGGCACGATGCGTTCTAGGATACGTCAAGTTTCACGGAACAGATCGGATGCCGCGGTTTTCGAAATATTACTGATCCTGGGTTTGCCGATTCACCGCTTCCCCGCATCTCGATGCTGCCGGATGGGCATGGGCTAGGGCGGGCAGTCCTCTCAGTGTCGTGGTGAAAGGGGCATTGGGTATGGTAAACACAGCACCGCTTCGACCAAGAAGACAGGCAGGCAGCGGTATTGGGGGCGGCATGAGGGTTTGTGGACGTATCCCGAAGCAGAAAACGAGGCCGTGCTTCCGACTTGCCTAACCCTTGATCAGTTTGATGCAGTGCCGCTGCAAGGGATCGTCGAATCGAGGATGCGAGCAGCACCAGAACTTTCGATGCCACGATATAGCAAGCGTGGCATTGTCCAAGCTGTATCTCCTGGCACGCATCGGATGTGTGGCGTGTCTGGCGCCTAAGTAGGGTGCTCCCGCGCCGAAGATGTCGCGCAGTGAGATTCCGCAGCGACAGAGGCGCCACAGAACGGGAAGCTGCTATCACGGCTTCCGCAGCGGCGCGTAGTAGTAGACCTGAATGCTCAGATTGACCAAGGTGGTGGCGGCCTCGCGTCGTCGTCCTGTCAGACCAGTCATGGGCGGAAGAACGGCGGGCCAGCCCGGGACGATGTGAGCGCAGCGTGCTTCCTATTCGGCGGGTTTGGCAGTTTCCCAGGCCAACACTTGGGGAGGTGGTGTGTTTTGGTGACTCGGAAATGCAGAAAGATGCAGCCGGCGGCCGTTGCCTGGATCAGAACACTTGGCTCTCCGTTGGGCGTGGTCGAGCGTTGACGAGCTCTCTTGAACACGGAACGCATTCTCGTGAGGCCGATGTGATGCTGCGCATAGTCATTGTCTGAGGACCGAAGTGGTAGGAATCCGATTGGAAGGTTAAGTCCCTCATGTCCTTTGGTGCGTATCCGGTGTTCAGCTCTTCCCGTTCAACTGCAACTTCGCGGAGGTTGGACAAGCCGCTCAGAAAACTATTTCAAGGTCGGGCCGAGTGTGAGGCCAGTTTGGCAGTCATACGCGCCAGGTACCTAATTAGCTGACTGATGGGTTAGAGGTTATCCAGGTAGATACCGTAATGGTATTGCTCCTCATGCCACTGACTTTCCATGCCGCAGGTGGTCAATAGGTTGCACCCGGAGTTGTGACGGTACGTAAAGACGTCTCCAGTGGACATGGAACAGGGGACCTGTGACAAAAAAGGCCGGATTTCCTAGTTGCCGCGGGCAAGGGCGCTCGCCGTATGGGGGAGGTTGCTGTAGATTGCTTACTGACCACAGCTCCATGCCGGTCCAGCATCGAGATGCCCGTGCGGTCCATGTCAACCTTCGAGGTACCAAATCCGGCACATATTCAGATGTGCCAGCGGTTGGTTCTCGTGTTGCCATGCTGTCACCTGGAGTTCAAGTCAGGAAGTTGTACAACCCGTGTCACACCTGTCGGGGAAAGTGTGGTGGTCGGTCGCTGGCCGCCGCTGTGCTTCGTTCCTGCAGATGGAGATCCCAAATGTCGAAGCATAGCATCCGAGCGAGCAAGTAATCAAGGTCTTATCGGCTGAATCTCCATGTCGGGGAGCCAGCCCTTACGGATACCAGGGTTGGGGGTGCTTTGGTGTTGGCAGTAGTCCAAGGCAAAGATCGAGGTCCGGAATGCGAAAACAAACGAGGGGCTTGCGACGAGCGGACTGAGATCAGAACAGTGATCTCGAAAGGGCCTATTACTTCCATCTGCGTGGTATCGGTAGCTTTGGATTGTATTTTCCGACAGGCCCCGGATCTCTTTCATGAACACTCCCGTCGTCGCCGTAAAAGTGTCGAGTACGTCAAAACGTGACCCATGAGGGGTAGATCGACGAGGCTAGTCGCTAGTAGTGTTCGTGTGTGCGAATCTCGATGGGCAGGGTATCATGTGCTCCTCCGGCTGCTGTGTATGTCAGCGGGTTGTGTTTGCAGCTTCGCTGCCGGCATTGTCGGACTCGGTTCCATTAGAGAATCCGGATATGGGGGCTCATTCAAGGGGGCCGTACCTCCCCCCAGAGCCCCCTGACCGCCAGCACGCCTGGCAGACTCGAGGGTTGAAAGTGGTAAAGATTACAAATCGCCTTCCGCGTGCCGAAGGAGGACCGGGGCCGTTCGGGTTTCTCCTCATCAAATCGAGGTGCCGGGGCGGCGGTGAGCGGTCGCTTTCACGTCACGTCGACCCCTCTTTGGAATTTGAGATTCCGGAAATCTGTAGGTATACTTACTGGGAGCCAAGAGATCGATCAAATCGATCATGGCTTGGCTGTAGTTGAGAAGAGGGAAACCCGTGATATCGAGGATCCGAGGATGGAAATGGCGCCAAGCATCCACCCCGATATGCACAGTGTACCGCATCCTGCCCGCTGGTTGGCCAGGACGCTGAACTGGTCCCGGAAAAAACCCTCGCTCGTAATAATTCCGGACGCTCCACCCTTCAGCAGCCAGCGAGATAGCTCCTCCGTTTTCTCCAACCCCGCGTCATCCCACATGCATCACGCAAGAACTCCCCTTTGAAACGACCCAACACCGACGCTGGCTGCTGACAAAGCACAGGAAGCCTGACAAAGAATCTGTCCAAGTTGAGGCTTGGCATCAACGGCACCGCGAACGATAGCAACGTCAAAGAGGGAAGAGCGCGAGGTCGACCCCCAGGGCCCAAGGGAGAGCTCAGTGCCGTTTGGAGCTGCCGCATTCACCCAATCCAAACGAGAGCTGCAGCCCATTTTTTTGCCCGTTTCGCCGCTGCTCTCTCGATTTGGTTGCTATTTCCGACCCTCTTTGGCCCTGTCCGTCCATCCCTCGCCTACTCCTGTCCATCCCCAAGTCATCCACGCTCCCGCCTCTCACCCTCGCCTTGCTGAGTCAACTTTCACGATCCCCGACCCAGCGACCCAGCGACCCGGCGACCTCACCTCGGACAGCAATTGCAACATCAAACATACCCGAGTTATAGCTGGTGCCCGCCAATCTGCACCCCGTCCATCCAAAGTGTCCAGATTGCACAGCTGCGCGTCGACCAACGGCCCTCAGGCAACTCGGCAACGGCGTACCACCGCGTCGCGACGCCTCTCTTCCTTTGGTACGGTTTCTTCTGGACGGCGACGCCCGGAGCTCATTCATCTCCGACCAAGCTAACCACCGTTGGCTCGCAAGGCTGGGGGATTTTGGACGACTGAATTGGTTTGCGGTGTCACCAACAAGCGGCCTTCCGCCTTCTCGATCGATCGCTCGCTGTCTCTTGAAGATATCCACCACTGCTGAGTCAGGCCAGGATGGCAAGCACACTCAAAGCCGGTACGTTCAATCTCCATCAATGCCTTCTTGCAGCGTTCTCTCTCCGTATCCTCCAGTTCGCACTCCACCCACCAGGCAGGCTCGCAGCAGGTGGCGTATACAGATGCTCAAGGAGCAAAAGGCACTGACGGCGGGCTCATTTCCATTTCTTCTACGGAGCATGAATGAGACTGCGCCTGAAGTGACCGAACCCCGGGGAATTTCACTCTTTCCCTCCACGATGCTCTCGTCAGCAGCCATTCCTTTGCAACAATCCGGAGTCCAGCTGCTTTCGGGCGCTTATCAAACATTCCGTCTTCACTGTCCCTCAGTGTCGCGCGAGTATTTGTATGACACCATTCCACCCCCCCCTTCAGTTAGCAGTCACTTCTCCTCCATCTCTTGCCTGCCGTCCGTATCATTACCTAATACACAAACCCCTTCCGCTCCCCCAATCCAATTCACCTCACCGATGGGCCAAGCCAGCCCGGAAATATTATGTAAGTCGCCAGACCAACATATTCCCATCGATACACCTCCCCGCCCATGGTTCGCCGCTCCATGCGTGTCTCGGGGCAACAAAGTTGTGGCCATCGTCTTGGGATTCAATATCCTGCGCTGCGCCCGGGAAGCAACACACAAGGCCTTTGGGGGATCTGGTGGCATGTCGGCGTTGGCCTTGCTATTCCTGGACAATCCGGGGGAGGTCTGACTGCTTGGCGGTGCTGCAGGCTAGAGTCCGAGGTCACATATGCCCGATACCTACCATCATCATCTGGGTAGCACACCGCGCTCCCCCTGACTATGCCCAACACCAACCTCGGCCCCGGTTTCCATTTGCAACGCTGGCAGACATGCACTCTTATCACTGCGCACCCATGCTTTAGAAATTTCGCATACTAACTTACTGTTTTCCCTATCCATACAGAGCAGGCAGACAGGGATCACGCAGCTGGGCCGGTATTACTGAATAATCAAGCCGAGCACTCAGCTTATTCGACTGCGGGCTACGCTAGCCACAGCCATTCCCCATCCGATGGGCAGGGGGGAAGTCGAGCCTCACCAGTTGCAACCGCGCACCCTGTGCCTCATGGATATAACCACGTCGCCCCTGGCCAGAGCGAAGCACACATTCATCCCGAACTCCGGTCCGCCAGCGACCCGGCAGCGCCGAATTCCGCCTATCCACCCGTCCCAACGTCGAACATGATCGGAGCGCCCCTGCCGCCCCCACCGACCAACCATCACATCCTATCTGGGCCTCTGGTACCGATCCCTGGGTCGCCCGACGCCATGGTCATGGGCGGAGACGGTATGCGAGACGGTCCCAAAAAGCGCGAGTTGTCACAGAGCAAACGTGCAGCGCAAAACCGGGCTGCGCAGGTTAGTTTCCCCAGACAAACATTGCACTCCTTGCGAAGCCACCGACCGTTTTTTTCTTACTTCATCCTCTGGGGTCATTCTCGGCGATGAACCAACACTGGGTCCTGAGCCGGTCCCTGTGTGTCACTGCCAGGCCTCCGCCAACACCCTTCTATTTGGGATGAACCAACTGACATGTGCCTTTCAAAAACAGAGAGCATTTCGCCAGCGGAAAGAAGAAAACATCAAGAAGCTGGAGCAACAGGTGCGCGAGTATGAGGCCATGACAGGGAACTTTAAAGCCGCGCAGGCCGAGAACCACGACCTTCGTCAATACATCTTCTTACTGCAGTCACGGCTGGCGGACTCCATCGGAGAATACCCGATGCCCCCTCCGAACCTCAACATCCAGCCCCTCCCGCAGCCTCAACCAGCCGCCCCGGTGGTACCGGAGCCATCACAGGTTTCCAGCGTGCGAGACCCACTCGAGGTGGCCGCCCAAGCGGTCGCAGGACTCCACAGCATGGCCAGCCGCGAGCACTACAAGGCCTATGACCAGGCCGCCCGGGCCGAAGACGATGCGAGAACAGCCGAGAATATCAGACAACTGGCTGACGGTGCCCCCGATGGCCTTCCAGCAGCGCCCATGTAGTACGAGGACGACGCTGCCCGTTGGTGGGAATCCGAGAGGTCTTTGTTGGCTCCCATTGTGGACATGAAACCAGCCTAGGGAAGGAAGGGGAACGGGGCCATCAGTGTGTGGATTGGTTTGCACTTTGTGGGGTTTAGGCGGCGTTTTGATGGATTTCCTTGTACAGCTTGAGCGGGGGCGATCCGTCTATATCGCGATTTCGAGGTCCTCTCCCGGCGCGAGCTCATGATGAGAGCGGCTATATGCCTTTTCTAGAATCTTGTTCTCTTAGTCGGGCTGAATTGCGGCGTTTGGGTGGTGAAGGAGAAGGGCGGAGGAGAATGTCAGTTTAGCTGTGCCCCTTGCGTGTCTGATTTTCCCCGGTCTATTGTTTCCTTTTCTGTTGTTGAGAATACCTAGGTATTGTGTGCACATGTGTACATTGCCCGGGGAAAAGGGGATTGTCTCATGAGCAAGACCGCCGTGGACTCGAGAAAATATGCAGCGATCTTTCTTCAAAAGCGATAAGAAATAGATTTGGTGGGGGGATGAACTTGTTTTATTTCCACGGCGAGCAAATGCCGTTCACTTCCCCATTCCTCCCAACATCTATCTGTATGACGAGAAACACACCGCAGGAACGAAGCTCATGGACACATCATATTTTCCTTTTTGGCATCATGTAAGAGCTGTCCTGTCGCAAATTTTGAGCCAAATCAACCCAACTCCACCAAAACCCGACCCATCCGACCAAACTCCATAGCCCAGGGCGACTTTGCTGAGGGCTCAGCTAAACGCATTGCCCATGTCGTGTTCCTGCGACGAGAGAACAAGGTTAGCACTGCTCCAAGACGCAGATTGGGATAGACTCACCTTGATATACTCTGCCCCCTTCTCCAGATACTCCTCCCTCGTCACCATGGCGCGCCTCGCCTCGGGCGTGCGCGACCACCCCGCGGCGCCCTTCCACGCGTCGAGCACCGCGTCCTGCGCGCGGCGGATGACGAGCGGCGACCCGGCGGGCAGCAGCGCCGTCAGCCCCGTGCGGAGGCGGTCGTCAAAGTTCTGAAACAGCGTGTTGCCGCCCGTGAGGAAGACGTCGCGCAGGACGGCGTCGCGGTCGAGGCCGGCGATGCCCGGAAGCCGCTGCGTCAGTATGTCGCCGGCGATATCGACGATGCCGCACTGGTCGACGCCGGCGATGGCCGTGGGCTGGAAGAGCACCTCGGGCACGCGGATGCGCTCGACGTTGAGGTGCAGGCGGTGCGTCTCGGCCGGGGAGCCCTCGTCAAAGGGGCGCGGGCCGTAGCGGAAGGCGTGGAGGAGGGACTTGGTCCAGTCCTTTTGGGCTTCGA
Organism: Podospora tetraspora; assembly: GCA_027943155.1. NCBI lineage: Eukaryota > Fungi > Ascomycota > Sordariomycetes > Sordariales > Podosporaceae > Podospora > Podospora tetraspora. The sequence goes on along the minus strand of JAQKAE010000001.1, from coordinate 1,008,361 downwards.
GCGTGTGCTCGTAGGTGAAGTCCTTGTCGTACTCGAGCAGGTCGGCCTCGAGGGCGCGCACGGCCGCGTCGAGGTCCTCCTCGGCTTCGTCCTCGTCGTCGCTGTCGCCCTTGTTGGCGCCCATGGCGACGGAGCGGTAGACGCCCCAGTCGTCGTCGTTGGCGCCAAAGTCGTCGTCGTCTCCGCCGCGACGGCGCTTGCGGCCCGAGCCGGCGGGGGCGTCCGAGGCGAGGTTGGCAATCGTCTTCATGCGCATCTGGTTGGCGAGGGACTTGCGGTTGCCGAGGTCGGCCTTGAGGCGGTCGCGCTCCTTGATCAGGGCGAGCTTGGCGAGGCGGGCCTGGCGCTTGTCTTCGAGCCACCCCTCGAGATCGTTGGTCCGCCGCTCCTCGTCCAGCCGGGCCTCCTCCGCTATCCTGGCTTTCTCAGCCTCCTTCTCGGCCTTTGCGCGCGCGCGGGCGTCGTGGTTGGACTTGAGGAGGCGCTGCTGCCGCTTCTGCTTGATACCGGCCTCGTCGAGTTGGTCGTCGGGTACATCCAGGAGACTGAAGTCCGGGGCTTCTTGCTCCTCCTCCTGCTCGCCTCCGAGATCCTTGGTTCGCGCCTTTTTGATCGTTCGCTCCAAGTCCTTGACGAGCCGCTCCAGTTGCGCCTCATCTTTCACCTCGGCATCATCCAGAATGCGCTTGGTCTCCTTCTTGTTCTGGTCGACAAGTCTCCGCTGGACATCTTTGTAGTACTCGAGTTCCTGTTCTTTCTTCATCAGTCTCTCGAGGCGCATCTTGGCGGCTTGTTCTTGAAGTCGGCGACCGCTCTCCTTCTTCCTCTCGGCAATCCTATTCAGCTCATCCTCGGTCTTTTGAACGATGACCTCCTCCGTGTAAGGATATTGGATGATGCGCTCCCTGTCCTCCAAGCCGGTCCAGTCCATAAAATGTTGGATCTCCTGGTCGTAGTCCTTCGACACGTAGCAGAAATCCCGCACCATTTGCTCGGCTTGCAAAGAATTGAGCTTCCCTGGGAAGCCATTGTGGTACTTGAGCTTGACAAGCTTCAAGAGATACTCGGCGGCGTGCCAGCCTCCCCAGTTAAGGCGAATAGCCTGACTCAGTATGGCCTTCGAGTTGTAGACGGGTATTACGTGGGTGGAACTGTATGACGACGATACGACAAGGCCTGTCTTGCCCTTGTTGTGATGATAGGAAAAGAGAGAGTCGATGCCGTAGGTGAGGCCAGGGGCGCCGTAGCACTCGAAGATGATCTCCGACATCGCTAAGGGGGATGGTCAGTATACCCCTTGACCAGAATGTGAACGGTCTACTCACATTTTCTCGAGTACGGAAGATTGGCGACGGCCTCGGTCATGACGATGGGAAGGTCAATGGCACCATCGACGCCATTCATCCCGAGCTTAATGAAGACGTGGTCCAAGACGTGCTCCATGGCGTCCCAGTTGCTGACCACTCCGGTGCCAGCCTCAAAGGCATTCCGGATATGCCCTTTTGCTGTGGTGTCGGCATAGCAGTCGTTGCCGGCAAAGGAGAAGGTCTTGCCGAGCTTTCGGTCGCGGTACTTGGCCATGATGGGGGGGATGGCCAGGCGCGGAGCGCCCTCAAAGGACCACCCTGCTCGTACGGAAGAGGATCCTGTCGAGAAAGAATAGTGTCAGCTTCTGGGTACGGTGGCTCTGAGGACGGAACGTGTTCGTTACCATTGTCGATGATGATGGCGGCTTGACCTTGCGGTTGAGCCAGCGCGCGCTCGTGGCCATCGGTCTGCGGGGGCAAGTACTTTTCGAACCGAGCCTCCTTGACGGGGTACAGCGTAGGCGACGGCAGCGTCTTCCACGCGTCGCGGCGCGCCGCCATGTCTTCAATTGCCGCGGGCGCCATCTCGGAATGGTGGTGCTCGAAGTCGCGAGAGACGTGTCGAGGTGGTTAGATGCGGGTGGTTGGGAGCAGCATCATGGATGGTTGGCGGAATTTAATTTGAAGCTTGTGGTAATGATGGAAAATTCAATAGTGTGCGGTCCTCAGCATGGCGGGTCGGCGGGTCGACCAAGTTGAGTTCGCCGTGGTTGAAACGTTGGCCGCGCCGTGGAAGCTCTCGACGATCGAGCTCCTGCCAGCCATTTGATGCAGGCGATGGACGACAGGGGTTGCAGGTGGCCTGCAGGCACAGTGGGGACGATTGGGGAGTGTGGGGCACTCTATTCACTGTCAAGCAGCACTGTGGACTCTTGGAGATGATGCTGAAGGAGGCATCAACAACTGCCCGTACAAGACAGGTGGTTGTTATTGGTTGCATGATATTTCTGCTCAGTGCAGAGGCAGTAGACCTTAAGTTCACATATACCCTTAAAATTTGCCCCTAGTGGTACCAAGGCTCTCTCGGATTCTGTCTCCAAGTTGCTTCCAGGCAGACAAGGCTGTGATGGGCTCTCTCGTACTCCCTATGTTCAGATGAAGCCTCTTGATATACACAAACTGCTTGCAGTTGAGGCAATTTCATTGCAAGGTGGGTGGTCGTCCAAAATTCATATTCCAAGCCTCCATCTGACAGATGGCTCGGATCCCAAATCCCAAATAGCCCGCTGGTCAGCCCCTTATACGGGATCTTGGAGGTTGTCCGTTGCTGATATGAGGTTAGATAAATCGTTCCATATCCTGACGCACTCATAGTTTAAACTTGCCTTCCAGATGGAATAGGACATTGGACTGGTAGTTCTTGAACATCTGGGCGACAAGCTCCATGTTCATGTTTTGAACGTTGATGTCCTATCTTCCTGTCAGGGGACAGAGATAAGGTGATGCCAAAGGGAGACACCTACCTGGAGAGTTCTGTTCATGACCACAATAGCCTCGTTCAGCTTCTCCTGTGTTTTGAGACCAACATGTCAGCAGCTTGTCCAGGGTTACGCGTATGGGGGATGAAGATGAACGCCACTCACCACATTCGTGATGATTCGCGACAGCAGCAGGTTCTGCTGATGTTCATGAGGGCTCTCCTATTCAGTCTATAAGTAAACGGCCTCGGAATTTATAGGGAATGATCACATACCATGATGAATCTGACGTGGTGACTGTCGGCGAAGTTTGTTGTTGACTTTCGTCGCGGGGTTGAGTCCCAGCACAGTGCGGCAAAGATGTCTTGAAATCCGGGGGCCTTATCTTATCGCGCCTGGCGCATCGTCTCCAACTTCTGGTAACCAACTCCCCCAATTCCGGCCTGGATCCTCACCAGGACAACAGCCCCGAACGCAATCATGTCAAACCCAGAAGCCATAGCTGCTCAGGCAGCACACCTCGAGCTCATCGAGCAACTCGACATCCACTCCATCCACAAAACCTTCCGCAATCCTCAGTGGCGGCCGAACCAGCGCCGAAACAAGAACATCAAGACCATTCTCGGCGACGCCTCGCGCAAGGAGGCGTCGGTCCTCGCGACCCCCCAAGACGACAGCGGCGCCGCAACGCCTGCCGCGGACGACGGCCTCTCTACTAGCGGTACCTCGACGCCCGTCACCAACGGCACCTCCTCCAACACGCTCCAGCCCAACCTCGCGCAGGCCTCGCGCAGCCTGTCCAAGCTGGTGCTCGAGAAGAACCTCAACGCGTCGCGACCGACGAACGGCGCCCAGCTATCGTCCAATGCCCCCACAGCGACCTACACCAACATTGAGAGCGCGCCGAGCATGGCTCCTCTCAAGCACTACTGCGATGTCACGGGGCTGGCGGCGCCGTACCTGGACCCGAAGACGCGTATAAGGTACCACAATCGGGAGGTGTTTGCGGCTATCAGGAGTCTACCGCCGGGGGTGGGGGAGCAGTTTTTGGAGGCGAGAGGCGCTCATACTGTTCTGAAATGATGGGGAAGTGGTTACTGCGTCCAAGTACGGTGTCGGTTTTGGGAAAGATGGCGACAGAGGAGCACGGCAATACATGGTCTGCGGCTCTCATTGGAGCGTTGGAGCGTGTCAAAAGATGCTTAAGTTGGGAATGAGCAGGTCGGCGTTGAAAATTGGGAATTATCACGGAGTTTGGGAGGGCATCATTTCCATGGGGCAGTCAGACCCGCCCCAGGGAGTTTATCACAAAACAGGATTTATTCAGAGGCATGTATGACCCTCAAAGTCAAGCCCCAACTATGCGCTGATTCGCTTTCGAGAAAAAGTGTTAGTCGACGCTCCGGCTTAATCGTGATCCTTGATTTTTGTACGCCATGTAATTTACGACAGATCACCGGGAACGGATGGGAGAACCAGACCCAGTTGCTCCAGCAGATGCTGGAGCCGTCGCGGCGAAGCAAAGAACAATAACCTCGAGGGTGCATAGAAGCTGCCTCCATCTCTTCATGCCCTTCTCGTAGGCCAATCGTGCGGACAAGCATGATCAGAGGGTTGCCTCCGGCGCCGGAACTGAGTCAACTTGATCCCTCTCCCGAGGCCAATTCCCCTTGGTTGAGGGGTGCGGCCTGTCATAACCGGGAGGGTGTCGTTGTTATCCAGCCGACAACCGGGGTGAAGCCCATTGTCCGCCCAATGACCAGAAAAAGAGGGTGAAAGAGAAAAAGAAAAGGAACAAGTTTTGGTTTCATGTCGAGTCGAGGGAGGAAACTTTTCACGAGTCGGCCAGAAAAAGGCAGCGCAAAGGTGGGTACCATCCAATACAGTAAAGTGCCCTGTTATCGCAACCGCCACTTGGCGCAACCTGCCGCCTATCTGCAACCGCCTCGCCGGTCTGAATTAATTTTGGTGAGTAAGCGCAACTCCGCAACTCGCAACCCAGGGCGCCGAAAGTTGCGAGATCTAGGCCCATTACAGGGGTTATTTTGCCAAGGGGCAGGCCTGGCACGGACCACTATTCAGGGGGTGGCCCCAGCACAAGCCAGAAATATTCAAAAAATCCAAAACTTGAACAGACTGGACACTCCCAAAGACCCTCCTCCATTTGACCACTTTGCAGCCATCTTGCCAACCACCAAAACTGCCACCACTGCCAACCGCTAAACCCACAAGCCCCGCAGCTGCCGTAAGTCGGTACCACTCCGTGTTACTCCTGCAGACAGCTGACAGCACCTGCAACAGACCGACCATGCATCTCACGCTCGCACAACGCAAGACTCTGCGCACTTGGTTCCGAAGCCAGCGAGTCAAGCCCACACAAGAAGCCCTCCGCGGGTACGCCCTGCGTGAGATGGGGGGTGCCCCTGAGCAAGACCCAAGCCTCACGCCTACTCGGCCCAAAATACGAATATCTCGACGCCGAGGACGTGGTAGTCGTCGACCCCGAGGCAACACGCCGCCGTACTGCCACCTATCCCCATCTGGAAGAGCTCCTCTTCAAGTGGCAGATTGAGCTGGAGGTACGGGGCGTTCCTACAAGTGCAGAGGTCCTCCGTGATAAAGCCCTGAAGATTTGGAAGGCCGTACCTGCAGCCAGGAATGGCGAGGCCGAGGATCCAGCCCCCCCCTATTCGGCGACAAGTGGTTCCGTCTATTCAAAGCACGCCACAACGTTCAAAAGCGTGTCTTCCATGGCGAGGCCGGCTCTGCCCAAGATGATGAAGCGACCAACGCCCAGATGGAAGCCATTCGCAGGGTGGCCAAGGATACGCCCCCTGGCAACCGATACAACATGGACCAGACTGGGTTATTCTGGCGTATGTTCCCTCGTCAGGTCTCGCCACGGCCAACCGGCCAGGTCTAAAGAAGGACAAATCACGTATCACCCTCGCCCTCACAACCAACGATACTGGTGATGACCTCCTCAAGATCTGGGCTGTCGGCAAAGCACAGAACCCCAGAGCGTTGGCACGGTTCAATTTCGGAGCCCATCGGATCGTCTGGAGGGCAAATAAAAAGGCCTGGTGGAATACCGCTATCATGGTCGAGTGGCTGCAAGAGTTCTACAGCCATTTGAGGGCCACGAAGCCAGGGCAACAAGTGCTGTTGCTCTTAGACAACTTCTCTGGTCACACGGCTGCTCTCACTCTCTGCCCCCCCCCCCCCCCTCCAATATCACCGTTTTATTCATCCCCGCCAATAACACTTCTCGCTGGCAACCACAAGATCAGGGCATCATCAGTTGCCTTAAAAGGTCGTACAAAAAGCTGTACTTGAAGTGGATTATCGAGCAGGCAGAAACCCTCAGGGCAGACTTTGATCCAGTGGGAAACCTCAACCTTCGTCACGCTCTGCCGTGGGTTTCAGAATCGTGGTACGAGCTCGTCAAGCCCCAAACCATCCAGGCGTGTTGGAAGAAGTCCACGGTTCTCGGTTTGTTTCGGACGGCACAGTTCGGACTCGACGAACCTATTAAAGAAGTGTACGATCTGTTCAACAGGGCGGCCACACTCCTTAATGTAACAGACAGATCTGCCATGGCCATTTCCAGGTTTTTGAACCCTGTGGAAGAAGCTCTTGACGACCCAGATCTTGCGGAAAGGGGCGGCAACTTCGACCCAGACTCCTTGTTGGAGCAGATGATCGAGTCTGCTACTATTTCCGGCCCATCTCAGGGGGCAAGAAGCCGGTGATGATAGTGATGATGAGGATCTCTGTGCCCCCCCTATTATACACTACACGCAGGCAATCAACCACTTGAAGGATCTCCTCCATCTAGGTGACGAAAAGGCGGAGGTCTTTGACCGGCAAGATATCTTGGCCTTGAGGCGCCTACTCGGCAAATTCCAGCACCTAGTCAACTCTAGTCTGCAGCAACAGACCCTTGACGAGTGGCTTAACTTCTCCTAGATGGCTGGAGATGGCTGGAAAGCGTGTATTTAGCTGTGTCGAGTCTGTTGGATAGGGGAGCGAGTGGGCGAAATTGAGTGTTTGTTTTTATTGCCAAGACCTGAAATGTGGCACGTGCACGTACCACTTGGCGCAACCTGTCCTCTAAATGCAACCGGAATGGCCGGTCTGAATTGGTTGCGAGATCAGGGCACTTTACTGTAGTGGCCCGCCCAGTGACCCATCTGTCAACCTAGTCCCAAAGCGGTCATCGAGCATGCAACCCCTTGTTCAACCATCATGGTTCGTGTCCCCCACCCAGCGAGCGACAGCAGCAGCGCAATCTCCAACTGCCGCGCAACCCTTCGTGAAGCTCCCTTATTTTCTTCTCCCAGAAGCTTCCTCGCCCTCGAACTCGACGACCGGACCGACTCTCGACGGAACCGAATCGCGACCTCGCGCCCCCTCCTGCCCAAGATGCCTTCCATGTGGCTCTCCGACTCCCAAAGTAAGCTCCCAACCCCGAGTCCCGTCGTCCCCTGAGAATTCGGGTCCCCCCGAAAAAGGGGGTCACCAAACATGACAAGATGCTAACCACCACCCGCCTCTAGAAATTGGAGTCGCCTTCTGCTCCGGCGGTACGTGATCATGCCCACCCAACCTCCGATCTCTGGCCGCAGCCATGCGACCGCCCCCCGAACCCCCAACCCGGCGCATCGCCTCCCCCTCGATCACGACCAGCTACAGAGCCCCCAGGCTGACCACACCCCCAACAGGCGGCTTCTTCCTCATAGGCGGCGTCATGCTCTTCTTCGACCGCGCCATGCTCGCCATGGGAAACGTAACCCGCCCACCCGCCCCCCCCCCACCCAAACCTCACTAACCCCCCTTCCCCCCGGCAGATCCTCTTCCTCATCGGCCTAACCATCATCATCGGCCCGCAAAAGACGCTTGTCTTCTTCGCGCGCAAGCAAAAGCTCAAGGGCACAGCCGCCTTCTTTGCCGGGCTGGCGATGATCCTATTCAAGTGGCCGCTGATCGGCTTCCTCGTCGAGCTGTACGGCATCATGGTGCTGTTTGGCGACTTCCTCGGCACCATCGCCAACTTCGCGCGCAACATTCCCGTCGTGGGGCCTTACATTGGCATGGCTATTGACCGGTCGGGGCTGGGGATGCGGAATTCCGAGTTGCCGGTATAATGATAAGTGGTGTGGAGGAGGGAGAGAGTGTGTTTTGAGCGATTCGAATTTTCCCTGGTCGGTTACACGAGGCGAAATTGTTAGGCGGTTGGCCGGGTGGAGGGGATTTGCCTGCGTTCGGTCGACTGAACTGGGGAATGGCATTGGCGTTGGATAACGATATACCCGTGTTTTGATAGCGGAGAATGTGTGTACGAGTGCGGACGGGGCATACATAGACGGTTGGGGAACAGACGGCGACACGTATCGGGCAGGTTGCGAGATCAGGGCCAAGAGAGAAGGCATTTATTTGTGTGTGTGTCAAGTTGAACCACCTATGCAGAAACCCGGCTTGAACATGTTGGTCGGCGCGAGGACCAAGCTGGAAAAGAACAACCTGCCGCATTCATTGCTTCAAAACATTCCCCCTCGGCGCGGGCTGCTGCTCCGATTCTTGCTCCGGAGCACTTGTCGGCCCGCGGAGCTCATCGGTCCCAGTGCCCGGGCCCCACCCGTTGTCTATCAGTCATCCCGTCGTCGTCATATCTCGCACATTACCACGGAACTACACCACCACCATCACCGCCGCCAAACCCAGCCAACCGCTCCTCGGAAACGAGATCAGTATCCGGCCTTGATCAGGTAGTCTGCGAGCGCCTCGACCGTCGTTGTGGCGTTGCCGGCCTGCGCGTTCTCACCGTAGTGGCCGATGAGAATGGCCTGAGCTGTCTTGACGATGATGACTCCTGTCCTTCCCTGTACACGATGCCGTAGTTAGCTCGCGAGGTCCTTCTTCGTGGTTTCGGGCTCGTCCCGACATCGTGATCGGGTGATGGGAGGGCCGACATACCTGGCGGCCGTAGATGTGGCGGTCTGCGATGTTGAAGGCGACATATCTCGCGCCCTCGAGGTAGATGCCCTCGCCCAAAGCCTTGCTCACGGCGGGACCGGTCCCGTTCTCTGTCAGGATCTTGGCGATGGCTTGGAGCTCCTCTTGTTTCAGCTGGAGCCACGCGTTAGCTTAAGCCAGGCTGAGGTCCACCTATATTTTGACAGAGATCATTGATGTTGGGGGGGGTTGTCGGGGCGTCAGGACGGTCGCGGGAATCAACAGGGGGTGTCGGCGGAATGGTGGGGGCGTCCTACGTTGAAGCCGGCCGAAGAGGCCCAGACGCTGTCGCCGGCGACGCTGACGATTGCGGCCTTGTCGATGTGGCCAGTAGCCACCAGGCTTATCGCGGGGTCAGCAGCTGAAGAAGCCATGGGCCTCGGCCGTGCGGCATCGAGGCGCGGCGAGGGTGTTCGGGGGCGATCGCATACCTCGTGTCAACATATGCTGGAAGCTCATGTGTTAGCCACGCGTTCACCGATGACGAAGGTGGGGGTGGTTCCAGGGGGGGACAGTGGTGTGGTTCGTACCTTGCCAGGACATGATGGGCGATTGTTCGGGGAGGGGTGCTCGGCGGGGAGAGGGCGACTCAAGATTCGGCGTGAAGCAAGCTGAGCGATGGGATCGATGCGAGAGGAAGATGATGGCAAAGCTGCTTCAGGTTGGGAGGGGGCGCGCAGGTTGACAAGGTTGTCAGGTGTCGTGATGGGATGTGGATTTTTTGGACCGGCCCCCCCCCTCAATACCCCGCCAGTGACCATCACGGAAGATGGAGGGGGGAAGATGGATGTCGTTATGTAAGCATCCTTTGGCAGCAAGCCATCGTCCATGCATGCGGGAGGGACCGATGCCGTTTTCTCTGCTTCCGGAGCTTGATTCCATCAAAGCAAACTGTACAATGCAGTATGTTTTCTCTGCTGCTGTTTGTCAAGCCTGCGCTCGCCCTGGTCTTCCTGACGGGATGCCTTTTCATCTCACCGGCCACAACTACCGACGTACCTTTGCAACCTCGTACCCTTCCACCGCCGACGAGTGCCGGTAGGACACCAGCCTGACACGAGAAGCGGAATCCCCGACTGGCCACAGGCCGACTTGCGATCCCGCAACAGGACGTCATGGGCCCCCCTATCCACGTCAACATAACAACAACAACAATCCCCAAAGTCGATCTCAAAGTGACCCTCTGGCCAGCCAGATGGTCTTAAACCTCTGGGCCAACCGTGCCGACGTGTCTCTCATTCTTGTCACTCTGCTGCCCTTCCAGAAGTGACAGGAAACCAACTCTCAGGTGACGACAACGACACTCGGAGTCGACGGCGGTAGGTATCTAGGCACTCCAACAAATCCTTTGCCCTGGCACCGTCGATCTTTTTTTTTATCCACGAGACAGGAGTCGTGGAAGATCGCCTCAGGCGAGATTCATGCCGCTGGGACACGCCTGAGACACCGCACGAATCAGTCGGCGGTCTTGGGAATCGGCCCTCATGGAAGCCCCCAAGGCGCCAGACTCATGCGGGGGATTGCCCGACCAGAGGCTCAGAAGTTTGGTGGTGGCTCCCAGACAGCGTCTTCTAGAAGCTGGTCTTCATCCATCTCGATTTACCCGTTTGGCTCTGTCAGGCGGGAAATCATGACAACTCAACCTGTGCCATGCGGTTCTCACAATCCGGATGCTCGGGGCCCAATGTACAGGCTTCTTAAAGTCGGCATCATGTGATTATTCTCCGCAGGGTGGCGGTAGGTTGGAGATGGCTTGGTGGCGATGGAAAAACAGCATTTGTGTTCATGAGACGTGACCATTTCCCGTCTTGAAGCCCTGTCGCGATGAAACAAGGCCTCGCCATCAAACTGCACCCCCTTGGTCGCATCGAATAAAAGACTCTTGTCATGGAGCGCGGGGAACACTAGACTCTTCGACATCACACCAGCCCTGCTCGAAACTTGAGTCCAAGAAGTCTTTTCCAGCAGAGGCCCGCTTCTGCCACGTAGGCCATGGATATGCGGTGTGGGAGGTGGAAGGCGAGAGGTCAACAACTCCTCCAATCTTAAATCTCCAAACAAGCTCAGGACCACGTCGAAACACAACACACTCATCCACCTGCCGATACCTTCCCAGTCAGGCCTGTGCGTGTAAAATATACGCACGTGCATGCGGGACAAACAAACCTGCTCCCAAAAGAAGAGTCTTCCGTGACGGCGAGCAATCAGCTGATGAGGCAGTTGAAGAGCCCCCATCACCAATGGAACTGCAACCTCCGGAGTACTTCGTTCCCATCCCCCCCAAATTCGGCAAGGGCAAGTGTCGTAGGTCGCAATCAGATGCTGTACCTGCAGCAAACGGTCCGTCCCAGGCTCCCAGGTTCTCGTACCTACAATCCAATACTGGTTTGTTTGTTAGCGCGAGACCTCTTGTCAAGGAAGCGAGGTCTATTTCTCTTTGAAAAGGCCTCGAGCTCTGCCTTCGAGGCCTCTTGGTTCGTGTCCAGGGCCTCACGTTCGGATTTCAGGGTCTTTGATTTCGTCTTCAAGGCCTCTATCATCCATTGGATGACCTTGGCTCGTATCTCGCATGTCTTGCGCTAACAAATAAACCAGGGCTGGAGTGTACTGTGTAATGAAGACGGCTCGCCTCCATTTCACAGAACCATAGGACGGCAAGTTGGACTGGCCCATCTCGGAAGCCGGCCTCTTCGGCTGCGCGGTCGAGGTGATTTCCAGAAAATCCGGCCAAGTGATGAGGAAGAATACAGGCTGTTTGTTGACGTCCAGAGACGGTTTCGGTCCCTGCATTCAAGATGGCAACATGGCGCGCCATTTCCCGTTGACATGGTCGAACGGGCCAGCGCCTGTCGAGATCTGAGACAAGGCATGCCCCACCCTGGCCTGGGAGGAGTGGGCCCGATCGCCCCTTGTGAGGGCGCTTAGAGGGAACTGACAGAAAGCCTGAAGGGGCAGCTCGCGGGAAGATTTCCCCATCCCACATCGCCCATCTCCCACCCAAAACACCCCCAGGGCAAATCATCATCCGCGTCGTCGTTCCTCCTCGTCGTCACCCTCTGGTCTGAAGCAACGGGCTTTCATGCCATCCCTACCGCTGATCAACCTCGCTGAAAATAGCCGCTGCCTTGTATTTCGGCCCCGGCGTCGCCTACGCAGCAGAGTTGCAGACGTGCGTTGGACAGCCCACGTTGAGACGCCCTCACGCCTTCAGGCTCAACGAAGGACGGCATCATGACGACGGCGGCTTCCGACTCGTCACCACCAGGTGGGTTATCTAAAGGTGACGTCTCGCTGCCACTGCCCACTGCCGCGGCCGCCATCTCCTCTGAACCTTCTTTTCGTTGGTCTGGAGCCCTGATTTCCGGGCCCGCCCTCTCATTTCTGCTTTTCTGCTTTTCTGCGAGCTTCTTCATCTGGAAGGATGGTCCCCGGCTCTCGATTCGCCCAGCTGTGTTGTTCTCCGTGATTAGACGATATTCGAAACCAACCATCCCACCACGACCCCCGCACCCGCAGCGTCGCAGCCACTGGAGCACTGGAGCAGCAGCCGTCGCAGTGGACCCCGCAAACAACGGTTCACCATGTTGAAAGCGGTCAAGCGGGCTAGGTCGCAGCAGACGATGGGTGTCGCGCGCACCCCCCTGGACCAGGGACCAGACGCCGAGTATGCGTCGGTATCAACGACGGCCCTGCATCCCCGCGCCGCAAGCAGGCAGGGCAACATCAGCAGCAGACAACATGGCAATCAAAACGGCCACATCCCCCCCGTCGTCTTCCCAGACGGCCGCAACCCTTACCTCGAGCGCCCGTTACCTCCTCCGCCGCCCAAGTCGACGTCGACCACCCCCAGGACGGCCAAACCCCCCGCCCTCGTCATCCGCACTACGTCGCCCCCCGCGCCCATCATGTCGTCGAGACCCAGCACGTCGTCAGGGCCTTCCGGCAGAGCGGCCGCCAACAACTTCAACTTTGAAAGGCGCCTATCCAAGGACGATATGTCAGTCAACGGCCACATGGGCATGAGCGTGGGCAGGACCAAGGTCATGTCCTCCTGGCGGCCGGGTGCTCGACAAGGAGCGCTTCCTACGCCAGATGCGAGCCCTGACCAGATGCTCTCTCCCCCACTCCCACATTACGTCCCGGCCAGAATGCCCACGCCCGAGTCTGTGAGCTCTGGCGAGATTCAAATCGGAATGGCTCTGGGAAGCCCGACGACCAGCACTCCCAGCCCTCTCGCATCATGGCAACCTCGACCACTCACACCACCGCGAGATGTTTATTCCCCCCTGCCGCCACAGCGGATCCCAGAACCAACTGTCCAGAGGCAAAAGACGCAAAAGAGAAAGTTCTTTGGGTCATTATTCGGGAGTAGGAAGCATGCCGACAAGGAGAAGGAAAAGGAAAAGGAAAGGGAAAGGGAGAGGGAAAGGGAGAAGGACCGATTCTTGGAGCCTGCCGCCGATGTCCAGTTCATCACCACAATCACTGCACCATCGATGACCAGCCTAGACCGGTCCGGCGAGACCACCCCCCTCAGGAGCAACACAGTCGCCAGCAGGAAGACGCCCAGATTTATGGCCAGCCTCTCCAGGTCGAGGACGGAGCCCGAGATGGACAAGGTCGTTCAGGAAGCCGCGAAGCAGCCTGTCCTCGAAGTCAAAGTGTCCGACGTCGACATGCGCTCACGCTACCTCAACAACGACAGCGCCTGGTCTGCTGAAGACACAGGCCGAAGCACACCTCCTGGTGGTCCCGGACTTTTGGACATTGAAATTCCCGACGTGCGGCTCGAGCGCTACAGCATCATGTTTAGCGGCGTACTGAACCCCGGTGGTGGCGAGACCCAGACCTCGTCGCTCCTCGCGAGGAGGCAGGCCACGCTGGAGAAGCTCAAGACCATCAACGACAGGGTGGTGAATGAAGTCATGGCCGGCGAAAAAGGCCTCGTCCGGAGACCCACATCACCACACCACGCCGCAAGGTCGCCCGGATTTTCTCTATTCCCACCCCAAGGCCACCAGCAAAGGACATCGCCTAGGCCGCGATCCAACACCCTTCCGGACGCGGCGTCGCCGTCCCAGGAACATTTCGAGGTTGAAGTGCCAGTTCCCGAGACACGCACACGCAAAGAGGCCAAGAGGGTCACGATCCTCTCGCCGCGGGCCATGGACGAGCGAAACCGACAGGCGGCCGTGGAGAGACTTCGTGAGCGGCAGATTCAGATGGCAAAGGCACAGCAGGTGCCGCAGCAGGCACCGCCCCCGGAACAAGTGCTGCAGGCACCACCAGCACCACCCAGCGATTTCGTGTTCAAGCCCGAAGAGTCGGTTCTCATTCTTGACTCGCCACAGAGCAGTATTTCTGGCCTCGAGGAGGTTGCCTCCCCCGCCGAGATGAACCCGCCCCTGAAGCCCAGGATCAACGAGCCGCAGTGGGAGATCATTTCCCCGCCATCGACTTCAGCCCTGAGTGAGGCTGGCAGCATGACCACCAAGCGAACGGCCTCATCGGCCTCCTCGAATGCCTCCTCGGTCCAAACTCACATCACCCGCCCATCACTCGAGGTGGAAGACGACGATGCGGCACTCCGAGCCGCCGTGGAGATTAGCATTGCCCGGCAAATCAGCATCTCCCGCCAGCAACGAAACCTGCTGCGCACAACTACAAAGATACCCCGAAGTGTCAGCATCAAGAAGAACCCAATGCCGACCACGGGGCTGCCCGGCCGGATGCTCGACTCGAAGCAATCCGTGCCAACTGTCGTCGACATGCATCTCGGGCAGAACCGCAAGAGCGCCCGAGTCGTGCTGGAGGCCATGTAAACCACCACCCCATTCCACCTCATAATTTTATTGTATATATCGAGATGGGGAGTTTGTCAGTACCCACATCGGCGTTCTCTGCCTACATTCTTCCATCTTTGGTGGCATAGACACAGCGTCTTATTTTTCTTTACTTCATCCAGCGAGGGTCATAGACTTGTACAGGCATGGCTTGCTGGCGACTCGACTTGGCGCACTTTTTTCCTTTGCTGGGGCGGACAGGACTGGACTGGAACCGGGCTTCTTATGTAGGACTTCTCTTCGAGGCCAAACGCCTTGATGGTAGTCTGGCCCTTTTTGCGTGATACCAAACTTTGGAGATATACCAGACAGACGGCTGGATAAGATGGTGGCGTGGAGAGAAAGAAGGGAGACAATAGAAAGAAAGATTTGAAGCATTCACACATGTTTATTTTCTTAGGAAGTCCAACGTCATCAAGCTTAACGCAAATCACCAGAGCGAAAAGTTGTACGGCAAATTTTGTTTCGGCATTGATTACACAAGTACACTCCAGCCCTGGTTTGTTTGTTTGCGCGAGGCGTACGAGATACGAGCCAAGGCCATCCAATGGTTGATGGAGGCCCTGAAATCCGAACTCGAGGCCCTAGAAACGGATAAGAAGGCCTTGAAGTCAAAACTCGAGGCCTCTCCTAAGGAGAATCAGACCTCGCTCGTTTAACGAAAGGTCTCGCGTTAACAAACAAACTAGTATTGGATTGTAGGTTTCTTGTACAGCGGTTAGCTGGAGTTCTACTCCTAGCTCCCTCAAAACATATACACTCTTGCCCCATCCATTACAGCCAGACAGCCACACCCGTCCCTTTTCCTGCTCCTCCCCTCCCTCACCACAACCCCAAAACCTCCACCCCCATCACCCTCTCATTCCTCCGATCCAACATCTCCCGTCCATGCCACCCCCTCACGAACCTTCTCGCCTCCCCCGCCTCCTCAAACGTCACCACAAACCGATCATACGCCCGCACCTTGCTCCTCACTCCCCCCGCCTCGACCCCCGCCCCGCCGCCGACCGAGAACATCCCCCGCGCCACCCATGCCCCCGACCCCGCCAGCGCCACCACCCCGTCCCCCTCTACAACCCCCCACGCCAGCCCGCGCTCGCGCCCGTCCCGCGCGATCGCCGCCCGTAGCGTCGCAGCCGTGATCCAGCTTCCTACCAGGCGGACGCGGACGCGCGCCGCGAGCGCGTCGTCCCGCTCGGGGTGGAAGACGGAGGCGTGCAGGTTTTCGGGGCGGGGGGCGAGGTTTGACGGCGGGCGGGCTTCGCCGGGCGGGGGGTAGAAGCGGCGGAGGAGGGACTTGAGGTGCGTGGAGGAGAGGATGTGGATCCTAGGGCGGGGGAGGGAGGGGGGGAGGAGGGTGAGGCTTGTGGGGGAGGGGGGGGGGTTGGAGAGGCTGGTGGTGGTGGCGGAGTTGAGGAGGTTGTCGGCGTAGGAGCGGGCGGCGAGGAGGGTGTCGAAGAAGAGAAAGTATTGGCCTTGGTGGTCTTTGGTGGAAGGGTGCAGGGACGGGAGAACTTTGACGAGGCCGCCGGTCCAACCGTCGACGTGGTGGCCGGGGCTGGCGAGGCGTTGGAAGTCGGTGTCAAGGAGGGAGGGGGGGAGCGGGGAGATGTCGAGGACGGCGGGCTGGGTGGAGGGTCAGGGCGGGGGTGGAGGTGGCGTCGTCGATGGATGGGAGGGGGTGATGTGGAAGATGGAGTCGCGCCATTGTTGGAATTCGTCGTCCGGGGTGATGGAGAAGATGGAGCGTCGCCATTGTTGAAATTCGTCGTCCGGGGGGCTAGGGGGAGTGGTGGTGGGCGGGGAGTTGGATAGGCGGCGCCATCTGGTCCGTCGAGGGTTGAGGTGCTTGGATGTCGACTGGTTGGGGGGCGTCTGGGGGTCACCGGGCAGGGGCTTGGTGGTGATGGTTCTTCGGGGGGGAGGTTTTGAGAGCCATTGGCGCTCCAGATGGCGCTGGCATTGGTATTGACATGGCCTTTGGCACGCCAGAGACACTGGCACCTGGAGTCCCCTTGAAATCATGGTCGGGGGGCATGTGACAGTTCGCCGGGTTTGGAGGTGAGATGTAAGTGAGCACGTGGTGGTTGAAGGGGGTGTGACCAATGGGGCTGCTGCAGAGAACCGAAACTTCAACGCCAAACCCTAACCCTCGCCCTTACATGTTCTGAAGATCCTGTTTTCACACATCACAAAATTCGACCAGCCACGGCCCACTGGACTTTTGGATATATTTTATTTCCAAGCCCAAAAGTCACGACTTTGCCGAGGACTTTCGAAAACCGACGAACATTATGAGGCCATGACACATAAGAGTCTCCCTTCCCAACCGCCACCATGAAAACCCTCGAATTCAAGATCCGCAAAGCCCTGGTCAACAACGACGTCGACAAGCGGCTTCAGAAAAGACAGCCTTCTCGCGTCTATGTCAACGAGGAGGCACTGATAGAGCTCACCGGCTCCAAAGATGGCGGCAAAGTCGTGTACATCGAAAAAGCCTCGTCCTCGCCTGACGAGCCGTCCGTTCGTCGGGAGGCCACCCTCTGGAAGGCCCCTGAGAAGATCAACAAATCCGTTGCTCAGATGTACGAAGTATTCCGGGAGGCATGCGACTACAAATTGGAAACCACTGTCAAGATAACAGCTGCCGGTGGTTCTCTGCCTGACGCCGAAGAGATCGTCTTTGAGGAACTGTCCGTCAGGGATGAGCCGCTTCCGCCTCTCCCAGGGCAGGATGTCCCCCACTGGGAGTATTTTCTCAGCGGCCGGCTATCGATGATGGAGCACATCTACGCCGGGCTGGGACTGAAGAATATCTTTGTCCGGGGGCCGGAAAGGACGTTTTTTGTGGCGTCCGTCAACGGGCGGCCAGCAGGGAATGCCCGCTACCTCGACGGCAAGACCACCGTCCGGATAGCACCACGACTGGAACCAGGGAGCGAAGGACGGGGTGCCGCGGCAGGAAAGTTGGAAATCACTGGCATCCGCGGCCTTGACGTGCAGATCCAAAAGCTCAACAACCTCCTCTCCCTCTTCGCCAACGAAAAGCCCTACAGCTTTCAAGCCCCCCGGCCAAACATCGTCATCCACGGCGGCCACGGCACCGGAAAGACCATGCTGCTCGACAAGATCGCAGCGTCCGGCTGGGGAACCGTCTTCCGGATCCAGTTTAAGGACAAGCTCACCGACATCCAAGAGACCTTCCAGCGCGCCAAGCTCCAGCAGCCCAGCATCGTCCTCATCGACGAGCTCGAGCGGCTGATCGACAAGGACCGCAACAACCGCGGCGCCGTCATCCTCTCCATCCGCGAAGCCCTAGACTCTCTGGCCGCCGAGACCCGCCCCAAGGGCGAGCCCCCCAAGGTCCTCGTCGTCGCCGCCTGCCTCGACTACACCACCGACGTCCCCGAGGAGCTCACTGAGCCCTTCCGCTTCACCAGCGAGGTCTACCTCCCCCTGCCCGACGTCCAAGGCCGTCTCGCCATTCTCGCGTCCCTCGGCCTGCACGTCGACCCCTCGATCGAGACGGACCTCCTCCGCCAGCTGAGCGAGCGCACGCACGCTTACAACGGCAAGGACCTACAGCGTCTGGTTCACCAAGCCCACCTTCTTGGGGAAATCCGCCTCCTCTCCTCCAACCTCACCCAACTCACCACCACTGAGACTCCCTCCACCACCACCGAACTCCCCACCCAAACCCCCACCCAAACCCCCACCCAAACCCCCACCTTCCTCCCCTCCGACTTCGACACAGCCCTAACCCACATCCGCCCCTCGGCCATGCACGACATCAACCTCAAACCCCCTCCCATCCGCTGGACCGACATCGGCGGCCAACACCTCGTCAAAACCTCCCTCCGCCGCGCCGTCCGCCTCTCCACCGAATCCCCCACCACCCTCTCGCGCTTCTTCGACCGCCCGCCCAAAGGCTTCCTCCTCTACGGCCCGCCCGGCTGCTCCAAGACCATGGCGGCGCAAGCCATGGCGACCGAGTCAGGTCTCAACTTCTTCGCCGTCAAGGGCGCCGAGCTGCTCAACATGTACGTGGGCGAGTCGGAGCGGGCGGTGCGGCGGCTGTTCCAGCGCGCTAGGGAGGTGGCGCCGAGTATGATCTTTTTTGACGAGGTGGATGCGATTGCGGGGCAGAGGGCTGGGTTTGGGCATGGGAAGCAGACTGGGGGCGGAGCCACCGGAGGTGTGAATGTGCTGACGACGTTGTTGAATGAGATGGATGGGTTCGAGGCGCTGCAGGGGGTGGTGGTGCTGGCGGCGACGAATCGGCCGCAGGCGTTGGATCCGGCGCTGTTGAGGCCGGGGCGGTTTGACGAGCTGATTTATGTGACTCCGCCGGATGAGGAGGCGAGGAGGGCGATTTTTGAGGGGGTTGCGGCGAAGAGGAGGATGCACGACGATGTGGACATAAAGCGGCTGGCGCGGGAGACGGAGGGGTGCTCGGGCGCCGAGATCAAGGGGATTTGCGCCGTGGCCGGGGTCGCGGCGTATGATCGGTTCGCGGGGCTTGCCGAGAGGGAGGAGGGGGTGGAAGGGGGAGAGGACGAGCCGGAGGGGATCAAGATGGCGGATCTGGAGGCGGCCATGGCGACCCAGAAAAGGCAGATCACCAAGGAGATGCTTGATGGGTTTGAGGCGTGGGAGAGGCAGTTTAGAAGACATTAGCTGCACCATTCCAGTCAGATCCCTTCGAGATACGCAAAGATGAATAAAACACTGTTCAAAACACTCCAAAGCAGATAAAATCATGTTGTAAATTAGCTACGCAATGTTCCCAACGCCAAAGCAAGGCTTTTTGTACTGCGATACTATGGTATCATCATCCACATCATTCCGTTCGCCAGTTTTAACCCACATAAAGCAAATAGATATCCAACCAGAACGAAGAGTCGAAAGAAATCAAGCGCCACGACAATGACCCCCAAGAGGGGAAAACACCACCACCTCGTCAGCCCAACGTCATATCAAAAGTCAGCCCCGCCGAACCAGCCAGATCGGTAAAGTCAAAATCGATGTCCTGCAAGACGTCGTTCATCTCAAAGTCCCCCAGTCCCAGGTCCATGCCGGGCGACACAGAAAAGTCCATGCCCAACGGCATTAGCAGGTCCAATCCCGACGAATGGGTCGACGGCGTGCTGCTGAGACCGCTGAAACCGAGGCTTCCGTCCGGGGACAACTGATTGGGACTCTCCATAACCCCCAGCCTCGCCTTCATCATTCTCTTGAACTTCTCCAGCAAGACAGCATCATCGGCAGCCGTGTTGGTCATGTTGAGAATGACCCGAGCCTTGGCACGTAGGGCGTCATCGGTGGGGAACACCCCGGTGTCGGCGATCTCCTGCTCGACAAACTCCACCAGGTTACTCTCGAGTTCCCGAGAGCAAAAGACCGTGGCAATCTGCGGGCGTGCGGCAAGTCCGCGGATGTACTTGCTGGCTGTGGTGCTCTCTGCGGGTATGAACCGGTCTTCGCACATGGGGATCGGGACGTGGTCTTCCGCAAACGGTGCGACTGGCGCCTTGGGGTTGGGAAAGGCGTAGGGAGGAGCGAAACCCGAGCCGCCCTGAGTGAGGCACCACTGGTTGCCCTCTGGCAAGCCGGGAAGGGACGGATCGGTCAGGATGCCGGCGTCTCGTTTGAATCGGCGGAGCCACTCGGCATTGTCGGCTGCTGTTTGGTTCCAAGGGTCGTCACTGTGAATCGAGGTCAGCTTATGAAAGGAATCTCAGCTGGTGGGAGTGGAGACGTACTCATCATAGAGAATCCAGCGCGCCTGATGCTGGATTTCCTTGTCACTGGGTACGTGGGAGTTGGGATTGTTTGGTGACATGGTTGACTGGACCCATCGGCCGAGCTCCCGCGCCAATCGGCGATAGCAGTTTGCGTCGTTGAAGAAGAACGGCCCAAGTTTCATGGGGTTTCCGCCCGAACCTGGTTGGCAAGGGAGGCAGCCGACGTTCTTGGATGGCATGATCTGTGTCGTCCCCATGGCAGACGTGATAGTAAGCGGCTCCCTTCTTGCGAGCGTTGCAGCACTGGACTCTGAGGAGCTGTGTCGTTGCCTGAATGCGCTCAACCAGGCTGCATTGTCGGCGGCCGTTTGATTCCAGCCGTCATCGTACTCGTAGATGATGATACGAGCCTGCTTCTGAAGGTCTGCGTCGCTGGGCTCGACACCCACCGCACGCTGAGTATGGACATAGCCCGCAAGCTCGGTCTCGAGCCGGCTGTAGTTGTGGATGGTGGAGTCAATGCTGTTGGGATCCTTGGACCGAATCGCCTCGTCGTTCATGTCCTCGGATCGTGGCAGCATGGCGCGTTGCCGAAAATCGGCGAGGAACTTGGGGGAAGCCAAAACCAAGCGAAGGATAAAGTTGGCAATCTCATCGGATGGCCGATCAGACGATTCCTCCATGCGCCCAATAATGTTGCACGCTTCGGCCTGCAACTCGTGGTCGATGGCGGTTAAGCCCAGAAGACGACGAGCAGTAACGTACTCGTGGAGCTGCAGCTCCAGCGGATCTTGGTCGAATATGCCATCCTTTCCGTTGATCTTGAGAAGGGACTGCCGGCTGTCCTTTTGCGCTCGGATTGGGGCAAGTCGAGCACGCAGAGAGAGCTCATCCGACGAGAGCAAGAGATCCCGCAGCCACGAGGGCTGGGAAGAGGCTGCTTTCTTGGAGAGAACCTCGGCGCCAAAAATGATTCGGCACGCCTCAACCTGCAGCTCGTCATCTGTTGGTGTGGCGCCCTTGGCTTCGCGCTCGTTGGTGACGAAGAACATGAGCTCACTTTTCAGGAGCTCATAAGCGTCTCTAGGCGTTGCGGCAGGAGCCCCCGTCGCCTCGTAGGGAAAAGGCGAGTTTCGCTCGTCATGAATAAGGTCTAGATGCTCCCATTAGTTCTTCACCCATCAAGTAGGACAGGGGAGAGCGCATACAGGGAGGAATGGAGTTTTCGACCATGTCGAGTACCGGAGTGTCAAAACCCCAGTCACCCTGCCAGTCGGCCATAGTTCGACCGGACTTGAAGTGTTCGGCAAGATGGTCCACGCGGATCGTCCAAGTGTCCATGACGATACCACAGAAACCGCATCGAGACCGAATTTCGGGCGTCGCAACCTTCCACTGCTCCATCGACCAGGTGACGAACTTGACATTGTGGACAAGCTTCAGATGCTGACGGAGGTGGTCCTTGCGGTAAAATGTACGCTCTCCCAGCGAGCGCTCCAGGCAGGCCGAGTGGTTGTGTGCTTCGACGTGGGCCTCACTAGGGTTGGCCTCGCCACAAAAGACGCAAGACACTTGGCCATTCTCCGGGTTGAAGGCACGGGGGCCCTCTGGTGTGCAGATCCACCTCTCGAGGGACAGATGGAGTGACTTTTCGTGCCTCTGCCAATCATGCTTGGTCCTGAAAGTTTCCGTGCAGAAAGTGCACTGAAAAGACTTGAGGGGGGCCAGCAGTGGCGTGGAGATGGCCTGCTTTCCTTCCGGCTTCCGCAGGGAAACCTTTCTCCTCCGCCTCCTCCTTCCAGTCTCGAGGGAGTTGAAGGATCCGTGTGAGCCGCGGGAGGCACGCGAGAATGCCGAAGCAAAGGAACCACCGCTCGAGAAGGAATTGTCCATGCTGCTGGCCGACGAAACAGCACAGAGTGACTTGCCGGAACCGTCATCGGAAAATCTGTGACTGAAGGGGCTGCTCAGACCCGACGAGATGTTGGAAGACGATGATGCTGTAACGGCGCGAGCAATGGCCGTTACGGAAGCTGGTTCGTTTTCGGGAGGGGAGTTCTGCCAGCGCTGGAGCGGGTTCATGTGTTCGAACGAAGCGGGAGTGCCAACGCGGACGGGAATGTCGATGGCATTGGCCCAAGTACGGACGCCGGGCGAGGTCGACCTGGGGGCGATGATCTTCTTCCTGCGCCGAGCATTGGACAGCCAGTTGGTGATTTGTGTCTTGTCGAGACCGGTCTGTCTCTGGAGCATCTTCTTCTCCTCGTCGTTGGGGTAGGGGTGCTTGCTATGCGTCGACAGCCAGTTCTTGAGGATCTTGACCGACTCTCGGGAGAAACGGGCACCGGCCTTGCGGTCTTGGTTGGCGGCGGCAACGTCGTTGTTATCGTCGCCTCCCTCAGCAAGGCTCGTCAGGCACGAAGCCGCGCCGGCGCGAGCTGCATTTTGGTGGTGGCCGTCTTCTTGTGTGATGGCATCGGGGTGGTCCCCCATGACGGGCCATGGGTTGTGTGGAAAGGCCGAGTCGGTGGGATAGGGAGTGGGATCAGCCAGACCGAAGCTACAGGCACAACGCAGGGCCACGCAGCTCGTGCAGTAGCCCTTGTATTTACCCTCGTTGATACGCTTGCAGTGATAGCCAGAGGTCTGACACTTGGCACAGGGGGCGTCGGGGAGCTCGAAGGAGTCCTCGAAGGCGGCCAGAGGAGAGTTGCCGGGTGGCAAGACGAGGTCGGCGGCGGGGTCGACGGCGACAGGGAAGTTGTGGCTGTTTTCAAAGTGCTGGATGGCCCAGAAGGAGAAGTCATCGGCCTCGACATTCTCCAAGGCGAGATCGAGGTCGTTGAGCGAGCCCATGGGAGCCGAGAAGGGATCCGCGGCCAGGCCGGCAGCGGGCGCGGCCTGGTCCCAGTTGACGAATTCGTCCATCTCGGGAATCACGGGCATGCGTGTGAAGGGCGCGCCGTGCTAGGGGGGAGGGCGTCAATGACAGATCCAGGACTATCCCCGAGGGCGGAGGGCGGAGGGCGCGACACGACGGGGAGTGGATGCCAGGAGAGCCGTGTATAAAGCTGACGAGCGGGCGCCCCAACTGAAGAAGGTGGTAATTCCAAACACTGGTGCTTGGGATGTGTCTTGTTGCTCAGGGCGTGGACATTGTCACACAGCTTTGCCGTCTCCAAGACTCGGACTGGATGACTGATCTGCTGGTGAGGGTCTGGGACGAAGGCCGAGGGAAAGAGGAGGTATCTGGAATGGAGAGGGGCTAGGAAATGCAAGGCTTGGAAGTGAAGTGGCTGGTTTTATTTGATATGCTCCAGGTTGCGACGGTGTGTGTATGAGGATGAGGAAAAATGATTCTTGTCGGGTTGAAGAGAAGGAGGAGGTCGCGTGTTCCACCAACTTCATTCCTCTTCCCTTTGCTCTTCCCCCAGGGACCGAGTCACCTCTTTCCTCTCTGGGGGTGTGGGGAACGTGGTTGGAGATGGATGCAGCATGTCAAAAACTGGCAGGGGCATGCGCCTTTCCATTGACATGGCCCGCAAGAGCGACCGCAGGAAGGGTGCAATAAAGGTCTTGGCAACCCGGCAATGATCCCGTTTGCTGCACCCTATCCACCGTCCATCCCCGCCATTCGCTGAACATCATCGTCGCTCGGCTCCCAACTTCCATGGCTTCGCAATCGCCGCCCTTCTTGACCTTTAGACATATATGAAAATCAAGACGAGAGCCGCACCGTAAGTTCTTCAGCTATCTGTCGACGTTAGGCACACCGCAAGACTGTCGGTGTCACACATCTTTCCCTGGGTGGTGCTGCCTCGATTCTTTTTGCTTCTGAACAGGACCACCAGTTCCCCACGAACATCCTCAACGAGTGGTGGCGTTGCTGCTGCTGCTCTGTACCATCATTGCGTTGGCTCGAAAAACAAGCTTTGAAGCGGGAGAGCCGTCGATCAATCCTCCCCTCGGACTGCCGCCAACGTCCCCCAGGCTGGGTTTCCTCGACATAACTTCCCTCCGTTCTCGCAGCTCGGCCTCCGTCAACCTCGGCCGAGCCGACGCATGACATGGCCGACATGAGCTGATTCGATTCCGGGTTGTCCAGACTCCCACGTTCGCATTCGACAACCACCAGGCGCTGAAGGCTGACACCCTCCATTCCATCAGACGGCACATCTCTTCTCCGTCGTGCTGACTAAACCGTCAATCCGAGGCCACCAGTGGGCATCGGCATTCACCATCCATCTTTCGTCCCCTCGTCCCCCCAAATCTGCCTGAAGAGTGCCCCTAAATTCGGCTGAAGAGTGCCCCCGCAATCCGCAATCCGCTTCTAGAACGGCGGGAGACGGCTACTGGCGGTTCACGTGCCCAAATCCCGGGGGTGGCTGGTTTGTGGCGGGAGCTGGCTCCGAACCGGAGGCTGCACTGAGCCATCTCCTCAAACTTCCATCTCCGTGGATGTCGGGGGGGGGGTGCAGCAAGCATTCGTCTCTGTGCAACAACCAGCTGCTTTCTTATCGGGGACTGGTTGGTCAGCAAAGGGGTTTCCCTGCGCAGGGTCAGTTGCGGTGGGTTCCCGTCGAGCCGTCCTGCACTCGGGACGCCAACCCTCGTGTCTGCCGGGCCCGGCGGTCATCGGAGCCCCACTTTCGGAATGCCCGCCGGTTCCAGTTCCGAAATTCGGCCCACCGAGCTCATCTCAATACCCCACCCACTTCAATCACCCGGAATTGACGGACTTGTACTCCGTATCATTTGCTAATTCTTCGTAGATAACCAAAAAACGCAATGCTTCGACAACCCCAACAATTGTTTCCAAAAGACATCCGCCCACCTTCCGACACTGGCCCTCCTTCCCCACCAGCCCCCGCCGTGGCTTCATCGCTCCCGCAATTGAACCCACATGCATTGTTCATCCCAGGGACCCCTCATCCCTACGCCGTCCGGTTCCTCTCGCGGAACTCGGATTGGCGTTTCCCACCCCCTCCTTGCCCCTCCGCTCCATCCAACCCTCACCACAACACCTCCGCCACGACCAGCGCACCTATCAATCACGTTAGAACCTCTCAAAACACCCCCTCCCCCCACATCCGAAAATCAAGTACCAGGAGCGTAAACCGCAGAGTGGCAATCCACCCCAATAGTCGACACCACCAGCGACGTCGCGTTCAGGATCGGCTTGAGATAGCAGTTGCCGGGGGCCCTCCCGTCAAAGGCGATGGACTTGTCGGTCCACGCGGGGATGAAGCTAACAGCGCCGCACGTGGTGTTGGCACCGGCGCCAAAGCGCTCGGGGATGTAGCGCGTGTAGGCGGCGCAGGCGTCCATGCACGTCGCAAAGTCGGGGGTGAAGAGGGAGAAGAGCGGTTCGTTCTTGGAGTCCCGGTTGCAGTAGAGGGTGTAGCGGAGGGCGCCGAGGACTGAGGGGGGGTTGGGTTAGTTACACCGGTTCCAATCCGTGCCGGCAGGAGAGGGGCGGGGAGGGCCGAGGGGGGTAGTACCCTTGAAGGCAGTATAGCTGGTCCCCGTTACGGCCGTGGAGTTGGCCGAGCAGCCGGAGTCAATGGCGGAGATGGGGACAGTTGTGGCTGTTGGCGCGGCGGCAGCCAAGGAGGCGTTCAGTATTTCGACCTGGGCGATGGCATCGCTGGCGCGGTTCGCTTCGATGCCGGTTGTGGCGGCGAGGCCGATGATGGCGGCCGAGAGGATGGCGATGATGACGGCGAGGAGGAAGACGAGAAGACTACAGCCGCATACGCGGCGCCCCTTGCCCGGTGATGGGGGGTAGGCCGAGCCAAAGTGGCGTGAGACGGCGCTGAAAGGGGAGACGACCGAGGACGGCGACAAGGGGTCGGGCTTGGGGAGCGGTACGTCGGCGTACAGATTTTGGTGGTGGCGTTGTTGGTGGAGCTGATGTTGGTATGCGACCTCGGGGAGGTGTTGCACGACGGGCTCGAGGCCCTCATGGTAGGCGGGTTCCAGGCCGGGTTCCGGCTCCGCCCCCGGCTCGTGGTCCGGCTCGTGCTCCGGCTCGTGCTGGAGGATCTGGTTAGTCAGACGGCTCTGCCATGCTCAGACAATGGAGGGCCGGAGAGCTCTATCTCCTCTGCATACCTCGGTGCTCATGGTCGAGCTCATGGCGAGACGAGGATGTTTATCTGGCTGTGCTGCAAAACCAGCCAGGCAGCAGTGAATACGGCAAGACGGGAGGGGAGGAGAGAGAAAAGAAGGAAAATTCGGCGCACGCGCATGCAGCGCGACACGGCGGGCGGTCGATAGAAATGAAACGGGCGGCGCGCTCGAGCAACCAACCTACCTAGGCACTACGAAAGATGAGGATCAGAAGAAGCAAGCACGATCGCCAGGAAAACGGCGGCACAACCAGACACGAAGCAAGTGGCGGACCTGTTTCGGCGGGCGTGCGGTTGACGTGCAGATGGCTGCTTAGCTGGGGGTGGTGGGTTTTACGGGAAAAAGAGGGACGCAGAACCGCATATCCGTGGCTCTGGGTGCAAGGGGGCTTGTATGGTGCCATTGGGGGGGAGGGTTACAATGGAGATGGCCTCGAATGGAAATGCCTCGATATTATGGGGATTTCCACGATGTCATGGCGAGTTGACTGTAGATGTTATCGTACGTCTTTTTTCACATCGGCGATGGTATGCAGTGTCGGTTTAGGCAGCGTTCGTATATAGACTGCGGCCGCTTCTGCGTCAAAGAAGTGAATCGAGGGTATCGTGGCCCTGCTGCTGATAGCGGCGCGGGCTCACCCGTGGTTGCGATTTGAGGGTCTGCAGACCGGGGCGGCGGGACATGGAGGCCGTTCGGGCTGACGTCGATCGGAGAGCACTACATGTTCTCAGCCGCGGCGTCCAGGCGACGTAACATGATGATCCCCTCTGTGTGTCGACACCCCCCTCTTCGAACATGACGCTCGAGAAGGAGTTCAAGACAATGACGACAATGCCCAACCACCACGAACTGGTTGCCTTGATTAAGACATGTGTGTGATGGCTTAGTACGAGTGCGTCGTCTCGACCCGCAACCCCGCGCATCTGGCCCCGTTGGCGGTGACGGAAGGATCAAGAGGCTGGGGGGGGGGGGTGGTCTGGGTTCCGTCTAACCGAGCCAGGACGAGGTGAACGCTGGCAAATTCCGTCGACGAGGGAACTTTCAAGGGGACTGTTCTGTTCGGCCGAGAAAACACCGATCTTGTCAATCGCTTGGAATTGCAAAAGGAAGGCCGCTGTTTGTGGAAATTTGGGACGTCGGGGAGAGAGGGGGGGACAGAGGGGGTTGATATGGGGATGACTAATCCCACACCTGGAGGCCTGTCGCGTGGGCATCCAATCTGACTGCGTCAATGGCTGATAGGGCTGAAGTTGGGGAACCCTGCGTGTGGAAGCGTTGGTGGCTGAAACTGAATCTCATTGTTCCGTCTTGTCGTGGCGATGGGATGGTGTTGTCTAAACAATGAGTTGGGGGAGGTCGTCGTCGCAAATACCCGTATTATTCATGATCTCCGAACGAACGTCCTTGGTTGGAACATTTGTCGGACGAGAGAAAAGACGTTGAACTTTCGACTGAGACTCTGAATGATGAAATGTGCTTGGCGGGAAACGGCTAGACTCTCGGGGATAAGGTCTTTTGCCCAAGCTTGTGACGGCAACGATCGGCGTATTGATCAATGATGCCCTGTCGTCGATCTCTTGGATGCCGGCTGACTTGTTGGGACGAGAGGACCACCGTCGGCGGGATTGGGGGCGTCCCAGAGAAGAGGAGACGTTCAAATGATCAGGACGCAACCTTGACCGCCTCGAAACTCGAGTCATGAAGAAAGGGGACCTTCGAGAAGAAATCGTCCAAAGCACACGGACCACACTCCCATCACTGCCAAGCCCAAGCCCAGTGACGATCAAGATGGCCCAGTCACCCCTCGTGCCCCTCACCCCTGTTCGTTCTCCCAAACACCAACTCTCGGGCTCCCAAAGGATTCCCCCCAAACCCAGGACTGCAGCAACAGCCCCCTCGATGCTGCTACCAACCTCGGGATCCCACGCTCGAGCCGTTGCCCAGAGGTCATGGAACTCCAAACTGGCAGCACTCGAGGTCGATATCTGCATGTGAACGCGCACCACTGCGCCAGGTTCAATGCCAGGTTCAATGTACAGGGCTTGGCCAACAGCTCCGAGAACACAGACTGGGAAACCCTCGAACACATGGAACCCCGTATGCAGAGTTCCCCTCCTCAGAAACTGCGACAGTTGGCGTTTGGATGGACCGACCCTCCCGGGTCCCGACCTTGTGGTCTCCCGCTCGGCACTCAATTGATATCTCGTCGCGTCAATTCTTCTTTCCCGGTTATTGTCGTTTCCATTGCTCGCTCTGCTGATGTTCCCACTGTTGGCTTCCCGCGAGTTGACAACATCCTGCGACACCTCCGTGACTCTTGATCACGATCAAGACTAAGACCGGGCTTAGTAACGACAACGACCGGCTGACAGCGCCGCTTCTTTCCGAGTCATTGCGACGGCAGCCTGGTGAGTGGTGGGAGCAGAACCGGCCGAATTGATCAGCGACCACGATCTGCCTTCTTGGAAGGGAAGAATATTTTTTCGATTGCTGGGATCTCACCTCCAACAAGTTCGCACCAGCTGGGTCCCGAGGCCACGAGACAAAACACGCAGCCGCCGGGCCCCGAGGGCCTCGTTCCTTCGCCCGCCATCGGATAGCGGCCGACGTCCAGGCCGCAGCTCCGAACCATGCCCACATACCTCTGCCACGGCTTCCGCTGGCAGCGGCGAAGCATACGAGTCTACGTCGTCGTGCAGAATCTCGACGACGCATCCCCCGAGTGGATCATCCCCGCAAAGAGCGCCACCTGCATCCTCGACTCCTTTTACAACCTCTTCGACTTCCTCCCCTATTGCAGCCCCTCGGGCCCCGGCTTTGCCTCCGACAGCGACGGCGACGACAGCTATGCTCTCCAACAGACCCCCCGCGACCGGGACCGGAGCCGCAGCGCGAGTGTGCACGCCCCGAGCCACCGGAGCCGATCGCAGAGCCGAGGCATCGACTACCGAAGCCGCAGCCACAGCCGGCAGCCCTCGCACCACTCGCCGGCCCTGAGCCGCCAACCATCCCGGTCCCACAGCCGGCAGCCCTCGCGCTCACAAATGTCCCTGCTGGGCGACGGCCGCGCCACCATCGCCAGCACCCACAGCGACGCTCCCAAGGACGACTTCAGCGCCCAGGACTGGTCCGTGGTCAAGGTGCTCGAGGAGTACGACCCGCAGAACCTGACCGAGGTGTCGCGGCCGTACGCCTACGTGGCTGACTACGTGGTGCGCGTGGACCTATCCGTGTCCATCGCCGAGGAGATGCACCGGTACGAGGAGCGCGCGCGCGCCGACCGCGACCCGCCCATGCTCGGGCACGCCAGCGACGAGACGGGCCGCAAGAAGGGCAACAAGCGCACGGGCTGGTTCGAGAAGCTGCGCGACCAGCTGCAGCGCGGCGAGGACATTCGCTGGTACATTGTCGTCAACGGGGACGAGGTGCGCGACTGGCCCGACGACCCCCCCGAGCGCCGGGTCGCGCGCCGCTCCGAGCCCACCCCCGAGCAGCGCCAGCACCACGCCCAGTATGTGCTGCAGCAGTCCATCTTTGAGGGCAAGGACCGCCACCATAGGCGGCCGCAGACGGCGAGCGTCCATAGTCACAGTCCGCGGCCGACGAAGACGCCGGATGGGCGGCCGGTGGTGCCGGAGAAGGACTTTCCCCCAATACGGCCGTCCATAGAGGGGCATGCGCCGCCAAAGCCAGCAAAGGGGGGTGGGATAAGACGGCTGTTTGGGAGGGCCAAGACAGAGGAATTGTAGGATCCTGTTGCCACGGCAATGTATATACCTCCCATCTACCACAATACCACGTGAAGGGGAAGGGGGGACCACAAGTAAATACCATATATAACTCTTACTTCCTACGCAAATAGTACTAAAACAAATCACTTGAAAACAATCGCACATCACCCCCCGCCACCAACCCCAACAAACTCCCAAACCGCCCCCTCCCCGACCCCCTCCAGCATCACCCCCAACCCATCCCCATCCCCATCCCCCTCCCTCACACCAACCCTCTCCAAACACCCCGCCACAAAGTTGATACACATCAACACATAATACCCCCCGCCCCCTCCATAATCTACCCCGGTCCCAGAAATAGTCTCAACCCGCACCGCAACAAAAGCCTCCCACCCCCCATGCCCCCTCGCCTCAGCCACCACCCGCCCCGGCAGATCCCTCCCCAGAAACGTCCCCGACGCGCAGCTGCGCAGGCCGAGGTACCCGCGGGAGGCGGCGAGAGTCCAGTTTGGGCAGCCTAGGGTCTGCTCTTCCACTTGGTGCGTTGTTGCGTGTGGGTTTGGATGCATGTGTAGTTCTGGTGGCGGGGAAACCAGCGTCGGGACGCCGTGGAGCAGGGAGAGGACGCGGTGGGAAGCGACGTGCAGGAGGATGTAGGTTTGGCCGGGGGTGGGGGTGGCGTGGCGGGTGAGGGGGTGGGGGTTGTTGTCCCAGAAGAGCGGGGGGGTTGTTGGTGTTGGTGATGCTGCTCTTGGTGTCCCTTCGGGGGAGGGAGTCGAGGTCGAGGTCGGGGTGAGCAAGGTGGAGGTGGTGAAGGTGGTGGTTGTGGACTCGGAGTCCGAGTCCATGCCGTCGTTGTTGAGGTGCGGGATCATCTAGAGGGGGGTTGGTTGGGTGACGACCATTTTGGTGGATTGTCTTTTTCGAAGAGAGGGAGAGGGTTGTTGGTGAGAGGAAAGTTGAGCAAGATGGGGATAACAAGTAGTGTTGACATTCACGACGACGACGGAACAAGAAGGGAAGGGGACATGACTGTCTGGAAATACAGTCGACTCTATTTAGAATCGGGCTGTTTACGCCGTGTTCAACAGTTCACATAATTAAGGCATCGATCGATCTGTTGTCAACCCTACTTGACAGCTCGACGTGGTTGGACAGCAGTGTCTGCCCAACGCTGCCCATCACAAACCGCTATGACTTGAGAATATTGACCTCCCCAGCGAATCAGCGCACATCTAAGCGATCGACGTCACCAAGACCGCCCGCAGACCGTGAAGTCGCCGGTGATTTGAACAACGGATGTAATGAGGAAGGAACATACAGAACTGCCACACAGGAAAATAGGAAAGGAAAACAACCAAAGCAAAACAAACAAACCCTCTAAAAAGCTCACCCCCGGCCTCCGCAGAGGCCGGGGCTACGAAAACCCCAGTTAGGTGGGGGTTTTGCTCCGACGGTGACTTGAACTCGCGGCCTCTGTCGTCGAGTAGAGGGCTTACGGGTTGGGATTTGGGGGGGGGAGTCGGCATCCTACGTCCCTCCGTTCTATACCACTGAGCCATTAGGCTCGGGGGTAGTCTCGGATTTGGAGGGGCTGGTGATAGGACCTCTGGGAGCGGTGCCTATATAGTTGTGGTTTGGGTAGGAGGGGATGCCCGTTTGCGCCCCCAAGGGAAGGGTGTAAACAAAGCCCCTGGCCCACAGTCACCATTGCACCCAGACGAAAACATTTGCAGGCAAATTTCATATTCAACTCACCCGACACCTCGCCTATGATAAAATCGTGAATGGCAATGTAACTCTACCCCTTTCCCGTTTGATCTCCAACCTACCTTCCCCGTTCTCAACCCCCCCCCCCCCTTCACCCTCCATCCGTCAGCACACTCCCAGCAAACCTTCAAGTCCCATCACATTTATTTCTTCGCCTTTTTCTGGTTCGCCGCAACAATCTGTACCAAGTTAGCACTCCAATTCAAATCCCTAGCTCATCCTAGGACCAACATACCTCGGAAAATAAATGTCTCCCAATCTGCACCGTCTCCCCAGCGCTCCGCTGTCTCAACCAAAACCTATCACCGCATTAGCCTTCCGCACCCAAACCACACCACCAAGACCAAAACTCACTGCTGCTCCTTGCTCACACTCCCCTTAATCGACAGCTGCCTCGCCTCCTCCTCCAGCGTCTCGCGCGTAATCTTCTGCTTCCCGCTCGTCCCCACACCGTGCGACTCCTCGCTAATATCCCTCCCAAACGTCGACTCCAGCAGCTGCTTGCGCATGGCGAACCGCTCGGCCCTCTCCTTCTGCAGGCCCGGGTTATCCATCTTGCCGACGACGCCGCGCACGACGATCTGCACGACGAGGTACAGGTGCTCGGCAAACAGGATCGACAGCAGCAGCGCCCAGCCCGAGATGGCGCTGGGCGACCCGCCGGGCCCGCTCTTGTCCTTGAAGAGGAAGACGATGGCGGCGCTGGTGATGCTGCCGAACCACGAGAGGAAGCCGAGCGACGAGAGCCAGGGGCCGATGGAGTCGGCGCGCCAGGGGATGGGGCGCTGGCAGCTGATGGCGATCTTCATGGCGTCGGAGCGGGCTTCCACCCAGTTGTTGATGAGGAAGGAGCAGGCGGTCAAGGGCCAGATGACGGAGAAGAGGGAGAGGTAGCCTCGGGGGTTGTTAGCGGGGGTTGTCTCGGAGGGGAAGGGTGGACGTACCGAATTGGATCACCATCTCGCGGTAGTCCACGGTGACATCATACTGGTCGAGCTCGGCTTCGTCGCGCACTCGCTGGAGAAAGGGCTCCTCTTCGGGGACGTCCACGATCTGGAGGCCGTTCTTCTCTGGCTTCTCCGTCACATTCTTAACTTGTTTGGTGACCCGGCGCTTAGCATAGGGCACAATGACTTCGGTGACAAAGTTGACGACCTGAGCGGTGACGGTAAAGTAGATGATCTGCTTGGTGAGTCTGTCGGGGTTGATCTCCCAGCTCTTGGTTGGGAGTGGCTTGCCATCGACAGTAAACCTTTGCGCCGTGAGCTGGAAGAAGTCGAGATAGGGGACCAGGATCTTTCCGAACGGGACGTAGACAAAGGCTGTGAGAATGATACCCAGATAGGACGTGACGAAGTTCAAGACGAATATCTTTTGGACAAACGATGCTTGGTGGGCTTGGACGAGTTAGCTGCAGCATTCCAACGAGTAGGCGGAACACATACCATCATGGGTCTGGTAGTTTTCCATCTCGGTGAGCCTCTCAGCCAGGCGGATGAGCAATGTCTGCAAGGCCGGCATGAAGAGTGTCAAGATGACGGTAGGCACGAAGGTCTGGTAGAGTTAGTCGCCACGGATGGAATAGGGGCTGCGTATGGGCGCTCACCAAGTACTGCTTGAATGGCCCGTTGTACACCTCGTTGATGAAGATCTCAATCGAGAAGCACCCAAAAATCAAGCCTCCCAGAACGGTCACGCAAGCCAGCGCAAAGGGGACCTGGAGCAACTGCCGAGACAGCCGCTTGAAAGGGGAGTACACCTTGACAATCTCACCCGTCACGGGGTCCTCAGCTTCCCTCTCAAACTTGAACTGGGGACGGGGGTGCTGAATCTTGGACACGCCACGAACGCCCCATCGCACAGCGAGATCAATCTCCTTCATCTTCCAGTGCTCGAAGAAAACGACGGACCAGAGGCAGTTGACGAGGGCATAGAACCACGAGAACTGGCCCAGAACCAGCCACGCGGCGAAGCCAAAGGCGGCAGGGAAGAGCAAAAAGGCAAAGTAGGACTGCAAAAAGGCAAAGTAAAAGGCGACGCGCTCGCCGAACCGATCGCGGATCTGGTTGATGTCGCCGTCGTCGAGGTAGTACTTTGTGCTCCACTGCTTGATCCACTCGCGGTTGAACTGGTGGTCGTGCAGGGGGAAAATGGACGCGACGTGCTTCCACTGGCCCGTCTTGGGCGTGATGCCGGCGCCGCCCTCGTTCTTGGGCTTGGTGATGAGCAGATAGGCGAGGCGCAGTCGCTCGGCTTCCGTCACGGGCTCGTCCTCAAAGTATTTGTCCATATCCTGGTTCGGAGCCGCGGCGCGCACGCCGTATAGCCAGTCCTGGACGCGGTAGCGGTAGACTTGGCTGTTCAGGAGCTTGTCCGAGGCGATCTTGGTGAAGACGAGGAGGGAGGATTTCGCTCCATTGCGAACCTCGGTCGCGAATCCGACGTTGGCGAGGGCCTCGACGAGCTGGACAAAGGCAGCTTCGGCTTCTTGGGTCTCTGTGCACAAGGCGAATCATCAGCCCATGGCATTGTCACGGGGAATCGGGGGAGGTGGTCGGACCTGTCGTGGGGATCTTGTAGTGGATGACATAGTCGACCCTGCGTTGCGCATAGACATGTCAGCCCCTGACTCGTGGCCATAATGACAAAAGGGGTCCTACTCAAAGTTGGACTTGAGGCCGGGCTCATCCTTGAGCCCCTTGGACGTCGTCAACGTCTGTAGCCCCGCCATGGCGCTGTCGCGACGAATGTGGGGACGCGGCCCTCGAGAATTGGCACGAAATTGGAAGCTCGAAGAACGTCTTTTGTCGTGGGAGGAGGTTGCTTTCGGGTGGAGAGGAGTCGCTATTAGAGGGGGAGGGCAAGGAGAAGCAGTTACAGGAAGCTGGCGGGGAGAGAGCCCGCTCAAGAGAAACCCAGCACTCTGGATGGAGTCTGGAGC
Source organism: Podospora tetraspora (assembly GCA_027943155.1). Classification (NCBI taxonomy): domain Eukaryota; kingdom Fungi; phylum Ascomycota; class Sordariomycetes; order Sordariales; family Podosporaceae; genus Podospora; species Podospora tetraspora. Next base: position 973,400 of record JAQKAE010000001.1, on the reverse strand, counting down.
ACAAGAAACCCTGGCGAGCTGATCGACGTCACCAGATGCCAAGAGTGCGACCCAACCACAGCTGAAGCCAAGATCCCGATCGGGTGGTCAGTGCTTCACGACCTTGGACAAGGTCGATAAGGTCTGGCCCGTGCTTTACAATCTAACACTGGTCTATTTGTTAGCGTGAGACCTTTCTCCGTGTCCAATTTCAGCGGCTTTACAACCGATAGATGGATGGCCTGGCCTCGTATCCTTCATGTCACATGCTAACAGAGCAGCAAGGGCTGGAGAGCAGACGTTTGATGCACCGCAGTCTGGCGAAGCTCAAGATCTCAACCTCGACGCGACAGGGCTGGGCCGACTGCTACACGTTGGGCCATTTCTTTTCGCCATTCAGTTGACCGGGTTAAAGACCGCGAGAAGACAATGCGATTCAGAATCTGACAAGAGGTAGAAGGGAGCCGCCCCCTCTTGGCATCCTGGCACGACCCCTTGTCAAAGTCAACAATCGACCATCCCGTCATCCGTGGGCATCGCAATGCTTCGCCCCTGTATTGGAGACGGATTTCTCATAGTTATAGGTATATCTCACATTAATATCTACAACCCACAGCACCCCCCCACCCTCAAATACTCGCCCTCCTCGGCGCCATCGTCCTCCTCAACGCCTTCTTCGCCTCCGTCTCCTCAATCATCGGCAGCATCCCCTCCTCCCTCAGCTTCTGCAAAAGCTCCTGCCCGTGCTTATACCCCAGCTGGTAAATCTCGTCAAACTTGCCAAAGTCCAGCGTCCCATAGTCATCGATCGGCGGCCGCATGTAAAAGCACCCCGCCATCGTCTTCGCCCGCTCGAGCGCATCCACGCTCGACACGTACGCCAGCCGCGCCTGGATCTCGGCCAGCGTCGGCGGGTTCGGCACCGACGACAGCGGATTCCACCGGTTGAAGAACGCCCACATGCCCGAGAGCGTGTCGCCAAACGCCTGCGGCACGTCGTCGTCGAGCGAGCCCACGTCGATGGCAAAGATAATGTCCACCCCTAGCGACTTCATGTGCGACACCGTCAGGTTGTCAATGTAGCCGCCGTCGAGCAGCATGCTGCCCTCGTCGCAGAGCGGCGGGAGGAGCCCCGCCAGCGACATGGATGCCCGCACGTACCGCCACGCGTAGCCGCTCGTGTGGAACTCGGTGCGGCTCTTGCTGATGTTGGTGGTGTTGCAGTAGTACTCGAGCCAAAAGTCCTCAATCTGCGTCTTGCCAAACGTCTTGAAGATGCCGCGATTGAACTCGTGGCCCGTCGTGTACGACGCCGACGGGTATGTGAGGTCGAGCGCGAACCTCCACATGCTCGCCATCCGCCCGGCAAACTTTTTAGCCAGTCCAAAGATGGGGACCACGTCGGCATGCCGGGCGTAGAGAGCCCCGATAAACGCCCCAATCGACGTGCCGCCCACGATGTCGATGGGAATACCCGCCTCCTCCATGGCCCGGATGATGCCTACCTGCGCGATGCCACGCGCTCCGCCACCGCCGAGGACAAGCCCGACCGACTTTCCGCACAACCTTCGGGCGAGTCGGTGAAAGTCCCCCTTGAACGGCGCGTCGGGGGAGTAAAAGGGGCTGTGTCGCACCTTCCTCGACGTAAACCTTTGTATCCCGGCCTGCAATATCTGGACGCGCTCCTTGAGGCTCGGCCCTGATCGCTTCACCGGGGGGTGCATCGGCATATTGGTGGGGCTATATGGCATCTGGACGTGGAAGTGCCCCCCGTTGATCCACACCCGGTTCTTGAGCCACTTCCTTGTCAGCCCAGGCTTAGAGTACCGCTCCTGGTGGAGGAGAACGAGGATCTTCCGTGCTGTCGATTTCATCCCCATCATGAAACGCTCATACTCTCCCGTCTCGGGCGACCCGTCCGCATCGCCGACAACGAGCACGCAGTCGGCTTGAGAAATACACGTCTGCGTCCATGGAGTGGACACAGTGGTATCTATGCCCTGTTAGCACTCTGCAAACTCTTCTCCGGCAGGGGGTTTCTTACCAGCTACATACACCACGAGCCCGTACTTCTCCTCGAGGTCGGCGAGGTACTGGGCCAGCTTAAGCTTGCCCATCTTATTGAACGCGTGCTTCCCGAGATGGTTCAGGATAGCCGCCTGGTTCAACGACGTGGCGCCGTTGGGCGTCCCAACTTGTGCCAGGGCATTCATCAGCCTGTTGGCAAACTCAACAACGGGTACCCCTGCCGTGATGGGAAGGATGGCGACAGTCCTCAAGTTGAGTGTCGAGGAGCTCTTGTTGATTGCACTTCCGGCGGCAGCGTCCTTGGAGGCCAGAACCGAAGGGTCGTCGATCAACGCCCTCATGCGCGACGCTATGATCTTGGAGATCTTGATGGTGATATTGGGGTGCTCCTGGGCGAGGCTGTTGAACAGGGTCCGGGGGAACTTAACAATCTCCGTGTCTCGGATGGCGTGAAGCGTGCCGGAGCGGGACGTCTCAGTCAACACCTCCAGCTCTCCGATGCTTTCGCCCTGGCCATACTCGGCCTTGATCTTGATGCCTCCGTCCTTTCGGTCCTGGAATAGCCTCAGGCGGCCGTTGAGGACAATGTAGATCGCCTCGCTCTCGGCTCCTTCCTGGAAGATGACTTCCCCAGCGTCCACCTGCAGCCATTCCAGGGCAAAGTCAATGTGAAGAATCAGGCGTGGGAGGAGATTGGCAAGCCGCTTTGCCATGGTGAGGAGCACGATGGGGTATCGGTCAACGATTCTCTCGATCGAGGCAAGGGGCAGGAAGCCGACATAAACGTCCGTTTTGGCGACAACGTCGATAAAAGATCGATACGACGATATTGTTCCGACATAACCGGCCAGACCGCCTGGTTTGATAAGCGCGACGCTTCGTCGGGTAAGCTTGGGCTTCCTCTGGCTGTCCCTAGACTTTGCGCGAGCAGGGCCTCGTCCGGACCGGGCACCCGTGTCCCCAGCCAGAGCACTCTCCATCGCATTCAGCGCCGTCTTGCCAGAAGCGTGAAGCAGATCAGACGAGGCCGACGACGACTCGTCAACCTGAACGCATATGTCCAGGAAGCCGTCAATCACATAATACAAGCCCGGGTTCCTCTCCCCCTGCTCGACAAGAACCGAGCCTTTGGGGAAGAAGACAATCTCAACCTCGCTCCGCATGTCTTGAGCGAGAACATGGGGGTTCATGGTGGGAGGAACAGCAAGCACTGACGAGGCTACAGACTCGGTATCGGCGCCATTGCTGGGGCCGGCGAGCGGATCCATGAACCCACCAAAGGCGTTGTTGGTGAAAACGGCCTTTTTGCGATTCTGGTCAAAGGACACTAGCCGAGGCGACGGTTGTGCCGACTCTGGATCGCGACTGCTCCCGCTACCGCCCGTAGATAGACCAATCGACTTGAACATGCACTCTAGGATGCTTTCCCGGAATAGGTTGTCTTCGTCGAGGGCTTCCCTCTTGTCTAGCGATGCGTGTAGGTTTCTGGGAGTCGAAAAGGGAACGAAAGCGCGTTGAGCCAGGGGCGATGCGGCCCTCTTTTGCTGCTGCTCCTGTTGCTGTGGCAGATTCGACGGACCCAGTCCTACGGTTCTTGATGTCTGAATGCCCGACAATAGGTCGCCGGGGCTCGGTGAGACGAGCCCTGACCGCTCATACGGAATGCTTGACGAGTCGACGTTCGATCTCTGTCGTTGTCGAGAAAAGGCTTGCAGGGCGGCCTCTCTTCGCAGTGTTGTGCCTGAGCGGCGACGCTGATCGGAGTGAGAGTTGTGGAGCGCTATTCCCTTACCCAGGTCCCCCTCTTCCTCGCCGATCCTTTCAATCTCCCTGTTAAATTTCTCCTTGAGCCTGTCCAGAGCATCCCCGCGCAGGTGATTGGGGAGATCTCTCATGGTGTACTTGAGCATGCTGCGTTCAATCTGCAGGACCTCTCCGGTCAAACCCAGATAGTCGTAGGCAGTAGCGAGCGTGACGCGCTGGAATCTAGACAGAATGACGTGAACAATATGAGCTGTCGCCTTGGGGTAGATGCGGATCAGCCGGCGGAATGCGCTGGCTGGTATGATGGCTATGGTCGTGTCCACCGTTGCTCTTCCGATGATGTCTGGATGAGCTGAGCTGGTCCCACTGCGTCTTGGGACGGGCCGGAGAGGTTTGTTGCGACTCATGCCGTCGAGCGACATGGGCGGGATGCTTGCGAGGCTCTCGTGGGGAGAATTGGAGGCACGAGGATCCACCAGGGTGACAGAGGTCCCAGAGCCGTTCATATCAGGAGTCCCCGGAAATGAAATGGGGGCATCGTGAGCCTTTGGAAAGGTTGCACTCATGGGGTAGCGAGGGAGCTCAGTACTGGCTGAAGCGGTTCCGGGCTCCGAATTGTCATCTTCAGGGAGTCGCATGGGAATGTCCTCGGTAAAGAGAGACATGATGGAGAACAGAGACGACATGGGAGCGCCGTTTCGAACCTCGGTCAGCAACTGGTAGCGTTGCTGCCCTGGTCTGAAGTCCTCGTCTTCGCTGGTCGGCATATCGTCCAAGGGTCCGACGTGGGGCGTGCTCGCAAGCCACCGCTTGTCTCGGGAAGACTTGACAAAGATCTCCACCATGCCATCCACCACGAGGCAGAACCCCTTTTCCTCCTCGAGATTAAGGGTCTCGCCAGCGATGAGTGTCCGAGTCTGCATGCTGCGCGTCAGCTCATGGAAGACGGGTCGTTCCAGGTAGCCAAATATCTTGATGGCGCTCATGAACTCGTCCAAGTAGTTGGCCAGGCCGGGTTTGATCCCCTCCTCCGGAGCGGCCGGAAAGAGATCGATCTCGGGTTCCTTGCGTTGCGGCTCGGGAGGGAGGCGGGAGTACATGTTGAGGATCCGGTATCTCACGACCCAGGCGACAGGCAAGCACGTGGCAAGAAAGATGAGTAATCTAGGGGTAGTGTCAGGACTGCGATTGCCGCAAGAAATGTTATCTGACGGGCTGGGCACTTACGCCGTGGTGGCATGCATACTAATAGTGAGACGGCTCGAGAGGAGAGAGAATAGGAAAGATGGCACTGAGAATGTCGCCAGTTTCAGTGTGTAGTAGAGGATGGCCGATACGATCTGCAGAATCCAGAGCACAACTCTGGCCAGCAGACCAAGCCATGTCCAGGAACCATGGGCTTGGGCGACGTCGCTAGCCCGGATGACGGCGGATGATAGCGCGCCCGCGGGACCGTCGGCCATGGCTGCCATGGTTTTGGAGACGGGCGTGATGAGAGCCGAGAGGTTGGACGACTCCATTTTGAGAGACGCGACAACCTGCTATCGCAGCTTCATCGATGAGATCCCGGAGTCTTGAGTCTTGGGAGGAGGGGATATCGGGCTGATGGTGTTGCAAAGCCGAGTCTTGGATTTCTGATGGGCAAGATGGGCGCGACACTTTATCACATGCCGAGAGGTGACCTGGTGTCTGAGTTTCTGGCTTGTCCTTTTCGTGACCGTCCGATTCTCTGCTTGGGTCGAGATACAGGAAAGGCGGAAGAGCTAGGTCCCGGGAGATTTAAAAAAAAGAGCGAATCGAATTCAAAGAAAGAAGTTAGCTAAAGAGCCTATAGTAAGTATCATCGGGGCAACCGGCCAGCTTGTTTTCGGAGGTGGTCACGAGTCCGGACGTGCAAAGTGGAAAAGTCGTGAGCGCCCTGGAAATCGAGACGTCCACTCGTTGACGTAGGCACTGCGGGTAGCGTTGTCCTCGTCGGGACTCGGCGGGTGGGCCGTTGCTTGCCGAGCCACTGCAAGACAGGGGGCTCGTCCCTGAAGGCTGAAAGGAACTGTAATGTGTATGGAGTATCCGTCACAGTACAGGAGCAATTCCTGTATTGGCAACAGAGCAAAAGCAAAGCAAAGCCACCCCACGCTTGCTGTGCAGAGCTTCAATGCCAGTCTCTCGGCACAGAAGACACTCTGGAGACTGGCAAAGCTTGGTGATTTTTTTGACACGGTGACAGCGAGAAAGGGACTCGGTCATCTTCAACACGGGAGGCCCAAAAGGGTTAGGGAGTTGAACCCCTCACCTCACCAAGCAGCGCACAGGCCACACAGCCCACTTTCCAGTCGTGACCGCAGTCATAATTTTTGGTTGGGTCACGAAAATACTGCCACGGCAAATTCACCTTTCTGCTTTCAGTCGATCCCATTCACCTCCTTTGACCGGCAGCCTCCGCTCTACAAAACCACAACCAAACCAGCCCTGGGAAACCGCTGCCCCATAAATCCCAACCTTCGCGAACACCTCACCCTCCTCTTCCCCCCGACACCGATTCGCGCATCCCTCCACCAACACCCATCCCCCGAATTACCCCGCCTGGGCAAGGCACCCCGACATCAACATGTCGCTCTCCAACTGCCGCTTCTACGAGGAGAAATATCCCGAGATTGACTCCTTCGTCATGGTCAACGTCAAGCAGGTACGGATTCCCCTGCGCGGCGGCCCGGCGGGGTAGTGCCCCCCCCCTCCCGGTCGGTTGCGGTCGCGGTCGCGGAACTGACCCCCCTCCAGATTGCCGACATGGGAGCCTACGTCAAGCTCCTCGAGTACGACAACATCGACGGCATGATCCTGCTTTCCGAACTCTCGAGACGTCGTATCCGCAGTATCCAGAAGCTTATCCGAGTCGGGCGCAACGAGGTCGTCGTTGTGCTTCGTGTGGACAAGGAGAAAGGTTGGGCGCCCCGCAGCAGCTGCGAACGGACTGGACGACCATACTGAAATGGAATGCAGGATACATTGATCTCTCCAAGCGCCGTGTTTCTCCTGAGGACATTATCCGCTGCGAGGAGCGCTACAACAAGAGCAAGATCGTCCACTCGATCATGCGCCACGTCGCCGAGAAGACCCAGACCCCCATCGAGGAGCTGTACGAGACCATTGGGTGGCCACTCAACAAGAAGTACGGGCACTCGCTCGACGCTTTCAAGCGCTCTATTACGTAGGAATCCCCATGTCGGCCCCCGGCCCGAGTCACCACCACCCGCTGACTTTTTTTTCGCATAGCAACCCCGATGTTTGGAATGACATCAAGTTCCCCAGCGAGGCCGCCGCCGAGGAGCTGCAGTCCTATATCGGAAAGCGCTTGACACCCCAGCCTACCAAGGTCCGTGCCGATGTCGAGGTCACCTGCTTCGGCTATGAGGGCATCGACGCCATCAAGGAGGCTCTGCGCACTGCCGAGGCTCGCAACACAGCCGAGACCCAGGTCAAGTGCAGGCTTGTATCCCCCCCGCTCTACGTGTGAGTGAAGCATTACCCGATATTCCCGCCAATTGCTGTGCTGTGCTGACAGGTCGCAGCCTTACCAACACATGCCTCGACAAGAACCTCGGTATCGCACGATTGGAGGAGGCCATTGTCGACATTCGCGCGAGCATCCAGAAGGCCGGTGGCCAGTTGATCGTCAAAATGGAGCCCAAGGCTGTCACCGAGACGGATGATGCCGAGCTCCAGGCCCTCATGGAGAAGCGCGAGCGTGAGAACGCCGAGGTCAGCGGCGACGAGAGTCTCAGCGAGAGTGATGAGAACATTCCGGCTGCGGTTTGATGGGCTGGCCACCCATTCGCAACATTGTTTTCAGGGTTTCGCGTTGGAGTTGAGCCATACCTCGGACGGCGGACCCAGCTTTTGGGGTGGATTGGTAGGCGTGTGTTTGACATGGCCAGGCTGGCGTCCCGGGGGCACAAAAGTACTGGATGTGATAGAAGGGAGCATCATGGTGGTGCATTTACAAGCCCATTACATCACGGTTAGAGGAGCTCTATTTCGGCAGGTAGACAGCCAAAAATAATGCCATCTATCTGCCTTCATTGCTGTGATAGTCGATGTCCTCCAACTCTTCTCGTCTGCCGTTTCGACTCCAACGACCATGTGCTTATCGATAAAAGCTTGACAAGAGGTTGGCATTGAGCTTCAACTTTTGAGTTTCACCATCATCCCATTTCATCCACTAACTTAACGCAAGTGGACATACCGACAAACCCTCCCTGCCCTGCACGGCCCTTACAAACGTCTTCTCGCCGCCAAGAACGACGAGCACGTCGAAATCTTCCGCTGACAGCGTGGCGGCACGGTGTCGCGGCACGTTATCGGTGTGGAATCTGCTATATCGTTCCCGGCGTCCACGGTGGTACCAAATGTAATAGGGCGGCGGTTGTAATTGAGTTGACCGCTGCGCCGTTCGGGCTGGCCCGAGCCGGCTTGGAAAGGCTTACACCCAACGACGTCTGGTACCTAGGTATCTACATGTTTCACGGTCACGGTAGTCCCTTCAGCATGGTGGGATAACTTGCTTGAATTTCCTGGCCAGGCGGTTGCTAATCTAATTCAACAACGTTTCCTCCCGCGGCGACTGGCAACTCCCGGGTCCCAGAAAAGCGACATATATCATCCACGCACCCCATTTTCTTCACAGCCTTGGCAACAATCTGGTTCCGACGATGAGAAAACAAAAAAAAAGTCAGTACCAGGAACTCAGCCCAGCCAACTCGAACCAGACACACCCTCCCCCCGTCCCCTCCTCGGACGCCGCACGTCGCAAGAAGACCGACTCCATCCCAGGCTTCAGTCCATGAAGCACCCCCAGGTATAAGCGTCGTTCTTGTCATTCGCCGCATACGCGTTCGGCTCGTTATACTGGAACCTGCACGCCGCGTTGACGTTGATGTCGCGCCATTCGTAGTGCTCGCCGTCGCCCTTGCGGCACTTCCAGCCGCCCGCACCCCCGTGGACGAGCACGTCCTTCCACGCCGTGTCGCCGTGCTCGACCGCGCAGGCGAACGTCATGCTGATGCCGCCGAGGTAGCGCCGCCCTCGGGCCTGAAGGAGGGCGACGGCGAAGCCGTTTAGGTTGAGGAGGGTGGATGGGGCGAGCCTGGCGGGCGCGATGGTAGGGACTGGGGGTTAGTGCTGGATGGGTGGGGGTGGAGGGTTTCTTCTTGCCTTGAGAGGTGAGGTGAGGTTGGGATTGGAAAATGCTTGAATTTCTGTGTGCAGGGTGAGGCTGGGCGGGCTGCTGGTGGGTTGGTGGTGGTGGAAAGCGGATGAGAGCGTCCAAGGAGGCTTCTTATAGCTGGTGATAGTCTCCTGAGTCCTGGACCAGCTCTTTTGACGCAGTTGCCTTACTTCTGCACCCTCTTGGAGATTCAAGCCAGGCTGACTCGGAGTGTTGGAGCTGTGAGTAGATGATGCGGTGACGGTCTCTAGGTGCCGTCATCTGGATCGGAGCATATCGCCCGAGAGAAGAACCTACCTGACCACATGTGCAGAGAGCCGAAACCGTGACGACGAGATCAGGAGGCTTAATTTAGCTTGCAGCGCTCGTCAAGCCAGGAATGGAGGTTTGAATCCTCGTCCTTCTAGGTTGAAGCTTTTCGACATGGGAAGGACCGCGAAGAAGACCAGCCCACTCCGTGGACACACAACCGCCACTTACAACGAGATTGAGACGTAAGTTGTACCTAGAAGTACCTTGGGTAGGTACCGGGGTATCTCGCCAGAAAGGGGCAGTACCCGTGACAAAACGACACAGCTGAGAAAGATTGGCTTTCTTGAAGGAGTGGAGTCTGGTGTTGTTGAACACCATGCATGGTTCTTTTACCAGACGGGAAACAATTGGTCAACTGTGCAGCATGCAAGGCACCAGACTGAAGTTCTTACCAGGCTTCCACAATCCAACCTCCACGTTGTTTTCGTTGATATTGTCGAGTTGTGTCGTTCCCAGCTTCCGACTGGCCGGTTCCGCGCCATTAGTATACACACAACACGCGGCGCGTATAAGCCCGGCCGCTCTACCGTGCGTGCCGGCTATTGCCGACGAGGTATTCTCTCTGCTGCTTACTATATGCAAGGGACAAGACCAAGAAAGCTTGTCTGCTTGTCATCCTCGCGTCTTGACACCGATGTAAGACGGAACTTGAGTCTTGTCAACTTTGAATTCCGTGGTTATTGGTTTCTGTGCCACTTCCTCCAAACTCACAACTCGCAGCGTGTGGACTGGAACTTGCCTGCCTGCTTAACAAGGTAGGTAGGTACCCTACCAACTGGTAATCAAGTCACCCGACGACTGCTATACTGACACCCAACCACATACCCTAGGTGTAAAGCTTCAGGACTTGCAGCTTCCGTCCGCAGCAAATCAGATATTGCAATAAAGATACTAGGCTGGCGGCATGTGAGGGAGACCTTCGATGTATGCCAGGCCGCTGCTTGTCTGTGGCTCGGACAAGCACATCACCATGTGACAATGCTATGGATGGACAACATGGATGGCATCAACATCCCGAAATGACCAACAGAACAGAAGAACCGCAACGAGCTGTGGCCATCCAAGGGCACCCCAACACGGCCTTGCAGGGAATGCACTGGAAGGGAAGCATGTCGGATGGAGTCTCGACTGAAGCATCAATCGAGATCAGGCAGCGATCGAGCGTCATCAAATCATTCATGTCCTGAAAGGGGTATTCCAAGCCCAGGTGCCCAAGGTGTCACCCATGAGCCACAAGGAAAGCGTCTTTCGCCAAGGTATAAAGCTCGGCAAGGCCGATAGTCCTAGACTTCCTTCCACTGGCATCGGCAAGCAATCCCATTCAACAGACATCTTCTACACGCAAAATCAAACTCCGAGGTACCTACCACCTCACTCTCAACCCCAACTACAACCAACCACTTGCAAGTCCCCCCCCCCGCCCCTTCCTCAGTGCCAACCTCCGAGCCCAGCTAACCCAAAGAAAAGCCCCCAAGAACACCATGTTCCCTAAGTCCACCACCCTCCTCCTCGTCGGCCTCGCCATCGTCATGGCCGGCCCTGCCACCGCCGCCCCCGGGAGCCCCAACCACACACTGGACGCTCGCGACATCTGGAAGAGCGACGTCGACGTCAAGGAGGCCTGCAAGCAGCGGTACGGTGGCACGGGGGAGGTCTGGGTGGCCGAGGTGGTCGGCCCCTGGTGTGACGATTAGAAGTGCCGGAGGCTCGGGCAGGAGAAGGGGCTGAACATGGATTCATACTGCGTCCGTCGGTTTGACGGCAACGCGTACGCCTAGTGCAAGAATGGCGCTTACAACTGGGCTTGCTGGTCCCGTTGATGACCTCCGGTGGAGGGAAATGGGGTGTGAATCTATGCTTTCTCTAGTCGCTCATTTAGTTGGTTGTCTGTGTTTGTTAAGTTCTTTAGTATGTTTCTGGCAAATGTTTCTCGATAGTATTTTGGTTTCGTTTCTATCAGAAAATATAAAACAAACTTCTCTTTGCAAGACAAGCTGTCAGCTTCAAGGTAGTTGTGTTGCTAAGACCACATTTCCGACGTTGTCAGGTGAGAGATTGAAAAAGACGGTCACATCAAAGACTCCGATGTTTGCGTGTATTGCCCCATTTGTGACACGTGGACCTCGCAAGCTTGAATTTGCAGGGAGCCTCGGTTTACAGATCTACTTAACGTGATAGAGTAGGTACTCTCTAAGTAGCATTACACCAAACTCCAGTATCTGTTCTCATATCAAGAGAATTTGGAGTGTAGTACTCTCCTCATATTCCAACAGAAACCTTCTCGCACCCAAGCAAGTCTGGTCAAGATGATCCACAAGACAAGATGGATCTCAGGGCAGTCCCTCCAATACAGCTTTCAACGTCTGAAAATCTCTCACCGTCCCCAGGCCCGTGACGGCATCCCATCCCTTCGTCGCCCCGAATGCCTCTTCGACACCACAACCCCTATTTGACCCCTGACGAACATCTTCAAAAATCTCCTCCTTCTTCGCATACAAGACTGGATTGAGAAACCCCAACGTGCCCTTCCCCTTCGCCAGCCGCTCATTATTGATCCTCGCCACCATGGCAGCAAACACAGGCGTCGCCGCCGACGTCCCGTCAATGGTAAACAGCTGGCCGGCATACACGACGAGAGAGTTGTGCGCCAGCAGCGGCAGATCAGGGTAGGCTCTACCTACGGGATTAAACTTTGACTGAAAGTCGGTCGTGTGGTTTGCTTCGTCGGCCAGGTACCTCTCCACCGACGGACGTTGGTACTCGGGCATGGCAAAGACCCGGGAGAAGCCCCCGCCAGACGTGCTCTCCCCCCGCTCCTCCTCTGGGGAGCCGGCGCGGTAAGCCTCCTGGGGAGGGAAGGAGGGCGATGTCAGATTTCATGGCGAAGGAGGGGGGCCGAGGGAGGTCCTGCCCACGGCGGTGACATAGGGACACGAGGCAGGGAAGTGGGGACTGAAGTCGACTGTGCCTGCTCCTGCTAGGCCGGTGGAGGGATCGACCCAGTGGGAGGATTGGTCCGCCACGCCCCAGTCCCCCGAGGCGGCGACGATGGTCACGCCTTGGAGGGACAGCTTGAGGAACCCTAGGCATTGGTGGGTGAGATGGCCGGGGGGAAGGACGCCTCGGGCCAGACGTATGAAATGCTGAGGACGGAGGGGGGCGCGGCAGTGCCGCAGTCTGTGGACCGGTTGTACCCTAAGCCAGAGGGGGCGTGGGACGGGTCGGGATAAAAATGGTCATGGGCTGGGTCGAGGTGGGTGCAGAAAGAGGCGTCGAGGGCAGCGAGCATGTTGCCTAGAGTGCCGGTCGTGAATCGGTCACTGACCTGGATGTTCCTGACGGGAAGAGGGTGCGTGAGAGCCATGGCGTACTCAAAGTCGAGCCCGGGCCCGGCGTTGTAGACGAAGCCAGTGTGATTGGTCTGCTGGTAGCCGCGTTGATGGGCATCATGACGGGGCGGTGGCCTGTGACGCGGGGATCGAAGCGGGAGAAGAAGAGGTCCAGGTCGTCAGGCAGCCATGTCATCCAGGAGAGCTGGAAGATGCCCAACGTGTTGTTGGGGTGAGGCGCAATCTAGTCTGATGGTATGTTGTACAAGAGCGGAAGGCATTCGGGTGTGACGTACTTGAAGCAGTCGACCCTGGTCGTTGTGTTGGTCCCAGAACGGGATTCAAGGGCGCCAGTGGGCTTGGGGTCCTTTGCTGCTCTTTTGGGCTGCCTGGAGATGGAAGGGAGGGTGGGCTCAATGAAGTAAATCATGTCGTCCAACGAGCTGGGTAGATGGTAGCTTTCCACAGCAATTTGGGGCCTATCGTCAGGATGAGCGATGTCGTGAAACTCATAGTACTGGGTATTGAGAAGCCGCTCGGCGTCCTCTACACAGGTTGCAATCAAGATGTGGCCCCGCTCCCGAGACAGCTGGACTCACTGAAGTGGGATGCCGGACGTGTTGAGCCATAAAAGGATGGTGTGAATCGTTGACAATGGCGGCGCGAAGTGAGACTCCACCCGCTTCCCACTCTAATGGTTGCCGTAGTGCTTCAAGTTTGGATCCGAGAGGCGTTGTAGAGTGTCGGCAGCGGCCGCAACTGCCGCTTCTGGTGTAGCAAGAGCAACATGCAAGGCCAAGGGGCGATGGCCGTCCAGTCGCCTCCCTTGAACGAATCCCTCCTGCCAACGAGATGTGATGATCCGCGCACTCGTGAAGCTGGCGAGTGTAGTAGCGGCAATCATCCCTGCGAAAAGGATGCCTGGTAACTGGGATGGTCTCTGATGATGGGGCAAAGAATAGAAACTGCAACCAGAGTGGATCCTGTGGAGGGTGTCAAGTAGAGGTAAAGGACAAGGGCGCTTCTCGGGCCGGGGTCTAGGTATGTCTGCAATCAACATCACAAGTTGAGTGACAGTGAGACGAAAGAATCAAAGCTTATAACGTTAATCTGATATATGTCAATAAGGGGGGTGGAGCCATACTGACCGGTAGTAATCTTGACAGGGGGAGACTCCTAGTCCTTGAAGGATGTGTGCCAATTAACGGGCCGCCTGGCCAATAAAGGCTCGAGGGGACATTGAACCAACCGAGTGATGGAAGTTTGAGTCTACCTACCTCCTTTTACTAGGTAGGCAGCAGTATATACGAGTGGACGGCAGAAGCGGCCGCATCTCAAGTAAGTATTTCTAAATCGTAACTTTGATTGGATTTAAACCTGGGAAGGCACCTAGTAAGTACCTAGGTATTGATTTGTACCTTTGCAGTTTTCAACACAGCTTGAAGGATCATGACATGTATCGTCAGCGCTGAGAGGGAGCTGCTGCCTCGCACGGCATTTTCACATTCTACCCAGGCTGGGCTTCCTGGAGGGCGGTGGACGAGCTCCCTTGTCCATCACAAGGGACTGGAGTGTGTGGGGTTCCGCGCGCCGATGTCTCCCTATCTTTTTCAATATTTTCAGGGGCGAAGCTGCATAGTTATAGCATAGTTAATGAACATATGGAAGTTAACATCCATAGCTCTCAGCGTGTACAAATCCCCCGGACTTATAAGACCTCTGCATCACCCCATCCCAAGTCGGCATCATCATCCAGTTACCGCCATCTTCAAGCTCTTACCCTACAAGAGTGTTTTATCCACAATTCCCTTGTGGAAAAATCAGCTGCAACCGCATTTTACTTTTCACCCTTCACACTTTACTCTTCCCTTCCAGTCCTCACTCTTCAAAATGAAGGCTTTCATCATCCTCACCCTCCTCGCCGCCATTGGCACCGCCCTTCCGACGTCCCCCCAGCAAGACGACAAGTCGCTGGATCGACGTGTAAGATAACAGCAGTCTTCTTCACATGTCACCTTGGTCCCATCCATCAAATACTAACGACAAGCTCTCCAGGGCCGGTCCAAGGTATGACAAGTTCCCCGCCGCTTGGATGCCACTAGGGCTGGGTATGAAAGATCTGCTGACAACTGTACTTACTCCTTTCCAGGTCTTTTGCGAGCTTCTTTGTGGGAATTTGTGGGATCCCAATGATCTCGAATACGACCTCTGCATGGAGGGTTGCGTTAATGTTGCAGCGGAGCCCGGTGTGCCTGTCAATCTCGGCGACATCGAGTTTGGGTCGGGCAAGGCCTAGACTCGCACAACTTGAAGTAGCGAGGACACTGCACTTGGTGCAATTTTGGGAGGTTGAGTAGAGGGGCGGAGTATGTTGGGGCTTTTCAGAAGAAGGCGAGTACCGGCTTTGTCAGGGGTAGCGCATAAAATCAGTCTTTACCGAACTTGAACGTGATTCTTTACCAAGAACCATTTAACCTTTGACGCCCCTGAGTTCGCAATGTCGCTGTGACGGTCTGCCCCAGGCTGAAGCTGCTTCCAGCCTGAGTTCAGACAATTATGATATCCTCTTCCTTCCCGTACTTCTCAAAGACATCACCACCAAGACTCGCGAGACCCAGCCTTTCGTATTGATTACTCCCGCCCACTGGACGCAAGACCAAGGAGGTCGCAACATCGTACTCATCTGACGTTGCTATTTGTAAAGCCTTGACGTTGGCGTCGTTGGTGAAGGGAGTTTCAGGGTCCTCAACGTCTGCATCCATGCGATATTGCTCGTCGGATGACGAGTGAACCACACTGTAGTAGGGGTCGACATCACCGCCCAGGTTCTCAACTTTGATCTCGACAGTCCTGCCTCGTATGTTGAGACATGGCACCTCAAGGGGGGCGCCGTATGTATTTTTGGAACAGGTCCGGTACGAGATACTTCGTACAATGGCCACTGGGGTCGAGATGACCTCCCGGTCTTGATGGGAAATGTCACCCTGCACAGACAGCCACGACCATGTCGGCACAGTCCAGTCGCGAAGTCTGCGGTGAGGCTTATAGTGCTCTTCCTTGGACTGGATGAGAAGCGAATACCAAAGCAAGCCCATGGGTAGGTCGGCCTGCCAAATGCCGCAGAGGTACCTTCCGAGACCAGAGTTGGATCCGTTGTCGAACTGGAGCGCAATGGAGGCGATGGCCTGAGCCCGGTCCTGGTAGTATGTGATATCTCTGACGCTGTAGCCGGCCATCACATCGTCCCACGCCCGCAGCCTCCCATCCACCCCATTGTCAAAAATAGCCTCCCGGTGCTTGGACTTTGCAGAGGGGTAGGCTTGGCGAGTTCTTTCGTCCTGTAGCTCGCCGCATTCACAGCCGCTCGAGGTCCAGCATTCCCAGATGAGCTCCATCGGGGTGAAGTGAACAATGCGTTTGGCGAGCAGCCTTTCCTGGAATGTCCAGGCACGCTTGTGCAGGGGCAAGTCGAGGTCGGAAGAGGAATTCCAGGATCCAAACTGCCATGTTTGGTGGTTCCAGTCGCCGGGCTTGAAACTTCTGACCGGGATTGTCACTGCCCCCCCTGCCACCGGAATATCGATATGACGCAAGGCATCTCGGTGAGAGTAGAGTCCTTCTTTGCCGTTTGCACCGCATGTTGCCGCGATGACGAGGTTGGCTTCGCCATATACACTGGCCATGGTTACGGACTCTATGGCCCAGTCAGCTGCATCTCCTTGGATGATGCAGAGCGAATCGATCCAGGTGTACTCGAAGCCAAGGTCAACGGTCAGCTTGATGGCGTCCTGAAACGTCCTTGTCAGATCAGTCACGGGCAACCCTTCCACCTGCTGGTGAAGGAGGTTTGCTCGGGTTGTCTTTGGCATTTTCTTGGCCTCGTCTGGGCTGCCCCAACAGTGGCTCAAGGCTGTGTATCGATAGCTTCTTTCAGGCTGCGTCGTGACAAGGAAGACTCGGCGACCCGAGATATTGTCGTCAACGATTCGCAATAGTCGAGTTGGGCTCCTGGTCTCGGGCCCTGACTGGTTGCAGATGGCGTGGTGGGTGGCGCAGTCGTCAATCATGGCCCTCAAGAAGTCGAGCGAACCACTTGTTGCTGACGTTGGAACCTCTCGGTGACTGAGTTGCAGCCACGGGAGGTCCGGCCGTGGCTTCAATTTTGCAAAGATAGTAGGTTAGCTCACCTCCACCTCCCCGTTCCACCCCCGTTTTGCAATGGACCGTCAGGGTTCCCAGACGACCTACCTGAGAGAAAATCTCAACACCACTTTGCTCCCAAGCCTTCCGCTGGCCAAGCGGTTCCCATGGCCTTCCATGTTCCCTCGGCCACCATACGCGAGTGCCGGTGCCTGTTCTACCCTGTTGATGACACCGCACTACAACGGCAGTCGATTCAATGCCGGGCCACTGATCTTCATAGAGTTTGACAGCTTTGTGTAGCAGGTCACACCGGGGACAACCTTGGCGAGCCGATTCCTCGAGAAGGGTTAGGGGGGCTTCGCACGGCAGCCGGCGCCGAGATGTAGTCGACGACCATCCACATCCGCTGCAGATATTGTCTGCATCAACGACGTGTTTTTCCATGGGAAGACGTGGTTATCGGGGTGGTGTGGTGACGAAAGCCTTGCAAGACAAAAACAATGGCGGAAAAAAGACTTTGAGATTGTGAGGGCAAGAATGTTGGCTCGCCCTTTACCACAGTGTCTGCTAAGATTACCTTGCCGGTCGGCGGTGACAGTGACGATAGCTCATGGCGATGATGACGGTGGAAATGATACCTGCCCTGCCATTGTATTTTCGAAAGGGAACCGTTCATTTCAATGCCCGTCGTCGTAACATTACGTAAGCGCTCACTGAAAGTCTGCCTCCATTGCTTGCCAAACACATGCATTTTCTGAACCCCTTTACAGCAACATCAGGCCAGTGAAAGGGCCAAAACTCTCGACACGCCAACTCCCCCCCCCCGACAGCCCAACGGGATGATGGCGCAATGTTGAGATTCCTTGGTCAATTCTCACATCACCTCATCGGCTACGCGACATGGCTCCCTCCGCTCATCTGGTTCAACTCATACGTGGCCCAGGTGACCTTCATCAGCGGCCCGTCCATGTACCCATTCTTGAATCCTCAGTACAATGAGTCGCTAAAGAGGGACCTGTGCCTGGTCTACAAGCTCTATGCGCAGCGGAACTTGGAGCGCGGCATGGTCGTGACCTTTAGGTAGGGCTTCACCACCCGCCGTCGGCAAGCCGTGTGTCCCATTACCGCGACTGATATCTGCTCCTCAGAAACCCAATTGATCCGGACAAGATCACCGTCAAGAGGATTATTGGGCTGGAAGGCGATGTCGTCCACACGAGACCGCCCTTCCCTCAGCCTACCATCCTGGTTCCGGAAGGGCACATCTGGGTTGAAGGCGACGGAGACAAGAGCAAGGATAGTAACTACTATGGCCCAATATCCCATCGTCTGGTTACGGGTAGGATCACGCACATCCTGTCGCCGTGGAAAAGGGCTGGACGGATTCGTTGGTGGGAGCATCCATCATCGCGGAGTCAGCCATGACAAGGACCACTGGGTGTTGCCCGTCCAAGCCCTGAGAATCCCCATATTTCGTTCAATAAAGTACCAGCGAGGGGAAATTTGAAGATGCTACTCTCTGAAGTTTTTGTTCCCCTCAGAAGCGACGTCTTTTTGCCAGCAAAGTGTCTCGACCCCATTCAGTGGTGAAATGCACGGACCACCTCAGGAACCCCAGCG
Organism: Podospora tetraspora; assembly: GCA_027943155.1. Lineage (NCBI taxonomy): Eukaryota > Fungi > Ascomycota > Sordariomycetes > Sordariales > Podosporaceae > Podospora > Podospora tetraspora. The sequence continues at coordinate 955,001 of JAQKAE010000001.1, read as the reverse complement.
GCGCGATAAGAAAAAAGTTGGCCGAAACGAGCCCCGATCCAGCACCTTCAATTTTGACCTTGAATATTTGCGACGAGCCAATTCTCCCGCGTCACCGGCCCCCAACCCGCCATCTCTTCGCCCGCTGCCCACGCGGCGCACCCGATCCGTCCCCCGGCGATGGTTTCTGGCCCCGACACCGCCAGCACACTCCCGACCGCCACCCCCTCGCCCGGCGGCTCCGCCGCGACAAGCCCCGGAGGACCGGCTCTCGACCATGTCCCGTCCACAGCCCGTCCAGGTGCCCCGGCGACAATACATGCGACAGTCGAGAACATGGCGGGGACCGAGGAGGGCGAGAGGCGCCCGCCCTACCTACACGTTGGTCCACCACCCCCGCTGGCGACACCCAACCGGACAGGTCCGCTAATCATCGGCGACAGTGCATGCTTGCGGGAGGGCTAGGAGGCACGAGCGGCGACATGTTTATGCACTCGCTGGACACGGTCAAGACCCGGCAACAAGGCGACCCGCACATGCCGCCAAAATACTCGTCCCTGGGGGCTTCCTACTACAAAATATTTCGCCAAGAGGGCGTGCGCCGCGGTCTCTACGGCGGCTGGCTCCCTGCCCTGCTGGGTTCCTTCCCGGGGACGGTCTTGTTCTTTGGCACCTACGAGTTTAGCAAGCGGCATATGCTGCAGTTCGGCGTCCAGGAGCACGCCGCATACCTGGCAAGCGGTGGGTGCACCCGAGGGATTACACGGGGTCTGCGGAAACTGACGTTGTTGCAGGTTTCTTGGGGGATTTCGCGGCGTCCATCGTCTATGTGCCATCAGAGGTACTCAAGACTCGTCTCCAGCTGCAGGGTCGATTCAACAACCCGCACTTTGCGTCGGGGTACAACTACAGGGGAATGCCCGATGCCGTGCGGACCATCATCCGACAGGAGGGCTTCTCCGCCCTCTTTTACGGTTATAAGGCTACGCTCTACCGCGATCTCCCATTTTCGGCCCTCCAATTCATGTTTTACGAGCAAGCCCAGAGCTGGGCCCGCCGGTGGAAGCAGAGTCGAGACATTGGATGGCAGATGGAGCTCTTGACGGGAGCGGTCGCGGGAGGTCTGGCCGGCACGATAACTTGCCCGCTCGATGTCGTCAAGACGAGGTTGCAGACTCAAATCACCTTGCCAGCCATGGTGGCTGCCACGGATTCTGCGACAAAGGTACAGGCAAAGGATGGGCACGTCAAACCAGCAGCCGAGAGTGCGACACAGAAGCTCCAAAAGCGGTTAATATCCACGTCCTCGCCATCCACACATACCCCAAGGCCAGGCGCGGTGGCCCTCGAAACCTCTTCGGTCACCACTGGACTCAAATTAATATACCGGTCGGAGGGCATCGGCGGTTGGTTCAGGGGCGTGGGACCGCGGGCCGTCTGGACCAGCATCCAGAGCGGATGCATGCTGTTCTTGTACCAGACCATACTGCGTCAATTAGAGCTCATGTCGCCACCAAAAGAGCGACAAGAGGTGGCATAGGCTAATGTACAATATCTGGGCGGGCGGTAGACTTGTTTTATTTATGGGGAAGCATGGAGGAGCGGGAGGGGGGGCGCGGCTGCGTGGCGTTTCATGGGGCTGGATAGATGTACAAAGGATACACGGATAGACAGACCCAGAGGAATATCTTCACACATTTCACACCACCTTGCCCTCCGTGCTGCCGTAGGTATTGTTTACCGACTCAGGGGTAGGTACTGTTGGCGTGGGCTTGGCCCTGCTCTGGTGGGGTGGAGTTTGATTGGTCGGAGCTTGGTCTATCAAGACCCACCGGCATCAACGGAAATCGTTTGACTTCGAATTCAATCGCGAATATGACCTCAACGCCTAAGCCCCTTGACGCCAACAGCTTTTCCGCCTCATCGACACCGGCCGAACCCAATTTCTCCTAATGCTACCGGCGCAATACCTCCGGTCATGATCTGACGACATGGTATCAGCGCCGCATCACAGACCATGTCGTCGCAGCTCCCCGTCCCCTCCAGGGCTGCTCTGACGGCGCTGCGGGGGGTTCTCCTCGGGACGTCATGCGGGATCGCCCTCATCGCCGAGGACCGCCGCCGCCGCATCAACAGGGCCCTGACGGTTATCGAGAATGGAGAGAGGATCAGGTCGGCCCGCGGCTACCGGGCAGGGGGGGAATTGCAGATTGCGCAGCGGGAAAGGGACGCCTTCTCGGACAGCATGCCGATTGTTGACCACCTACACGAGTGTGACCAGCACATCGATCACCCAATACGAGCGCAGAGCCGGCTGTCGATACCGTTGCGCGACGAAACATCCGAATCGACCCCCCACGTACGGGCAAGAGACGACAGCCTCGACCGTGGAGCTCTGAAGGCCATGGTGCAGGAACACACCTCGAGTGCGCCGTCACGACGGCCGGATGTCGAACAAAGCCCCGCATATACAAGAGGAATCTCGACAACTTCGCAAACCGAGTTGCGCGTGTCGGGCCGGTCGGTCGACAGAGACGGTCTTCTCAGCAACGAGGCGTTCAAGGTCATGTTGCAGCGGGACGATTCGCAGCCGCCGATACGAACCACGCGACACACACAGAGCAATGCTGACGCCGATCATTCAACACCTGGGTCGCAGCATGTACCGCTGCGATACATCACGTCGCTGCCTGGCCATGCCATGACGAACCTGGGAGCTGGAATGTGGGGGTCTACAAAAACCGATGCGAACAAACCGTGGATGGCGACTGGGGGCGATAACGAGGCGATAATGGCCAGCTTACGGGACGCCTGCCGGGATCGCGACATACAAGCACTGGCTCGAGCCGTTCAAAGTTCACACGGAGCTTTCCAAAACACCAAGGAGTGGATCGAAACATATGCATTGCTATGCCGGACGTACATGGAGATGGGGCGGATCGACGACGCCTTGGAACTCTTTCATTCCATGAATGTCCTTCATTTTGTCCATGGGAGCGAAGAGCTGGTCACCGCGGACTTGGTCGCCGAGCAGCTCGCCCTGTTCGAACCTCTCACCCTCGCCGAATCGTCCCTCGCCGAGGCCAAATTCCGCCCTCCCCGAAGTCCCGATCACGTCAAGTACCTCCAAGGAGCACTCGAATGCTACCTTGCGATCCCCAGATCCATGCAACAAGACGCACGGCTTTACGGTGTGGGAAGGACGCTCATCTTGGCGATGATGGAGGTCGACATGTTTCGCAAAGTCCGAGTGGTATTTCGACGAGCGACCGAGCACGTGGTAGATGACCCGGACGGCTTCGCGGCGCAGTTTCTCGCCAAGCTCCTGGAGAAACACCAGCACAGGCTCGCGATTACGACATTCCTCGACTTTTTCCCTCGCATTTCGCCCGCCAGAAAGTCGATTCAGGCCATTGGTGACACGCTGGTCCAATGTGTTGAGGAGGCGCACAACTGGAGGGCGTCAGCTGTCATGAAGACTCTTTTCCGAATGCTGCCTGAGGTCTTCAAGATCAAAACTGAGTGGGTGGCCAAGTTATTCCTCGCCGATTGGGCGACCCATCGGGACTTTGCCATCACCGAGGATCTCTTTGAGTGTCTGACGACTTCCCACCTCGAGGATCGCTCCAAGGGAGACTACGAGAGGAGAAAGCTCGAAGACGTCGTTCTCCATCCCGATTGTATCTATCGGATCATGATCGAGATTGCACTGCAATCGGGCGAAGCAGCCAAGGCTGAAAAGTATCTTGATGCTGGAGCGGCCTACAAGCCGGACATTGCCACCGACGTTCAGCTTCTGGGAATCTTTGCCCAGGATTGCGCCAAGCGTGGCGACTGGGCCGAGGTGCGCCACATTTTTGAGATGATGAAGGTTGACGGTCCAACCTCGATGGAGGCGTATGGCAAGGCTTTTGTTCCAGTGGCGAAGATATACACCAAAGAGCACTCGACGCAGGAGACCGAGTCCTTTGTGCGGTCTTATCTGGATGAGCTCAAGGTTCCCATGTCGCCCTTTCTGGTCACGTTGATGGCCAAGCAGTACGCCCTGGTCCATGACTTCTCTGGTGTCGCCGACTGGCTAGAGTATTGCAGTCGTGATGGCTTCCCCGTCAACGCAGCTTTTACCAACGCCATCCTGATGGCTTGCAGGCGCGAGGGCAACATGCCGTTCAGGGATCTCCGAACTCTCTTCCGAAAAATACGGTTGTTGAGCCCAGACTATGTGGACGCCTACACGGAGCGGATCATGGCGAATGCAGCGCTGGACGATCCTCTAGAAAGAGGAAAACTAGCCGCCGGGCGCCTCTCGTCGCTGAGGGTCACGCCCAATCTTCGTCCCGTCCAGGGCCTGTGTGCCAGGGACCACGATGTCGTCCTGGCAATGCAGGAAGCCGTCGTAACCCGCCACCCCGGCCGCGCGATCCGGGTATACAAGCAAGCCATGCGCTTGGGCATGCCTCCTTCCGATCGCGCCCTCCACCTCGCCATTCAAGCGGCGTGGGACATGCCAGTACCCGGACGCGACACCCGGGTAATGGATCTCCTTCAGTTCGCGCGGCGGCACGGCCAAGACATCAACTACGTCACAAACTACATCATCTCGTTGCGGCTCAAGGAAATGGAACGCGAGAACGACCGGCAGGACAAGTTCCAAAAGGCCAAGTCGGTCCTCGAGCTCTTTGAGAAGAAGGGCATCTCCCTAGCCGACGTCGCGTTCAACCGGGCCGCCAACCTCTGCCTCAAAGCTGGGCATCTCATGGGCGCCATCGCGTTTGCCCTCAAGGCCGTCGAAGTGCGCACCGGCGCGCAGCCATGCTACAACATGCACAACTTCCGCATCCTGCTCTCGGCGTACGTCGAGCTGGTTGATGTCGAGCGCATCCGGGACGTCGTTTCCAGGGTCGTGGTCACCGACTACGCGGAGCAGACGGGGTGTCTGAAGACGCTGAAGAATGCGAGCAGGCGGGTGCTCAAGGTGGAGACCCATTGGGCGAGCTATGAGCAGCGCAAAGAGGCCCGGGATATCATCCGGGAAGGGGTTCTGAAGATAGTGGAGGCACGTGAGCGTCTGCGTGCGAATGTGGAGGAGATGCAGACCAAGGCGCTGGATATTGTGCGGAAGGCGGCGATTGACGTGGGGTGTCCCCCGGTGGACTTTGACACGATACCTTGGTTGGGAGGAGGGAAGGGCAAGGGGCCGGAGGGCGGAGAGCAGGAGCCTGAGGTGGTTGATCATGATGGCGACTATGGTGACTACTTGGAAAGGTTAGAAAGCATTGGCACTGCCACGGTAGGGCGTGGATAGGGGGGCATTTCTGTACAAAGGCATACCCGGGAACTGGGGGGTTATCACGAATAACAAAATTAACATTTTGTCCATATGGACGCATGACACTCAACAATTCCGCTGCGTGAAATGGCACTGATGTGCTCAATGTTTCCACAGGAGTTGTATTTCCTACACCGCATCCAGACGCCGTTGAGTGGCACGGAAGACGGTGGGAAGGAATGCCGTGAGAATTCTGGAAAATCTGGGCGCGTCTCATTCGACCATCGACTGACATGTGAATGGCGCCAGGGAAGGCAGGGGCGCGAACCCCTGAACCGGCCGCCTGGGCTGCTCGCTTGATTGGCCGATCCAGGCGACCGCCAGACCATGGGACGATTTGTCCCCAAGATCGGTCCAGGAACAATTTCAGACTCTGCAGGCCACGGCAGCAATTGACCGACGACGACAAAGACAAAGGTCAGGACGCTGCGATAAAACCGAGACCTGCGGCTCGTTGCGCCTGGACACCAAGTTTTGCTCCAAAACCTAAACTGCACCTCACCAATCCAACCTCTTCGCCGATCCGCCGATCCGCCGCTCTCCCTCCGACCTGAGCTCTGCCTCTGCCCCACGACTGACACCCTCTCCGCCGCCTCTTTGACACGCGTTGTCGTCGACAGTCGCGACAACCGAACCGCCGATTCCTCGAATACATCCTCGACAAAGCCTCCCCGACCCTCCCACACAATTTCCCCATGAAGATCGACGCCGCCTTTGAACCGCAATCCCAAGCCGCTCGCAACGTCGAGCGGCGGGACCAGTTCCACGAGGCCGATGTCGTGGTCGTTGGCGCCGGTGTTTTCGGCTGCGCGGTAGCCTATGCACTCGCGAACCAAGGGAGGAGCGTTATCCTCCTCGAGCGGTGGATGCACGAGCCAGACCGCATCGTCGGCGAGCTCCTACAACCGGGCGGTGTGAGAGCACTGAAGAAGCTGGGGTTGGAAAAGTGTCTGGAGGGCATCGACGCCGTCCCCTGCCACGGATACCATGTGCTGTACCACGGCGACGAGGTCATCTTCCCCTACCCCGTCGTCGACGACGACGGAAACGTACAGCCCATCAGCAACATCGCAAAGGCGTCGGCCAGCGGGGAGTCCGACAAGCTCATCCAGCGACGGCGCCCCGAGGGCCGGAGCTTCCACCACGGCCGCTTCATCATGCAGCTGCGCAAGGCCTGCGGCGCGCACCCCAACATCAGCATCTTCGAGACCGAAGTCACCGAGACCATCTCGGGCCAGGACTCGGACCAGGTCCTCGGCGTCGCGACCGTCACGACCGACAAGGAAACCCGCGCCAAGAAGCCCGACTGCTTCTTCGGCCAGCTCACCATCATCGCCGACGGCTACGCCTCCAAGTTCCGCAAGCAGTACCTCCCGACCGCCCCCGTCGTCCGCTCAAAGTTCTACGCCCTCGAGCTCCGCGACTGCCCCTTTCCCCCGCAATACTACGGCCACGTCGTCATCGGCAAAGCCATGCCCGTCCTCCTCTACCAAATCGGCACCCACGAGACCCGCGCGCTCATCGACGTACCCGCCAACCTCCCCGCCGCCTCCCTCGCCGCCGGCGGCGTCCGCGGCTACATCACCAACACCGTCATCCCCATCCTGCCGCTCGCCGTGCGTCCCTCGGTCCTCGCCGCCCTCGCCGACGGCCGCATCCCCCGCTCCATGCCCAACAGCTACCTCCCGCCGACCCCACAGACCAAGCACACGGGCGTCCTCGTCCTCGGCGACGCCTACAACATGCGGCACCCGCTCACGGGCGGCGGCATGACGGTGGCCTTCAACGACGCCGCCCTCGTCGCCGAGCTGCTGCACCCGGACCTGGTCCCGTCGCTCGGCGACACGCGCGCCATCCGCGCCGCCATGGCCGAGTTCCACGTCCGCCGCAAGAAGCTCACCAGCATCGTCAACGTGCTGGCGCAGGCGCTGTACAGCCTGTTTGCGGCCGAGGATCGGCACCTGCGCGCGCTGCAGGCGGGTTGCTTCCGGTACTTTGAGATGGGGATTACGGACGAGCCGGTGGGTATGTTGGGGGGGTTGATTCGGCGGCCGCTGGTGCTGGCGTACCACTTTTTTAGCGTGGCGTTTGTGGCGATCTGGGTGAATGGGGTGAGCGTGTGCGGGGGGAGTTTTTTGGGGCTATGGAAGCTTCCCTTGGCGATGATTGACGCCGTGTTGATTCTGTGGACGGCGTGTGTGGTGTTTTTGCCCACGTGTTGGCGGGAGTTGAGGTAGGGTGGCATGGCTGGCTGGATGCTTGGATAGAGGGTGCATGCATGCATTTTGATACACAAAGACGCGGCGCATCGTACTTGGTAGTCTCGGACGACAGAATATACATCTAATGGTAATGAGCAATGCTACACACACACCACTCCACGAGTCCCTTGCAGTACAAATATGCCCTATGTCAACCGCCGCCGATACACACCCAACATCCAACTAGCGCGCAGCACCGCCAGCCCCACGGCCATGCGCACGCTGTCCTGCACCAGGCTCATCTTGCTCCCGTCCACCTCGTGCCACGCGATCGGCACCTCGGCCACCTTGATACCGTAGCTCGTGCCGATGACGGACCCGTCGCTCGCCAGCACCGGCGTCGCCGGCGCCGACTCGGCCAGCATCAGCATCTCAATGTCAAAGATCCACCCCTCCGAGTGCATGTACGGCACAATGTGCGGCAGCGCCGCGCGCGAGAACAGCTTGAAGCCGCACTGCGTGTCGCGGATGCGCGACGTCGCCGGCGGCGTCAGGATCATCAGGACGAAGTGGAACGAGCGCATGAGGAAGTTGCGGATGGCGGAGCGCTATGTCTCTTGTCAGTGCCTACGCCATACATATTAAGGGGGGTGTACACACCTTGACAACAGCCTCGCTCCCCACCAAATGCCCGCGACTCCCAATCGCCACCCCGCGGTTCGACCCGTCCACCACGTCCTCGCACCCCTCGAGCAGCTTGCCCAGGTCGCTGAACCGCGACGCCCCGTCCGCGTCGGCAAACACGGCGTACTCCCCGCGCACGTGGCGCAAGCCGTGCGTCACGCCGCCGCCCTTGCCGCGGTTCTTCTCGAGCGTCACCACGCGCAGCACGTCGTGCAGGCCGCGACGCCGCGCAAAGTCGAGCGCCACGGACACGGTCTTGTCGCGGCTGCCGTCGTTGACGATGAGGATCTCGTAGCCTGTTGGTGCGGGGGTTGAGGCGCTGGTGGAGGGGCGGTTCTTGAAGACGAGGCGGTGGGGGGTTGTTGGGCGGGAGGAGGGGGTGGTGGTGCCGGAGGGGGCGAAGGGGGCGAGGGTAGTGCCGCCCTTTTTAGAGGCGGGGACGGGACGGCCGAAGCGCGCGTCGAGGTAGTCGACCATTTCTTCGAGGGCCGGGACGATGCGGGCTTCTTCGTTGTAGGCGGGGATGACGACGCTCATGGCAACTTCGGCGGGTTCGATGGTGTCGGTTTCGGGGATCGGAAAGGCGGCGGCGGCGGAAGAGGCGGAGAGGTGGTGCTCGGCGCGCCAGCGGTCATACCAGCAGGGGAGCTGGCGGGGGGCGCTGACGGTGCCATCGGGGTTGGTGGTGATGTAGGTCTTTTCCGAGGGGAAGGGGTCGCGGGGTTTAGGGGCCAGGAGGTGGAGGCCGAGGTAGAGCTGGGAGGGGAGGAGGAGGGGTGAGCGGGTGGTGTTGTCTCGGCGGAGAGGGGATGGCTTACGACGATGATGCCGAGAGAACATAGAGATAGGAAGAGAAGGAAAAGAATGAACACAGGGGCTTCAGTTAGGAAGTTAACTGTGGACTCGAGGATGTGCCATGGCGCATGGAGGGGGTCTTGGTTGGACGCCATAGCGCTGGTGCTTGCGACGGTGGTGTCGTGTCGGGGAAGGGGGAGGGGGGAGGTCGAGGACGACGGAAAGAGGAATTGGCGGCGGCAACAACACCGCAAGGGCGGGCCTTTATGAAAGCATGGAAGTAGAGGCCGGTCTTCAGCTAGCGAATGCGAAGCAGTTTCAATTCGTGTTCTCTCGTCCCATGTCAGACGGCATAATCCAACGTGGCACGCAATGGTTGCAGTTTACGGACAGACGAGGCTTCACATGGGCAGCTTCACGCAGATGCCACGACGACGTTTACAGCTGTGCAGGTGGCTGGCAAGGCTGGCCAATCACTGAATTTGGGGCAGGACCCCTGCTGTCCGGCTTCCCCTCGTGGGGGTTGCAGGGGATGATCGGCAGGGGTCCACGGGTGCTGCAGGGCCTACAGTGCAGGCCCAGAGCCAATTCCAACCACGCCCGTCCTTTCTTCCATCATGCCATCACCACATGGTACTTTATCCAACATGTCCAGAGTAAAAAGAAGGGTATTCGTCATGCATTTCCTTCTCGAACAGATGGGTCGATCTCTTGTGAATTTCATTCTTTCATCCTCTTAACTTTCCTCTCCGAGACGTGGTTTTCAGGGAGAAAAGAACCAATATCAACAGCCCATGGAAGAAGCAACATATTTTGAACACCTGTCTCTGGTATGCCCAAACTCCGTATCCAAACCAAAAGAACCAAATGTAGATACCTAGACCTCCACCACCCTCCTTCTTGCCCCCCTCATCGACCACATCCTCTTCTTCATTCCACCAGCGACCACCTCCAGCGGCATGACCGGCTCCTGCGAAGGCGGCAACAAGCACACACTGTCAAATTCCACCGGCACCCCAGAGATAATGGTCGACCGCCGCCGACTCTCCTTTATCCCGTACACGGGTGACGTCAGTGGCTCGGCCTCCAGTTCTTGGGGCGGTACCAGACTCGGCGTTCTCCGTCCCGAATAATGCGTCGTCTCTGCCTCTCTCCCCGTAGGTTCCATCCTCGCCATGGACCTTCTGCTGAGGTGGGCAGGTGCAGAGCCTTGCATAGTGGTGCTCGAGCCGGTATAGGAGGGCCCCAAAGAAAGTGTAAGACCAGGAGACGGCAGCGCAAGCGAAGCCGGCCGAAAGACAGCGGTATGCGTCGCCGTCAAAGATATATCGCTCGCCCTCCTGGCCACCTTCCTCCGGGGCGCCGACCGCAGTGACATCGCCGGTGACGACTCGTCCTGGGAGCTGCTGGCGCTGCTGCTGGAGCTGTCCCGCACGATGGGGGTAGCCGTCGGCGAGGGGTATGACACGAAGGAGAGGGAGCTGCCTGCTCGGGGGAAGTGGTGGAGCGGCGAGAGACTTCCGGTGCTACTGCCGGTCATTCCGATGCCGTTGGCGGTGAGAGAGCTGCGGATGCGGTTTTGTTCCTGGATTTTGGGTCGGTCCGACTCCCGGTGGGAGGGGGGGCCGCTGGAGAGGGCGTCGATGGCGGCGTGCTTGGGGATGTGTCGGTAGCGGGGCTTGGCTTCTTCTGGCTTGGTTTCTTGGGGTTGTTTTGTGGTCTGCTCTTTGGCGGCCTGTCGGCCCCGTCTGAGCATGGAGAATATGGACATTTGGACGGTTGTCTTTCTGTTGGTGAGCCGCTGTCTTGGTAAATAACCGTGATGGAAGCGAGGGCAAGACCAGCCACAGAAGAGCCACCTGGCGCAGCGTCAAGTGAGAGAAGAATTACCTGGAAAGAACGCCATGACGGTGAAGGAGCGACGGGCTCACTTTAAAGAAAGACAGTCATATCCATCGCAGGGGAAAGCGACGCCGCCCGGAGCAGCCACAATCGCATCATATCGCGACGTGGTCGAACCCGGCGGGTCGCCGGGATCGCGATGGCGTACAGAAAGCATCTGCAGCCGCTCACGACGCGAACCCTTGACAGTTCCGAGCCCCAGGTAACTACCCCGATCCCTGGAGCCGCAGGGTAATGCAGAGCGCATGTCTCAGACCAGCCTTTCCGGTCGAGGAGGGCTGAACACACGGCCTGGGACGGCGTGTCTTTTCCACACGAGTGCTGGCAGGGGTTTTGGCCTCGTCGTCATTTCGCATCGTCAGTCTTGTCTTTCCACCAACTTGAATCGACGGGAGGCCCGTCAGTCAGAGTTTGGTCTCACAGCTCCTGCCAAACGTGGTCCTAGAAACCTCGCCTTCTTCAAATGAATTGCTTTTTCACTTGTCAACAACTCCATCTCGTCGCGGTGCAAAGTAGACACGGCCGGGTCATCATCCTCATCCCAATACCAGCGGCTAGCTTGGTCAGAGAAGAGAAAACGGCTGAGGCGCTCTCCGCGCCCCGAAGGAGAGACAAAAGCTAGGGGGGCGAAGAATATTGCATCTTGGAACCCGATATTCAGGGAGGGGATGGATGTTCCGAACGCCACCACGGGAATTTCCCGCGAACTCCATTGCGCTCAGTACGTTGTCCGGACGAAGAAGAGCACACAGCTCGGCCATGGTCCAATGACGGGGAGGGAAGAGATGTGGCTGGATCTCGCGGGCGCCGAGCACCCACCCACAAGAGTTGAAGAGTACCGCGTTCGGTGATCGGGCAAGCCTCACTTGGAGAGACAAGTGGACGGTGGGTCATGGTGTGAGCTTCCAGAAGGTTTGGGACGGGGGCGTCAGAGCGCCCAGATTGATGGAAACGCAATATGTACGGATGGTTTGATGAGGTTTTAAAGGGCTTCCCAGCTGACTTTTGATCTTTTCATCTTAGTGAGGACAGCGATAGTTAGGAAAAGGCCACAAGATATCACAAACGTGATGAACTGCGGCTGTTGGTACCTCCCTCGCGGGTGCAGTGGTCTCGGGACAAATTTAGCAGCGTCGCTGCAATGTAACCCTGTCACGCCCATCTCCGTAGGCACACGGCGATGCGACTCGCTCCCGATGCTGCCTTTTCGTGTGACTGGGGATATTCCTGGGCCGGGCGATTGTGCTCGTCGATGTGTTGGGTGTTGGATAAGAAGGCATGTATGTCTGGATCCGGGCTCCCCGGAGGTTGTGGGAGGTGGAGAGAGCCGGGGACCAAAGATACCAAGGTACCTAGGTGCTGACGCTTACGAACCATTGTCTGTTACCTTCATCCCCATGGATCGACTGCTTGCCTCGGTGGCGAGATCATATCTGTTGCAACCCGATGAGCCGATAAACGTGAGTTTATGACTGGAGACACGATGACGGCAGGTCTGAAGATCGGCCAACGAATCTGAGCCGGCCAGCCATAAGGGCAAACAAAGAGTTGAAAATAATATGGCAGAAAAGATGGTTGCCTTGCGTGGTGAGGCGTTGGCCTCCCAAGATTGCCGCGCGCCACTGCGAGCAGTGTGATGCAGGGAAAACCAAGTGCCGGCTCCCGAGGATGGGATGAAAATCAGTGTTTGCTGTGTGACGTTGGGCTGCGCTGCCCGTTTGGGCAAGGGTGGGAAAATCTCCTTGTTGGGCAGACGGCAGACCTCAAAGACGGGAGGCATCCATCTCCCAAAGACTCAAGCCTCGGCCGGCAAGCCACAATCCCCTTGTGCCTGGCCGGGCCCTGACCCAGGCCCCAGATGTCCGCAGGCCGTGTCAGGATCGAGAAATGCTGCCGGGGAATGGATTTGGAATGTGGAGAGAAGCTGGCCCATGCTTGCGCTTATTTTGACGTCGTCTCAAACTCTTTCGAAGAAAAAATCGGCTGCACTGGGCGCTTCGCGGCAGCGAGTGGTCCGAGCGGCGTCAAGACGCTAGCCTGGTTTGGGGACTAACGGGGCCAAGGCACAGGAAGGGGGTGGGGCCAAAGGGCCCAGGACTGGCAGACTGCAACGCACCGCACCGCCCCCCAACACCCCCAGCGCCCAGCGAACCGAACGGCGGACAGCGCCGAACAGTCGTCGTCAAGACTCCATTCTCCATCTCCAGTTCGAAGTGCGGCCTGACCCCGACCACCACCTCTCGGATCCTCATCCCCTCCATCGTCCCTCGTTATCGTCCACGAAACACGCGCGACATGCCATCCGCGCTCTTGTGTCTCGCCCCGTAGCCAACTTTTCTCGACACGACACTGCGCCCGTCGCCGCCCGATCGCAATTCTCGTCACCCTCGCAATTCCTGCCTCTGGAAAACCCGGGCGCTCTCTCGCTCACCCATCGCTCGGTCCATCCCCTTTCTTTTCGGCGCTCTCCACCACTCGTGCTTCGATCAAGCCACGACTCCGCGCGACACGCTGCAACCCAGCACCCTCCCACCGCCTCGGCGCCATTGAAGGATCGAGCACCCGCAACGCGCCCGCGCCCGCGCCGACCATCTCCGATAGCGCCCCATCGACCGAGGCCATCTCCTCCTCGCCGCCCTCGACGACCCAACCTGTCCTGCGTCGCCGCTCCGACCCATCTGCGCCATCCGCGCTGTCCCGGGAGGGGCGTTCAGGTCGTCGATGATGGCACAACCGGTGCCTCATCACTTGGACGAGAGTCAGACGACCGACAAGAAGCGTGTCAAGGTGTACGAACTTCGGAGCAATGACTGGTTCGACAGAGGAACCGGCTTCTGCTCCGCTTCCTTCATTCCGGTGCGTATTTGTCGCCTCACCTATCCCCGTGGCCGACTGGCGCCGTCCCCATCTCCGTGTGCTGACCGTCCGTTGCACAGGTTCCCGAAGGGCAGCCTAGAGAGGCTCGCGTGACGGTCGAATCCGAAGATCAACCAAATAGGCTCTTGCTCGAGACAAAAATCATTAGGGATGATGGCTTCCAGAAACAGCAAGGTTCGTCCTTTGCCCGTGGCCGCTTGTTGTCCTGCCGCCCGTCTCTGACTCTTCCCAGAAACCCTAATAGTATGGACCGAGAACGACGTCGACATGGCCCTCAGCTTCCAAGAACCAGAGGGCTGCGCCATGATCTGGTTCGTCTCTACCGTCGCTCCATCTTCTCCCGTTCCTTCGTAGCTGACCGCGATGGTGCAGGAAATTTGTCGACAGCGTTCAGCAGACCTTCCACGGGGGCAGCGGTCCTGGTATGTGAGCCAGCGGCGGGGCTGTTGGCCTCGCTTCTAGGCGATGCCGTGCTAACTCTCGCCACAGATGACGGCCTCTCCGACGACCTTGCGCTGGATATGACGTCCGCGATTATCCAGCTTCCGCCTCCGGACCTCGGCGTCCTCCCAGAACTCGAATCGAACATGCGAATTATGAGCTCGACCCCCAACGGTCGCGACGCGCTGGCAAAGGCCATTATCAAGGACGACTACATCCGCAAATTGATACCGTTGGTGGAGATGGCCGAGGATCTCGAGAGTGTGCACGACCTCCACCGCCTCTGCAACATCATGAAGACCATCATCACCCTAAACGACACCAACATCATGGAGCACGCCGTATCTGACGAATGCATACTGGGCGTCGTGGGCGCGTTGGAATACGACCCCGACTTCCCCGCCCACAAGGCGAACCACCGCCAGTGGCTCAGCAACGAGGGGCGGTACAAGGAGGTTGTCAAGATCCAGGACGACCAGATCGACCGCAAGATCCACCAGACGTATCGGCTGCAGTACCTTAAGGATGTGGTATTGGCGCGGTGTCTGGACGACCCGACCTTTTCGGTGCTCAACTCTCTCATCTTCTTCAACCAGGTGGACATCGTTCAGCACCTGCAGTCCAACGCGAGCTTGCTCAAGGAACTCTTCGCAATCTTTCAAAACCCGGCAGAAGACCAGCGGCGGAAGAAGGAGGCTGTTCTCTTCATCCAGTCATGCTGCGCCATTGCCAAGAACCTCCAGCCGCCGATCCGACAGACGTTGTACACGAATTTCCTGAACCACGGCCTCCTTCCCGTCATCAACTTTGGGCTGCGGAATATTGACGTGACGGCGAGAACTGGCGCGACAGACGTCCTGGTTTCTATGATAGACCACGACCCACAGATGATTCGTCACACCATCTATCGTCAGATTCAAGAGGGCGCTGCGCCCCTCACGGATACCCTGATAGACCTCCTCCTTGTCGAAGTGGACCTCGGGATCCGGTCGCAGATCTCGGATGCGCTCAAGGTCCTCCTCGACCCAACACCGCCCCCGCCACCCGAAGCACGGGAATTCGTCGCAGGGCAGCCGCAGAGGGCCCGACCGATGCCGGCGGTGGACCCTCAGCAGGAACTGTTTCTGCTCCATTTCTACGAAAACTCGGCTCCCAGGCTCTTCAAGCCTCTCATCGAGCTCGACAGACGGGTGGACATGAGAGCCAATGGCCCGAACGATGGCATCTATAGCCATCTCAACGATATCCTATGCTTCAACATTCGCCAGCACGGCCATAGGAGCCGGGCTTTTGTCGTCAACTACAACCTCGCTCAACGGTACAACCAGCTGCTCTCCTGCAAAGAGAAGCACCTGCAGCTTGGTGGGTGGAACGACTCTTCCCCGTATGACTTTTCCTTGCTAATCAAACCACAGTTGCCATCAAGTTCTTCCGCCAGCTCGTCACGGTGCAAGATGAGTTTTACATCAGGCATCTTACCGAGAAGAAGGTTCTCGGGCCTGTCCTGGACGTTCTTTTGCGCACCCTGCCACGAGATAACCTCTTGGGCTCCGCTTGCCTGGATCTCTTCTTTCTCATTAACAAGGAGAACGTAAGGGAACTTATCAAGCATCTCATCGACAACTACCGCGAGAAATTCCAGGCCCTCGCTTACCTCGACACGTTTCGTCATATGCTGAATAGCTACGACAACAACCAAGGCTACACGGTCACAATAGACCCGTCATTTTGGGAGTCGGAGGACGAAATGGGGCAAAGGCCGCAGAGCATGGGTGGGAGGGGCATGATGGAGCATCTGACGGTGGACTCGGCGCAGGAAGACTACTGGAATACATCCGACGACGAGGACGACCACCCAGACCGCGGCGGGCCGAGCCACGGGCCCGTCACAAATGGGGGCCCGCTCAAGCCTCTCGTCGAGTACACGTCGGACGAGGAAACAGACGAGAACGGAGACGCCGTCATGGACCCGTCCTCGGCAGCCTTGTCGCCAGATGTCGACTCCTTCTCCGCGGCCCTCTCCAGCGGCCCCGTCGGCCCCCCCGAGCGACTCTCGGAGAAGAGGCGCCGCGAGGAGGACGACGACGACGTGCTCGACAAGCTGGTGCACCACAAGCGTCGCAACAGCAGCACCTCGGCGACCAGCACGTCCAGCAACCTATCGGCGGCCGCGCTCCGCAAGAAAAAGGGCCTCGGCAGCCGCGACTCGAGCCCCAACGGAGCGGGGCCCAAGCGGATCTCGATCAACATATCGTCCTCGGTCAAGAACGCCGCGACGGCCCTCGCGGTCAACGCTCCGGGCAGCGGCGGCGAGGAGGAGGCCTAGAAGGCCAGGCGGCATGGCATGGCATGGTGTGTTTTTTCCTCGCTTGGTCGCCGGAATTCCGGGAGGGGCGGGGATCGGCGTTTGACAACATGGCCTGGTGATGTTTGGACGGATGACGAGCGGGCGGCGTTTGGGGGGCGTACTACCCACCTTGATTTGTGCCCACGTTGGATTCGGCGTTTTTGTGTCTTGTCATGGAATTTTGGTGTCGTCACTTTGGGTCTAAAAGAGAAGGATACTCTTGGCTCGCTCGTCCCCGGTGTGTGTGGCTTCGGTATATTTGACGGGGGCGTACGCCACCCCCGCGGCGGCCAGGTTGTGGAGGCGGAGAAGGACGAGACATGGCGGGGCTTGGTCCTGTTGCTTTGGGGGGGTCTGCAACCCCGGGCTCCAAAGGAGGAGGAGGAGGAGGAGGAGGAGGCTGTCGAGAAATAGGCAGGGAGGAGCAAAAGAGCAGAGCGGGACGCGGGACAGGCCGGCGTGAAGCCCGACGTCGGCTCTTGTCGGCGTCGTTGTATGGACTAGGAGCGCTCAGCATGTGTGGCAATCAAGCAAAGTACAAATCCAACGGCGGCGTGCTTGATTTGTGATCTTTCGCGGTTTGGTGGCCTGTGGTCCTGGTGTTCGTCATGGCGCGGCCATGGGCAAGAAATAAACAGTTGCGTGCTACTGAGGAATGGTAGACGTAATTTCTTGCTGTTGGTAAGAATGGAAATGGTGTCACGGATGAGCTGCATGCTGGATCTTGGCCACTACTGCAAGTTTGATGGCCATGTCGTCAGCAAACGTTTTTGACTACAGGATGGTGACGACTGGTCGCCGCCTACCCCGCGTGGTTCTTTTCAGTATTTGGCAGCATAGACACACCTTATTCCTTGATTCAAAACCAAACTCCTTGCAATCCAAAAAGCAAACTGAGACCAACATACCTCCCCGCCCCCTCCCCCGGTGGGATTGTCAACGATGTCCCTCCCGTACACCAATCTTGGGCAGATGTTCCTAGCTGTCCCTCCATCAACAACCAAGCCCGGTTAGCTCAGTTGGTTAGAGCGTCGTACTAATATCACCTGTGAGGGTAATACATAGTATGCGAAGGTCATCAGTTCAATCCTGATACTGGGCAGTTTAATTTTTTTGGCGGGGTTCTCTCTGTTTCGCTTGCCTGACAACCTTACCTTTTGAGTTGGGGTGCTATTCTTTTTGGTTTGGGGTCGGTGCTGGGAAGAGGAGGGTATCGGCTGGGAGGGAGAAGAAGGCAAAGAGGAAGTCGAAGAAGTTTCAACATCTAGCAGCAGGCTGAGCAATACATATCAGTGACCATCAAATCCAGGTGCCTGGGCAGGTTTCGTTTTCTTCCACACTACAGGTCATGAGGTACTATGCCCACCAGCCCATCTCTGTGTTCCCCCTGTCCGCCAGATAGGTAGCTGTTATCCCAGGCGCCCAACCAAACCATCTCGTTATGCCTCGTCGTTCTGTTGTCCGATTCCGATTCGTAGTATTCCCAGAATGCAACCCCATGTCCGTCCTCTCCCGTGATACCTAAAGGAGAGAAAGAAAAGAAAAAAACCATGAACCCAATGCAGACACCCGGCCATGCATGCAATGCAATACCATTATACCCCAGCCCAACCCCCTTCGCGCCGCCCAAGTGAAAAAGGAAATCAGGAAAAAGAAAGGGAGGAGGAAAAGGGACGTATGCCTCCCGGAGAGGTAAAAGGGAAATCGGGAAATACCAACGTCACAACCACGACGCAACCAGGGGTATCAACCACCCACCACGACCGCTTGTCCATCCAGTCCCATCTTCTCCAAGGCGTCCCGCCCCGTATGAGTGCTCCCTCCCAGTCACCACCAGCCCAACCCAGGACCATCATCAGCAACACCTCCTCTTTGGCCTCGCCCCATCCGCCTGCTGCTCCCCCGCCTCCCCAGGCTGCTCCACCGTCACCGCCGGCGAGAACCCCGGCGAAAACAACCAACTCCGCCGGTCCCTCCCGACGCGAAAGCTCCCGCGAGGATTCTCAAAATACCCCCCGCCCCCACCCCCATCAGCGCCCAAGCCCCCGGCGCCGCCTGCACTGGCCGCCCCCGACATCCCCCCCGGCGTGAACAAGCCGTCCCCCCCGGGCGTCGCCGTCGCCGCCAGCAGCGCCTGCTGCATTTTACGATTCTGCTCCACCAGCTTGCGCGTAACCACCCGAAACACCTCATCCACCCCCTCCCCGCTCTCCGCCGAAATCTCATGACACGCGTCCCACCCGACCTCCTGGCCCCAGAACCCAGAACTGCGCTTGCTGCTAGGCGACCTAGGCTCGGCGCTCTGCGGCTGACTAGCACTGGCCCCAAGGACATGCGAATGGTGCAGGTTATGGAGGCCGCTCATCGTCATTAGCGGCGTGGGCGCGGCGGTAGGCGGCGGCGTCGAGCTGAGGCCCGGGGCCAGGTTCTCGGCGACGTAGGCGATGCAGCGCTCAAAGGGGACTTCGCGCTTGGAGGGGTCGCGCGCGACGATGTCGGCCTTGGTACCGACGACGTGCAGGACGATGTCGGCGGGGAGGTTGCGGCGGAGCTCGGTCAACCAGAGGCCCATTTCGGCGAAGGATTGGGCGTCCGTGATGGAGTAGCAGAGGATGCAGGCGTTGGCGCCACGATAGTAAAGGCGCGAGATGGATCGGAAGCGTTCCTGGCCGGCTGGAGGGAGGGGGGGTTAGTTTGGGGTGTGAAGGGGAATGGGGCGGGGGGGGGGGTACCGGTGTCCCAGATCTGGAGGCGGACGACCGTGTCTGTGTCGGTGTCGACGACGCGCTTGGTCATGAAGCTGGCGCCGACGGTAGACGTCACTTGGTCGGGCTTGAAGGCGCCTTTGCAGTAGCGCATGACCAGCGACGTCTTGCCGACGCCCTGGGAGCCGAGGATGACAATCTTGGCCTCGAGCGACGACATTGTTGCCCGTTTGTTGTTGGTGTTTGGGGAAAGGGAGGTGGAGCAGAAAGCGACGGAGCGCTTGTGCCGGGTCGGTTGCGCCCGTCTCGTCTCTTGGCTGCTGGTGCGTGGCGGCCTTGTTGAGGGAGGTTGGTAGGTAGGACAGACGGGGTTTGTCAGGTTGTCAGAGGTTTCCGAAGGGAGAGGGGGAAGCCTCTCAGAGGTGGTTCCGTGCCTGGAGCTTCTCGTTCTTTTGGCAGCGCGTGGCGGGGGGTGGCGGATGACGGATGACGGGTCGCGGGCTTGCCTGCCGGACCGGATTCCGGTCCGGCAGGCATATCCACTATATGCAGTGCCGATGTCAAGTCTGAAGCAACATAGTCGCCGGCCAGATCCTTCAAACGAGCAGTGTTGGGCGCCTGGCTTGACGCACACGGCGAGTCTTCCGTATGGAGGATGGACAATAAAGGGACGCTTTCTTGATAGTTACAACAGCCTCAATCAACAAGCTCGGCGTGTCTTAGTCTGTTGACGCGATGACGTAATGTGCTGAAATTTGTAGTTACGTGAGCCTTAAAGGCATTCAGTGGTGACCGACCCCTGAGGGTCCCTGAAGGTGGTTTGAGGAGTTGATGTGCTGCCCTCACCAGCTGTTGCACCCACCCACTCAGTCACTGCAGCTACTCTCGAAGGAGCCATTGAAACGATGGCGGAAAGGGTGCTTGTGATTTCTGATTTCTGAATGCTCAGGAAGCGGGTACCTCCGCCTGAAACTACTGTGTGGTTCGTGACAGGTGCCACACCATGCAGTCAGTCAGTCACGTACTATCCAAAACTGCTTGCTGTTAGCGCGAGACCTCTCGCCCGTCTTGGCAAGGCCTTGTTGTCACGGTAATCGGCCTCATCCAAGGCCTCCTGCTCCAACCTCGGCGACCGCTTGGCTTGTATCTCAAAGGTCTCGCGCTAACAGGGAACCAAGCCAGTACTGGATTGTAGAGCAAACTCGCTATGTACCTTCTGCCCCACGCAGCCGCGACGGGAAGGCAAAACTTGTCAGAACATCCAGATGGCAACGGAATATGCTTTTTGCAATTCTCTTGGCTCAATTCCTCCCATCGGCAAGGGCGACCTGGGGCCTGTACATTCGACGAGTGCAGTTGCACTACTCAATGACACAGCTGCAGGGACATTTGACCTTGCTAAGGAGAGGGTAAGTGCCTCTTTACACCAGTCGTCACGATGGCAAACAACAAGAATTCCGCGGTCTCCGACGAGCCTGTTGATGTGCTTTTTGCCCTACATCGTTCTCACCACGGCGCTCCATGATGTCACTGGCCCGTGTAAGTGGCCGAGCGTCAAACCACCGTTTTGCATACGTTGGCAATTCTCTTCTCTCCTCTTCTCCAGGCATCGTTTCGACTTGATAATGTTTTCCAGAGATCGGGAAGTGTTGCGTCACGCTGCGGCAACATATCAATCAAGCTGAAGCACATTGGATCCCACCAGCTAACGGGCCCCCCAGTTGCCGCCGTAGTGCTTGATGAATGTCGTCGGTGCTATTCTACCGCTTCCCCAACCAAACCATCAAATCGTCCTGCCCTCCGTCGATCAAAACAGTCGAGTGGTCTTATTGCGTCCCCTGCAGAAATGGGAAGTGCTTCATCGGCTTGCGCTGGTATTTAGCACCGCGTCCGCTCTCATTGGGCACTCGCTCCGTCCCCCAATCCATGGCTTGCATGTCTTTGACTTCTAGTACCCACGTCCCGCGCCAGTTGCTCTCCTCTTGGACGAGACGACCTGTTCAAGGCGCCAAGGAAGCTCGGCCGTCTTGTTCTTTTTCCATCCTTTTGGGGGCGAAGACTTTGTCGGTTGAGGCTGGGTGTCATGCCCTTTACATTCCAACTTGTCCAGCTCCTCTGGAAGCTGGTCGTTCACGGGTCCCTGGGTTTCGTTCTCTCGACATTCCAACTGTTCCAGCTCCTTTCGCATCATGCGGCCGACTTTGTAATCATTCCATGCCTGGAGTATAGGAGAATATAGTTGCCGGGGAATGTTGGTGACTCTGCCCATACCTGAGATACACTTAAATGTATGTAAAGAGCCAAGACAATTTCTGTACGAGAGACTGACTGCATTGACTGAGACGATGTCGTTACTTTCTGTCGTTGATGGCATGTTGTAAGTTGAATCTGAAATATCGAGTATCCTGGATGTAGAGGTCTTGGAGACGGAGGAGAGAAGAAATAAAAAAGGCAGGCGAGGGGCTTTTGTACCCTCTCCAGGCACAGAAGGACACCTTGGAAATCCGCACAAACCCCGAGCATGTGCATTCCCCGACTGCATACTGCTTTCACATATGCTGCTATGCTGTGCCCGCGCGGGGCTTTTCAAATCGTGTAAGGGTGCTGTGTCCTTTTTCTCCGTGTCTTGTTCCCAAAGAAAAAAGCTCCTGTCGCAGAGTCGCAGCTTGTGCCCGCGTCGTTGTCTCACAGCTCGTGATCTGAAAGGTGAGACTCGTTGACGTCACAGGTTGATGGGCTGTAGTTCTATCGCTTATGCCGCTATTTCGATGGAAACGGAGATTCAACTACACTTTAAGAAAAAGCTCGGCGATGTTGTATGAAAGTGATGGGATCGGCCGTGGGGTGAAAAGGGGGAGATGAAGAAAAGTGCTCTTGGGAGCAGAGGGGGGGGGAACCTGGATAGTGTATACGCCATGACATTAGAGATATGGAATAGCTACAGCAAAGTGATCCCCCCCAAGCTTACATCCATGAACTACACTCTAGCCTTAGTTTGTTTATTGGCGCGAGACACGCGAGACACGAGCCAAGGCAATGGTTGATAGAGGCTCTGAAATCGGAACGCCAGGCCTTGGAAACCGACAAGAAGGCCTTGAAGTCGGAACTCAAGGCCTTTTCTATGATTGATGGAGGCCCTGAAGTACGAACTCAAGGCCTTGGAACCGGACAAGAAGGCCCTGAAGTTGGAACTCAAGGTCTTTTCTAAACAGAATCAGACCTCGTTTACTTGACGAGAGGTCTCGCGCTAACAAACAAACCTGCATTAGATTGTACTCTGTATTATGCATTATGGATCAATGCTCGCCCTTGGCATTGGCGATGGTGTCCCAGCCGGCCACACATGGCTTGTCGAGTCGAGGCGTCCTTCTGTCCTCGCCGAGATCCTTTGGGGCAACCACCTCTTGGCTTGCCCGCGTATACAAGACAACCTCGGTGATATGACACCCCAAGTTGCTTAGTCCTTCCGTACGTCTCAGGTGTACACAACGCCGTGGATAGACGCCATGTATTCGCCGCTGCCATGTTACCTTGTCACCGTACAACCACCAAAGCCCAATACAATATATATACCGGTATCCGAAAGAGGTAGTCCCATGAGTATATCCAATAGCCATCATATTCCACATCCACGCCCCCCGGCCCTCTCACACCCCTCGCACCTACAGCTTCGCCTTCTCCTTCTGTGCCCATGTCAACCCCATCCCCGTCCTCTGCGCCGGGTTCACCAACGGATCATAAACCGCCTGCGCCAGGTAGTCAGCAGGCGTAGCCCCATGGTTAAACAGCCCCCTCGCGTCCACCAGACTCGGATTCAGCTCGTCCACCGTCGTCGCGCCAATCAACCGCATATTCATCTCCATCTCGTCCTTGAGCAGCTGCATCGCCCTGTCCACACCACGCAACCCATACGTCGACATGGCATACAAAAACGGCCTCCCAATACCCACGCCCTTGGCCCCGAGGCACAGCGCCTTGACAATGTCCGTCGCCCTTCGCACCCCGCCGTCGACGAACACTTCAATCTTGTCCTCCAGCCCCATCTGCCGCAGCACCGGCATCGTCTCGGCCAGGATCTCGATGCCCGACCTTGCAAACTCGAGCTGCCGCCCGCCGTGGTTGGAGAGCACCACGCCCTGTACCCCCGCCTCGACGGCCTTGAGCACGTCCTCGACCCGCTGCACGCCCTTGAGCACGATGGGCATCTTGGTGATGCTCCGGAACCACGGAATGTCCTTCCAGCTCAGCGCGGGGTCAATAAAGCTGCTAATCGCGCGCGCCGCGCCCTGCGAGTTATCCACGGCTTCCCCGCCCTCTCCGGAGCTCTGCACGTGGCTCCCCGGATCCGTAAACTTGCTGCGCATGTCCTTCTCCCTGCGCCCCAGCTGCGGCGCGTCTACGGTGATGAACAACCCCTTGCACCCCCTGCGCTCGGCGTGCTCGACGATGCGCCGCGTGATGCCGCGGTCCTTGTTGACGTACAGCTGCAGCCACTGGACCTGGGCGGGGCCGGCGGCGTCGACGATCTCGTCAAACGCGCACGACGCCAGCGTGGGGATCATCTGCACCACGTTGTGCTTGGCCGCCGCGCGCGTGAGCACCACCTCGCCCTCGACGTGGCCTAGCTTGCCGAGCGCCGTGGCGGAGACGTAGAACGGCGCGTCGACTTTGGTGCCGAGCATGGTCGTCGAGAAGTCGACCTTTTCGACGTCGACGAGGATCTTGGGCCGGAACCAGATGCGCTGGAAGGCGGAGTGGTTCTCGCGCATTGTCTAGGGAGCCGCCGTTAGAAACATAACAGGCAGGAACGGGTAACGCAGGTCCTTACGATTTCGTCGTCGGCCGCACTAGAATAGTATCCCCACGCGCCCTTCTTCATAACCCGGCGGGCCACGGCCTCAAAGTCCAAGAGGTTGTAGCACTGCTCGAGCAGCGGCATTTCCTGGATACGTTGCAGGCGGGCGCTCTCCTCCGGGTCCTCCTCAGCGGCCTCGGTCACGACCGTCGTCATGTCGACGGGGCCGAGGTGCTTGCTCTTGTCGAGGTACTTCTCGAGGGTGTCGGGCGGGTGGATCGGGTCGAACTCGGCCGTGGCATCTTTCCCCTGTTCGTCGAAGTGTCAGCTGGTCAGTGCCTTCGAGAAGTAAGGAGGGAGGCACGTACGGCATATTTGAGGATGATTTTCATCCCGCCGGGGTGCTCTGGTGTGGTTGTTAGCGACGCTGTCGCTACGAACAAACGGCGTGGGGCTGTTACGAACCGGGCAGGAACTCGGTCACGTCGTAGGCCCGTCCCTATTACGGCCGAGTGTCAGCACCACAGACCGGACAGGCGAGGGGGGAGGTAATCACTCACATGGACAATGACCCAGCAGTCCTTTGCGCTGTTATGTTTTGCGACCTCGACGCCCGTCAGTGGCGTCTGGGGCGCCATTGTTTCGAGTGGCTGGCGAAGCTCGCTGAATTGGTGACACAATTGGGCGAAGAGACGATCGAGGGGAAGGAAAGTGCCGTAGGTATAAATGTGGTAGGTGGTAGGTGAGAGCAAGACGTGGAAAGGTGAAAGAAGGGAAAAAGGTAACGTTACAGGTTTAAACAATGTTGCTTGTCAGGGAACCCGAACTGCCCGGCTAGCTAAATCGGTATTGGTATTCCACCAGCCCGTGTTCCCTGCCCCAATTCTTTTACCTTGACAGATCATGGACATTTTTGCTCAAAGACGGGAGTTGGAGTTGGGCACTTGGTCGATTTCTTCCACTGTTTTCCCAGCGTCAGCATCCAGACTTCTTCTCCCCAAGTCTCTACGCTCGACAGCACGAGGAACAGCTACCTATCCAGCCGGTTCAACGGATGTCCTGTCTTCGAGGTACCGACTCGGCTCATCGGGGAAGCGCTTCGCGACAACAAGCTCCATTTCGACTTGTCGTGCGGGGAAATCACTCCACCTTGGCAACACCGCAACAGGCCATTGCCCCACGTCATCCAGCATGATTCGGAGGAGAAATGCGCCCCTACCCCTGAAGTGAGCCCCCACGGTTGTACGGCCAATGCTCGGCGGCGGCTCAGCTTGGTTGAGGAGACAACTCAGGGGTCAAAACAAAACATGACAACTCGCGATCACATTCAACCCACTGCTTCACCTTCACACTGCCATGTCATGTCAAAAAAAATCTTGAATATGCTCTACCATGTGCCAGCAAACTGCTCGCCATGTTGCCCCTCATGCTGCACTGCTCCCTCCTGCAAAAAGTGCAAAGCCTCTCAAATAGCCACCCACCACAAGGTATCGTGCTCGAGCTGACAGTCGGCTATATGGGTGGTCCCTCCAAACGCCAAAAAAACGCCAAATGCACCCATGTCCTCGCCATATCCCCCGAGAACCTTGGTTCCCCTTGCGCCTTTTCCCGCCCACCCAGAGAATCAGTATTTTACATCACCAATTCACACCCAGTCGTCCAGCTCGCCATCGGCGTCCAAATTCTCTGCGCTCTGTTTCCTCGGCCGCCCACGCTTTCGCGGCTGTGACGACGACCGCGGCCTCTTCTTCCGCCCACCGGGCGTGGCACCCATGGCCTTACGCTTGCGACCACGTCCCGTTGTCTGTTCTCCTCCCTCGTCCTCATCTTCGCTTGGTGTGGCGGCGTCTTCTCCATTCATCTCGTCGTCATCTTGGACAAGAAACTCATTGTCAACGTTCATGAGCTCGACAAACGCCTTGCACGTCTCCATCATGCGCTCCGTCGACGTGAGGCCGCCCGAGATGGCTGTCATCTCGTCCCACACCTTTTCGCCAGAGATACCCTGTGACTTGACCGGCGCCTTGCTGAGATCCTTGGCCTGTGCCTTGACCTTGTTGTCTTTCCGGCTGGTGCCCATGTTGTAGAGTCGTCGGAGGTGAGTACGCGCCGCCCAAGTCATCAATAGAACCATCGATGCCGCCGAGAGCTGTCGCAGCCGAGCCGTGCTGACCTTGGGCTCTTCCTTTCTTGGCTGCGCTTCCCCCTCGGCGTTGACGGCCGGGTTTGAGTCCAGAGCATCCATCCGCATGGCGAAGACTTCCGACTCAATCACCTGCGCCACCGACGCTCCCGTAGACGACACGAGCTTTTCGAGAGCAGCAACCGTCATATGCAGGTCGCCCACCGTGAGGTAGTCAACGTATGCAATATTCTCGATGATAAACCGAGAATACTGCACGTGATGAGGCACCTCCTCCGCCATGTCCAGCTTGGGTAGCTCAAAGTCGACTTGGCTGCAGAGCTTCTCGAAGAACCGCTGTCGGAATTTGGCCTTGCTGATCTTGAGCACCTCCATCAGCAGGTGAAGCTTCGGGATGAAAGGATCTGCGCCAGTGCCGCGCTGGTCTCTAATCGCGCCGCGTGGGTCCTTGACAACATCGCGCTGGTACGAAAACACGTTTTGCAGAGCGGGAACGTATTCGCGCTCCAGCACTGTCTCGTGCTTGGCGTGCAATGCCTGGTGACCAACAAAGGCCAGCTCCGAGATCTTCGGATTCGACGACGTCATGAGAGTGATAAACGTGGTGCCGGTTTCGCGAGGGTGCGTCAACCCCTGTCGACTGATGCTCGACAAAACTTCGAGGGCGAGGAAAGCATGGTCGCCCTGTGTGGACGTGGCGATACGAATGACCTCCTTCAGGAACCGCTGCGTCATGGCACTGGCAACGTCGTCGTAGTTCGTGCCGCCAATGACCGTGAGCTCACGCTTCTTCTCCGCCTTCATTCCGTTGGCGGAGGCCGCATGGGCCGCATCTGGGTCTTGCTCCGACCGCTTCTCTTCAGCCAGAAGAAACTCCTTGATCGACAGAAGAATCTTTTCTTCTAGCTTGGGCACCTGCTTGTCGAATACCATCTGGAACGTCGTGTAGACGCTGGCGTTCGCATAATTGCGCGGCCAAGACTGGCAAACCAGACCCACCGAGTCCAGTGCGGCCTTTCTGATCTCAAGGGGAAATGTCTCCGCGACAAATGGCACCACCGTGTCCACCAAGAGTCTGGAGACAGAGTCACCATTGTACTTGGGGAACTTTTCCTTGAAAGCCTCAATCTCCGAGTCGAGCTGGATGTGCTTCCCGATCATGCCGACGATGAGGGAGTATCGGTCAAACTGTCGAATGTTTTGCTCCGAGAGAGGCTCCGTCCTGCTTTTCGCCCTGAGTTTCTGGATTCCCAGCAGACTGGACACACCCAGCCGCGCCAGTTTGGGAAGAGAGTCCGTGAGCGAGCTCGTGATCCAGAGACAGGCAAAGATGTCGTCGAGCAAGGTCCGCGTGGCTTTGCTCACCGTCGGGAGGAGCTCCGTTTGAATATCGAGGAGGAATTGCTTGTGGGCGGAGGATAACTGCGGTAGCACCCTGCGATAGATGTTCACAACCGCCCTCGAGACAGCCAGCTCAGAGTCGTTCGCTGTCAGGGTGGAAATGTAAGGCTTGAGAAGACAAAGCTGCTCGAACGTGACGAGACTGGCATCGGCCCTGGTAAAGATCACCAGAACCTGCAGTGCATCGCGCCCCGAAGGTGCGGAAGGATCTTCTGAGTCGGCGTTGTCGACCAACTCAAACATTCCGGCGACAAGCTTCGTGCAGACCTCCAAGATAGCGCCGGCTGATTTTGATGTCGGAGCTAGCAGGGTCTGCAGTACTTTGTCGAGTACACCAGCGACGTTGCCCTTCTTAACGGTGTGCACCATGAGGGCGACATGATCCGCAAGGGACGTCTTGGAGGCTGCAGAGTTCTCCCCATTTTGGAACGGGGAGAACCAGATCTCCTCAATCATCAGTCGCGCGAGCTCTCGAACGCTCTCCTCGGGATCTATGACGCGGTGCAGGAGCTGGCTTGCGATGGCACTCCGCACGATCCTGTTGTTGTTTCGGAGGTAGATGTCCTTGGCGAGCTTCATCGCTCGCTTTCGCACGCCGTGGCCTGCGTCGTTGAACCGCTCAAGGACTGTCCCAATCATTTTGTCTTCGAGGAGAGGCCGGAGGCCAATACACTTTCCGATGAGGCCCAAGGCCGAGTCTCGGACTTGTGTTGACGGGTCGCTGGAGCAGCGGAGGATCATGCCCACAACAACGGACTCTCCATCCAAGATGGACGAATCCGTGTCGAGCACCTGGTTGACACTCTTCAAGCTCCTGCTTCGGACTGTCGGCTGGTCGCTGGACATGGAGTTCAGCAATATGTTGAGAATGTTGTTGAAATTCTCGCAAAGCTGCGAACGCAGCGCCGTGATAGCCCACGCGAGCTTGGCGTGATTCGCCGAGACTTCCTTGAACGAATACGCCTTGGAGAGCCAGCGACGGTCTTGGATCATCTCGCGGAGTCTGTAAGCGGTGCGTCCAAATTCCCGGTCGCGTTCTGCGGCGACGTCATCATCGCCCTCATCGCATGCGTCGTAGGTGATGCAAATCTTGGTGCCCCAATCGCAGACAATAAATGAGATGGCGCTGGCGAGGTGAGGATCTTCGGAATATCTGCTTTCGAGGTATTCGAGAGTTGCGCGATATGGCCCGACCCAAGCCACCATTTGCTCAGCTCGGGACCTCTGCTCAAGCGCCGAGGCAGCGAGGTCAGTGAGATATGCGCCGAGACCGTCTGCATCTCTTGTATCGAGAGCGTTGGCCATCTTCCTCACTTGGCCCCGGAGCTTCGAGATCGCGGCGCCCATGACGCCAAGCAGCTCCAAAGCCATGTTCCTCGCTGTGACGCCGGACTTTTCTCCATCCAGCAGCTTGACCATGTACCCCATCAGGAGCCTGAGGAGAAGTTCAGAGGCCGGCCAGTCGGGGTTGTCCAGGCACGAGGTGAAGTCCTCGACGAAAAGATCCAGGAGATTGCGATATGGGGTGTCGCCTGATTTTGTAGAGTTAAGTGCTCGGTTGACGATAAAATTGATGACGAAAGACGCGTTGCGCTTGGCTGTATCCATCAGCGGGGGCGCCACCGCACCTAGCTCCTGGATGGCTGTGGAGTGCTGGTACGAGGCGTGATCTTCGTCGCGGATGGTGAATGTTACGGCCACGCCATCCACATCCATGACTTTATCCTCTTCCTCATCGTCGCCAAGAAGAACCCTGGCACGGCCATTTCCTTTCGTGTCGTCGACCTTGCCCGCGCTGGTTTGGACCAAGCGCATGATGAGAGCCGAGACAGGTTGAATGCTGCTTCCGTCGATGAGCTTGAATGTCCGGGCTCGCTTTCCCAGCGGCAACTTTTCCAGAGACGTCAAAATCTCATTGAAGATGCCTTGTCGCTGACCTGGATTTTGAAGGAAGATTTGACAAAGCATGTCCATCGCCACCAGGCGAAGCCCATCGAACTTCTGGGTGTCAATGACCGAATCCTTTTCCGCATGGGCAGTTTCGATGAAAATGAGACGAGAAGCCGTGAACTCCAAGGTGTTGGTGACCGTCTCGGATGTGTCGACCTTTGAGATCAAGAGCGCCATCAAGGAGAAGAGCTTCTGGCAGTCGTTGAGAAGTGCCACAATCTTCTTCTTGCTCGATGAAAGAGCCTTGAAGAGCTCGGCACTGTTCCCCGAAGCGCGAGTCTCAGCGACGGGTATGACCACGCCATCCGTGACCCTCTTGAAGAGATTGAGGCACTGCTCGATCATGTCTTCCGGGTACAACTGCTTGTCTTCGCGCCCACCACACATGATCCTCAGAGACGTTCTTGCTGCCCTGATCGAAGTCTCCAGCAGAGGCAGCTGTTGAAGCCAGATGTCCACATCGGCAGAACCCCATGACTCTTCGATCTTGATGTCTAGAGATTCAACCAGCTTCAGAGCACCCTCGGAAAGCCGAAGAATGCGGAGGAGGTCATCGACAGGGACTCTTTTGAAGCAACCGAGGGAGATGGTCTTGCTGATGAGAGTCTGAGTTTTGGTCTGTGCGGCGGCAGACAGCGTCATCTCGCCATCAAGTGCAAAGATGACCGTATCGTTGGGGGACTGTGAGTTCCCAGCGTGGTTCTCGGCTTGAAAGATGTGCTGGATAAACACCTTGAGTTCGTGGAATGCTGCGTCAGCGCGTTGGCGAAGACCGAGGCTCTCTCCATAACCATCTTCTCCGTCAAGTTCATCGTCGGTTTGCTTTCGGGACGAGAGGTTGACGGGCTCATCCGGCTCGTCCGGTACAGCCAAGAACTCGTTCTTGTTGAAAGTCTTCGCGCTGGGAAGCTCTATGGCTATTGCGGCTCTTTGCGAGCTCGAAAGAGCCTGCTGTGAAGCAGAGCGCTTCGCTTGGGTCGGGGTTGGGGGCTTCATTGGGGACGGGGCCAAAGCCGGGGCCGGAGTTAGTGCTGGAACCGGAGTGGATGATTTGATCGGAACCGGGGTGGAAGTCTTGGGTGTCGCCGAGCGCGCCTTGAGCACCTGGGGCGGAGCAGAAGAGGCTTCTCTCGAGCTGACAGCAGGAGTAGTGGCGGGCTTTACCAGGGAAGCGGCCTGGTTCAGCTGTGATTTGGTGGGCGGTACGATCTCAACCCGGGTAGCATTCTGCGCATGGGCTTGTTTGTTTTTGGGTGTACTAGAGCTGTGCCTTGGCTGCTCCGGCCTCTTCGGGGCCGCCGGTGGCAGCTTGGGCTGTTTGGGCTGTTTGGGCATCGTGGAGGCAGCGTCGTGACCGTTGGGAGGGTCGAGGTTGAGGGTATCAGGCGTGGGGTACTGGAAGTCTATGGCCGTCTGATCGTAGACCAACCGCGAGAATGGTTGGAGGCCGGACGCCAGAGAAGAGTGAGAGTGACCAGTCGAGGCCTTGGAGGTTCTGGGACCAGTCTTGAACTTGCTATTCGGCGGGTGGTTAGCCACCTCGATGGATGCCCCGAGGCTGCCACTGTGTAGAACTTACTATTCGGTGACGTTCGCTCGTTCTATGAGATGCTGGACCTGGCTCATAGTCTGCTGCAGACGCTTGGATAGTGACACGGAGCCCCGAGCATCCACGTTGAGCGAATCGAACTCTTGGCTTGGAATGAGGTCGCCGAGGGCTGGCGCTGGTGAAGCAGAGCCAATTGACGGGGCTGGAAGCACGCCTGCGAGATTTGAATGGTTAGCCACAATATTTCCCAATTTCCCACAAGAGTGAAGGAAGGCGCATCGCGGAAGGAGCGGAGGAGGGAGCGGAGGGGGGAGGCCCACTGGAGTCAAACGGAATGATAGAGGTAAACGGCGAATAGGGCAGCGCTTCCTGGAGGAGGAAGGGCCGCGAGAAGGCCGGCGATGGATCCGCATAGGCCCCGGAGGGACGGTCGCGGCCCGGCGGGCCATTGTGAGCGGCGGGCCCGGGGTTTGCCATGATGTCGCGATTCACGGCCGCATGGCTGGCAAACGCCGGAAGGCTTTCGCAGCCTCGAATTGACCACGGGGAGTGCGCGGACGCGGAAAAGAACGAGCGATTTGCGGCGTCTATGAGCAGGCCGCCATGTGCTGGGCATAGATGGATATGCGCCGAGGGCTTTCCGGGGTGTGTCGTCGTGATCTGGTGGTTGGGGGGAGCTTCGTGGTGTTTAGGTCATGCGGTTTTGGTGATTGAAGGCGGCCTGAACACTGAACAATGGAGGGCCCCGTCGCGAAGATCCACCGTGGACCCCAAGCTCTTCGGCTCTGCACCTGCTGGACGTCCTCCACAATGTAATCCGTGCGCCATCCCCCGTTGGGTGAGCTTGGCCCTGCGTCTCCTGCCAAGGCCCAAAAGTGAAAGTGCCGCCGGCAACGCCAGCCCAGAAAAATTGTCCCCTTTGCCTGCCTTCTGTTTGCAGCATCCCGTCACATCACGATTCCCTCGCCAGCACCTGTCGCATTTCGGAATCAAACAGCAGTGACAAAATGGCGGCCATTGGATCCCTGATTTTCTGCACTTCTTGCGGCAACCTCTTGTCTGCTTCTAAGGGAAGCGACAAGAACATCCTCAAGTGCGACTGCTGCGGATCCGAGAACCCAGGTATGGCAAACACCAACCACTGAAGACTTGGTGATGGCTCTGGCTGACCGATGCGGCGCTTTATCCAGACCACCCGCCGAGAACAATCACCACCACGACAAAGCCCTCCGACTTTCCCTCCCTCTTGCGACAAAAGCTCTCGATTGTCCAGACGGTAGAAAGGCACAAGGTGCAAACGGAAAAGATCGACGCCAATACAGACTGCCCCAAATGCGGCATTCGTGGAGTCCGCTACTCCGAGGTCCAGCAACGAGGCGCAGATGAAGGCTCAACCATTCTCTTCAATTGTGTTTGCGGTGAGAGGTATGGACAGCTTGCCATTCCATTCTGCATGACTGCTTTACTAATGCTGGCAAAATACAGGTGGTCGGTAAACAACTAGCGAATCCCTCACAACCTGCATGGCCCCGGGACCTAAGTTGCGACAAATGACTTGTCAAAAGATCAGTTGTCTTCTAAACCGTTCCGAACCGCCAAAATGCCAGGCCTATCCTTTGGCAGTGACTCGATGCCTCCCAGAAACTCCGTGTTGCTGCAACCATCATGCGCTGCCTGTAACCTCGGGAATCAAGGCATACTCGGTCTGGCCCGACTTCTCGAATTCAGCCATGTCAAGCGCCACAATAACGCTCTCCCGCACTACAACCTCCTTATCATGCAGGAACCGCTTCAGCGTCTCTTCCACGCCATCCTCATCCCCAAGACTCCCCAGAGCCTCGGCGGCCTCGTGCCGGACCATGCTCGCCTCCTCCAAGTTGCTCAGTGATGCGGTCAACGCGGGGATGGAGGCGGGATGCGAAAGTTGCCCAAACACAAAGGCGATCTCGTGGCGGAAGAGGGCCGAAGAATCTTCAAGGCCCTTGGCAAGGGCCAGAACAGCAGGGACGGCGGTGGGGAGGTCTGGAGGCGAAGCCAGGTCGCGGAGGGCAAACATGGCCCTGTACCTCCGGAAGAGCGGCAGCTCCGTGTTCAAGAGATCCGTCTCCAGCTCCTCGACCGACTTGCCGCTCTCGGCCGTGGGCGGCGCAGGATCGACAGACGCAAAGTCACTGTACATAGACCATCGTTTAGCAAGCCAAATCCAAACACTCGACCCAGTGCCAAAGAACCCACCTCTGCTTCACCCTCTCCCTCTTCCTCTCCTCCGAATTCTCCCACGCTATCCTATCCAGCGCAATCTCGCACGTCTCCTTCACCACCACGTCCTCCCCCTCTCGGTCGCGGAACCGCTCCAGCACCGCCGTGCTGCGCGCGTCGCCCAGCGCGCCCAGCGCCTCGGCCGCCTCGTGCCGGCACATGGCGTCCTCGGCCACGTCCTCGAGCACGGCCGTCAGCGGCGCCACGGCCGCGCCGTTGCCCGTCTGGCCCAGGCAGTAGGCCAGCTCGTGCTTGAGCAGCGCCGAGGGCGAGGCGAAGGCCGCGGCGATGGCGTCGATGGCGGCTTGCGATTCGGGGCCGCTGCTCTGCCGCGCGATGTGCTTGAGGGAGAAGAGCGCGCGGAAGCGCACCGGGAGGGGCGTGGTCTCGGCGCAGAGGCTGGTGCGGAGGGAGGAGATGGTGGTTGTTGTCATTTTGGGGGCGGGGAGGGTGCCCGGTTTTCGGTGGAGGTGTTGGGTGGAAAAGAGTGGGTGGTTGCGTTTAAAATGGTCTTGGGTTTTGTTCAAGTTTTGGGGGAGACGCGAACATCTTGGAGCTCCCGTCTCTTTGAACATCGCGGGGTGGTATTTTTTTTGGAGGGGCAGCTGGGCACGATAAGATAAGGCTGGGATTCACTGTGGCATTGACCCCAACCCTGGGAACGGACTTGAGCACCTTGATGGTCACCAACTCACCCGGACGATACATGTAACCTTTTAGCCAACATCTCGAAGTGTGCGACAAACTCCTTGGATTTGGTGGTGTCCAAAGCTGGAGTGACTCAACCGGGGGGTTGTTTACTTCAGGGGCGACATGGAGCGAAATTGCCCACCCATGACATCCTTTAGGTTCATCACCAGCACGCCGAGCAGGGAGGGTTCGGGGACGAGAGATCCCATTATGAGGACATCACATCTTTCCAAACCTCAAATAGACATGTCCAAATCAGATACACCTTGTCAGCCCATACGCATTTGCCCGTACCCTCACCCTCCCCTCACTCATCCTCCTCTCGCCCAGCCAAAGCCTCGAATGGATTCTTTGGCCTCGATGGCCTTGCCACCGTGTGTTCCGAGTGAGATCCTTTGCGCTTCTTTCCCCCATTCCCCTTGCGCTTCTTGGAAACTGGGGGAGGAAGGTGCACGGAATCCAGCATGGTGACAACCTCCACACTCCCAAGACCATCCGCGAAAAGTGCTTTGACTCCCTCCAAGCTGCCACTGCTGAGAAAGCCCTGTAGCAGGTCGGGGAACTCTCCAAGAGATGGAAAAGACTTTAGGGGAGGCAGGTTGGTCAGCTGGCTTTCTAACGATGTGATATCCTTCTCGAGCTTTTCCGTGGTCCCTTTTCCATTTCGCCGGGTGAACTTGATGGCTTGGTCCAGTATTCTGAACGAGTAGATTGTTGCCTGTGTCTGGGCGAGGAGGTGGACAAAGTCCCAGGATTCTTGTTGAAGTGTCCCCAAGAAACACTGTCGGAGTACTTTGAGACAGAGAGGGTCCGACCTTCCCTTTCCCAGGGTGGTTTTGATATCCCAGAAAAAGGACAACGCCATAAACTTTGACATTTCGTTGGGCAGTGAGTTCCCAATGAGAGACATTGTCGTCCCCAGGCCTGATAGCGAGCGTTGTAGGTCTTCTAGACTCTTGAACCCGTTGGTCCGGGACCCGGTAGAGAGAGCTTGGAGCCTTCGAAACTCCGTCACCTCGCGTGGCGGTCCTCCGTTGACGAGCTGGAGAAGTGAATATGCCATGTTTCGACATCTTTGGCTTGCCTCCCAGGCGCTGGTCCGGGAGGGGGAGTCGAGGAGAAATGGTAGGTAAATGGCAAGCTGACGCTGGTTCTCTTCCTCGTCATCATCTTGGGAAGGAAGGCAATCGAGGGCAATCTCAGAAATCCGAGGGTCCAGGTCTTGTCCACCGGAGATTCTGCCCCTTCTCGCCGTTTCGGGGTCATCATAGTGCGAGCGAAACTCTGCGTACTCATCCGGATTGCTCGACACGGCTCTGCTTCTCTTGGCAGCCGCAACAGCTTGTTCCAGAGACGCGTGGGGGTCGTTGACCATCTCAAAGGCAAGTTGAGAGAGACCATCCTGTGGCTTGAGGGACAGCCGCTTCTGGATGGTTTTGACTCGAAACTGCAGTGCTGTGAGACACCCAGAACTTTGATCGATGTCAATGTCGGGGAAGAAGACGACGCATCCATCCTCTCCCAGGTTGTGGACGAGGAGGTCCGAGTCTGATGTCAAGATGATCCCCCCTGTGGCACTGGCATTCTGAGCGCAATAACCTTGAAATGCCATGAGCTTATTGTTCATCGGACCAAGTTGACCACGTACCGTCTGCCTCACCGGCCACCATTT
Organism: Podospora tetraspora; assembly: GCA_027943155.1. Classification (NCBI taxonomy): domain Eukaryota; kingdom Fungi; phylum Ascomycota; class Sordariomycetes; order Sordariales; family Podosporaceae; genus Podospora; species Podospora tetraspora. Next base: position 919,282 of record JAQKAE010000001.1, on the reverse strand, counting down.
TTGTCCGAGAAGAGTACTTCGAAGCCCTCAAGGCGTCGATGACGGCAGGAACCAGAAATGGCGGCGGCGGTGCGCCGAGCGCTGCTTCCTTTCCCCGTGATTTTGGGAAGAGGTTGACGGTGGCGTTCTCTTCATAATGAGCTCGCCGTCCTGGAACACCAGCAGGATTCGCGAGGTGATAGTTCTGGAGCTGTTTCGAGGAGGAAAGGAGGCGCTTCTCCCGTTCGGGGCGTTTGGCCTTGGGGAGGAAGCCGTCAAAGTATATGACAGATCTTGAAATATAGAAAGGTCAGTTAGCCGGTCTTTTTGTGAGGCCGAGAATGGGATCTTGATCACAGTACATTTCGAATCCTAACTTGACGATCTGATCCAACCATGCAGTTACCGTATCACTGAGTCGGCCGTACGAGGGTTGTTCGAAGGGACTCGACTTGAGAGTCCCGTTTAGACAGAGCCCGAGGATGTGGTAGGCCAGGGCAGGGCCATCGATGGTCACCTGGCAGGGCTTGATGGGGCCTCTCTCGGCGTATGGCTCCAAATTTCGCTTTAGATGGGGGATGCCCATCTTGACACTGTCCTTGGGTGGCCCTTATGATGCGTTTGGGTGGTTTGCGGATCCTGGTGGGAAACAGAGAAAGACTGGGGCCTGTCGAGAAGAGGGAAAGGGCAAGAGAGACAACCTGATGCCCGCAAGGGTTTTTCTACAGCAACCTCTTGCCATTTAGTCATTGGTGAGCTACAGGCCGCGACATGTACTTCAAGCCGCGATGTTTGCCTGCCGCTGGCATTTTTCTGGAAAGTGATACGGCGCAAACAAGTGCGGGCAGTTTCAAAATTTCAAACGAAGGTAGGCCTCTCTGCAGATTGGAGAAACCGGAATTTCAGGGTCCTGGACCAGCACCGCGTGGCGGATGGAACAACCAGGACAAGTAGTTCCTAAAAGTCACATCAAATCTTTTCATGACATCTCCAACCTGTACACATTCGTCAAGCTTGAATTTCAGAGCCATGGAAAAGGCCGAAAAACATGAGCCCATGACCGCCCGTCCACGTTTCTTTGTGCATTTTTCAGGTCCCGGGGCTTGCGGGGAACAACCGGGCTGCGTGCCCCACTTTGAGTCGCAGGAACGCGGGTCCCCGTGGCTGCCCGTGCTGAAATGGACTCCCCGCCCAGGCAATCTCGAGACCCACCCTCCAACCACCCTACAAAATCGGGAGCGAAAAAAAAACCAAATGCCTTCCCTTCCACCACCAAACCTCATCACCCTCCCTCCCTCTCCGCCGAGCCCATCCACATTACTTCCTCCGCCGTCATGCGAGGAACTTTAATCTTCTCGGGCAGTTCATGCCCGGCCCTCACAGGCAAAATCTGCGAGAACCTGGGCATGGCACCGGCCGACGCCGAGCTCACCCAATTCTCCAATGGTGAGACCAGCGTCAGGATCCTGACCAGCGTCCGAGAAAAGGATGTGTTCGTCGTGCAGTCTGGCAGCCCCAAGATCAACGACACGATCATGGAGCTGCTCATCATGATTTCCGCCTGCAAGGGAGGGTCGGCCAACAAGATCACAGGCATGCTTCTACCCCCACTTCCGCTGATGGCTGGATGTCCTGGCTAACTGTCGTGGTAGCTGTGCTCCCCTACTTTCCCTACAGTCGACAGTCCAAGAAGAAGTCGCACCGCGGGGCCATCACAGCGAGGATGCTGGCGAACCTCCTTGGAGTCGCCGGCGTTAAGCACGTCATCACGGTCGATCTCCACGCTTCCCAGATGCAGGGCTTCTTCAAGTGCCCCGTCGACAACCTCCACGCAGAGCCTTTGATCGCCAAATGGATCCGCCATAACGTCCATAATTGGAGGGAGGCTGTTGTCGTGTCCAAGAATGCTGGTGGCACCAAACGAGTTACATCGCTTGCCGATGCCCTCAAGCTGAATTTCGGCATGGTCACGACCGACAGGAAGCGGGGTACCAACAACATGACAGCAAGCATGATCATGAACCACCTGGATGGGATTGAGCGGCAGCCCCAGTTGGAGTCGATCGATAGCCAGGTGCGTACCACCTCATCTGGGCCCGAGAAAGAAGAGTCGACTGCAGACACCACACCCCGTCCCCGTCCTGGAACAGACGGCAACAGTTCGCCACGCCGTGCTAATGGGCCGACCCTCCCTCACCGGCCCGTGAGCAATCCCAACTTCCCACCAACCAGGACGCCGACGTCCCTGTCCCAGTCATCGACCATCGACGAGCTCGAAGATGCCGACGGGGAAGGCCCCGAGTACAACGACGACCGCGCTCACGAGGTGACACACGGACGTTTGGTACAGGGGCACATCGTCTCCGATGACTTCCCATCGCCCGCCACGTCGGCTGCCGATACGAGCATCCTGGATGAGGAGATCATGGCCATGTCCCATGCATCCTCCTTCTTTGCCCCCCAGCACGCCCTGGGTGGGGGGGATCCCGCGAGTTCGGACGAGGAAGAGGAGATGATCAAGAACCCCAAGGTGGAGCACATGATCACACTTGTTGGCAACGTCAAGAACCGGACTGTCTTCATTGTTGACGACATGATTGACAAGCCAGGGTCTTGGATTGCTGCCGCGGAGACGGTCGTCAAGAGAGGCTTCGCCAAGAAGGTCTACTGCATCGCCACGCACGCCGTGTTTGGAGCGGACTGCCTTGAGCAGATGCAAGCCTGCGACTGCATTGACACGATTGTTGTCACCAACAGCTATCCCATCCCAGAGAGCAAGGCTCGCAACGCCAGCAAGCTGGTCGTGCTGGACCTGTCCGCACTTTTGGCCGAGGCCATTCGCCGAAACCACTATGGCGAGTCCATGTCGCCGCTGTTCTTGCACAATGGCGATTGAAGCACACGGCACGATTTGCATTTGCGAGACAGCACCGGAATTGCCCACGGGATCCGGCAGTTGATGGCTAGACGCACGACTGTTTGGGCATCAGGTTTGTTGGGACATGTGGATTTATGAGGGCATTCAAGCGCGGCGTCCGGCGATATGGCCATATCCTTGATTTTGGGCGTAGAGGACTCTGGATCATGTCTAGACACGAACCTCAGTCAGATTCAAAATTGAATCCTGTTTCTCGGTAGCTGATGTCTCATCAGTTGCTGTGGTTCCATCCCACAGATGGACCGTCTTCCCCCTTTCCCCTTTCCCTCCCCCTTCCCTTTCACCCCCACGATGCTGCCGCTTAGGGTCAGCAGAAGCAACGTCCATCCTAGGGCATGCTTCTAACGGAGCGTGGGCAGATCAACAGTCCTTTTGGACAAGTCGATTGAGAAGGCCGATTGTCTAGACTCGCAGAGTCACTGTCGCAAGACAGGTGGACAAAAGGCAAGAGAACTTTCGGGACATGCTATCTTCTGATCATTATGATGAATGCCCATGATGGTGACTGTCGTTAGAGTCAGCAAAAATACATTCTTTTCCACCAATGCCTCTCCTCCACGGTGCTTTTCTGTACTCCCGTCGTGTCCTTCTGCAATTCCTTCGGCAGACATGTCTGCCCGATTCCTCCGATGGCGAGGTCTGTTCAAACCAGACCAGAAACAAACCTCCCTTTCGGCCACGGTAATCCGAGCGTCGTCGGTCGTTCGCTCGAGTCGTCTTGTCCATGATCGCGGTAGACAAGGTGAGTACTCAAGATTCAGGAGCATCGGTTTTCAGTTGGGGTTACAGAGTTTTCGAGCCCAGCGGCGATCGGGGAGATATGGACAACCCCGATGGCTTGAAGAAATCAAAACCAAGCGACCATGCACTAGGTAGTGTCAGGGAGCATCGTGTATACGCTGACCAAATGGTTTTCACTGGTATTTTGTTACAATGACGACTGCTTATCAAAGGGTACAATTACAAATCGCTGCATCGCCAACACAACCCCCCTCCCCAAAAGAGCACTTTTCACCTCACCCCCCATCCAAACCGGCTAACCTCTACGCCCCTGCGGGCGGGCGACAACCCGCCCTCCCCGGCCCGGCCAGCTACTAACCATGCAACTCGGCCAACAACTTCGCAAACCGCTCCCGCTCCTGCTGCTCCTCCATATGCCCTTCGTCCTGCAGCAGCTCCTCCCCACCGCTGCCGCCATAGCCCTGCTGGCCCGCGCTCTTGATGATGCGCCAGGCGCGACGGAACTCGTCGCGGATGGTTACTATCCCGTGGTGCGTGACCGTGCGGGCGACGTTGTGGTCGAGCTCAAAGGGGTCCTCGATGGCGAAGAGGTAGCGGAGGCGGACCTCTCTGACCTCTTCGGCGGCGGCGGGGTGGTGGGCGGCGGTGGCCGGGGAGTCGACGGCGGCGGGGGGCATCGCCGTGGCGCGGACCTCGACGAGGGTCTTTGCGCCGGTCCAGCCCTTTTCCTGCTTGGAGAGCAGGCCGCCGTGGGTGCGGATGCTGAGGACGTCGCGGCCCCAGTCGAAGCCGCGGCCAGGGACGATGCTCATCTGGTTGGTCTGGGCGTAGTACTCGAAGAAGCCGCGGAGGAGGTGGCCGAGGGAGTCGCGGTTCTGGTTGAGGGCGTTGTCGGCGGCCAGGCGCTGGATCTCCTTCTCGTCGCGCCAGAACTGGATGTTGTGGCCTTTGCAGACGACCGTCTCGGCGATCTGTTCGGGCGTGAGGTTCGGGTCGGGCGCGCGCGCGAGCTCTTGTAGGTTAGGGCAGACGAAGGGCTTGGCGACGTTGATGAGGTAGTGGAGCATCATGAGGACGTAGCCGTAGCTGCTGAGGGTGCCGCGGTAGGGGGAGTTGATCTGGCGGACTTTGGCCCAGTGCTTGACGAAGAGAACCAGGGGCCGGACTCGCGGGTCGCAGTGGGAGTAGCACCGCAGGAGGAGCGTGTTTTGTAGGCCTAGATGGGCGGAGAAGTTGATGTCGCACTGTACCCCAACGCCAGACTTGGGAAACTCCAGGCGATCGTGATACGGATCCCTAGGTTTGTTGACCGACAGTCTGGAAGGATTTCCGAGCCGTAGGATCTGCGACAAGATATCGTCTCTCCCAGGAGCGGATGGCGGGGGGATGAAGGCGGAAATTTCACCGTTCGAGTTGAGTCGGCTCAGGGAGGCACGAATATGAGCGATGTAGAGTTGAACCAGCGGCGCGTCAGCCTCCGAATAGAGCCCCTTTGCAAGTGCCCGCTCAAACTCGTGTGCCAGCTCAAGGGCTTTGTGCTTCCTAGCAACGATGCGGAGAGTCAGGCTCCCGGGAGGATTGGCAGAGGTGAACTCTTCGACGCCTTGCCTGATAGACTCAGCGGCGATGCCCCGGACGTAGTACGGGATGAATTCATCGAGAGCCGGGGAGCAGATGTCGCGCCCACCCAGATCCAGCCAAATCTTGAGAGCTCGCGCATGGTACGCTGAAGCCGGCTCGTACTGGGTCTGGGAGAGGAGCATGACCTGGATAGAGTGGAATCTCCTTAGCTGGTCAACCGCCGCCTGCAAGTCCCTGGTGAAGCCGACCGGGTCAAGCCCAAAAGAGGCCCTGTTGCAGATCAACTTCCACGCGTTGATGGCGACTTCGACTTGCTTCTCGTGGACCGGGTCTCTCTCCTTGATTTCCCGTGCCTCACAAGCCAGAACCATGGCCTCTCCCTCGACCTGCGCGCAGAGTCCAAGAAAGTTGCGATAGTTGGGAGAAGTGAGCAGAGTGTGCCTGTCGAGAGACTTGTAGCTCAGGAGCCGGGCCTGCAGAGTAGCATCTGCGAGGCCGTCCACAAAGGCAAGGCAGAACTCGTTCAAAAAGTGGAGATCGGATTCACCCAAGTCGGCAGAGTTGGACTGGCTGAGATCGCGAACCCCTAGTTTCCGGAAGAGAGTTCTAGCGGAGGCGAGATACGACGTCAAAGTCTTTTGGCCCTGTCTTAAATAACGTAGCTTCCCTTGTGGCTGGTTGGGACCCGCCTTTTGAGATGTGGTCTTCTCTCCGACTTGGCGGTGGTCTTGGGCTGCAGAGGTGTTCTTCCCGAGCCGAGGGTGGTCTTGCGGTACTGCCACGACAGTGCTGTCGAGCTCCTCGGGGACGTCGTCTTCGTCGTCCTCGCCCAACGAGCCTCTCTCCCACTTTACCCTCTCCCTCAAGAGATCAGCTCGCAGAGGCGGAGGTGGGTTCGCGCATACTTTTATGATGGGAACCCTGGTGCGGGTGAGCAGACGGGCACCGAGCCCAATGTCGAGGAAGGCCTTCTCCACCAGTCTCGGGATAGGGGAGCCGGGCGCATCGGGCTGTATCAGAGACTGTGGCGAGAACAGGCCAAGATCCATGTCGGCGGCCTTGGTCGCAAAGCCCGACGACAGACTCCCGAAACACTTGAGCTGGACACTGTCTGGATTGAAGTCGCGGATGCCGTTTGTCTCGACTTCGTGGCGGAAGATGGTGCGCCTGGCGACATTTTCGATCATGGCGCGGAACGACTCTTTCTCCACTATGTCGGCATGCTCAATCTCAGCACCCGCGATGACGTCCCTGCAGAGAACGTCCAGAAGCTCGCACTGGGCTTTCAGGTCCTCTTCCCTCACATGGTAAAGCTTGTTCCCGCCGAACGAGCCTTGGCTGCCGTGTCTCGGGTTTCTGGGGGAACCGGGGTCAAACTGAGGGCTTTGGTATGGCCTCTGGCTTCCGTTGGGCGGACGAGGCTGTTGCCAGTTCTGATGACCAGCGGACGTTGGGCCGTGGTAGGAGAGAGAGGGTTGATGTCTCGCAGAGGGCGGAACGGGAGGACCGTGGGGAGGAGCGATGGATGATGCGTTCCCCTGGCTTGAAGGACGAAACGTGGCAGAATGGGGACGCTGGCCCCTGGGCTGATTCAGCTGCTGGGAGTGAGAGTATTGGTGATGCGGGAAGGCCGGGGGACTGGCATAGGCGCGGGCTGATTGGGGCTGTTGTGGTCGCGCGTCGACGGGGATGGTCAGCTGGGCCGACATCTGGCGACGCTGTGCTTGGTTAAGGCGCTTCGGCCTGGCCTTGGTGGAACCGGGAGCCGTCTGGTCGTTGTCAGTAGTAGGCAAAGGTGGCTGCTCGAACGCGGCCGAGGTGGCCGGTGCCGCTCCGGGCGCCGGTAAGAAGCCCGGAGGAGGGGCGCCTTGTGTTTGCCACGAGAAGCCCGGGGGTGGCCGGCCCTGGGGCATACCGCCGGGGAGTTGGCCGGCGAAAGGCTGATTGGGAGCTTGAACAGAAGAACCGGGCTCGGCCGAGCTGGTCAGAATCAGATGGCGCCAATGCCCCTCGAGGCCAGCAAGCCCTTCCTGCGGATGAGGCTCCATGTTTCCACGGCGCAGCTCCGAGCAGGCGGGAGGAAAGTACCGGAATATGCCGGCTTCGTCTGGGTCCAGGCAGTCCGAAGTTGGATTTTGGGGGCCGTGGCGAGCTTGCTGGAAGAAATGGGGAGAGGCCTGGCTGAAGCGAAAAGAGCCAGGGAGGCCGGGCTGTTAAAAGTCTGCTGTATCAAGGGCGAGACGAGGCGACGAGGCCCAAGGAAGGATGGCTCTGTCGTGGGGGTGAAGGAGAGAAGCTCGTTCCCGTTGAAATAATGGACGTGAGTGAGAAAAGGAGTGTGTCGGCATGAGGTCAAGGTTCAAAAGGTGGCCTGTTCCAGATGGTGATCCATGAGATGAGGTGGAGGATGGACTCATGGCATCTCTGTTGGTTGTCGATGTGGATCCTCTGGCGATATCTGCCCCTCAGGGAAATGGGCATCAACGTGGAGATGCAAACACTCTCTCACTCTTTCCCATCCGAGGGGATGCTGCCGTGCAACCGTGTTTTGATTGGCTGGCTGCACCAGCTGCCCAGCGAACAGCAGCCTTCACCATCTTTCACAGAGCAGTGGCCGTCCTGGTACGCGAGGTACGATCACGAATACTTTTACAGAGCGTACCTTTGCACGCACGCAGATGGAGACTCGTACCTGAACTGATCAGATACATGCAAGATAAAGTGTAAATCTGCCATGTACATGTGTGAATTCAACCAAGAAAAGATCAATGCAACCAGGGGAAAAGAACCACACCCCCTTGATGTTGGGGATATTGAGATGAAAGCCATGTGTGCATGGCACTCTTTGTTCCACGTTGTTAACCACTGCAGCACCACTGCAGCAGCTGTCTCGACTCGCCGTAGGTATTTTGAATTGGGTGGGAGAAAAAGTCGGGCCTGTTGGTCGCCTCGTCTCCTTGAATTCCAGCCTGGTCCGTGCACCAACCTCGCTGCCTGGGTCCCGCCGCTGCACCGCGTCTTCCATTCTTTGTGGGTCATGTTGACCATTCCCGGTTGCAAGCAACGCAGCACCTCAGACTTCTTTCACCACGCCCAACATCCCACAACCAAACCTTCTCGACGACCACACGAACCTTCGCATCTTTGCAGCGAGCGACTTCCGCGTCCACATCGATTTCTACCCCCCACTACCAGCACCATTCACTCCCGCGACTGCTTTCCGAACCCATCGCCCCAGTCCTGAATGACGTGCGCGACCGACCAGTCCAGTTCGTGCTGAACAGGCACGCGCCAGAACCTTTTCCCCCCAAACCACCCACCCCCGAATCTCTCGACACCTCCCATCAGATTTCCCATCATGAACGCCCCTCCCAATGGGCCACCTGGTGGGCCGCCGGTAGCTCCGAGGAAGCCGCCTCCTGGAGGGCCTTTCAGAGGCCGCAAGCCAGCATCAGCGAATCCCCTGGTCGCGAGGAAAAGGCCTTTGCCCAAGCCGGCACCGGTCAAGCCACATGATATTGTCAAGAAGACGGACAAGCAGAAGCTCAAGGAGGACAAGGAAGCCGTCACCCGCCAATTCGCGCCCGGCCTGCAGAAGCTCGACGAAAAGCGAAAGCAAAACAACGGCTGGAGCCAGGACGCCCCCCCGGATGCTGTGGAATTCAGGCTTGTCACCACCAAGCGTGCCATGAGGGAGGGTATGCGCTACCACATCATGAGGCTGGCCCAGCAGCGAGGGGCCCAGGAAGGAGGCGAACCTAGCCTGGACCTCACCGACCAGGACCAGTTCCCTCGCCCCGTCACCCTGCATCGCCGCGACCCCCGCCAGTTGCCCGCCCACAAGCTGGCTCAGATGAAGGACGAGTTCGATCCCGCAGGCCCCGCTGAAGACCCCGAGGCCGAGCGCATCCGCCAGCAAAAGGCAGAGCGCGAGGCCCAACGCTTGATCGACCAGGCCCAGATCGCCCCCTCGATGCAGAAGAACGAGCCCAAGCGCAAGGTGGAGAATGCCAACAAGAAGCCCAAGGTCTCGACGTTTTACGGCCGCAACTCGGACGAACAAAAGAAGCAGTCGAGCCTTCGCTACGAGGAGACCCTTCCCTGGCACTTGGAGGACGTCGAGGGCAAGGCTGGCGTCTGGGTGGGATCCTACGTCGATGGACTCTCCCACAAGAACTGTGCGCTGGTGGTTGATGGCCAGAACTTCCGCATGATCCCTCTTGAGCGCTACTACCGCTTTGACGAGAAGCCAAAATTCACAAAGTTCTCTCTGGAGGAAGCGGAGAACATGATGAAGGCCAAGAAGGAAGTTAAGCGTTGGGTCATGCAGGACATGGAGAAGAACGCTTTGGAGAAGGAGAAGGACGAGACACGCCAGTTTCTGCGAGGCCGAGCCCGAGTCAAGACGGAGAGCGCGACCTCGCGAGCGGCGCCCAAGACGGAGAGACAGGACGACTACGAGCTGGACATGTCAGGCGACGAGTTCCAGGACGATGATGAGACCCCCGGCTTCGAGGCCGACGATGAGGACGCCAAGGACACCAAGACGCGGATGCGACGGGAAGCCCTCGGTGCCAACCTCTTTGGCGATGGAGAGGAGTCCAAGGTGGACCAGGAAGAGCGGGAGCAGCAGCTGGAGAAGCTCAAGAAAAAGATGATGGGCAAGAAGACGATGAAAGACTTGGTCAAGCTCGAGCATACCATGGATTATGAAGACATGGACTCGGACGGCGACGAGAACAACCCCTTCACTGACTCTTCCGTGAGTGTCTCCTCGCGCACCGCATTGCTTGCCCAACTAACTCGAGACAGGACTCCGAATCAGACTCCGAGGAGAAGAAAAGGGAGGAGGAGAAGAAGAAGGAAGAGGAGGAGGCCAAGAAACAGGCCGCCGATGGCAAGGAGCCGGGTGGCTCAGGCACCGCTTCCAAGGGCACCACAACCCCGTCCGGCAAGCAAAAGGCCGTCGAGGCCCTCAAAAAGGGCAAGGGGAAGCGCCCTGGCTCTCCGAACCTTTCCGAGTCGAGCGACAACGAATCCTCGCGCAAGAAGATCAAGGTGAACAAGGTGACGTCTTCGGTTGTTCCCAGCCGCTCCGGCACCCCGCTGCCTGGACGTCCCAAGGGAGTGGGTGCTGCCACTAGCGACGGTGAGGCCACCGGTGGGGAGGGTTCGGATGGTGGCCTGAGGCGGAAGAAGAAGCCCAAGGGCACTGGCGCCACCGGCACCCCGTCAGGCTCGCGAGCCACTAGTCCTGTCCCGCCCAGTACGTCCCCCGAGTCCTTGCCTGACTCTGATACATACTAACACTCTCCCTCGTAGATGCCCACGGCCTTGCCACCGGCCGAGGCGACACCGCCACCCCCCGTGGGTCTCCTCCCCCGCCCAGCGGCCCCGTCGCCCGCATCGAGGCCTCGGAGATCACGCAGGCTATTGCTGAGCGCGGGGACGGCGGCATCTCGCTCGGCGATCTCCTGCGCGTCTTCGTCCACCGCCTCAACCAGCCCGGGTCGACGACCAAGGCCGAGTGGCTCACCCTCGTCAAGCAAAACGCCATCTACGGGCCAGACAAGCTCCTGCGTCCCCGGCCTACGTAGGCCAAGGCTCGGACACCTGCGCCTCGTCGCCGCCGGGAGAACGCCCCAATCGGGCGTTCCGAGTTCAGGCAGGCTGTCGCGTCCCGCAAGGATGGCATCAGCCATCGCGAGCTCGTCCGCATGTTTATGCACAGGATCGATCGACCGGGATCTACGACCAGGAGCGAGTAGATTGAGCTCGTCAAGGAGAATGTCGTCATTGGTCCCAATAGGCTGTCTCGGCTCAAGCTTGCGATTCTCTCCCCCAAGACGTGGGAGGGTCGGCCGAATGGACGGTGGAAGATGTTGCTCTAGAGCACTTGTTTTCGGTCCAGGCGCGATTTGATTAGCGGACGACGAGGGGTATCAGATTGTGATGCGCAATGCAGCAGTTCATGACGGGAGCTGTCGGGGACAAATCACATCCATCAACGTAGTAGTAGCTGTATTGCGATATAGATTTTGACTGGCAAGTCGCGCCGAGTCTGGGCGAGCAGTGGATATGGTGTGCCACGCCCAGCTAGCAGCGTTAATTATGCTTTATAATTTCTGCACCCCACACGTGTGATGAGTGCTTGTGATTCTATCCACGCCTGGGGGATATTTGATGCAGAGATGCCACCACCTCCGACACCATGATATCAAACTGCTCCATCCGCAGCCCCCCAGCCCGCCCGGTCCCCAAACTCACTCATCCATCTGCCAATGATACGACAGATCCTTATTCCTCTCCCTCCGATTAATCGCCTTGAACCTCTCCGCCTCAAACCCATTCCCCCTATCCACCCCATCCCACCTGTACCCGGGCCGAATCCCATACCGATTCGGCGGTGCCGCCCCATTATAAACCGGCCTCCTCCCCGCCTTCCCCTTCTTCCCCCCCGCCCCCTCCCCCCCCCCACCAACAGCCATAAACTCCGCCATAGGATCATTCCACCTCCCCTCCCCCCTCATCTCCTCATTCATCGCCACATCATCCCACCCCCGCGCCACCGTCATCAGCGCCGCCTCCGCCACCGCCTCCCGCCGCCGCCGCGCCTCCGCAAGCTGCACCTCCCCCTTGAGCGCCGTCGTGCGCGCCTCCTCGGCGCGCTCCGCCTCCGCCTGCGCCCGCCGCGCCTCGGCGCGCCGCATCGAGGCGTCGACCCGCCGGCCGGTCGCGTCGCGCAGGATTACCTCGTCCGGCTCGGCTAGCCCGGCGCCGGAGGCTTGGAGGCGGGCGAGCTCGGCGCGCTCGGCGGCTTGGACCGCGCGGAGTTGGGCGGTTATGGCCGAGGCGGGTTGCAAGCCCGGGAGGGTGCCGTTGGACATTGTGGTTGTTGCGGGGGGGGCGACATCTTGTGTTGTTGTGGTGAGGGTGGTGGGGTCATCGAGGTCGCCGTCGGCAAGGCGGGCGGCGGCGGCGTGGTCGGTGGCGGCGGCGGCGATGATGGCGTCGGCTTCGGCGGCCGAGGTGTCGTCTGGCTTGGGGGTGGAGAGGGTCTTCCAGCCGGATTTTTTGGCGCGGCGGAATTCGGCGCTCGTGCCGGAGATGGTGGGGGTGTTTCCGGTGGTGTCGGGGTCGTCGTCGTCGGGGTTGAGAGGTTTCGTGGACCAGCCGGGTTCGTCGTCGTCTTGGATGAGGAGGCCGTTGGCGGCGGAGGGGGTGGCGTGCTTGCGCTTGCGTTTTTTGGTGGAGGAGGGTTTGGGGTCTGCCGAGAGGTAGTGGGCGGCGAGGTAGGCGGCTTTGTCGGAGGGCATTGTGGCGGTTGTGGGGGGTTGGTTTGTGGTGTTGGGATGGTTGTTGAAATGTTTCTTGAGATCTTCAAGGCTGTCTGTCGCTGAGGTGCAGGGGTTCGCGGAACTTGCCGAGCTGGAGGCGCGTTTTGGTTGGCTGGGGTGATTGCTAAGGAAATACTTCGGCTTTGGTTGATGCTTGCCTCTTCTGCAGGTACCTTGTTATGACAGCATACATTCAAATGCCTGGCTTCGCTCCCAAAGATGGATTATCTCGTCCACATTGAAATCCGCTCATGAACACCATTTCCTCATTTTCTTTAATTTATATGGGCTCGGATCACCCTCCATAAGATAGATGAGGACAAGAATCACATCTGCATCTGCATCTGCTCGGCAACTCCCGAGGACCCTATGAAATTGGCGACTCGATCAGACGGGGATGACATCACCCACAGATAAGGGTGACTTGGTCGCGAGGACGATTCTTCGCCTTCTTGTTTTCGGTCCCAACAGCAAACCAGTCTCGGGGCTCAACGTTCAAAGGAAGCATCGCCCTTTGTGGCCCATGGGATCTCCGGTCCTGCGGTGAGATGTACCAGGACAGAAGGCTGTCTCTGAGGAACGTTCTGTCCTCCTCCCGATGCCGAGATACCCACCGAGATGGGAGCTGATGGAGCTCGTTATCAGTTGACCCCGCCTCCCCGCGTTTTGCTGCACCGCACGACGCATCAGCACCTGTTCTAGCGCTGCGTACCTGACTGATCTGAGCAGGGCAAACAGCAAGGCTGAGGGGCCGAATGTACCTCGGAGCCTGGGGAGATATAGGTAGGCCTTATGGTTGTGGGGAATAGGCTCTTGAATCGCCAAGATCGCATTGCCAAACCGGCCACAGATGCAGACCCCGTGCCCCTCGTTGATGATGCGCTTTACCAATCAGCCATCGTGGGACACACCTCGCTGGTCAGGTTGGACGACGACTGGATTGGCGTTGGCCAGTCTCCCGGTGTACATATGTCCCCCGAAAACGGTCGTATCTCATGGAGCCGAGGCTGTCTGACTTATCCAGCTGGGGAGGGATGTCCAGCCCCCAGGTGCCTTTTCGGCCAGACAGACTGGATCATGCAAGAAATGCCAGCTTGCCGCTGAAGGGAACCACTGCTAGAGGATCTGGTAATAATGAGACCTGCTCGGTGTGAGGGAGCGAGGAGACCACGGAGCGGGGAACAGCTTTGACAGACGAGGCAAATCCGTGTTCCTCGAGGCAATTCTCCGCATGGGCAAACCAAGCAGGCTGGCAGTGAAACGGATGTGTGATGATATCGTTATCGGCGCCATGCACGGTTGGAGGCGGCTGTAGTGGAGGGTGGTGGTTATCTCATCCCAACAATGCCCCGCAGATCCGGGTGCCGTGCGTACTCGTTGCCGCCCACGTGCCTGACTGTTGGTCCCTTTCATCAACCTTGGAATCGAGGACCAAGCAGGGTTGGGGCATCCGCATCGCGTCATCGAGGACAATAGACAGTCAAGTCAGTGTTATCAACCCAGGGCATGTTTTCAGGACAGATCCATGTTTGGCTGGATCAATGTCGCGGAGAAGCTGTTCCTGTTCAACGTGTCAGGCACAACACAGCGTCTTGTCGTGGAGGTCTCGCCTCGGGCAGCCCTCACAACTTCAAGCAACATACATGCGCCAATCAGAGTGGCACATGGCTTCCTGATTCGCACTCATCATCGGTCCTTCAAGTGACGGCGCAATATTGCAACCGCACCCGACACTGCGCAAGTGCTTCCAGAGCCCGCAAATGGGGGGTCGTTGCTCGAGCATGCGCACTGTATTGATGAGGGGCTGTGTTTTGAGACAGCCGGCAGGCCTCGTTTGGGGGAGAGGTCTGGTTGAAAGCTGGCGTCACGGGTGGCCGCCACCTCCAATGGATTGATCAGGGCGATGATGCGATATCGAGCCTGGATTGGGAGCATTCGGCCTCGTTCAAGCTTGCGGTTAGCGTACACCTGAAGCGTACAGCTCCAGCCGGTTTCCGTGATCCCGTCATTCGCATCACTCGCCTTGTCAATGTCATCATCAGTACAAGAGATGAGGAAGAGGGCTGCGCATCCTGGAACCCGAGAAGCTCCCAAGAATAGGACTGGTCGGCACCCCAATGACGGACCTGTCACCTGGAGTGGAGGCAATCCAACCGGCGGTTCCATTCTCACCAGTGTCATATGCCGAACCTTGCCTGCCCGAATCCAAACCAAGTCGTCAAGCACCCCCCACCCCCACCCAGCTTATCCCGGCCTCCCAAAACAGCACCCCTCTCTCCCCTATCGAGGTATCCGGGCAGCTTAAGAGAGAGAGTGAGCCTCGTCTCGCCCTCGCTCTTTGTGCTCTCCTTGTTGCCCTGACCTGCCCGGATGCACCTCGATCAAGTCTTCCATCACAGACGACAAAACACACAAAGTACAAGCGACATCGGCCCCTCCGCAATCTCGTTTGCGACCAAACCGGCTTTGTTTTGTTGTTGCTGCGGCTATCGTCCCGTCTTCTAAGCCTTATCTACCTCTTATCGCCATCATCAATCGGTACAAGCGCCCATCGCTCATTCCGGCCCGGCCTGGGAACCTCTTTGACTCACGCGGCCAAACGGGCTCAGGACAGCCCCCTTCCCTCCCCTTCCCTCCCAATCTCCTTGGGGACCCATTCTTTGTTGGTTCCAGAGCGATAGCGGACCTAAGCCACCCCCAGGATCCGAATCACCAGTCAGATTGCAGACCACCAGGGACAAAACCGCACCTTCCACTGCATTGCCCAGACACTTGCACGGGACACCCCTGACAGAGAAAGGAACCTCCCCGGTGACTCCAACACTGCCGTCATCGCCCCTGAGCCCATTCACCCCGACGCACCCCTTCCTCAAAAGGAGCCCACTGCCTCTCCCGGGACTCTTCACCCGCAACCCCAAACCCAACACCTTTCCTAAGACTTGAATCTCTACCGAGGACCGCCGTCACTCCGCCAGCCTTCCTCCTCCTCACCTGCACCCACCTCTACCTACCCTCCTCATACCACATCCCCGAAGCCTCCCCCAAGGCTCGCTGTCCTGTGGCTACACCCTACCCCACCACCCGGAGCACCCGGTCATCGTCCCGAGACTTGTCTTGAACAAGACAACTCGCACAACCTCCCCCACACACCAACCCCCCAAGGAATCGCCATGGCCGCCTTTTACGAAGCCCCTGCTCCCCACGAGCGAGACCTCCGCAGCGCCAGCCACGAGTGGAAGCGCGGCAAGAACTCGGCCGAGAAGTGGTCTCGAGGTGCCGTCATCACCCACGGCGCCTTCGACTCCGTCACCCTCCAGCCCATCATCAGCACCGACTGCCCGCCAGCCAAGCCCCGCCCACGTTCGAAGTACTGCGAGTGAGTGCCTTCCCTCCCTCCCCCACCACCCAACCCAACCTCATCGTTAACGGCGCTCCCCTCCCAGCATGAGCCACCACACCAAGCGCTCCACCAACCTCGTCAAGATGCGCCGCAACTGGGACAACTCCCCGGGCCTCTTCCGCACCAAGCTCCACGCCAAGTCCGAGATCAACGAAGCTAACCGCTACCTCGGCGACCTCCCGCCCACCACCACGGCGCCAGCCGTCGTCCGCCGCCAGAGCGGCAGCGATAACGTCCTGTACAGCTTCGACCGCCTCGACACGCCAGGCCGTCCATACACGCTCGACTTCTTCGTCAAGGCGCCGACGGCGCGGGACACGGAGAAGTTTGTCGAGAAGGAGTACGAGATCCTCGACACGCACGGCCAGGCCCTCAAGGGCCGCAAGGCCCGCCGCGAGCTCCGACACGGACATGCGGATCCGGGGGCGCAGGACTCGATTATCGAGGACGAGGGGTTTGAGCTGGTTTGAGCTTGGTCTTTTTTTCCGTTCTGGCATGAGCCACCGTCCGTCATTACCGGCCGTGGTATCGCTGAATTTCTTGCATCTCATGAGGGTTGGGCATCGGGGTTCCGGATGGGCGGTCTTTTCGGCGGCGCAGGACCAGACTGTGCTGCTTTCGCGTTAGCATTTGGCTTTGGTTTCGGGAGCAACTCAGCTCGGGCAGGGCAGGGACGGACAGTACTACTTGCATGACCATGAACCAGACATGGGATAGCGCACATGTTATATCATTGTAATCTTAAATCACAACAACAGTACGCCTGTTTTTTTCTCGCTGCTGGCTCATCTCGTCAAGTGCGCTGATCCGGTGTCATCCGAGTCGTTTGTCCAACACAAGAGTGCTCACCTCACATCCGAGAGCAAGCCACTGGAGGGAAAACAGGTAGATACTAAGCTACCTAAACATGTGCGTCTGCATTTTATGTGTGCCTTGTGAGATAGGCGGGTATCAACATGGAGCAATTCTATCACTGTTGCGAGTTAGCCGCGGATCCAGGGTAGCTAAGGTGAGAAGCACAAACCTGACATACATCTCTCCCATCTCGGGGATAAGGAGAAGGGGCGGGAATCCGCGCTGTCTCCTTCAACGAGGAGACCACAACCTTCAGCCGCCATCCTCGAGGAGCATGGCCCCGCGCGCCGGGTCCTCCTCTCTCTCCCGGGACCTTGACTTTGTATCCACCTGGAGAACGGCACTCCTCAACCAAGCCTTTCACCCAGGAAACGACCTCCCCATCAACAACTCATAATACGCCCTCTGATCCGACTCGCTCCCCAGATCCGGGTCAAAGAACGACGACGACCCGCCGCCGCCTCCATTCCCACCGCCACCTCCCCCACCACTTCCACCCCCACTGCCATCGTCCCCGCCAGAACTAAACTGCATCGGCAACGGCTCCGGATTCGAGCCCATGCTATAAAAATCCGCAATCGTCTCGTTCGGCGCAAACCCCAGCGACGCCAGCGTCTGCGAGGCCGCCCCGCGCGACGACGCCTGTGCCGCCGCGTCCTTGGCCACCAGGTCCGACAGCGCCGCCGCCACGTCGCGCTGCTGCCGGCGGAGGGCGGCGTCCTGGTGCGGCGGCGGGAGGTGCAGGTGGTGCAGGTGCGCGGGTTTCGGGACAGGCGGGTCGGGGCGGGAGGTGGTGGTGGAGGACGAGGGGGAGCGGCGGTGGTGCGCGTGGGCGTGGGTGGTTGTTGTTGGGGATTGGATGAGGAGGCGCTTGAGGGGGGCGGCGGCGGCGGCGTCGGAGCCGCTGTTGGGGGGGTAGAGGTCGTCGTCGTCGTCGGCGGGGTTGTTGGGGTTTGCGGGGGTTGTGGAGGCGCCCGGGCCGTTGTTGTGGCCGAAGAAGGCGCGGAAGACGGAGCTTTCTTGCCACTTGGCGATGAGGGCGTCTTGTTGGGCCGAGTCCTTGATGGAGCCCGTGATGAAGCGGCCGGTGCTGCCGCGGAGGTGGCCCTCGATCAGGGCGTCGAGGCCGGGGATGGCGCCGAGGACGGCGCCCCACGCCGCGGCGCTCTCCTTGTACGTGTTGAGGGCGGTACGGTAGCCCTTTTGCGGGCCGCGGCGCTTGGTCGGGCGCAGGTAAAGACAGGGCTTGTTGTGCTTCTTGCAGACGCTGCACTCAGGCTTGCCGTTGTCGCAGGGCTGGTGGTTGACGTGGCAAAAGTCACAGCTGGACGGAGGGGGGTTGGGTCAGCGGGGGGCGGCCGGGGGGAGGGACGGGACGGGGACGGAACGGGGCCCGGGGCGGAGATGGAAAAGGGAGGACGACGTACGCTCGCGAGGCCTTCTTCCTCTTGCGGGGGTTCGGCGGGGCGTCGTTGCCGGCGTCACCGCCCGGGTCGCTGTTCGCCGCAGTGACGGACTCGGCCACAGACATGGCCCCCGTCTCGGAGGGAGCTGTCTGCTGCTGGTGCTGGACGAGCCCGGCGGCCAATTGGGCAGCCCCGGCGGGCTCCATGGGCGCGGTGAGGACCGTCGGACGCTGGTGGGCGGCAGAGACGAAGCCCCATATGACCGAGGCCAGTATTCCTAGACGACACTGGATACCAGGCACAGAGACACTATGCGGCAAGCAGAGGGGGAGAGTGGTTTCGGCGCCGGGACCGTAGAGCCGATGCCGATGCCGGGTGCGACTGGAGGCAAGCGGTTTGGAGATCTGGCGGCGAAGTTTGGGGCGACGGATTGGGGAAAAAGCGCGGGGGGGCTCGAGGCCACCTCGAAATTAACCTCGCGGGACCCGGAACGGTTGGAGCGCCCAATGGCAACCTGGGCAGCGGGCTCGGCTCGGGGTTCCGCGCAACAATTGGCATTGGCCGGAGGGGACCGAATTGTCTGAAGAGCAACCGAAGGCAATGTTGATGTTGCTGGTTAAAGCGTTCCCGAAGCTCAAGTCAGAGAACAGATTTGAGTTCCCTCTCGCCACAGAGGGTAGGGACCTGGGGACAGCCTGGTTTCAGGGGCCATGGCGCTGAGTGTCAGGGCTCAAGTCGACGACCCGACGACACTTCTTCATTCTTGGACCTCCAATGCAACAGCAGCCATGGCTGGGGTTGGTTTCGGTGCATATTCCAGAATACGGACGGCCGAGAATTCATTTATACAATTTTACGATCTCCCGTCGCCCGTCCGCATGTGCCATGCACAATCGCGGGGTTGAGCCAGTGGACATGGGCGCTGAAGCACCGCCCTGCAGCGGCCACCGGCAGGCCTGGCCGCAAGGCGGGGAGCAGTGGGAGCTTCCCGTCGTCCAGATTGCGCAGTGGAAACCGGGGTCTATATTTTCCCGACTTCGGCTCCCGATGAATCTGCCGATGGGCTTCACCAGGGCAAGACTGTAGTCGGCCATTCATCTGCGGCCTGAACGATATAGCTGACGAGGATGCGGATTTTCGCCTTTGAAACCAACTGGACTTTTCTGTTTTTTTCCCGCCGCCACACTGAGCGGATGTGCGCTGAATACGGCCAAGACTTGATCCGTCCACGTCGAATCCCCCTCCTTCACCAACCTGTCATCCCCCCCCCATCCGGACACTGATATCCTGATACCGACGCCGCGCAACCTCAGCAGCCATCAACACGGTAGCGTCAAATCTTGTTCGAGTACCAGAAGGTACCCACGGCCAGAACAGGATTCGTGAGATAGAGTTCGCCGTGTCCCTGGCTGGACACTTGGACTCCCCCCCTCTCCACCGTCGCCAAAGCAACCCAGCACCAACCCACCCCCTGAATCCCGATGGTCGCCATGTCGGGCGGCGCCGCCCCTAAAAATGAGCGCGTCTTCGACTCTTCGGCCTCCATCGTCCTCGTCGGCTGCCGGGGCGCCGGGAAGCGCACCCTCGGCTTCATCGGCGCCCTCCATCTCCGCCGTCGTCTGGTCACCGAGGACCACTACTTTGAAAAGGTGACGGGGCTGTCCAGGGGCGAGTTCCTCGTCCAGAACGGCAAGGAGTCCTTTGCGCGCCAAAACATCGACGTCTTCAAGCGCATGCTGGACAACAACAGCAGCGGATGCATCATCGACTGCGGCATGGGCAGTCTGGCCGAGGAGGCTCAGGGGTACCTGTCCCTCTACTCACGCTCCCATCCCGTCATCTACATCCACAGAGAAAAAGAACAAATCTCCCTGCTGCTCGATGCCGCCGATGCCGAGCAACTCCTCAAGGCCGACGAGCAGCACCGAAGCTGCTCCAACCTGGAATACTTCAACCTGTTTGACGACTCGAGCCACGTCTCCCCCCCTGTGTCCGGCGCCAACACCCCCGTCGACAGTCGTCATGCGGGCCTCTTGAAGCTCCTTGGGGTTCGCGAGGACTTTACGAGGTTCTTAGATCTCATCACAGGCCGGGGAGCGACCCGCGCCTGGCTGGAGAGCCCCTTTTCCGTCCAAGCCGTGCCCCCCGAGTTCCGCGCCTACTCCTACGCCATGCGCCTGCGCCTGTCGTACCTCATGGATATGGACCTGGAGTGGGAAGACTTTGAGGCCAGGGGCGACTGCATCGAACTCATCATCGACTGCTGGCCACAGGACCTCCACGATGTTATCCCGCGGCAGGTCGCTCTGATTAGGAGGAAGCTCGGCGTGCCCATCATCTACCACGTCGAGGAAAACCCACGTGGCGAGCGCCGAAGGCCACCAGAGGAAAAAAACCCCATGGATGCCGAGCTCCTCGAACTTGGTCTCCGCCTCGGTGTCGACTACCTCAGCCTCGACCTTCAGCGCGACGAGGCTTTCGTGAACCGCGTCCTCCGCCACAGAGGCCGTTCTAAGATTATCGGCAACTTTTCCTACATGGGCTTTGGGGCCCTCCCCTGGCTCGACGAAGGCCAGATGGAAAACTACCGCAAGGCCCAGTCTCTCGGATGCGACGTCGTCCGCCTCATTCGCTTCTGCTCCGCCGACAGTCCGGCCGAGGTCCTCGAGGAGTTCCGCCGAAAGGTGCGGGAGACTATCCCAGACCCCAAGCCACCCCTCGTGGCCTACGACTTTTCCGTCCTCGGAGTGCGAACCCCCCTTCAGAGCAAGATCCTCAGCCCCGTCAAGCACCCAGACATCGAAAACGAGCGGGACTACCTGGCCACCGTCAGCACATGCAGCGGCTCATTTGAGCTTCTCTTCCGTCAGTTCCTGCTGGACCCTCTGCAGTTCTACGTCCTAGGATCCAACGTCTCCTACTCCCTCAACCCAGCCATGCACACGGCGGCCTATGACTTTGCCGGCATGCCCCACACCTTTCAAGCCGTCAACTGCGCGACCCTCGACACGCTGAACCAGATCTGTATCAGCGACTCGTTCGGCGGCGCCTGTCTCACAGCCCCTTTCAAGGTCGCCATCATGCCGCACCTCAAAGTCAAGAGCCACCACGCCACCGCCATCGGCGCCGTCAACGTCCTGCTCCCCCTGAGGGGCCAAACCAACGCCATCCTCGACCACGCCAACTCGCGAAACAAGGCCGGACGAGCCCGCGACTTCTTTGGCGACAACACGGACTGGAGCGCCATGGTCACTTGTCTCCGTCGGGCCATCAGCCCCCGCAACTATGTCCAGCCATCCAAGACCACCGGCCTCGTCATCGGCGCCGGCGGTATGGCGCGGGCGGCCATCTATGCCTTGATACAGCTGGGATGCCGCCAGGTGTTTATCTACAACCGGACGTATAGCAATGCTGTCGAGGTCGCTAAGCACTTTAACGACTGGGTGGCCACTCAGGGACTTGCCGTGAGTGTAAAGACCAATGGCTCGACGCCCGATGTCTGCCGCGTGTTGCCGTCGCTTTCGGATCCCTGGCCGGCCGGGTCCCAGCTGCCGACCATGGTCGTTTCTTGCGTTCCAGCAACGAGTGTCGATGGGAACCCGCCGGCGGACTTTGAGATGCCGCTGGATTGGTTGAGGAGCCCGACGGGAGGTGTTGTTGTTGAGGTAAGCCCGGTTTCTGTACTGTTGCTGTTTTTTCCCCTTGTCCCCACGCTAACGCATATTAGATGGCCTACGAACCACCCGTCACCCCCCTCCTCGCCCAAATCCAAGGCTTACGGGAGCGCGGGTCCCCAGCCTGGGTCATTGTCGACGGTCTCGAAGTCGTCGGCGAGATGGCCATCGAGGCCTTTGAGCTCATGACTGGACGGATGGCACCTAAGAGGCTGATGCGAGCTGTCGGCCGACAGCAGCTCCAATCTGTCCACTCTCCTGGGTATAGACCTTGAGTACGCCACGAACACGACATGCTCTCCGCGCAGCGATGATGGATCATGCAGCATCGAGGAAGAATTTGCATTGGTGTCTTGCCCCTTCGACGATACGACGAGCAGCTTCCTGGGAGTCGGCACGCAGCGTCCGTCGAGATATCCAAGTTGGGCGTTCATACAACAGGGCTTTCGGCGGGGTAATGCGTTCAAGTCACGACCATACGTACCAGACATATGCTAAGACGAACACGGGGACACGGATGGCATCATGGCCAAGTCAACAACCGACCTTTCTTTTGGAGGCCAACCCCACGCCACCACCCCCCCACACCATGTTTGGCCCGGCACTGCATCATATCGCAGCGGAATCTTTCGAAACCACTCCTCTCACGCAGTATCGGTGGGAACTGGTCTGCAAAGAGTGCATGGGTTTTGCTTATCGCACGAACTATGGCCCGTCAAATCCAACTGGCAACCACTCCCCTCCCCTCACAGGCCCAGGCCCAGGCCCAGGCACCGACAACCAAGGCTCACGCACCTTGAGCAACCACCATTTTTACAGATTCACAAAGTACCATGGACACGGGTAATGGGGCGCTCCAAGGTAGACGGATGCACCGGGACTTGCTCCGGGACGCACTTCCGACCGCAGGGTCCCTCGGCCAGTTGAGGGTGCGGTGGGCGGCGACCTGGTTGGCGTTAGGCGGCGGGCTGGGGCTAGCTGGTTGGTGGGGACGAGCTGACAGGCGGTGGCGGGGAGGCGGCGGGTTCTCGCCAACCTTCATTCCGCATAATGTCTGCAAAGACATCGCGGGATGAGATGGCGGCGGTGGAAGGTCTCTGGTTGACTACCGATGACATGATCGACATGATGTTTCAGATTAGCGTGGAGCTCCTCATGAAGACACGGATCTCGATGCCCGACATTGAGCTCCTGCCAACATACCGGGGCGACAACAAGCCGGGTCGGGTGCCAGCGAGAGGGTTCCAACCAAGAAGCCCGCCGCGAGTCACCCGTGGTCCAAGTCGGTGAGTGCCGCGGGGACCGCAAACAGGTCCGCCGCACGCGCCGCCCGGCGGACCAACAGTGTGAAGGAGCCTTCCCGGACCCAGGACGAAGACATGGACGAGGACGGTCACAAGGAGGAGGAAGGCGACGGACGGGGCTCGAAGCGCCGCCGCATGGGACCGATGGACCCAGGGAGGCCTTGTCGGTGTTGGGGCCATGTTTGGCGTCGGCAATGATGTGTAATCCGGTGGAGCGAGGGGGTGGTGTGCGGGGAGATGCCCGTCACTGTCTGGGGTAAAGGCAATACCCTCTCAAGCTGAGGCCGCCGGGCGGCATGTAACGGACTGAAGAGGGGGAGCGACGGCAGCAACGGTCGCGCGACATGTTGATCCTGGGAGGGGGATGCCGAGTCCGGGCACGGCGCCGGGAATGGCGATGGAGGGGGTGGGCCCGATACGACGGGTCGGGCGCTGCGCGGGGTACGGAGCAAGATGAGGTTGGTGGATGGGATATTCAGGGGGTGTGGGGGGGTTGTGTGGTGGTGTCTTGTTGGGGAGGTGTGTTTTGGTTTTTGGGGAGAATGGGGGGAGGATGGGGGGAGGATGGGGGGAGTGGTGGGGGGAGTGGTGGGGAGGGTGTTGTCAGAATAAGGGTAGACGGGCTTAAGTGGATGTAGGGGTTCGAGGACGGGACGTATAGCAAGGGAACTATACACATTGCCTCCGATACTTTGCCCTTCATATCCCGGGGATTTGTTGCCTGTGGAAGATGTGGGCATGGGAGAAACGGGCTCACAAAGACGTTGGGCGTCAAGCAGCATTAGAGGATCCTTTCTTTCCAACAGCTCCGTTTGACGCCATTGGTATTTCGTGCGTGAAATGTATGATTCCCCCCCTTCTACCCACAATGCTTGCTGCTGCTCATTAACATCCAATTCCAGAATACCATTACTTGCTTTTCCCTAGCCCCCAGCCCCCCACTCAAATATGTTGATATTCGCCATGTGCCCCCGGTGCTCTATCATCGAAACGCTCAAACGGATTTATAGTCCGCCCCTGGCGGCGGAGGAGGAGACGCGCTCGTATAAACCCCAGAATAATGCGCCTGCTGACTATGATTCGGATGAGGCTGCGCATGGTACTGGTACTGATACTGCCCCTGGTGCTGCTGCACCGGCGACGGATACGGCGGATACCCAACCACCTGCTGCTGCTGCTGGTGCTGCTGCTGCTGGTGCTGTCGCGGATACATAACCGGCGCCGAAATCACCGGCCTCGACGACCTCCGCATGACAGCAATCAGAAAGACAGCCAGCATGGAAAAGTCGAGCGCGACGTTGACCGCGGCCGTCGCGGTGCCGACTTTGATCCACGTCCGGAGGAGGGGGTAGGACGGGTTGCCGTCGCGCCAGACGGTGCGGGCCGGGCTGTCGAGGAGGAGGGCGAGGACGCTGGCGAAGTAGTAGAGGACCGCGGCCCAGAGGCCCGCGCCGATGAGGACGCAGGGCGGGAGGATGAAGAGGTGGTGCGTGCCGCGGCGGGAGCTCAAGAAGCAGAGGTAGATGGCGAGGAGGAGGTGGAGGCCGGCCTGTGGGGGGTGAGTTGGTGTTTTGGGGGCGAGGGAGGGGGGGGGCTTGCTGCTACGACGGAGAGGATGAAGGGGATGCTCCCGACGGAGAAGACGTAGTAGGTTGAGTAGATTACTACTCCGGCTACTAAGCCGTGGGCGGAGAGCAGCCAGGAGAATGGCTCGGGGATCTGGATGCCGGAGTTCGCCATGGGAGGCTTCGATCGTGACGGCGACGAGGTCGTCGTCGTGCTGGATCTTTCACGAGATTCTCGACAAGACGGTAAAGCAAAGGCAGTTCAAGAGAGGGAAGAGGAGGGAAAAAGATTGAGTTGAGACAACTCTCGTGTGCCAACATCGGCGCTGGGGTGTTGCATTTGCGGCTGAGGCCGTGATGCAGCCACCGCTGCTCGCCGACATGGACGAGGCTTGATAGGACAGGCTGTGGTGGTTAGCCTGGCTCGTGACTTGGAATAGTGGCATTTTCCATTCGGGGCTTGCTGGATGGGGTTGAAGTGGTAAAAATAGCATCAGTTCCTACCCCCAAGGGCTTCCCAAGAAGTGTCATGGTCTTGATCACTCGAACTGCGGTTGAAGTCGAGGTTTGGCCCCGAGTGGTGTAACAACCCAATCTTGTACCGATAGGCATTGACAGATGCTCCCAGCTAGAGCCGGGCCCATGGTCTTGATCAAAAGAACAAACTCCCAGCACATGACGGGAGGTGTGGTGTCGTCACGTCACCGAAGTTGTCGTCGTCAGCATTGTCCGTGGGGGGGGGGTCGGGACGAAGATGCACCACTGCCGGGGGGCTGTGCCCGCTAGCAATTGGTGAATCCCAGGCCACCAGGCAACAACCCCCCAGTCTTGAAGGATCATAACCATCCATCCATCTCGGACTTCAATTGACTTTTTCACTTTTTCTTCTCAACTCATAATCAAATCGACTTGAAAAGGACAGAGAGGAGGACATCTCACCACCACATGATCAACGCCCCTGGCAGTGACCATCTCCGCCTGCCATCGCACCTGGACACCCCCGACCTCGGTCAGCCATATTCCAAACCACGACCCCCCAACAACCGTGAGGCCGCCGTGCTGTGAAGCTGGGCGAACCGAACCACCCGCCCGCCACCATGGATGATCCCACACAGGCGGCACTGGCGGAAAAGGCGCGACTCCAGCAGCAATTCGACCCTCGCCATCACGAAGCCAACTACCTCCAGCCCGCCAGCCCCGCCAGCCCCTCCATCTCCCAGAGCAACACGGTCCCCGTCGCCGGCGAGCACCTGGACGATGCCTCGTCGTCGTCATTCCTAGACCGCGGCCCCACTCCACCCCCCTACTCCGGACCAACCGGACCAGCCCCGGATCGAGATCCGGACCCACCGTCCCGGGGCCCGCCGCGGTACCCGGGCCTCCCGGCCCTCGACTACCGCCTCTACTCCCCCGCCCTCTTTGAGCTCTCCGCCGACTCAACGACGATCCGCTCCTCGGCCCCGCACTGGTCCTCCAACACAGCGGCGCTCGTCGACCTCATCCGCGCTCAGTCGACGGTCCCGCCCAAGCCGCAGATCCACATCTCCGGGAAGCGCAACACCAAGCTCGACTTCGCCGTCAAGCTCAACCTCATGAGCCTGCTGGTGCCCGAGGACCCGCGGCGGCGCATGGACTATATCCGGTGCGTGGCCGACGGCGAGCTGGCGCTGCGCGGGGGGGTCAAGGCGAGCACGGAGCCGTCGGCGGGCGAGGGGGGGCTGGAGGCGTGGGCGGCGCGGTTCGTGGCGGACGCGAGCTCGGTCAAGGCGTTTGTGCTGGAGCGGGTGGTGGCAAATTTGGATACCGGGTGGATCGAGGGGCAGATCCGGTCGATGGTCGCGGCGACGGGGTATAAGGGGAATGTGACGGTGTCGTTCCCCGTGACGCATGCGAAGGTTGTTGTGCAGAGTCCGGATCGCGTCAACAAGTTTTTTACGAGCATGACGACCCTCTTTGCGGGGAAGACCAAGTACGAGGTCGTCAAGGCCGTGTGGCCGTTTGCCACGGCGCGTGCGGGCGAGCTGGAGCGGCAGTTTGCTGTGCAGAGCGAGGAGCGCTGGTGGAGGGAGTGGAAGGATCCCATCAAGTATGGTGAGTGAAGGATATCTTGCCCAATTTCTCGGTACGAAACTGACGGACGATAGCCATCGCAACGAAACGGCAGGGCTGGGTGACCAACGAGGACAAGCTCGAGGCCATCATGGAGGGCAGGACGAAACAGTTGGGCCTAATTGATTGGGGCCCCGACTACGACTACTAATGGCTGCTCAGAGGGTGAATTTTTGGCTATTTTGTTTGGCGTTGGACATGGCGTTTTGGGATCAAGACGAGGCCTGTTTGTCGGCTGCCGTCACGCTGTGTAATGGATAGGTAGCAATGCCCCTCTCGCGGTAATGGAGAAGGGTATGACTGTGCCACATGCTTGCTCTCCCGGCATTTATTTCGTGACGTGACGTCCATGCGATCAAGGGCTGGCAAGACGTTGAAAGGAACCGGCGGCGGCACAGCAGTCCCTACGGCGTAGTGGTCACTACGGCACAATGCGGCCATAGCGGGTGATACATGGGTTACAGGGGCCTCTGGTTCGTGAGTCACCCCGAGTTTTGAGGCACCTTGGCGGCAAGTACGCCCAATTCAGGGCGCAGCCTCAGCAGGAGGTGCATCCCACGTCTACAACACTTAATGAGGAACTTACCTGGCAAGAGCGTATAAGAGGAAGGCATGTTCCCCGACAGGAAGAAATTAAATGAAAAGTTTACCAATTGTCACACCTGCCATCATTTTCTCGCTCCAATTCCAAGAGCTGGGTGCTCTCCCTCCCGAAACCACACCTTGATATCTGTCGACAACATCCCAAACGATCACCATGGCGACGTCGGAATCACAAATGTCGCTGGCTTCCCACGACACCGCGCTCTGCATTATCCCCCCTCGCGGGCGACGGTCATCGGTCGAGCGTCTGAGGGCGTTGCATGGTATGTTGTGGGCTTCTCGAGGCCAAGTCCGCACGCCAAATGGACCATCACTTTCAGCCAAGAGAGGTGGTTTGGATGAGGTGGTGATGGTCGTGGTCAAGATTCAAGACTGACACCGCGCCTCTCAGACAAGGCATATGAAAAGTGGCCACCACATGTCAACCTGATCCATCCATTTGTTCAACCGGACGTTGTCGCCTCGGCGGCAGCGCGCATCCAAGACCATCTCGCCGCTGTTGCCAGCCATGACCGACGGACCATAAATCTTGACAAGGCCGGCGTCTTCCAACACAAGCACAACAACACGTTGTACTTACACGACGCCGACACCCAACGCATTTCCTGGCTTCAAGAGCTCCGAAAACAAGTCCTCACTGCTCTCGGGCATCCAAAACAGGCCCAAGATGGTTACCAGATGCACATGACCATCGGGCAAAGCGAGGACACCGCTTCGTCCGCCCACCGCTTCCTTCTCGATAAACTGGCCCTTCTTCCGGCTCTTGAATGGGACGTCACCGATTTGGCCATCTTGGTGAGGGAACGTCAGCAACAGAATGGAGCCGCAGTGAGCCACATGAAGCTTTGGGGAACCATCAACCTGGCAGACCTGGCTCGCTCATCCCTCCCGCTCTCGAAGCCCGTTTTATTCTACGAGCCATCATCAATCGGGGATGTAATCGAGACGGACGCGTACCCAACCAGATTTTATGATGACGAAACTGATCTCTGGCTTCCCTTCGACTTCCCCGCCTCTTCGACGCCGCGAACAGGACCAAGGAACCTGTCAGTATCGAGCTTCAACATTCTTGCCGAGTTCCAGCATCCATTCACCTCGCTTCGCCACCCCTTAACAATCTCGACGCTCTTGTCCACCCCAGCGCTTTCGTCCATCCTCATCCTCCAAGAGGTCACCGACTCGTCCCTTGCTGCCATCCTCGCCGATCCCAAGATCAGGACTCAATACCCCTTTGCATCCCACGGCCCGCCCGTTCAACCCGATGTCGACCCGTTCCCGAACCATCTCAACATTGTCGTTCTGTCAAAATACCCCTTTGCCTGGGAGCACGTCTCACTGCGTCGCAAACACAAGGACGCAATAGTTGCACGCTTCTACCTCACCGACGACCCTGGCCAGCGTGGCCCGGAGCCCGATCTCGTTGTCGCTGGCGTCCATCTTCCCCATGGCATGACTGACGGAGCAGTCGTCGCCAGGCGACTGGACCTTCAGCTTTTGCTACGCTTCCTGGAAAAGAAGTACGAGTACATTCCGTGCGTGTTGGCGGGTGACTTCAACCTGGAAACGGCGACGGCCGCGATCGAGGAGGCGGTGGAAAAGGGGTCCCTCTCGAGCAATGGAAGGGCCTACCTCAATGGACATGATGAGATGATGGCGGAGAATGGCTTCGTGGATGCGTGGGAGGTTATGAAGGACACTCTCACGGTGGCGGACGAGCACGAAGATGGCGAAGGAGCCACCTATGACCCGACGCGCAACGAAGTCGCCGCCGCATCTGTTGGTGGCAGCGGAATGGTCCCGCACAGATACGACCGCATTCTCATTCGAGGCGAGAGCCGGGTCGAATTGAAGGGCTTCAACCGGTTTGGCTTTCTCAAGGGCATGGTTGGAGACGTCGAGACGTTTGCCAGCGACCATTGGGGCGTCAGGTGTCTCATGACGATTGGAGGCGAGATCTCTCAAGAGGTGGGCAAGATGGTCGTCCCCATCGAGCTGGTCAAGGCACCCCCAGCCCTGGCCTCGGCCGACGGGGCCATTGACGCACTCGCTCTTCCAACTACCGAGGAAGCAGCCACAAGAAATGCGGCAATCCGGCTCATCAAGAATGTCATTCTTGCTGCCCCAGGTGGAAACGTTTCAACGAGCTCGAAGCCCATAGTCGCCGTGGCCCCGGTCGGGAGCTTTCCCCTCGGCGTCTGGACGACTTCCTCTGATCTAGACGTCATGTTCATCGGACCATACAGCTCCCAGACCTTCATCACCCTTGCCACCCAGGCCATTCGCAAAGCGGCCTCCCCGGACGTCAAGCTGCTCCGTCGAGTCAAGGCCAACACAGGCACCATGCTTGAGCTCGAGGTTCTCGGTATCAAGATAGACCTTCAATACTGCACGGCCACGGACATTGCCAGGAACTGGCCTCAGGTTCTCACCGTGCCAGCCAACAACCCGGTCTGGTCCCTCCCGATGAAGACACTCTTGAAGCTCAAGGCTGCGCGGGATCTCGATTACATCCGGCGTTCTGTCCCCGATCTGGTCACCTTCCGCCATGCCCACCGGTTTATAAAGGCTTGGGCAAAGGCGCACGGTGTTTACTCGGCCCGATTTGGCTTCTTGGGTGGCATCCAGATATCGATTCTCCTCGCACGAGCCCAGAAACTTCTCGCCGCGAGCAACAAGACACCTCCCTCCCTCCCAGACCTCCTCGCCAGCTTCTTTTCTCACTACTCGACTTTCCCCTTCGCCACCCATTCGGTCTTCGACCCCTTCTTCCACGCCGCCAGCCTCCCTCACCACCGAAGTCCCATCCGCGAACCCCTCGCCATCCTAGGTTACTTTCCCGCAGCCCTCAACACCACCGCCGCTGCCAGCGTCCCTTCCACTCGCACCTTGACCCACGAGCTCGCCCGCGCCGCCTCGGCCCTCGCCACAAGCGCGACCTGGAGCGAACTCATCTCTCCAACCACAGCTGCAACAACCTTTCTCGCCTCGCACAAATCCTACGCCCGCCTCTCGGTCCAATACTGGGGCCAATCCCCCACCCGCGGCCGCCAATTCATCGGCTGGCTCGAGTCCCGCTGCGTCTCCCTCCTCGTCGACATGCACCGCCGCGCGCCGGGGATCCACGCGCGCATCTGGCCGGCGCGATTTATCGACCCCGACGCCAACACCGCCTCGGAAGACACCAACGACTACCAAGGGTGCTACCTCATCGGCCTCGAGCGCGTCGGCGCCGCCACCACCACCAAGGAAGACATGCAGACCGCCCTCGGCGGGTTACGTAGCGCGCTGCGTCGATTCGAAGAGACGATGCGCGCCGACGAAAAGTACTTCGACGCGCGCACATGCTGGCTAGGCGCCGAAGTCGTGAACCGTGGGGACCTCGGCGCGCTGGTGCTGGACGGGCGCGAGTGGGGGGAGTTTGCGGCAGGCGAGTCCGAGTCCGAGTCGGAAGAGTCGGAGGACGAGTCCGAAGAAAACGACGACGATCTCGGCGTCAACCTCTCGAGCACCAAGAAGAACAAAAAAAAGGCCAAGGACGCCACGGCCCCGGCCGTCGTGCCCGGAACGGGCAGGAAGCTCCGCGCCGCGACGGACGTGCTCAACCGGTTGCGCTGGGACCCGGACCTGGACAGCACCGACTTTGTGGTGGGGTACGAGGACCGGTTCCTCGGCGCGCAGGAGAAGGCGCTCGAGGCGTGGCGGACCGAGAAGACGGACGAGGAGTTTATCCCGCAGCATCGCATCTTGTACTTCAAGCGGCGGAGCGACGGGGAGGTGGTTTGGGATCGGGGGGCGCGCAAGGATGTGTTGTTTGGGAGCGGGATTGATGCTGAGGCGTGAGAGGGGAGGGGGTTTGTTTACTTTCAGGGGTTGCCCCTGAGGGCCTTGGCGTTGTCGGGTGCTTGAGCGTTTGCAGCGTTTGGAGCGAATCAAGTTGGAAATTTGGATACGGATATCAATTCACGCGGTTCACAATAAGCACCACAAGCGAACTGCCTTTCCGCAGGGCATGCCTTCCGCAACTACCGTGCTTCCGAAATGCCTGACTGACTGACCGACCCCCACACTTTCCTCCGCCCCCCCCACCCAATCAACCCCTCCCCCGCACCACCCTCCCCCTCTCCCGCCCCCGTTCCCCATCCTCCCCATCCTCCCCCCCCTTTTCCTCTTCCATCACCATCTCCGTCTCAACCTCCCACCCCGCCCTCCCATCCCCCATCCTCCACCCATCCCCAGCCGCCCCGGAAAGCACCAACCCATCCAAATAATGCCCCCTTCCCGTCCCGGGTGACTCCTCCCGCCCCCTCCCCTCGGGCCTGCTCACCGGCGCCGCCGTCTCCCGCTCCAGCACCACGCTCCACAGCCGCTTCTCCTCGGCGTACGCGTCGCGCGCGTCGACGGCGTCGGCGTGCGCCTCGTCGGCGTGCGACGCCCAGATGCGCGCTGCTAGGGCGCGGCGGCCGCGCCGGGTTAGGGGGCGCGGGAGGAGGGTGTGGGTGCGGGCTTCCGATACGTCGAGGTCTACTTGGAGGTGGTTGACGCCGGGGTAGCTGGGGAGGGATGGGGGGATGGGGGAGTCTTCGTCGTCTTTGAGGATTGAGGTGGAGGAGGCGGGGGAGGATGGGGGGAAGGGGGATGAGGCGGTGGAGTCGTGGCCGCCTTCGGCGTCGTCGTCGTCCCCGTCCTTGTTGTCGTCCCCGTCCCCGTCGTCGTCGCCCTCCACGTCGGCGTCGCCGTTCCCATCGTCGTCGGGTGGGGGTGGGTCTTCGCCAGCCAGTACGGCTTCGACGGCAGCGTAGGTCATTGGCTCTAGGTCTTGGAAGGCTGCGCTGCCGTCGCTGCCATTGTCATCTTCGTAGCCGTCGTCGTCTGTATCGGATTCATCGTCCTCTTCGCCCGTGTCAACAACCGCCAGCCTAAGGCGCCTTGCGCAGCCGATCCAGAACTTGTCACTATTGGCCGAGACCCCGAGCGAGACAACAGCGGCATCGACGTCCTCGCGGCGAACGGCGTCCTCATAGGGGCCGGCCAGCGGGTCCTTGGTGCGAAGCCGCGACTCGGCGATGTACATGGTAGCCGCCACCAGGCGGCGCGTGACTGACACGGCGAGGTTGTAAAAGTCGCCGTGGGCCGTCATGCGAATCGCGGGCGGCTCCGACGACATGCTAGTCCAGTTGGACTCGTCAAACGACGCGTTCATGAAGATGCGGTCCGCGAGCTTGAGCATCCTGCGGGTGCGCAGTAGCTGGAAGCCCTTGTCGGCGCGCCGCTCCCGCTTGATGGCGTGGCAGTTGTAGGGCGTGATGAGCCAGCGGTCCTCGCCCCATTTAAGGGCTTCGTCGAGCTCCTCGCGGATCTCCTCCCGCACCGAGATGTCGTCGGCGGCTTCTTCCAGCGCGCTGACGCAGGCTTGGCTGAGCTCGACGGCCGCGGGCATGGCGACCGGCTTGATGCGGTCCAGGTGGCCTTGGGCGCGCCGCGTGTCGCGGAGCAGGTGGAGGTACGCGGAGACTTCGAGGACGCCCTTGGTCTTGATGCGCGCGGCGATGCGGGGGACATCGTCGGGCCCGAGGCGCGCGAGGGATTCGTACAGGACGCGCTTTTCGGTGGGGTCCCAGTGGGTGAGGCCGACTTGGGAGGGGGCGAAGTCGGGGTCGTCGCGGGCAATGACGAGCGCGGCGGCGTCGTCGATGTCGGCGTTGAGGAGGTCGAGGTATCCCGGCATGAAGATGCCGCGGTTTCGCTTGAAGGGGCGGGGTTCGTGGTCGGAAGAGGAGGAGTGCCGGCGTTTGAGGGGTGAAGAGAGGCCGGGTTGGGGGGAGAAGCGGGATGCGTCGCTGGTCGGGGGTCCGAGGTCGTGCTCGATGCCAGTGCCCCTCTTCCGGGGCCTTGGGAGGTCTTCTTCGTCTGATGAAGATGCGTAGTTGCTCCCTATAGACGACATGCTATGTGGTCGGATAGGGAGTTCAAGCGGCACCTCATCGTCGGATGAAGAGGAATCTTCGTCGTCGTCGTCGTCATCTTCCCTTTCAGTGGAGGCTTCCTCGAGAAACCGACGATGCTCCTCATCCGGGTCAAGGTCCTGGCCATAATGCTCTGGATTGTCATGATCAATTTCTGTGGTTGGTATTGGCTCCTGATATTCCTCCTCCTCGATGCTGCCGTAAGGCGTATCTGGGTCCATGTTTCAAGGGTAAGGGAAGGTGGGTGATGTGAGTGTGGTGGTGCGTGTTTTTGAGTTTTGACGTTTGACAATGGGCTTGGGCGAGGATTTCACGTCCATCACACTGGCGCCGGGGTTATGGAGTGGACGATGGCGATTTGGTGGTGATGGGAAGTTGAATGCTGGATGTTGTGCCGTTCAAGATCAGACTCGTTTGAACTCCAGAGTGACCCAAGCGAGTCGAGGGTGGACCTGGAGCGCAGCTTTCCGGGGCTCGAGGTCGGAATCGAATGCTCAAAGTGCATTCTTGGATGGCAAAGACCGTTGTCAATTATCGATACCGACTCGGCGTCAATGGGAATGTTTGGTGGAAAATGTTTCGAGGTTGTCAGTCGTCCGGGCTTGATGTGTTGAAACTGGAAGGTTTGTGAAAAAACCGACGGGACCGAAACGAAAGTTCAGGCATTACAGCGGCGGTCCACAACAGCTCGGTCACCTTTTCGGCCTCAACGGTGGGGACAAAACATACAAAACACTTGACCGCTTGTAGACCATCACTAATTGATCTCTAGTGACTTCTTGACGCTTTGGAGTCCCAAACGCGAGGATGAGGTTGATGGAGGTGGTACTGCGACCATACGAGGGTTGGGGTTGTGCTTGCGCTGTTCGTTCGGACAGTGTGCACTGTGCACGCCACCTTGCCACCTTGCCCTGAGAATTCCAACATCAAACATTCAGTCTGGAAGTTCAGGTGCTGCTTCACGGCCTTGACCACGACCACTGTTTACCCAAAACCCCAAAGGTGGAATGGGGTAGTCGCAATGAACAAACTCGTCGGGAATGGCCGTTTCCGACCGAGGGAACTCCTTTCCCTCCGTCTCTCGCTCCCCCTTCGCCGGCCATTCTCCAGTCCAGTCTCACTCCCGCCAGAGACTCCTCCGGTCAACAAAAATCCTCTTCGATTTCAGCTTCGAAGCTACCAGGAAGAATGCATCCAAGCCGTCCTATCATCGCTGAAACAGGGCCACAAACGGCTGGGTGTGTCCCTCGCCACGGGCAGCGGCAAAACCGTCATCTTCACCCAGCTCATCGACCGCGTCCAGGACATCTCGGAAACCTCCTCGCAAACCCTCATCCTGGCCCACAGGAGGGAGCTCGTCGAGCAGGCCGCGCGTCACTGCACCAACACATACCCGGACAAAACCATCGAGCTCGAACTTGGCAAGCTCGCGGCCTCGGGCACCGCCGACATCACCATTGCGAGCGTCCAGAGCATCACCTCGCGCGACCGCCTCGAAAAGTTCGACCCGAGCCAGTTCAAGCTGATCTTGGTCGACGAGGCCCACCACATCGTCTCCCCCGGATATCTCAAGGTCCTCCGCCACTTCGGCCTCGACCGCAAGCAGCCCGACTCGCCCCACCTCGTCGGCGTCTCGGCCACCTTCTCGCGCTTTGACGGGCTCCGACTGGGGGCGGCCATCGATGAGATTGTCTATCACAAAGATTACATTGACATGATCTCGGGCAAATGGCTGTCCGACGTCGTCTTTACCACCGTCGACACCAAGGTCGACCTCTCCGGCGTCAAGAGGTCCGGTCGAGGGCCCACTGCAGATCTCGATATACCGGCCTTGTCCAGGACGGTCAACACTGAGGAGATCAATGACATTACCGTCCGCTCTTGGCTCGCCAAGGCGACGGGCAGGAAGTCAACATTGGTCTTTTGTGTCGACCTCAGCCATGTAGCCGCCATCACCCAAACGTTTCGCCAGTTCGGCATCGACGCTCGCTACGTCACCGGAGATACGCCCAACAGCGAGAGATCGGAGCGCCTGGACGCCTTCAAACGAGGAGAGTTTCCCGTTCTCGTCAACTGCGGTGTCTTCACCGAGGGCACCGACATTCCCAACATCGACTGCATTCTCCTCGCGAGGCCGACGCAGTCCCGCAGTCTTCTCATCCAGATGATTGGGCGCGGCATGAGGCTGCATCCCGGCAAGGAGAACTGCCTCATCATCGACATGGTCTCGAGCCTCAGCACGGGCATTGTCACCAGCCCGACGCTCTTTGGGCTGGACCCGGATGAGATTGTCAACGACTTGAACTCGGACGAGATGATCGAGCTGCGAGACGCCAGGGCGGCGGCGAAGGAGAAAAAAGGCCCTCGAGGGCTACAAGCGCCCGGAAGCACGGGTCAGAAGTACCGGGTTTCCTTCACTGAATACGACTCGGTCTTTGACCTGATATCCGACACGTCGGGCGAGAAGCACATCTGGTCCATCAGCCGATTCGCGTGGGTGGCGGTGGGCCAGGACCGATACGTACTGGCCGGCCCAAGTGGGACGTTTCTCCGCCTGGAAAAGATGACGGACCCGGACTCGTTGCAGCCTGTCTTCAAAGCGTTCGAGCTTCGCGTCTTGCCAGCGGGGATTTCAAAGGCACTGTATGCCGCCCCGCGGGAGATTCTGAGCGTGCCTACGTTTGTCGATGCCGTTCACGGATGTGACAACTACGCCAAGGAAAAGTTCCCCTTTGGCTTCATCTTGAGAAATGCCCAGTGGCGAAAGGGGGAGCCGACCCCGGATCAGCTGAAGCTCCTCAAGAACTTCCGCAAGCTTCAGGGCAATGGCGACGAGCTCGACAAGACCAATATCACCAAGGGCGGGGCCATGGATATGATAACGAAGATCAAGCATGGAGCTCGGGGAAGGTTTGCCAAGCTGACGGTCGAGAACAATAGGGCCAAGAAGTCTATTCTTGCCATGGACGAAGAAGAGGCAAGGCGATCTAGCCATGCTATACCTGTTGGGCCGGTTTTGTCATGACCAACCCCGGGGTTTGCTTAAATGGTCGAGGGCGGAGGTGGCACCCTCTGCCTAAAACACCAATTCAAGAGGGGCATCTATGTAGGTAGGTGCCTGTAGTTCTGTATCTGTGTTGTTTCTGCTGTTCCAACTGATCAACGTGTCTTGAGCGTGGACGGTCGGTCCTCGTCGTGTACCAAGGTTCTGGAGGCACCGGGCTCTTTCTTGGAAGATGTATTTTTCAGTCCGACTTCTCCCCTAGCCTAGTGCCGAATTTTGTCCCATTTTTGTCCTTGTGAATTTGGATTGTCCTGATGCGCGTGGTTGAAATTCTGGGGCGGCGAGTGTGGGACTCCCGATTTCTCCCAGGGGCTTGTTGACTTTTGGCACCAACCCCCATTCCCCGGTCTTCTCCTCGGCGCTTCAACTTTCGCACCTTGCCACCAACCTTTCCCCAACCTCGATTTGATGCGATCGGCGCAACCCGACAACTGTCGCAAGCTGGTCTTTCGATGATGGCGACCGTATCCTAATCGACGGGAGAAAAGAAGCGGTTCTTCTAACCTGCTCCTCGTGGCAACGCGCAAATTCCACGGCAACCGATACTTTACCTCTGCGCGCCTGGAACACCAACTTCCCCCTCCCAGAGCGTAATCGCAACTTTGCGCTGGGAAGCCATCCCAGTCGAACCCTCAGGCGGAACCTCATTGCGGCTTATATTTCCTGACCTTCTACACACTTCCATTCAAGATTCTTCCGTCCAAAGACGACCCTCTTCCGTCCAAATCCGAAACCATCGCTCGACTTCTCTCCGACAAAATCCCCGACAGTTTGCCTCAGAATCCAGGCACCCGCCATGGAAGCATCCAGCGAGCCCGCTCGTCGGCGACGGGTGAACTGGCCTCTCGGATGGGGCCTCACAGTCGGCAAGATCACCTACCGCCTCGTAACCGCTCTCCCCAACCTGAAGTTTTGGTCTGGCCCCGCAACGAGTCCCACGGAGCCTCGACACAAGGTAGTCCCGTCCATGGATTCCGGCATCTATATCTCGTTCGAGGACGATGAAGAGGCATCTGAGTCCCAGGCGCCTCTGGCGGCCGCAGTCGTGGTGACGCCGCCTCCTGCGGTTTCCACGCCGCCCATCGCCATCCCGGTGATGCCATCTCCTCTTCCCGATCCCTCGGTCGACCCCCTCTTCTCCATGGGCCTCACCCTCCGCAGCAGGCAGCACATCGACGACGCCATCGCCAAAGGCGCCTTCGCCTTCCCATACCCCAACCTCGCCCAAGACCAAGAAGAAGTCGAGTCCTTCTCCCGCCACCTCCAACAAACCAGAACCCAGATCCTCATCGACAAAGATCCCACC
Source organism: Podospora tetraspora (assembly GCA_027943155.1). Classification (NCBI taxonomy): domain Eukaryota; kingdom Fungi; phylum Ascomycota; class Sordariomycetes; order Sordariales; family Podosporaceae; genus Podospora; species Podospora tetraspora. Next base: position 881,457 of record JAQKAE010000001.1, on the reverse strand, counting down.
TCAACCTCCCCCCGCGTCCTCTTCGCCCCCGCCGCCCACCCCCCCCTCCTCACCCCCTGGCCCACCTTCGACGCCGATCTCACCGCCCGCCGCTCCCACATCGCCCGCCTCGCCACCACCCTCACCTCCCTCACGTCGGAAGCCGCGCACCTCGACGCCCTCCTCGACGACAACACCCACTCCACGCGCCTGGACCTCCAGCACTCCGCCCAGCAGCAGCAGTGGCACGTCAAGCCCCCCCCTCCGACCTTCCCCCGCGACGCCAGGCACTTCCGCGCCGCGCAGAAACGCCGCTACCAGCTGCACGCCGAGATCGCGCAGACGCGCGCGCAGTGGACGGCGGCCGTCGACGCGCTGGAGCAGCTCAAGCGGGCGCAGCACGCCGCGGACTAGGACCCCGCGGGTGCGCGCGCCGCGCGGGAGGCGGAGGCGCGGCGGGAGGAGGCGAAGAGGGAGGAGTGGGAAAGATTGATGGGGATGATGGGGTGGAGCAAGATTGGGTATCCTGAGGGGGGGGTGGCTACTTTGGGGTAGGGGGATGTTCTCGGGATGGGGGGAATGGCCGGGAAACTGCACGGCGATGGGATGGCTCACCAATTCGACGCACGCCCGCCGTGGTCAGGAGCTGCTCGAGAAGCATTGGGCTCTGTCGCACGACGACATCCCGACCGTCTCGACCAACATTCCACCACCACTCCCACCCGACTCTCTCTCGCACATCATGGGACGAGCACAAGGGGCGCGGACAGCTTGGACAGGCCTCGATAGACAGGATGTCGAGCTTCTCCCAAGCACCAAAAGTGTCCGGTGGCGTCTTCGGCAAAGAAGGGATGTGTGGATATATAAATTCCGCCTGCTGCATATTCTCCGACATTGGTTGCGCCAAGTTTTGCGTCATCCCACACATAATGAGCAGTGGCCGCGGACAGTGCCGCGGAGGTCTATGAACCCGATGACGAGCCGGCACTGGATATGGGATTGGAATTTTGGAGGGGGGAGCAAGCGGTTTGGTACATTTTGTGGTATGGTCGACAGGCGACCTGACATACTGGCGCGGCCAGATTAGTAACTCCCGTCGTCGACGAAGAGTGCTCCCTAATAGTAATGGTAGTGGTAATTGGAATCAGGCGTATGACAACGGGGGTATGGCCGAATGAGTTGCTCGATGAGGGGCACTCCTTAATAGTAATGGTAATAGGAATTGGAACCACGTACATGATGACGACGGTCTGGGAGATGTGTCTGGGAGATGTCATGAATTTGAGAATATATCAGGTCAGTGTAACATGGAGAGGAGAAAGAGCGCACGAAACCAAGCCAAAAGGAAAAAACAGAAGCGCTCGCTCACGAATATATCAACCAACACCCATCCCCTCCGGCATCACAACCTCCTCACCCACCCCATTCACTTTCCCCTCCTCCTCGCCCTCTCCAACCCATCCCCCCCATCCCCCCCTCCTCCCACAACCCGTCGCCCCCTCTCCAACCCAGAAGCACGACCCCCTCCCTCGCCTCCGACCCGGACCAGCTCATCCTCGCCGCCATCAACCCACCAGTCCCCCTCCTCCTCACCTTCATCCGCGGCAGCGAGACACCCGTCCAGTTCACGGTGCTTCCCGCACGTCCGGGCCGTGACGCGGACGGCGGTCCAGGAGTGGCTTGGGAGGGGTGGGTTAGTATTGAGTGGGAAAGGGGGAAGGGCAGAGGGAAGGGGGTTGTTGAGGTGAGGTGGTTGGGGTAGGTAGGTGTGTAAGTGGGAGGTATATACCATTTCACGCCGCGGTCCTCATTGCAGACATGCTCCGACGAGGTGGTGCTGCAGCCGCACGAGTATTTGAGGCAGAGGTTCCAGCAGAACCATTGGCGGTTGGGCATTGTGACTATGGTGGTGTTGGATGGGGGGAGGGGGCGGTGAGGCTGGAGATATGGGGGAGCAGATGAAGAGTGGAAGTGAGGGAAGAATGTTATCTACACCGCCGTCGTCGTCGTCGTCGTCGTGTCGTGCAAGAATGGCGGCGGTGCTACAGTGAACGAGGCGAGTGGCACTGTTACTACCGACGGACGGACGGCCGGGTTGTTTTTACACGGTCCACGGACGATGCTGAAGCAGAGGGAGGACGGTTTGGGGTCAGATGTTGGTCAGTCAGTCGGGTGGTGTGGATGGTTGCCTGTCGTTGAAGATTGGGGGTCGTCTCCCTCCACACGGGTATGGGCTACCAAGGGGTCCTCTCAGGGTCCAAGGGTCCCCCCCTCCTGCCCCTCGGGCGACGGCAGTGGAGGGTGACATGGCTCCTTCGTGGTCACCACCCACTCAGAGGTGTCGGTTTGGACGGTCGGTCTGGGTCTAGCCAGGCGGACCAGGCGGAGACACGGGTCATGTCGGGGACAACGCATGCTGGCTGGTGTCTGTCCACTGCTGCATGCAGATGGATGGGATTCAGGGCGGGATGCCTCCGTCGGTCCCTATTGGAGCAGAGGGAGGCTCGGGGGGGTGGGTGTGCAGCCCTGGATGGTGGAAGCGTTGGGGGATAGCTGGGTGGCATCGTTCCATCAAAGAAGGAAAGCATATCGATCTCAAAATGCCGAACCTTCGTCGTTGTTGAGGTTTGGAGATGGAGCGCCTTGAATTGAAGGCCGGGCAAGGTGGTTTCGACACTTTTGAGCGTCGCTTGGCTGTCCAGTGTCCACGTCCACGTGCCGACTCCCGCCCAAGCTGCAGCGTTGCTCCAGCGCCCCAGACCCCCACAGCCCAGGCCCCAGTGGGTCCACGCTTGTGGTTAGGCCAAGATGTCGACCAACCACCCAGCGCCCGGCAGGCATCACAGGCCAAGCAGGAATTCGGGAATGACGGTCCAGCAGCCAAACTCCAAGTCCTGACAAACTTCTGGCCACGAACGCGTCGACGAGACCATCCCGACCTTCTTCACAAGACTCCTTGGGCGCCCTGACAGTAATTGTGTGTATTATTTACAGCCTTCCTTCTTCACCTGTTGATCTTGGGTCCCTTTCAATATTCCATCCTTCTGTACATGTAATTCAGGGAGGCCGCCCGCGTTCCACCTTTATTTGCCCGACCAGTCCAGACCTTTCTCTCCTTTAACGATTGACGACTCCGACCCCGACTTCGACAACGAACCCGCATCGCCATGAGATAGAAACCGCTCGACCCCTCGATTGATAGATCCTCCCCGCGAGATAGAATCCCGATAGCCGATAGAACCCTGCGACACCGCCACCATGCCGCGCACCCGGCCGGCCACGACAGGCTACGAACGCCTCGCCCAGGCCGACCAGCTCAGCGACGACTCGGACGACGACGCCCTGGCCTACAGCTCCGCCTCCCTCCAGCCGGCCGCCGCCCCCCGATATGAATCCATCACCCAGCCGCGCCCGCACTCGGGCATGGCCAGCCCCAAGATGTCGGGCGGCGGCGGGCCCGCCCGCGGCAAGAACCGCCGCCGGATGCGCTCCAACTCGGGCGTCGACCTCAAAGCCATCAACGCCCGCCTGGAGCGCTGGGCCGACGAGATTGCGAGCAAGTTCAAGCGCGGGCGCACCAAGCGGCCCGGCGAGGACGACGAGCGCCTCGAGATCCACCACTCCGTGTTCCAGCCCTCCGAGGGTGTCCGTCCCGTCACGGCCGAGATGCTCGCCCGCCCCGAGCCCGGGTACATGACGCAGGCCGAGTTCGACGTCATTATCAACAGTGTGCGGGTCGCCATCCAGCAGGGCGTGCACCCGCGCATGATCTCGCAGGGCAGCTCCGGCAGCTACTTTGCGAGGAATCTCGACGGCAAGGTCGTGGGTGTCTTTAAGCCCAAGGACGAGGAGCCGTATGCGGCCGGAAACCCAAAGTGGAACAAATGGATTCATCGCAACTTGTTCCCTTGCTGCTTCGGGAGAGCATGGTGAGTCTTGTCATTCGCGTTGTCCATCCCGGCATCCCTGTGTTAACCTCGCTCCCGCAGTCTCATTCCCAACTTGTCCTACGTCAGCGAGGCCGCAGCCTACGTTCTCGATGCCCAGCTGCGAACACACATGGTGCCATACACCGACGTGGTCAACCTCTCGTCCAAGTCATTCCACTACCCCTTCTGGGACCGATACAACTTTTCGAGGAACAAGAAGCCCCTGCCCGCGAAGCCGGGGAGTTTCCAGGTCTTCCTCACAGGATTCAAAGACGCCAACATCTTCCTCCGCGAACACCCCTGGCCAGACCAGTACCTCTCCGGATTCCGGACCAACGACCCGCACAGGAAGAAGAAGAAGAGATGGGCCGACAACTGTCGACCGACGAGGGGGCAGGTCGACGACACGGAGAGTGATGACGGCGAGGCCACCCCGCAATCCATCACACCGGGGCCTGACAACTTTGTCTGGACGCCGACCCTGAAGCAGTCTTTCCGGGAAGAGCTGGAGAAGCTCGTCATTTTGGATTACATCATGCGCAACACAGACAGAGGCTTGGACAACTGGATGATCAAGGTGGATTGGGAGACACACAAGGCTTCTATCGTGTCCGAGCCAGTTCACCTTGACATGGGGGAGCAGCCGGCCCGCGAGCAGGGCCCAAGACCGGTAGACTTGTCACAACGAGAGCCGCAGGCGACGAGGGCGCCATATCCATACAAAACGCAACAGCCAATGGAGGCATCTACGTCATCAGGGGGTGCGCGGGATCCAAAGATCACCGTCGGTGCCATTGACAACTCACTGTCGTGGCCCTGGAAACACCCCGATGCATGGCGAAGGTGAGCTACACCCCTCTCTCCGTCAGTGAGGAGTCTTCTAACTTCTTCTCAGTTTCCCCTTTGGCTGGCTCTTCCTCCCCGTCGACCTCATCGGCCGACCCTTTTCCCAAAAGACGCGTGACCACTTCCTCCCCCTCCTCACATCAACCCAATGGTGGAGCCAAACCCAGCTTGCCCTCCGCCGCGTCTTTCAGATCGACCCTGACTTCCAAGAGCGCATGTTTGCCCGCCAGATCGCCGTCATGAAAGGCCAAGCCTGGAACGTGGTCGAGACGCTCAAGACGCCAGACCACGGGCCCCTCGAGCTCACCCGCCGCGCCAAGGTCTGCGTCTGGGACGACCTCGTCGACGTGCCCATCGCCGTCCCCATGCGCGCCACCAGCTCCGAGATCCGCCGCCGCGCCGAGTCCGAGCTAACCGTCAACATCCAAGAAGAAATGGACATTGCCGCCTCGGGCACCAGCTCCTCCGGCCCCCAGCAAATTGTCGACCTCCTATCCATGGCCACGCCCCCCGCCGACCTCCCCCACCCAGGCCGCTTCGAAATGTCCTCCTCCATCACCTCCCTCCCCGAGGAACCCGCCTCGGCCCCCGAGCCCGGCTCTCCCTCGTCCACCAGCCTCCACCTCCCCCCGGCCGCGTCCAACAACAAGAACGGCCGCCCCCACCTCCCCCGCAACTCCATCAGCCACGGCGCCGTCCGCTCCCTCAACATGTACTCCCCGGAGCGCCACCGTGAGCACCAGCGCCGCTTCTCGTTCGCGACGGCCGCCACCCGCCGCAACAGCAACAGCATCGCCGCGCAGCTTTATGGGGGAGGCGGCGGCGGCGGCGAGTACGCGCGCTCGAGCCACGACGGCGGATACCGCTACCACGGGCAAGGGGGGATGACGTTTGAGGACGACGACGACGGGGACGAGCTCGAGGGCGATCTGGGGTATGCGGCGGCCGAGGGGATGGAGGGGAACCGGAGAAAGGTGATTGTTGAGCGGCTGGAGCCGGTGAAGAGCAAGAATCCTGTTTTTACTTGGTGTTGATGTGGTTTTGGAAATAGGAGTGGGGGGTAGGGGGAGGAGAATAATACCTAAACGTGGACAACACTGAGCTTGTTTTAGTGTGTGCTTATTTCGGGGTGCGAGTGTTTGCTTGGGTTGGACTCGCGTTGGAGCTTTATGGTGAGGGGGGACGGGGATGATACTTGTCCTGGAGGCAGCACGTACGAACGTGCGTGTTTGGGTTCCCAAAAAGGACAGTTGGCGGGCATGTGTCAGTATCGATAGACGCAAGGATGGTCGTTCGGCGAACGAGAACTACTGCTATTGCTTTACCTAGGAACGGCGGCGCGAGGTGTACATGCAAAGGGGCAGAGCGGTAGGCAGAGAAATAGATACTACGAGGAATCTTGGAGACAAGCAAAGGGTAAAGGCCCCCCCTCCTGGTGGGACTGCCGGTGTCAGCGTGATACTCGATTGGGAAAAAAGACAGTCGACATACACGACGACAGACAGTGGGTGCTCGGGGGAAAAGAACAAGCCAAAAGACGAGGGGAGCAGATGGGCTTGTTTGGGTGGCGCAAAGTAGCATCGATACAGTACAGCAGGGCGCAGCGCGGTATAATAGCATTACTACTACCCTAGTATACACATTGACAGTCGGTGTCTTCTTCTCACTTTGAGCGTGTCGCGTTGTCTCGTCTTCTCCCCTAAAACCTAGGCACCAACACTTTTTGATCGAAGGAAGGGGGGGAGAGGGGAGAGGAGGTTGGAATTGACTTGGTTCACTTCCAGGTTGAATCATCAAGATAATCCCGGGTTTCCTGTATTCCCCTGATATTGAGAGCAAGAACTGTCAGATACGTATGCATTTTGCTCTCATCGCCATCGCGTTTTGCACTAGGGGAATTTCCTCCGGGGGGGGGGGGGAGTAGAGGGAGACGCTTCCTCCGGGTCGAAGAAATTGTCGTCGACTTGGAAGTAAGTCACCAAAGTACACCTGCCTCAAAGATTCCACCTGAAGACTACACCTGCCCCGAAGACGACAGACAACTCGGATCCCAAGGAACTGGGGTACACTGAACCCACCCACCGGATTCCCAGAAACAAGAAAACAACGATCGATGTGGTGGTGGTGCAGGGTCCACGCACCTGGTTCTCAACCTTTCCCCCTTTCCCCCTTTCCTGTTAGCTCACACAAACGAAGTGTCTACAGAGTCAGTCTGCTTCAAGGCTTGGCGTTTTATGCAAGTTGGTATGTTCCCCTCAACTGACGATACTCTGGCCCACCTTGAAGCTACCTACTTACCTGTTTGTTCGTATACTTGTCGGAGCCGCGGATGGTTCACTACGCTGAGGACCACTACTATTCCTAGGCTTGGTCCACCTGTTCCAACTTCTCAGTACTGGTAGAGATCCAGCAGCAGCCAATCTTCCGTCTGCGAGGCATCTTCAACGGGCGCGGGTGGGAGGTATCAACCGCAACGTCCAAACGCATTGCCAGCCCGCGGGCTCGGAGTCTCGGACTTCTCGGTCCTCCAACCCCCCAGCAGGTCCATGCATAGGTGACTCATGCCATGCCATGTTTGGACGACACTTGAAGAGCAGCTTTTTCTTCTTTTTCTTCTTCAGAAAGGCAGAACTCGCCAAGAACCCCAGGTACAACGCCCCCTCTGAATCCGGACCGAGGCACCCCTGGGACCCCCCTAAATGTTAGCTACCAGCCCCGTCCCAGCCGGATGCTGCCGCTCTCGTATAGGGAAGGTAACACAGGCCGGACCGGGCTTGAACCTGAGATGTATATACTGTGAATGTAAGTAGGCGGTCAGAGCGGTGTAAAAGTCCGGCGTCTGTACCAGCGTGAATGAGGTGAGGGAAGAGAAGAAAAAGGCTGGAAACCTAGGGCGTCTTGGCAAGGTGAGCAATCGCCCGTCGGGAAACACAATGTCATGCCGTGCCCCCCGCGAATCGGACTCTGCTGGGCTTGTGGGCTGTTGAAGGGGGCAGCAAACTAGGAGCCCCCTTCTGACTTGGGAATGGTGTCGCTCACCCCTCCTCGTGGGTTGGCTTGCGCAATATTTCTCAATGGCCGTGACGTATCAAACCGTGCTAGCAATGCGCCCAGCTTTGCCCTGCGTACTGCTTACCAGCCGCAGTTCTCTCCTCTATTTCTGCGCGGGAGGATCACTGACTTGCGTGCGGGAACTCATCGAGATGGTCCTAGCAGCGGAGACGGAGTGCACGGCGATACCAGACCCCGGCCCCCGGAACCATTCCGTACTGGGCCGAGTACATGTCGGGTGGTTGCTTTTTACGGCCGCCCGCGATGGTTGAGGTCCGGGATGGCAAGGCCAAAATCCCCAAAATCCTTGAGCGGGCGGTCCTCGTTTATTTTGGCCTTCATTTCTCTGCATCTGGCGCTTGGATCTCGACGTCAGCGAGACAATGAGGATGGGAGATACCTGGCCGGCGCGCCAAGGCTGGTGAGTTGTCAGTGCTGGACCGCTGGTGTGTCGCACATGACGCCAAACCACCCCGCTGGGAGCCCGGGGGTCGGGAACCAGGAGCGGGGACATGGGGTTGGCTCCCCTCGGTGCCCAATGTCTCGGTTTCCCGCGCCGTGTGACTGGAGGCTTCGGTGATTGCCCGACTCGACCCCAGCTTGCCGGAACGACGGGACAGTCGTCGTAGTGGTGGGTAGGAGAGGGGGGAAGGGGATGAGGGGTTACCCATCTTTTCCTGCTTCGGCTGCTGCCAGGCGATGTGCACGCTGCACACCCAGGTGGCTGGAGAGCACGGCAGCGACCCGCCGCTGGTACTTGCTGTTCTATATCGGGGCGTAGGGGGGAAGGGCACTTTGCATGTGAATCCAGTTCCCGTTGACGAACAGCTTGTCGAATCCCCCAGATACCGTGCCGCACCGGGGCTCCTGCCACGTAGAAAAACGACCTGTCGGACGGCAGCCAGAAGTGGTGACATGCTTTCGCCCTTTCTTGGAAATGGAAATCGGAGACGGGAGGAAGGAGGGCTGGAGTCCGGGGTCCACCGTGCACGGGCACACGGGGCCCTGCTCTCATCCCGACGCGGTGGTAGAGCCCCCGGTCGATGGCGACAATCCCGCTCAGCCTGGGCAAGCAAAGTTCGGGCCCGTGTTGGTGCAACTCCACCCTGCTCCCTGCTCTCTGCTGACCCTCTGCCAACAACCCCCCGGACGCCTGGTGGTCATGAACCGATGAACCGCAACCCCCTCTTCCCCCTCGGCCGCCCCTCCTGGGAGGGAAACCATCTCCTGCGATGCGGCCTCCCGGCCGAGATAATAATAACCCCCGTGCTGGTGGGCCCAGATAATGGTCAGATATCGAAAGGTCCGTATGAGGCATCCCGGCATCCTCCGGCTCGATTCACGGCTCGCTGAGGTGTGGTGCAGATTCTCGTCGAGCATCCATTCTGGCCTGTCCCCGGATCGGGAAACGAACTCGACTCGACCGGCTGCCAGATGCTTGTTGGAAACCCTGTGCCTGCACCCACCTCGCCGACAATGGGTCAAGGTCATCACGTACGGGTCCGAAGAGGGCTTACTTGCGAATGAAATAGCCGATCGAGCATAGAGCCCATCTGCGTGATTTTGTGCCGATTCACATATGTAATGTAACGTGCCTCTCATTTCCCCTAGCCCTGGCGTTGCTGCACAAGGCGAGCCGATGGTTCGGTGGAGCTTGTGAGCAGCGGGCCGTCGATTCCACTGCTATTCTCCCGGTCTCCACGGTTTCAAGAGAGTCATGGTTCTGGGCCCGGAGGCTGGAACATCGTCTCGGAATGACCCACTATCAGAAAAGTTTCTGGTCATGAGGAACTGAGAAGTGCGTGATGGAAAGACTCGGCGGTGACCTCGTTGACCTACTGCTGCCGTTGACGCTGCCGAAGACCCCAATTCTTGCCCCTGCCAGTCGTGCGACGGTGGCAGGCAAAGGAAATCTTGGCCACAAGAACGGAACCGCATCGGGGGTGGAATACCATGCGAGAAGCTCCTCGGGCCGGCTTCTTGCCCCGGTCTATGAGGCAGCGGCCCAGCCCTCTCCGTTGTTGACACCATGTCGATCCCTGGACACGTACGGGCAAATATTCCGTGATTCTCGGCGATCAAGACTGACGTGCTGCGTGTCCAAGTGCCGCACTTTGTGCCATCCATCTCATCAACCCCCTCGGATAAGAGATTGTGGCGGGCGGGTTGGTCTGACCTCGGATGCATTTCCCAGGTTGCAGTGCGTAACGGAAGTTCGTTGATTCGTCCCTGGAAAATACTGTGGCTGGCCCTGTGTCGCTCGACATCTCTGGCGGGATGTCTCAATGGCACTTTCCCAATTCTGCCTAACCCAATCACGGGCGGAGCTGTCGCGGGATATTAACTCTTCTGTGCGAACCCACGTCCATGTCCTCGGTATTTCCCCTCGTCGGTTTCTGATTGTGGTGTCCCGCAACTGCCGCCGACGTCCTGGGTAGCGAGTCCATCGAGCCATGTCAGTGCGTCAGCCGAGAGTTGAAAACGAAAAACCCATCTTGAGGTGGTGTGCAGTTCATCTCGATTCAGCTCCAGTACTGCTGGTTGTTTGGATGTCTCCCCGTCTCCGTTTTTTTTTCTGTTTCCCCTCCACAAGGGGGCTGTGATTGCGGCTCCCGCAGGGTGGCAATGGTTTCGTGAAGAATATCCGAAGGGCCATAACAGAGTTCTGTTATATGTAGCAGAACAAGGAACCGAGAACCTCTCGCCATGCTGTCGCCATGCGCGCTTCCTGTCAACCTGGCTGACACGGCTGGTAGCCCGGGGATCAACCACTGACAGAACGAAAGGCCCGCAGGACACTGGAGCCACCTCGACCCCTGCTTCCTAAGCAGCCGTGGCTTTGGCCGCCGCAGCGGGCCAAGTGTCTGCTGGGGGGAAGGTTGCTGTTTCGAACCTCAACCAACCTGCCAACCTGGTACCCCCCCCTCCCCCCCACAGCCCGGGCTCGCCCGCGGAGGAGGTGTGAGCCTGGTAACGGCACACCTTGCTTGGCCGGGGGGAGAGGACCTTGTTCCGATGGGTGGAGGGACGTTGTTCAAACGCCCTCTGCTCATGCCTGCCTGCCGAGGTCGCATTCCAATCGGGGATGTCGACAGTGTCTTATCCATCCACGTTCTGGTGACCAGCCGTTTGGACCGAAACAGCGGAGCGTTGAAGTCGGACCATGACTGGGACCAGCATGGCAGCAATCTTTCCCGCCTGTTTCTGTGAAATCTCTCCGAGCAGGGTCCCAGATGTCCCTTTCAGTGCCGCCAAGTGTCCACCCGCACACTGCGGAAGACGATAATCATCGTGGTGACCAGGTACATAGTCGAGAGCTAATCTTGGGCTGGGACAGATCCACAGAATTAGCCTCCCATATTGGAATATGCACAAAGCATGGAGAAGGGGGGGTCGAAGCCGTTTTGAGTCCATGTCTTTGGGATCCAGCCCCGAGCCAGGGTGCAGCCCAGTGAAGAAGGCAGTTTTCCCACCTTCTCGTTGCCTCGACGAATGTCATGATGTTTGACCCCTGTTGTTCAACTTTGCATCCCAAAACCCACACCAATTTTTGCCCCTGAGCAGTTTTCCGCCTGCTTCGCCCATTTTTCCTTGGATGACTTTCCAGGACGGCCGTATCTTCGCATCATATTGTTGGAAAAGGAGTCGCAAATATGGACGAAGGGTATTGCTCCCACAAAGAGGGCTCTGGGCGAGCCTTGCTAATCTGCGTCCAGGGACGCGCAGACGATTCCCGTCGACAACACATACCGCGAGGTTGTGGTACACCTCAACCGAGAGTTTCAACGCTATGCCGTGGAAAACGGAGTGTATTTCGGTCCGGTTGACGATGTAAGACGTTTCCTGCTTTGCGTCCCTCGGGACAGGCCTGACTGGATTCTCTAGGACGAAATCGAGCGACTCCAGTACTTGCATGGCGTGTTTAACATGGTGTTTGACAATCGGTTGATCTTCCCCCCAATCCCACGACCACGCAGGATTCTCGAGTGTGGTTCGGGATCGGGGGCTTGGGCTGCGGAGGTCGCAGAGCAGTATCCCGAATGTGAGGTTGGTGTTCCCTGGCAACCGCTCGTCCCTGGGTTTCCGGTCGCAAGAATGCGAATCAGGGCCGTTGGATTGTCATCAGGATATTTCTCGCAAGCTGACAGGGGAATTTCCTAGGTTATTGGAATCGACGTATATCCGTACCCAATACCAGAGGACGCACCCCTGAATTTTGAGTTCCAGGTCGATGATCTCAACAGCCCGTCGACATTCCCTTCCAACCACTTTGACCTCGTTCACAGTCGGATGATGGCGGGGGGCATCAATGCAAACCGGTGGCCTGGGTATATGGGTGACGTCTTTCGTGTTCTTCGACCAGGAGGGTGGTGTCAAATGGTCGAAATTTACTACAACGCCCAGTCCGACAATGGGACGTTGACCTCCAGTAGGTTTTGCTGGGAAGATGGCGCTGCTCCTCCACGATGCTGACAATGCCGTCGAGACCATGCCTTGCAAGTGTGGTCCCAGACATATATGCAGAGCATATCTGAGTACAAGGATCCAAGAGCGCCCCTGCGGCTGCAGAATTGGATGACACAAGCTGGCTTTGTCGAGGTGGAATCGCGGCTGTTGACATTGCCCCTGAGCGGGTGGTCCAATGGTACGGAACCTGAAACTTGACGCCGGGTCGTCCGAGATCGCAGACTGGGCCTGACGACGTGTTAGATCCTCGCGACAACGCAATCGGGGCAGCAAACCGGGCCAACGTACATCGGCTTCTATCATCACTGGCCGTCTTTCCGTTCACCCAGATGCTCGGGTGGGTTCCATGCTGGGGCGAGGCAAATTGGAGCGGCAGTTGACGAGGTCCAGCATGTCGAACACGGATGTCCAGCTGCTGGTTGCCCAGGCGCGCAGCGAGGCAGATAATCCAAGCTTCAAGGTATGCCAAAGGCGTCTTCGCAGGGATTCGGTGCGGGTTGGGGGCGTTCGATTTCCCACCATTTGGTGTGGACACCCCATCTTGCTCCAGGGCTGATGTGCTGACTTTGGGCGTTCACCTTTAGGCCTATTTTCCCGTGTAAGTGATACAGCCATGGTCGGTTGGAGACGAGGGGACTGACGAAATCTTGGTTCAGCTACGTTTGCATCGGGAGGAAACCAGGCGGGAGCAGCAAAAGCCATCGACACAGCGACATCCCACGCAGCCACACGCCGGCGAAAGGGTCGAAACACGGCGAATCCAGCAGGAAACGGGCGAGGCATTGAGAGACAAGAGGAGCGCGTGGCCGGTGATGGGATTTCAGGAACAACATGTGCATGATGAGAAACATTGGAAGGGAAGGGTGTTTTGGAGAAACAAGAGCGGGTTGGCATGGCTTTTTTGCTTTTTTCTCAGGATCGAAGGGGGGAAGGAGCCGATTGCTTGCCGGGACATGTTCGAGAGGGGAAGGAACCGGGGGAGTGGTCGTGGTCACCATTGGAACTGCAAACGGGCAAACCTGCCGGGGCCTATTTTGACTCCAACGGTAGCAATAATTCAGAGGCATCATCTGCTGCCTGCGTGTGCGGTTGTTGTCGTCAGCTGGGACAGACACGGGGACATTTGCAAAGAGGCGGATGATGATGGCGCCGGAGCCATGGTGATCGCTGTCTCCAACGGGCAAGGGCCTTCGTCCCGAGATTCATCAGCGATTCCCATTGAACTTGGCCAGAACTCTTGGTTGTATTAATCCGAAAGTTGGCCATGTCAATGCCTCCCCTCCAAGAACTCGGGACTACACTCCAGCCCTGGTTTGTTTGTTAGCGCGAGACATGCGAGATACGAGCCAAGGCCATTCATTCAACGGTTGATAGAGGCCCCGAAATCCGAAATCTAGGCCTGTAGCTGTGCCAACGAGGCCTTTCCAAGAAAGAACCAGACCTCGCTTGCCCGTACCTCCAGGAGCAAGCCCTTCTTGCCCGTCCCGACGGGTAGTGGCGGCGGGGGTGACATTACGCGGTTCGTCGGGCATGGATGGAGATGACCTCACTCCCTACCGCCTGCGGATCTTCCATGCCCGGTACCTGCATTCTATGCCCATTTCCCGCAGCTAGTCCAAGTAAGCCCCACATACGCAGGGAGATGGAGATTCAATACTTACCAGAGGAAGAGAGACCACTCTTTGCTTCCATTCGGAGCACGGTCTGCGTAAAATATGGGACTGTCAGTGGTGTCGAGAGCCGAGCTCCCCCAGCTTCTGCAGGGATAGGTGCCGCAGGGCGCTCCAACGGCGGTCACACGGTAGAAAGCACAGTGTCTACACAGTACGTAGCTCCGGAAAAAGATGTCGGCTTCCAAATTCATCTGAAGTTTGAAGTTTCAACACCACGTCCCGTCATCCACTCCACCAAACCCAAATCCCATCCGCCTTCACATGCCACCGCCCGATGGCCACTAAAGCCCCCATGCGTCTTCTCACCACCTGCCGGCCACTGGCCAGATCAATGGCTCGGACTCCGAGATGGGCCAGCTCCACCAGATACACGTACTACTCGACCGAGCCTTCATCATCCGTACCCCCCTTGCTTGCGAAGCTCAAAGGCGACCTCAAGAATGCCATGAAGGCCAAAGACGCACCTCGGCTGGCCGTCCTACGATCCGTGCTCGCTGCCACGCTCAATGCCAGCAAAACCGGCTCCCCGATTGCCACCGACGCCCAACTCGTTGCCCTCCTGCTCAAGACAGCCCGAACTGGCAAAGAGTCGACCGCCGAGTTCCGCGAAGCTGGACGCCAGGACCTAGTGGACAAAGAAGAAGCGCAGATTCGCGTCATTGAGGAATACGTGGCAGGGAGCGGCGTTGAGGGCATTGACGATGCGAAGCTACGGGAGCTGGTGCAGCAAGTCATGTCGGAACTGCTTGCTGGAGGCGAGAAGCCACGCAGCACTGGCCCGGTTATGAAGAAACTCCTGGCGCCAGGTGGACTGTTGGAAGGAAAAACATTCGACAAGGCCGCGCTTGGTACCATTGCTAAGGAGCTCCTCGGCTCGCCATGATATCTTGACGGGACACCCATTCGAGCCCGTGGCGGCCAACATCGATCGAGACACCCACTCGAGAAAATCATGTACAATACGGCATCTGAGAACAAACAACCCCTCTCCGCGAGGAGAAGAATCGGTGTGCTTCCCTCGTATCTATCTGGACATGGGCTGATGAATCTTGCATTTCGCCGCGATATTGGAGGCTCCGGCTCGGGCTGAACATGACATCCCCCCCTCTGGCATTATGGTCGTGTCGACGAAGGGACATGGTTCTCACATGGCGTATGCATGGACGGTCCTACGAGTCGTCTGCCAATACTCTCACCACTGCACGTCGACGCATGCACCGGCGCTGGCTTCAAGACGTGCATCGTCTGAAGTTTCTAGACATAATCATGTTCGGATCTTCCCAGGGACGCACAAGCAAAAAATTGGCTCGCCCTATATAAAGCCCAGCCCCCTGCGCCGAAGAGAGTCCCCGTGGCAGTTCGCCCACGCTCTATTTGCCAACGTCAGTTGGAGGTCCACGATGGCCTCCCAGGCGGCCTTGGAAGCCGCCGATGAGGCAAGAAGATACGATCGAGAATCGGCACCCTCGCCCGAACCGCGGCGGTCTGCTCCCCTGACCGCACGACTTCGGCAGACCCAACGCCGCACCATCCGCCGACGGTCACGGTGGACGCGGCTACTCATTTGTTGGCAAGGTACGTCAGAGAGCCCACCCCCTCCCGGGCACCTCAATCTGACTTGATCCAGTCTCGGCCAGGCTGCCATTGACTGCTGTCGATGGCGAGACTCTGTATGCAACAGACCGATATGGGGAGCTGGTCCCGGTACGGGTCGACGAGGCCGGCGATTTCGAGTGCCAGGGCAACAAATTATCGTTGCGCAGTGATATGTGCTTGTAAGTAACCCAGATCCCGTCCTGGCGGTGGTGGTAGGTATGGAGATTGAGGCTCATGCATGGCGAAAGGGCACGGAAAATTCGACCGGATAGGCCGCCGCGGCATATGACGAATAGGCCACCGCGGTGTATGACGATATCGGCGAGGTATCATAGATGCCCGAGGATGATGGAAGTGGCGTTGATTTGTGTTGAAGCACGCGTGCTCGTTTATGAGCCCTCGAGATTATGGTGGGTGCTCATGCAGGTCCGACTTTATTTTTCGGAATGATACCTATTTATTTTTCCCAAGAGGAGGCCCGGACGAGATGATGTGTCTGGCATGGGATGTACATATGTCTCTTGGTGACTCGGTGACTTGGTCTCGTTTTCGGGCGATGGCGCCGTCGACGTTGTCGCCAAATTCCACTTCAGCGTCAGGGGAACATGAAAGGGCTGTGCCGGTGCGGCGTCCACAGGATTCTGGGCACTTGGACCAAAACGGTAAGGTGGTACAGAGCTTGTCTGGTCCTTGGAAGCACGTGCCACGCAGAGGTGGTCACGCGGACCATTGCGATTCGATCATCTGCGATACCGACTCACTGATAGCGGAGGGAAAAGGCGCGATAAAGATTTGGGGGCCCCCCAAAACATTGACGACGACGACAAGCCCGAGGAGGTTGCTTCGCTTGGTCTGTCTGCCTATTCTCCACTCGCCGTGTACAAATTCCACCTCTTTGCGGCTCACGAGACCTCTGTCTATTTTCCTCGGCGGCTCGAGTCCTTCCCGGTTCCTCTGCTGCCTCGACGTTCCGTTCCTTCAACGCTTCCAAGTTGTTTGGTTTCCCGAGTCGCTGGGAACTCGACAAGCAACAATCCCCCTCCACAACCACCCCCCCTCCCCGCTATTCAGAGACAGACACACAGACAGACTGAGACTCGAGGACCTGACGATCCAACCAACAAGTCTGCTGTACCTCTCTCTCTTGCTGATCCCGGCACCGGCACTTCTTCACCGACGATCCGAGATCCGCGATCCACGATCCGCTGTGGCACCCCATCTTTCTCCGGAGCCGCGCGCCGATCCTTGCTTGACACACGGAATAAACACTAGACCCCTGCCCCGCCAACGTCGGCGATCTCTCCAACCTTATCACACCTCGCACCTTGCACCTCGCCAGGCACCTCGCAAGCTCACCTCTCCCACTTCCCCAGACCCTCCTCTCGGCTGTGATGACAACCCCGCCTCCGAGTCGCGGCTTGGGAAACTGAGTAACTGATTCTAGCAAGCGCAAGGCCTTGGGAGGCGCTCGCTGGCGACCATGGACCCCAGCAGTCCTGGCAACGGTTCGTGAAGCTATTTCTTTCCACCGCTCTCGCTCTTGACCTTTCCATCCCCCTCTCCCACTCCTACTCCAACTCCCACTCCTCCATTTCCCACCACTTCCCCTCACCCACTCCGCCCTTCAGTCTTCCCGCTACCACACAAAGACGAGGCCACTCACACCATGAACTAGTTCCGGGTATGATCCCTAAGAGCGCATCTACCTCGTCGCTTCCAGCCATGTCGCGGAATCGTCAAGCTCTGCTCAACCCTCGAGGCATCGCAGCCCTGTCACCTCGCTCGCAGCCTCCAACTTCTCCGACGCCCCACCCCGCGATGGCTTCCCTCGCCTACTCGACACCCCCCGAGTCGCTTACCTTCCAATTCCCGACCCCCGAAACAAGCACCATGTTTACAGACTTTGCCGGCATGGACTACGAGCGGACCAGACCCCAGCTGTCGGGCCAACAAGTCCAGCACGCCCCCCACGTCACGCCAGTCTACGTCTCCAACGGGTTTGGCACTCAGAATGGGGTTGGCAGCTTCGGCGGGTTTGGTACACCCAATGGACTCACGACACAAATTGAACGCCTCACCAATGTGCAAGAGCGCATCACGGCCCCCCAGCCGAAACGCCGAAAGACACAGAGCGAGTACGACCCTGGGCCATCATTCAGCACTCTGGGTCCTGGCATGTTTACCAGCGTCACTGGGCAGCAACAGCACCCCGTTACTCGCCCCAACTTGACCCCAAGGCCAGCCGAGACGGTCGACTTGACAGCGAACGACGCGGACGAGGGCAATGGTGTGCCCAAAGAACAGCCAAGGGACGAGGAGGTCTGCTATGGAATGGTGGAGGGCGCAACAATTCTGTGCACAAGCGTCCCTGCACCGAAGCCTGGCATGGTGGCTATTGGTGGTGACGGCTACTGGCCACAGATCAAGGTCCTTCTGCGGCGGAAGCTGGGAGACAGCCCCGGCCACATCCCCGTTTGGGACATCAAGCGCCAGGTCTTCGGCACCCTGGACAGAAAGACGGCAGAGTGCCTCTCTGGACTCCTCGACTCGACGCTACACATTCGCACAGATGCCCTGATTCCCACAAGAAGAAAAGATCCTACCGAGGTTGTTGGCCAGCCCATAGAAGCACGAGCCAATAGGGTTGCGTTGATGCTATACGGGCCCAGAAAATTCGCAAACTCTGTCGGGAATCACCTCGTCAAGCACCACATCAAACTCGTCAGCCCTCTGCGCGTGGAACCTGGTGTCAAGATTTTCAACCCCATGCCATCGGAGAACAGACCTCAGCTGACCATGCGGACCCCTAACACGGGAGACTCGAGACCACCGCAGTACGCCTCAAACCGCTCGGCCGAGGAGGTCAGGAACGAAGTTATCGGTGTCTTCGACTCCCTTCAAAAGGCTGACGACCTCCCCGAGATGGAGGCCTGCGACCTGGTTACCACACCCCTGATGAAGCATCAGCGCCAAGGTCTCTACTTCATGACGTCCCGCGAGGCCGACGTCAATGATGCCAGCGAACTTGCAGTCCGAACAACCTGGCGCTGCAAAAAGGATGGCTTCGGGACCACCATCTACCACAACCTCGTCACAGACGAGAGGCAACATGAGTTCCCCCCGGTCGCGCGGGGTGGCATCCTGGCCGACATGATGGGCTTGGGCAAAACTCTCAGCATCCTGTCGCTCATCACAAACACCTTGGGCGATGCCTCGGCATGGGCACGGCTTCCCCCCACCCAGCCGCAGGTGCCAGAGAGGAAGACACACCAGCACCCATCCCAGTCCTTCCATCCCCCGAGGCCGCCTCCTTTTGCGCTGATGCCGCTCGTCCTGAACAGCAAGGCCACGCTTCTCGTCTGCCCCCTGAGCACAGTCAGCAACTGGGAGGAGCAAATCAAGCACCACATCAAGCCCCTGGGTCTCAGGTACTACATCTATCACGGCCAGAACCGCATCAAGGACCCCAAGATCCTCGCCACCTATGACCTAGTCATGACAACCTACGGCTCCGTCTCCAGCGAGCTGAACTCCCGCGCTATCAAGCGCAGGGATGGACACTTTCCCCTGGAGCAGATTGGCTGGTTCAGGATTGTGCTGGACGAAGCCCACATGATCAGGGAACAGAACACCCTGGCATTCAAGGCCATCTGCCGACTGCAAGCGAGTCGTCGATGGGCCGTAACGGGCACACCGGTCCAGAACAAGCTCGAGGATTTGGCCTCGCTCCTGTCCTTCGTCCGGGTGAGACCCTTTGACGAGAAATCCAAGTTTGTTCAGCACATCATCACACCCTTCAAGAATGCCAACCCCGAGATTGTGCCCAAGCTGCGCACGCTCATCGATACCATCACGCTGCGCCGCCTCAAGGACAGGATTGACCTTCCGAAGCGGACTGATCTGATTATTCGACTCGACTTTGACGAGAAGGAGCAGCAAGTCTATGACTGGTTTGCGAATAACACACGCGAGAGAATCCGCATCTTGACGGGCCAGGGAGGCCAAGAACGCATCGCCGGCAAAGCCATGATTCACATTCTGCGCTCCATTCTCCAGCTCCGCTTGATCTGCGCCCACGGCAAGGATCTGCTCAACGCCGACGGCCTGGCCGAGCTCCAGGGCATGACTGCGGACACGCCAATCGACCTTAGCGACGACGAGGACGAGAAGCCGGTGCTTCACGAGAGCAAAGCATATGATTTCCTGTATCTGATGCAACAGTCCAGCGCTGATATCTGTGCCAAGTGCAGCAACCGCCTGGGGGCGGGCGAGGTCATCGACCTGGATGCTGACAAGGATAACGAGGGCCAGGACGACCTGCTTGGCTACATGAGCCCTGCTAGTTGCGTTCACGTCTACTGCCCGAGCTGCATCAAGACTCTGCACCGCCAGTCTGAGAACCAGCGATGCGACGATTGCTGCAGCACGGAGCAATCGGCTTTTGTGGAGCTCAGCCGCAGCCGTGCCGCCCTCGAGCAAGAGTCCAAGACTAGCCGAGCACCTGCGCCCAAGAATGCACGCAGCGAGCCGGACGATGACTACGTCCCCCACACCAAGACCCGCGCCTTGGTCGACGACTTGCTGGAGAACAAGAAGCTCAGCATGGCCAACCCCACCGAGCCTCCCTACAAATCCGTCGTCTTCTCGGGCTGGACCTCCCACCTGGACCTCATCGAGAGGGCGCTCGACAACGTAGGCATCACCCACACTCGCCTCGACGGAAAGATGACGCGCACGGCGCGCACAGCAGCCATGGACGCATTCCGCGACGACCCATCCGTCCAGGTCATCCTCGTCAGCATCACGGCAGGCGGCCTGGGCCTCAACCTCACGACGGGCAACAGCGTCTACGTCATGGAGCCGCAGTTCAACCCGGCGGCCGAGGCCCAGGCGGTGGACCGCGTGCACCGTCTCGGCCAGAAGCGCGAGGTCAAGACGGTCCGCTACATTATGCGCCACAGCTTCGAGGAGCGCATGCTCAATCTGCAAGACAAGAAGACGAAGCTGGCCAACCTGAGCCTGGACGACCGCGACAAGACCAGGGTCTTGGATCGCGCCGAGGCTACGAAGCAGCGCCTGATGGACCTGCGCAGTCTGTTTCGCTGATTCGCTCCCTACTTGGGATCGCGAACTTGCGCCAGGCGACGGGGTTCGATCCCAGCACAAAAACAATATTCCTATGCTTTTCTCGCGGTCTCTTTTATTTCCCATTTTTTTTTCGGCGCATACGGCAAGCGACAGCGACACCAGGAAACATTCTAGATTTCCAGCCCCGACCGGCAAGGGGCAACGGGGCATCTCAAGCGCAGCATTCCAGCATGGTGTTACGGATGGTTCATGGGGGGGAGGCACGGGGCGTTTGCGATTTTTCCTTTCCGTTTTTTTTTGGCGCATGGGCAAAGGCACAAGACGATGGGACCGGGGAAAAGGTCCATGGTGCATTCAGCAGTTTCTCGGGCTCTTTTTGATCTCCAAGCACTGCAGAACGACGAGACAGACCAGCAAGCAGCCATGCCAAACGTTGGCCCGCACACGACCATTACACACCGACGTGGATGGATGGCTAGGGAGTCTGAAGAAGGAAGAGACTCGTGGGAGGGGGGGGTTCGGTTCGTCACACAAAGCCACTCGTCACACAAAGCCACTGCCGCCCAAGGCAGACGGACAGACAAGAAGAGGAAAGACGACCGACCCCCCCGGACTTCACTTGCACACAACGCGCACATCAAGAAGCACCTTCCAGCTTCTTAGCTACCAACATGGGAGGATGTCCTCACGGGTTTCTTCTTGTTTCTCCTGCAAGTCGCTAGATTTCTCGCCGGGTCCAGGGCCGGGTCCGCGGTCAGGTGGAGGGGACGGGACGGGACCACGGTACCTTGGCGGCGGCGCTCTTGCCTTTGCCTTTTTGGCGCACGCGAGTTTCTTCTCTACTACTCTCTAGGTTATCTTGTCCGTTGTTGATACCCGGAGGAGGAGGAGATGGGCAGATAGGTAGGCAGACAGGCAGGCAAGGCAGGTAGACAGGCAGGTAGATGAATTGCATTGAGTTTTGTACACACAGGTTTTGGGTGAATGTGTGACATGAAAGATGAAGTATTTGGCATCAGTCACTCAAAATGCGACTGATGGTACACATGCTAGGCCACAGCACACAAGACTCTTTCGTTGGCCGTCTTCAACATCATCACAATCCAAGAGCCTCTCACAGAACACAACCTCAGGCCTTTGTGTGTTCTCCGTGCGTGACATTCATGCAACCTGGTTAATGGTACACATGTTGACAAGACAAGACTGACATGTCTTTGTTGACCATCACGACAACCACTCGTCCATCACAAGACAGCCCCTTACACACAACACAACCCCAAGACCTGCCCAAAACAAATATCCAGACATCCCCAGAGCACTCACATCACACACCACAGAATATACACAGTAGGATATGATAATTTGTTTCATTCTTCTCTATTCAAGGAAGGGACTATGCGCTTTCTGCACTCCCCCCTTTCTTTGCCCTGCCTTTCCCGGGCAGCCCGCCCAATGTCGGGCAATCATCAATACATAAACCATGCCATAATGCAAAACACCCCCAATTTGTCTTTCGTGACCCGAAGAAAGGAAAGAAGAGAAGAGAAGAGGCCCCCATCTCTCTTGGCCCCCGCCCCGCCCCGTCATTCATTTTCCATTTACTCCACATAAAAACGCCGGCTCAATCAACCCCATCATCATCTCGGTGTAATCTTGTCGTCAACACCCCTTTAGCAAAGGTGCTTGTAGTACAGCTTGACGCCCATCAGCTGTCAAGGAAGCCCTTACTCTTGGGCTCATGCCGCGTCAGCGCTGGCAAGGGGCTGCGACACGCGCGTCGCCTGGGTGCCGGCGCGGACGATGCGGTGGCCGGACGAGTCGACGATCGTGGCAACGTCCTTGTTCTCCGACTGGGCACGCTTCCAGATCTCGACCTCGCAGCCGCCGCGGAGGACGCCGACACGCATGGTGGAGAGCAGGTTGTGGGCGGCGTTGGAGTGGTTGTAGACGCCGCCGTTGAAAATGGCGGTGGCGTCCTTGCCGATGGCCGAATTGATGAGAGCCTTGCCGCCGGGGTGGTCGGCGATGAACTTGCCGACGTCGTGGATGACACCGGCAACGGCGATCCAGGCCTTGCCCTCCTTGGACTCGGCAACGAAGTCGTCCCAGCCGATGACCGGGAGGTTCTCGAGCGGGGTGCCCCAGTCGAGGGTGGAGCGCTTCTGGTCGAGCTTCTTCTGGATCTGCTGGAGACGGCCCTTCTCGATCTCGTTCTGGGGGAAGGTCTTGAGGTTGTAGGCGAAGCCGAGCTGCTTGTTGATCCAGATGAACCACTTGGTGGGGTCGTACTGCCACCACTCGATGGCGTTGCGGAAGTCGCTGGGGAACTCGTGGTGGAAGCTGGGAAGAAACATGTCAGCAACAGGTCGTCTGCGACAGTTGCAATGCTGGCACTCACTTGTGGTAACCCTCGCCCAGGGTGACAAAGGCGGTGATGACGTGGTCTCTCGGCGAGTTGCGGTCGTCAAAGGGCTGGTCTCCGAGCCAATGAGCCAAGCTGTTGACGCAGAAGGTGGCCTGCTGGATGAAGAAGATGCGGAGGATGCCGGCGTAGACGAAGCCACCGAGGTAATCACCCCAGAAGTAGCCGCACACGACGGTGGGCACAACGAGAGCCATGGTGACGACCGACTTGAGGTAGTTCTTGTGCTGCCAGACGACGACGGGGTCCTCGTTGAGATCGGTAATGTCGGTGCGGCCGATCTTGCGGGGGTTCTGCTTCATGACCATCCAGCCGATACTGCGAGACAACGTCAGCAAACAACCCTCGGATTTCCACATTGGGAGACAAGACATACTGGCTGTACAAGAGGCCCTTGCGGACAGAGTAGGGATCCTTCTCGGTATCGGTGTAACGGTGGTGAGCGCGGTGTCCGCTGGACCACCATCTCGCCGAGCCCTCAACGGCAGCCGAGCCGCCGGCGGCCAGGAAGATGCGAAGGGGAAGTGTGGCTTTGTAACTGGTGTGCGCCCAGAGACGGTGGTAGCCAGCGGTGATTCCGAGGCCGGCGAAGAAGTAGTAGGCAACCGCGAAGGCGACCGTCTCCCAGCGAGGGGAAACCCAGTAGGTGGAGATCAACCCGCACAGAGGAATGCCGATAATGAAGAATGTGTTGAGCCAGTTGACATGTTGGTACCAGTTCTTGAGTGTGATGGGCTGGTCGGTAATGTCTGTAGGGGGTCTCGGTCAGCCAACGGCGCCCGGGCTTCCGGGGACGAGCTGAGGGGGCTTACGAGGCTTCTTGATATCGTAGTTCCTTTTCCGCAGGGGAACGTAATCTTTGGTTCCGTCGGGGAAGGCCTCGGCCTGGACGGCTGTGGAGGACGACGCCATGGTAGGCGGCTTCGTGGAGTCGACGATCCGATGGGAGACTCGATTGGGGTGAACCGAGTGTGTCGTCGAGGGCAGGAAGCGTCGGCGTCGTAAGTCTTCCCGGGTGGAGGGGATAGACTGTAGGCGGGGGAGGGGGAGATAACGACAACGGAGGGAGGTGGTCAGGGTGAAGAATGGCGGTTGAGGGCTGGCACAAGTTTTATAAGAACCAATGCGGCAAGGCGAGCAAGGGTCTACGCGGTGGTGGGTTGTTTTTAGGCGGGGGAGCGAATGGGTTGAGCGCTGGGGGGGGAGTGGGAGGCGACTTCAAACCAACCCACGGGTCGGGACTGGCATGGACCAGGAAAAACAATGGTACGGGGGTACTTGTCACTTCTGGGGCAAACCGGCACCTTGTTGGGCCCGCTCCTTCTTTCGTTTCTCGTTTCCCTTCTGCAAATGCAAAGGCGATGTTGGTGGCGGGTGAGGCTCGCCGGTGATCGCCAGCCTCTGGGCAAAGTTGAGTTCAACCATCAAAGCGCGGGGAGCATTCAATGGCAATCGGCCTCGGCCGGATGGCATGCGCATGATGCGATTCCTCGTGAACAACCGCTTCCCTCCCCGAAATGGACGGGTTCGTGGGCCATCCGTGACGGTGTGGATGGACTTGCCCAAGCTTTTTTGCCTGGGACCTTTTTTGTTGAGCAAAGTGTTGGGGGAGCCCGTTCGTCAGATGTGGGGGCCTCTGACAGCTTGGACACCGCTGATTGGCGGCGCCCGGGGCACGGCTCGACTGCCGCGCCTGGTCCGACAGTCGTCCCATCACAACCCTTTCCTTTCCGATGCACCGTTCCTGAATGGTGGCAAAGTTTCGAAACCCAGCCGAGCCCAGCGACCGCAGCACTCAACGTCATGGTTCGAGACTTTGTGCTGCGCATCGAAGGAAAAAGGCTCACCATACGCAGGAAGCTGCCAGATATGCAAAGATGTCCATGCTGCTGAGCATCGCTTAAGTGAAACCTCTTCTTGCCTTACATCCGATGCTGTCCGGCGTACCTGGTCGGCCAGGCCTGGCTTCCCTCCGGCCGGCCGCCGGTTGAATCGGGGTCCATCGGCCATCCCAGACACACTTCGGCTCCGTTTGGGGCGGATGGGACAATCCCCGGAAGTGCCGGATGGAGCTTCGGCGCTGACGACAGTTTTTTCTGTCCCCTGATTGGCCGGATTTTATTTGCCCCAAGGAATGGATCGCTTGCTATCGTGGAACCTTTTGGCGATCCCAACAATCCTTTTCCCATGTCACCGAGAGGCTGGTCCACGAAGTTCCAGGCCTGATTCGGAGACTTTCGGGTGCTGTGTAAAGAATGGGCCAGTGTCTTGCGCTATCATTTGTGCCTGCACATTCTCTGCGGCACGTCGAACCGGCAGGCTTCTCGAACATCGATGGACCGAGAGAATCGGATGACTGTCACTCAGGCATACTGCAATGATGAGGTTGCGACATGCTGCAGTCATATTCGCATACGTATCAACACCGCGCGAGAGACATAAGTAGTGTAAAGCTGCCGAACCACCATGACAAAAGACAAGAGACAACGCCAGTATATTTACACGCTTCACCATCGCCGACCGCTAGAAGCTCCACTTGACATGACCAAACCAGATTCCCAACCCAAACTGCCAAACCAGAAGACATTCGCCAGTTTCTGCTTGCGCCCCTTGCATCTTCGCAGATGGAAAACAGACATATTTTCGTCCCGGACTGCGGGGAATATCGTAAGTGCTCATAAGACGTGAAAGGGCAACCGAAAACAATATAGGGGTATACAAGGGCCCAAAGGCCATCAACGCTCCAAAATATTATCCAACCCTATTAGCCACACCTCCTGCTATTCAATCGCCGTCACTGGCCCTGTCGTGTGGCGTCGCAAAGGCCGACGAATGTGCCACCGTCGACGACAATCCCAGCCCAACCGGGTCCAGTTCCATCCCCAGCTCGGCATCCAATGTCGAAGGATTTCGGTCCTGCGTCAGCTCGATGTCGTAGGCTGATCCAATGCCCTTGAGATCGTCTGGGACTTCTCGGGTCGGCGTCGATGTCGAAGTTGCCCTCGAGCTCGAGAAGGATGTCGACGTAAACAGACTGGCGCCCCTCATATCGCTCGCCGTGTCTTGTCGGGATCCGCTTCGTGGGATGGCCCCAATGGATTCTCCGTTAGCCAGCACGTCTGCTTGGCCGTTTCTAGGCTCGTGGGTGGTATCTTGTCGGATCGTGATGTCGGCATCGACAATCGCAGCCTCGGTGGGAGTCATTGATGAATCCGAGAGATCCTTGCCGCTGTCTGCCCGAGAGGCAGGAACCGGCGCATCGTGTTCTTTCTCCACCGTCGCCGCGTGGCGAGGCCCGTTCCGTGCGTCACTTGGCCCCGCATCCTCTGCCCTTGTGGTGGTTGAGACTGTTCCGGTGAGATCGTCTCGTGCACTCTCCAAATCTTCCGCACCTGTCCAGTCGGCTTGGGAACCATCAGCCACTTTGTCGAATCGCCCTCTGTCCTTCGCAAATCCATTTGTTGACGTGTCTTCGGGATCTATTCTTATCCGGAGCTCACTAGGAGGCACGTCGCTCACGGATGCTTCGGAAAAAGCGGCGTAGGGCTTCTCTGACCAAGGACGGAGATGGGTTCCAAAGCGCAGCGGGTGATTGTGGTGGCTCGGCATCGGGGAGGGCGGTGACCGGCCACGTTGAGGGTAGAAGCTGGGGTCTTCCTCAGGTGGTGGGTATTGCGGACTCGCCCATCCGACATAGGACCAGTCGCCAGTGTTGTCGCCAGTCCTGATTCTTGGAACGTCGCTTGTGAAGCTGTCGACACCAAATTCATTCTGAGAATACTTGCCATCCACGGACATGGCCGATTGGGTTTCCTGGCCATACAAATCCTCGCAGGCAGGCGGGAACATGGCCGCCAGTTGCTGGGCCTGGAGCCGGTGTCGAGGGTCTTCGCTCAGACATATGTCGACAATCTGGCGATACCATTTCGGGACCTTCAAGTCATCTGCAATTTGTAGAGGGCGGCCATGCGCTTCCGGTTCATCCTCCTGCGTCCCCAGAGCCCATAGAACCATCCCAAGCTGGTAGAGATCAGACTTGACGCCGATGTACATGGAAATGCGTTGATTGCTCTCAATCAGCGGTGTTGCTTCTGGGGGTTCCCAGCCAACCGGGCAACCGCGTCTGTTGATGTCGATAATTTTGGCGTCTCCGCGGTCGTTGATGACGATGTTTGACAGCGTAAAGTCCCCCTGGACAAAACCAGCTTCGTGAATCTCGGAAAGGCCATTCACAATCTGCCGCGCCCATCTCTCGCGGGTCGACCAGGCGAGGGATCGAGTCTGGTCTTCGTAGAGTATGTCGATGAGGGCCCCTTGCTCGGCGTAGCTGATCAGCAGGCCTTTGATGCACTCTTCCTTGTCGTCCACCACCACACCGTAGAATCGAATGACATTGTCGGCGAAGCGCAGTCGGTTGAGGGCGTTGATCTCGTAGAGAAACTCGTCGACGGTATCGGGTCCTGGAATCTCCTTCTTGATAAGCACTTCATTGTTGACCCGAACCTTGTAGACAAATCCAGACATGTGCGAGTCAAATTCAAGCTCATGCTCCTTGACCCGCCGGCATCTCATATGTTGTATCATGCGGACAGTGGGGTAGTTGATGTTCTCCTGCCAAGTTTGTCAGCCTACGTCCTACCAGGGGTTTGGCAGCTTGCAACGAACATTGACGTCCTCGACAACATGCACATGCAGTCTCCCGTCCGTCGTCTGCAGCTTGAGGTTCGTAACGGTCTCGTAGAACTGAATGTCGCCGAGGCTCTCGCGGATGGCCT
Organism: Podospora tetraspora; assembly: GCA_027943155.1. Lineage (NCBI taxonomy): Eukaryota > Fungi > Ascomycota > Sordariomycetes > Sordariales > Podosporaceae > Podospora > Podospora tetraspora. Next base: position 853,631 of record JAQKAE010000001.1, on the reverse strand, counting down.
CGTAGATCTTGGCGCTCTTGTCGCGCTGGAATTTTGTGTGGATGAGGTCCATCTCGAGCGAGTTTTCTGGGGCGTTGCGATAGTCCAGAGAAACCGTCACCCGCCGCCACAGAGAATCGTTTTCGCGGTACGTCACAAAGAACTTTTCCCGCTTCGACTTGTCGCGGAAGTGCATCGACAGGTTGAGGATCCATATCCGCTCCAGCTCGTCGTGGATCATGCCATCGTACTGTGAAGTCGTCATGGAATGGGCATCAAGGTCGGGGAAGTTCCCTAGCCCGCCAGGAATGTCCTCGTCTTCTTCGTCGAAGTCATTGAATCCATCGACACTCCGAAATGCCGAGTCTTCAGCATGATTTGTGGGCAACGAGGGAACCGATGCCGTGGCACTGACGGTGCGGCTCAGGAAATCCGGGGCGCTGGTCCGAGGGTTGGACTGCGAGAAGACACTGCCGGAGGGATTGATGCGCCTGTCGACCGAGACTGCCCTTCGCTCTGCCGGCGTTGGCTTGACGGGTTCCAGGTTGTCCCTCAGCTCGGATTGCTGCCGCTTGAACGTTGGTGCGCGAGGCAGACCAGGGACGACTTTCCTCGAGACTCTTCGAATGAGCCCAGCCTTTTCATCTTGCGGTTCCGACCCGTGTCCCTTGGACGAGGTTTCCGTCGACCCAGATATCCCACTGTTGGCGGCATCCTTTTCCCTCCCAAAGAACCTGCGCCAGAGACTCTGCTGCATTTGCGCGTGACTGTCGGTTGGAGATGCTGGCTCTCGCGGTGCGGGCTCAGCATGTGCCGGAGCCATGAGGCCAGGCCGAGGATGAGGGGCGCCCGGGTGTGTGCCGACTTCAGCAACCTCGGACTTGGAGGCGCGACTTGGCGAGAGATGTATGGTTGACAACAGGCTAGATGCAAGAAAGGACGAAGACTCTTCCCCTCTTCCCACGAAGGGGAGAGTCCCTTTAGCGGGACGCGACGACCTTGATGGTTCGCTCAACCAGTCCCCACTCATAGGAATCGGAAAGGTAGGGTGAGATGACGAGACGATGGCTAAAGGATTGGCGGAGAGGGCGTGTCGAATAGGATGATGGCTTGTTTGGCTGGCATTCATTAAGCGCGGGCAGATAAATACAGAGTGAGCGCAAGAGGCATCGGGCGTGATGTTGTTGGCGGAGGAACAGACCAGTCCATCAGGCCTCGAGGTCCACCGAGACAAGGCAAGGACTCGTCGACTCGAGGTTGGATAGGCGGAGAAACGAGAGTCGATGCAGAACAGAAGGACGGTATGGACGGTGGGTGTAGTGTCCAAGTCGGCGTGACTCGCCGCGCAAGGGGTCACCAGGCAGGACAAGGCTTTGTGTTGTCGGGACAATTCGATGTGCTTTTGTCGTTGCGCGAATTCAGTCGCTCTCGTTGGATGACTGCCAAACAGACGCAGCAAGGGTTGAAGTTATGGCCACGGGGGGAGGGGGTCGCCAAAAAGGCCTCTTTGCCTCGCCTCGCGGGGGCCTCGGGGGATGAGTTGCTGCGTTTGGGGGGGTGAGGTGATGGGCGTGAGACACTGACGTCGAAACCGTGACGATGAGAGGCTTTTTCTCAGGACGCCATCGCTCGAATGGATTACGGGTGTGTATCCGAGGAAAGGATGGAGGATGGCTGTTGGAGAGTCGGGCTGAGGCGCAACAGGCGCAGGGGCGCGCTGGGGGCCTCGAGCTCGAAGCACTCTTTGAGCCTCGAGGGGGTGTGGGCGAGGGCCACGATGGAGGGCTTGCGGCCTAACGCTCGGCACTCGAGACAGGTCACGTCCTCGATCCGACGGGGCAATGCGAGGATGGGACTCGGTAGCAGCACCGAGCTGAGCGCTCTTTCTTGCCTTCGGAGAAGGTAGCGCTCACTGAGGCGGCTCCTGCTGCCTTCAGAGTCCTGCCATTCTGCTCCTGCATGCTGCTGCTGCACGGAGAGGGAGGGAGGGAAGGCTCGATGCGGAGAAGGCACAGAAGGTGGGACAGCTTGTGGCTGGGCTGGGTGCTGTGGTGGGGTTCAGCAGCTTCGTACACGTGTAGCAGCGCCATGGGTGCACTGGGCGGTACATGCATATCCCGACCAGACCATCCTCTCTTTCCTCTCCTGTTCTTCATCAAGCATTGGGCACTGAGCTGACCACCCGGTCCTTCCGACGTAGCATTTCTTTTTGGTATTGTGATGAGCGATTCTCTCCTTTTCCCCATCACATCTCGAGCCGGTATCTTCAATCTCGACTGGGCATGAGGGTGAGGGGACAACCAAGCACAGGGACAGTGCCACACCTTTCCCCAACCAGTGCCTGGCCCAAGCTCCAAGGCCGACCTCGACCCTTCGACCCCTGTCGATTCTTGGTGCAGGTGTACCCAACGTCAAACGGGTTACGGAATGGCCTGCCCTGCCTCAGCTCACCGACACATCTCGAACGCGGTGAAGCTCACCGCACATTGTCGTACGGTCTCACGCATGGCCCCAGGGGCTTCCGAGGGCTCTTGCTTCGAGCCACGGATCCGAGGCGAGGCTGTTCAATTCAATCCTCGTGACCTTGGGTTTGCAAAACTGAACCTCCAGGCTCCGGCTGCGGGGGGGAGCGGGGGCGGGGCCCCGCCAATGGAATCCTGGGCAGTGCCGGCAAGCCTCCGCGATCGCCATCCAAGGCCCGAGCCGCACGAGGCATCCGACGACAAGACCAGGACCCTGCTCGATGACTTTCAATGTCTCTGGTAATATGCCCGCCGCCCTTATACATGGTGAGATGTTGACTCTCCCCCCACTGCCCCGCGGGCACTTTAAGACATGGCAAGCCACGTGCTCGAGACCAGATGTAGCCGTTGGGGGGCCAGCGTCCCCAAGAGGTCCTTGATGAACGAACTGGCTCGAGACTGGCTCGCTCACTGGATACTTCAGTCCCCTCCCTGCCCCCCCCCTGATTGCGACGCCAAGGGAACATTATGGAGAGCGGAGCATGGGTCCTTGACTCTGCACAGTATACACCTCAACTGCTCGGATCATCCCACGACCTACCACAGCCCGAAGAGTTCAACCTCCGCGTTCAACCCGCCATGGTCCACGAGCCGCCATGCCAATCGAGGGACAGCGCATCATCTGGACGCATGGCAGCCGAACACGGCCCGGTCCAATGGCAGGTCATGAGAGGGTTCGTCTGCCGTTACTACGCACTCAGCAGGAAAGCAATGATGGAAATAGGCACTGTTGAGCACATTTGGCCGTCCATCTCTGCCCATCTCCCCGTCTCCCAGAAGGCCTGACGGGATCTGTCTCGGACATCTCCATCCATCAAGACGTCAACCCCAACCCCACACTTCATGTACCGCCCCGACAAGCACCCCCATCGGCAGCATGGAACAATCCCAGGCCGTTGTGGCTGCAGGCCTATACCACCTCTGCTAACCCAATGCTTCACGGGAGCCAACCCCCCATCAGCCCTGCCGCTGCCAAACAACACCGCCCAACCCAACCCGGCCTCGTTGACGACCGCGGGGTACGTATACACAGTATGGAAGGGGGCTGATGCATCTGCTGTTGCTGCCCGATGGCTGCCGGCGCCGTCCACTGGACAGGCTTGAATCGACACGTCAGTCGACACCCTCTGCCTCCCCCCATCCTCCCCCCAGAAAAAACGAGGCGTTGCGCAGACTGGCCACCATCATCCGCTCCCCCACCACCACCAGTACTGGAATGTCCCGCATCGGCCGACATATGGGGAACGACGACAACGAAGCATTAATGTTGATGATGCCTACCGATTATCCCCTGTCATGCCATGACCCGCTGACGCCTTCGGGCTGTGCAGCCGACGTCGCGCGCTTGCGGATGGGGTACATGTACAGATTCCCCATGCTGGGGCTTGTCTGCATGTTGTCGTGTTGTCTCGGAACCAAACAGAGCGTGGGGCCGGGTCTCCTTTTCGACCCCCCACCACTACCACCAACGGGGGCGTACTGGAAGTTGATGGCTCGCTGAGGCCCACAGAGGAAAGGACTCTATCTTGCCAACTTCATGATACCCCCGAGTCCCCAGTGGAAACCATACCATCCTCATCGGGACACACCAACCCGTCCATGTCGTCCCCAAGTCCGGCCGAAACTCGTCCAACATCAAAGTGTACATAGTATGTATTGTGCGTTGTCTGAGGCAACCAACACCTTTGACATCACCACCACTACCCAGTATCCGCAGCCTCACATTCAATATTCCATCACATCTTCCACCGTCATTTTCTTGACGTATGTGCGGATGTAATGCCACGTCTGCCCGTCCCCGGACCGGGTGCAGAGCCATGACGATGATCCGTCATGTTGGGCATCAACCGACTTTCCATCAGGCAAGCCGTTGGCGATGGACGAGGTGCATGGTAGGGTACGATAGTCTTGGAGCAGCACCGTCATCGTGCCTGGAGAAAGGGATTTGTTGCCATTGACGCTGTATCCCTGGATCTGAATCAACAGACCAACTTGCTTCCGGTGCGTCCGGATGGTTGTGCCCCAGTTGCCCTGCTTGGACTCATCAACCCAAGCGACGGAAGAATCCAAGCATCCCATCATCCATCCCCACGGACAGGAGCATCACTCACCAGCATGAATTCATCCCACACATCCATCATACCAAGTCATTTCATGATGGTGGCTCAACCCTTGATATCTGGCTGGACAGCCTACCCAAGGAGGCGAGGCATGTGTATGTACAATACACCCGAGACCACGCTGTTTCGCTCGACCCTGGTCACTGACATTCCCCCCAAAGCCGGTATCATACAACCCCCCCCCCCCCCCCACCACCCGCTGGTGAATTACAAGATGTACATGCCGAAAGTTAAAAGAGAGAGGAGAGATGTATCTTTGACGCGCCCCACATGCGTCATGTCATGTCATGCCCACCGAGTGTTCCCACTGCTTGCCTCCTTCCGTCACCCGCCCCCGCTCTCGTCGTCTAGGCAGGCCGCCGCTGTATGTGGAGTGCATGTCATGGTCCCCCTATATGCCGTGTGCCCCTCGCCGGGACAGGAAAAAGCAAAAGAAGAAACGCCGGACCATTGCCCATGGGTGGTTTTCTGTATCTCCCACGCACCTATTGTGTCCATTTCCCCTCCTCCTGGGACAGCCCCCCACCTGTGCCATTGATGCTCCGTGGGACGCCCATCGCTTCTATTGGTAGGCGACTGAGCTCCGGCTCTTCGCCCAGGGAAGGAAAGGCAGTCCCCCGCTGTCATGGTGCGGGACTGGGGATGGGGCAGCTGGCTGGGTTGCCCGCGCCCAGCCGGCAAGGGGAGTGGAGAGGGGTTTTGTCTTGTCTATTAGTAGTTTTTCGCTCGCTCTAATCGTCCTTTTCGCTGCTGCTGTCGGTCGTCTTGTCCGACTTTTCCTCGGGGGCGTAGTGCGTCTTGTTGGCCTTTTCCCGGTCAATGTTGGGGAAGATGAGATTGAAGACGTCCGAGTACCAGCTCGCGGGCCGGCCCTCGAGACCCTCCTTGATGTTCTGTTGTCATGCTTGTCAGTACTCTTCTGCGGTGCCGAACCGGTAGGCGTGGGGTTACGTACCTCTGGAAGCTCGAGCCAGTCCGACATGTTGTCCTCTGGGAAGATGACCATCTTGCACCCGGCGCGCCTAGCAGCCACCGTCTTCTCGCGGAGCCCACCAATCCGGAGGACCTTGCCGGTGAGCGTCAGCTCACCCGTCATGGCGATGGTGGGGTCAACGGGCGTCTCCAGCGCGAGCGACAGCAGCGAGGTGGTCATGGTGATGCCGGCCGACGGCCCGTCCTTCTGCACGGCGCCCTCGGGAACATGCACGTGGATCTTGGCCTTGTCGAAGAAGCGGTTCTCGGGGAACTCCTTGGCCATGATGGACTTGGCGAATGAGTAGGCAATGGCCGACGACTCCTTCATGACCGTCTTGAGGTTGCCTGTAATCTCGATCGACGGCCGGCTGCTCTTTGTCAAGACCGACTGCAGGATGGACTCCACGTACATGGCCGTGCCGCCCATCTGCGTCCACGCCAGCCCCATTGTCACACCGGGCGGCGTAACATCGTACAGCCTATCGGAAGTGAAGACCGGTGGGCCCACGTAGTCCTTGAGGTTCTCCTTGTCGATGACAACGTGCACCGAGTCGGGAATCTTGAGGGCGACACGAGGTGTCTCGGTTGCCTCGGTTGCTTCGGTTTTCTTTTCTGCGTCCTTGGCCGCCTCAGGTTCCGCGCCGTCCTTGTCCTTTGGAGCTGTCTCCTTTTGAGCCTCCAAGGCTGCCTTGCCCTCGTCGGTCAGCGCTTCCGACTCCGGCAGCACCTCCTCCCCAAGGTCTTGGACAATCTTCAACGCCGACTTGCGGTACACCTTTTCAATCTGCTTCTTGAGATTTCGCACGCCCGACTCGCGGCAGTACGACTTGATCAACTCCGCGATCGCCTCCTCAGTGAGCTTCACATCGGCGCCCTTGAGGCCGGCGAGGTCTTGGGCCTGGGGGGCAAGGTACCGCTCGGCAATGGCCATCTTCTCGTCCGCGACGTAACCCGAAAGCCGGATGACTTCCATGCGATCGAGGAGGGGACGGGGGATCGTGTCAGTGAGGTTGGCCGTGCAGACGAACAGGACCTTGGAGAGATCGACGGGAACGTCCATGTAGTGGTCCAGGAAAGAACTATTTTGCTCTGGGTCGAGGAGTTCGAGAAGGGCGGAAGAAGGATCTCCCTGGTAACCCCGGCCAATTTTGTCGATTTCATCAATCAGGATCAGGGGATTTTCGGTCTTGCACTTCTTGAGGGCTTGGATGACGCGACCCGGCAGGGCTCCGACATAGGTTCGCCTATGTCCCTTGATTTCGGCAACATCTGTCAGACCGCCGACGCTAAATCGGTAGTATTGGCGGTTGAGGGCGCGCGCAATCGACTTGCCGATGCTCGTCTTGCCCACGCCAGGGGGGCCGACAAAGCACAGGATCTTGCCCTCGACGGTGCCACGGAGCTTTCCGACAGCGATGAACTCCAGGATGCGGTCCTTGACATCCTTGAGACCGTAATGGTCCTCGTCGAGGACCTTCATGGCGTTTTGAATGCCGAAGTTCTCAGGACTCCTCTGGCCCCAGGGGATCTGGGTCAGCCAATCCAGGTAGTTCCGCGTCACGTTAAACTCGGACGCGGCCGGCTCCAGATGTGCCAGCTTATTGAGCTCCTCGTCGAATACCTTGCGCACAGCCTCGGGCATGGCGAGCTTGTCGGCCTTTTCCTTGAACCGCTCCACCAGCTTGTCCTTGCCGTCAGACTCTATCCCGAGCTCGCGCCGGATGCCCTTCATCTGCTCCATGAGCCAGTACTCGCGCTGGCGCTTGGTAATCTTACTCTCCACATCCTTGGTAATCTTGGACTGGAGCTGCGCGTTGACGTGCTCCTTCTTGAGCACCAAAAGGGCTTTGTGCATGCGCTCCTCCACGTTCAGGCTAGACAGCACCTCCTGAAGCTCGGCTGGCTCACCGGCCGAGACGGCGGCGGCAAAGTCGGCAAGCTTCTCCGGCTCGGACATGACGTTTCCAGTCGACTGGCTCATCGAGAAAGTCGATATCTGGTCTCGGAAAAGGCTGTTCATACTAGCGACCTCCTTAAAGACATTCACAATTTCGTTTGTGACCGCGCGGATCACCTGGCTCTTGGGATCGTATGGCTCCTCGGTCAGGTTCTCGACGTTGACCAGGCTGACGGGGTACTTTCTCAGGAAGGATGTGGGATCGTACTGCTTCTGCGCGGCGTCTGGCTTAGGGGCGACAGCACTCTCCTCGAAGCTAGCCACCACATCCCCCTTGGGCGGGGCCTCCTCGGTCGGCTTGGGGATCGGCTCAGGGACCGCTTCTCCCTCGGTCGGTGTCTTTGGTGGTTCAGCGGCGGCTCCGGGAGGGATCAACTGCGACAGTCGGATCCTGCGATGCGGATAGAGAATCGCGGTTAGACTGGTTCCCTCGCCGGCTGCGCCGCTCCGGGGAAAAGCGCTAGTAATCTGGGCGAACACACCGACGTCGTAGACGTCTTCGGGGTTTTGGATCACGTCGCCGTCGGCGTTCTCGTCCTTGAACAGGAATGCGCCGACATATGGTTGGCCGCGCTTGATCATCTCGGATATGGCGGCCGCCACGTTGGGGTCCGTAATGGTGATAGCCTTGTAGAAACCCGGGAACAGCGGTCGTCGCGCAATGGGGATCGCCATGACCTGCGGGTAGACCTCGGGGACGATTGGCTTCGACAGCGCCCTATCGCCAGACTTGCGCCCCCTCCTGCCTCCGTCGCCGGACCCGTCGCCCGAGGAACCCGAAGAGCCCGAAGAGGCACCTCCGGTAGCGCTCGCCTTCCCGTCCGGAGACTCCGGAGTCCCCTGACCCCCACTGCCGGCGGGCCCGTCCGCGCCGGTCGTCTTGGCCTCGGTCACATCCTTCTCGTTTGCTTCCGCCTTTTCAAGGTTCGCCTTTTTTTCCTCTTCCGAGAGCGGCTCGATGCCGTCGAAGAAGCCCTTTCCGTCAGACTTCTTGCCGAGGGCCGGGAAGGTCGAGAAGCTCGAAAGAGCGGGCAGGTGATGACTCCTCGCTCGGTGGAGGCGGGGTGTGGCATGTGAGCTCGAGGGGGCCGGGGCGCGAACAGAGGAGAGGATGCTGAGGTTACGCGATCGAGTTGAAAAGGCGACGGGGACTCGAGGAGCTGGTATCCGCGGAATCCGCTGTCGTGAGAGCATCTTGGGCGCCGGGTATCTCGAGAGTTCGTGGGAGTGGAGTTTGGAGGAGCAAGGCGGAGGGAGCAGGTCGACGGCGGATGTTGAAATCGCAAAGGGGACGCGAAGCCGGTCGTGACAAATCACAGGTGGGGAAGCTGGGGGCAGAGGCTAATAGTATACACAGTAAAGAAACCGAAAGAAGACTCCAGGTCGTTATGCAAAGCGGGCCGCGGAGGAAAGCTGGGAGCCGGAGCTATGACCAGGAAGATGGGGTCGTCTGAATAATGCATCATCGAAGCGGGAGGCGAACGGGAGTTTTCATCCGACCTCTTAGGTAAGCGAGCTGGCGCCATCTCGCCAAGACCTTTCCATGCTGGACCCCTTTTTCCCCGCCTAAAGTTCAGTGGCCACAGCGGCTCACAGGGCTCTCTTCCCTCACGGCTCACAACCTCTGGCGGACACGTCCATCGGGGCCCGGTCCGGCTTGCAGTTGAGTGAATATATGCCCGTCACACGGACTTGCTCTCTCTGCATCTCCATATCAGCTGCTGCTCGAGATTGATTGAGAGATACTGCAGCGCTCTCTGAAACTTTCTGCCTCTGTTTAGCCTGTCCCATCGCTGCTGACTCGGACGAAGCATCTCCTTTTGTCCCCTCTATCGATAGATCAAACGAGTTGGCGTGCTCAAGTCGCTCGAGCAGGTTATAAAAGGGTTCTAAGCCCCCCGCAGATTCCTGGCATCACGAGATCACGACCTACGCTCTCGCCTTTCCTCCCCCACTGTCGACTTCAGCATCCTTTCGGGGGATATCCTTATTTATTGGACAGCCTTGCTCAAAAATCACACACCATGGCATCCAGCTCAAAATCAGACACCATCGCCTCGAGCCTGGGGAAACTCTCCATCGAGACCTCCTCGTCCAAAGATAAAGGCCCCCGCGCCGCCAAGGAGAAGCGCGCGCCTGTTGCCGACAGCTGGGAAGACGAAGACGTCAGCTCGGGATCCGAACCGGAGGACGACGACGACGACAACACCGCCGGGGCCCCCCGGGCAGACCAGGAGGCCCGATCCGGAACTTCGGCCCCACCACCTACGCCCATGACCTCAACGTACAACGACGCCGTGCTGTCGCAATCTATCCCTGGTTACGTCGCCCCCGGCGGTGCCCGTGAAGTCAAGCGGCCGGAAAAGACGGATGCCGTGGCGCGGCGGATGATTGCGAGCGCTCTCGGCGTCAAGGTTCCCAGGTTGACGGAGGACCAGAAGAAGTATGACCAGGCGGTGCGCGAAAAGGAGCGTCGTCGGCGGGCCGAGGAGAAGGAGCGGCTGAATAAGGAGGAGGAGGAGGCGCTGAAGGCGAAGCAGGCCGTCTGGGAGGACTGAAGGGGCGGGTACTGTGGTCGAGATGGGGTGTTCTCTTTGACGAAGTCATGAAATAGGTTTGGATAGGGCGGTGGTTCTCGTGGACTGGGAAAGCGAGGTTTGGGTATATTGATAGGATTAGTGGGTAGGATTCATGGTCTCATCCATACATATCCTTAGGTAGCGAAGGGCTTTCATAAACCAAATTGCCTTGTCATGTGGAATTTGTGGTCTCCGTGAACGTTCAACCATTCTTGGTCTGGGCCCTTGATTTCCTCGTTTTCCTCGGGAGCAAATGCTTGCCATTAAACGTCAAAACACAATCCGCGCCTTCGCCAGACATAGAATACCGCAACCCCACGCCCATCCCCACCAGCCCCTGTTCCTCAGCCTGCCTGTTCCAGAGCATCTGGCTAATCCGCCCCGTCCTGTCGCAAGCGATGAACCCAATAGGAACCCGACTGTGTAAGATGCCCTCCACGATGCCTTTGCTCGCCACCCGATCGGCCACGAGAAAGCCCAAAGCACCTGGCCCCCTCCAGCCAGCCGGCGCACTCAGGACCGTGCCCTCGAGCTCCCGAACGAGGCTCGGCCCGGTAGCCTTGGAGACCTTGCATTGGAGAACCACCCGCAGCGGCGAGTCGGGTGATGAGGGGACCGTCCACGTTCCGAGGAGGTCGATTCCGCGGTCTGACTTGCCGCCCAACCTGCGAAGGTCGAAGCCGAGAGCAGAGAGAGCGGAAGCAACCGTGTACTCGAAGTGGGTGCCGACATAGGTGGTAGAGGCGGGATCAAGGCCGGAGCGCTCTGCGTCGGCGATGAAGGAGGCTAAGTCGTTGTGGTTCGTTGTGGGGGGTTCGGGATATATCAGTTTGCTTTGGGTTCGTTGGGGAGTTGAGACTTGGTTGTTTTCGGCTTGATCATTTTCGACTTGGTCGTTGGACTTGGAACTCAAGGCCCTTTTGCTCTGGCTGAACCGTTGAGTTGTGCCGGCGACCCTGAATGTGGTCCAAGTACGAAAAACTGCTCGCATTTTAGGTGTATTGGTCTGCGTGTTCGGTAGTATATATCGATTCTGAAAGATTTGACCGAATCTGTTGCCTACAAAAAACCCATGGAGGAGTTCATGTGAAAAAGGAGAGCATGAAAACACCCAGGGTCAAGTTCCAGGGGGTTGCTTGGCCCAAGCTTCCATCCACCAGGCCCCTGCCGAGTCGCTCTTATCTCCGCGCTCGATTCATCCTCGGCATCGTCCGTCGCGTCCCCTCTGCCACATACATCACCAACCGCGCCCGAGCCGACACGATCCGCAGCACCACCAAAATGTCAGACCGCCTAACTCAATTACAAGAGGCAGCCGACGAGGTATACCCCAGCGCCCCGCCCCCCGATCACGCCCCAAACAGCTAACCCCCCGCCCCCAGCTCGCCAACCAATTCATCGCCTGCTTCTACTACCTCGAGCGCCGCCACGACCTCGAGCCCTTCGGACCGAACGACAAGATCCCCGACCTCAAGCCCGAGCAGCCCAAAGAAGGTAGGACCCACGCTCGCCCTCACGAAAACCAAGTTCGCTGACGCAGGCACCAGTCGACTCCCTCCCGCCCGATGTCTTCCAGGCGGGCATGGTCGAGCTCGCGCGCGACCTGATCCTCAAGGAGCAGCAGATGGAATACCTGATTTCGAATCTTCCAGGACTGGACAACAGCGAGCGCGAGCAGGAGCAGCTGATTAGGGATCTGGAGGAGGAGCTCAAGGCGGCGGAGGCGCAGCGGCTGGAGGCGGTTAAGGAGAAGCAGGAGGTGTTGGGGAAGTTGAATCAGGTGTTGCGGGGGGTTCGGAGGCACTGAGTGATGGGAGCTGGGGCTGGGAGAGGGTGTATTCTGGGATTTGGGACAGTGCTTTGGAAACTGGGGGAGGGGGTTGCATATTATGGGACATGGCGTTGGGTGGGAAAAACTAGGTTGATACCCATTGATTTTTGCTCCCTTTAATGCGGGTTTTTCATTTGGTATATTATTGGAACTACCTATGCAATGGCTTGCGGGACTGACCCCTCCAGTGCACGTGGTTGTATCTTGCTTCAGTCTTGTTGCTGTCTGAAAAACTGGGGAAAGATGGTCCGCAGCTCCAGCAGATCGGGTATCTGATACTTGGACGCTGGTGTCCTGGGAGCCTTCACTCCTTCTTCGACAAGATGAACCGTCGTCCACCCGAGCTCCTGGGAGGCCTTGCAGTTCAGATACGAGTCGTCTTCAGCAAACGTCAATCAACGGACAGCCCAAAAGGGAGAGGGACGAAGGCTTACCGACGAAGAAGCAATTTTCATACTTCTCGACACCCGCATCCTTCATCGCCTTGTGATACATGTCGGGGTGCGGCTTGCAGACCAGCGGCGTCTTGCTGTAGTCGCAGTATGTGATGCCCTCAAAGTACTCCTCAATCTCGAGGAGGCGGATCACGCGCTTGGCGTGGTTGACGTAGGCGTTGGTCAGGAGCCATGGCTTCACCTTGGTTGTATCAAGGTTGGCGAGCAGCCTCTTGAGCTCGGCCCGGGGTTTGATGATGGCGTCCAGAGGGAGGGCGTCGTCGACCTTGGCGTTGTACTCGAGGGGGTCTATTTGGTGATGGCGGACCAGACCCTCGATGGCGAGGCCGTAGTTCTGGTAGTACTCCTTGTGTAACCGCACGGCATCGTCCCAGGGGAGGGAGAGATGTGTGGCAAAGTACTTGTCGATGAGGTCGGCCATGAGGTCGTGGACCCGGGCATCTGGAGTGATGGGGTCTCAGACTGAGTTCTTTTCATGGAGAGATATTTGAAGCTCACTTTTCGGGTAGAGACAGTTGTCAATGTCACTGAATGGTCATCAGCCGCACAGTTCTTCAGGGGGATATCTCTTCATCAAGATAAGCTTACAAGAAGAAGACTGGTCTCGGAGGGGCAACCCCGTTTGTGCTCTCAGAATTAGTTTCCATGGCCGATATGTGGCAAGGTCAGACGTGATCGATGCTGGCAACTAAGGTTGTTGTTTTTTAGTAAATGGAATGGCAGTTTGGAAGTGGTTGCGCTTTGGAGTGGAGAAAAGGGGGGATTTCGGGAATTTCAATGACGGAGACACATTGGGCTTCATGGAGGTCCTCTACGGAATACTGCCCCTGTTGCGGGTGACTCAAGGTGCTGCGTTACTAGTCGACAACGAGGGCTTGTACAACTCTACTGACCAAGCAAATCAAGTTCCTGCAAGTCATGATTACAAACTCGCATTCTTGATATACACAGCTCGTTCTGTTCATGAAGCCAAAAGCGTTGACTCAGGCTAAGATGCTTCGTCGTGGGCAGGGTGGGGTGCGCCAGGCCTGTGCTCAGGCATTGATCTCAAAGGCTGGGCGCCCAGAAATTTGCTGGACCTGCAACTGCAACATCCCTTTCCAATTTCTGCGAGCTCAGCGATCATCGCCTCGACACGTCTGGCTTTGCAGACACGTCCTCAACAGCCCAATCGTATCGCGTCGACCGTATACTCTTGATCGCCGGAACTGCTGTATTATTCGACTCTCTTTTCCTTTTCACTTCGGATGTTTGCGTTGAGCTATTGAGTGGGAAGCCAACGCGAGAAATCACCGTCGCGTCGCACGGCGGATGATGGCTCAGGGAACAATGGCTGCGAATGGGGAGAGAGCCCAAGGGTCTTCTGCTTGGAACTCTATGCTCACTATCTCGACGACGCCCGCAGAGGCGCGCGAGGTTCAACAGTACGAGAAGCTTCTGCGCTTTCGGGATGATGTCGTCGGCGGCAATCATCCGCGCATCAAGCCCGCCCACAAACCGCCACCCCAAGCACCAACAGGGCCATCCCAGAAGACATCAAAGAAGCACCCGAGGGTGTCAAATGGAGGTCACAAGAGCGGAGCCAACGCGAGGGGGGTCCAGCCAAACCCGCGAATGCCTCTGGCCAACGCTTCGGCTAGTCTGCCCGGCCTGGGGACTCTGCCAGGTCCGTCGAGCCAGCCTCCGCGTGGTCCCAAGTCCGGAAGACCAGAGATCAACCCAGTTCTGCTGGAGAAATCACAAGACCTGATCAAGGCGGAGCTGCAGCTGCGTCGTCAGAGAATCGAGCGTGCCTTGAAGGAGGACTTTGAGAAGTCGCGCAGCTCGCAGAGACTGCCGGCGTCGGAGCAGGTTCCTGACTTCGATATTGCCAGCTTCATGGACAGAGCGATGAACCTGGCCAAGGGCAAATCGGTTCAGTCCGCTGATGATACAGCTGCTAACGGTTCAGCGTCGCATGACGACTCGTTTGACGACAACACGTTCTACTCGAGCCAGCACGATACGCCCACATCCACCTGCGTCGCCCGCGTTGCCAACGAATCCGAAAACGAAGAGATGCGAGACGGCTCGCCCTATGAACCCGCGCTTGACCCCGTCCCTTCGATGCCGACCGGGCAGGTCGCTTCCACCACCATGCCTCCCTCCCAGCCGCAGGCCTTGCGTGCCCTCCTCCAGCACAGTCTAGGAACAAGCACCCAGATGTCCAGCGCTGTCCCATCTCAACCTGCGAATATGGCGTTGCCCGGCTTCTCGAGCTCGACGACCAGCTCCGACCGCCCGTTTGGCAACCCTCGGCTCGGCAACATGAGCTCCCATACAAGTGGCACTGGGAGCAGGTCCGATGGCTCGGGGAATACAGGCAGGGAGCAGGCCGATCGACGGGATCTCGCCAGGGTCAACGAGCGGCTTGTCGGCCATGCCCTTAGCCGCCGCGAGTCCCCAGTCGTTCGATCTCACGACCTCTCCCCCATTGCGCCCCAGCCAGCTCATGTTTCCCCGCTTGCGTTTGCTCACCAACATGGCATGGTCCGCTCAGATTTGGAGGCCCAGCGTGGGACCCCTGCACAGGTCGCGGCTCTCAGGAAACAACACTCTACTGGGACGAGCCCAGAGAGCTCTCCCCAAGGCAGCACGGCGGCTGGCAAGAAGCAGAAGAAGAAGAAGAGAAAGGCAGATAAACTGGTTGCGGAGACGACGGTGGGAGGAAGAGCGGGGGCGCCGGGCTCGCCAGTCATTAAGCCTGAGCCACGCTCCGTGTCCCCCATCCTGGCCCCCTCCTACACCCGTCCCAACAAACGCCAGCGGCAGTCGCCGCCGCAGCGGACTCAGTCGGGCTTTGGTGGCTCTTACAATGGTCAGCCCATCTCAGTGGAGGATGGCTACCAAGACCGGTATCAGCCGAGACCTCAGAGGGAAGAGCGAGTTGTTGGCTACGAACGGATGGATGAATCTGGCCGTCTCCAAGTCGAGCCGGTCATCATTCCCTCGCCTAGGTACGAGAGAGCATACTACGACGAACCAAGATCGATGGCGGGCGCTCGTCAGGTCATCCTAGACTCTCCGCAGGGCTATTCGCCACGCTATGCCACGCAGGATGTTCGCGAGATCCGACCGGTACACTCCCTCGACTCACCCCATGGGGAAGTTTCTCAGTATTACCAACGGGTGGCCCCGTCATCGAGGGTTGACCCTCGCCCGGCAGCCTATCGCGGTCGATCCCAATCGCCCGTCGCATATGAACGAGGTGCCTCGATGATGCCGCCTCCTCGAGCCTTGCCGACCCGGATCATCATGGACGAGTTTGGGCGTGAATACTATGAGCCCGCTCGCCCAGCGGCCATCTTGAGAGAAGCCCCCGCCCCCGAGTACAGAGCCGTTGATCGCGAGCGCGGCTACGAGCGCCCAGCCCCTCGCGAACTCTCCCGTAGGCCGGGTGTGTACGAGGAAGATGGCGTGCTGTACCGGCCGGCCTCACCAGGGTACCAGAGACGGGTTGTGACGCAGCCCGAGCTTATGTCTGAGCATCGTGTCCTCAGAGATGGTCTACCGATGGCGCCCCCTCTTGGCGAGTACATGCCGTCCCGGGCTCGCCTGGATGGCCGTGCGGCGGGCGAGTCGCCTCTCGAGTACATGGGCAGACCCGCAAGCACACACCCGACAGCAGGCGGGCCACTATACGACAATCGCCCTGGATACGAGAGGAGGGGTGCCGAAGAGCCGCTCTACCTCACCGTCAGACCAACCAGCGTCCGCCCCCCCGAGCCCATCCGCTACGAAATCCCTGTTGGCTACGAGCACCGGGTCGGCGATGGCTTCGCCCTGGCGCGCTCGGCAAGCGTCCGGCCCGTCGAGACGATCCGGTATGAGGGCGCCATGGAATACGGACAGCGCGTTGGTTCTGTCAGGCCCGAGTTTCCGGCACGAGAGTACGCCGCGAGCGTTCATCCTGACATGCGACGGGAGGCGATGCAGCCGCCTCCTCCGGGAGGTCGTGGCTACAGCGTGGTTCCTGGCGGGGAGATGGCGCCTCAGGGCAATCGTCGGGATTTTGGACCGCCACAGGGTGCCAGGTACCACGGCCAGCAGCCGCAGGGTGGGGACGACGATGTCGTCTTTCTGGACCAGGGTCCTGTTAACCTCTACCGATAGGTATTGAGGAGGAATCAGGGTCCCGTGGGGCCCCGCAGATAGGCACGGGGAGGACACGAGATGTTGTTGTCAGTAGCGAGCGAGGTGTAGTTGGAGTGGGGGAACCGCAGAATTGTGTTGGCAGCAGAGAGGATGGCTTGTTCATCGATAGATATGGGATGGGTTTGCTCCCAGTGTAGGACCGGACACAGCGTAGTATAACAAATGTTTCCTTTGTACGTGACTGATTTTAGAGGTTTTCTTATTCGGGGACTCGGTTCACATGTGCTGGATATGCAACTTGGTGATCGACATGGGTACCTGGGAGACAGATGTCACCAGCCCGTCCGTCCTGGTCTAGAGTCTAGAAATGGCGTCAAGCTTCCACGTCCCCGCACTGGGGGAGATTGTCCGGGGAAATCGCCCCCGCAATCATCATGGGGACGGTGGGTGATCCGAGATTCCGAGGTGTCAACTTTGTAAAAGTGAGGGGGGCGAGGGGGCTTACAGCTCATCACCGAAGCTACGTCGAAGCGCAGCTTGCCATGCACCATGACCCAAGCCGCAGAGGGAAAAACGCAAGAAGGATGGATCATGACCATTTACCTCACCGGACATGGGACGCGTCTCCAACGCGCGAGAGAGATACTCGTTTTTTTCTTGTTATGGAACAGATATGTTGCAGGCCGGGAGCTGGTAAATTCCTCCCGCGGCTGATGAGAGAGCAACCTCGCATCCATCCCGCCCGTCTCCTCCCCGCCCTTCCCGTCCCGGAAACGAGGTAGGTGGTGGGGGTCCGGGGAAGGGCCCCCGGAGTGGGGCTTCAAAATTCAGGTATTCAGCACCGCGTACGCAGTACTTTCATGCAGCTTACAGGTTGGTGTTTTCACCGAGACATTGTCGTCGAGGTTTGGGATTCTGTCATGTGGTTGTTGTGTGTGGGGTGGAAGAGGTCAGGCCAGGTTTATGTGCTGTAGGCAGGTTTCGCCGTGGTGGACTTCCTCATGAGCTCTGTAACCTACACAGTACAGAGTGGATTTCCTCGGTATAGGGACTAGATGATGGGTTGAAGGAGGAGGGCTTTGTTTGTAGCGCCTCCCCACTCTGTGAGGTGACCTGAAGCTTGGGCAGAGATGGAGTGTCATCTCAGAGATATGCGACCAGCAAAGCCTCTCGAGTTCCATGCCATAGTCGTGCTGGTAGTGGCATGTCATGTCGAGGTTGGACACGAGCTCCGGGCGCCTCGATATGCATTCATTCCAGCATTGTGTACCGCCCGGAGCGATCGTTGAATCTGCCAAGATAGGTGTCGTCTCGAGCTCTTTGCTTGATATAGTGATAGATTACGAGGCCACATCAACAATGGAATTGCCCCTCTTGTCCTCGACGCCTCGGACATGCAGATGGTGTTCTTTGAGGTACATCTCGCAGTGGTCGTGGCTCTGCGGCAACAGCTTGTGTCCCTGTTGGACTGGGGTCTGGCTTCCGGGACTGAATCACTCTGCGGTGATGTCGATGCACTTGCAAGCTGTGCGGGTTCGTTGTTATGGAGCATCAAGAGTCAGGACACCCCAAAACCTACACAGTTGTCGTCGGCTCGTGCAGAGCGCTTGCCCCAATGCCCTGGATCTGTGGACAGGTACCCCGTCACCAGACTTCGCGGCCCCGGTACCTGCACCAGAACCCCCTCACCCGCCCCCAAGCGCAACCCGACCCTGCGCTGGGATTGGCTGACGTCTCACGTCCAGGTTTCCCTCGCAGGCCCCGGAGTGGCAGGCTTGGCCCTCAATCAGCACGGGCCACAGCTCTCCCACTTGGCAACATCTCCACTCTTCTCACGACGGCCCTCAGCTTGCATCCTTCCCTTTCCCATCTTCCCCTCCCTCTCGCCAAAAGGACAAGAGCACGGTCAGCGTCTTCCCCCCCTCCCCTTTCTTTCCTGAATGCCTCTTTGAGATACCCTTTTTTTCTTCCTGTCTTTCACCCCCCCAAGTCATCCGGAGGCTCCAACCTCCCGAGCCGCCCGCGCGAATTCCCCCATCCCCATCCTCGTCCTGTCCTCGGTCTCCGTCTCCGACAGTCCCTCCGAGCCTCCCTTGCGATTGCGCTCCCCGCCATCCGCTCCCCGTCTCTGGCACCCAGTCTGTCTCGTCCACCATGAACAAGTTAGCCAACATGCGTCACTGGCCCGAGAGGATGAGTCCCAATTTTGGCATGTCGAGGTCAAATATGGGCATGCCCGTCGGCAATCCTCACGCAAAGGTCACACCACAGGGAGCGCCGCCCGTCTCGGCCCCCCATGTCTCCGACGGCCCCATACACTACGCCTTCAACGTGCCGTTTGCCTCCGAGCTTGCCGGCCCCGACACCGAAGACATCCTCTACGCCAGCCCCGATGGTGTCATGCGGTGGACACACCCCGAAGATGTCCCCGATGACGTCCCCGTGCACGAGCTCCCCGTCCACGCCCAGAACCTGGCCAACCTCCGCGCCTTTTGCACCGACATCACGCAACGCCCGACGCTGGCCATCGAGGCCACCGTCATCTGCGAGACCCCCTCCAAGCTCCAGGGCATGGTCACCACCGTGTGCCTCTCGGGCACCGCCGACCTGGTCTACAAGACACGCGAGAAGATTCTCAACGACACCCCCCTGTCGCTGGTGAATCCCCCCCCACGCCCTGTGGTATCTTTCTCAAGCTAACCGCCGTGACCACGCAGCGCTGCACGACCGTTGATGTCGAGGGGCAGTTGGTGGCTGATCTCAACGAGGGAGTGCTGCGCAAGGGCACGACTGACTACCTTGACGATACCGCGGCCCTGTGCGGCGTCGACATTTTCCTCCTCGGCCCCAAGCTGACCCCCATGCCCGATGGACTGAACGGGGATGTGGAGATCCGGAGAGACCAGCGATGGAGAGTCGCCATCTACGGTGACATCATGTCTTCGGAGCACGCCAAGACCCGTGTCCTCATCCACATTGATCGCCTCGTACGAGATCCCCTATCCGTCTGCGCGCTGGACGTGTCCGAATGCTGACAATTGCCTAGCTTGGAAGAATTGTCGACAGCCAGTCGATCGAATTCACGCTCCACCAGCTCGTGTGCGGCCGCAATCGCAAAAACATTAAGCTGATCGAATCGACGACCAACACGGCCATCTACTTTCCGCCCCCCTTCTCTTCGGCATTCCGCTACTGTCCACAACCAGCCCAACGTCGTGACCCCAACATGATCTACATCACCGGCGAGACGCCCCAGGCGATCGAGCAGGCCAAGTTCCGCCTCCACGAGACGTTGCTCCGCATTCGACTCTTTGTCAAGGACGTCCAAGTGCCGTCGGCAAAGATTGACAGCATTCTGCTCAGCCGGATGGACAAGGTCCGGAAGATTGTCGAGGCCAACGGGACCTTCATTCACTTCCCGCCGCTTGCGTCCCGGAACGAGTTAATTCGCGTCCAGGGACTCGAAAACCTGCACGTGGAGCGCACTGTTCGAGAGCTCATGACCCTGGTAGGTCCCATCTCCGCACCCTGTTCAGGGCGAGTTACTGACTGCATCCAAGGTCGGACAATTCTACACTGCCACTTGGTGGATCACGCAGCCCGACAGTCGCCCCCTGCCGAGCCTGGCCGAGACCCAGAAGATGCTCACCGACATCTGCGCCAAGTCGGAGGCCGACGTGGCTTTTGACAAGCTCACTTTCACCGTGACGGGTTCGGACGACGCTGTCAAGAACGCCCTGGCCGTCATTTCGCAGACCACTCTTGTGGCCCATTCGCAGTACCAGATTCGTGTTAAGATTGAGCTTGCCAATGAGCACAAGGAATTCGTCAGCGGAAAGAAGAATGGCAAGGTCAACAAAATCATGGGGCAGAGCAGCGTCCAGATCATGTTTGACAACTTTGGCGAGTACAACTTCAACATAGAGGTTCAGGGTATGAGCTTCGATTCGTTGAAGCAGGGCCTGAGCTTGGTCGAACAGGAGATGCCGGCCTCGATCTCCTTCCATGTCCCGGATCAGTACCACAAGCGCATCATCGGCATCGGTGGCCAACACATTCAGCGGATCATGAAGAAGCACTCGGTCTTCGTCAAGTTTTCCAACGCCATGGACCGAGGAGGCATGGGCCGAGAAGACGATGATAGCCGGGTGGACAATGTCATCTGCCGGACCCCCGCCCGAAATGCCCAGAACCTCGAGCTCGTCAAGACCGAGATTCTGGAGATGGTTGACCGTGTGGTAAGACGATCTTGCTTGTCAGAAAATATCTTGACTGGTGGCTAACGTTGCGGGAAAAGGACTCGGAGTTCACCTCTCAAATCGTCAAAGTCGATCGCCTCTATCACCGCCAGCTCCTTGCCCGCCTCGCCGACCTTGAAGATCTGGAGAAGAAATGGAACTGCAAGATTGTGTTCCCCAGCACCGAACAGGCGAGTGATGAGGTAACCGTCACAGGCCCGCAGTGGCAGGTGCCTCTTTGTGTCGATGAGTTCTTGGTATGTATCATCACTGGGTATTTTTGATAGTGGCGCTAATCCTCCTCCTAGGGCAAGGTACCGGACCGGTACGAGATGGTCCTCGAGCGGGCCCCGAGCCTGATCAAGTTTCTCGAATCGACCGAGTTTGTCCACAACATCAAGCCCAAGTTGAAGAGCCAGTACGAAGTCGAGCTCACTGTCCGCGAGAACACGGAGGATATGACGGAGGATGGAAGTCCCACCGTCACCCTCCTGTGGGAGTTCACTCAGAACAACGCTGGTGGTCTGCGCGATGCCATGGACTTCCTGCAAACCCACTTTGCGACGGCCCAGCTCGAGCCTGTGGTCATCAAGGGTGCCATCCCCCGCCCCAAGTCGGACACGTTTGAAACGTCTCTGCAATTTTTCGACTCTAAGCTACTTCAGCATGCCCCGGTCCAAGTGGCAGTGGACTCTCCCACCAAGCCCAACTTTGGCGACGAGGTCGCCCGCGAGCGCGTCACCCTCTTTGAGCGGCTCCGCAAGCCCGGCAGCATGTCATCGATCTTGTCGTCTCTGGATAGAAGAAAGAACAGCTCGCACTCCACGACGTCCTTCTTCAAGGGCTCCAGCAACGTTTCCAAGTCGTCTCTGATATCGATCGAGTCGACCCGAAGCTTCAACGCTGACCGTAGCCCCTGGCACGACAGCGGCGTGAACCTCCCCGAGGATGAGAATCCCTGGGCGCCGCAGCGTCCATACTCCGGCAGCGAGAAGCTTGCGGTTCCGCACGCAGGCGACATCACGCCGCGCCACGCCGCTCGACAGTCCGCTGATAGCGGACGCCCCTCCACTTCTCATTCTACCAATTCTGGATACCCCGGTCCTCTCTCTGGACCATTTCGTTAGATTCTCGTCTCTCTGTTTCAAAAGATTTAGACCCACGGATCGTGTTTATCCTTGCGAGGACAAGAAATACCCTGCGGCTGGATATACCCTGGCGTAAAAATACCCTGGCAGTTTGCTGCTCTGCATCGGGCTGGTTTTCAACGTTTTTTCGAGTTCTGCTTTTTCTGCTTTTTCTTTTCCTTTTCCGCGAGGGTTTTCGGTTTTCCTTTTATGACGACCGGCAAACGATTCACGCGGTACCTTGATTTCTCTCTGCTCCGCGGACGGAGCTTCCCTGATGGTCTCGACGATGCGACGTCCGCCCCTTTGCGGGCTGGTTGTCTTGCGACGTCAGGGCTGGGGAATGCGGAAAATGGATATCCCGTCGTTTTCAAGAGCCGGAGTCTCGACGCTAGGATGATTGCCCGGGGGGCAGCAGTTTTATACCCATGGGCAATGGCGATGGCTGGGAGATGGCGAGCGGTGGAAGAGGTAGTGTGTGCCAGCGAGATGGCAAGGGGGTGGTGGTGTGCGTTGGCTTCTTCGCCGCGTCAAGCGGATCAACTCACTATCATTTATATCAGGGCAATTCGGAACAGTTCCTCGACAAATCCCGGGACCCGGATGGAGGAATTGCCCCAGCGAAGACGAGGATCAAGGCATATCAAACAAAAGCTTAGGGGTGTGGAAGGATGGTGTTTTGGGGAAAAGGGGGTCGGGACAAGGACGAGAAACGGGGTGGGGGAGATACGGGACGGTTGATGAGATCTCGTGGACATGAGGAGATTTCTTCTTCCTCTCTTGGGCGCGTCGATGGGGCCGACTGGTTTGATCGAAGCGAAGCTGGACAGGTAACCCCGTCCCCTCGTGGAGATCCAGCCAAAGGGTAGACCATCTTTTTGGCGGCGTGTGTGTGTGCGGATAGGAACGTCTAGGTTGCAAGGACAGCACAAGTGATACCCAGCGTTGTTGCTTCAACGAGCGAGAGAAGAAAACCCCTCACCCCATATATGGGTCAGCTTTGCGTGGTTTTGTGTGTGTGTCATGGTTGGGCGCGCTAAAGGTTGTATGCGATACCAGAAATTGACCTTTTTTTTTATATGTAGGATATCGGGGTATCAGATCTCTTCATGTCGTCGTCGTCCTATCCATAGTATACCGCAAAGCCAGAGACTACGCTTCCTCCCCAACGCTCGAGTCTTGTCCCCGAGCAAAGGGGAGAAGCGGACGCGGGGCAGCTGCACCCCCTGCCCGGCCCGGCCCCTTTTCCCCACGCCCCTCATGTCAACACACACACAGCCGCCGCCGTCCAAACGCCCCGTCATTTCATCCCTACACAGACACCACACATCCACAACACTTACAAACCCACCAACTCTTTTTCACGAGCCCCCCTCCCCCTCCTCCCTCAACCCCGCATACTCAGTCCCCTGATTCGCCGTACTCAGCCTAGCACAAAGACTCAGCAACACCACCGTCTCGGTCGCGGCGTAGTGGTTCAGCGCATCCAACAAAATCTGCAGGTGCCGGCTAAAGTTGCTCTCCCACTTGCGGATGACGTCGAACAGCTCGGCGACGCGGGCGGCCTCGTCTTTCTCCCCGGTGTCCTTGGAGGCGTCTCCTCCGAGGTGGGAGGTATCGCCGGAGGAGGAGGACTTTTGGGAGCGCACGGCTTGGAATTGCCGCCACTGGTCGTCTGTCATGGAGGGCGGCTTGGTGGTGCCCGAGAGGTCGGGGTCGGCTTTTTCGAGCTCGCGCGAGAGCCAGTTGGTGTAGGTGGCGAAGATGGTGCAGGTTTGCATTAGTTTGGAGTGGATCTGTTGGGGGGTGGTGGTTAGTTTTGGGGCTTTGGGGTCTGAGGATTGGGAGGGGGACATACGCGGAGAAGCTTGCTGTTGGTGAGCATGCACTCCTTGAGGCACGTGTCGAGAAAGTCGACGTGGTCCTGCATCAGCTCGTCGACGGTGCGCGTGAGGCCCTTGGCGCCGCCGCCGCCGGGCTTGCCCGTGGCCGCGCCGGGGGCCGCGTCCTGCCCGGCCTCGCGCTCGCGCAGCCGCGCCATGAGGCTCTGCCAGTTGGGCTCGATGACCTCGGCCGTGCAAAAGTAGAGGAGCTGCTGCACGAAGACGAGAATGCGCGCGCGCAGCGTCCAGACCCGGCGCTTCCAGATCTCGAGGTTGCGCGACGACGACTTGTGCGCCCACACGAAGCCGCGCGTGTGCGTCTGCCAGGTGGTCGAGAGCTGGGACTCGAGGTAGCGGAGGGAAAGGAGGTAGCGGAAGAGGGCTTGGTAGCGCCAGACGGTCTTGCGGCTGACGACGAGTGAGACGGGGAAGGGCACGGCGTAGTCGAGCTGGAGCGAGGTGAAGCCGCTGGCGTTCTTGTCGTTGTCGACGGGCTGGTTGGCCGTCAGGGGCTGGAGGGACTCGCCCTGCTCGATGCCGGTGATGTTGACGACACGCTGGAGGGACTTGGTCAGGGTGATCTCGTTCATCTCGACCTTGACGTCCTCCTTGAAGGGGTCGAGAGCGACGATGCTGCCGGGCTGGCGGAGGACAAGATCCAGGAGAGACTGGAGCTTTCCGGTGTTGACGGATTTGACGGGCTTTCGCAGCTCCGAGGATCCCAGCTCGAGGAAGTAGGAGAAGTAGTCGGAGGGGTCGAGGAAGAAGTAGTGTTTGAGGGAGCGCAGCCTTGCCGGCAAGGCGTGGGTCGTGAGGAGGAGTTGCATCAGCGACTCATTGGCATGGGCGTAAGCGTTGTTGACGTTGTCGAGGAAGCGGTTGTCATCGAACGATATGGGTACGTCCTTGACCTGTAGACTCACGTCGACGCCGCCGCATTCCCTCACGACATTGAGATACTTGCCCGCGAGCAGTACCTTGTCTTTGACGCCTTCGAGCTGGGGAGGAACGTCGTGGTCGCGGATGGTATACCTCCTCTCCCAGTACTCGTCGGTGTAGTCCTGCTCTAGCCTCTCCCGCCGAATGCTGCGCTGTTCCCGGACCAGGAACTCGGCATGTGGGTCGTTGATGCCGCCATGATGCAGCCACTCGTTCAGCATGGCCATGTATGGGCGACTGGCATCACGCAAGAGAGAGGTGAGCAACGCTCTCGCTGCGGGATCTCCCGACATGGACTCGAGTCTCTTCGTTATTAACCCGAGAACAACGCCTCCCTTGCAGATCTTTTTCCCCGTCATGTTCCCGGGCACGAGGTCGCCGCCCTCCCTCAGCTGCTCGAGGATGTGATCGAAATCGTCGCCGCTATCGCTCGATTCGTCTGTCTCGTCGTCTAGGAGAGCGTTCCGTTTGAGCAACTCATGCGCCAGGGCATAGACCTGCTGCATCATGTGGCTCGTGGGAAGGATGTGGACGTTGAGGACGTGCAAGGTGAATGTGTCGTTGGTGAGGAACTGGGTCTCGAGCTGGGCGATCATAACGAGGTAGTCCTGCAGGAGCTTTCGGATGGAAGCACACAGTGCGTGGTTGACAGAACCAAACTCTTGTCGGCTCTGGACGTCAACAAAGGTCTCGAGGGCCGAGTAGTGGGTGGCCATCCGCAACATGGACTGGGTGAGGTCTTGGAGACTGGGATCCAGCCCCCCTAGGATGCGCCACGACGGACCCGACAGCCGCTCGCGCTCCTCGTAGGGATTGTAGCCTTTTGCGAACCGAATATATTGCCCCTCGAAGCCCATGAACACGAAGAGCAGATCTTCCAGTATCACGGCCTCCTGTGCCTCGAGGGACAGCTCATGTAGTGGCTTGGGCTGCAAGGCCAGGGGAGCCGACGAGGCCAATGGCGGTATGGATATTCGAGAGGCGAGCGGCGCCGTCGTGTGCGGTTGGAGCGTTGCTTCGGGTTCCCATGGCGCCGGCGGGGGCTTCTCGACCTCCGGGGCGCGGGGCACATCTCTCGTCCTCGACTCGGTATGGCGATGCTTCACGGCGTCGGGCGCCCTCGCCCTCTCGTCCGGGGCGCTTCGTCGCACGGGACTCCTTGTCCTGGACACCAGCGTCTCCCTCGTCGTCACCTGGACCTTTTCGGTGCGCCGCTCGTCCACCACCCTACTGGTGGGACGGGGGTTGCCCGAGGCGGACCGCTTGTGGGAGGTGGATGCTGAGCTCTGCGTGTTGAAGCTGGGGTTCGGCGATACCCCCGATGACGCGCCCTGTCTCCAAGGGTCGCGCTCAGCCCTGGACTCGGCCCTGGGATCGGGGGCTGCTCGTTCTTGCGGTCGGCGACCTGTCTGGTCTGTGGTCGACATGCGGGAGCGCGAGGACGCGTTCGCCCTGTCGGTGCCGGCATTGGTTCTCGAAGACATGGTCGCCGTCTACATCTGGGATCCGGGGTCGTCGGCGGCCGCTGCGCGATCATCTGTCGTCGGTCGTGTTGCCTCGCAGTCGTCGGTCGGGAGAGGGGGGCGTAGGGTTCGAGGTGTTGGTGTTGGTGATGGTGATGGTGGGGTACCTTGTTCGTCCCAATCGCGGTGCTACCTGACCCAAAATTGTTAGAAGTGGGCGATTCCGTGCAGCGAGTCCCCCCAGACGCGTGCACAGAACCCAGATCCGTCCCCTTTGAGCCTAGCGCCCCACACCACCCTCCCCCAGGGACGCCAAGCCAAGGCTGCTGTCGAGGTACGTAAACCGCTGGGAGCTGAGGCAAGCAGGCGCCTGGGCCAACCAGCGACAGGGCTCAGAGGAGCTTCCCCAACCAACTCCAACTCCCGCCAGTTTGAGCTTGCACCTTGCGACTGCACACCCAACGACGACGACGAAGACGACGACAACACCCACGACCCTCGATCCCGAATTGGCCCCCGAGCTTCTGCTGCCAAGAACCCAGCAATTCCCACCGAAGCCGCCGTGCTCGACCGATCCCTCCACACCCCAGCTCCTCCATCAACACCGTCGACATGTTTGTTGCACGATCAGAATACGGCAAGTTACCCCTCTGCCCAACCTCGGTGCAAACTCCACGAGCCCCCCAGCTGACCAGATTGTCCCTCCAGACCGCGGGGTCAAGTACGTTTGAAGCCCTTCCCTGCCCGTCGAACCAAATCCCCCCCTCCTCCCCGAACGACGGCCGTCCAACCCCCCTCTCAGCACACCCGCTAACGCCCCCCACCAGCACCTTCTCCCCCGAAGGGCGCCTCTTCCAAGTCGAGTACTCCCTCGAAGCCATCAAGCACGGCAGCACGGCCATCGGCATCGCCACCTCGGAGGGCATCATCTTGGGCGTCGAGAAGCGCGTGACGTCGACGCTCCTCGAGGCGTCCTCCGTCGAGAAGATCGTCGAGATCGACCGCCACATCGGCTGCGCCATGTCCGGGCTGCAAGCCGACGCGCGGTCCATGTTTGAGCACGCGCGCGTCGAGTGCCAGAGCCACGCGTTCAACTACAACGAGCGGCTGCGCGTCGACAGCTGCACGCAGGCCATCTGCGACCTGGCGCTGCGGTTCGGCGAGAGCGTCGACGGCGAGGCCAGCCGCATGAGCCGCCCGTTTGGCGTGGCGCTGCTGATCGCCGGCTACGACGAGGACGGGCCCTCGCTCTACCACGCCGAGCCCTCGGGCACGTTTTACCGCTACGACGCAAAGGCTATTGGCAGCGGCAGCGAGGGCGCCCAGGCCGAGCTGCAGAATGAGTACCACAAGGTGCGTCCCTTTACGGTGGCTTGTTCGCCGGGTGTGCTGCTTACACGTTGACAACAGTCTCTCACCATCGCCGAGGCCGAGACGCTCGTGCTCAAGACTCTCAAGCAGGTCATGGAGGAGAAGCTTAATGCCAAGAACGTGCAGCTGGCGAGCGTCACCAAGGACCAGGGCTTCAGGATTTACACAGACGAGGAGATGTCTGCTGTCGTGGAAAGGCTTCCCGCCAACTAGAGAGCGCGGTTTTTGGTGTACTGCTGCATTTGTAGGTAGGCACGGAGAAACGGAGATACCATGACACTCTCAAAATCATTACAAGGGCCCCTTTTGATCCATAACACACTCTGTCAAGTCTAGGAAGAACAAGGTGACTTGTGAAGAAAGATGGCATTCATCAGCAGTCTCGTCCCCTTTCTTTCCAACAACGAGCGACAGACCAAATCCGATTCCCTTCTTGAAACTCCTCCCTCCTCCTCCCATTGCCTCCTTTTGTCTACCCAATTGCCACTCCACCAAACTCCCCCCAAACACAATAACATTACAAAATTAACCACCCCTACTCGGTAACAAGATCCAACTTATCCAGATCCTGCTCGACCCCCAGCAGCCCCAGCGCATAGTGCGCCTGCTCCGTGCGCGCCAGCACCAGGCGGTCCTCGTGGCCGCCCAGGTCCTGGATCCGCCTGTCGATGCGCCGCGGCTGCGTCCAGATCGAGTCCGGGCACAGCGGGCCCAGGTCGGGCGGCGTCGCGTACGGCGGCCCGCGCCCCAGCAGCGCCGCCTTGATCCACGCCGACTCGCACCCGTCGGCGATCTGCCGCGCCGACTGCCACCCCGTCAGCCGCGAGATGTGGTGCAGCCGCCGGACGAGCCAGTGCCTCTGGGCGGCCTCGCGGAACTGAGATGACGCGAAAATTGTCAGCGACGAGTGGAGGGAGAGGGAGAGAGAGGAAACGCACCTGCACCCCCGCGACGAACAAACAAAACCCAGCCTCGATACACGCCGCGCCAACCGACATGCTCACCGCCGCCTGGTTATTCAGATCCTCGCCCAGCCCCGCGGCGATGCGCCCAATCTCGCGCGCCCACGGCGCCGTCTGCGCGGCCTGCAGGCCCGCCGCCGCCATGGCCACGGGCGGCATGCTCGGCAGGCAGCGGTAGAGCACGATGAGGCCCATGTAAAAGTTCATCCAGATGCCGGCGATACTAAAGGTGCGGTAGGTCAGCGCAGGGCCGCCGAACGGCGTCGGCTCGCTGTCGGCGTCGTCGAGCGGGGCAAAGTCCGGGCCGAGGCGGTTCCTAAACACCTCAAAGGCCGTGCGGAGCGCGTCCCACTCGCGCGCGGCGGCGGCGGTGCTCTCGTCTAGGTTGTAGGCGGGGCCGTCGACGTTGTCCGAGTCGTCCGAGTCGTAGGCTGTGGTGGGGCCGGGGGAGGTCGGGGGCGGGCTGAAGCCCTTGGGGAGTTGGAATTTGCCGGTGGAGGGGAGGAGGCCGGGGAACATGGGGCCCATTGGGGGGGGGCCGGGAGGGCCGCTGGAGGGGCCGCCGGGTGGGGGGCCGCCGCTGTTGCCCGGAGGGGGCATGGCGCCGGGGGGTGGGCCGCCTCGGTTGTTGCGGGCGGCGGCCATGGCTTCGGCTTGGCGCGCTTTGCGCTTGCGCGCCATGTCGCGCGAGGCAAAGCTGACGAGGCGGCCCATGAGGAGCATGAGGTGGTCGAACGTGCCGTAGCTGGGAATGGGTCAGAGTGAGCGAGGGGGGGGAGGGGGGAGGCTGGGGCGGCACGTACACGGCATCTATCCTCCCGAACCGGGCTCTAGGCGCACACTGCGTCCAGTGAGGGTATTCCATACTGGGCATGGTCAGTTGACGCAGCTGAAACGGGCTGGGATCACTTACAACGGGCGGGTGCCGCCGAGGATGCTCTGGTACACGTCCATCTTGCAGAACCACCAGTACAGATCGCTCAGCGTCTCGTACGTCTCAATGTCGTTTTCGGTGTACTTGCGCTCCGACCTCGGCCGATCGTCGTCCTCGACGTGGCCCGACTCGGAGTAGCCGACATTCTGGCCCGTCAGCTGGAAGATGAGGTCCGTGTCTATCTCGTCGAGGTCCGCATCCACGGCGGCGTCGGCGTGCAGCGAGTAGCATGAGCCGTCGCAGTGGTGTTGGCTCTCGAGCTCCACCTGGCGCCGCCTCCTTTCCTTCTTGAGGGCGAGGATCTCGCGCGTCATTCTGCGGAGGGGAAGCTCTCTGATGATCGCCCGGGCGCCCCACATGTGCCGGCACCACTTCTCGTGGTCCGAGTTCCAAACTTCGTAGAAGCCGAGGAGGAGGGTGGCGGCGAGGGTGGCAGGTTGTGTTCGCTTCTGCGGGCTGGCATAGTTCTTGGCGACTCGGCGGAGGCAGAGGTGATAGTGCTTCATGGCGGCCGTCGGGGGCAGCCCCTGGCAGTTGGCCATCTGGAGGCTGCCGAGCGCGAGCATGGCCTGCATCAAGGCGGGGTGGCTGAAGGCGATGATGGGGAATACATCTGGAAGAGTAAAGAGTTAGTACCTGCCTCGTAAGCATGCCAACAGCATAGGCTTACAAGTCCAGATGTGTCGCCGCGCCTTGGGAACATGGCCACCGAGGAACATGGGGGAAGGGTCGAATGGGTGTCTCTCGTACAGAGACATGCTGGAGCCCGTCATGTTGACAAAGTACCAGAAGATGGCGGCGGTTTGGGGATCGTTCAGGGGCGAGTTGGCGGCCGAGGGCGTGTACGTCTGAAGGATGTTGTCCACGCGAGACGTGGAGAAGGACCTCATGGCCGTCCCGTGCGGGTCGAGAGAGCTCTCCATCCTCTTGGTGACGCGCATGCCGAGCTCGTTGGATTCGAGATGGGCAAGATGGACGTCGGGAAGCACCTCGTCGTCTGAGTCCCCCATGGATGCGTCGTCGTCCGACTGCCAGTACCCATCCTCGACGGGACTGTCCTGTCGACGCTCCCTCTTGATCTGCGCCGGACCCGCCCGGTGTCCCTGGGGCCTCGACATGCGGTACATGGGCGGAGGAGGGGATTCGGTATCTCTCTTGAAGGCGGAATTGAAGCCCTCGGGGCCAGCACCAAGACCGCGGAACTCCAAGGGCGAGTGCTGCTGTTGTTGAAAGGTGTGAGGGGCACCTAGCAAGGGGCTGGACACCATGGGCGGTTGGCTGTGGAGCGAATGGGGCGAGCTATACGACCCGGGACTCATGTCATGGCGATGGGGGCTCGCCAAGGGCGGTGCGTTCATGGGGCCCTGATAAGGGCTCCCAAACTGCAGAGGCATGGAGCCGGTGAAGTCGGCCAGGGGCGGCTTTGGCGCGATCATGGCGTGCGGACCCTGGGAGGCGGCGAGCTTGGCCTGGGCCGAGAGCTGAGCGTCGACGAGGGCATGCTGGGCCTGCTGGTGAGGGTGGTAGTACGAAGGTCCGTAGATGGACCCATTGGGGAAGGACCCCAGCGGCTCCTTGAAGGTGAGGCGCTGGTTGTATCCCTCACACTGCCTCTTGGACTTGATGCAGTTCCCGCAGGTGGGCTTGCCCTCATCGCACTTGATACGACGCTTGCGACAGGCTGCGAGACACCATCAGCCGACCGCGCCGAGTCTTGGACAAGCAAGCCCCCAAGGCCGAGGGGGTTGGGGTATTTTTGGGAGAAGACCCAACTTACTCAGACAGCCCGTCTTTGTCCGTTTTCTCACGGCCGACTTTTTGGACGGCGGGTTCCCCTGGCTGCCGCCGGCCGGAGGGGGCGAGGCGCATTCGGCCCCGTCGAAATCGAGGCCATACTCATGCGACTCCATCTCCATGACTGGCACCGGCTAGCTGCCCGGCGGGCGGGGGAGGAGACGGAGGATGGGGGTTGGGGGTTGGGGGTTGAGACTTGGGGGTAGGTTAGGGGGCTGAGTGACGGTGACGCTGGAGAGAGACTTTTGCGGGCGGCAGCGTCTGTCTACATGGCTGGCTGCCTGACTTGACTGACTGACTGACTGAGTGACTGAAGCTGGGACTGGAAGGGCGCCGGGGTGAGGTCCGGCGCTGGCTCGACGGGCAGCGGCTCAGAGATAAGGTGGTCTGTCTTGGATCCGCCAAGAGAGGGGACGGCGGTGCGTGACAAGAGACAGTCTGCTCAAACGTTGCACGGGGGAGGGGGGCGGCGGAGGACGAGGGCAGGGAGCCGTCATCTGTATATGTGTGTCCATCGGCGGACATCGACGGGGGTTGTGGAACGGTGGAACCAGATCGTGAGTGAGTGTCCAGCACCTGGGTGGTGACGGGACAGGGGGGTATGTTCTGAACGGCCCGGAGGGGGGGCGGCGCGGGTGGGCTTCCATTGTGCTGTTGCGGGTCTTGGACTCTTGGCCCCCAGCAGCCCCAGGGCCAGGCCCCAGGGGTAGGGTAACTTGGTAGGGGGGGTCCCTTCTGGAGACTGCCCGGCAGATGCACCACCATAAAACCACACTGCAACCATCACCACCAACACCACCACCACACGCATGGTGCACACTGCGCACTGCCTTAGTCCTGCACACAGGTGTACGGGGGGAAGCGCAGGACCGCCCGCCAAATGGGACCGGGAACCAGCCTGGCGAGCTGCAACACCATGTTGCAAGCGGCAGGTTGCGAGGGCGTGGAACCACGAGGGCTGCGGGCGCCGGGCTGTCAATGTCAGGGAGTCGGGCAACCCACAGGCACCGGGGCGATAGATGGGCCGCTTCCCTGCGACATGCGACCATTCCATAGGACCGTCACGAACCCTCTCGGTGCCGTCCCCACCGCATTCGCATTCGCCATCAGCCCTACTAGGTGCTGAGGTCGCAAGGGACGCGGACGGGGACGACGGGCGCGAGGTGTCGTCGGGCGCTGGGCCCGGCGTGACTTTCGGTGTGGAGGACGGCGGCACGAGGGCAGGCTGCTGCCGCTGATATTGCTCCGTCCCGCGATGCGTATTGGCCCGCCGCTGGGGGATCTGAGCATCTACTAACTCCTACGGCGACGACGCGCAGCGGCAAGAGGGAGGTCCGTGTTGGGCCATGCAGCACGTCGACCTTGGTCCGCCCAGCAGGGCCTCCACGAGGTGGAGATGGCGAGGGCATGAACGGCCCGATCACCGGCCAGGAGGTCCGACAGCCTGCACAAGAGGGAGATCGCCGACAGTTCGCAGCTGGCGGCACAGTCCCGGGCGCGCAACCATGCCCGGAGCATCCATGTCCATGTTTCCGCAGCATGTGTTTGAAGTTGGATGTCCGTGGCTTGGGTTGCGGCTTGTGGGTGACAGCAGGAGTACGAAGGGCACTCGAGATGCTGAAGCGTTCACCCATGCTCATGTTCTGTGTCCACCCATCCAGTGACAGCCGGACTGCCGCGTTGCGCTGTCACATCCTTTGCCGTTCAACGGCCAAGACCCAAAACGCTCTCGGGAGCCACCGCGGGGCTGGGAACTCCACTCCTGTTGGGACCGGGAGTGGGGGTTCGATATTGCCGAGCTCGAGGGACGGAGGGACTGAGGCAGTCTGGCAGTGAGGATGGAGGATCCTGAATGGGTGTCCTGGGAGAGAATCGGCTCGATACAGTGTCCGCACGAGGGACCGACAGAGATCAGAGAAAGCATCATGGTTCCTGGGACCTGACCCAGCCGTTGCTCCTGAAATAGAGCTCGGGACCATCGGTACCAAGCACCACCACACCCTTTTGCTCCCGCACCCTTTAGCTCCAACGCTTCTCTTACCAAAGAATATTCGGGCACATATACACGTCTTCCCGTCCCAAGGCCAAGGCTCCATCTCTTGTCACCAGCGTGACCATGCCCAGCATACAGCTCGCTCAACACTGCCACGCTTCCCATCGCTATGGAACCAGTCAAGACGACTGGCCATGGCCCGGGAAACCCAGAAAAGTCCGAAAGTCTGCAGCGCTGGGCCTTCTGTGTCGGACGAAGACATCCATCAGGCTTGGAAGACATGAGGCTTAAACTGATCCATGTCCGCATCGTTGCACGTCGATCCAGAGCGGGACCCGCCATGCCCGAGGCCGGACCTCCTCGGGGACGTGCGGTACTTTAGCCGTCTCCGTGGCTGTCTCGCGAGGAGGATATCGTCGTCATGGCCGTTGAAGAGTGCAGGTTTCCGTGTCTGGCGTGGCACGCGGACAGGAAGAAACGGGTATCCCGCTGCTTGGGTCGTCTTGCCAACCGTGAGCCCCAGAGGCTTGGTAGAGGGTCCTACGGCGGAGCAATGAGCCGTCGGGGGGGGGGCAGAACATGGGTAGGGACCTGTATCCTTCCGGCGGAATCTCCCGTCTGATATTGAGACGGACTTGAATGTTCCCGGGGAGCCTGCTCCTGGGAGGGGGTCCAAGCCTCGAGACAAAAAATGCAAGCTGCAAAATGCGGGGTAGATGGGGAGCTCAGCTCAGGATATGCCAGCACTTTATTGCCCAGCATATGCCGCCGTATGTACGGAGTACGTCCGTAATAGCGGGACGACTTCCATCTTTGGTCAGTCACATCAGCTTGCAATGGGATCCTTGGAACACTTGATGTTGGCATCGTCCAACACGACCTCGGGGTGTCCGGACGAGCCCTTGGCCAGTTCCCACCGAGAAGGGCTCGAGTCAGAACTTGGGGGAGGGGGTCAAATACACTCCAGCCCTGATTTGTTTGTTTGTTTGTTGGCGCGAGACATGCGAGATACGAGCCAAGGCCATCCAATCGTTGATGGAGGCCCTGAAATACAAACTCGAGGCCTCGTAAACGGACAAGAAGGCCTTGAAGTATGAACTCGAGGCCTTTTCTAAGCAAAATCAGTCCTCCCTTACTTGACAAGAGGTCTCGCGCTAACAAACAAACCAGTATTAGATTGTACGACGAGGGATTGAACAACCCCGACTTGGAAGTCAAGTAGCAACTGATCCAAATGTGACAAGGGATCGAGTGGAAAACGTGGACATCGATTTGGAACTTGATCGGTTGAAACTCGATGGAAAGTCGTCGCAGGTTTTGGTGAACGGAACGGAGAAGCAAAGAAAGTGGATGGAAGGAAAAAGTGGTTCCTGATCGCCGTCTCCCACCGGCCCGGGTCAGGTCGGCCCAGCGGCCCCTCCGGCCCCCCCACTTCGGTCTTTTCTGCCTGCCGGGCCTGTCTGCGAGACTGCGACGATCTGCCCCACTATTCTTTTTTCTGCCGTTGAAACTTTCAATCCATCCTCCCAAGCTGCCAAGGGCACTCCCAACCCAAACCTCCCTTCGCCGTACCGACCCTCGAAAAGCTCTACTACCAGCAACATGTTCGCTGTCAAGGGCTGGTCGGTTTCGGCCGACAAGCTCAAGGTCGAGATCAACAATGGCACACCCAACGGAGCGCCCGCGCACCCCGATGGCCCTGCTCCGTCAAAGAACAAGAAGCGCAAGAGACCCGGCAATGCGCAAAGCGTAACGGCCGATAACCTGGGCGACCTGTGGGAAAAGGTCATTGACAAGAAGCCCCCTGTTTCCTCAAAGGACCCGGAGAAGGCGCGCGCCAGGAGGGAGAAGAAGAAGGCGAGACGGGCAGAGCAGCAAGCTCAGGTCTCCGAAGCCGCCGACGTCGAGAAGACCATGGAGGAAGCCCCTGCGGTCGAGGTGAAAGACCAAGCACAAGAGAAACCAAAGGCGGACAAGGCAGAGGAGCCCAAGGCGAAGAAGGACGAAAAGCCAAAGGAGAAGAAAGACAAGAAGGAGAAGAAGAGCAAAGCCAAGGACACCTCGGCTGCTGTCGCCGAGCCCGTCGAGGAACCGACTGCGACCGCCGCCGCCGAAGACGAAGAATGGGGCGGTCTCAGCGACGAAGAGCCAGCTCCGGCGGCTACCAAGCCCGAGCAGCACGAGCAACCAGAAAATGACAGAAAGAAGAAGAGACAAAAGCTCGACAAGAAGCCCCAGCCGGAGCAAAAGGCCACCACCACCAAAGAGACCACCACCAAGCCCGCCGACAAGAAACCCGCCCAGCCAACCCCTCCCGCACCGCCCGCCGTCAAGCTCACCCCCCTCCAAGCCTCGATGCGCGAGAAGCTCGTCTCGGCCCGCTTCCGGCACCTCAACGAGACCCTCTACACCCGCCCCTCGGCCGAAGCCTTTCAGCTCTTCGACGACACGCCCGAGATGTTTTCGGAGTACCACGAGGGCTTCCGGCGCCAAGTCGACGTATGGCCCGAAAACCCCGTCGACGGCTTCATCCTCGACATCGAAGCGCGCGCCAAAGTCCGCTCCGCCCCCAAGGGGCACGACTTCTCCAACCCACTCCCCTCGATCCGCCTCCTCCCGCTGCCGCGCAACATGCGCTCCCCGGGCTCCGCCTGCACCATCGCGGACCTTGGGTGCGGCGACGCCGCCCTCGCCGCGCGCCTGCAGCCCTCGGCGCGCAAGCTCCGCGTCGACATCAAGTCGTTCGACCTGCAGACGGGCGGCTCGCCGCTCATCACGCGGGCCGACATCTCGCGGCTGCCGCTGGCCGACGGCACCGTCGACGTCGCCGTCTTCTGCCTCGCGCTCATGGGCACCAACTGGCTCGACTTTGTCGAGGAGGCCTACCGCGTGCTGCGCTGGAAGGGCGAGCTGTGGATCGCCGAGATCAAGAGCCGGTTCGCCCACCCGTCCGCCACCACCGGCAACAAAAAGAGCAAGTCTGTCGTCGCCCACAGCGTCGGCAACCGCCGAAACCCCGGCGCCGGCGCCCCGCCTCCCAAGAAGTCCAAAAAGGACACGGAAGCCGCCGCCGAGGCCGACGACGCCGCGCTGGCGGTCGCCGTGGACGGGGCCGAGCTCCGGCGCAACGAGACGGACGTGGCGGCGTTTGTGGACGCGCTGCGCGCGCGCGGGTTCCTGCTGCACAAGGAGCTGGGGGCGGGCGCAGTGGACCTGGACAACAAGATGTTTGTGCGCATGCACTTTGTCAAGGCGGCGCCGGCGACCAAGGGCAAGTGCGTGACGGCCGAGACGGCGCGCGAGCTCAAGAGCGGCGGGCAGGGGGGCATGAACAAGCAGAAGCGGTTCGCGGCGGACGACGACGAGGACGCGGCGAGCGAGGCGGTGATTCTGAAGCCGTGCGTGTATAAGCTGCGGTAGAGGGTTTTCACTCTTGGGGGGGTGCTGAGAAGGGTTTGGGTCACGAAAAAGGTTAGATGTCGTTGTCGAGAGAAGTGTATCAGACGATAGATACCCCTGAGCCCACCGTCACAATCTGCTGTGGCCTGATGGCGATTTGAGTCCCTTACGAGTCCTGTAATTATCTTATCTAATTAACGCTGGCTTGCCGTGTGTGTGTTTCCCTGGCCCCTAGTGGTGTCCTCCCATGATCCCCTGTAAATGGCGTCTTCTAAGTTCCCCAAGCCTTGAACCATATTTTCAAGGGAAGTGTAACTCGAGTGTATCTTGGACGTGTTGCTTTCTTGGTCGCCCGAGGGAACCAGGCATATATGTTGCATCCTGCCCCGTCAGACAGTTGGGAGCTTCTCCCAAGATAATGGCAGCACCACTCCATCGAGCCGACGTCCAGCCCATTTCCCAACGAGATTTCTTGTCTTGCGGTCGAGTCTAGGCGTCAAAGATCAACGAAGCTGCATACTCCACGTTTCCGCCAGTCGCCTCCAGCGCCTGGATAGCTCCCTGCTCCGAGGCGCCAAGGGCAATCAGTTGGTCAATGTCCCCCCTAGGAAACCTTGAAGCTGGCGGAGGCGCGCGGGCTGCAACGGCCGAACCAGGCTGCGAGGCAGCAGCAGGTGGTGGCTGGCTTGGAGCCGCCGGCTGAGACGGGGCAGACACGGCGCCAGACCTCGCACCAATCGTCGTGCCCGCGGGGCCAGGGACGGTCGGCTCGGAATGAAGCGCCTCCTCGGTTTGCTTGGGGATATCCGCCTCCCCAAGGAATGGCACCTCGACGCCCTGGATGATGAGCTTGTCCTTGGCAAGGTCGATCGAAGCCTGATGACGCTTCAGCATGTCCAGGCCCAGGAGGAGCTCCACCGACTTGCCCTCCATGACGGTGAAGCTGCAGGGCAGAAAGAGGGAGCCAATCCGGATCTGGGCCGAGTGCACGCGTCCGATGATGGCAGCGGTTCCAACACCCCTCGCAATACCGGCAAAGCGCTTGTCGACGAGACGCATGATTCCGCACGCTTCGGCGCATGATGGGCTCATGATGGTCGCTTGAGCTCCCGAGTCGACCAGCGCCTTGAATTTGTACCCGTTGACCTCGACGTCGACGTAAAGCATGTGCACCTGGCCGAAAACTGGGTGATGAATGGTCAGCGGCCGTCAACGTGCGGGGTTCAGGGGGGAGAGGTATGTCTCTCACCCTCGGGGTTGTGCTCCATAGCATTCTGCAGATTCTCCATGACGCGCTCCTGGCGAATCATCTCCTCGATTCTTGCCTGAGCCTCGATGTCAAAGGGATCGGCGTTGAGCTGCTGAATCTGTCGGTGCCGCTCCGCACGTTCTCTCCTTTCCCGGTCGGCGCTCTCGGTCCAGATCCGGGCGAATCTCTGGGGATCCGACAGGGCAGCGGCGAGCTCGGGGCGCTGTCTGCTGAGCTCACCCTGGAGGTTGGGATCGCCCAGGATCTGGAGGCGGATGACTTCGGGGTCCTGTGCCGGGGGAACTCTGGCTCGGCTCTGAGCCTGGGGGTTGTTGCTCTCGGCCGGGAGACCGGTGGAGCCACGGATGTTGCGGACGTGGAGTGCGAGCATGTCGCCGTCGGTGATCTGGAGCTGGGCGAGCGTCTTCGTGTTGTCGGTGATGAGCTGGCCATTGTGGTAGAGGTGCTGGGAAGGTGGCTCGAAACCGGTCTCGGCGTGGACAGAGCTTCGGAGGGTGTCGATGGTCATGTCGGGGTAGACCTCGAGGGAGAGCAGGTCCTGGTCATCGCCAGGCCCCTCCGAGTTGGTGATGCTGAGTGTGACGCGCCTGGAAGCGGGACAGCGTCAGCAACCGAGGCATCCAAGGACAAGGGAAATCGCGGAGTGCGAGGCTGGGATGCTCACATTTTGTTGGAACACTGGCGTGTCGGGAGTGGTACCAGCACCTGAACGGTTCTGATTCGGCGGGGTTGGGTCGGACGGAGGAGGGAGGAAGAAGACGCGGGAAGACAGAGGGGGGAGAAAAGTCGAAGCGAGGCAACCTGCAGAAGTAGTTGGGTAGGTGGACAGGGAGGCAATCAGCAGATCATCGGGAGTTGGTACTGAAAACCAAGGCTTGCCTAGCTGTGGTCGACGCCTGGGATCCGACGTGTTCTCGGAGGGGCTCACTCAGGGGAGGGGCATGGATGCGGGAGGTCAACCGAAGCGAGCCGCTAGTAAGCCTGGGGAAGCAGGGAGTTCCCAGAGGGGTTTGCTACAGCTCCAGGTGGGTGGGAGGCTTTGCCAAATCAAGACCGCCTCACCCACCTCGACGACGACGCAACTCTGCTGTTGCCTTGCATCTTGCACAGTCCCTACACTTTTCTTGAGAGTTTTCGCTTCCTCTTCCAGACAGGCTGACAGGCAAACACAGCCTCCCCCCGGGGCATCCGGTGCACCTTGGTAGATATCTGATCCTGCGGTCCACTGGCCTGCAGTCTCATGTATCATCCCGCGCCAGGCCTTGCGTTCCCCATCCGATCGCGTCATGCATCGTCGTCCCGTCTCCGGAATCAAACGCCTGAACCGCCCCGGCTTAAGAGCCCAGCACTTCTCCAGCTCGAGCAGCAGCCGAAACATTTGCCAGCCGTGCACCCACTTCCATCCCAGGGGAGTTCAGGCGCAGTTCCGACTGGTCTCGGTACTTGACGGGCAGTTCCAGAGGGTGATGGGTCGACGAGGATGGATAGTTTCAAGGGTGGAATTCGAGGTAACTTGTGTCATTACCAAAAGGCCATGTTCTCGGGACCCAACCCACAAAAGGGTGCGTCGAAGCAGGCGAGAAGCGCTTCCTCCTCGTACATGAGGCACCATGGCCATGGCTCTCGGAGCGAACATCCTAAAGGGGGCTTCACATCTAGGTACCCAGCTATGCTGGCCTTGATGCGGCTACTTTATCCAGCTTCAGAATCGGCTGGGATGACGCTTTCTACTTCTAAAATTCGGGTAAGGGACCGCTCTGTGTATGTCACTCTCCTCCTGGGTGGCTTCCATCCCGCCGTTCGATGCGGTGATCCTGATGAACCGTTCATTTCAACCAAGTGACCAATATTCACAAGTGTATTGGCGAAGATGCCGTTGGCAGACTGTCATCGATACCACTTCGTCGACCAAGTATGTGCAGATTCCAGATACAGCACCCGGCCTGTTGACGGTTCCCAGCGGGGAGGCTTATCTCCGATGGCGTTGGACGTGTCCAGCTGGGACCAAACAGTGGGCGATATGGCGATATTGGGCTGTGGTCTTCGAGTAGCATCACTCGGCAAGCTGCGGGACTGAAGCCTCACCATAGCAAGATGAAGTGTTGTTGAAGCTCGCATTCTCTCTTGAGAAGCTGTTGATAGCGGGGAGCTTGGGACAGGGCCGGTTATCAGTGACGTCAGGTCATGGCGGGGTCTCCCCCTCCACCGTTGACCACATTGAGGTGGATCGTGAGGGCACCCTTGTAAGCTGTCAGCGACGACAGATGGGCAACGGCCAATGTTCCATCGCCCAACACGGCTTGATCCGTTTCAGACACCTCCCTCGGGCACACGTTTGCCTCCTGACCATCCTGTCCCTCCCGTCGACAGTTTGCTCGAAACACTTCGGGTCCCGTCCCGACACAGAAGACCCCAAGAGTGATAGGACTCGCCTATTGCAGAGCTTAGTGCTCCCCGAGAAACAAACACATCAAGTCAGTCCTATGGAGATATATTGGCTCAATTCCTGCTGCCTCTGTTAACCCACCACCATCACTTTCCAGAACCCAACAAGTTGTCCGTTTCTTGCCTCTCCTGTCCCTCTGAGTCTCTCAAACCTTCAAGCTGCGTCTCTCTTAAACCCTTGGATTTTGGGCTCCATTTGGGCTCCAACCTCCCGTCTGTCCTTCCGCAGTTAGCGCTCTCGGCGCTGCCCTGATGTGAGCCGGGGCGCATGCAGCACAGCGGGCCATCCTGCACCCTATCGTCGATCAGCATCTGACGGGACTGGGTCCAAAGCCCTACAGACATTAACCCAACGACCGCCAAGTGACTGGGAGGAGTGAGGGAGCCGGTCAAACTGGACTGCAGCCCCAGTTCTCCCAATTGCCGACCGCACAATCAGAGGCTCCTCAAGCACATACCCACCAAAGCTTCGCTCAACCGCACAGTGTCTACGGTACCAGCGAACCTGCCGGCCGGCTGAAACTTCTCGAAGAACCCCTCTATCCACGACCGGGGAGCCCTCGTGGCCAGGTTCTCTTCAGTCTCCCGGTCCCGGTCACATCAGATCACTCCGCCACGGTATTGTGTAGCACGTCTCGTTCTCACGCCTTCTCACACTTGTCGACAGAGCCCTTGAGTTCACCAGCTTTCCGGCCCCAACATCTTCACCCCGGAGCTTTTAGGCATGCCGGATCGAAGCCAGGGCGGGCAGCCCAGCCCCTCCAAGAAAGGACCACTCGCTCTCAAGACGGTGGATTATGCCTTGGACGAATCCAGTGACGTCGACAGTGACTTTGCGTCCAAACAGAAGCTGCTCAACCAAAAGCGAAGGGCGGCCAAGGACAGCCCGGAAGCTCGTCTGCAAAAGGCCCTCCCATGCCCCTTCAGGCCCAACATCAGACCCCTGACCATCTCGGACCTGGATTCTGTCGTGGCACTGGAGAATGCGGCGTTCCCAAAGCCAGAGCACAGAGCGTCGAGGGAAAAGGCATGTCAAGCTCCCCAGAGCCGTCCCTTGGTGTCGTACTGACTCACCCAACCCCCCCAGCTTGCGTACCGTCTGACAACCTGCCCCGAGCTCAGCATGGGCGTCTTTTGCACCGTGGTCCCCGACCAGGCCAAGGGATGGCAGTTTGAAACGTTGGCTAGCGCCAAGCCCGTCGAGACCGACCGCGCCGACGGGGCCGTGAGTGTCTTGCTTGCGCACGTTGTGTCCACCCGGTGCTGCGGCGAGACCATCACCGACAAGGACATGGGCTTTCCCGAGGACTGGCGCACCCGCGCCGGAAAGTCGGCTGATGTCGGCAACCAAGAGACCGGACGGACCATTGGCCTTCACTCGCTGGCTGTCGCTCCCAAGCTACATGGCTGTGGGCTGGGCAAGATGATTGTCAAGGCCTATGTGCAACAAATGAACAATTCAGGGCTGGCCGATCGAGTGTCGCTGCTCTGCCAAGATGTACGACCTCCACACCCCAGTGCTCGAACTCGTGCTGCTTGCTCACCTTCTCTTCTGCCACACAGTATCTTGTCGCGTACTATGAGCGCTTCGGCTTCGTTGACAAGGGAGCCAGCGAAGCCCAGTTTGGTGGTGGTGGCTGGCACAACATGGTATGGGTGTTCGTTTCCTTCCCGCCCTTTCGAGGACGCCCGCCTCTTGTGCGACCGGGAAGCTTACCATGTTCCCAGGTGTTTGAGTTGTCCGGCCCGTCCAGGGCGCCTTTCTAAAGCGACCACAAAACCCTCCATCCCGAAACCCGCCATCCCGAGATTTAAGAGGAAATCTATGGGACCAAACAGACCCTCAAGAATGTCAAGGGAAGCCTCCGCCCCGGTGGCAGACTGACTAGGTTACCCGACACGTGGGCCACCTTTCGTTAGGCCAGGTCAAGAGCGCTGAATCACCGAATGCTCAAATCACTTCTTACAGACCGTTTACAGGTCGCCGGATGGCTGCCGGGCGTGCAATATACCGAGATATGGCTCCCATCGCGGGTGTTTCTAAACCCCCAACGCCCACAGGTTCCAACGGCCCCATAGCCCGAACATAGACCAATCCCAACCACCCCCATTCTAGTCACTCGCCTTGTACTTCTCCCGATACGCTTCCGTATTCTTAATGTCCTCCTCCGAAATCACACCGCGGATGCCTTGCAAAATGTCTTCGAGCGTGATGACAGCAATGATGGGAATCCCATACTCCTTCCTCAACGCCCCAATGGCACTCGGCATCGGCTTGCCATCATCCCCATCCGGCGACGGCAGCTTCTCCATGCGGTCCAGGGCAATCACGATACCCGCCACCACGCCGCCCTGGGCGCGGATCTTGTCAATTGCCTCGCGCTTGGCCGTGCCGGCGCTGACCACGTCGTCGATGATGAGCACGCGCTTGCCCTTGAGCGGTGCGCCGACGAAGCTGCCGCCCTCGCCGTGGTCCTTGGCCTCCTTGCGGTCAAAGGCGAAGCCGACGTCGTCGTAGCGCGACGGGTCGATGGCGGCCAGCTGCAGGTTGGTGATGGCCGCCAGGGGGATGCCCTTGTAGGCCGGGCCGAAGATGACGTCGAAGCCGCCCGAGAGGGCCCCCCCATTCTCGGCGTCGATGATTGTCTGGGCGTAGGCGGTCGCGAGGGCGCGCTGCAGCTTGCCCGTGTAGAAGAGGCCGGTGTTGAAGAAGTAGGGTGAGATGCGCTTGGACTTGAGCTCGAAGGAGCCGAATTTGAGGATGCCGCCAGAGATGGAGGCGGCGATGAAGTCGGACTTGTAGCCGGGCAGGGAGGAGGGGGAGGGCATGGTGGCGAGAACTGGTTTGTCGAGTCCCGAGGCGGTTTGTGTAACGGTTCGTTTGTTTGCGCAATCGCGACATGGGCAAACAAAATTGTCGCGATGGAGGGGCATCGGGATGAATTTGATGGTGGGGTTGCAAGGCGGGGCACATGGAAGGGTCCTCAAGGTCCCGAACGAGCTAAGCTACATTGGGTCTTGGAGGAGATAAGTCTGAGATAAAACAGGCTGCGTTGCCGATGTACTTCATGAGCAACACCATCATGTACGGCCCTTGCCGTGCAATCATACTGATCGCAGCAGGATCTCACTCTCCAGCAGTTCAGGGCATTGGTTAGGTACGTCTTAGCTGTCATGGAGACCGCGGTCGGCACGTGGGAGCTTCGAGTTCGCCCCACTATGGTCTTGGCAGTTTGGGGTCGTTGCGCCCAGCTTTTTTTGGAGACAGATGTGGGCCATTTAGGTTATCTCTTATCGGGGCCCACAGTGCACACCGCACTTCTTATCTTATCGAAAAAACCACCAGAAAAATATTTCGGCCGTGTGCCAGGGTCGATTGTCGCAGCCATCACCGCCCCGCAGTCCAGGTCGCCAATTGCCATCTTCCTCACCTCGACAACCCCCGAGGAAAGACGACAGCCGACCATTCTCAACCATGACGTGGAAGGACATCCTCCCTGTGCCGACGTACGTTCCGAAATGCTACGAAATGGCCAACGACAGTCACTAACTTCGAGTCCAGGGCACAGGAGTTTATCGACATTGTTCTCTCGTGAGTTTCTCGGCCCCCGCAGAATGTCGAAATATCTGACCTAACATCCGTGTCACAGGCGAACCCAGCGTCGTCTCCCGACTCAAAGTTTGTCCTCCGAAGAGCCGTCGACGTGGTTGAACTGATACTGACACTATTTTCACCAACCTCCAGTTCGTGCTGGTTTCAAGAGTAAGGCGGTCCCTCGCTCATTTTCTGTGCGCTGCTCGTTGGTCTTGACAAGTTGCTAACAACCTCTACAGTCAGCAGAATTCGTGCATTCTACACCCGCAAAGTCAAGTCGGTAGCCCCCTTTTTCGAAAAACCCGAGTTCCTCGCGCCGACTTTCGAAGATACCTCCTGTCAGGGGACAAGCGGCTGATATCCCACACACAGGTTTACACAGGAGACATGCAGCGAAAAGCTCGGCCAGATCGTGGCAAGCTTCCCGGTTCTGTCCGACCAGCACCCGTTCCACAGAGACTTGATGAACATTCTTTATGGTATGGAATATGGCAGTGGGTGGCAAGGCGCACTTGCTGATATCTGAGGAACAGATGCCGATCATTTCAAGGTGGCCCTGG
This sequence comes from Podospora tetraspora, assembly GCA_027943155.1. NCBI lineage: Eukaryota > Fungi > Ascomycota > Sordariomycetes > Sordariales > Podosporaceae > Podospora > Podospora tetraspora. The sequence goes on along the minus strand of JAQKAE010000001.1, from coordinate 809,106 downwards.
GCCAGGTTTCGACAGCAAAGCATCTCATCGAGACCATCTCGCGAGACTACGTCCGGCTGTTGAAGGTATGCTGAGATATCCCCGTGGCGTGGGCGGTGGGCTCGTCGCTAACTCCCGATGCAGTACTCGCAGAGTTTGTTCCAGTGCAAGCAGCTGAAGCGTGCTGCCCTGGGTCGTATGGCGACGCTCATTAAGCGCCTCAAAGAGCCCCTTTTGTACCTCGACCAGGTCCGTCAGCATCTCGCCAGATTGCCCGACATCAACCCAACTACAAGAACCATGCTCGTTGCTGGTTTCCCCAACGTCGGCAAGAGCTCTTTCGTTCGCTCGGTTACCCGCGCAGATACCCCCGTCGAGCCATATGCCTTCGTAAGTTTCCCGATGGAGCCCCGACGGCGAAGCCTACTAACGCAGGACAGACAACCAAGAGCTTGTTCGTTGGTCATCTTGACTACAAGTACCTTCGGTATCAGGTCATTGATACCCCCGGAATGTATGTACCGACATCTTGCCGCCTCTTCATTGTGACTTGTAGCTGAATTTCGCAGTCTCGACCACCCCCTCGAGGAGATGAACACCATCGAAATGCAGAGTGTAACTGCTCTTGCCCATCTCAGAGCCGCCGTTTGCTTCTTCATTGATATCAGGTACGGAAGCAGCTGCCAGTAGCACATTCATCAACTAACCATGTTTAGCGAGCAATGTGGTTACTCCCTCAAGCAGCAATGCAACCTCTTCCGATCCATCAAGCCCCTTTTCGCCAACAAGCAGGTCTTCATCGTCCTCAACAAGATGGATATCAAGCCGTTCGAGGACTTGGAGCCGGAACTGCAGGAGGAAGTCAACAGCCTCGCAAAGTCTGGGGACGTCGAGATTCTTCGCGCCTCGTGCGCCACACAGGACGGTGTCCAAGACGTCAAGAACATTGTCTGCGAGCGTCTTCTCACGGACAGAGTTGCCCAGAAGCTCAAGGCCGGTACCACCAGCAGTGGATCGATGGGCTCGCGTCTCACAGAGGTCATGCAACGTATCCACGTTGCCCAGCCCATGGGTGGCGTTGTTCGGGAGCATTTCATCCCCGAGGGTGTCAAGGGACTCAAGAAGTACGACAAGGCCGATCCGGAGAGGAGAACGCTGGCCAGGGACATCGAGGAGGCCAACGGCGGTGCTGGTGTGTTCAACGTCGACCTCAAGGCGGACTACCTTCTGGATGACCCCTCGTGGAAGTACGACAAGATCCCTGAGGTCTTTGACGGCAAGAACGTGTCCGACTACATCGACCCCGAGATCGATGCCAAGCTGCAGGCTCTCGAGGAGGAGGAGGAGCGTCTCGAGAAGGAGGGCTTCTACGATTCCGACGAGGATCTCGAGGACGAGTCGGAGGAGGAGATTCTGGAGAAGGCCGAGCTCATCCGCGAGAAGCACCGCCTTATCCGCAACGAGGCCAAGATGCGCAAGTCGCTCAAGAACCGCGCCATAATCCCCCGCAAGAAGCAAAAGAAGTCGTTCGGCCAGCTCGAGGACCACCTCGACCAGCTCGGCGTCGACACCGAGGAGATGAACCTCCGCGGCCGCGCCGAGACCATCTCCCGCGGGCGCTCGACGACGCGCAGCCGCGCCGGCACCGTCGACACGGACGCCATGGACGTCGACACGGCCCAGACGGCCCAGCAGCGCCTCCGCTCCAAGAGCAGGGTGCGCGAGCGCAGCCAGGGCGCTACGGATCGTCGCACGGACGGTGTGCAGAACATGGAGACGCGCACGGCGGTCGAGCGCCAGGCCAAGCTCAGCCAGCGCAAGATGAACAGGATGGCCCGGCAGGGAGAGGCCGACAGGCACATTGGTGCCACGATGCCCAAGCATTTGGTAAGTTTTCCGCAACCCATACCCTTCAACACTCATACTAACCCCCCACTCTCAGTTCTCGGGCAAGCGTACTATCGGCAAGACGTCGAGCCGTTAAGCTGGTCTCGGATGGGGAGGCTGATGACTGGCTGGGCGAGGTGGAGAAGACAGGAATGTGGGAGGAATCCGGCGGTAGAGTGGACGATGAAATGGATGAGCGTTGCTGCTTCGCTCATCCCGGCTCTTACGATTCTGCCATATGGCACACCATTTCGTGGCGTTTGGAGAGAGAAACGGGAACGATGGAATACCGCATCTGCTTTTGTTGCTTTTGGTCCTCTCTCTTTTTTAGTTTGGTAGCAGAGAACGAGGAATTATACTGGGCCCTTTGTCTTGCATGTTTTGCTCTTGCACTGTTGCCGAGACGTTGAAACAACCAGCAGTTGAAAATAGTTTCGCCATTCAGACAATCATATCGGGGCTTGTTTCTGTTTCCATCGAATTTGTACAGCAAGTATCGCTCGCGACAACCCCCTCCCACCTTTCGGCCAGGAGGCCCAAACATCAAATACCTACCTACCTACCCCCTTTTTCATTCTCTTACTCGTCAGAGACCTGGATCCCCTCTCGCAACCCCTCGACCACGAGCTCCTCGCCCGCGAGGCGACGGTAAATATCCTTGACATCATCCGTCGTCGACTCAAAGTGGCTGCTGGCGTCGTAGCTCTTGGAGATGAAGATGTTGTCCTTTGTGCCGTTCTCGATGGGCTCGTACAGAGGGATGGGGGAGCCCTGTTGAATGGGTTAGTAACGGTGAGGTGAGAGAGGGGCAGGGAAACTTACCATGAATTGCTCCTCAATCTTGCCGAGACGCTCCAGACCGGGGGCGAGCTCGAGGTGGTGGTTCGCCGACGTCTCGGCGATGGTGGATACGATGGCGATGTAGTAGCCCTTGGGGCAGACGTTGTGGGCGGCGGAGACGCAGGCGATGTAGATATCTAGGGGGGGTGTGGGTTAGCTCGGGTTCTTCGCATCAGCAAGGACATGTCTAGGGGGCCCACCGTTCTTGCGTCCAACCTGGGACTGGGGGATGATGAGCTGGCACGAGTCGGCGTCGCTGGTGTTGGCGAGCGGGTGCTTGAGGATGCAGATGGCGCGGAGGACGTGGCCGACGACGCGGACCTTGCCGGGGAAGTAGCTGGGGTCGCCGAGGATCATCTTGGCCTTGGTCTCGAACTTCATCTCGGGCTCGACGCCCTTCATCGTGGCCTTGATGCCGACGGCCTTGTCGCCCTCGTAGACGAGCTCGTCGACCGTCGTGTTGAGCATGTAGGTGCCGCCGTAGATGGCGCTGAGGCGGGCGAAGCCCTGGGGCAGCTCGCCGAGCCCGTAGAGGGGGTAGATGTAGGGCGACTTTCCGTAGCGCGCCACGCTGTTGCCGTACAGACGGATGCGCTCGATGGCCTCGGGCGCGCCGCCCTTCTTCTCGAGGTAGGAATCGTCGGTATAGAGGGCCATGGCGTGGCCGATGAAGTCCTTGGTGCCCGTCTCGAGGCTGAACTTGTCGTAGACCTCCTTCATGGTGCAGGTGTGAAGGTTGAGTCCTGGCAGGGAAGAGACAGTGTTAGATGGTGGTATTGTCAACACACTGGGGGCAGATGAACTCACCCTTGTGAGTCGCCGAGTCCTTGATGTCAAACGTCCCGATCCACTCGATAAAGCTCTTCATGCGACGCTTCTCAAAGATGCCCATCAGGGGCGACCGCAGCGCCTCGCCGGCGTCCGAGGGGACCTTGGCGACTGTGGCCTTGCTTCCAGTGCCCTGCTGGACGAAGCTGCCGGCGACCTGCTTGAATTCGAGATAGCGAGTGACATCGGTCGAGACGAGGATGTTGGTGAGCTCGCCCGACGACATGAGGAACTTGGGCACGAGGTCGATGTTCCAGTCGTTGAGGCGGCCGTATTGCTTCCATGGCTCGGTGCCCTTGGCATAGTTGCCGTACTTCTTGAACAGCTGGAGACGAACAAAGCCGGCGCATTAGCTACCGAATAGGGGCGCAGGAGACTCAGGGGGGGAGGCGTACCACTTCGAGGTTGACCGAGGCTGCGTCACTGGGGACAAGCGGTGTCAGTTGGCTTGCTAGCTAGCTCGTTGACCCCTCTGGAAAGCCTGGGGAGCCTACCCGCCGTAGTGATCGTTGCGATCGATGTGGAGAACCTTCTTTCCCTTTACGCTGAGCACACCGGACAAGATGCACTCGGTCAGGCCGGTGCCCAGGACGATGACATCGTACTCCTTTGCGATGTCGTCCATGGCTGCGAGCTTGGGGCTGCTCTTCGGAAGACTGGTGGCGCCTTGGGGGGAAAAGAATCAGACAAACAACGGACGTGGGTTATCCTGTAGATCGAGCAACCAAGTTGTCTTGATAAGATGCCAGTCCGTCTTGTTTCGTTCGGGTCAGGTTGAGATGTCTGGTCTTGGGCGGTATCGAGATGGTAGTGGGGGGGCGAGCGAATGAGTGCGGGCCCCGCCCCCGCCTCTTGTCCCTCTTTGAGCTGTCAACTGGTTTAGCGAGTGACCTTGATTCGACGCCTAGGGAAGGCGGTCACGAATGGTCGCGGCTCATTTGTGTTGGGTTCCATCGAGCTTATTCTTGAGGGAGACATGCTGGGCCATTTACACTATCTCCTACATGTATGTGACGCAGGGCCAGACGGGAACTGTAGAGAGTGCGTGTATGTCGGTACACACAGGAGCTTCCACGCCAGCCTCGAGCAACCTGCAGTATCCGCTCGCGCAAAGCCAGAGCAAGCGTATTCGAGGCGCCGGGCCAATTATATCCTCGGTGCTTCCTTTTGTCCCTCTTGTACCCTCGCATCGGCAGCCCCCAGCTTCGCCGCCATGGCATCTGCCGCGATCCTCTGCAAGGCTGCGTTCTTGGCATCCTCCTCCGGCGACGCCTGTTCGGGCGCATCCAAGTAGCTAGACGGCGTGAACAGCGGCCCCTGCCCAGACATGTCGATCTCCGGGTCCTGCTGTGCCAGATCCACGGCATCCTCCCACGCATATTGCCGCTCCGTCAAGACGTGCTTGATACTGCGCATCGTAGCCCGGACCTATTCCACCACCACCACCGTCAGCCCACATCCCTTCCACATCCCCCCCACAAGCACAAGCAAAGAGCGAACTCACCTCCTTATCCCTCGTCTGCCCCTCATTCTCACCATACCCCAACTTCTGGCGATCCCTCTCCCACTTGGCCGTCGCCAGCCGATTCCGCTCCTTGACGCACATCCACCACAGCATATGCAGATCCTCCCACGACTTGCCGCGCAGCTCCTCCACCATCCAGCCGCGCCCGTGCTTGGCGTCGTCCAGCGGCGCCGCCGCCACCGTCAGCCGGTCCTGGAAGAACTCCCACAGCCCGTGCGCGGGGTCCGTCTCGGCCGCCGGCAGCTCGCGCACGGGGCGCGGCAGCGGCTCGCCTGACACCGACAGCTTCCACCGCGGGCCCGTCCGCCGGATCGCGCTCTCGCCGCGCTTGCGGCTGTGGTCGGCGTTGTCGCGCGCGCCTTCGTAGACGTGGCGTTTGAGGAGCGCCGAGGTGGTGGAGAGGCCGGCGGCGCGGAGGCTGGACGGCTGCGAGAGGGAGAGGGTCGGGCGTGGTGTTGGGCGGGGGGTGAGTCCGAGGCCGGTGGCGGCGCGGCAGGAGTGGAGGGCGGCGGCGCCCATCGAGGGGCGGAGGGCGGCCGGGGTGGCCATGGTGGGATGTATTGATCGCTCGCGGGGCTAGAGGGGGGGCGAGGGCATCCCAATTGAGGCGCTGTGCTTCGCCTGGCTCGTTCGTGGTGGCGGACCGTCGACGTTGGCTGGTGGGTTGCAGACTTGGTGCTGGATGGCTTCAGCTGCTTGAGCTGCCGCTCAAAAATTTGGGTGGTCCGAGCTCTGCCAAGGGGAAGATTTGCCGGAGAAATGTGCTTGCGCTGCGGCAGGATCCGAGAGGGCGGCTCCACCTTTCCTTGACTTTGGAGCGTGGATGCAAGAGAGCGAACATCCATCGTCTCGGCAAGCGCATCGAAAGGGCAGCGAAGGGGATCCGAGCTGATGAGGGGGCTTTAACGCAGGAGTGTTCTTCAAACCAGCACCTAATTCTCAAGAGAGATCAGCCATCTCAAGAATTGCTCGGTATTGGAGGACCAACCTCTCCGCCTCTCCTACAATGTCTCTCTGGTCGTAAGGGGTTGCCATGTTGCCATCCTCACCCACCTCGTCCACTGACATGGAACCCACAGAGCTTACCGCAACCTCACCCCCAAAACGAGGATATTGCTCGGCACAGGTCTCGTCTGTTGGTCAGTCTCCCCATAACTCCCACTATTCCTTCAAAGAGACACTCATATATTTACACGCTCGCTTTGAAGGGGTCTTGCTGGGCCATATGTGAGCGACAAGATTGGAGACATGATTGGCTTCAAGCCAACAGAGGCCGACAAGGAGGCGCTGGAAAAGATCAAGCCCAAGATCCAGGTCATTGAGAGGAGTAGCTGAGCGGATGTACGCACAACCGTCTGCTCAAGAAGAAGAGAGAACCACCTTGATGTACCACAATCCACAATCACAACACCAAATCATCAGTCCCGACGGACAGGTCATTCATCACCAACTTTTATATTTCCACCACTCTAACTGGCAACCCCCCTCCATGCCATGAACGTAGGTAATATAATGCCTGACAGTTGATGTACAGAATCCTGAGCAAGCCCACCTGCTGCTCCTATTCCCTCATCGCGTCCACCATTTTTCTCCCCCACCCCCCCTGCGTTCTTCCAACTCACTCCCCCAATGGTCTCACCACCCAACCATCCTCCGCCAAAGTATTGATATTTGAGACCCCATGATGTGTTGAAGATGCACCCGAGCTGAAACGAAGAAATAAAAAGGGTGAAGTCATCATAGGCTCCGAGCCCTCATGCCGTGACTTTCTTCATCAACGTGAATCGATCTTGCCTTCCCACACGCACGCTGTCTATCCGTCATTGAGAATGAGACGTCTCTAATGCAAGCCTCTATCATCGCTGCCCATCCTCATGATGCAAACGCAAAAGTGCCGCCTTGATGCCAATCTGATGCAACAGGACAAGGAGAATGAATCATCGTCACCTGTTTCTCGCAGATAAGGCCGGCCCAAGAAGCCAAGGAAATAAAGAAACAAAATCTTTGAATGAAACTAAGAAAAGACCCCCCTCAGACACACCGACGCTGATGCAGAGAAAGAAGAGTGGGAAATATGCATCATACCATGCTTCCTTCAAGGTTACCGCTAATGCCAGCCCGAAAAGTTGCACCGCCTTATGCTTTGACTGACCGAGGCGGAGAAAGTGGCCGAAACAGCTGTGTCATGTCCAGATTCGGTCCCGTGGTTCCGTACGCTTCATCGATGTCGCCAACCGATCCCATTTCCTCGCCCCGAGAATAGCCATCAGACATGACCCAAGTCTTGACCGACTTGAGGACACGCATGATGTGGGCAAAGCGTTGGTCCGCTGGGAGTTGCAGATCGACCGTCCTCGTGTTCTTCAACATGTGCCTGGCTAGCCAGTAGAAATGAATGCCGTCTCTAGAGAATCCGTACCGCCCAGAGAGAACAGGAGTGTTGGGGGGAAACTGGATGGCCATGTCGTTGTCCCAGAGAGACTTGAACTTCTCCAACACCGTTGCGAATCTCATGACTGTCTCCCGGTCGAGAAGGTTTGCGTCAGCCTGCAGGAGAGGCGAGTTGGATCGGTCGAGCAGAGCCGCACTGCCATCCACCAGAGCACGCCTCAGGATCGCCAAGATGGCATGGACCATGATGAATTTGCCGTAAAGGTTGGTCGAGCTGGGCCGGATTTGGTGATGGCTGTTGAAGAGAGAGTTGAGGACCATGTGCAATCCAGGCTGGCTGCAGTGTCTTGTGCCATCGCGATTCCGGCGTCTCGCGAGTTCCGGACCATGGAGTCCAAGGGCTTCGGTGCATCCGCTGGAATCCCTGGCGGCCCAAGCCGCATCGTCCGCTGGCAGAGGCAACGCAATCTCAAAGGCATCAAATTCTGGACCGCAGTTGAAGTAGAGTCCAGAGGCCGTGTCGCTGAGGAAAACGAAGTACAAGAGTCGAATACGCCTCTCTTGCTCAATCCAGCTCGCCCAGTCAAAGGTAGAAGTATTGAATGTCTGGGGAGAAAAGTCGGGGTGGTGGGTTGGACTGCACAGACTCCTAGCGCTGGGCAGCTGCAGCAAGCCTGATCTGCGAACGAACGAGGCGATCAAGGGAAAGACGATCCTCGCCTTCTCCCGCTGTGCCGGCGTGCCATTCCAGGTGTTCAGGACGTGTCTGAGCATGATGGCCTGAAGTTCGTCGACATCTGTTTTGCCGCTCCCAAAAGGCGGGATTTGATAGCTCGAGCGAGGGTCCTGCGTGAGACAAGAGAACAGGTGAGACGAGTCTTCGAGAGCTCGACCAAACGATTCCATAATGGCACGAATGTCAGCAGCGGACAGAATGTTGGAATAGCACGCGCCGACGCAGCACATGCCCGCGGATAAGCCCACCCAGGCCTCCATGACGTTGAAAGTGGGGAGATGAAGCATCGAGAAATGGGTATGAAAATGAATATAGTTGTCTAGCAGCTGCCGGATATAGGGCGGTCGGAAGACGAGGGCGACAAGGTCACACGTCGAAGCCGGTGCCCCTGCCGGTTGCAAAAAGCGGATGATCTTGTTGGAAAGTTGGGTGTAAGAGTGTGGGTGTGCCGGCGAGACCCCCCAAGTTAGGGAGTCGATCGAGTCGGTGGGATTGCCGGCCGAAATGCCAACCGCTCGGGCCGCGTGGGCATTAGTTTCGTTGTTCTTCGCGGTTCGCGCCTGTCCATGGTTAGGTGGTGAGAAAGAATTGACGAAGGTAGGATGCGCACCAGCTTGGAACATTTGAGTCCAGTCCGAACCTGATCCTCCAAACATCGGCATCCCGTTCTGGGTCTGGGCCACATTATAGCCGTTGATCTGGGGGTTGAGGTTCGAGACGTCGTTGCCGTTGTACGGTTGGTCGAAGCTACCGCCGCGTGTCGAGCCGCCCAAGACGGAGCCGTTCATGCTTCTTCGGTCTCGGTTGGCATCGTCGAGTCGCTGAATGCTGCTAGATCTCGAAAGCTGGGCTTGATCGTTGGCAATGTTGCTCAACCCTTCAGAAGTCTGGACGAGACCAAAGGGGTGTACCATTGGTTCCCCGGGCATGTTACCCATACCATTCAGGTGACCAACATCACCATCCGTCATGGCCTTCTGCCCCGTGGGATTCTTCTTGACATGTGCCTGGGGGTGGGAGAGGTGCGTCGCCCCCGTCGGGTTGCCGCGGCGGACCGAGCATTTGATGAAATGCCGCTTGAGAATGTCGCTTCTGGAGAAGGTGTCCCGGCAAAGCACGCACATGTAGGGGCGATCGCCGGTGTCTATAGCCATTGTCAGGTTGAGCAAGCGGGCACGGAAACAAATGTGTACTTACGTCTCAGGAGATGGCGCTTCAGATGCTTCGCGTGCAGATATGTCTTGGTGCAGTGGGGGCAGGGAAATTTCCCATCGGCGTCTTTTGCTGGGATTGGGGTTTTACCAGCTGTGCCGGCGGCGGGAGCGGCGGGGCGTCCGGGGGCACTGGGAAGGATGCCGCGGCGACCTTGGGATCCCACCACATGCGTGGGCTGATCCTCGCCTGGCAGCATCTGTTGTTGCTGCATGAGGGGGCTCTGCCCGTATGGGGAATTCATTCCCTGCTGAGGCATGACGCCAGTTGCAGGCATGGGCCGCAGGACGGGAGGGGCTCTGCCGACTCCGGCCGATGAAGGAGCGGGGGCAATCGGCTGAGGGTGGGCTGCAGCGGTAGTGGCCGACGACATGACGCCAGATGTTGTGGGATACTGGGACGAGTACGGGTTGTTGTTCATGACGGAATAAGGAGCGGCGCGTCCGCTGCCCTGGGGAGGGGGAGGATAGCTCATGCTGCCGTTGGTCGAGGGGGCGGCCGAGGTCGGTGTCGCGGTATTTCTCGGTGGGAGCGCGTATCCGCTGTAGGCAGGCTGGGGTTGCTGCATAGCCTGGTGGTTCGGTTGGAGAGGGGGGAGAGTCTGGGGAGCAGCCGCCGAGGTCTGTTGTTGCTGCTGCTGGAGATGATGCGGAGACACGGCTGACGATGAGTACGAGGCCGCCGACGTGTTTATGGCATTCGTCGAATAGCGCGACAAACCTTCCATAATCTGTCGCACAATATACCGTGAGTCGACACGTGCAGCCGCCTAATGCTGCACTTGAGGCGTATCGGTCGCAACGCTCCGAAGTCGGGAAGGTTGAGACGAGACGAAGACGGACGGGGGTGCGTCGTCCGATGTTGGGTGCGATCGGGATCGTGACTGTCGGCGTCGTCGATGTCGGCGCCGGTGGACTTGGGATGAAAGCGCGTCGGGTCCCGTTGGGTGGAGATGTGACTTAAGTGGGAAGTTGAGGCTCAACCTCGAGAAAAGTGGTGGTTGAGTGGGGAGAAAGAAAAATGTGGAGGTTTGACTGGAAAGTCGGGAGTGGAGACGGTTTTTTTTCAGTTGCTGCCGAGTCCTTTTTATCAGGCAGTCAGGTACTAGGCGCGGCGAAACGGTGGGTTGGGAACTATTGGGTACCTTGGAAGTGGCGGGGGGTGGCAGAAAAAAAGTCAAGACGGGACCGTCAAGTGTCTCTTCCGAGGCGAGGTTTCCCCAAGCACGCTCCGCTTTTGGACGTGGGCGGAGTGCTGCAACAAACGAATTGGCTCGTCCCAACAACAGATACAGAAGGCTGCCTCGAGGTCGAGAAATGCTGGCTTTGGCGCGTTGCAGGTTGTGCAGGTCGTGCAGGTCGAGGTCCGAGGTCCGAAAAGAGAAGGGAAGAGAGGTGCTCAACGCAGCAGTGAAGGAGAAGGCGAGGGAGAGGATAAAAGAAAAAAGTGGAGGGTGAGCGCGGAAGATCAGATGCGTGGCAGCCGCCAAGCCATCGTCTTTTTGGTTAGGGCAGCCGGCGGCGGAAAGTGAAAAAATGGTCGGAGCCCATTCCAATTCGAGACATCAGGCGGGCAAAACTGCCACAGCGTTCGAGCTCTGGAACGCTGCCCTGAGCCCCCCATCCATATCCTTCCATTGCCTTTCCTGGGCTTCCTACCACCACGGGCTTCCCCCATTTCTGAAGAGCTTTGATTCCCGTTTCCTACATTTTAGTTCTTACCGCTTTTGCAACCATGGCTCACACGCGTCCTGGCGTCCCAGGATGCCCATCAACATTGCGACTGACGTTGTTGAGCGGCGCGTATCTCCAGAATGGTAGAGACGAGACAGGGGCAAACAAACACGCGGGCCTCCGGCACCAATGCACGCAGGGGGGGTGCTGTGTAGGTACCTAGGTACTTCATCACACGAGTGACCTCATGGAAAAGCACAGTGTATGAAGGGGGAAGCCGCTGTACCTGTACCAGTACATGTACCTCAGGCTTCAGCGCGGAAATGCACTGTCCTGTCCTTCGGCATTGAAATCCCAGTCCATGTTGCCAAGTGTCCATGGTTTTTGAACGACTCGACTCAACAGGATGGAAACGCTCCTTTCCCCTCCAACACCTTACACAGTACAGTTGTTGCGAATATCAGAACATCAGCACCTGATCCGCCATGTGTTAACTCCAGTTTATATGACCCAATATGGGCTTCGGGCGTGATTTCGTCGCGATGAAATTCATTTCCTAGGACTATCCACCTCAAAAAGCGAAGACGAAGACCAGAACGCGGGATATGGGGTCGGGAACCATTGTCTATGGAGCATGACATCTCTCTCAGCAACCCGCCATCCTACCTCCCCACCTACCATCCATCCTCCCGACCACCAGATGTTCGTGCGGATACCTTATTTTATGGCACCACGCTAGCCACGACTCCTCCGAACCGGGTTCCGCCAATCCAGTGCCCACCCGTCCGCGAGCGCGGTGTGAAGGAGCTGCGAGAAGCATCAAAGTGGCTGCCGACCTGTTGGTTTCGGAGCACGTCAACAGTGATAACATGACCATGGATGTCCCAGAATACCCGATGCAAGTCCGCCGCCCGTCCGACGTCCTTCGCCCCCGGGCGTAGCTCGGGGGGCGGCTTAGAAAGACTACTGTGGCAAGTTGTCAGCACGACTGACTGACTCTGAGCCGGCTCGCCGGGATGCTGTGGTCATTATCAAACAGCTCTGAGCATCGATGACCAGACAGTCGGCCTCCCGCACGAAACGCGTTGGGCAATGTGACCCAAGACGCACCGTATGTGCAGGACGACACAGAAGGAGTCCTCAAGGCCTACCTAGAACCAAGTAATACGAGGCGCGTTCCATCCCAAAACAACGACAGAGTCGTGTCGGCAGTTCAAGTTGAAGGATGGGGGTCAATCCCAATCCCATCTCAAACGGGCCCCAGGGAGTTGACGGCCCATCTGACAAGCTTCCCAGCACCACTTCACACAGGGACAGTGGACACACAACCGCACGCCCGCGTCTCTCAGTGGAGTGGTAAAGCTTGAAAAAACCCGCCCCCATCTTCGGTGCCCCGTAGCCGTTGAACCCCTAAATTTCAACATCCCTCGCACCAGAGAGGTCCAAGTTGCGGTGTGGGTTGCGGTCAGGCACAAGTAACAACATCACCACACGCGACTTTGTTGAACTCAGTTCAACTACGGTCTTCGCGCTGAACCTGGCGGCTATGTTGCATGAGACGGGGGCCTCCGTTTCTTCTCATAGCATCAAGTATAATACGGGCTGCCCGGGCCACTTTGGCTGGACGTATGTGTATTGCTCCTCGAGCTTCTCAACCTCACCTTGTTCACCAACTGCTCTCAGTGCGGTATTTGAGTTACAATGACCAGTATAATGCAACTCTCACGATGTCGACCCATAGGTGCGGGCGCATGGGCGTGATGCTCTGTTGCTGCATCGATTCCGGTTTCCGACTTAGGCATCTTGGTGAGCAAATTCCGAGCCGGTTATCATCGTACGCCGAAGGACTCAGAGGGTAGATAGCGAGCAGCCATGAAGCCAGACCAGCATTGTTCCTGCAACAGACGTCAGAAATCACTCGAGTCTTCAACACAAAGGACGCTCCCGAGCATCGGAAGCCGGGTGGTGAGAACGTCACATTGTCGAGCACCCGCTTTCCGCCGGCCTGTTCAGGGTGTGACCCTCGACATCGGAATTGGTGGGATGATGTGCAGTAATCCGCGAGTCAAGAGAAGGAGAGCGAAACAGGCCAAGACACGACAACCATGTCGCCCTCTTCCCTGCCGAGCTGCCAACCTCGGCCTATTTCTTGACCAACGTCGGACTGAGGAATTGGTGCCGAGAGAGAGGCCGCTTGTCACTTTTGCCCCCAGATTTCTTCGCACTGTTCGTGGTCAAGTGCCGGTACTTTACCGGGCCGGTCGGCCAGGAGTGCCAAATCTGAACATGACGACAGCCACCGCCAATTCCTCGTTGGGCATCCCTCGATGGAGGGGTTGGGTCGATGTTATCGATATTCGGACAGTTATTCCATTCTCCCACTGATAATGGACCGTGGGCTCTCTCTCTAGGTAGTCCGCGATGATTCAACTTTGCTCTCGTGTCATGAGGATGGGCGTCACGACACGGACGGGCAAGAATACGACGTCGATAATCTGGCTATTCGGTTCATCTGAGATGTCGCAGAGTCCTTGATGTTGGTGCGTTTGTGCGTGCACGCCACGGCCCGTCCTTCGCCACGGCCCAGCATGGATAGTCGTGATTTTGGGCAAGTACAGTACTCTCCGTACTCAAAGTTTTCCCGAGGATGCGATGCAGCCGAGCCCTGATCCCTCTCTCGGCCTAGGTCGGTCGAGCGATCGAAGGGAAATGAATGGGGGGTTGGGGGGGATCGCGTGCTCATCTTCGGGTGTCGGGAAGAACGGCCAGCAAACGGAGATAGCCCAGGTCGGCGATCTGGTATTTTATTTTTCATCTCGTCATCATGGCTATTTGCCGCAAGGACGCTGTCCAATGGCTGACTCAAAGTCTTGTCTCGCTCCAAGCAAAGGCAGCCATCAAGGCGGTGGTCTATTGCGCGCCAAGCATCAAGTGAGGTTGAAGGTGGTGATGGAAATGGAGGGGCAGATGTTGCCGCGTCGCGTGGGTGAAGCCCCTCTTCCCCCAACTTTTCGTCCAACCTTGTCCTGAGCGTGGGTTGGGTCGGGCGTCAAAGCTGGTGAGTGGAGAGGCGCGGGAGGGCAGCCAGCAGATGGCAGATCTGGGAATCGTGAGGCTCTGGGAGGGGCCCTATCGTGAACCCACATGCGGGTTCTGTGCGACATTCGGATTATGGACACACACACTATAAATTTGGAGTTATGGGGGGAGGGGGGAGGGAGGAGGGGGGCCACGCTTCTAGAAGCAGTCGAATCTGCTCCACTGAAGCTGCCAGATCTGATACTTATCAGCACAGTCCCCTCCTCCCACAGAAAAGAAAAATACACATCCCAAGTTGATGGTATTCCCAGCGCCCGCCGCCCCAAAACCCGTCGCGACAATGGCACCCAGCCTCTGGCTCTCCCGCGAGTCGCCGCCGCCGCTCCCCTTGGCTCTCGGCCTCTCTCCCTCCACCCCGTACTCGCTCCCGCCAGGGATCCCAACCGCTCCAATGGCAGGGACCATGGCCAGAAAACCTGCCACGTCGCTCATGGCGAGTCAGCGATGAAGAAGCGAAAACAACCACCTGCCGAAATCGAGCGGCGACGACCGGTGCTTGCGTCGGCGGCTGGGGCGGAGAGGCCCAGGACTAGAGGCTAAGACCGGCCGAACTCCACATGTCATCTTTGCCAACACAAGACGAGGACACTATCCGGGCACTATCACTGGCTCTGTTGGATTGGGTTTCTGATGCCCCCTTCCCCTCCTCCACTTCGCTCTCGCTCCCCCCCTGAACCGCTCAAGTCACCAACGATTCTGGCTGAATTCGCTGGCTCCCGCACATGCGCACCGACCAACTCAGAGATTTTAGCACAGGCTGCCGCCGCCGCCGCCACGCGCGACAGAAAAAAAAGAGTTCGGAGACGTGGATTGCCGCTGGTGGGCAACTTTGCACCTGTCTGCCGCTGGACGGAGGGGGGAGGTTGGAAAGATTGGCGAATTGATGGTCCTGCTCATCATTCCCGGCGTTAAAGCCGGACGTGCAGCTGTCGTCCCGCATCGTCCAGGGCACCCTTGCCCGATAATTCACCGCCACCACCGTCCAAAAGGGGGGCATCGGCTGCCTGCTCTCGGTCGCGGTACCGAGCGATGCTGACGCCGTGCCCCGTCACCAGCCAACGTCGAGATTTCTGCTCAGTCTCACAGTGAAGCGTTTGATTTGTTGCCCGTTCACCTCCATTCGTCGGGCGAGTGCCGACTTGGCACGCTTTTGAAGCCGAAAACTCCGTCACCGTATGCTGCCCAGCGTCGTGGAGGAGGTTGACATGTCGGGGGCGTCTTTTCGGTGAGAGCTTTCGTCCTCGTGAGAAGTTTTTATAATGCCGGCAGTTGGCCCAACTCCGAGAAATTCTCCCTCCGTCCGACACCCGACAGCCAGCCAGGAACTCTTTGTCAGAAAACTGGGCATACTGAGGAAAACGGGTGCTACACCGCCCTGACAGCCACCAAACTCTCTCACCGTCACCTTCAAAATCTGTCTGTCGAACTGACGAGATTTGAATAGCACCAGTCCATCGCCGGCGGTGACGGACGGGGGCCAACACCTGGTATTCCTCATCAAACCCCAACTCGAATTCTCAGGAACCGGCTGATGAGAAGGTCTACATCATGATCTCTTTTGTTGACGGCTCATTTTTTCACCATCTTGTTTCATAGCAAAGTCAGGCTATGGATGCACCGCCGCGACCCCCAAGGGTCGTCTCCGAGCTACCACCGAAACATCGGCCGCGATCAAGGCCGACAAGCTCGGCGTGCATAATCCACTCTGGCACGGCCCCACTCATCCATGGCAGCGAGACGCTTTCCGAACCGGCCGCGCGACAAAATGGAAAATGGAACCCTGCCACCTGCTCGCCTCCGGAACGGCGGCCCATGCGAGCAGATCTGTTGCATTTTTTGAGAGAAATTTGGTCCAAGGTACGTCAGAGGTCGTCGGCAGAGGGCAAGCGAAGGAGGCCATGTCCAACCAAGCCAAGCAAGCCAAGCAAGCCCAGCCGCCCTGTGCTGAAGAAGGCAGCCATTTCGTCGTCGCGACGCGCGCCTGCGAAAGAAACCCCCTCTCATCAAGACGAAGCTTGGGACGGTTGGGGGTACGATGCGGTGCAGTTGCTGATCAGCGGACGAGCACTGTTGATGCCCCTTTGATCCCGTCATCCATACAAAGCAAATATCCCTCTTTCCCATGATGATAATGCCTCCCAGTACGGCCATATATCGCCAACCTGTATACCACCCCCCCTTTCCCCCGCGAAGCGCTGTCCAGTCTGTTTCGACGGACCGCATCCCGAGGAGTCAACTCACTGCATGCCTCCTTTGGGGACCAAGACCGAGACCGGTACGGTGCAACACGCAAGATTGAGAAATACAATCCTCGAACGGTAGTGGTTTCGTCACAATCTGTCCCATCGGCGCAGGCGCACGTCCACGCTCAGAGCATGGACGGACCGGACGGACGCAAGAAGCATCCCGTCACACACCTTGACGCGCTGATGACGGAACAACCTTTTGGACGATGGCAAAGCAAAGCAACAGTAGCCGGAGCGCTGTTCCTTGCCCTGCTGCTGCTGCTGAGCAAGCACAACCGCATCGATGTAGGTAGCGATGCGCGCAGATGTCGTGTCGATGCAGACTTGGCGCGCGTCGCCGGTGTGCTACGGAGTACGCGTCGTCCTTGAGCTAGCGTCGTCGAAGCTCCCTTTTTCTGGAAGAACGAGAGGGGCTGACTGGTGGGCGTCTGAGCGTTGGGCATCGAGGCAGTCGGGTGAAGAAAAGGAGACAGCCAGCATCAAACGCGCCGCCGCCCCTCGCCGTATGGAGGGGAATACGGCGACGGTATTGCCAGGAATGGCAACCCGTCTGCTGCCGCGCGCCCTCCCTCGGGCACCGACCCTTTAATTCTCCTCGCGGCGGCATGGCATGGCTGCTCGAAAATGGAACAACCCCCAACGACCGTGCCGTCCCCCCTCCTCCTCCCTCCCCTTTGGTCAGCGCTGATACACGGTGACATTGGTGTGCACCGCAGCAGCAGCAAGCAAGACGCAACACACAGACGAAAGGAACGTGGTGGTGCTGTCGCTGACGAGGGGGGTGTGGATTTCCCGGTGGCTGAAGATCACCTCCCGGGATGCCGCTGCGCCGGTTATTGTTACCTTGCAACCCGGACAAACGCGCTAGGCGGGATGGGGCAATGGTTTTATCTGGCTGGCTCCACTTTGAACAATGAATGTCCTGGAGATCTCGATATCGCTCGCTCGTCGCGGAATTATTCCTTGCCGCGAGCCAGGCAGACCTCGGTTTGCAACGTGAACGGTCAGCGACGGCGGCGGCGGCGGCGGCGGTGGTGTCATCCATCGGACAAATTCGTTTCCAGGAGGTTGGGTTCTGGCCGGGTTTGGGGGGGAGGATTTGGATTCCCTGTCGACGCGACAAGGTCTAGATTTGGAGCAAAAGTTGGTCGATGTCAGTGGGGTTTTTTTGTCAAGACTCCCGTCGACATCGTCAACGGCCCCTCTGCCCCTCTGCCCCTCTGCCCCTCCGCCCCCATTATCTCCGGTTTGTTGGAGGGGGCATTGGGGAGTGTGAGGGCACGAACACTCCGCTGGCGCGGGAAAACAGAGTTCGGCGCGAGGACTCCACCTCGAATTGCAACCACATGTCACCCAGCAGAGTTGAGACGATGCCCGCCACATTCCGCTGCATAAATCGATGTTGGTCAGGCAGCAAGCGACCGTCGGATATTGGATGGGGCTACCATGGCCCCATCTTTTCGTCGCCTCCAAGGGGAAAAGAAAAAAAGACGTTGAACCGTCCAGAAAAAGAAGGGGGGCATTGTTGAGGGGTTCGAGTTTGGGGGTCACCACTGTCAAGTCCCACTTGGCTTCCGACTGCCGAGTCCCATCCATCCCATCCACTGTCTGTTTGGGACAGTGACAGTTCATCAAAACCCCACGAACGGCAATATCCATCCCCTCCATATACCACATTGGCTGAACTCCATGGGCCGAAGTCCGCACGGCTCTATCCATCCCTTCTGCAGAAGCGCGCCCCATCCATAAACCCCCGGACAAACAAGACGACGGGAGGCACACCAGTGGGGGAGGGCGCCATCATTTCAACGTGGTAATAACGGGGCGCATCAGCACCAAGCTGGCCGGCGGCGACGGAAGAGCTGTCAGATGGATCCGATCTGCCGCCCCCCTCCGTGGGCCATGTCTGTCCCTCCGTGGGTGGGTGGGTGGGTTGGTGGTGGTGGTGGTGGGGTGGGATGCTGTCAATGTCGCACATCTAGAGTCGCCGCGACACACGCACGCAGAGAGGCATATAATGTGGGTATAATGGGCGTGCGGGCTGCAGGCGCCACGATGCGGCACGGCGGCGGGTGAACCATTCCTACAGCGCGTTCTACGGGTGTTCTGTGGGTTAGGTGGGCGGCGCTGCGTTCCTGTGTTCAAGTGGGTTTTTCGTCCGGTTTGGTTTTCCCCGTCCCGTTGTTGAGCTGGTGGGGATATAAAAGCCCGTCGAGAGACGGCCCGAACGCGCATTGATGGAAGCGCGGAAGAGGGTTTCGTCTGGTGGTGGTTTTGCCTTGCTTTCGGGGGCGATGACGAGCTTTGGCCCTGCAGACGGCAATGCGAGTGTTCTGCGTGTGAGGTACAGGTGTCAATTCACGGCGGATTGATGTAATGGTTCCGAAGAACAGATGGATTGGATGTCAGGTCCAAGCGGCGATGCTTGGACACGTGGGTTCAACCATTCTGGTCTAAGTCGGTCTGTCGATGCCATCCCTTGGTGTCGACGAGGATCCCTTTGTTGAGTCATGTTGAGATCTCGACCGCGAGTCTCCTCAGGAAGGTGCACTTGCCGATGCCTTGTACCTTGCCGAGGTCAACAACCCCCCTTATTGTCGCAGAAGGAATAAATGTAAACAAACCAGGTGGAGGCACCCCCGGGCGGCTCTGGGTGTTGAGCATGTCCCGTCACATCGAAACCTTCCCCGTCAACCAATATTTGCCACATTCAACACCAGAGGCCAGGCACGGAGATTGTATCGACAGGAGCGATAACACCGAACTGGCCCTCATCCGTCGTCCGGTCCAGAAAAGGGGCACCGGTTTACGGTGAAGCTGAAGTGGTAACCAGTAAGGCGACTCGCTATTTCCATTCCCCCGTCATACGGTGGTGGCAAATCGTCCTCGTGTCCAGACCGGCGGTGTGCAAGAAAAAAATACGGTGACGGGGATGATGCCTTTCGGGCAAAAGGGACGTTGTTTTGTCAGTTTGGGGATACTGGCCACTTCTTTGGGCGGTGAAGACACTCGGATTCCCCCAGGCAAGAACAGTTGATGACGAAGGGGAAAATAGGTACATGTTCTGGCTTGGCCTGGTCATGTTTCCCTTTCGGATGACTCGGGACTGTATGCCACCGAATGTACGCTACTCCGCGAGAATCCCACTGGAATTATGAATAGGTGTAGTGATCGGAGCTTCTTTCCCGCCTTCCCAGGCCTCGGAGTCCGTTTGTAGACTCGGTTTCTTGTTGTTGAACCATGACTCCTGTGTGATGAAGATGCCAACTGCTGTTGTTGGCTTACAACAGGCATGACCCAAAGGGTCTTGGCCATGCAAAAGGCTCTGTATCTCATGGTACCTATACAACTTGGTTCGCCTCTGAATATACATGATTTCTCATGCTACAAAGCAAGAAAGCATCCGGTGTTGTGGTGGCCATGTCGTGCTAGCTGCTGATGATCCCATGACATATTTCAAGTATCGCCGCCGTTACTCACCGCAGCCTCACCTTGGCGAGCTTCTATGCCTGATCCTATGATCGTTCTCCCGGCTCGGCCTCGTTCTCCCAGCTCGGCCTCGCATTCACATGGCGACATGGAGATTACTAAGAGAGGCGTTGTGGCTTACTTGGTAAAGACATGTTGAGATCCTGTCATAGCTGGGGCGACCTGGCTTAAAGAGCCCCATGATTCTCGTTTGGAATATCGGGATGCGATAATGTGAGGGATGCCATAGCCGATAGATAAGTTGTAGTTACTGATTTGTCTGGTGACGACTCGTGGCGCGGATAGATACCGGAGTTCGGGGTGGATTACTGATTCCCAAGTCGCAACTCCATGTGCAATGCACTCGCCGCGTTGAGACATGCGGCGAGAGAAGGAGAGACGTCACAGTGCGCAATCGATGCAGGGGAAGCGTTAAGGTTGTAGACGTTGATGTGGGTACTGCAGTTGTCGGGTTCAATGCATATTGCAGTTCAACACCGACGGTGAAAGTTACGCCTGTTGGAAACGGTGGTTCGAGATCTTGTGGCATATAAGGCCAAGCTACCCACGCCATGTCAAGGGCGCGTGAGGTTCATCATTTCCTATCGTAAAACCCCATCATATCTAGCATCAGAAGAAGTTGCTCGATCGAGCTCTCCCCAGCCCTCTGGCCTGATGCGTTGGAGGGTGCATTCTTGCTGCTGGAACCAGTCTTCTCGCCCAAACCCCTACAGACGGTGAGGAACAGCCCAACCTTCTTTCTGAAGTTGCCATACAGCTTCTCTGGCGTCTCGGTCTGTTCGCCTTTGTATTTCTCACCGGCCCTTCCCACCCGAGTCCGCCCTCGCAAGCGAAGTTGCCTGGCAAAGCGAAGAACAACAGAGAAGATATCCTCCAGGAGCTTCAGGACCGGGGCCTGCCGCTTTCTGAGAAGCAGCACCGTCATGATCTCGTCCAAGTGCTGCTCCTGGCGATCCCGCACCACGTCGGGACTGTAGACCGTAGACCCTGGCTCCGGGGTCTCGCCATCTGTCCCCAGCGAGTTCTTCTCGACCACGTCCAGCCACGCCTCAAAACGGCGCCGGGGCATGGTGACACCCGTGTCAAAGAAGTAGGCGGCAATCTGACGGACAAAGTGACGTGCCTCTATGCAGAACCGGAGGGAGGCATCGCTAGGGTCCTGGCCGCGGCGGCCTGCCAGAGGTATGTCGTGGAAGAGCTCGTTGACGACGTAGAGCATCCGGAGGACCCGAAGCAGGGCCATGAAGATGCGATCGTACTTGACCAGGACGGTCGGCGTGATGACGGGGCGGAGTGGAGACGGCGCCTTGTAGGATAGTCGCAGGAAATCCAGCGCCTCGAGCCCGTCGGGATCTAGACAGCGATCGATTTCCTCGGATGTGAGGTCGCGAACGGCGAAGCTCAAGTCTCCAGGGAGGTCGGAGGTCGCGGTGCGCGAGGCAAGGACGGGTTGAGCGTTTGTGGTACCCGCAGGAGACTGGTAGCTCTCGGACAGGACGCCCATCAAGGCCAGTCGCAGTTCTGAGCTCGCGGGCGGCCAGTTCTCTCGACCCCCGAGCCGAAGACCCATGGCTCCTCCGCCGAGCGCAACGCCGGCCTTGCGTTCGGCTGTCTCCATCTCGGGATCGAACAAGGCATGGGACAGTCGGCTGCAGAGGAGGCCGTTGTCGAGCAAGTAGTACTGCTTCAGCAAGTCGAGATGGACCCTGAGCTCATGTGAGCGGAACATGACCTTCATGACCTCCTGGTTGACAAGTTCGGACTGGGTGCTGATGACTGGCCCGAACGAGAGTACTGGTATCAGCATCCAGTGGGGCGCAAGGTTGGCGTGTGTTTCTGACGTGTCCCCGACTTCATATAGACGGTCCCGAATAAGTGCAGAGAGCCCATCATCTGCTCTGGGCGCCTCCAGAGGTTGGTTGAGGCGGCTTATCGAGTCGAGAATGCTCTCGGCGATCTGTGTGTCGCTACCTCCAAGGGCAAGAGGGCCCATGTTGTCTGTAGGCATTGCAATGGCTTCCGTGGAAGTTGACACCAGGCCTTCCTCGAAGTGACTGTCTCGAATTGCCTGAGAAACCGCTGCTCTGTACGCATTGACCCTGGCCTCGAGACTCGCGATCGCGTCCCATTGAAACTGCCAGTCGAGGCCTGGTGGTCCGGAGAGCTTGACAGTTTGTTGCCTTGAGAGGGGGTGATCCGGATGATGTATACGTAGAAATCGGAGGTTTCGTCCCGTCTCAAATGTCATCTGCGCTATGTCTTCGGGCAAGAACGAGGGCACGTTTTCCTCGTCCAGAAAGAAGTCTGGCTCTTCCAGCTCATAGCCTTGATCGTCTATCCACATCTTGTCGGCGACTCTGACGAAGCCGCGTCCTGGTCCTTTCTTGTTGATGGGAATCCCTTCCTCGGCCTTCAGACCGACCCATTCTTCCACAAAGGTCGTCCAGGGCTTCGAAACGAGGCGCAGGACCTCGCGGGTGACCCCTTGAAGGAGCGAACTCTGGTATTCGGCCAGCTGAGCCTCCAGAAAGAGACGCGAAAGGATGCCCTCGTCTGTCTTTTGCTGTGCCAGTTTCTGGACGAGGTTCCTGAAGTGGACCAAGACGGCCTGTGCCGGTCTGACGACGGATTGCAGCTGAAGAATGGACCTCGTAGCGCGACCACGTGCGTTCAGCTGGGACTGAACCTCCACCACCAGGCGATCGACCGCCCCGGCAAGGGCAACTCTTGTTGGTGTGGAAGGCATGGCAAATGTCTTTTCCGAAAAGCCTTTGAGCTGTCTTGTTGCGTCTGCGCACTCGACACAGATCTGGTCGACAGAGCCTATCGCCTGGGGGGAAACCCCGGAAGGTCTCAAGGACGGTATCGTCTTGACAAATGACATCTTTTCTGTATCCCAGGAGAAGAGGAGAGAGCCACGGCCCAGAGCGAGGGCGAGAAGACAAGCAGCATACGAGGCATCTGCTACGATGTCGGCGTTTTTCTCGGCACCTGTATTGCTTGAGTTCAAAAAAGCGTCGAAAGCAGCAGGGCCAGCCTCGGTAAGAAAGAATCGAGACTCGGGTCGGCCATCATCGTGGTCGAACTTGTCCCATGTCTTGTACTCGGGGGCTTTTTCTAGGCTGAGGTTACTGTCGAGCCAGACATCTGCTTCGGCCTGTTCCGAGACATCAGAGTCGACACTGGCACTCCCATCGAGTGACTTTTGTTCGGCTTCAGAATCTCGAGCCTTCAAAGCTTCCCAAAGAGGGGGAAGACTGAAGAATCCAGCGTCGTCGCTCTTGGGGATGGTTGGCTCTTGGCTGTCAACACCTGCAACGAGGAGGCTGCGCTGCTCTACACCGCATTAGCCCGACCGTCATGACATCCAGGAGAAAAATACCAACGGGATATGTCAAAGGAGAAGAGTGAGTTGCTGTCACCGACACCTGTGTCCAGCCAAGGGGACTTTTTCCAAAAGTCGGGGATGGCAAAGGGGTTTGCGATTTCAGGATCATGCGCCATATCTCGACCCTGATATCATGGATCCGGGCTTCAAAAAGTCCATGAAGAGGAGATTGTCCTTAGGTCTTCGGGATGTTGGTTGTTGAATGACTTTGAGAGCACAGGCTGAAAGTCACGGTGATGGTGGTGATGAGTGGGGCTCTCACCTAAAGTGCGACGCGTCCTCTGACGCGTTGGAATTGCAAAACCTGTGCCAATTGTTAAGGTTTTGGCAGGGGCCCCGCAAAAAGACCAGCGAAAACTCAATCAGCACTAACGGAGTTTCCGGGAGAGCTGAAGCTCTGAAGCTCCCCGAGCGAATCGCAGCTCGGCATTCGGTTTATTCTCCGAACATTATCAGACTCCCGCCATCAGCGACCGGCATTCAACGGGCCCCGGAACACCTTGAACTTCTCTGCGACACTCAATTGGTTTATCCAGTTCCCGACAAAGCTTCTGCGATCAACCCACCGCCATGCCCCCAAAGAAAAGAGGCGGGCGCGGCAGCACCCACGTCGCAGCCACGCCGTCCAGCACAGCGACACCGACTCGAGACGAAGATGCCATGGACATTGACACACCGGTGCCTGCAGGGACACCTACTCCCGCCGCGCCGGCCCAGCCCCAGTTCGACCCCGAAGACCCCTGGACGGACGACCAGCTCGCCTCGCTGTTCAAAGCTGTGGTGAGATGGAAACCGGTTGGTAGGCTTTCCCCGCGCATCCGTCTCGCAAGCCCCACGAGCTCCCAGCTAACCCAGACTGCCTGCACCAGGAATGCACAAGCACTTCCGAATACTTGCTATTAGCAACCATTTGCGAAACCACGGCTTTCCCCCCGAGACCTGTCCCCACACCCGCCTGCCCGGAATCTGGGCCAAGCTGCGCCAGTACTACGACCTGGACGCCCTCGACGAGCGCGAGAACAGCCTCGACCCTCCGGACGAGCCAGGCAAACCGCGGCGCTATCTAGACTTCCGCCTCCCCTACGACGAATACGGCGAGATGATGCTAGGGCGCGCCAAGGCTGACGCCAGCGAGGCGGCTACTAGCCCGGCTCGCTGGGACCCTGATGCGCCGGCAGCTGCCGGCGATGCAAAGAAGCGGAAGCGTGTGTCGGAGGCCGTCTCAAGAACTCGTGGCAGTACCGTCGAGGACACTGAGGCCGAGGCTTCGGCGGCACCGAGTCCGGTTCGCAAAGCGGGGCGTGGAGGGAGGGGCGGCAGACGACCGGGCGCTGGCCGCAAGAGTGGGGTCAAGAAAGACGCATCTTCGTCTAGTGACGGGGAGTCTTCGGCAGACGAGGATTCGGAGTCGGGTGATGCGGACGAGGACGAGGAGGAGGAGGAGGAGGAGGAGACCGAGGCCGCTGCTGCTCCCAAGGCCGGCAGAGGGGGAAGAGGCCGAGGTGGTGGTCGAGGACGTGGCCGGGGTAGAGGGCGAGGCCGTCCCCGTGGTGGCTAGAGAGCCAGGTGGTGGGTAACAGGAACGGGATGCCAGAGATACTGATCAAGGGGGAGTGTGCTGTTCGAGAGGTTGATGAGTGCCTAGGCAGCGGATACCCCAGGACACCATGGAAGTTGTCTGATGCTGGCCTAGGCCAACCAGTAGGAGGTTCCAGAGGAGTACGATAATTGTTGGAACAGTGTAGCCATTCCAAATCCGGAACAAGCCAATTCTACTCCAACAATCTCTCCGGAGTGAATTGCGCGGAGCAACCTGAAGGGGCCTGTAAATCGTTGAGTTGGTGGGAGACCCAGGGCACCCCGCCCCCGCCAACGCGTCAACAAATATTAGAACTCCGCGACGCGCCAAAATTGGAGTCAACCGTCCAGAGACACCGCATTCTCGAGACTTCCGCGCCGAACTCAACATGTCCCGCCCGGGGTCAACTGCCCCGAGGAGCCTCACACTCACCGAGGAGCTTGAGAGACTGGAGCAGTCCATCACCCTGACCCTCCAAGGTGCGCTTCCTGTCTGCCTTTTACCGGTGCGCAACTCACCTGCATGCCAGAAATCGACTCCAACTTTAGCAAGGCGCATCGCATCGTGACGACGAGCATCATCCCGCTCGTCGAGCAATATGGCGAGCACTCTCGCTCCGTCTGGGAAGCCTCCAAGGCGCGATTCCGTCTACCCCCGCCCGGCCTCTTTAAATTGACGGTCTGCTAACATGTTGCGCCCCCATAGTTCTGGAAGCAATTCTTCGAGGCCTCCGCCAATGTCTCGCTCTCCGGCTACGAGGAGCTTGCCAACGGCGAGGACTCGACCGCCCTAACCGGCGAGGAAGAGACCACCGCATACGACACGACCTCCGCCAGCGGCACGCCGACACGCCCGCGCAGCGGCAGCGGACCCGCCGCCGACGAGACCACCATCCCAGGCGAGGACGAGTCCTCCGTCTTCCAACAGCAGACCCGCGACCAAACCAGAGGCCACGAGGTTTCCGTCCTCAGCGACGGCGACGGCGACGGCGACATGTCGGGTAGTACCCCACGTCCCCCGAAAACCCAAACCGTCTCTGTGCGGCCGCAGTTTGCGGGCCTCGACTCTCCGTACGAAGCGCTGCGGAAGCGTGAGATGGCCAAAGTCAAGGTGGAGGCGACCCCCGGGCGCGGGGACGAGCTGACAGACGAGGAGGACACGGAGCTGCTGTTCCAGCAGCACACGGCGCGCCTCCCGGACATGTCGATGACGCCCGGCCTTCGGCACGATGCGGGCGACGACGACAGCCAGTATGGCACGCAGCGCAAGAACAAGGATCCGCTGCTTCATCGGATGCTGGACAAGAACTACCGCGTCATGGCGACGCCGCACAAGGGCACCGGGGTGTCGCCGATAAAGTGGAAGGTGACGGAGATGCCGGCGGCCGACGTCAAGGGGAAGGAGAAGGAGAGGCCGGCGTGGCAGGACTCGCCCATGTCGAGTCCCGAGATGGCTGTGCCGCAGCTCCGGAGCGCGGCGTTCATGTCGCCGATTCGCCCGGCTTATCGGGGGAAGACGACGGTTCCACCTGCGGCGCGGGGGCCGCGGACACCCGGTGTCAGTATCCAGACGCCGGCTACGGGGAGGAAGACGAGGGATATGTATGCCAGTGGGAACGAGGGGGGGGCAACGCGGTATACCGAGGAGATCACCTGGGAGAGTGACAGCGATGATTTTGCTGGCATGAGCCCGCCCAAGACGATTCAGTTTGCGCTACCCCCGTCGAAGCTCCTGCAAACGCCAGGTATGTGGAGTTCTACTCATCTCACTCTCATTCCTTGACTAACACAACCCCAGCCCGCGAGGCCAGCAGACATATCGTCGACAACATCCTCCTCGCCGCGGGCGCCGAACCGGACGAGTCCGAGGAGTACTCTCCCACCATGGTCAAGATGAATCCCAACATCCTGGACGACACTTTTTGAGGGGCAGGAGCACATCGAGCTTAGTCTCAGAAATCATTGAATAAGCTATGATACCCCTAATCTGAACCGGTCGCCAAAGCAACCAACTGTCTTTTCTCCTTCCACCTGCCTCCCCAACCCCTCCCACGTGGGATTTCCTCTCCCGTGGGTAGGATAATAGGAACAAAGCCAGTATTGACATTATGAGCCCCCCGTCCCCCTCGGAGTATCCGCCCTTTCGCGGACCCCCATATGCCGCGGTAGAGCCGCGGCGCCCCGTAGCAATTCCATGCCGGCGGCGGTGGATGGTTTTAAAACAGCCACCCTGTTCAACCCCTCGTCACATCAGCAGCCCCATCGAAAAGCCGCGACGTGATCAGGCCCCGCGAAGTAAATCAAGCGGGGTCCGAAGAGGGAGGGAGGGAGGACGTGTATCGTTGGCGACGGCGCCTACTTGAAAAGACGTCGCATCCGTATCCGTCTAGGTCCGGGAGCTTAGATGTTCATGTGCATCTGCGCCTTGTTGATGGCCTCGGGATGGAGGAGCTTGTGCTGCTGGGACTGATGCGACTTGGAGGGGTGCATCTTTTGCTTAAAGGTGCTGAGGCGGCTGGAGAAGGAAGAGGTGCTGCTGCTGGTGCTGTAGGTCGAGGCCGGGCGGTGTTGCTTTTGCGGCTGCTGGTGGGAGTAGGATTGGAGGTGGCGGTTGGCGTCGGCGATTTGCTTGCCGGCGTTGCGGGGAACGGGGAGGGCCGAGGCGGAGAAGTAGGGGCTTGACATTGTGATGGGTGGTGGGGTGGGATAGGGGTTTGTTTGTTTGTTTTGGATGGATGGATAGCTGGGAGGTTGGAACTTGTGGTTTAGATGATTGCTTGAGTTGGCAGGTGCGATGGACTGAGGCCACCATCACGAAGACGTCCAGAGCCATGTTACTTATACACGTCGTTCAAAGTTCATCAACGCCGTCAATGCATACAGTCCTAGCCGGAGAAGGACGGCTTCGCCAACACGCATAGCAGGGCGAAGCCGGTTCGTTCGCGATCCTTTCCAACAATGGGTTACGCCAGCCCTGGCCCGGACTCAACCAACGGACAGTGACTCACCCGGCTTCGACCGGTGGTGGTGTAGGTGACTTTCTCTGGTCGACGATTGCTCAATTGGGCTTCTCTGACGTGTGAAGGGCAGCCTACTAAGCTAAGATGGTGAAGGACGGCGTAACCGCTACCGGGCTTACGCAGAGAGCCGCGTGTGTGTCAGAAAAAAAAAGAGCCTAGCTTTCCTGCGCCTTGGGAATAGATCCCCCCAAGGCAGCGTCATCTGCGCAGTTGGGCGGAAATAGCGCGAGACGCATATTCACGCAAGCGTGTGTGTGTGTGTGTGCCACGCGACAACTCCCCTCGAGGACGACGCAGCGGTTCGTGCCTGAGGGTGTGGTTCGCGGGGAGGGGGGTGGCATCTCGTCGGGATTCGACGGCGTGTGCGATGCACGGGCGTGACGTGTGACAGGAAAACAAAAAAGGGCGCCTGAGGATGGTCGGCAGCCTGACTCCCTGAGTCACCTACCGGGCGGTGGTGGACAGTGGGGTAACCTAAGGCACCACCCGCCAGTTTAGAGAGTGTGGGGGATCTCCGGCGCCGTGCCGGTAGGCGGACGGGCGGTGTGATGGCCGCCGAAAGGGGTGTTGGGATGCCGATATGTGTGGAGCTGCGGGGTCGGTCCAGGGCGGTGTTACGACGATGTCCGCGTCGCGGGAGAGGGGCCGCGTGAGCGCTGTGCGTAATGCTTCCTTTTTTTCGTCATGGTTTTAACGGAGCTGGGGAGAAGGAGGGTTGTCGGCAATGGAGAAGGGCTCAAAGTGAGCAAACCATGGCGGTTGAGGCTGTGGCACAGGAGCCTGGAATTAGTCCTGACTGCCCGAGTCCTGCCTCCTGCTGTGCCGTCCAGGACTGGAATCTGTTTTAGCTGGTGCCTCGCCTTGCCGTGGAACTTGACTCAGGCTCCAGTTTCAGAGCCGGGGTATTCAGTATGAAATCATCGGCTCATATGTGGCTGAGAGGCTCATACATTTTCAAATATTGAGCGAGGGCATTGATGAGACCATCGAGTCTAAGGAGAGTCCCCCAAGTTGACTCATGAAGGGCAGTCAGTCCCAGTCCGGTGTGGGCATAGGGGGCCATTGATGGCAGCAACAGGCTCGCGTATAAAGGCTTTAAGATGACTCTCCCCTCCATGTGAGGTTGCTTCAGGAACGAGGTTCTTCCGATCCGGATGTCAAGATGTCGAAATTCGTTTTCGGATTCAAGAGCAACCAATCATGTCGGTTCCAGCTCGTGTTCGGATGGAAAAACCTCGGAATGCTCTCCGGGTGAGCCGGGAATGTTGTGCATCTGCAGGGAAATCGGCCAATATATCCGGCCCTTGAAAGGTGCAACTCTGATTCGAGACTCGAGAGCGGGGTCGTCCGATCTGATATCGGGGCGGGTGTGGTTGGTTGGCGACAAAGGGGTGAGGACTCGAGGTGGTCGGGGTCAATGAGAGTGAAGCGAGAAGCCGACGACTCGACGTTGCTTGGTCGCCCTCAACATCGAGTGTTGCTGTGATGTTTTCTGAGATGAGCAGTCAGTTCCACAGGCGATGCATGTTGACAGTCAGCACTCAGGTACCCAGCCTCCCAGCCAATGGCAGCTTGGACCAACAGCCACCAGGTGAACCTTTGAATCCACAATATCGTCTGATGTCAAGATACGGAGAGACGAGACTCTCGGGATGACCTCCGAGCCTCCCTCGTGTTGTGTGTACATGCCAGCGGTGAGCTGCTGTGTGCTGCTTCATCATGTCGCCATGTGAAGAAGTCGGCGTGGGCTGCAAACGGCCCCCGCGGGCTGCGATGGACGCAGCAACTCGTGCGACTGCTTTTGCTCGCTAGCTCCCGCGTATCGATGACCTGGCCAATGGGATTGCGCGGTCGAGAGGACGGCGCAGATTTGCTTGAAAGGGGGAAGAGGGGGCCAGTTCAACAAAATCGCCATCAACATCCGATGGTGGTGCTGTTGATTTGTGAGCCACAACGCTGGGGCGAGGGTCGAGGGGAGTGAGCGGCCCTCGAACAAAGGGTTTCCGGGTTGTACGGTACCTGCTGAGCACGAACCCGAGATCAGATCCAAAGACAGGACCAGATGAAGGCTGCAGTGGATTGTGAACCCCACCTGTGCCTGGATGCCGATGCCATTGACGAATGGCTGGCCTGGACTCGGCACAGGAGCCAAAGAGGACCCTGTCTGCTGGGCTGACGAGAAACCTCGAAGAGTTTTTGAATGGAGCAAACGGAAATGCAACATCGCCACGGGGCAAGATCACAACGCCCTTCAAAGTTCAAGGAGAGCGACTGACGTTGGTCATTAGGCTTCCGATGAAAGAGTGATAAATGTTGGGGAGACGGGTGCATATGTAGCGCCAACGCGCGGACCGCAAGCGATGCTGCCGCTGTTCAGTGCTGGGCGGTCTGCAATTGTGCATGGGAGCATGGCTGCCCGCTGCCCCCCTGGCACGCCCGGGCTTGGATGGAAGCCAGAGATTTG
This sequence comes from Podospora tetraspora, assembly GCA_027943155.1. Taxonomy (NCBI): domain Eukaryota; kingdom Fungi; phylum Ascomycota; class Sordariomycetes; order Sordariales; family Podosporaceae; genus Podospora; species Podospora tetraspora. The sequence continues at coordinate 778,751 of JAQKAE010000001.1, read as the reverse complement.
GTGGTGACCATCGTTTCCCCGGCTGCTGTTCTGCCTCATTTTATCTTTCCCCACGCCAAATTTGAGCACGACCTTTTGATCGGCTCTCCCTCCTTCGCCTGGGACCCTGGATTCTGGAAAGACCAAAATTCTTTCGGGACCCCTTCCGTCGACTCGCGCTTCGCTTTCGCATCCCACCCCCCCCCAGCGCCCCAAAAGGCTAACGGCCTCCTCTCCCCGTCGCGCAACCACCGCAGCACCCGTGTCTCTCTCACATCTCGTCGCCGGGCCCAGACTCGACACGGATTCCACCTCAACACCGCCAGCATGGACACCAACGCGACGACATTCACGTCGCCGCTGGCCGCCATCAAGTATGGTGCCGCCAACATCCCCCAGCCCGTCGAGTACATGCTGCGCGCCGTTTCGGAGTTGAGCGGATGGCAGGTGGTCTTCAGCATCCTCGCCCTCCTTGTCGCCTACGACCAATGTGTGTATCCCGACCTTTGCGCGCGTGCTTGGTGCTGGTTCTCGTGCTGACTGTCGCGTCAGGCTCGTACATTTACCAAAAGGGGTCGATCGTCGGTCCTGCGCTCAAGATGCCCTTTATTGGTCCCTTTTTGGAATCGGTAAACCCCAAGTTCGAGGAGTACTATGCGAAATGGCTGAGCGGCCCTCTGAGCTGCGTCTCGGTTTTCCACAAGTAGGTCCCGCCCTGTCGGTGTTGCGCTGGGTGGATCTGTTGATGCGCGCGAGATGCTGATCTTTTTCTGCACAGGTTCGTCGTGATCGCCTCGACTCGCGACATGGCCCGCAAGGTCTTCAACTCGCCCGCCTTCGTCAAGCCCTGCGTCGTCGATGTCGCCCACAAGCTGCTCGGTTCCGACAACTTTGTCTTCCTCGATGGCAAGGCCCACGTCGATTTCCGCCGAGGCCTCAACGGCTTGTTCACGCGCCGCGCCCTCGAGATGTACCTGCCCGGACAGGAGGAAGTCTATAACCGTTATTTCGACCAGTTCGTCGAGATCACCAAGGAGGCTGGTGGCAAGCCCATTCCCTGGATGCCTCACTTCCGCGAGGTCATCACGGCCGTGTCGTGCCGCACATTCGTTGGACACTACATCTCGGACGAGGCCGTCAAGAAGATCGCCGACGACTACTATCTCATCACGGCCGCGCTCGAGCTCGTCAACTTCCCCATCATCATCCCCTTCACCAAGACCTGGTACGGAAAGAAGGCTGCCGACATGGTTCTGGCCGAGTTCTCCAAGTGCGCGGCCAAGAGCAGGGCTCGCATGACTGCCGGCGGCGACATCACCTGCATCATGGATGCCTGGCTTAAGCAGATTGTCGAATCCAAGGCGTGGCGCGAGGCCGAGGCCACCGGCGTCTTCCCCGAGGGACTCGAGAAGCCGACCCAGATGCTGCGCGAGTTTACCGATTACGAGATCTCGCAGACCATCTTCACCTTCCTCTTTGCCTCGCAGGATGCCACCAGCAGCGCTGCCACCTGGCTGTTCCAGATCATGGCCCAGCGTCCCGAGATCCTGGATCGCGTGCGCGAGGAGAACCTCGCCATCCGCAACGGTGACGCCAACGCCCCTGTGACGCTTGATCAGCTCGATGCCATGACTTATACACGCGCCGTCGTTCGCGAGCTCCTCCGTTACCGCCCACCCGTTCTCATGACCCCCTATGTCGCCAAGAAGGCCTTCCCCATCACCGATACCTATACTGTTCCCAAAGGTACGTCTCCTCCCCTGTTCCCTGTTCTGACCGTGATGGTGACTAACTCGGACGATAGGTGCCATGGTTATCGCCACGACGTACATGGCTCTCCGTGATCCTGAGGTGTACGACCGCCCCGACGAGTTCGACCCCGAGCGGTACTACACTGGTGATGCCGAGGTCAAGGGTGCCAAGAACTATCTCGTCTTTGGCACTGGTTCGCACTACTGCCTCGGTCAGCATTATGCTCAGGCCAATCTCGCCCTCATGCTCGGAAAGGCCTCGATGAGCCTGAACTGGGAGCACCACGCCACGCCCTTGTCCGAGGAGATCAAGGTGTTTGCGACCATTTTCCCCAAGGTATGTCTTGTGTGTGGCTCAGTTGATGGAGACGCAGGCTGACAACAACAGGACGATTCTCCCTTGACGTTCACCAAGAGGAATTGATAAAGATGCGGGATCTGGTGTTGACGATGTATATGAGGTGGCCGAGGTCGATTTTCCGATGGGAAGCAGCCAGGCAGAGCCGAGCACCACGGGCTGGTTGAATACAGCGTGGTTTGCTACGTGCTGCCGTCCAAGGCTGGCCACACCAGGACTGTCGCCGGCGCGACGCGAGGGTTGGAGATGCTGCGACGGTCAGCAGATGAACCAACAAAAAGGCGGATGTAATACTTGGGGGTCTGTACATAGGGGGCCATTGCCGGGGCGTTTTTCTAGGACAGCGAGCAAGCAAGCGACAGGGAGTCTAGGGGCGGGGAATATTTGTTGGACGAGGATGGATTCGAGAATCGTGGGACTGCGGTATAAGCGGAGGGGAGTCTAGAAGTCTAATACGCGGAGAAAGGAGGACAGACCTATTGGGATCTCGACGCCCGCTCATAGTCGAATTCAACCTAATAACAAGACGTAAGAGCGAGAGATGGGTACCAGAATGTGAGATGGGGTTGAACTTGACTTTGATGCGGCTCTCCAGGGACAACCAACATACATGTATTGCGTCTGCCTGATAGCCCCCACCGCACGTGTGTGATGCGACGTGGCCTATCGGAAATATTCAAAGATTCCCATCGACGGCTTCGATCCTCTTTACGAGTTCCCCAGCATGGCCAACATCAATCCGGCGTTGGGGGTCGGAAGCATGCCAGGCTCGGACTCCCATTCAGACATGCGATGACATGCGCTCCTCCGTCCATTGGCCGGCCCGCCTGATGACGACGTGGGTCCTTGGCGTATTCCCGGGGCGCAAGTGGGGGCCATTCGCACGGAGCTCGACCGGCGGCGGGAGGGATCTACGCTTTGACATACCGAACGACACAGCTTCAACCACCCCGAACAAGCGCGCGCGCACCCCTCCAGTCCATCGAACGGAAACGAACAGAAACAATGCCGCCATCATCCCGCCCCCTCACCTCGCTCGTCGCCGTCACGCGCGCAACACGAGCCGCGGCGCACCCCCTCCCGCGGCAGCCCCCCACCGGTGCTTTCCTTGCTCGAAGCTACCACTCCCCGCTCGTGGTGACCGCGAGATATGGATCGCAATCCCATCAGCTCCCCTTCTCCCCGCCCGCCATTGCACGGCGGACATATTCCACGGACAAGAGCCCCCCCTCCTCGGCGCCGAGCAAGATCTGGGGATTTGAAGAGGTATGCCCCCCGGCCCCTTCCTCATCGATATTTCCCATGACGATACTAATGCCGGTTGTTCGGTAGATCCAAGACCTCACAGAAACCCCAGCCGGTGACCGCAACGTTACCATCATCGGTAAACCTCCTTGCCCCCGCCCTCTCCCTCCACCCAGTCCTCCGACTAACCCCCCTCAAAGACGTCCGCGAACCCTCGGAACTGCAACACACCGGCCGCATCCCGGGCGCCATCAACATCCCCGTGACGAGCAACCCCGACAGCTTCCACATCGCCGCGGAAGAATTCGAGGACCGGTTTGGGTTCCCGCGGCCGGCGGCCGACGGCGAGGCCGTGTTTTACTGCAAGGCGGGGGTGCGCAGCCGGGCGGCGGCGGGGCTGGCGCGCGACGCGGGGTGGAAGCGCGTGGGGGAGTACCCTGGGAGTTGGGTTGATTGGGAGAAGAGGGGGGGGAAGGTTGAGAGGTAGACTGGGGGGGCGCGAGGGGGGGTTGGTTGGGGGTGGAGGTTGGTGGATGGGAGTGACACAACGGAGAGAGGAACGGCGGGCTCAAAAAGAGATGCTCTTGCCTGGATGAGGCACGGCTAGATAAAATCTACAGCTAGAATATTGGAATCACACCCCTATGCCCTCGGGCTCAATCTAAAACATCATCCTCGACGGCTCCTTCGCCGCCGGCGGCTTATCATCCCCCACATTCGACACCGGGCTGCCGTGTGCAAAGAACAGAATCTTGATGGCCAGCGCCAGACCAAAGTGCAGCGCCACCACCAAGATCAGCAGCACCTTGCTCGTCTGGCGGTCCGTCGCGCTGAGGATGGGGTAGAGGTTGCGCAGCAAGAACGCGACCGACACGCCGAACCCGACGCCGACAAACACCCAGTTGAGGATGTTGATGGGCGACCAGCTGATGATGGCCACCGGAATCCAAATCAGGTTCCCGTACCCGTACAGCGCCCAGCACTCGAGCAGGTTGGCGCTCTCGGACCCAAAGTACCGCAGCGCGAGGTACAGCGCCACGGGAATGACAAACGTGTAGCCGTAGATGAGGCCCGCCGCGCCTACACATCTCCTGTCAGCCTCCACCAAACCAAGGGACCAAGGGGATTAACCTACCGCTCAACAACCGAAAATCATACGCAAATGCCCCATCCCCCGTACTCGCGCGGTACGCACTGATCGTCCCCCCCAGAAACAGAATCAACACCACCGTGGTCGCGATCCAAAACGGCCCGTACAGATCCGGGTTGCCCTCGAGCACGTCGAGGAAGCTGTCGCGCGGGAACAGCGCGGCCCAGCACCGCGCCAGCACCGACGACGTGTCGACGTCGAAGAACTGCGCGTAGAACGACAGCGTCCACAGGAAGCGCTTGCTGCCGCCGCCGGAAGAGGACGTCGACGTCGTCGCGGGAAGGGGAAGCCCCGACGACGCGCCGGCGCCTCCGCCCCCGCCGCGTTTCCCGAGGGCCGGGGTCGTTTCGGAGAAGTTGGAGTTGTGGAATTCGAGGTCCTCTTGGAGGTCGGTGTGGCCGAGGTCGCCCTGGATTTGGGGGGTTAGTGGTGGGTAGTGGATTGGGGGGAGTGGAAAGGACGGACCTCGTCATCTATGTCAACGACGGCATCGTAACCAGAGCCCGACATCGTGCCCCGTTTGCTGGCGTGGGAGCTTCCACCTGCTGCTGGAATGATGAAGCCGCAGCAATCAAGCTGAAGTTCGAGTTCGGGGGCTTGGCGTTTTAAACTGTGGATGGCGCAAGTCGTGGGTTCGTGAAAGTTGGAAGCTTGGGACAGCTGTCTGGCCTGTACGAAAGAGGCAACAGTTGGAGATGCACCTCCAACCCGAAATCGCTTACGTATGCAGCCACGAGCTCATCTCTTAGAGTCACGTGGTCGCATGACAAAACACTCGTCAACATCCATCATGTCACAATCAAGATGCAGTGTTTAGGTCTCCTTGCGTTTGATTCATAGATTCATTGCCGGGAGTCTCATGCTATGGTCCGAATGTACAGCCAGACCTTTTCCCGTAAACCCCCACCAAGCCTTCTCGGAACAACGACACCGATGCCGAAAACCAAAGACGCCAGAGACCATGAGATAAGAAACCGTCTATTTGAGCTTCTTCTTGGGGCGCAGCTGGTTGGTGTGACCGCACTTGCGCTTTCTGCAGTTGGTGGCACGAGGAGGGAGACGGGCCTAGAGGTCGGGCGTCAGCATCGCAACCGGGACGTGGTCGCTGGGGAGGGAAACGTACGTAGCACTTGCGGCAGATCATCTTGTCGCAGTTGAACTTGCTGGCAAGGGCCTTGAGCGAAGGCTCAATGATGCCACCGCGGAGGCGGAGGACGAGGTGGAGGGTCGACTCCTGTGGCGGGGGTTAGTCCTCGGTCCATGTTGTTTTGTCATCCCAGTCCCTGGTGGCGAATCCCATGTTTCTTCCGTTGCTGCCGCCACCAGGACTTGATTCCACACTCTGGAGCGTGACTGACCTTCTGGATGTTGTAGTCCGAAAGGGTACGGCCGTCCTCGAGCTGCTTGCCAGCAAAGATCAGGCGCTGCTGGTCAGGGGGAATGCCCTCCTTGTCCTGGATCTTGGACTTGACATTGTCGATGGTGTCGCTCGACTCCACCTCAAGGGTGATAGTCTTGCCCGTAAGGGTCTTCACGAAGCTGTAGGTCCATCGCGTCAGTGTCCAATTTCGATGTTCGGTTCGTGTGCATTCGCGGGATGGCCGTCGAGGCGTCGGGGGGATGGTTTGAGGGGAAAACCTACATCTGCACTGCAGATTTCAATCACGTTAGCATCGTCTCCTTCGTTTCCGTTTCTCTAGCCCATATTTGGGGGGTTACCTACTTGTGCTTGATTTCCGTGAACCTGCTCCTGGAAGATGGATGAAGTCGGGAGAGTTCACAGCAATGCAATTTTTGGTGGGGTTAGAAATTTGGCCAAGACTAGGGCAAGTTTGAGGGCACGTGCGGGTACAGTGTCTACCACTCCGCAGCACAGTGCTACCGAGACTCCACTCTCATTCAACGACTCCACGAACACCGAGGTCACGCAGCTGTCATGAGTTGCTCTCAACTCGTCATCTCCAGGCGACTTTATTTTCTTGGTGCAGTTCTAGGCTCTCACATCTCCGGAGAAAATGAAAACATATTACACTTGGCCTCCTCTATTCTCAGCCAAATCTCCCAAGCTAGTCTGAGAGGTCAATCATACGCTCGCCAACAGGATGGTCGACGACTCGTCCCGATGACTGTCCATCATGCTCTTCTTGCTTGTATGCTCCGTTCCCCGGGCTGATATCTCTGTCTCGAGACGACCTGCCTCGTTTCGGGGTCGCCACGTCCTTAATTCCCTGTTCAAGCAGTTTCCTCTTCTCCTCCCTCTCCCAGCCTTCCATCATCACCTCCAGAGCATGGACAGCCTTCACAAGCTCCTGGAGCGACAGCCCTGCAATGTCTGCCGCCACTTCATAGATCCGCCTTGCCGCGCCGTGCAGCTGCTCAGCATCCCGGTAACAGCAATGTTTGTACCCGAGTCTAGGGAATTCTTCTTCGTCTTCGTCGTCCGAGTTGGGCGGGATGAGATCCATCCGTGCCTCGACTCTTGCCCAGCGGGCAGTGATTTCCTCCTCGGCCATATCCTCAGCAGCTCGCGCTCCTGTTCTTTTCACAAGGGGAAATAGGCGCTCGATGTCGGTTTCTGTAGCTTGTTAGGCATCCCCTTCCATTGTCTGGTGGGCAGCTTACCTTCTCGCCCCTGTGGATTGAGCTGGGTTTCCTGGAACCAGTCCAAGTATTCCGTAATCTCCTCTTCGGACTTGGACCAGACGCTATCTGGGTCCAGATTTTGAAACTCGATTCTGTCCCGTTGCCTCTCCGTCGTCATGGGGAATTCTGCCTGCCATGCGGCCCAGTCCATCTTCAAGGTCAAGGGGTCTCTTTGACTTCGCGGGTACCGTCCAACATTGTCGGGTGGGTAGGCGTATGTCGTTGCTAGAACAACAGATGCTGCCAGCAAGACGTCGGGTAGGTCGAGTTGCATGTACTTTTCCGATGCAGGGTCTGGCGTCGGTCGTTTCTCTCGCGTTGGGAACTTGAACTGGAGGTCGAACGCGGCGCAAAGTTTCTGGACATGGTTGTATGTCTCCACTGCAAAGGTCCGTCAGCGATGCTGGTTCAGGAATTCCGAGTTGAGTAACATACGGGGCAGAGCCATATCTCTCATCCAAATTTGGAGCAGCCGCGGCACCTGTATCTCGGGGACTTCCAGACCAAAGTGCTCCTTAAAGTTGATCATCAAATCCAGGACCGCTGTGTGAAGTTCATCTCCCTTGAACTTGACATATCTCGTCAAGAGAGCTTTCTGTGCCCAACTTGGTAGGCGTTTGATCCAGTCTTCCGGCATGTGGCTGGTCTATGACAGACGTTAGCAAGCCTTGACCAGAAATCCCCAAAACCAAACTCACCGCTCCCAGGAAGGGCATCCGGGCGCTCTTAGCCCACCGAACGATATCCCCAATCCTCACTGGCTGCCTCAGAATCACACAGCCGATGTAAACCAGCGCCAGCGTATCAATCAGCCCCGGCAGCGCCCAATTAACCCCTTTCCAGCTCCTGACCCTACTCCGCGGTCCCCTCCGTCCCCTCTTCCCCTCCCCAGCCGACTCGTCTTGCTTCTCCGCCTGCGAGCTGTACATAACAAGCCCAGAGCTTGAGCTCCCCAACGTCTGCGACTGTGACTGCGTCCCTCCTCCCTCTCCCCCCTCCAGCCCCGCCTTCTTGAGCCCAACAAACCCCCTTACCCGCAGATCCCACAGATCCCGACACACGGCCTCCAGCTCCGGACTCACGCCCCTCTCCTTCACAACCCACTCGATCTGCAGGCGCAGGAGCAGCTGGAGGCACTCGAGGAAGAGCTCGCGGCCCTTGTTCTCGGCGAGATGGGTGTGGGCTGTGCCCCTGGCCTCCTTCTTCTTGCGGACGGTGTTGCCGCCGGTTTTGCCAAAGTTGTCGGCTTCGTCGACGTCAAACTCGACGTAGCCCTGGGCCGCGGGTCAGTATCGGGATTGTATGTGGGGGTGGGGAGGTTGCGGTGGCTCACCTCGACTTGATGCCCGTTCTCGCAGTACCGTCGGCCGCCTTCGAGGTACCATCGCCGGGCGGGGCACTCAGCACATGTTTCGTGCCGTGGGAAGCGGCGGTATTCGCGCTCTGCCATGGTTTTGAGGCGATGATGTTGAGGTTGAGGCACGCGTCTGGTCTTGATGTTCGAGGTTCGAGGTTCGAGGTTCGAGGTTCGAGGTTTGTGTCTGCTTGGGGAACAACGATCACCTTGCCTCGGACGAGGCGTCAAACAACATCGGATGACTAGGAGGTCTCCAAAAACAAGTATTTTCCTGAAACGTTGGCAGGGAGGCAGATTTGTTTTGTTTGATGAAGTGAGATCAAGTTCGGATATTGTCAAATGAGAGTGGAACAATTGCACGGTGCTAGGTTTTACTTCAGTAGATATCTCCTTGCAGGATGGAACAGGAGTCACACTTGGAGCCTCAAGTCAAGGGCACGTTGCATGTGTTAGAAGATGGAGAAACTGAGGTATAGGATGAGGTCGGTCAAGTTCGCTTTATTCCACAACCAATGGGGCTGCGGAAATATTGAGTCAGTCATCATCATGCAGCTTCAGATTTCAGATTTGCCCTGCAAAGAGCACGTGGACAAGTAGTATCTAGTCAACAGGCAGCATCACCAGTCCAAGATGCAATATATGCAACAAGTTCCAAGCAAGATCACGGAACATTTCTGGATTATTGTTTTGGCATTTCCACCAGGTCCCTACTCCGGACCCGAAAGGATCCATGTGCTCATAAAACGAACAAAGAAACCACATCTTCGCTTCTGCGCGAGGAGCGTGGAGTCAAGCCTCGAGCGTAGCAAAAATGGCGTGTAGATAGGCTCGTAAGCCTCAGACAACACCCGCGGAAACCCTGGATATAGGACAAGGCCCAAGAAACATTGACCGATATGCCCAGTCGTCCGAAATTTGTAGACAAGCGGCCCCAAATGTCATCGACGAAGAGGATCCAGTACCCTCCAGAAACGCCCCCCATCTCGTTTTCATTTATTTGGGAGACTCCTTGGCGTCGATAGCGGCCTCCTCACCCATGGCCGTCTGAACGGTAACGTCTGTAGGTTGTTAGCTTCTAAATCACGGGCTGTGTCGGGCGATGGCGCAAGCTTACTGGTGTCCTTCTCCTCGGTCTTGAACAGCTTGGTGATCTTGTCACCGACTTCACCATCGGGCATACGGACGTCGTTCTTCTCGTTGCCGTTGTCGTCAATGAGGTTGAGGAAGCCATCGTCCGAGATGTCGATCTGGACCAAATTAGCAAGGGAGGCATGGCTGCTGGGGACCTGGAGACATACGAGCTGGTACTCAGTGCGCTTGACGACGGGGACGTCCATGTTGTGGGTCGAGGGGCACAGGTCCTCAAGCTTCTTGCCGGTGAAGATGTCGGTGGCGATCAGATGGACCTTGGCGTGGCCGTGCTTGCCAGTCTTGGAGGTCGACATGTCGATAATCTTGCAAGGGCGGTTCTTGATCACGACGTGGCCGTTCTTGCGCAGGGCAGAACACTGCATGGGGAACGTCGTCGACGCACCGGCGTCGACCGACTCGAAGGTGTGCTCATGCTGGGGAGAAAAGAGTCAGTCGGGCGCTGTCAAGATTGATGCTGCCGAATTGAAGCCGATGATCGAACCGCAACGGGAGAGGTGGTGATGAGCGCCGCCAGCGACCAGCGACTGTTGGGTGTGTGCGCATCTCGACGTCTCTCGCGGGGCCGTCGCAGTGCGGGGTGGTTTTCCACGACACAGCCCAAGCACTCAATCAGTGAGGGAGGCAGCAAGGGTCAGTACTCACATCATCCGCCATCTTAAAGGGCCTGAGGAAAAATACTTGATTCCGTGGAGAGAAGGGAAAGGGAAGTAGGAGGGAGGCCCAAGAAGATTTTGGACTGTCACCGAGGGAGGAAGAGATGCGGGTTGATGGCCGAAGAGGGGGAGGGTTCGAGGAAATTTGTGGTTTTTAGAATAAACCGACTGGGGTGGAAGAAAAAGCTCGGGACGCCCCCTCCCCGCTCGCCGCCCCTCTTTGGGTTGCCCGTCCACCGACCAGACAGACCACTGCAGGCGGCGACAGCGCTATGAGTCGTCTGAAAACTTTTTAGGTTTTGCAGACTCCGTCTCACCCTGCTCCTAGAGCGGTTAATCAAAGCTTCGATTCTCCCTTTCTCCAGCGGGTGACCGAGATTTTACAAGACACGACCATGACCACGAACTCAACACACCTGGGTTACCAGGGTTTGCTCTGTAGAATCCAGACGCAGTTCGTTGTGTCCCCCGTTGAGATGAGCCCGCCACCGCATTGAAACCGAACCGGATGCATTCGTTGACCGCAAGAAACCTCCACCCGCTCTCTTCAGTCCATGGGCCAGACCTTTGGGATCAATCCTGTGGCGAAGAAATAAGTGAGCACAAAACTGTATGTGGACTTTGGGCAGTCGTACTCTCTGCCGAGACAAACCATTGACCCCGCCTGTTGCGACCAGCCCGGGCTAAGCCGCATTTAGAGGAGGGGCACGAGGCTTGGTCGAGCTTTTGGGCGGACATGTGGCTGAATCTCAGCCAATCACGGCCTGCTTGAACACAACGCTCAGCCTTGCTCCTCTGTCAAGCCGACTCAGCTGAACTCCATTGCCTGCCGGGTTGCAGCTCGACGCTGACCCCTGACCACATCAATTGAGGCCACTCCCTATCGGACCAAACCACGCCGTCGCCAACGAAGCGTCCCGAACTCCGACACGGCCGTCTCGAGGGCCCCGTATTGCCACTGCCGCGCCCCACGATCGCAGACATTCTCGAACTGCCAATGCAATAGCCGGAGCCATCATGTGGCTCGATCGACGTCCCGGCCCCCAGCCAGGGATTGCCGCCCAAGCAGCATCACAACCAAACAGCCGACCGATATCTCCGTTACCTCGACGAACCTCCAGCTCGCGCGGCCCCTATCTGACATCCCAGCGACCAGGAAGCACCCCCCGGGCGTCCAACTTGTCCCTGGTTTCCAACGATTCGAGCTCCTCCTTGTTGGGCTCGTCAAAGCGAGCCAATGGTTCCGCGCTGAAACAGTCGGTCACGGTGGAAGATGCGCCAGACCCGGTAGAGGTGCTGGAGAAGCTTCTCGGCCCGCCACCTGCTGGCACAAATATCCAGAGTGCCGGGATCCGCCCCATAACCGAGGCCGACTTGGAGCTGGAGTTCGACTTTGGGGGACTCGGTCTGCGCGAGCTTGCGAGCAGCAGTCCTGGGCGGAGAGATGCCGCTAGCAAACCACAAACAATACAAGACTGTAGGTCATTGGCAACCAGCGGCCTCGGCCATCTGTATCCATACTTATCCTGTCCTATAGATGAGAGAGACAAGGCCAAATTCGAAGAATTACACAAGTCTATTCGGGCGTGTGATGATATCCTGTCTTCGGTGGAAACCAACCTGACCAGCTTCCGCAATGACCTGGCAGCCGTCTCGGCCGACATCGAAAGCCTCCAAGCCCGATCCAGCGCCCTGAATGTCCGACTCGAGAACCGCAAGGAGGTTGAGAAGGGGCTGGGACCGGTGGTGGAGGAGCTTAGCGTGTCCCCCATAGTTGTGTCGAAAATTGTCGACGGGCACATTGACGAGGCCTGGATCAAGGTCCTCGCCGACCTCGACAAGAGGGTCGTGTCCCACAAGAAAGCTTCCAACCAGACACAGAGCAAGGCACTCGAAGATATAGGGCCATTACTCGAGAAGCTCGTGCTCAAGGTATGACTGCTGCAGGTCCCCATCCCGTTACCTCGAGTCCGGCTGACGTGACCAGGCGGTCGAGCGAATACGCGACTTCTTGGTGGCGCAAATCAAGGCCCTGAGATCCCCTCACATCAACGCGCAGATCATCCAGCAGCAGAATTTCCTCAAATTCAAGGACCTGTTCACCTTCCTCCACCGGCACCAGCCGGTCCTCGCTGGCGAGATATGCCTCGCCTACATGAACACGATGCGCTGGTACTACCTCAACCAGTTCACGCGCTACGAAAAGGCGCTCAACAAAATCAAGCTCCACACCATCGACAAGAACGACGTGCTCGGGCACGAAGAAGTCTCTCGGCGCGCCACCGTCCTCTCGGCCTCCAGGCTCGCCGGCCCGCCCCACGACGCCTTCAACCTCGGCCGCCGCATCGACATCCTCCGCACCAGCAACCAAACCGCCCTCTCCTCCTACCTCGCCGAAGAAGACCCCTCGACGCACTACCTCGAAACCCCCTTCCGCAACTTCAACCTCGCCCTCATCGACAACGCCACGGCCGAGTACACCTTCCTCGCCACCTTCTTCTCCCCGGCGCTCTCCTTCCCCCTCATATCCCGCCACTTCACCTACATCTTCGACCCGACCTTTTCCCTCGGCCAGACCCTCACGCGCCACCTCGTCGCCGACACCCTCGACGCCCTCGGCCTGCTCCTCTGCGTCCGCCTCACGCAGCACCTCGCGTTCGAGCTGCAGCGCCGCCGCGTCCCCGCCGTCGACGGCTACATCAACGGCACCGCCATGGTGCTGTGGCCGCGCCTGCAGAGCGCCATGGACGCGCACTGCGACTCGGTGCGCGCGCTGGCGGGCGCGCTGCCGACGCGGGCGCCGTCGGCGGCGGCCGCCCGCACGGCGGTGGCCGCGCCGCATGTGGTTACGCAGCGGTTTGCGCAGCTGCTGCTTGGGGTGCTGGCGCTGAGTACCGAGGCCGGGGATGACGAGCCGGTGGTGACGAGTCTGAGGAGGCTGAGGAACGAGGTGGAGGCGTTTTTGACAAAGGCGAGCGCGGCCATGTTTGGGCCGGATAAGAGGAAGAGGGAGAGGTTTCTGTATAATAATTATAGCTTGGTGTTGACGATTATTGGGGATGTGGCGGGGAAGCTGGCCGAGGAGTTTCAGGCGCATTTTGAGGGGCTCAAGACGAGTTTTCAGGATGCTGCGTAGGGGGTTGGGGGAAAAGGGGGGGTGGCGCGGTTTTGTTGTTTGGGTTGAGATGTGTCTACGTAGATTGGTGCACAGTACCTACGTTGGTTTGTGTTGGTCCCGGACTACAATCGGAACAATAATATTCTTTTGATATTGGGGATATCTATGAGAGACCTTTTGTGTATCTATGAGAGAGCTTTTGTGTATCACCGCCGACCCGATCTCTGCCCAATGCCTAGCAAAAGCTCCAGTCTCTCTCTCTCTCTATCTACCTGCTATGCCCAAAGAAACCGTAGCCCGCAAAGCAGAACCATACCCATCATGACCTCAACCACCGCCTCAGCAAGCTAACGGCATTCTGCCACGCCCACGGATACCGCCGCAGCAGAACGGCCGCGAGCCCAATAATAACAGCGACGCCGGCGTTCCGCACGGGGTTCCGATACCGCCACAGCAGCTCCTTGGCCTTGTCACACCGCTCCGCCCACCTCAACTCCGCGACCTGGCGATGGAAAAACCGCTCCCCATCCTCCATCGTCTGCGCAGCACACGCAGCCGCATCACTCGCAGTCCGCAGTACACTAGCACGCGAGATCCCCCGCCACGCAGCCAGCCGCTCAGGCGGATGCGCAGCATGCAGCGCGCGTGCAGCAGCAATAAGCGCCTCCAGATCCAACGGGCGCGGCAACTTACACAGAATAGAGTGCAGCATCTCCGGTTCATCACGGGGCGTCTCAAAGAGCTCAGCACGGCGCGAGCGCACGATGGCGGCGAACATGTAGACGCTGAAGACGGGCTCGCGCGCGAGGAGCACGTCGAAGAGGCGCGCGATGTCGCCGAGCGTCGTGATGTCGTGCGCGTACATGGTCAGGGTGCCGGAGAGGGCGAAGAAGGGCTCGACCGAGGAGAGGTGCCGCCAGAGCTGGGGATCCGCGGCGCGGAGGATGTCGGGCAGGAGCCGAAGTTGGGAGATGGCCGGGGCGAGGGAGGGGAGCATGAAGTCGCGGATGCGGAGGGCGGAGAGGCGGGCAACGGAGGGGTGGCGGAGGGAAGGGGGGAGGACGAGGAGCAGGACTTGGCAGATGTCGTGGTAGCCTTGGAAGTAGCAGAGGTAGGGGTGGCGGCGGAGGACGGAGAGGATGAGGGCGGAGAGGTCGTCTTTTTGGCGGGTGAGTTCGGCTTCGTTTTGGACTGGGGGAACGGGTGTTAGTTTTGGGGTGGGAAGAAAGCGCCACGGGGGTGAGGGAGGGAGGGGGGGGGTGTTGGCTGGTGTGGGACGGGAGGGTGTCTGGTCGTCTTACTTTCGGGGTAGTAGATGAAGGCCCGGTCGACGTCGAGGCGCACTTGGTCCTCGTCCCTGTGCCGTGGGAGGTCCCTCCAGTCAGGCTGCTCTTCCTTAGCAGTGACTGCATATGGGAGACCTAGCAGAACTGGCCCTATATCATGGAGTTGGGTTAGGACATGCTCCACAGATGGGACTGATGGTATCGGGACTTACACGCCTGTTGACGGATGTCATCTGTCAAGAACCCGCCTGGTGACTCGGCAAGGGTCTGGAGAGCCTCGAGATCCCGCCATTTGCAAGCCCTGAGGATGGCTTCTTCCTTTTCCGAGTGGCTGCCGGCATGGCTCGCCGTCTTCTCCAGGAGGGCGGCATCGCCATCGACCGATTTCTCCATACCTGCTTGAGGACGGACGGCTGAAAACTCCGACAAACGCACTCGGCAGGTTCCAGGACTGGTCGGCTCAGTGTCGTCAGGTCACCAGTTCTGCTCCCTGCATATCGGTGTGTGATGTTTTGGCAGACAGCACTGAGCGAGAGGGGGTCCACGAGTGAGATGGAGGCAACAAAGGCGCCTTTGCCGATGGCTACGGATGAAGACTCGGAATATGACCAGTCAGGCGGGTCCCGCGAGGGCGCGTACTGCGGCACCCGCGCCAAGCCCCGACAAACGTCTGGTGGTGAGGCGATTCGCCGTGCGGACAATTTGAGCTTCAGAACTGGACACCACCCCCAGTGTTGTTGGGAGGCGTACGGTCAGGTGGTTTTTACGGGGACCGGTGAGGTGGCCTTTATACGTCGCCCCGAATGGCTGTGGCTGGAATCTGGCGAGACGGGTGTGGGATTCGGTGGTGTATGTGGTCTGTTCTTTCCGGATGCGTGTTTGCGATGTGTCGCCGGCAGAGGCCCGGCTGGTGCTGATGTTGGTGATGGGATCTGGCGGCGACGTGTGACATCCCAGGCGCCATGCATGGTACAAACCGCGCCAAGAACAAAGGTGCCCGCCCAGCGGTCGTCCATCAGGGGCTGGACCACTGTTGAGTGTCCGCTGCTCATGGTGACGTAAGGCGTTGTCTCTCAGGAGCAATCCAGTGAATCAATGGGGGACAGGGCCCGTGTTTCAGGCGACCCTCTGCCCATATATGGATTGGAGACGGGACCTCCAGCTTGAAATGGTCGGTTCGGGCGTCGCCCATATATTTACACGTGAGGTATTTCCTGTACCCCAGCCGACGATGCTATTGATTGGCAATATCCACGGCCGCGGTGTTGATACCTTCATCCTGCAGGCTCGTCACCGGTGTAAGCTCTCGAGCCCTCGGTGACCTGGGTATTCAACCCTTTAGAGAGGCAGCTGTCTGATCGCTGACGGAAAAGGCGATGGAGGACCAAAAACATGGTGTGTCGGCCAGACTGTGGTCCGGCATCGCTTCTCCTCCATTGTAAGGTTCGGTTGACCCAACCCGCGGGACACGGGGGAGTTTGCCGGAGATGTACCAGCTGTTTCCCCAATGCACGCACGAGTGATCTCGTACCCCGAAGAGGGAGGAGGACATCATCACTCTTCCTTTATTTCCCTCGGGGTGGGGGTTGAGAAGACGTCGTTAGGTCGGGGCTGAAAAAGTGGTGTGCCGAAGATTGTCATGCCCGGACTCATGGTGTCCATCACAGGCCGATGGATGGAAGGCCTGGGGACACAGGTTGGGGATGGAATAGGTGTTGCTGCTGCTGTGGGGGCAAGACACTGCTGAAGCGACCCTACCACCTCCCATCCTTTCGTCCTGCCGGTCCGGCCTTTTCAAGGCCTTGTCTGTGCTTGGAGGTGAAATAAGTTAAAGCTCACATGGAAACCGAAAGGGACGGAGGGACCATGAAATCCTTGAAGGGGTACGTACCTATATTCCTGTTTGTGCCTCTGGACCTTTTCATCGGCCGCTGTCCATGACTCTGCCTTCCAAGGCCCACAGCAACAGCAGTACCGCGCGCTGGGCTGCCGGCACCCACGACCCAAGACGCCTTGAACCCAACTTCCATTCCTCACAGAAGCTCGCACCAAACTTCTGGGTCCGAGCAGCCTTGCAGGCTCCCGGATTTCGAGAGTTGGCACGGCCCCGTTTCTTTTCTGCGAAACGGAGCATCGGTTCATCAACCGGGTTTCTTCTGTTCACTGCGCTGTAGTGGAAGAGAGGGTGGAACCTCTTTTTCGTCTCTACCCAACGACTCACCCGCACACCGACGGGGACACCGATAGGACCTGCCCTGGAGCCTCAACCTTTCCTTCTCAACGCAAGCCTCAAGTCTCAGCAAACCCCGCTCGACGCCGGCATCTCTTCAACTAAAACAAAAACTGCAAAATTCCGATTGAACCACAGCCACTTGGAGCCATCCTGTCGCGCACTCCGTCTCTCTCCTCCCCGTATGCTTGGCAGGCAAGGGGGTTGTTGAACTTCTACAGCTCTCCTCCCACTGCCCTCTGCGTAACAACCTGGCCGAATCAGAAACTGCTGGCTGAGACCTTGTCACATAACCCTCGACACTCTTCATCCCTCGATCGAAAGGGAGCGATTCCGGCCAACGTCCCTCGGCGCTTCCCGGAGAGGGGACACCCTCCTCTCGAGGGCCTTCAGTTTTTAGGGGCTGATTCTACCAAAGGTACTCGCAATGGCCTTTCAAACCAACGTCTTCAGAGGAGGGGAGTGGGTGACGCAGACCATCGACCTCGAGGCCGTCCTCAAGCCCAAGGTTCAGGCGGCCAAGAAACCGCAGCCCGTCAAGGCCCCACAATGCGGACTTCTCACAAAGACTGTGACCGAGAGCCGCCTCTTTGATCACATACTCCCCGTCAGGCTGAGGGGACCGCAGTACAACGATGTTGCCTTTATAGGTGTGCGTCTCCCCACCCGTCAGCCGCTCGAGTCTGTTGTGGGATGCCCGGCTTGCTAACTTGACTCTCTAGTCCCACGATGTACAGATCTATGAGCTTCGAAACGATGGACAGCTCAACGAGGTCGCCAGGAAGCGCGATTTTGGTTCCCGGATTCGAAATGCGGCTGTCGTAGGAACTTTCGTTATCCCGGACAACGGCAGCGGCAATTTGGATTCACCCATCAAATTTGAGGACCATGTCACCGGCATGAGCTCTTCTTCAGAAGTCCCCGGCCGACTTCCACCCCAGATGCTCGTATTGGTTCTGGAGTGCGGCTATAACGTCTTCCTGTTTCTGCGGAGGGGACAAGATGGAGCCCTCGAGTTTGTCACAGAGCCGGCCCCCTTTCCGAGGCCCCGAGAGCAGCTGGTTTATCCTGGCTTCCACCTGGCCGTGGACCCAAGTTCGCGATACATGGCACTCGCAAGTGCCCAAGACCTGATCGTCATCTACGAGCTCGAGCCGCGGGAGACGCTCGACGAAAGGTACCGGGCGAAAAGTCCACTACGGCCGGTCAGAAGAATTCGCTCAAGGGCTGTGCAGGGTGTGATACACAAGGTCCAATTCCTCTACCCACGGCCTGGGGATGACAGTCATGTCATCTTGCTCCTCATCATTGTGAGAAATGGTAGGTCGAGGATGGTCATCTACGAGTGGGCGTGGGGTGACAGCTTGAGAGCAGTCTTTGCCGAGGAAAAGACTGGGCACAGGATGCCAGTGGCAAATCAGATGCCCGTTCTCATCATCCCTCTGACGGTCAAATCGGCCTTCATGGCCATCTCCCCCGACCAGATCGCTGTCTGTACCGAGTGCTTGCATGGCCCGCCCAACTTCGAGACGTTTGAGCTGGACGACACACCGCCAACGCCCAATCACTACGGGCGGAACGAGCCTGTCTGGACAGCTTGGGCGAGACCATTTCGGCTGTCGCCGTACTTCAGGAACCGCGACTGCGTGTATCTGGCGAGGGAAGATGGGGTTGTCATCTTTGTCGAGGCCGACTTGGAGAGCGCCATGGACCGGACCACGTTCATTCATAGATTCGACTCGAACATCTCCGGCTCCTTTACGTCCATGTTTGACACCAACACTGACGTACTTCTCCTGGGGAGCGACTCGGGTCCCGGTGCCGTCTGGAAGGTAAGGACAGGAGAAGAGCAAACTGTCGCTGAACCCACGCTAACGCGGTGCGCATTGTGCTAGATTCCGGCCAGGAGACCGCCGACATGCATTGGTACGCTGCCGAATTGGTCGCCCGCCGTGGACTTTGTGACTACAGATGAGTTTTCCACCTGTTGGCAGGAAGACGGTGCGGGTCGAGGAGCGAAAATAGAGCCTAGGCGCTACGACTGCCTTCGAATCCCCGACCGGGTCTTTGGCACGTCAGGCCATGGGATCAACGGGTCGCTCACGGAATATCGGTACGGACTCAAGGCGGGCGTCGGCTTTGATCTTGAGTACTCCATGGAAATCAAGGAGGCATGGCTCTTTCCTTCCGTGTACGGCTCTGGCCCCGACGGCTATCACTTGCTGCTCTCCGTGGGGGGTCGTTCTGGGCTGCTGCACCTCTCCGAGGACCTTTCCTTGATCGGGGACGAAATTGCCGAGAGCTGTACTTACGACATATCGACACCCACACTGGCGGTGGCAGAAACGAATGGTTTCCTTGTTCAAGTCACGACGGCTTTCGTGGTTCTGTCATCTCGGGACGACAGGTACGTAACCAGAAGAAGGTCTGCCTCGGAGCCGACCCTTGCTGACGATGCTGCAGTACCTGGCTCAAACACGACGACATCTTGCCGAACGACTCTCTCACCGTCTCGGACACCTGTATATTGGACGATTATCTTGCCGTTTCAGCATATACAGCCGGCGGAGGTTTCCAGGTTCACACTTTCAAGGTGGACTTTGGCAACCGCTCCCTTTTCGGGACCCAGACATTCGCTGTGGATGGTGACGTTACATGCCTGGCGTTTGGCCCAGGACACAGCGTCCTGGCCGGTATCTGGAAAGACGGTCGTGCTCTCTTGGGAAGGGGCCCGCCGCAGCTATCCACGGGCCTGGGAACTGCTGATCTTGCCATGACGGATATCTCCCGAGGTAAGAACCCCGGGCCAAAGATGAAGGCTGCAGGCTCTCGGCACGTAAGCTAACGCTCCCACAGCCATGGCTGACAAAGACAGCTATTTTTCCGGGGGTGGTGCGGTCGAAGCCATTGCAAGCATCGTCTCGGTCTGGGGGGCCGTGTTGATGGGGACCCGAAGCGGCGAGGTCATCAGACTGACCGATGCTGGAGTCGAGTACGAGAGATTCGGAACCACCGCGGCCAGGATCAGCTGCGGGCAAGCGTCAGGGTCAACGGAGCCAACTGTCCTAGTGGCGTGCGATAAGAACCTCGTCCAAGTACGGAACCACTCGCCGGGGAGCGAACTGTTTGACTCGGCCCGGCCCAAGGACAAGCTCCGCGTATGGCCCGTCGAGGCCAACAATCTCGCAGCGGTCGCCCCGCGGGTTGATTATGGCGTGGTGGTGAACTTGGCGTCAGAGGGCAACGGCACGACGCAGATCATGATGGTGTCTGGAGCCAGGCTGCTGCTGGCCGAGCTGGACCATCAGCCGGGCCCGGTCCACCGACACATCCCTATCGGGGGAACTCCGATGAAGGTCATCTATTCACAACAGCTCCAATGCCTGGTTGCCGCAGTGGGAAAGAACGATTGCCCAGGACTGGTGTTTGTCGACCCGGATACTGGAGAAGACTTGGGCACGCCCGTGGATAGGAAGACGAAAGAACCGATCGCCGGGGTCCAGGGGCTGGGGCTACAGGGCGACAAGATTTCCGAGTTGGTCGAGTGGAGATACAGGGCCCCGGACGGGAGGTCGTGGTGGTACATCATCGTTGCTACGCGAGATGGCCGCATCCTCACGATCGCCACCCAGAAGACGGAAGCAGCAGACGGCGGGCTACCCACCATCTTGTACTGGTTGCAGTTCCAAAAGAGGAGGTTTGACAGGCCGGTTTACGCAGTGAGCACCTACGACAACGGCTTGATATATTGCGTGGGCCAGACGATCCACTGCGACTACCTCAACGTGGAGGAAAAGAAGCTAATAACCACCAACTCGTTTGACCTAGGGTCCGAGGCCACCAGCCTGAGGGTCACACGAGGATCGCTCCTGGCCCTCACCGCCCAGAACTCGCTGGAGGTCATCGACTACGCCACGCAAGACAACGAGGGGACGTCGGGACAGCGGCACGTCGACCCTAGGAGGCGCAACGCGGTGCACATGATCGAGGTGTCGGGCGAGCAGCCCGAGGAGCCCCTGTCCAACATGGTGCTCGTGTCGGACCGGGACTGCGGCGTCGTCGGGCTGTGGGTGCCGTGGCAGCATCCCGGCAACGAGTGCGAGGTGGTGCTGGAGGCGGAGCTCCCTACGTCGATCCGCCGGTTCCGACGGGGGCGGACGCGGCCGGCCTGGGAGCAGGCGCAGCGGGCGCCCAGGTACGGACGGATGGTGAGCACGGTGGACGACGCCGAGATCCTGGGTGTCTCGCTCGACGGGTCCATCTACCACTTTACGCTCCTCGGCCTCGACGCCTGGCGGTTGCTGCGGTTCATACAGAACGTGGCGCTGACGAACGAGGAGATGTACCCGTTCACGGCGGAGCATGTGGATGATTACGCGGAGTTTGACCCGGAGCCGAAGATGGACAGGGGCGTGGGGACGCACGTGGATGGTGATATGCTGCAGCGGTGTCTGGAGAGGCGGGCGCTCGAGAGGCTGATGACGTGGCCGAGCCACGAGAAGAGGTTCGTGGAGCTGTTGGACGGGTTGGAGGGGGGGAGGTATACGGCTGGGCTGGTGGGGAGGGAGCGGTACTTTGGCCTTGCATATGATATTTTAGACTATTACTTGAGGCCGGCCTTGTAGATGGATGGAGGAGGGGGCGGAGGGAGGGCTGGGACGGGACGGGACGGGACGGGAGGGGGGGCGGGTTGAAAAGCGTTGGCCTAGGTTATGTGAACATGAAGTATTTGATGGTGATTGGCGTGCAGTACTATTGGGTGCGTATGGGTTTCACTGTGGTTGTTGAAATGGGATGAAGTTGAAGGTGGTGATGGCTTCAGGGGTGATATCGAGACAGTATGGATGCACAGTGTGGCCATTGGGGTAAACCCTGCACAAAATAAATCGGGACTGGTCTCAAAAAACTGCCCCCTGTGACTTGTAATTCGCTGCCCCTCTTCAAGCTTTTGACAATGCCATGTGTCCGCGAGTTCATGATCATGCAGATGACCAAGGTGAAGCAGACGAATAAATGTCTTGGTAAAAACAATCCAGTGTAAAGATTTTCATGTGATTTTCCACAGCAAAGTGCTCTATAACAAAAACTATGCAAACCCACGGTAGATACAGATACGTAACAACTTCAACAGCGGGCGGACTCCGGTTCTGCAGGCCATCCTTCAGTGCTCGAAATTCCCATAGCGGGGCGGCTCGGCAGCGCTGGGACATCCCCTCGAACCTCCCCCCCTCCTTCGCCCCCTCGCCGAGCCGAGTGACAGAGAGACAAGCCCCACGTCAAAACCTCGCCGCGGCAAACCCAGGCACCACCCAAACCCGGAAACTTCGAAAAGCCCGGGCATCGTCTATTCTTTTCCTCTTCTTCCCTTTTCCCACCCGTCTACGAAGCAGCAGCATCCGCTCTCTCGCGTGATCCTGCTTCCTATTCTTCTCGAGGAATTTCCCTTCTTTGCTCCCCCGCAAACAAAGAGCAAGCCCTCAACTTCTCCACAACAACCACCACCCCGCGAAACCACACCCAAGCAACCCGACACACCACCCCCGAAAATGCCTCCCAAGAAGAAGGGCAACAAGAAGGCCGGCAACGACGACTGGGAAGCCGAGCTCGGCGAGTCCATCGCCCCCGCCGCGGCCTCCCCCGCCAACGATGCCGCCGGCGCCGACGACGACGACGCGGCCGGCGGGCCCGGCGGCCTGATGAACCTGATGCGCAAGAACAAGGAGAAGCGCAAGAAGAAGGGGCTGAGCGAGGACTTTCCAGAGCCCGAGCCCGAGGCAGCGGAGGCGGCGGCGCCGGTCGAGGACCTGACGGCCAAGGCACCGGTCGAGGCGAGCGCCGAGGACGAGTTTGCTGCCGTGCCGGACAAGAAGCAGAAGGGCAAGGGGAAGCCGGCTCCGGCACCGGTGGCGGCACCGGCTGGGGATGACGAGGTGGATGCGTCCGGGAGGGTGTTGACCAAGGCGGAGAAGGAGAAGGCGAAGAAGGAGAGGGAGAAGTTGAGGAAAAAGGAGCAGGTGAGTCTTTTTTTGGGGGGAAGGGGGCCGTTTGAGGGAGGGAGGGGATGCTGACTGTGACTTGTTGGGGATAGGCGGCGAAGAAAAAGACGACGGGACCCGCGCAACCGACCAAGGCCGAGCCGGTCAAGGAGGAGAAGAAGGTCGAGGCGGTGGCGGCTCCGGCGGCGGCGGACGCGGGCGGCAAGAAGAAGAAGCTCCCGCCGCATCTGCTGGCGCTCCAGAAGCAGCAGGAGGAGCTCCGGCGCCGGCAGGAGGAGGACGCGCGCCTCGAGGCCGAGGAGAAGGCCAGGATAGAGGAGGAGGAGCGGCTCGCGTCGGAGGAGAACAAGCGCAAGGAGGAGGAGAAGGCGCGCAAGAAACAGAAGGAGAAGGAAAAGATTGAGCAGCTCAAGAAGGAGGGCAAGTTCATGACCAAGGCGCAGAAGGAGGAGAAGGCCCGCAACGAGCGCAAGCTGGCGCAGATGCTGGCTGCGGGAATCAAGGTCGGCGGACCGGCTGAGGGCGAGGAGGCGGAGAAGCCGAAGAAGAAGGCGGAGGGCAAGAAGAGGGTTGCTGGTCGGACAAAGGTGAGGATTGAATTTTCTGGTTTGTTTCTGATTGGATTTGCTAACACGTATTTCAGATCGATGAGGAAAAGGCTCTCGCCGAGGCTGCCGAGCGTGCGAGACAACAAGCGGAGGCCGCTCTCAAAGAGGCCGAGGACAAGAAGCGTCTCGAGCGCGAGAAGGCAGAAAAGGAGGCTGCTGCCAAGGCAGCCGCCGCCGCTGCGGCAGCAGAGGAGAGCGTGGACGAGGACTGGGAGGCTGCCGCTGCCTCGGACAAGGAGGACACCAAGGAGAGCTGGGACGCCGATTCCGATGACGAGGCCGAGAAGAAGGACGAAACACCCGCCAACGGCAAGACACAAACGCTTCCATCACGGCCAGCGGCAAGCAAGGATAACTCGGATGAGGATTCTGAAGAGGACTCTGAAGAGGAGGAATCGTCCGAGGACGAACAGACCACTGCCGCGCAGGCTGCCGAAGCTCAAAGGAAACGAGAGGCCGCGGAGCGCCGTGAAAAGGCACACCAGGCCGCGTTGGCTGCTCGCTCCAAGGATGACCTCCGCTCGCCCATTTGCTGTATTCTCGGTCACGTCGATACCGGAAAGACCAAGCTGCTCGACAAGATCAGACAGACCAACGTCCAAGAGGGCGAAGCCGGTGGTATCACACAGCAGATCGGTGCGACATACTTTCCCGTCGAGGCCATCCGTCAAAAGACGGCCGTCATCAACAGGGACGGCAAGTTCGAGTTCAAGGTTCCCGGTCTTCTCATCATCGACACACCCGGTCACGAGTCTTTCTCCAACCTCCGCTCTCGTGGTTCGTCTCTCTGCAACATTGCCATCCTGGTCGTCGACATCATGCACGGTCTCGAGCCCCAGACGCTCGAGTCGATGAAGCTGCTCCGCGACAGGAAAACACCGTTCATCGTCGCCCTCAACAAGATCGATCGTCTCTATGGCTGGAAGAAGATTGAGAACAATGGCTTCCAAGAGTCGCTCAGCCTCCAGAACAAGGCTGTTCAGAACGAGTTCAAGAACCGCCTCGATCAAACCAAGGTGGCCTTTGCCGAGCAGGGCTTCAACTCGGAGCTCTTTTACGAGAATAAGTCTATGGCCAAATACGTGTCGCTGGTCCCTACGTCCGCCCACACCGGCGAGGGTATCCCCGACATGCTGAAGCTCATTGTGCAGCTCACCCAGGAGCGCATGGTTGGGTCGCTCATGTACCTGTCCGAGGTCCAGGCGACGGTCCTCGAGGTCAAGCAGATTGAAGGTTTCGGCATGACGATCGATGTCATTCTCTCCAACGGTATTCTGCGGGAGGGCGATCGCATCGTCCTCTGCGGTGTAGAAGGCGCCATCAAGACCAACATCAGAGCCCTGCTCACGCCCGCCCCGCTCAAGGAACTCCGTCTCAAGTCGGCCTATGTGCACAACAAGGAGGTCAAGGCCGCGCTGGGTGTCAAGATCAGCGCACCAGGTCTGGAGGGCGCCATTGCTGGTTCTCGCCTTCTCGTCGTCGGCCCCGATGACGATGAGTCTGATCTCGAGGACGAGGTCGAGTCCGACCTCGCCAACCTCTTCAGCCGAGTCGAGCGATCCGGCCGCGGTGTCAGCGTCCAAGCTTCGACCCTCGGCTCCCTCGAGGCGCTGCTCGACTTCCTCAAGGACTGCAAGATCCCCGTGGCCAACGTGGGCATCGGCCCGGTCTTCAAGCGCGACGTGATGCAGTGCGGCATCATGCTGGAGAAGGCCAAGGACTACGCCGTCATGCTCTGCTTCGACGTCAAGGTGGACAAGGAGGCGCAGGCGTACGCCGACGAGAACGGCATCAAGATCTTCACGGCCGACATCATCTACCACCTCTTTGACCAGTTCACCAAGCACATGGACGAGCTGACGGAGAAGAAGAAGGAGGAGTCCAAGCTGCTCGCCGTCTTCCCCTGCGTCCTCAGCACCGTCGCCGTCTTCAACAAGACGGGCCCCATCGTCATCGGCGTCGACGTCGTCGAGGGCCAGCTGCGCCTCAACACGCCCATCGCCGCCGTCAAGACCAACACCGTCACGGGCGCCAAGGAGGTGGTCAGCCTCGGAAGAGTGTACGTCCCATACCCCCCCCCCCCATTTCTACGCCCTTTTTAACTAACAAGCAACCACAGCACCTCCATCGAGCGCGACCACAAGCAGGTCCCCGTCTGCAAAAAGGGCCAGCCCTCGGTCGCCGTCAAGATCGAGATGGGCGGCCACCAGCCCACGTACGGCCGCCACCTCGAGGAGTCGGACCAGCTGTTCAGTTTGATCTCGCGCGCCAGCATCAACTGCCTCAAGGAGTTTTACCGCAAGGAGGTGTCGAATGACGAGTGGCAGCTGATTGTCAAGCTCAAGCCCATGTTTGATGTTGTATAGGTGGGGGGTGTATAAATGGGTGGTGGGGGGATGGAAAATTGGTGTGATGTGGTGGGGGTTTGGGGGGGATGGGGAGTCTGTACTACAATTTTTCTGCGTGTGCTGGTGATGAAGCAAAATGGATCTTGTCGAGTTAATATTGTGGCGGTTTTTGTTTGTGTGATTTGATCTGTCTGTCTGGCTGTTGTGATCATGTCCTCTCGCCCGAGGGATCCAACGTCCTGCGGCATCAAAAGGGGGAAAAGAGGTTTGGTAAACAGAATCGGGTGGGCGGACCTCTCTCGGACGGCATGTTGAAATTATGGTTGCCGTTTACTTACCTACCGTACCTGCCTGACTATCTAAATGTACTCCACGCCCGTTGGAAGCTCCCGTTGATTTATCACCTCTCCTGGATGCTCAGCCTTTTGCTCCAAATTTCCATCTGTCTGGTTCAGGTGGTAGAGACAGTGGAATGGATAAGGGTTAGGGTTATGTATGTAGGGCATTTTCCTCCCGGGGGGTGGGGGTCGAGAGTTGACTCCTGCGCGTCTCTGGATTCAAGCACAAACTATCCAAGCCCACGAACGGACGGACCCCTTCTTGACGTAGTCGATGGGGATGTGAGTGCGAGATGATGACACGCGGACGAGAGCATATCTCAGCAGGGCCAGGGTAACAAGCAAATTCATCATCTCGGGAGGAGCGCACACGAGACAGAGAGAGAAACCCCAAGGGGCAGGCAACAATTCCAGCCCGCGCTAGTGGACAAGACAAGACACAAGAACTCATAGAAACATTTTGGCTAGACTAGACCAGAGACTCCCCCTCTCTCCTCTACAGGCACGCCGCTCAGGTAGGTAGGGTCCGTCTATAAGTCATGCCTCCAACGACAGACACAACGCACTGTATCTTCATCCATATCGAGTAGTCCCGGGTACCGCTCTCTCGCAATTTACCCAGCCCTCTCATTCTTTGTGTCCTGCCCTCCCCTCCCAGTTCAAGACTCCCAATACATGCTTTGCGCTTTCTTCATATCATGTGTGTGACCCTCTCTTTCTATCATCAAAAAAGACCACCTGTTGTTTCGTCCCTGTCGTCCGAGACGCGCCGCGGAGAGAAGAAACGATTCTGTACGAGTAAAAAAAGAGAAATCGACTTTTACGAAACCTATGCTTTTACGGGTCGCCGGCCTCCTCGACCTCGGCCTTGGGCGCGTCGGCGTCGGTCATGTCCTCGTCCTTGGCGGCCTTCTCGGCCTCGGCCTTGCGAGCCTCCTCCTCGGCAGCCTTCTTGGCGGCCCTCTCGGCCTCGACGCGCGCCTGGACGGCCTGACGCTCAGCCTCCACCTTCTCGAAGTGGCGCTGGACGATGGGGCCGGCGAGGGCCTTGAGCTCGTCCATCTTGGCGACGTAGATGGCCTTGGTGGCATCGTCACCCTCGTCGTAGAGCCAGTCCTTTGCAAAGAGTTAGTACCTGTTTTGTCTCGGAAGAAAAGTGGAGGCGGCTTACCTCGGTGGCCTCGAGCTTGGCGCGGATCTTCTCCTTCTCCTCGTCGCTAGCAAACTCAGAGTACTGCTCGTCGAGCTTGTTACGCAGGTCGTAGATGAAGGTCTCGAGCTCGTTCTTCTTCTCCTCGGTGTCGGCAACCAGCTTGTCCTCGATGGCCATGGTGGCCTCCTTCTCGGAGAAGTCGTTCTTCGTGGAGACATCGAGGGACTGTGTCGCGCCGACGATCGGGAGCTCGCCCTTGCGGACCTGCTTCTTGACCTTCCTCGTCTTGGGCTTGTCGGTGTCCATGGCCTTGGGAAGAAATGTGTCAGTCAAAACTTGCTTGGGGCCATCCTCACCAACCCGGGTGAAGGGTGGGTCCAGTACTTGATCGTTCGTCTTGCGACGCTTCGAGTCTCGGACTGGCCCTTCCTCCACTTCGTCGGTTGCCTGGCACGGAGATCCACCACTCGCGACATCCGTTGGTTGATTGACAAGAGTACTCACATCAGCGTCCTTCTTCTCGCCCTCCTCCTTGACCTCCTCCTCAATCTCCTGGTCCTCGACGTAGTATCCGCTCTCGACGTTCAAGACACCGTTGATGTTGACACGGGCCTTGAGCTTGCAGATCATGAAATCCTCGGGGGATCCTGTGGGCTGGACGTTCTTCACCGAGAAGCGGCCAATGAAGGCCGGGATCTTGCCGGGCAGGAGCTCCGGCTGAGCGTACCTTGCCTCGAGGTGGAAGGGCTGTTTGCGGTAGAATGTGAGGATCTTGGTCGAGGGGAGCACATTGCCCCTGTTGAAGACGGTGAGGCTGGTGTCCTCGTCGGGGATGTCGGCATCCTTCTCCCAGGCGAACTCGATGGGGTAGCTGATGATGTCCTGGACGGCAAAGTCGCGAACCTTGAAGACGGGGGAGAGGATGGCGCAGGCAAAGGCGCACCCGCGGGCGCAGGCCTCGTCCTGGTTCAGGGTGAAAGAGAGGTTCTTGCCGAAGAAGGCCTGAATGCGCTCCTTGATGGCGGGGACACGACTGGCGCCACCAACAACCTCGACAATATCGATATCCTCGACCTTGAGCTTCGCATCGGCAAGGGCCTGCTCCAGGATGACCGTGGTGCGGTTCAGCAGGGGCTCAACCATGGCCTCGAACTCGGGGCGCGTGATCATAGCGCGCACATCGACGTCGTTCATGAGCGACTCGATGTTGAGAGGCGCCTGCTGGTTGGCCGAGAGAATCTTCTTGAGCTTGTCAGCCGCGGCGAGGACACGGGTCATGGCCTTTCCGTTGGTGGTGATGTCGATCTTGTACCGGCCGAGGAACTCCTTGTGGAGGTGGTCGACGAGGGCCTTGTCGAAATCACGGCCGCCAAAGTGGCGATCAAAGGCGGAGCCCTTGATGGAGAGCTCGCCCTTCTTGAACTCGGCGATGGAGCAAGTGTAGCTGCTGTAACCGACGTCGACAAAGGCCACACGGCGGGGCTTCTCCTCGGGGCCGGGGAGGTCGAGCTTGGTGATGCCATAGCCCAGGGCGCAGGCCGTGGTGTCGTTGATGAGGCGGAGGAGCTTCAAGCCCGCAATCTCGGCGGCATCGATGACAGCGCGGCGCTGGATATCGGTGAACCAGACGGGGACGCTCATGACAATGTCGGAAACGGGGAGCTTGATCTCGTTTTGGGTAATCTGCCTGGCCTTGCTCAGGAACATGGCACAGAGCTGTGTGGCCGAGAACTTCTCCTTCTTGCCGAGGTAGGTGACCTCGGCGCCGACCTCGCCGTTTACATCGACGAGGGGGGCCGAGATGAACTGCTGCTCGATAGCCACATCGGGGTCGTTGATGGTGCGTCCGACGAGGCGCTTGAGGCAGCCGACGGTGTTCTTGAGGTTGGAGATTTCCTGCGTCTTTGCGGCCTCGCCGAGGTAGCGGGATTTTGGCCCGAATCCAACGAGGGAGCTGTGGTATCGCAAGTTAGCTTGTGTGTTCGTGGGAGGCCGAAGGGAGGGCCACGGAGGCTGCGGAGGTCGGCGGGGTATCGGGGTGAGGACTTACGGAGTAGCCCGGTTGGAGACTTCATTTGTGATCTGTACAGAGGTGTGTCGTCAGCGGGTGCTCGGGCACAAAGGTGTTTGTGCCGCAAGGCGGCTTCGGGGTGGAGGGCGGGAGGGTGGAAGTAGAGACGGAGGGGCTGGACTGGGACGTACCACATCGACACCGCGGTTCCGCGCCACGGCAATGACCGTATTCAGCGCACCAAAGTCGACACCTATCGGGCGCAAGCAATGCTCGGTCAGTAACGAGTCCTCGGGGGGTTCGACCGGGGGGGGGGGACGAGGCTGGAGGCTGGAGACTGGCGGCTTACCGACGACACTCATGTTCGCTGATGGTGGAGGGGCACAGCTCTAGACTTTTGTTGCGTGTAAACAAATGGTCGACGAGGAGGAGGGGTTGTTGCTGGTGTTGGCGCGGGAGGAGGTAGAAACCTTTTGGGTTTGGGGGCGGTCGAAAGTGAGGGTTGGCACTTTGGGGTGATGGGGGATGACGGAAAGTCTGCGAAATTCCGGAGCGCGTAGTATGGTCGTTTGGGTTGGAGGGATGGGGGGGTGTGGAAAAAAATCGAGTTTTGTTTCAATGCCCGACTTTGCGCAGCGGGCAGACTTTGGAGGGGCTCTGGGGCCTGACCTCTCTATACCCCGCCCCCTCCGGGCAGTGGTCATTGTGTGGGGCGTGCCAAGACCGTGTTGAAGAAGGCGAGAGAACGTTCTCGATTGGTCCTGTCGCGCCTATTTTCAACTCTCTTGGTCGTCAGGCAAACAGCACTGCCACCCTACGCTTGAACAGCTGCTCATGTTTTTCGCCTTACTTTTGTCTACCTGGGCAAGCATTGTCTTCTTTGCTCGTCTTGGGGCTGTTCTGAACTGATGTCTCCCTGCACACCCAAGGGGCGAGTCTATCACCACGGCAACGAACTCGGTGATGCTTGGCTCAGGAGACAGGGCCATCACCGACTCCCTGATTCTGGACAGAAAAAAAATCAAAAAGGGTTGGAACACAGCATGATTCCTCACCGCCACCATCATCCCCGCCAGCATCTCTGCCCAAAGTCCTACGAACCCACTCTGGCTGGGACTTTGACAACTTCTCGTGCCATGCCCACCAGTTTACCTAATATTCGAGCCCGCTTCGTGTTGGTAATGTCTTGGCTAGACATCGAGGTAAAGGCAAAAGTCGAGGCTGTGACTTAACGTCACGCAATTCAGTTTGGGTTACACAACCAACCCAACCTGGCAACTTCCGAGTCTCCCGGCCTGAGGATGCCCAACAAGACCAAGACTCCTACATCTTCACCTCACGCGAAACACGGCTACGAAAATATCGACATCCATACGTCATCATTGTCGTCCCGGACCAACCCCCCCGATCCTCAAAAACTGTCAAAACAAATGATGAATTATGCGCCAAGGTCTATACTCCAAAACTCCCTTGAGTGCTGCCAGATTGTTTCTATCTCGACTCATGATGCCCCAAACCAACCCCCCACCAAAAAAAAGGTATAGATATTCTACATTATGGATATTGCCAAGTGGCCACTCCATCTTTTCACCTTCCAAACAATTCTCGAGCCTTCTGAAGCCGGGCAGCCATGTCGTCGGCGTGGTGTGGATGGGAAAGCTGCCTGGAAAGCATCACCACACCCCTCTCCCCCAAACAGATGAAGTAAAAAAAAATGCACCTTCAAGCAACCATGCAAACCCTCATTATGTATTATCCGCAACACCACCGTCGGCAGGCGGGTTTGCGTAACAACATGTCGTCGTCTTGGCTTCCCGCCTCCCGGCGGGGTGGGACCTCCGCAACCCGGCCCCGCCACTACCGCGGACTCGGCCCCCTCTGATCACCATGATACGAACCCATCCGATGACTCCCCGCTGCTTCGGCATGGGACTCGTCAATCTCACTCTCCACCTCATCCGTCGATGTCGGCGTGCGCACGAAGCTCGCCCGCGCAAGCGGACTCCTCCCGGACCCGGACCCTCTCGCCGCGTTCGTCGGCGGCATCAAGTGCGGCTCCCCGGCGTGGCTTCCCTGCTGGTGGGGGTAGTGATCACTCGACCCTCCACTCGCCCTCGAACTCGTCCTCCTCCCCGTCTGCATCTGCCCCTGCCCCGGCGGCGGCATCAAACTCGTCCCCCCACCCTCCCTCTCATCCACCTCCGACGCCCCGGACCCAACGCTCTCTGCACTCGCCACCCTGCGGTGCTCTGGTCTCCTGCGCTCATCCTCGTCCCCCCGGTCCCGGTACGGGGTATCATCCCCCTCCTCCACAAACCCCCGATTCTGCATCTCGTTATCATCCGAAAACTCATAAACCTGCCCCGGCGGCGGCTGCCCCCTCATCACCCCCCTCGACGTCCTTCCAGATGGCGCGAACTGGTTCGCGTGCGCCAGCTCGTACTTGCGCTTGTCCTCGTTGCCCATGATGCTCTCGACGCGGCGCGGCATGTACACGGACATGGTGCCGCCGGTGTGGGCGGACGTGGCGCTGTCGAAGGAGTCGCGGTTGCGGGGGGCGTTGCGCTTGCGGCCGTCGGCGGCGGGGTGTTGGTTGTGGTAGCCCGAGCCGGAGCCGAGGCCGCCGCCGAGGAGGTTGACGCTGGCGAGCGAGTCGTCGGGGTGCTGGTAGTAGCCGCTGGGGGTGCGTTCGGGGGCGGCGAACTTGCCGATGACGCGGTTGGGGGGCTGGAGGACGCTCTTGGCGCGGAGGACGCCGCCGCCGCTGCCGGTGGGGAGGGAGGTGCCGTTGTGGTGGGGTTTGGTGTCCTCGTCGTCCTCCTTGCGCGTCGCCAGGACCTTGCGCTCCTTGGCGGCGGGGATGAAGGACTCGGGGACGATGTTGAGGTCGTCGCCGGCCTTTTCGGCCTGCTCGATGGCCTCCTGGGCGGTCGTGTTCTCGTCGGCGGCGGCGGCGTCGGCGCGCGGCCCGCCCCAGGTGCGCTGGCCGGCCGTGAAGATGCCGTAGACCATGTAGTACCAGTTGAAGAAGGGGTTGACGACGAACATGACGGGGTAGAGCCAGAGCTTGAGGCGCTTGAGCTTGGCGCCAAAGTAGACCATCATGAGCCAGTTGAGGCCGAGCGAGATGGCGATGAAGCCGACGGGGAGGTCGTCGACGCGCTTGGTCGTGGTGACGAGGGCCAGCAGCATGATGAAGAAGAGGAGGCCCGTGGTGCGGATCGTGTTTTGCATGAAGCGCACCACGACCAGGATCGGGTACCGCTTCCACAGCCGCCAGTCCGTCAGCATGCACACCTCGTTGGTGATGAAGCCGAGGAACCAGCGGCGGCGCTGCTTGATGAGCGACTGGATCGTCTGCACGGCTTCCGTCTTGCAGAAGGCTGACGTGCACATCTG
Source organism: Podospora tetraspora (assembly GCA_027943155.1). Taxonomy (NCBI): domain Eukaryota; kingdom Fungi; phylum Ascomycota; class Sordariomycetes; order Sordariales; family Podosporaceae; genus Podospora; species Podospora tetraspora. The sequence goes on along the minus strand of JAQKAE010000001.1, from coordinate 745,976 downwards.
GATCTGGTAGCGCTTCTTGGCCCCGATCATGAACAGGTGCGTCAGCCAGCGGTCCTCGCCCAGGTGCGACTTGGCAAAGTCAAACAGGTCCTCGCACTGCTCGGCCTTGTCGGCAAAGTAGTACTTGGCCATGCGGCGAAAGGCCGAGAAGCGCAGCATGGTCAGCGCGCCGGGCAGGCAGGTGACGGCGCCGCAGCCCGACTCGACGGTGCGCTCGAACAGCTGGCCGTGGACGTACTCCATGTCCTGCAGCAGCGTGATGAGGCTGTGCTTCTGCGTCGTGGACGTGATGACGCCCGTCATGGCCAGCATGTCGCGCCGGTTGCCCGGGCTGAGCTCCATGTCGTAGACAAAGTTCTGCAGGCACACGCGGTCGAGGATGCAGTCCGAGTCGATGAAGAGGATGAAGAGGTTGTCGTTGCGCTTGAGGTACTGCGCGTACACCTTGTCGATGAGCTGGAACGTGCGCTTCTGGCAGTGCCGCTTGCCGCCGTGCGGGAAGCGCGAGATGGTCACGCGCGCGCCGCGGTAGGCTACGTCGACGCTGGCCGGGTACGAGTCGAGCGTGAGCGGGACGCCGAGCTTCTCGAGCGTGCCGAGGTAGAGCTCGTCCTCCTGGTCGCCGTCGAACGAGAGGAAGACATGGATGCACGAGGGCGGGTAGTCGCAGTCGACGACCGAGTTGACGGCCGTGAGCAGGATGTCGGGCGCTTCCTTGTAGCAGGGCATGACGATGACCACCTTGGGCGCCGACGTCTCGTCGAGGATCTGCTTGATGCGCTTGGTGCGCCCGAGCTGGTGCGTGACGATCTGGTAGACGCAAAAGAGCCAGGGGATGATGAGGAGCCCGGCGAAGCTGTAGAAGGCGAACCATTGGAGGAAGCTGACCATGGACTCGGGCCAGATTCGGACGACGGGGGACGGAAGCGGGAGGGTGACGAGCATGATGGGGAGGAAGATGCATCTGGGTGATGTCAGTCGTCTTTGCCCTCCAGCAACGTATTCTTCAGAGGGGGATGTCTTTACCTCAACAACAAAAACAACGCCCCAACCACAAACGCCAGCAACCTAACCGTCCAGTGTTCTGCCTTGATAAACACCTTCCACAGGCAGTACATAAAGGCGGCGATCCAGAGGAACCATTCGAGGAGGGCCGCGATCATGACCACGCCGATGATGGACGTGTAGACAATCTAGACCAGAAACGATACCCGTCAGTCTCCATGATGCCCAATACAGCAGAAAGGGGGGCACGGCATCGACATACCTCGTTCACCGGCCATGGCTCCGCCGGCAGCACGTCCTCGTCCATCCTGGGCGACTGGGAGTGGTCGTCCAACAAAAAGCCCGCCGCGCAAAACGGGCGGTGCCTTGACCCAACAGCAGCAGCCAACAAGGTGTGGGCACAGCGTGCCCAGACCAGAGACCTATCCAAGAGACGCCGAGAGAATGGAAAGGATAGACGAGGGGGGTGGAAGGGGGGGAAGGGGGGGGGGGTTATGCTTTCAAGAAACCGAGAGATATTAAAACAGAAAAAAGAAAAAGGAGCAGGGAGGCAGGTAGTAGTCGTCGTCGCCAAGCAAAAGGCCCAGGGACGGGTACACCGATGGATTTTCTCCGACGACCGCTTGGAGGGTGGTGGAGAGCGGTCAAACGACGGACAGCTGCAGCAGCCAGGGCAAGGAAGAGGATAGATCGATCTCGCCCCCTCGCTCGCTCCCCCAGGTCGACGGCTGCTTGCAGACAGGTACCGGGCCGAGTCCGTCGATGGCGCCAGATTCCCACTGTATATTTTTCCCAAGTCGTCACGGAGAGAAGGGTAGGGAGAGCCGTCCCCCCTATTTGAGTCGAGCCGCGCGTGTGCTGTTTCTTTGCGTCTCTCTGGCTTCATGAGAGGAGACAGGGGAAGAGGGAGAAGGAGAGAAAGAGGGAAAGCTCCACCCCGAGCGGGAAGCCAAAGGCCATGATGGCGCGTTACGGGACACTTTCCCTGACGAGAGAGAGCAAAAAAAGGATTCGCGGAAAGGGCCCGATGGGTATGTGTGTGTGTGTGTGGGCGACGACTGGAACGAACCGGGGAAATCTGGACCCCAAACGACCAGCTTCGTACCTCGAATACCCCAGAGTCACGTTCCGAGAGTGGCATCTGGCCAGAGGGCCCAAACCAAGCGAATAAGCTCCTCTTCTCCCGAGTGTGGAGGACGGGAGGGAGACAATATCTACAAATGAAGCCTGTTTAGCCGGGCCACGAAAACTTGGGGGAACAAAAGGCTCACGGGGAAAGCGAGCCCTGTTTGGGGCGGTCTCTCACCAAAAGTGCCTGTGTAGCGCTGGGGAACATCGGGATACCTGTTCTTGTGTTCCGTGCAAAGAGAGAAATTAGAAAAAAGGACAGGTAGAACAAGAGGAAGATGTCCCCCAGGACCCCCAAAAAGGCATCCAAAACACCAACCCCCAATCCGGTGATCGCCATCGACCATCCAGGGGGGCGTCTAAATGGCCAGGCAAAATAGCCCCCCCCCAAAGCCGGGAGCACCTCACCAGCACGTGGAACGGTGCCTGACAACCCCCCTCCCCCAAAAGCACCAATTGGCAAGGAGACATCGACACCACCACTACACACCACCACGGCGGCCATACATTACCCCATACCTGCTGCCACTTCACTTGTCAGAAGCAAGAGAATAAGGTAATTCCCCGATCACCGTGTGCAAGGAGACCCGGCCTGGCCCGTTCCAGCCCAAGAGACTTTGAAAATAAACCTCGCGAGTCCCCGGACCTTGACTTCGCGCAGCCGCAGCGGATAGCCATCCCTTTTGTGTCGTGATAGCTGTAGCCGATGGTGTGCGTGTCCTCGTTCCGACGGCTCAGTGAAGAGTGTGGTCTGGAGGCGAAATGAGGACCAGAGGTAAAGACTCAGCAGCGAGTTGTCGTTCAACCGCCGTGACGGAGGTGACGTTCAGCGGCGGCGGCGGGTCTGCTCAGCGACGTGAGGGGGGGGAGGGCGATTATTCTCGCCCATGGTTGTCGCGCCGTACGGACGGACGGAGAAGTCCTCGAAGCGCGGCGTGGCGTGTATCAAGAGAAACAAGCCTCCAACGGCAGGATGGATGGTGGACGATGGGGGAAATGGCACCAAACCCCAAATCCCATGTCCTGCCCCTGCCTCTCTGTGGGGGCAAGGATACAGCACCCAAGAAAACGCCCCAAGGCTTGTCGCCGGCGAACAAGCATCTCCAAGACCCCGACTCGTCCTTGGCGCAGCAGATCTGTCTTCGTCGCCAAGAAACAGCTTGAACCTCATTCCTCCTCTCTGCAGGAACTCGCCTCTGTCGCTGTTGTCGTCGGCATTCATCCGGCCCTTTTGCAGCTTCTCAGCGCTTCTGGAAACGCAAAAGGAAACTCTGGTTCCGCATGTCGAGCAAGAATCCGCCTGTCTTGCGTCATCGTCATCCCCGTCTCAATATCAACAGCGGGTCTCTGCCTCTCGCGGCGGCAGTGGTACGGCATCTTGACCCGAGATCCAACGAGATCGTTCTCCCTCCGGCTGTTTTCAGAGGAAACGAAACCTGTCTTGGTCCAGTTCCCATCCTACAGTCAGTTGTACACTCCGGCCGCCCCGAGACAGACGTGCACGCAATGTAACGAGTGTGAATTAACTGTCCTACTCCCGCTGCTGCGCTGTATGTTTTGCGTCCCCTTCGCTGTAGCCGATGCCTCGTGGGTTGGAAAATGCCCCAATCGACATGGCCCGAAAAAGAACGTGGCCGCTTCCGAGAAAGCCGGACCCAAGGTCAAAAAGAGAGCTTGAGCCTCGCTGAATAGGCAGTACGCAAGATGCACCCCAGACTGCAGAGATTAGCGGTGCGGCTTGATATAGCCGACTCGCCTTTGCTCCCACGTCCACGCGTCGCTCCATTTTTTTTCTGCTCATCCACCCCCGCTCATCCTTGCAAACCTGCATCTTGGCCTAGGTAGTGAATGTTTCGCTCCTAGCTTACGTCCATCTGCCGCAGGTTGCCCGGCTCCTGGACTGAGCGTCGAGCCGTCTTCTCACTGACACACAAGTGCCATCTCGGCGACGTGTCGCTGCCCCCCGGGTTACAACCCCGCGGTTACTTGGCAAGGTGACGATGGGGAGAACCTCTGAGGGGCCCGTCGGTGATCGTCAGTAGCCAGCGCGTTGGCACGGCGAACTCACATGGCCGCAGAGGCGCGTGGTCAGAGACCGCTGCTGTAAGAAATTCCGCTAGTCGGTGGACATGGGCCCGTAAATCCTCGATCAAGTCCTATTTCGCGCGCACCCGAGTCGCTTGGTTAGTCATGTCTGAACTGTGCGGCGTCAAGGTCCTCCAAGGCAGGGTTTGTCCGGAGCCATCCGCCCGACGGCGACCATCCCAAGAAAATTGTGCTGCTGCTGGAGCACGTCCATTTCCTCAGGTTGGCAGTCTGGGCATCCGGTTACCGGACAAGATGCGGCTCGGAAGCTGGGGAATGCGGCCCCACCGTGGCCGAGTGCCCGCGACTGGCTTGGACTTGGGGAGGCTGCTCTGGGGTTTGTCATACCAATCAACGTCGCTGAACTGAAGCTTGCGCACTCGCTGCCCGCCACGCTCCTTGACTGAGCGGTTTTCCGCGCGATTGTGGTGGTGGGTCGCCTTATCGTTCCCTAGAGAGTTGCTGTGAATATTGGTGTTGGGTTGAAGGGGTGCCGGGTGAGCTTCACCATCCAGGTCCTCGTTCTCGCGAAGATCGTAATTGAGCACCAGGTTCTTGATGCGCTGTTGCTCTTCCTTTTCGGCCTGCTGCTGCGTCTTCATGGCAATGGCAAACTGGGAATCCGAGGGGAGAGCAACCGTTCGGGTCTGCATTTTGTTAGCACCAAATAGGCAAGAAAAGCCCAAGCATGCATACCTGCTGACGGTTTCCCTTCTTCGTCAAAAGGGAAAAGGCCATTGTCCCCACGGGGCTCTCTGTCGCACCCTCGCCGGCCTCGCTGATGCCCGAAGTCTCCCGTGCTTTGGATCGAACGGGAAGGGGGAGGTCAAAGTGCGGCTTGCGCTCGACCTTTCGCGGCTCTACACTCTCAGCCATCATCTTTGCATACTCACGCTCAAAGTCGGCCTCGAATTCCGGATCCACCTCCTCTTCCTTTCTCGTAACGACCATCTCGGCCTCCGCATCGTCGGACTCATCGTCAAAGTCCTGGAGGTTCTGTTCCGAGTCCTGTGCCACGCGGACGAGGTTGGTTTCTGTCAACGGGTGCGCAACGGGAGTCGATGGGCCTACCTCAGCCTCTTGCTCCTCCGAATCCGAGTCGTCGTCGTCGTCATGGTCACCCAGATGCAGATCATCAGCGTTGTCGTCGTCCGAAGACATTTCACTAGTTCTGTCGTCTGGCTCGGCAAGCTTGTCCAACCCGTTCGTCTTGTGGTCCTGGGCGACAGCCAGCTGGAAGACCTTGGTCGCCTCCTCGAGATTGGATGCGAGTTTCCACTGAGGTCTTGTGAGCGAAAATATGTCCTGCACAAGGAATTCGATGTCCATGGGCAGCGGGTTCTTGGTGTAGATGTAGTACTGGAAGAAGGAGAGGAAATAATCCAGCTTCTTTCCGGCCGGGCCCTTGTTGAAGAACATGCCGCACGTCTCGAGAATCGTGGCAATCATGCGAATGCGGAAGAAGTCATCGGGCAAATCCAGAGGATTGGGGCGGCCAGGAATCGGAGGTCCACCTTAAGAACGTATCAGTACACAGTGGAAATGGCCTCGGGAAGTTCACCTACCGTGGCCGAGGGTCATGATCATGTACATAGTGTCAAAGATGACAGGATGTTCAAGCATTCTGTAGTTGTAGAGCTCGCCCAGATACTTGACCTCCGCAATCCGCCGCTGGTTGAACCTAAAGTCGTTCTGCTCCAGACCGAGAGTGATGGACTCGATGACCTGGTCGATGACACCGACGACGAAGGCGGAGTGATACCTGTAGAGGGCGCTGAGAACAATGGCGAGGAGATGAATGTTGCCATATCGGACTTTTCCCGGCTTGGAAAAGATCTTGTGGAGTGTGGCCACAACCTGCTTGCTGTCAGTGAGATCCAACAGCCCAATTGCAGGCCAAACATACCTCCTTCTCCTCCCAGTGGAGTCTGCGAATCTGCCTGAGGATCTTGCTGTAGTTTCGCTTAGTCAGGTCGCCGTAGATCAACTTGCGGACGAAGAGATCCAGGGGTGTCCTCTCCTTTTGCTGAATGGCCGGGAGCTGGGGAGGGTCGACGTAGTAGACGGCATTCTCAATCAGCATCTTCTCGGCCTGGCCAATATGCTGCACAGACTTCTTGCGCTGGAGAGTCTCGAGGAATGATGCCATGCGGGGAGACGTCTCGGGATTGCGAAGCAGGTACCGTCCGCAGTTCTCCAGCAAGTTGCAGATGATCTCGATGTTCATGCGGGAGAAATCATCCAAGCTGACCTTGAGGCAGTGAAAGACGACATGTTCGGGCACGATGCCAAACTTTGTCAGTTCGGCGAGGTAGCGAATGTTGCCGAGTCGCACTTGGCCCAGAAACTCCTTGTCCTTGCGTCGCTGGAGGCTGCGGAACTCGGCATCAAGATAGTCGACAAGGCCCTTGGGGACGTCGGGCATGTACTGCCCCAGTGTCGCAACGAGACGTGACCAGCTGGGCAGGAGATCACCGCGGCCCTTGGGAACATCCGTCAAGGCCTTGATCAGACGATTCCGGGAAGCCTTTGAGTTGAGGAAGCAAAAGTCAATGGCCATCTGGTCAATGGCGTCCTTGTTGATCAGCTCGGGGAGCCGGGTAAGCAGGGCGTCAACCTGGGCGCCGACGGTCTTGTTCGCGATCGCCATGGACTGGTCATCGGCAGATGGATCGGCGCCCTTGGGCGAGTCCGCAACGTCGGAACCGTCAACCTTCTTGCCAACTTGATCATCCGAGTCGGGCTTCTTCTTCTTGACCTCCTCGAGAAGAATGCCAGGCACCTTTCCCTTGAGATCCACGAGGTTCTCGTAAAAGCGGCGCTCCTCTTCGTCCTCCCAGATACCAGCTCCCTCGCCCTGGCCGCGGAGATATTCACCCGCCTTGACTATGCCGATGCCGCCGTTGGCGAGGGCGGTGGGATCGTCGTGATCCAACAAATCAGGCATTTCCGCCCCAATGATATCGGCGATGACCTGGGCATTGGTGACAAGACGCTCTTGGGCTTTCACTTGCCTCTCAAAGTTGGCCTGGCGGTCCTCAAACACCTCGCCCGACTTGACGTATGCCTCTGCATTCTTGCGTGACTGGGCGTAGATGGCCTTTTGGTCCCGCACGAGGTGTGCCTTGACATCCTCAAAGTAGCGCTTGAGGATATTCTTGAAGCGCTCCTGCAGCTCGGGAGAGGTGAAAGGAGGGTCGTCTGAGGTAGCCCCGGAATCTTCCTGCTCACCAGCCTCGTTGGGAGTGGCGCTTGTGGCTCCGTCTTCCTCAACAGTCTTGCGGCCCTCAGACCCAGCGGCACGAACTCCCAGAATGTCCCAGCTGAAGGTCTTGACAAAGATGACGAGCAGTGGGAGATTCACATGCTCCCGGTCGTGGCCCAAAAGGTCCTTGAGGACTTCCAGAGGAAAAGGCTCGGCGCCGCCACCCTTAGCGGAGCCCCGAGGCTTGGGTTCGCCGGACCTTCCCGTCGCCCCCTTGGTGGCATCGTCCGGGCGGGCGACGTCGTCCAGTGTCCGCAGCACTCCGACGAGCCACAGCTCAGTGACCACCCGCAGGAGAACACGCTGCCGAACCAGACGGTCCTTCTCTTCCTTGTCCCTGGCCTCCAAGCTGAGCGTCTTGAGGTAGCTCTTGTCGGGGGTGGCCATGGATTTGCCCAGCAGCCATCCTAGGTATTCGGTGAACTCGGCCGGGCCGAATCGCTGGTGCAGGGCGCTGACAATCTCGACGCCGGCCTCGATGTCGCCGGGGGACTTGAGCTTACACAGGCCCTCATGGCAGGCGGAGATGATCTCGGAGAGGTATTTGGACAGGCTGACGGTTCGGATCTCCTGGAGGAACGTGTTCAAGGTCGCGGCCGTGACGGCGGTGCGGAGGCGCTTGATGAATGCCGTGTTTTTCTTGAGGGTGGAATCGAGCGACTTGCCGACGGGGAACAGGTCTTGGATGGCCCAATGTTAGGACTTGGTGCAGGTCAGTGAATGGAGGCGCCCCGCGTGCGTACCTTGTTCGCCATCCCACGCTCGCTGGTTCAGATCGCGGAGTTCGCCTGGGAAGAGTTAGAAGGTCATGCAGGATGTAGGGATGCTTGGCCAGTGCAATTGGGCCGGGGAGGATGGGGGTAGAACGTACGCCTCCTTGCGCGATCCATGGTTGAGTTGTTCTATGATGGATTGTGGTGGGCAGCGTGGCCGAGATCGCACATTCGGCGATGAGAGAAGGGAAATGCTAAGGGAAGAGGAATCGAAATCGGCAGTCCCAGTCGGCTAAAGAAGGCATCGGTGACGTTGTCTTGTCAAGACGGACTTTGAAGTCATTCACTGGACTCGTGGACGCTGTAGTTGGAAAGCCGGGTTCGAAGCCAACGCGTGTTTCGCGGTGCGGTGGAAAGGTGTGATAGCCGATAAGATGCCCTGGAAAAAGTTGACGGAGGGCATGCAGTGGTGACGAAGTCAGGAGGCTGAGTCGTTGGCCACATTAAGCGCCCTAAGCGACCTACCTGTGACACCAGACTTGGACTCCACTGACGCTCCCCCGCATCGGGTGGGAACCCCACCATCCGGGCCAGAGCACAGAGCACAGAGCACAGAGCACCAGGCCGAGTCCATTTTCCTCCTCGGAAACACTCCATCAACCCTCACGTTCAGGAGGCCTGACAAGGTGGCCTTATTGAAACACGACAAAATGTTCACACTTCAATTGAGCTGCACAGCTTCTTCAACATCCCGTCGATCCGAAGACAGCCCGGAATGGATTGAGGTCAACTGATCTTCCGAGTCAAGGGACCGACCTCCTCCCGGCTGATCAGCAAAGTTGGCTTTGAAGAGAGCACATGACTTGGTCAGAACGGGTTCGATAATGCTGAGATGGCTTCTTACCATTTATACCCTATTTTCTACCTACTTACAGAGACGGTCGATTCAAAACTCAACACACATGCCACCATCGAGACAACGTGGGGGGTGGTTTGGAAAGGCGCTGACAGGAGAAGACCACCCCACGCCCGGTTCTCCATGCACCCGGAATGGACATCTCCCAGACTGCCAGACCAGACAGACCGTTCACCGCACCCACGCCGATGCCACGATCCCAACGTCATGGCCGGCCGGCCGGCCGCCACCTGCCGATCGGAGACGTGAGAAACGCAGATAAGGAAGCCCAGGAACCATGGCAATTCCCAGCATTTCCTCGACGATCGTGGGCCTTGGCTCCCGCGGTCCGTGGCGTATGCGGCATGGTGCGGCATCTGGGCGAGACCGTCCGTCAGAGGATCTCCGTCGCGGCTCCTTATCAGCCGCCCTGATTTGCCCACTGCTACACGACAAACCATATTTTCAAAGCTCCACGATAAGACGAACCAGCCCGGCTGGTCCAAACTACCCTCCCGGCAGTGGTGATGGTGTTGGTATGTCCGCGGGATGCCATCCAGGTGGCACGCCCGCTCTCCCGAACCGACTGGCATCCTCAATCTCGACCACACTTTGCCCCCCGAGCGTTATCGCGGCCCTGCACGTCACAAGTGTGCGCGCTGGAGAACGGACTGATGCCGTGCATTGGGGACGGACGGGGCAACGGGTCCGCGCCCTGAGCAAAGCTGCTGGAGGTCGTGGTGGTGAGCTCTGGGGGTCGGGACCCGCAGCATCTCGAGCGACATGCCTTCCGGAGATGTTGCCTCCTCGTCTATCAACACCGCGGCGGCCGGCTTACATCTTTGCCGTTCTCCTCGGCCCGCCCCGCCAGATATCCCATTTTTGTCCCTCTCCGGCCTTTGTTCCTTTCCTACAAAGGTCCCTGTCGAGGTCCCATTGCGGATGCCAATGTATCTACTTCCACCATTTTCCTCGACATATTCGCTCATGAGCTAGGCTCCTTATCACCATCAACCCCCCAGATTCCAACTTCAACATTCCAATGCCAACCATGACGCTCCTCCAAAGTACCCCGGTGGTGGCCCCGGGCCCCACCCCAGCCTCCGAGCTAGGGGTGAAAGTCACGTCCTCCTCACACACAACACCCCAAGTCACACCTCGCAGAGACTCGGGCTACTTGGACAAGACGGACTACCTCGATTCCCTGTTCAGCCTCCGAGACTTGGAAGAGAAAACACCACGATCGTACCCCCTCCCTCCTCGGTCCAAGAAGAACGAGGTTCTGCACGAGGACCTCAGAACACCCGACAGCCACGTGGAGAGAGACCCCCGGCTCATCAGACTCACCGGAGTGCACCCATTCAACGTGGAGGCCCCATTGAGCGACCTCTACGACGAAGGCTTCCTGACGACCAAGGATCTCCACTATGTCCGGAACCATGGCGCCGTGCCGCAAGTCGAAGACAACGACATGCTCGACTGGGAGTTTGCCGTCGAGGGTTTGGTGGAGCGGCCTATCAGGATGACCTTGAGGGATCTGATCAGCGACAACGAGCAAGTCACCTACCCCATCACACTCGTGTGCGCGGGCAACAGGCGGAAAGAGCAGAATGTGGTGCGAAAGAGCAAGGGATTCTCCTGGGGTGCCGCAGGCGTCTCTACGGCGCTCTGGACGGGCGTCTCCCTCGGCGATCTGCTGGCAAGAGCCGGGCCAAAGCGAGGGGCAAAGTACGTCTTCTTTGAGGGTGCCGACAAGCTTCCCAACGGGCACTACGGCACATCCATAAGGCTGAGCTGGGCCATGGACCCCGAGAGAGGCATCATGGTCTCCTACAAGATGAACGGCGAACCTCTCCACCCCGACCACGGCAAGCCGCTCCGGATAGTCATCCCTGGTCAGATCGGCGGCCGCAGCGTCAAGTGGCTCAAGCGCATCGTTGTCACGTCGGCACCCAGCGACAACTGGTACCACATTTACGACAACCGTGTCCTGCCAACCATGGTCTCCCCCGAGGCCAGCGCCGACCTCCCCGACACCTGGAAGGACGAGCGCTACGCCATCTACGACCTCAGCACCAACAGTGCCATCTGCTATCCTGCGCACAACGAGAAAGTACCTGTAGACTCAGCCGTCTACAAGCTCAGGGGCTACGCATATACCGGAGGTGGTCGGCGGGTGGGGAGACTCGAGGTGACGCTGGACCAGGGCAAGACCTGGACGCTCGCCAACATCACGTACCCCGAGGACCAATATCGGATCAACAAGGACGACGAGACGTTGTATGGCGGCCGTGTCGACATTTCAGCGCGCGACGCAAGCTTCTGCTGGTGCTTCTGGGACCTTGACATCCCCATGTCGCAGCTCCAGGAAGCTGGGGACGTCATGATTCGTGGCATGGACGACTCGATGAACGTGCAGCCCAAAGACATGTACTGGAGTGTCCTCGGCATGATGAACAACCCGTGGTATCGGGTCGTGATCCACAAGGAAGACGGGATGCTACGATTCGAGCATCCCACGCAGCCTGCGCTGCTGCCGGGCGGCTGGATGGAGAGAGTGAAGAAGGAGGGAGGCGATCTCACCAATGGGTTCTGGGGCGACAAGATTTCCGGGCAAGATAATGTCGCTCCTGTCGAAGAGCCGGCAAAGGAAATCTGCATGGTCCGCGCCGATGTCAACCGAGAAATCAGCATCCACGAGCTCCGCGACCACGAGAGCGAAGAGCACCCTTGGTTCGTAGTCAACGGCCAAGTGTACGACGGCACCGACTTCCTCGAAGGCCATCCCGGCGGTGCAGCATCCATCATCGGAGCTGCAGGCCAGGACGTCACTGAAGAATTCATGAGCATCCGTAAGCCCCTCTTCCCCCCCCCTCACCATCCCATCCTAACCCTTCGCAGACAGCGACAACGCCAAGGCCATGATGCCCACCCACCACATCGGCCATCTCTCCCCCTCCGCCCTCGCCGCCCTCTCCAACCCCACCCCCACCGGCGCCCCCACCACCCCCCGCCCCGTCTTCCTCCAACCCAAAACCTGGTCCCCCGCCGCCCTCACCGCCAAACACTCCGTCTCCCACGACACCCGCATCTTCACCTTCACCCTCGACCACCCCGCGCAATCCATCGGCCTCCCCGTCGGCCAGCACCTCATGCTGCGCCTCCGCGACCCCGCCACCGACGAGGCCGTCATCCGCGCCTACACGCCCATCTCCCCGCCCTCGGACGCCGGCGCGCTCCGCATCCTCATCAAGATCTACGAGGACCGCGGCGACGCCAAGGGCGGCCGGATGACCATGGCGCTGGACGCGCTGCCGCTGGGGCGCGCGGTAGATTTCAAGGGCCCCGTGGGGAGGTTTGTGTACCTCGGCCGCGGGCGGTGCGCGGTCAATGGGAAGGAGAGGACGGTGAAGAGGTTTGTGATGGTGTGTGCTGGGAGTGGGGTGACGCCGATCTTTCAGGTGTTGAGGGCGGTGGCGGAGGATGGGGGGGGTGGGACGGAGTGTGTGGTGCTGGATGGGAATCGGGAGGAGGGGGATATTTTGCTGAGGGAGGAGATGGATGCATTGGTGGAGAGGGCTGGGGGGAGGTGTAGGGTTGTGCATACGCTGACGAGGCCGGGGGAGGGGTGGGCTGGGGGGAAGGGGAGGGTGGATAGGGGGTTGTTTGAGCGGGAGGTGCCGGCGGGGGCAGCGGAGGGGGGAGAGACGATGGTGATGGTTTGTGGGCCGGGGACGATGGAGGAGGCAATGAAGGGAATTTTTAAGGAAGGGGGGTGGAGGGAGGAGGACGTTTTGTTCTTTTGAGGGGATGGGGGTGATGGGAGTCGATGGGAGAGACCAGGGGATTTTTATAGGTGGTATTTTGTATTCACCTGGGACCACTACTTCAATTTCCACCAGGGGACTTCCAGATCAGAGGACATATATGGAAAATTTGTTCGCCAGGAGAGAAGCATACTTTTCAGCCCCTGAACATCATAACAAGGTGGGTACAACTGGGACTAGAAGTGTGCGTCTCTTCGCCGAGCAAGGCCACTCGCAACCGCATCGCTTGTCCACACTTTGCTCTATCCACAATGCACCCCGACCATCCTGTCAACCAGTCCCTCCAACAAATCGACGAGAAATCGTGGCTCTTTGGCGACCGTATCCTCCTGACCCGACAGGCCTCACCTTCTCCCGGCTTCCCATCCTAGGGGGACGGGAACGGACTCTACTACGTCGTTTCCACGCCGCCGAGCCCTCTACCTCCTTCTGGACCGCTGCCCGCCGAAAGCCACATCAAAAAGCTCTACGATGCAGGCGGCGTGTCCGCGGTCTGGAGGATGGGCGACGCCATCTGCAAAGCAAGAAAACACCCCGACCAGAACATGACATGGGAGCACGTCACGCTGGACCATCTCCACAACAAATGCCCTCTGGGAAAGCTCAGCTTCGCCGTCCCAACCGTCATCCACCATGCGCGGGGCCAGGACGAGGACCGTTACTTTATCATCCAGAGCCGCATGCCGGGTACGACGCTTTCCGAGGCCTGGCCGTCGATGGACGAGAGCACAAGGGGGTACTACGTCTCGCGGGTCGCGGGGGTTTGCAAGGAGCTGGCGGCGTGGACGGGCGACGGGGTCCATGGTGTCGACGGGCGGAATCTGTCGGATCTCTATCTCACTCCGCTCCACGGCGTGGAGGACATGAGTCCGCGGAATCTCCGAGGCAACTGCGCTCAGCTCGGGATGGACTGTTCCTCGTTCGTCTTCTACCCTTGCGATCTCGGGCCGGTAGGGGAGGATGGCTTTCCCGAACTTGCGGAGGAGTGGATGGCTTGGTTCAGGAATAGTGGAAATCAAGAAGCGAAGTAGCGAGCGGACCGATTCTCGCAGGTCAAAAATGACTTGATACCTAGGTACCTACCTACATATTGACCCGCGGCTGCGGGATCTTCTCTTGCTTGGAAAATAGAGAGCTCAGTTCCTCCTGGTACTGCTTCTCGTCCTCAACCTTGCCCTTCACAACAGCATCAACATCTTGCATCCAGAAAGCAGAAACCTGCTTGAGATCGGAAACCAAGTCCTTCTTACCACTGAACCTGGGCAGGATATGATCCTCAAACAGAAACAACCAACCGTTGAGCGACCTTATACAAGCCCAGAACCACACGGCTTTAGACTTCCACAGCTCCCGCATCGTACCTGCAACAGGTATGTCATGCTCTTGGGGAATCACCTTACTCTCTTCATCCATCGCCACCAGGAACGCCCGCCGCACTTCATCAAACAGGACATACTCCCCGTCAACAATGGTATCAATACTACAACTCGTCAGCCAGTACGGAACAGCCAGCATCTCCACCGGCAGCGCGCAAATCCACTCGAGATCAATAAGGCAGGTGACGTTCCAGTTGTCGTCGACAAAGATGTTGCTCTGGTGGAGATGGGTGAGTTGGAGGAGGAAGGGGCCGTTTTGGTGGGATGGGTGGATGAAGTGGTGCGAGACGGCGCGAAGCAGCGTCCGGATGGTTAGACGCTCGCGGGCGTCTGTGTCGTCGCGGACGGCGTGGCGGTAGTGGAGGAGGTGGGTGTCGTGGAGGGTGAGCATGTCCGAGGCGAAGGTGGCGGAGGAGTGGTAGAGTTGGTGAGGGGGGATGGTTCGAGGGGTTCCGCTGTTTTCGAAGAGTATGGTGGTGGAGATTAGGGGCCGGTTGGTGAGGGTGATGCTGTTGTTGCTTGGGTTGAACCTGAAAGAGCCGATGCGAGGTTGCGGGAGACGAGTTAGTGAGAGCATGATGCGTGCTATGCCGCGGAATAATTGCGTTCGGCGGTGGGGATCGTGGCGGTGTTGATCCCACGTCGCTGAGAGCATCTGCCCTGTCTCTGGCCCAATGTGCTCGAGGAGCACGTAGGCTGTGCTCAAGGATGGCGCGTATGGGTCATGACTGTATCTGGACAACATGGGATAGCCGAGGAGTCGATATATGTGTCGTTAGAAGGAGTTCCAGACACGGGCATACCATGGCCTCTGGCTGCTATGGACAAACTAGCTCAGAACATCAACCAGTGCCATGTTCAACAGAGTACAGAATTGCAAACCTGGGAGCCGTCTGCGAAGCCAAAGGCATAGAGGTCTGGAATACGGATATGGGCGCAGTTGTCCTGCATCCAGACATACGTCGCCACCTCGCAAGAGACCTTCTCATCAATGGTGCCGGGGTGGTGCTGCTCGGCGAGCCTATGGGGCAACGGACAGCGAAAGACAAGACGACGGGAGCAGAACGAGGTGCGAGACTGGACGTCGACAAGGACGCAGAGGTTGAAGCCGCCTTGGATCCATGTGTCTAAGGGGAGGACGACACAGCTTTCGTCGCGTCGGAGGCGAAGATGATGTCTGACGACAGCAGCGATGGATTCTGTCTCGCGGCCAATCCTGTCCCTGAAAGCTTCGGCGGCGCGTTGGTGTTGGATGGCGAGAAGGAAATTGCTTTCGTCTTCGGCGGCTGATTCAATTGTGCGGAGCCGCCCCTTGAACAGTATCCCAGCCATCGCGGGCGACGTGTGCTGAAGACCCGCTGAAGTTCAGGGGAGTCGGTGAGTTCCAGAGGTTGTTGAAAGACCCACGTGAACCGTCACCTGATCCAATCGAAGCTCCCGGCTCGGCAGCCAACCGGAAGCTCTGACGTTGTCGACCACGCCGCCCACCACAACAAACCCCTCCCCCCAGTCTCGACACCACGGTCCATTGACCCGCCGCCCACGATGCGTCGGACCTTCCGCCTGCTCGCGAGCGTCAAGCCGGCGCGCTACCTCGAGGCGGGCACGCCGACGGGCCTGACGGGCCTGTACACGCACCCCTCGCCGCGCTCGACCCTCCTCTTCCTCTACTCGTCGACCCTCGACCAGCTCAAGACGGTGCCCGAGCACTCGGTCTACCGCCAGTCCGTCGAGGCCCTGACCAAGCACCGCATGTCCATCGTCGAAGCCACCGTCCCGCCCGGCTACGCCGAGTGGGCCGCCCGCGCCCGCCGCATCCTCGACGCCGAGGCCGAGCAGGCCAAGGCCCGCGAGGTGCTCGTCGCCGAGCTGGAAAAGACCGAGAAGGAGCTTGCCAACCTCGACCAAAGCAACATGAGCAACGCCGAAAAGGCCCGCGTCCTGCGCATCACGGCCATCCGCGAATTTCTCGCCGAGCTGCCCAAGGCCCCGGAGGATTCCAACATTGTGCTGGCCGCCAGCACCGGCGGGGATGCGGCCGTCCGCGTCGAGCGCGGCGGGCAGACGTTCTTCATCCGCCACTTGCCAAAGACGGTCGACCAGCGCGATCAGGAGTGGGATGGCGTCTACGACAAGGACTCGCAGGGCATCCGCACGCTCAAGGAGACCAAGGTGGTCAGGCACCAGCTGGAGCGCGCGCTGAGGAATGAGCTGGACGGGAAGCTGGAGGATACAGTGCCGGCCAACGAGACGCTGGGGCCGGAGCCCCAGCTGACGGCGGAGCAGTACGTCTATGTTTGACACTGGGAGGGGACAACGAGGCTGACTTTGGTTGTAGGATTTCGGAGATTGAGGCAAAGATTGGCGGTGGCCTCATTGAGGAGGTGGTCCAGGTGGCAGAGGGCGAGTACAAGCTCATCAGCACCATGGTGCAGTCCAAGGTGTAAGTTTGTCCTGTCTTGGTTGGGTGCATTTGCTAACAAGTGGTTCAGTTGGGAGAGTCTTGAGGAGCCGCCCGCCGAGGGCCAGTGGGTGGCATTTGAGCGCGCTGCGTCATAGATTTTCGACGGGCTGAGGTGGAGGAGGGTTCAGGTGTACCATCATACCGCATAGTTGTACATAAAATAGACGGCCAGATGTGAATACACCCGCCCTTGGTGGGTGACTTGAGTGCGCCGTCCCATGGTCGTGACAATGGAACACCCGAGAAAACAACGGATCTTGAAGGCTTGAACCTACAAGGGAAGCGATAAGAGCCACAGATAACAAAGTTGGGATGAATATGGGTTGTAGACGCTTTCTTGGAAGTTCGGACGGTGTTTCTATGGTGGGGCTCCAAAGTCAGCAAGGTTCTCAAACTTCCATCATCCTCAAACATTTGGAGGCCAACCTTCAACCACACCACAACTTCCAAGAGTATTCGGACGACGACACAATAAAACCAAGAAGCCATACTGGACCCGATCGAGAAGCAACTGAGCCCAAAGTGCCGCTCACCGAATCTACTTCTGCTCGATATCAGGCACTCACCACCTCAAGTTCTCACCACATCTCATCACCAACAAAACAACGACAAAATGTCCGGCAGCCCACCCAGCACCGGCAAGCGCAAGCGCACCACAACCACCGCCCCCACTCCCGCCACCGACGCCGTCATCAACCCCCTTTCCCACTCCACCAAAACCCTCGCGCAATTCACCCCCGCCGGGCACTCCCCAAGCCTCCCCCTTCCCTCCACCCTCCACCCCAACTTCCCGCACCGCCCCCTCCCCCAATCCCCCTCCCCCCTCCCCCCCCACCGCCGCCTCTCGAAATCCCGCACCCCCTCCAAAAAGAAACCCCCCGCCGCTGCTGCTCCCACCGACCCCTCCGACGGCGACGACGAAATCACCACCCCAGAACCCCCAACAACCTCCCCCGGCTCCCCCTCCCCTACCCCCACCCCCACCCCAACAACCCCAGCAACAACCACCACCCCCAACCGCACCACCCTTGCCTACATCACCCGCGTCGGCGCCCTGACAACCATAATCCACGCCCTCCTCGGACGCGACGACGTGGCAGGCGCGCGGCGCGCCTTCGGCCTCCTCGTACGCGCGCGCGTGTACGGCGGTGCGCGGCTGGATCTGAGAAGGGATAGAATGTGGGAGGTGGGGACGGAGATATTGATGCGGAGTGCCGGCGAGGGGAAGAAGGGGGAGCTGGCGACGTATTACGCGGCGCTGGCGAGGGAGTATCCGTTTCATCGGACGCATCCGGGGAGTGTGAGCGCGGTGGAGTTTTGGCCGGCGATGTTTGGGGTTGAGATGGAGGGGGTTTGGGAGGGGATGGTGGGGGGGTTGGAGGGGAGGGAGGAGGAGGGGGATGGGGAGAGGGGTGGGGAGGAGGGGGATGGGGATGGGAGGCGGACGAGGGAAGAGGGGGTTAGGAGGGTGGCGCTGGAAAAGATGAGGGGGCTGGCGGGGAGGATGGATGATGTGATGGATGCGCGGCCGTTTAGTGTGGATCATGAGATGCTGAGATTAAGGGCCATGATGGCTTTGTATGTGAGTGATTTGGCGGTGGGGGCGGGGGTTGAAGACGAGGACGGGGAGGGGGAGGAGTGGGACGGGGGCGTCAAGGAGAGGGCGGAGGCGATTGCCAAGGCGAGGAGTCTGTTTCGGGTGCTGAAGAAGACGGGGGGGGAGATCAAGGAGGAGTGGATTGAGAGGCTGTTGGAGGAGGAGGATGAGGAGATGGACTGATACTGCCCGACAGATAGAAGATTTCGGGATGCAGAGACACGGAACTGGCAGAGAGACCTTGATTACTATTCTATCTATGCCATACTCCAAAGACCACCGAGGATAACCCTCCTCACGCCGACTCAGCAGGCAACCCCCCCGCCCATCGCTGGTAGATCAAGGCCCGGTTCGCATTCCCAACAACAACACACCACTCCCCCCCGGGACTCCAACCCACCTGCCTGCCCACAAACGCCCCGTCCACCGCCATCGCCACCGTCTTGTGCGGCTCCACCGCCACATGCGACGTCGACATGCTATACAGCTCGGCCCAGTGCGCCAGCGTCTTGGAATCGTACCACAGCCCCGGATCCGGATCCGGGCTCGCCGACACCATCGAGTCCTTGTCCGCCGCCCCGTTCCCGCGCAGGCTCGACGCGGCATCCCCCTTCTTCGCCCGCTTCACCACCAGCCACGACGGCTTGGCCGGCGGCGCCGCCTGCCGCGCCGCCTGCGCGTCCCGCAGACTCTCCATGTACCCCGCGTGGCCCAGGAAGCGCGACATGTCCCAGAAGAAGGTCTTTGACTTTGCGTTGGCGAAGGCGAGGATCGGGTGCCGCCCGGGCGCGTGGAACATGCGGAAGCGCATGAAGAACTGCCGGCCGCAGTCGGGGGTGTGGAACTGCAGGAGGCGCGTGAAGTGCACGGGGCGGTCCGGGGAGAGGGTCGGCGTCCAGCCGGAGCGGGTTTGCTTGGCGGGGTCGTAGGTGGTGGGCGCGTCGTCGGGGGTCGGGACCGGGTCGTCCGAAGAGAAGCCTTCGATGCGCCAGAGGACGATGACGTCTTCGTGGCAGGCGCGTGAGAGGATGAGGTCCCCGTAGAAGGCGACGCTTGGGTGGGTTAGCAGGGGAAGAGGGGGAGTGGGGGGCGTACCAGTCGACGAGGCCGCTGTGGACTTCGGAGGAGGAGAAGTGAGGGTAGTGGATGATGATGGGGACTTCGACGTGCTGTTCCGGGAGCTCGGGTATGGCCCACTGACAATGTGTTAGTCAACGTCTGTGTTCAGTTGCTGGTGCCGAGAGCTTACCATGTTGATGACCTGGTCGTGGCCAGCAGAGAGAACATATCGGCCGGTATCATGCCACGCCTAGGGCTATTAACTTTGAGGGTCGAGAGATGGTTGGGAGGTACGTACGACACTGAGCAGGTCCCAAGCATGGCCCTCGCCGCCTAGGAGACAGAGACATGGCTGCTTGGCGTGAGCGGTTGCCAGACTCCATATTCGGACCGTGGTGTCTTCCGAGGCCGAGGCGATAATCCAAGGATTGGCCGGCGACGTGGCAAGGTCATTGATGCCCTGGTCAGGTTAGTGGCCGTCAGGGGACGTCTAGAAACTCGACTCACAGCGCCGTGTCCAACAAGAGTCTAAACAACGTCAATACCCATCCAGACCCGGTACACTTGGAGAGGACTTACATTGACCAACTTTCCCTCCTTGACGTCGTATATCTTGACCTTGGCATCGTTTCCAGCAATGCAGAGCCATGCTCGGCCAGTCTCGGGGTTCTTTGACCAGCACGATGAACAGTTTTTTGCCGACTCCTGAGACTAAAGTCAGGAGGTGGTCGATGTCAGGCCAAGCATAAACTCCAACTCACATCGTCGTCCCGGATGATTTGGATAACCTCGCACGGGTTGGTCTCCTTGTCCAGAGGTTGGGATAAGCGACAGATCACGACCTGTGGCTTGAAGTCAGGATGGCAGGCGGCGTGGTCAGAGACAGAGCGGAACTCACATGTTTCTTACTTGTTGCCGCAAATATTGGCGGGGCGCCCGGGGGGTTGTATGGGTAGAACTTGACGTCGAAGAATTCCAGGAGGTTGTCAGTCTCCCATCCGCATCGTCTGGCCACCTGGGGGGGGACCACAACACACCTTGGGCCTCTTGGGGGTCGGCCGTTGAATCCTGTTGCTCATTCTGAAAGAAAAACGAGGCACGCAACCTGGGAAAGTCCCAATCGGTCGGTAGGCTTGATTTTGAAGACGCCATTACAGGTTTGATGCACTTGGGTCCTGAGCCAAGGGCCGAAAGAGCGTCGGATGTCGACCCCACCCGGCCGGTGATCAGCCCGACTCCGGTCCGTTCCCAACCCGGACCACGGCCTCGCGTCCGGGACCTAGATATTCCCCAGAGACCAGGACCGGGAGCTGTCGTGGGCAACGGAACGGGAACAAATTGCAAACTGCCGTGGTCGTTTCGCTTGTTGTCTGGGTGTCCCGTTCGTTCCGAAAAGGGTTTCTGATATTCGCCGGGATATAGAATACTTGCTTACACCGTAGCGGTGCTCTTGATTACGAATTGGCTATTCCCCTTTTGAGTTTTGTCGACGGCCGAGACAGAAGTGGTGGACTGGGACTGCGGAAGGACGCGAATTGCCAGACCGAGAACGCGACGACGTGGTTTGGGGACGGAGCAAGCCTCCGTTTGGTCCATGGATGGCTCTGAGCTCTGCCCCACTTGCAACGCTGCGGTCGACGTTGAATTCCAGTGGGAGGATTGGAAGGAAACATGGCAGCGTGCCTCCGTCACCACTGGAACCATGAATTTGATGATGGTCACTCACTTCATTTCACCCGGTCTGTCCTCTCTCCTCCCGAAAACTCCGACTCAACAGGAAACCTCACGACATTCCAATTTTCCAAGCTTATCACCAAAAGCTTTGGGCTGAAGCTCTTATCTGGGGCAGTGCGGGGTCGCGCAAGAAACCACCGACCACCTCACCGAGCAACGTTATGCCACTGCGGTCCCAAAGGAAAAGCTCAAATATTGACACAAAACGGTGGCAGAGTCGCTTCCCGTGCGAGACATTCGCTACCAACTCCCAGGGGGCCAGCGGCCGAGCTGCCCTCATTGGACCCGCCGTCCGAAGGTGTGCGCCGACGATGACGGGAAGCTGGAGTTGCTCACCTGGACGCTGGAGTTGCTCACCACTGGAGTCGCAGCTCATCAGGAAATATGTCCAGGTGAGCAGTGTGTACAAGACAAAGCGGTTGATTCTCTTTGTCCGCAAGGGGTGATTATTTCCGGAGGTTGCCGACGTCCGACCCCGAAAACATTCGGGTGCCAAAAGCTCACCCGACCGACACCTTTGGCCAGGACGGGAACACCATCTGGACGCCACAACCCCACGCCATGCCTGTGCAGTTGCTGTGATTTGCCCACCTTCCTCCCTTTGGCACCTTGCAGCTCTGCCCAGAGTCGAGACCGCCTCGACGACCTGAGTCGACCCCCGACGTTTGCTTTTTTTCCTTTTCGGCCACGACTGACATGTTTTCCTCCCAGCATTCTGGACGAACGGCATGCTGCTCCAGTGGATACGGGCCAGCTGCATCGTGCGCCGTTCCACAACAACCTCATCTGCCGGGACGACGGGCCCGCTTGTATCACCGGTCAGTACCCGGGCACTGAATATGAAGAGCCTTCCACGAGGCATGGTACGAGGGGAGCTCGATACCACTCGACACCACCAGCGGAAAAAGAGGACGAGCTGATTGCCGTTCTCGAAGATCTACTCAGGGGCTCACTGCGACCTCACAACGGGGTTGCAATATTTCGCTCCGGGAACCAAGCGATGAGGAAGCCCGGTAGCAAGGCGGGACTGCGACCCAGGCCGACCAGCTTGTGGGTCGCCCGGTTCTCACGATGCAGCCGGACCGCGACTCCAGGAAACGGGCGGGGTTCCGTTGTCGGTCATGGTGCCAGCCCACCGAGCCGACCTTAGTTCTGACACGGCACCGGACGGCCAGGACCCAAGGACCCACCACACCCGGCCGGCAGGGTACGTGCAGGTTTGCCGTTTCTCCCGAGCATGTCGCTGGAGCTGCCGGTACCGTCTTGTGCCGGTCAAACAGCCACAAGCTCTTTTCCTCTGCGGATCTTTGGCCCAAACACCGATGGATGATGGCCGCCGGTCAGCCAAATCATTCCTTTCAACATCCACCACAAGCAGACATTGTCAGGAATCTGGGGCTAAGAATCCTCACGGCTTATCCGTCTGCCCAGCCCTACGGGCAAGGGGTCGCTTAAAAGCGCCGATTCGAGGTAGTCTCCATGGAGTCCAGCCTCCAGGTCCCGCAGTGCCGGCGATCCCTGTTGGGGCAGAGAGGACCTCGAGAGAGGACTCAGAGGAGAGGCCGGCACCCGGCTCAGTTACGAGCTGAGCTTGCGGTGTCGTCCGCGGGCAGCTGATAGAGTTTTTGTTGATGGGAGCGAGGGCCTCGGGGAGATACACAAGCTTCGGAGATGGCCAAGAGCCCGGTCCAGCACAGTGCCCGAGCGTGGGCTTCTCCGGGCCACGTTCTCCCACTCAACAGAATCCAGCCCCCCCCTACTAGCAAAACTACGAAGCCGGAAAGGAAAAAATGCCGATAGCTTGCATGTTCCTCAGATAGGGAGGATTCCAGCTTGCATGTTCCTCGGATAGGGAGGATTCCATAAACTCAATCTCGACCTCGGCTCTTCCCGGCATCTTTCATGACATTCCACTTCCCAGCCTCGCCGTCCACCGATGATGCTTGGGAGTTGGGCTGGAGGGCGATGAACGGAGTTTGAGAGAAGCCCGTTTTGACCTCGAGACCGTTTTGCTTCCACACACAGTGGCCCCACATGCAGCCCCAACCTGCCCGAAACGTGG
This sequence comes from Podospora tetraspora, assembly GCA_027943155.1. NCBI lineage: Eukaryota > Fungi > Ascomycota > Sordariomycetes > Sordariales > Podosporaceae > Podospora > Podospora tetraspora. The sequence continues at coordinate 722,766 of JAQKAE010000001.1, read as the reverse complement.
ACAGGGTCCAGGTTCGATTGGCTGCGGGTTGGGCAGGATCCCACTCTTTGCATTCGACGTCCTTCACCACTTTCCTTTTTCCACAGTTCAGGCGTCGACGGGGACTGCTCTCATTCTTTTCCTCGTCCAATGTCGAGCAAGAGGCCGCCGCCGCTCTTGTTCCCAACCTCGCCGTGCCTCCATCTTGTCAAATCCAGACACGGATACACCATACCGCGCCCGACTCCAGAAGAGACTCTGCCGGGGCCCCAATCCGCCTGGAGATTAATGAACGGATGCACCCGGTGAGAGGCTGAATTTCCCCGGCTCCGAGGGGACGTGAACCACTGAACCACTCAACCTCGAGACGAACGAACGAGCTCGTCGCAACCACGCGAAACCTGTTCCATCCGGTCCTGGTCCCTCTCTCGCCACGACGCTGCCCGCTGCCCGCTTCCCGCTGCCATCCGCCGGTACTCCCTCGCCCTAGCGCTCCCGCGCGCACCCCCCAGCAGGCCCATCCATCCGCGGCGTCGACGGCCGCCGCTATATGGGCAGAGAGACACGCTACCACCTCCCCATCCTGAATCCGTCCGACGGCCTGCCTTCAAAGTTTGGTCCCGCGCCGCGCCCTTTTCCAACCACGGACTGCCTCGGAGGGGATTGCTGCCGAAGACGGAATCTCCCGTTGTCACTCGTTTCACACCACCCTCCTCGACGTGCTGTTCAAAAAGGAATCAGCAACTCAGTACTCTGGCCGATGTGCAAAAGGGCCGCCGATCGCTGATCTCCAACCAGGATCGTGAACCCCCCCCAACCCTCCAGGTCCCTCCCTGCTCTCTGGTATCCTCACTTCCATCGTCGCCCGCCCCCTCGGTCTCCCGCCTGCACTGAACCGAGCCCTCGCCAGGTTGTACAACATCTGCCCTCATTTTTGCGACTTTCTCTGTGAACCCAACTCAAGAGGTCTCCCACGCACCCGGCCATCTCTCGCTGCACCTGGCCGCCTCTCTGGACCCTCATCGCCCCCCTCCTCCTGTCGGCCGCCCACAGAAATTCCCATCAGACGCAGAGCGAGTCCCAGCCTGACGGTGCCGATCGGCCGCAGCGAGACCACTCGCTTACACCGCCTTGGTTGACAGCGAGGGCGGCGTCAACCCCCGGGACGGTTGCCCAAGACGCGGACTTGACTCCGTTTCCCGCGCTGGGCCTTGCTTTTGGACCTGCCTGTCGGGTCTCTCTGCTTGTCCTCACCGGCCTCCGGTTGTTCGGGAACACATGCTCCACCAGGCCTGTTTCTCTTGGTTGCAGACTTGCTTGTGCTCCCCGTGCCCAGCCGCGCCTTGAGGCGGGCGTGATCAGGGCCACCCTACAGCTCTTTATTGGGGCAACCTTGTCCACGCATGGAGATTGCTCCCACGACTAGGAAACAGCTTGAACCGGGTCGACAATCCGACTGGCCGCATCAGAACCCATGGATCCCCAGGATCAGACGTTTATGACCATCCACAGTGAGTAGATCAGACGATGTCGAACCCCCAGGCCGGAGACCGGGGCTGACCTGCTTTCCCCTCCGCAGACCTCACACCCGATGCCAACATCTTGTTTGCCTCGGAGTCGATTATCGACATCCTCGGCTATCAGCCTTCCGAGGTTCTGAACAAGTCCGCGTTTGACTACTTCCACCCAGCCCAGGTCAAGCTCGCCCGCTCTGTCCACAGCAGAGGTGTCCGGCTCGACAAGGCTGCCGTGCTTCACTATGTGGAGATTCTCTCTCGGGACGGGAGGTGGGTGAACTGCGAGTGCTGCTTCACGGTTGTCCACGATGTGCTGGTGGCGAGCACCAGCATCTACAGCAGGGGGGCCAACAGCCAAGGTAAGCTTGTCCCCGTTCGAGACCCTGGGTCCAGGGCAGTACTGACCATACCCCCAGGAAGAGCCGAAAGAGCCCCCCAAATACGAAGACTGTTTTCGAGCTCGCCACGGGACCCCCGGTACCACATGCTGGAGCATCTGTCGCCCAAATTCAAGATGCCTCCAACAGAACGCGAGCCCCGCGCGGCACTTGTGCTCAACCGCTTCACAAGAAACCTGTCCATCATGTTTGCCACCACGGCGGTCACCAGCATTCTGGGGCTGCGGCCGGATGAGCTCTTGGACAGACCCTTTTATCACTGCATACAGGAGAATTGCTTGGCAGCCGCCATTGACTGCCTCGAGCGGGCCAAGAAGAACGAGTCCATCGCCTATCTCCGCTTTTGGTTTCGAGACCCGCGGCAGGATGATCTGGTTCAAAGAGCACCGCCACCTGACGACGCCGATGACACAGACATGACAACAGACAACGACGACGGTGACGACGACGACGACGATGATGCCAGCCTTGATGGAAGCTCGGTGGAAATCCCTGGGAGCGAGAAGGACTGGCCCTCGGAGCAGGAGATGCAAGCGGATGGGCAGACGGGTGATCGACGCAGAGCCCAAAGCGAGCCCCAACGCCGACGAAGTCCAAACAGCCGCACATACCCAACGCCACCCCCCTCCGATGGGATCATCACACCACATGCTGTCCCTGGTCGCGGCGCCTTTGAGCTGGAGGCCGTGGTGTCGTGCACTTCTGACGGGCTCGTCGTCGTGCTTCGAAAAGCGAGGCCCCCTATCCCGGACCCGCAACTTCCCCTGATTCCTGCTTTCAACCACGCAAACGGACTTTTCGCGGCGCCATGGGGCCAGCAGCCCATCGAGCCGCATTACCCCCACGAGCTGGTGCATCAATTTCAGGCGCCGTACGCGCCTAGCCGCATGCCTGTCCTGGAACACGTCAAGAGAGCGGGCGGGCCGCCCAGGGATCGTATGTTTTCTTTTTTCATCTCATGATCCCACACCATATCGCAGGGCTGACGTTTCGAACAGAACTTATGAATTCGATTCGCGACGATGCCGTCTTTGCATGGGGATTGGTTGGCATAAACCAGAGATATGCAGACTATGGCCACGGGCACCCTGGAAAGGGGTCCCAGCCGGGAGATGGGCCGCGACGAGGATCTGTTCCCACAGGGCAGGGAGGGTCACAAAAACACGCGGTCAACCCCCCATTCGCAACAGTCGACGATGGCGTCGAGCCTCCAAGGCCGCCGTTTACCACTCGGGCCTCGTATGAGCTTGGCCGAACGGCAATCCCAACGGGTAGTTCGGAACGCTTGGGGTCTATTCTGGACGCCCACTACCAGGACCGTATGGGAGCCCCTCGCGGACTTGGTCGCCCTGGTCCCGGCTTTGGGAGCCATCAACAGGGCTTGAGAGGTGGTCTTGAGGTTCAGGGCTCCAGTCGGGTCATGGTGGCTACGCCGGACGATCATTACCCTCCGACGCGAGCACTGAGATCAAGCACTCGCCAAGATCGAGATTCTGGGTCTCCCGAGGTACCGACGCCTCACCAGGACCCTCATCACATGACCCGGAATCCTCGCTGGTGATTTGTTTTGGACATTTGAGCACTCTTCTCGCCCGGTTAACGACGCGGTGGATATTTTATTTGAGAGCGTCGCATGGCAACGGGCCAGAGCCTGTGGTTTTGGAGATCTGTTGAATTGGATTGGCGCCTAGGTGTTGGTTTACCACGGCAGCTACTTGGTCATTGGACCAACGGTGGGAGGGAGAAGCAAGAGCAACGGCTTGGTCAGCATGGCTATGATGCCACATTTGGTTGCCAGGTCGTTTTGGATGGTTAAAGAACGCGAGCCGGCACAGAGATACCCAAGGGATGAATTTGGATGGGACATTGTTTTGGAGTTTGTTCTAAAAGTCGGGTTATTCCCTCCTCGCGGCTCATTTTGGAGGACATGTTCACATGGGACGGCGGCGAACAGCGCATGGAGTGGATTTAATATTAGCATTGTAATACAAGCATCATTCACATATGCTCAAGATCCCCCCGTTTGGTTTTGGAGAAGTGGCATGCTCTTCTGTTGACTCTCATCTGATCCCCCTGACTTTCAGAGAGCGGGTCTCTGTAGGTGGACCTGATTGGCCACTGCTGTTGTTGAGGTTGGTCACACAAGGAAGCTAGGGCCACGTACTGGGCGACGTCAACCTCTTGGCGCGGTTGCGTTGCCCGGAAAGGAAACCGTGGAACCTGACACTGAACCGAACACGACGCCGACTACAACAAACGCCGCGCGCACCTCGAACGAACCGCATCACCGCCTCGAACCACGCAGCGGAGAGAACATCGCTCCATCATCTACGAGACCGCAACGCGGCTCCCCCGTCAACAGCTCCAACCCCCGACAACAGCGACAATGGGCCGGGGAGACTACCAGAACCCGTCCCTCGAGGACGACGAGCTCATAGACCCCGATGACGGTACGCCTCCTCCCCTTTCCCCCCTCCCCCCTCCAACTAACCCCCGCCCCCCCTCCCGCAGCGGACCTCAACGACTTCGACGACCCCCTCGATCACCACCGCCCCACCCCCGCCTCCTCCTCCTCCCGCGCCCCCCTCGTCTCAGGCACCATCGGCTCCTCCTCCTCCGCCCCCGCCAACACCTCGTCAGGCTGGACCTCCCGCATCCCCGGCGAAGACCGCCGCGCGCCGACCAACACAATCGACGAATCCGTCTGGGACACGCTCCGCCGCGACCTCCTCGCCGTGTGGTCCAAGATGCGCGAGGTGCTGTACCCGCGTTACCTCCTCGGCGGCTCCATGACGACCGCCACGACGTTTTCCGAGCTGGCGGGCCGCCTGGGCAACGTGGACGTCGACGCGCTGCTGGGGCAGAACCACATGACGCCCGGGTTAAGGGATTGGGATCTGTGGGGCCCGTTGCTGTTTTGCCTGGCGCTGAGCGCGCTGTTGAGTGTAAGGAGCAGGGAGGAGCAGAGGGGGGTGGTGTTTAGTGGGGTTTTTGCGATGGTGTGGGTCGGGGAGGCGGTGGTGACGATGCAGATTAAGTTGTTGGGGGGGAATATGTGAGTCTCCCATCCTGTCTGGGGGGGGGTTTGGGTTTTGGGGGGGTTGCTGACAAGAAGATGTGTAGCTCGTTCGCGCAGAGTGTGTGCATCATTGGGTATACGCTGTTCCCGCTGGTGCTGGCGGCGCTGCTGTCGGCGCTGGGGCTGTACTGGATCGCGAGGATCCCCGTGTATCTGCTGCTGGTGGGGTGGTCGATGGCGGCGGGGGTGAGCATTCTCGGGGGAAGTGGGGTGGTCAAGAATAGGGTCGGGCTGGCGGTGTATCCGTTATTCGTCTTTTATCTCGGACTGGGGTGTCTCTGCTTTATCAGCTAGCGGGGCCTGGGAGGAGTAGTTGTTGGAGGGCAAGGTGTGTTTTTTTTGGTGGTCGGGGGGTAATCAAGACTTGGTCGGGCAGGTTGCGGGTGTTGAGAGCGGTGCTGTTGTACGTTTAGAATATCCCCAACCTGCAAGAGGGAGCCGTGTACACGGCTGTGTTTTGCTACAGCTACTTTTGTTCCGACACATAATTATGAGGGAGCTATTACCCCTTTTTCTTCATTGGTGTTGATCTCGTCAACAACCGGAGTAACTGCACTCCAGCCCTTGTTTGTTTGTTAGCGCGAGACATGCAAGAAACGAGCCAAGACCATCTAATGGTTGATGGAGGGCTTGAAATCCGAACTCGAGGCCTGGAGTTGTGCCAACGAGGCTATTCCAAGAGAGAATCATACCTCGCTTGCTTGACAAGAGGTCTCGCGGTAACAAACAAATCAGGGCTGGAGTGTAGTCGTAGAAAATGCCATCTCATTCATCAGTCATTCAACCAACGCCCGCCTGCTAAAATGTCTAAAATAATCGTGCCCCCTAATGCCCACCACCGCCAACCACCGCCGCCTCCCCATGCGGCGGCTTCGGATAATACAACGCCGCCACCGCAATCGCCACATACACAATCACGCACAGCGCCCCCTCGAGATAATTGCTCTTCTGGTCCCTCAAGAAATTCCCCACCGTCAAAATCGCCAGCAGCAGCACCGCCAAGTCAAACACCTCAAAGTCCAACCCCATGGGCTTCCCCAGCCCCCACCCCACCACCACCACCAGCGGCCCGTTGAACAGCGCCGTCTGCAGCGTCGCCCCCAGCACGTGCGACAGCGCATAGTTCATCTGGTCGTCGTACGCCTCGTCGATCGCCGTCAGGTGCTCGGCCGCCTTTTCTACCAGCGGCACGAGGATTAACCCGACGAAGGCGTCGGATACGTGCCGTTCCGTGACGAGGAAGTGGATCTGGTCGACTAGGACGATGGCGATGATGGCGACGAGGGCGATGGATACTACTAATGCGAGGATCACTTCGGAAAAGGTCAGGCGGTGGTGTTGGCGCTCGAGGTGCTCGTCCGTGTCGCGCGCTTCTTCGGTGATGAAGATTGTTTCGTAGATGGAGTGGTGCGAGGTCGATTGGAAGAAGACGAAGATCAGGTAGGAGAGCATGAGGAGGAGGGCGGTGGAGTGCGAGATGTCGAGGACTTTGCGATCGAGCGTGGCGTCGTCGAGGTCGGGGCGGTTTTTGAGGGAGTGGGCGAAGACTGTGGGGATCGCCAACCCGAAGCCGCTGGGGAGTGTTAGTTTGGGTTTGCGTGTGGTGGAAAAGGCTTGAGGAGGGGGCGGGCTTACGCAGTGAGGAGGAGGCCGGCGCCGACCTCGCTGACGGCTTCGTCAAAGGAGGATTCCTCGCGGCGAAGGCCGCCGACGAGGAAGCAGAGCCCGAGGCAGAGAAGCATGGTGGCGAGGATAGAACCAAGAATCGCGGCCTTGATGACTTGGATGTAGTCGATCCCATCGTTCCCCGAGCGAGCGATGAGGACCATGAAGAGGATGACTTCCACGAGGGAACCCAGGCTGGTAGGGGGGGATGTCAACAATCGTCACCTCCCCAGGGGGGGGATGGGGGTAAGTGAGAACTCACGTCGTCTCAACCAACACCCCCAAGACGTGCGGGACCTTTCTCGACAACTCCTGCCCCGCAAACCCCAATAGGTTCGCGCACGGCACCATGGCCAGGTAGCTCAGAATAAAAATAACAAGGTGGTTATCAGACACGGCCCACCGCACCGCAATCGCCGCCGGCACGATGGGCCACAGCACATTGACGACGCGCGACACGCGGCTCGACGACCGCAGCGCGATGCGCAGGAACTTGAGCGGGTTAATGCCGCGGCGGCCGCTCTCGCCGGGCTCGCGGACCTGGAAGAACTGGAAGAGCTTGTCAGCGAAGGTCGGGGCGCGGGGCGCGTCGGCGTGCAGCGGGAGTTGGCCGCCGGCGGCGTTGTGGTTGGAGGGTGACTGGGACGGGGTGCCGGCCATCTTTTCCTGCAGGTTGACGATGGCTTCCATGGCGGGCGCGGGGCCGGGCGGGGGCTGGAACTCGGGGCGGGATGGCGGCCGGGCGGGCTCCGGCGGGGCGGTGGTGGGTGATACCATCTTGTGTGTGTGGGTTGGTGGTGCGATCGAGTCTGGTGGACTCGCGTGGTATCGGGCGTTCTTGTCAGAGGAACACCTGCAGATGCCGGTGTCGTTGTGACTTGTTGTCTTTGTCGCTATCGTCGTCGTCGAGTGGCAAGCGAGGCGTGAGGTTCGAGGTCAATGGCCCGTCAACGGACACGGCTGCTGTAGTCGGTTGCCACAACGTGAAACCGAGACTCGCACCGCATGCAACACGTCGAGTGTCCTGCCGAGTAGGCTCCGGAGGTACGCTCTCGATCCCCTCGTCTGTTGAACAGGTCCTATCGATCGAGTCGAATGGCGATGGTGAGGCGAATCGGTAGATGGGAATTGGAATCTCGCTTCAGAAACCGCACAATCTCATGTCGTTTGTTCGTCGGGACTCAAGTCAGCCAGCCTTGCGGACGCACGCTAGACTTTGCAAGGGGCCAAAAGGGACAGAAAGGAAGGGGGAAGAAATGACGGGCTCCTGGACCCTTTTTAAGTTTTAACCTTTGTCCATCAAAACTTGGCCCAGATCCAAATCTCCACGCCAAGCAGGGTCCGGCTCCAAGCACCATCGCACATGCAGGCGAGAAAGAAGTCATGGAAACCTGGAACTGGAGAGACGCGAGCTTCAGATGGACATGACGAGTTGCGACAGGGGGGGAGCGCGCCCTGATCGTCGGCTCGTTCCGCCCCCAACTTGTTGGTGGTCCAGGCCGGTCCATGTTTCACCTTCTGGGCGCTGTGGGGGAGGAAGAGGGGGAACGACCACTTGTCTTTGGCATCGCTGGCACCAGTAACGAGCCAGCGCTTCTTGGTTGGGCGTGGGAGGGCGGGGCGATGGCTTGAAGATCAGCAGCGCTGGTGAGAAGCACAGCAATCTTCCCATGTTTTCAGCATGACAGGGATCCATTGCCTTGTTTTTCCATCGTCGTCTCTTTTGATGGCATGGCCGCGCTCAGGTGGCCCCGAAACAGTTCCATGCGACCATCGTATCTGTCTCCAGCCCTTCGTCCATGACGAGACACGGAAACAGGCAGTCAGCTGGAGAGCCTCTCGAGACTTCCATTGACTTTTGCCTTTGCCAGGGCTACCCAGCGGTGCAATGACAGTGAAGCCCATACCCCCGCATGTCAAGAAAGCTTGGCAAATGCTTAGCCCTGGATGTGGCGATCCCATCCACTGAGCAACATGACCAACGTCACCAACATCGCCGTCGTCTCAACCTAAAGACTCAACCCAGGCCACTCGCCCACCCCCCATCACCCTCCCCACCCTCCGCCCCCTTCCTACCTCCCACATCCTCCCCACTCCTCCGCAACGGCACCGGCGTAGCCAGCACCACCGTCTCCACCCCCACCGGCGCCGCCTCCTCCGGCCCCATCGGCAACGCATCAACATCAATCTCCATTCCCAACAAACTCCTCAGCACCACCTCGGCCCCCGCCTTGCTCATAACCTCATTCGACTCATGACACAGCTCCGACGCAACACACTCCACACACCCCCTCTCGCACCGACACGCCGCCACCCTCTCGACCGCCTGCCTCAGCAGCACATCCACAAACTCAAACGCCTTGGTATTGATCCCCGACCCGGCCGCCCCTCCCTTGGCGTCATAAAACGTCAGCCTCGCCGGCCTCTTCCTCGTCGTCTCGCGGCGCGCGAACTCCTTGAGGGCGTTCTTGCACTCTGTGCGCACGTCGCCGGGCATGCTCACCACAAAGGTCGGCATGAGGCTGAGCACGGCGTGCTCTGCGGCGTGGATGGCGCCGCCGACGTGCAGGCGGCGCGCGGTCAAGATGTCGAGCGCGCGCTTGGGCACGTCCAGCCACATGCCCTTGCTGTGGCGCACGACGGGGGGGTTGTCGACCTGCACGGCGTCGAGGACGCGGTTGCGCCGGTCGACCTTGAAGTAGCCAAAGACGACCTGCGTGATGCGGATCGGGCCGTGGTAGGCGTGGGATTGGGAGTTTGCGATGCGCTTGACGGCGAGCGTCTCGATCGGGTCCACGTCCGTGTAGTCGCGCTGCTGCGTCGTCCAGTCGACCTTGACCTTTTCGACGCGCGCCATTTGCTTGTCGGGGTTGAAGTCGCGGACGAGGTAGGTGGTGCCTTGGTGGAGGAAGATGGCGCCGTCGTAGATGGTGAAGGAGGCGCGGGACGCTTCGAGTTCTTCGAGGACCACGTTGCGGCCGTTGGTGATGTCGATGATGGCAAAGTGGTCGTCCTCGGTGTCGCGGATAGACACAAATTTCGAGGGGAGCGGTCGGAATGTGTCGTGGCAGTGATAGAACCCCGTGTCGTCCTTGACCAGACGCTGCTCGCATATCTCCGGTAGGTCCGCGCCAAAGTACTGAGCGTCCTCGGCCGGCCGAAGCGGCATCTCATATGCCGCACACTGGATGTGGCCCTCCTTGACTAACATGTTGTCCAGGTCGACTTGTAGTTCGCAGTTCGGCTTGCTAAACAGCTCGTCCGGGTTCTGCATGTAGTGCTGGTCCGTGGCAAAGCCATCGCCCACCAGAATCGACAGCGAGTCCTTGTTCCTGCGCCCTGCCCGCCCGCTCTGCTGCCGGAGGTTAGCGATGGAATAGGGGAAGCCCCAAGTCAGCACGCAGTCCAGACTCCCAATATCCACGCCCAGCTCCAAGGCCGACGTCGCGACGATACCGATCAGCTTCCCCTCAAACATCTCCGTCTCGATCCGCCTCCGGTCCTGCGCCGTGTACCCGCCCCGGTACCCCATCACTCTGTTGGCACACTCGCCCCTCCCCAGATTCTCCAGCTCCTGCCTCACTGCTCCCACCAGTCTCTCGCAGTATGCCCGCGTCCTGCAAAACGCAATGACGCGCACGCCGCGTAGGATCAGCTGGCAAAAGAGGCGCGCACATTCCGTTTTTGCGTCTCCTCGCCCGCTGGACGGGTCCTTGGGGTCTCGGTATGGCGTATTCCAGCACAAAAACTCCTTGCGACCCGATGGGGACCCGTCAAAGTCCACCAGCACGACATCCCGTACCCCGAAGATGGTCCGGAAGTGCTCCTCGGGGTTGGCGACGGTGGCCGAGCACGAGATAAACTTGACGCGCCGGTTTCCAACCGCGGCGCATATCCGCCGGAGCCGTCTCATAATGTAGGCGACGTGGGAGCCCATGAGGCCGTTGTAGTAGTGTAATTCGTCGACTTTTGCTGTCAGTGCCTTGACAAAATACAAGAAAGGGGGGGAGGGGGGGGGGGTGACATACCAACAACATACTTGAGATTCTGCAAAAACGTCCTCCACCGCTCCTCCTGCGGCAGAATCGTTATGTGCAACATATCCGGATTCGTAAAGATGATGCGCGCCTCATCGCGAATCATATTCCTCTCCCCCATCGGCGTGTCCCCGTCAAAATTCTCAACCAGCACGTCCCCCAGCCCCGGCATATAGCCCAGCAGCTCGCGCAGACTGCGCTTCTGGTCCTGCGCGAGCGCCTTGGTCGGGAAGATGTACATGGCGCGCGTGAGCGGGTCCTGCTCGAGGGCGTGCAGCACGGGGAGCTGGTAGATGAGCGACTTGCCCGAGCTCGTCGACGTCGCCACCACCACATTGCGTCCCGCATGCAGGCTGTTGATGGCCTGCGCCTGGTGCGCATAGAACCGCGTGATGCCCCGCGTGTTGTACAGCGCGTTGACCAGGTCCTGGCTCAGGAGAAACTCGAGGTCCCCGTAGACAGCCTCCTGCGGCTCAAACACGCGATGCCCGTCCGGCACCACCTGTCCCGTGTACCACGGACTCTCCTTGAGGTCCTGAACAATCTCCGGGATGCTCTTCCTCTCCTTTGGTATGCTCTCCGGCAGCGTATCCGCCACGGCCTCCACCGTCGCCGTCGACGGCTTCGGCACGAACCTCTCCGCCACGCTCCGCACCGCCATCTCCGGATCCAGGCCCTCCTCGACGCATCTCCTCAAAAACCCCTCCACCGCCGCCTTAAACTTGCCATTCCGCTTCTCAATCAACCCCGCCATCTGCTTCTGCCCAAACACCGGCATCTTCATCACCTCCCCCCTAACCCGCCGTGTGGTCTTGGTCGGTGCCTTCGCCTCCACCTTTAGGTCCTCATCGACAAACTCAAAGAACAACACCTCCCTCCCTGCCTCCCCTCCGTTCTCCCCCAGCCCAGTCATCCCCCCGACTGACGCATCTGGTGCTATGCTCTGGCCCCCGGGCCCCACCTCAAACGACACCTTCTCTGCTCCTTTTGCTTCCAGCTCTGTGAGTAGTTCATGTCAGTATTTACCAAAATGCAGGGAATTGCCAGGGGTTCCAGGAGGTCTGAAAGCTCCCAGTCGACAAGAGACAGAAGCCGGACCATCAAGGGAACTAGTACATACTAAAAAGACAAGTCAGCTCCCGGTTCCATGTCCCACCAAGGAACTACCCCTGTCCTGCCACAGAAACCAGTGGCTCCACGCCCCCTGAATAAAAGTAGGTACATACCGCAAAGCAACCTCATCCGCATACGCAAACCTCACCCCCTCCGGCCTCAACGCCACCACCCCCGCCACGTCCTCCACCGTCAGCGGGCATCGCGTGTGCGCCTCGACGGCGGCGCGGAGCGCGTCGAGCGTCGTGAGGAGCTGCTTGCGCGCCGAGCAGAACGTGTAGACGAGGTTGAGGGCGCGGTGGGTGCGTTCGAGGTGGGTGAAGTAGGGGGGCCAGGGGATGACGGGGTCGGGGTCCGGGTCGGGGGTGGCGGGGGTGGGTGTTTTGCGCTTTCGGGCGGCTGGGTTTTTTGTGGTGGTGCTGCTGTCGGAGGAGGGGGAGGAGGGGTCGAGGTCGGAGGCGGCGCGTCGTTTGCGGGTTGGTTTTGGGTTGTGGGACGAGGGGAGGGGCCCGGGGGAGGGAGATGGCGAGTTCTTTTTAGGTGGCATGTTGGGTGTGGTTTGGCGGACTGCGACTTGCGCGTCGGCGAGGTAGCGTTGGTGTGGACATGGATTGCGGGATGCGAAGTTGTGATGGTGCTGGGAAACGCGCGGAGGGGAAGAGGGAGGGAGGCAAGTTAAGCGACCGGAGGTGTCCTTGTCACGAAAGTGGCGGGCGAGCACGTGCCGAACAAAGCCCCCTGTCAGGTATTGACAAAGGGTCAAAGTTGGAGTTGAAATTTGAACAAACTGTCAAGCCGTCCCAAAATGGAATAAAATAGGCCAGCTCAGGCAGAATATTACTAGTGGTTCATTCCAGCCAAGGCACAATACTTCACCGTCATGGAATCCCCAAGGCATCATGGCGACTCAATAACTGCTATTCATATCCCTCTATTCGGATCCCAGTCTCCATGGATATGGCGAACCTCAAGGGCCTTGTCCCTCTTCCCCCCCCCCTTCCCTTCCCCTCCCCGATACCAACGGCCTGGCCCAAGGCACCAGTCAACGAACCACCCGACCGGAACCCCCCGTCATGTATATATATACATGGGTAGGCATGCATCCAACACCTGATCGGCCTATACCCAGTGGAACAAGACCATAACACCCCCAATGTATATCTAACTCCCGCCCCCGAACCATCCCATCCCAATACCACCTGGCCGCGCCATGATCTTGACGCCCAATCCCCCTGGGGGACCGGGTCCAGAATACCGGCACAAGGTGGTGGCCGTGTGCGCCCAGATTCTCAAATGCTCCATACTGGAAAGCCAATCTGTCCTCCTTCCTGCCCATGAATGCCCGCCAAGCCAAATCTCCGGGGAGTTCAGTGTCTTGCTACAGAGGTCGATAAGCCCAAGAGTCGATGTGCTAAAGAAAAGAGCATAGCTTCTGCTCATGTCGGTGCGAATTGCTTCTTTCTGTCGCGCAGGACAGAAGAGGGAGACGGCCGCCCTCTAGACATCGGCCAATTGCCGTTTGATCATCTGGACAAGCTCCATAAAGGCCGTCGTGTTGGCATCACTCATCTGCTTCAACGTTAGCAAGGCATTCGCCCAAAGGGACCAAGAGGACATGACGAACCTTGACCTGCATCTGCGTGGCCTTTCCATGGTCGTTAAATGCCGTAAAGAGGACGAGGGACGATTTGAGTCCCCGCGTGACCTTGAAGCTCATGCCGGGCAGGATTATTGTGTTGAGAATCACACGCAGTGTGTGGTCTTGCCGCATGATGAGACGCACGCACTTGGTCGAAGCGGCTCCTTCGTCGTCGCTCTCGTCAAAGGTGGACGCGTCAAAGGTGCCCGGCTCGGCATGGCCCTGCTCGTCCAGCTCGACGCTGGAGCTCGGCACATTGACTTTGAGCATGCCCGCTCCGCGCTCCTTCCAGCCAGCCGCCGTGCCATCCTCCGCCTTCTCCATGACGAAGAGCTTGGCTCGCAGGGCCACCAGCGTGACATCGCCGCTCTCGCCATCGTCGACCTTGACTGTGACTGCGCGTAAGCAAAGGTCCCCACATATACCAGAGCCCAGACCTACTCTTCTGTAACCGCATCTTCTTCTTGTCGTCGGCAAGGGTCTTGGGCTCGTCCTTATCCTTCCCAGACTCCTTGCCTTCGTCCTTGTCCGACCCGGCCTCGTCTTCCTTGTCATCCCCATCATCGTCCCCATCGTCGTCCTCTCCGTCTTCGGCATCGCTTTCGGGGGCCCCGAATGGCCTCGCCGGCTTGTCGCTCTTAAGGCCTTCGCCGGGTTTGGCAAACGAGGAGAGTCGTGGTCCCGAGAAAGCGCTGCCGCCAAAACCGCTGCCGAAGGCGCTCCCAAATCCCGATTTGGCGTTCGCGCCGCCATTGAGGGCAAAGGGCGAGGCCCCTCCCAGCGCCCCCCCAAAGGTGAGTGTGGGCGCCGTCAAGGGGGCGGTCGACGTGGTGGCCTTGTTTCCTCCAAAGCTGCCGAAGGATCCCGACGGGGTCGAGCCCCCGCCAAACACGCTCGGCTTCGAGCCGGCCATGGCGAAGCCTGACGGTGTCGTGGCGAGTTTGGCGAAGCCGGAGCTGGCGAACGCCGATGGTGATGTGACGGCCGGCTTGTCTGCGCCGGTTGCCTTGGCACCCTCTTTCGCCCCTGAAGTCTTGTCTAGGCCAGATCGTGACGAGTCACCCGAGTCCTGTGCAGCGTGTGAGCCCAACGATCCGCGGCACCTTGCATACATGTATGTCGGAGTATATGGGAGTATATGGGAGCGCAACTGACCTCTCCGTCTTGCGACCGACGTCTAGTAGATTCGGCGTCGCGGTGGCGCTTCTTCTCGGGCTCAGACGCTTCCGTTCTGGTCTGAGTGACGGCAGTTACGGTAGGCTTGCTGGATCCCTCACCTGAGGTCGTGTTGGAGCCGTCGGCGATGAGTTCGGCATGTGCCCTCTTCTTCTTGGGGGAAGCCACGCGTTCCCTCAAGTCGCCCTTGGAATCGCCCAGATCCGTGTCGGGGGTTATCCTCCCGGCGACTGCCTTGGTGCCTCGGGCCGCATCGTCATCAGAGCCACTCTGGTCATCCTGTGTTGACGTCTTTGTGCCCTGCTCCCCCGCGATCTTTTCGGATATCGAAGTCTGTTTCAGCTCGCGGCGTGCTGCTGTGGTCTCGGCATCCTCCTTGGCGCCGGGGGCCTCGACGGACTCGGAGACGTCGCTCGTGTTGTGGGGATCGTCGGCCATGATGTCAGCGGTGTGGGCTTCTTTGGGCGTGCCTGACAGCGGAAGGGGGAAATGCGGAGGTGCTGGGGCGCGGAATCGGGCGTCGGTCTCGGTGGGGGTGGCGATCAGAGTCGGTGTTGTTGCAGAGATCTCTGGCCAAGAAAAAGAAGAGAAAAAGACGAGCCCCAGATCCAAGGCGGGAATGGAGGTGTAGTGTGGTGGTTGAGGTAAGGCTTTAGAAAACTCCGTTGGAGTGGGGAGGAGGGGCCAGGGAGCGGTCGGGACTCGGTATCGAGGTTTGAGGCCGACAGGTCGATTTGGGGGGAGGAGCTGGCCGGGGATGGGGGCGCTCGCCGCAGGAGGTGCTGCCGGTCTGCCAGCGAACTCAGGACTCCCGTCCTCTGGCACTCTGGTGGAAATGGAAAATTGCCTGGTATCTAGGGTAAATTTACCAAGAGACCATTGATGCCCCGTTCCCACGTCGCGCTTGGGTTGAGGGGGGAGACAAAAAGCCAATGGGCGCCGGAGGACTGCGATCGGTAGGGGCACACTGGCACAGGCGACAACGCGCTGGGATAGATTGGCTCTCAGTGGCAGAACCAACGCCCAAGGCCCGAAGCAACGCCCAGTGCAAGCCCGCCCCCTGCTGCCTGTTGCCCGCTGCCCGTTTTGTGCCACGGCGGCTCGCCAGCGCGATCAACGCGTGGCACCTGTCCACAGCTGGTCTGGGTCCGCTTTGGGTGTCAACTCGCTCCAACTTGATGTTGGGCGCCAAACTCAATCCTCCACTTCACTCCTTGCGCTGCACAGCGGACTTGATCCCGTGGCTTCGTGTTTATTATCTCGCAAGGCAATTTCTCAGTATCAGGGCCACGCGTCCACAGATGCCATGTCATCTTCAAGACGGAGCACAACATTCGACACATGATTCTGGGGCAATGCCTTGTCAACCCCCAGAGATTCTGGGCATTTCCTAGCACAAGTAAGAAGCCGGGGCATAGGTTCCCATACAGTGGTAGAGTTAGACTAGGAAAATGCTGCTGCTGTACTAGACTAGAGCTTACATTGCCAACGCATCCAATATCCGTACCTGATCTCGGACTCGCCTGGGCGTCAACTCTTCACTTAGTCCAGGCTCCATCCCGTTCGACAAACACCTCGATGCCCCTGCCTCCCCATCCTCACCAGGTGCCAGGCCCGAATTGAATCACCGCTGTCTCTGATCCCGCGCTATACCTGCAGGCATCTACTCTGTACCCAAAACATGCCGACTCTGTCTCGCTCGTCCGCCGTCATAAGAAGCTCGGGACAGACAGCCTGACCGAGTACCACTCTGTTGTGATCCGAGACAACCTGGGCCAGTCAGCACAGGTCTGTACCTACCTACATAGATAGGTGTCTACCTACCTGTGTATGCTTCACGTCTGCAACGATATCTCCGCATATGCTGGCCCCAGGCATCTCCGCATATGCTGGCCCCAGGCATGTGCAACAAGGCCAGATACGATGACGGCTTGGACGTGAGCTGGTCTGCAGGACGTGCGTCACCGTCCGATCCAATGCGTATTTGTTTTCGAGTCACTTACACACAGAGCACGATACACAGTCAACACCGGAACCTCGAGAATCCAGAGTTGACAGGTACTTGCAAATCATTGTGTGTCCAGAAGCGACAGATTCCAAACCAGGTTCATGACCGATATAGGCTTTCCACTCTCAGCCCAACCAAGAAACCACCAAATCAACCACCAAAACAAAACAACCTCTCCAGCTACTTACTTACTCAAAAAGACCGACCAACCCCCCCACTCCACCCTCCCATCCATCTACTTCTTCTCCTCCCCCCCCTTCTTCCCAGCCTCAACATCCACAATCTCCCCCACCAACCCCACCACCTCCCTAAACGACGCCAACTCCTCCTCCATAGTCATCAAATCCCCCCCATCCACAACCCCCTCCTTCTTCCCCTTCTCCAACAACCTCTCCCCCTCCCCCTCCCCCTCCCCCTCCCCCTCCCTCCTACCACCCCACCAAGCCCTCAACCTCCTCATCACCTCCGCTCTCTTCGCCTGGCACCTCGCCCTGCGCACCGCCCTTCTCTCGCGCCACGTCATCCCATCCGCCGCCATACGCGCGCGGCACCGTCTCCGCAGCACGGTGAACAGCGCCGTGAAGAGCGTTCCCAGCACGAGGATCTTGACCGGCAGCGGGGGGCCGTGGTGTTGCGGGGGGCAGGCGCAGACGCCGTGAGGCGGGGGGCCGCCGTGGTGCGGAGGCCTGTGGTGAGGGGGGCCGTGGTGCGGGGGGTGGGTGTGGTTGCCGTGGGTATGGTTCCCGTGGCCCGGGTGCGGGTGGAACGGGCGGCAGAAGAACGGGGGGTGGTGCGGGTGGGAGTGGTTGCCCTTGCCGGGGTGGGGGTGGGGGTGCCACCACGGGGGGCGGGGGAACGTGTGGTTCCCGTGCGTGTGGTTGCCGTGGGTGCGGTTGGGGCGGCCGTGGCAGCCGCCGTGGCCAGGGTGGCCGTGGCGGCCGAGGCCGATGATCCTGTTTAAGAAGGACTTGATGTGGCAGATGATGCCGGAGCAGGTGGGCGGTTCGTCGGAGGTGGCGGTGATCATGGACAGGAAGGCCTGGTTGACGGCGATACGGTTCTCGAGGTCGGTGAGCATGAACTGCAGCTGGGCGAGGTCGAGGAGGTCGCTGTCGATGGCGGCGACGACGTCATCCTTGGTGATCAGCTCATCGGGGGTCGTCTTGTGGTGATAGACCGGGGGGGTGGCGGCCTCGGTGCCCGCGAGCTGGAGCTGGTCCGGCGAGATGGCTGGCACAATGTGTTAGCCGATCGACGGGAACCCGGTGTCTGCTCTGATGAAGATACTTTACCCTTGGGTGCAATTGCGGTTGCGTCCACCAGCATGGAAGCCAGCACGAAGCCGGCGGCAAACACGCCACGCATGTTGACGGTGGTGCTCGTGAGGAGCGATGGGAAACCCCTGGTTCGATTCAAACTTGGGCGCACTTCCGGGACGAAGGGTGCAAATGTAAATGGCTTCAATCAAAAGCCCAGCAGCTCAGCGCTGGACAAGTTGAGGAGGGGAAACAAAACCAAAAACCAAGAGCAAGGCTTCGGAGAGATAAGGAGTCCCACGACATGCTCCTCCCGTCCCCCTTTCCAAGGCCTCACGGATGTTGTACAAGTCCGAGCCAATGGGCGGCGACGCGCGGCGATGAGCTGACGAGGCCCCGGCCACCCCCCCCTGCCATGCTCGCCATCAGCGGCCGTCATCATGCCATCTCTCCGAGCGGGCGCGGATGTTGTCCCCGGCGAGGGTTAGGGTTCTTTTAAGATGGGAACACTCAGTTGGCATCAAGAACAGCACACAGTTCTCAAGTTGTATGAAAATCAACATCATTGCAGTTTGGTATCCGCCCCTGGTTCGTTGTTGCTATCACGGCCCTTGTCTACCAACACAAGGAACACCTCGTCAGCAGCTTCCAAAAGAAGCGCAGATGTAGCATCGCAACAGCGCGATGGTGAGACCCAACCGACCCCATCATCCAAGCCCTTGACGCCGATGTTGCGAATATAAACATCCCATGCTCTTGTCGTCGCCTGTTGCTTCCCCCTTGTTCCCACAAATGTCATCCTCCAAAATATCCTTCACTGTCCCCCAAAACCCCGTCGCCACCGAAATGCCCTTCCCACTCGGTATACGGAGGAAACAAGTCCTGGAACTAGCATCTGCAATGGGTATCCAGATCAAGCTACTTCAACTTGATCTTCCCATTGCTCTTGACGCCCGATCTATTGTCGGTCCAAGGTCTCTGTGGACACAGTGGTGCATATGTTGTGGCTTCATGGGGACGAGGACTCTGGATCCCCCTCCGATCGAAATCCCATCTCGTTCGAGAGCTTTTCGTCGTCCTACATCGACACCCATGCGTCCTAGTCCAGGGGTATTTGACCGCGATCAAGACAGCCGTGGTTTGCTCCAGCTTGGCGGCCGTGGAGTTGTGTTCCAAAACCACCACCCTAGGCCTGCCACTGGCTACTCTGGTCGCGATCCACTCCGTTGTCGCAACCACTCATTTTTGGTTTGGACGAAGGCTCTCTATTTTGGTGCGTCGCCAACCACGCCTGGTCAAGAGGAGGCTCCACCCTCTGGGGGAGACACCGCCCAGGGAGACACCGCTGAGGGAGGTGCCGCAGACGGAGAAACCACCGGGGGAGACTCTGTGTACTTGTTCCGGAGAGGCGAGGGCTGCATGTTCCGGAGAGGCGAGGGTGGAATTCTGGTCCGAAACTAACGTCCACGGTTTCCACGATCAGAACTGCCACCGGAACCATGGCCAAAGTGGTTTCGAAACCAACTCAGCGGGCCGCCGCCAGAATTGGCCTGTCCGTTCTGGCTGTCGTTGTCTCGGTCCCGGCCATCGCGATTATTGTTGCTTCCCAATCTGGTGCCAGTCGAGGTTTCTGCGTTGTCGTGAAACGACCAGCCCGTGCGTTGCTGCTCATGATTCTGAGACGACGGACTCCTAACCCGCTGTCTAGTATAGCCTCCCACGTAGCTTCGCCGAGTGGGCGAGCGAGAGTCGCGGCGGGCCAAAAACGGGTTGTTGCTCCGAAATTCCGAGTCACCCTCAGAGTTGGCGGCAGTGCGGATAGCATGGAGACGCTGCTCGTTCTCTCTCGCAGTCCGGTAAGATGCGACAGGACGAGATCGTGGCGCCTCCGGATCATGACCCATGAAGCTCGTACCAAAGAGCATTCTAGCTCCGCTTAGATCACCTGTTCGCGGCTGATCCCACCGAGGAGGCTGCTGCTGCTGCTGTTCCGGCTGCGGTTGCTGCTGGGGCTGCGGTTGCTGTTGCTGCTGAGGCTGTTGCTGAGCGCCGCCACCCCGTCCATTTCGTTGCTCGATCGCAGCCCGACAGATAGGGCATGTGTTGTGCTGCTTGAGCCAGAGTGTAACGCACTCGCCGTGAAACCAATGTGAGCATGGTAGAACCGTAACCTCCTCGCCCTTTGTGAGATCGTCCATACAGATGGTGCATTCTGCTTTCCCCTCGGCGCCGAGCATCTTGTCGTCCACCTGTTTCTTCTCAAGCCGGCCAATGGCATCGTCAGTTGCTGGGGGCGCGGCATTTGACTGTGGGTTGGCTTCCATCAGCGATGTGATGATCCGATCAAGGGCTTCTTGGCTGTACACAGCATCGCCATGGACGGCGGCTTGAGGGTTGAGCAAGCTTGCGAGGAGAGCCTGAACGCCGCCTTCCAGATCATTCGGCCACATTGGTCGTGGACCGGCACCAGCAGTTGTACCTGCATCTCCGGCTGTGCCTGCACCCCCAGCTCGGAGGCCATTTTCGCCGAACGAGGCACCCATAAGTTGGCCGAACAACCTAAACCAAGAAGGTTAGCAACACTCATAGCAGCACAAGCAGTCATATGAAGGGAGCTTTTGCAAACGTACGCTGGGAAGGGAGAAGCAAAGTTGGCGCCAGATCCGGTCTGCACACTGCTCGATGACACTATGGTGTACGTGGTAGAGCCCGAGGGTCCCGATCTGAAGGTGGCCCGCTGGACGGTAGCCGGGGCACCGGGAGGAGGGAACCCCCAAAAAGGGTTCATGCTCTCCGCAGGCGTGGGTCCACTTGCTTGCCCACCGGCCTGCGCATCGTCTCCCGGAGTACCTGGGGGGAACAGTGGCGGGTGGGTGCGGCGATTCGGGGGCCTAGATCCTCCCAAGTCGTTCATGAGCAGTTCGGTGAAGCGCGACAGAATGTCTTCCGAGTTAGCACCCGGCTGGCGCCTTGGTCTGTATGCGCCCGCGTATCCGGTGGTGTCGCGGGCAAAGGAATCGATATCGTCCTCCTCTGGATCCGAATCTCCGTCGGTGGGCGGGTGAGGCGGAGGGGAACGGGTGCTGGAGAAGTTCAGAGAGGGAAAATCGAATGTCCCGCGGGGGTCATGGTCGTCGGTCACCTCGAGGGCCGTTAGCAAAAGATAACATGAGCGCGCAAGCGAGGGCAGAAGATACATACAATCTCTGAGGCGCCGCTGCCGCACTCGGGGCAGTCCAAGCCCGGATACTCGTCATTGTACCATTCGTTTCTGCACTGGTGGCAGAAGACGACTTCTCGGCCGGCAGTGGCGTCGAGATGATTCCGACGGCGTCGACGGGGGTTGAAGGGGTTATCCATCTCGGATCGCTGGGAGCCCTGCTGGCTTTGCTGGGTTTGCTGGTAGGCAGCAAGGGCAGCGACTCCAAGGCCTACTGTGAGGCCTGCGGCTCGAAGCGCTCGGAACGCCAGCCTGCTGAGTTGGAACGAAGAGTTCTGAAGTGGTGTTGGGAGTCGAGGTCACGATTCGGGAGCAGCGACGCTGCGTGTGCCCCGCGCCGAGGCGACCGGTGTGTCGGTTGCAAAACAGGTAAAATACGGAAGGTCTGCGGAGAGGCGGATTGTGGAGGTGGAGAGAAGTGTTGGAGGGTAGATGGCAGTTGCAGGTGGAAAAGGAGTTGGTCTCTTCTTCGAAGTTGGGTTTGGGTACGGTGCTGCAGCTCCGGCGGGCGGGACGACGGCAGCGGCTGCGAGCGAATCGTGGAGGGAGGCAAGGGGTGCGGGAGGCAGCCTAAGTGGATTTTATTTGTACCTGAAAGATGTGCATCAGGTCGAGTCACTGGGGCAAATCGGCCGGCGTCTGTGTGCAATCGTTGCGAAAGTTCTCGTTGGGCTTGCCGTGGGACGATGGCAGAAGACGAGTTGAGATGATCTGGGCGAGCTGGGGCCGATGGACCTTGGTGCGTCACTGGGGTTGATGGGCCGGCAGCTCACCCCAACTTCCCTGTACGCTACAGGGTATTCCGTACTTTGTTCCGATTACCAATTGTTTCGATGCTCCCATGCCGTCTCCCACCGCACAGTGCATCTCTTCCCGTGGGCGAAACTGCAACGCAGACTACCCCTATCGCAAGTGCACCAATTCTTCAGCCTCTCTGCTGGCTGTTTCGGGCTGTATCGTGCAAAAGCAGAGTCGAGCAACCTCTCGCGGTACATCGTGGCTTGTTTGTGAAACCATGCACGATGCGGGGTCCTCAGCCCCCCCAACACCGAGCATGGGAGTTCACTGTCCTGTGTCAGCTAGGCTTTGGGCCACAGCAAATTGACGCATGGCGAGATTGACACTGGTGATGTGAATTCCTCGTCTTCAAAGTGGAAATATGCAACAGAGTTAAATATGCCATACTGACATCAAATAGAAAATTGCAGAGCTCTTCTTTGTTGGAGTGCTCATCAAATGTGTTGGTGATATATTGCCAGAATTTGAGCAAACGATTCCCTGGGGTGACAAACGGGATGAACCGACGACCAGGCTCCCAGCCGTAGTCGGGGCGCATAGGTACTGATGCAAATGTAAAGGGTAGATATTTTCGCCGCGCATTCTCCTAATGCACAACCCACGCCCCCGAGTCCCCGAGTCCCGCGAGTCCAGTCAACCACCTTAGCTCTATGTTGCAACTCCGCGCCAAATCCATACTCCAGTCATCCACATCATACAGCATACCCCCACGGTAGATACATATCCGCATATGTAGTCGGCCAAGGCACGCAGCTTTGTACGTTCCACGCCAGCTCCCCATATCCTTCAGACTTCCCCCCCCGAAACACCCTCTACCTCTTGCGACCCAGGTTTCGTAACAGGACGCCGCCAATCACTCCCGCCGCCACGGCAATGCCACTGACAATAGCCACACCCATGAGTCCCTCCTTGGCCACCTTGTCATCGATCAGCGCTCGGAGGTTGGTGGCCTGCAGGTTCCCGGGCTCGTTGTCCAGCAGCAGGTCGTTGTATTTCCGGGCGTTGGCGTAGTTTCCGAGCTTGAAGTTCCCCAGCGCCAAGTAGTAGAGGCACTCGCGCCGCCGTTCTGGCGACGTCCGGAAGATCTCGGAGAGCAACATGACGCCGAGGTGCTGGTCGGTGCGCGTGTCGGATTTTACCAGGCCCTGAGATGCTTCTTGTTAGTATGCGATGCGAGGGGCCAGTTGGCGAGGAGGGGTCCTGACCCAGGCGTAGTTGAACTTGGTCTGGACGCCAACCATGTCGCCCTCCTTCTCGTACTGAGCGCGGAGGACATCGAGCTCCGCCTTGCTGAGCGGACTGTTGGGGGGTCTATCAGCATCGGTTTGGGCTGGGACATATCGGCGGTCGCAAACTCACGTCTCGGCATCGATCGCATCTGCAGCACTGGTCAGCTAGAGTCCTTCAAGGGCCGAGGCGAGCGCATTCGGGCCACGTACAGGGTAGTTGTGTCATGTTGGCCGTTGATTCAGTCAGATGTAGTTCTTCAGTTTGCTAGATTGTTGCAAGATGGTCGAATTCGAGAGCGAGGGTAGGTCTGTTCAAGGAAGCTGTCGCTTCGAGGGGGGGGTCGTGGAATTGAAGATGTGGAATGATTCAAGCTCGGACGTTTTTTGAGCATGTGCCACTCTCCGACCGACCGATGACGACGCGGGTGGCTGCACTGGGGCCTGGGCTGCACAGTTGGGCGGACACTGATAAGATAAGGCGCGCCTGAGCGACAGGGGTAGCCCGCCGCCAAGCATCTGTCGCCCTGACGACAAGCTGACAAGCCTGGGGAAATGTTTTTGCCGCGGGGCGCATTTCGCGAATCGCATCTTGAATTCGACATTTCGACGCGCAACGGCCGACCGACCGACGACAGTCAAGACCAACACCCCCAAGCCCACATTCGCAACCAGCAACTACAACTCACGATCCATACAGCCAACACCACACCCTCCAACCCCCTCAAACCGCCAAAATGCTCCTCGAAGAAGACCCCTCCACCGTACGCCGCCTCCCCCCCGCAACCAACCCCCCCGTCCCCAGCTAACCTCCTCCCCCCCCAGCTCATCCGCCACACCATCACCAACTTCAACATCGCCCCCGACAAGCTCTGCGTCGCGCGCGTCTCCGAGTCCCTCACAGCCCTGCAACAAGCGCGCGACCTCCGCCTCGGCGACGCCGAAGAGTCGCTCAAGCGGCTCGCGCGCACGCTCAACTCGCTGTCCTCCCAACACCAAGACCTCACCGCGTCGCACTCCTCGGCCGCGCACGCGTCCGAGATTGCGCGCCTCGACACGCAAAAGTTTCGCGTCGCCAAGGGCGTGTCGGACCTCGAGATGGAGACGGAGCGGCTGCAGGCGCAGGCGGCGGACCTGAGCGCGCGGCTGCAGGAGCTGGAGCTGCAGGGGGTGGATGGGGGGGACTTTGGGACGGGTACGACGGGGAGCAGTGGCGGGGTGGAGGACGAGGTGCTGTTGCGGCTCAAGGTGTATCGGAGCTTGGGGATTGATATTGAGAGGGATGGGAAGGAGGGGGAGTTTAGTCGGGCGGTGGTGAGGAATGATCGCAAGGGGGATGTGCATGTGATCAACATTGATCGCAAGTTTTCGAGGTATTTTTATGCCAATTACTTTTGGCAGACTCTCTGAGGGGAGGGGGGAGAAGGGGTGGAAGGGGGGGCATGGCGTTTGGAGCGATGGTTGGATACGGATGGGATACCACTTTGTACTTGTTGGCTTGTTATGTTGGAATGAACCTGAAATACCCATATCTAGTGGAGCGCTGGGCCTATTAAGTGCTGTACATCTAAGGTGCAATGACTCCTGTGTGAGCTTTATCTCCGGCTGGGGAAGAAGAGATGTCCCCGCCAACTCAGACCTCCGATGCCCAGCTTATTTTACACCCTCCTCCAAAGAAATACATCAGCGAGATCCATTCTGATGACCAGCCCCGCTCTGCGCCACCGGGGACAGGATTTTCGGGAAGTAGCCGTTGTCCGTGTCCATAGCAGCCGGAGCCGACGGCAGCTGTCTCGTCGCTCGCGTCGTTCTGCGACTCGACGAAGGAGACGCTTGCCGCTCGATCGGGCTTTGCGAGCCTGTCGCCGCACCGAATCCTGTTGTCAGAAACAGAGGCCCTTCCGCTGGTGTGAGGGGGCCCAAGCTACGGGACCGCAACCCGTTATGCACCGAAGCGGACATCCTATCACCGAGCAGCTCGAGACGGGAATTGATGTTGGTCCAGCTCTCGTCCTCCTTGTCGTTGCCGTCCAGTCTCCAGCCCCCAATGCCCTCGAAATCGCGATCCAGACCGACGGAGGGCGTGAGTGCGGCTTCGGTCGAGAGTAGGACTTCGCCCTCGTGTATCGGCGTGATGGTACCGGCCGACCCCGCGCTCGCCTGGCTTTGAGAGCGCCGGTGGGATTTCGGGGGTATGGAGAATGCGTGGCTTGTTTGTTGGCGGTGTCTGGGACGTAGTGCTCCGGGGGTGGTGAAGCCGGAGCGCAGAGGCGAGCGCGCCGGGGAACTGTGTTCGCTCCCGCTGTTGACGCTGCTGGTCGGCGGAATCGATAGCTGGAGGCCATGGTCTCGGGGTATGGTCCAGGAAGACTGGCGTGGCCGGGGGGCTTCGAAGGGAGCGTGACCGTAGCGTATCCGTCTGGTTAGGAATTCCGGAACGAGGGCCAGAACTATTTCGAAGTAGACGATGAAAACGCGGAACATGAGGACCATGAAGGCCAGCGCGGTGGTGAAGCCAGCGAAGATGGCGAGGGGCATGGTGAAGAAGAAGAGGAATGGTACGACCACCCCGTAAACGGGATTGAGAAGACCCATGGCGTCGAGCCTCGCTCTGTCGTCGGCGATGGATCTCGTCGCTGAAACGGTGTTTGACTCTTGGAGGGACGTTGCCGGTTTATCGCATGGGGTCGATTTGTTGTGATGGGAATTGCTTGCGCCAACGACGGAAGGCATGCGGAATGTCACTGCGAGACAGGAGACTGCCGAATCAAGGGTCGGATAGACGCATGGCAGATGCTCCTACCTTCAGACGGCTCCTACCCGAGTAGCTTCGTCGAAAATCGAGAACGGTGCAAGAGAAAGTACTGCATGCTTAGGGCATTGCAGAGAAAGCTGGATGGACGGGTCGAAGCAGGTGGTCTGCCGATGACATGTGAATGTCAGGCTTACCCCACGTTTGAAGCTCTTCTAAGATCCGCGGGGTCAAGGCCGAGGACAAGGGTTCCGGCCATGCATTGTTTGGGTTGAACGGGAGTTTCTTCCCTGATGAAACATGTCTGGCCAGAATTGGGACACCTGGTGGTCGAATGCTCGTGGGTCTATGAGCAGGCTGGACTTGCACACTCGTTGCGTTTTCGGCTCGTCAACTTGGTCTTCCTCAAGATCTGATGATGACCAAGGCAGTTGGAACAACCTGAGTCTGGCCCCCGTCAAGTTCATTGTCATGTCTTGTCTACGCCTGGTCTGAGAACATCCTGGGACTGGTACTTACCGAGTACCTCTGATTCGAAGCTTAGGTACCTTCAGATATCCCAACTTTAGACCGTGAGACCGCTGGAAGCCCACGAGCCCACCAAAGGCATGGGTCCTTTTTAAATAGGTAACCTTCCTGTTGCATCAAGCCTCGTGATCTACCATAGAACGGTTTTATCTCGAGATCGGATCTGCAAGGCCCTGAGTGGAGGTGAGATGCGCCCTATGGAATCGGAGTGAATCTCGTGGAGAAGGAGGGGCATGTTTTGGAGTCACGGCTGCACTCTCATGTACGCACTAGACACCCCTCGTCTCTTTTCCCCCAGACTCCAAACTCGCGACCAAAACTGCCATCTCCTGGAACGCACACCGCGTCACCCGTTCAAACGATAAAAAGGGCAAGAGTCCAACTAAGGAACCCGCCCGCCATGTGCCCACCCTCCGGCGACCAAGTCAAACCTCATCCAGATGCAACGGGGAACGAATCCAGCAAACACACCGAACCCTTTCCCTGGGATACCGGCGTCTACGATGCGCATTGCCATGTGACAGACACCATGTCATCTGTCGCCAACATAGCCGGCATGCGCGCGCGCGTCTTGACCATCATGGCGACTCGCTCCCAGGACCAGGAGCTGGTGGCCTCTGTCGCTGCCCAACACGGCATCGCCACCCGCGCCAAGTTTGAAGAAGCCCTCTCCGCCGAGGCATCGGAGAGAGTGATCCCAGCATTCGGGTGGCACCCGTGGTTCTCTCACGAATTCTACGACGACTCGGCCAAGGACATCACCTTTGACCCCTCTGGAGACGTTGACGAGCAAAAAACAAGGCACTACACCGCTGTGCTGTCGCCCGCCCCTGAGCCGGACTTTGTCGCCTCTCTGCCTGTGCCCAGGCCTCTGAGCAGCTTCATCGATGAAACCCGACAGCGTCTTCTTTCGAACCCAATGGCCTTGGTTGGAGAAATTGGCCTTGACAGGGCCTTTCGACTTCCCCAGGGCTGGCATCAGTCCAAGGATGTCGAGCGCAGCGAAGGACTCACACCCGGAGGAAGAGACGGGCGCCTTCTCAGCCCACACCACGTCAAGCTGCCACACCAAGCCGAGATCCTGAAAGCCCAGCTGCGACTGGCGGGTGAACTGGGACGGGCCGTCAGCGTCCACGGAGTCCAGGCACACGGCGTTGTGTTTGAAACTCTGTCGTCCCTTTGGAAAGGCCACGAAAAGGAGGTCATGTCGCGGCGTCAACAAAGACGTGTAGCAGAAGGGGCCGAGGACTTTTCGTCCAGCGAGGACGACGACTACGATGATGACGACGACGAGACCGCAAAGGAGAAGCCTCGAAAACGAGATGGGAAGCCATACCAGCCCAAGCCGTTTCCTCCTCGGATATGCCTGCACTCGTTCAGCGGACCGCCTCAGATGCTCCAGCAGTACCTCAATCCGGCCATCCCTGCTCAAATCTTCTTTTCATTTTCGGTGGTGGTCAACCTCTCGACGGCTGGGGGGGAGGGAAAGTTCGCCGAAGTCGTTCGGGCGTGCCCCGATGACCGGTTGCTGGTTGAGAGCGACATCCACACCGCCGGCGAGGAGATGGATCAGCTTCTGGAGCAGATTTGTCGGAAAGTATGCGACATCAAGGGGTGGTCTCTGTCGGACGGCCTGCGGAAGTTGAAGAAGAATTATGAGGAGTTTTTGTTTGGCGGAGAGCGGTAGGCGATGTCTGGCACATAAGAGCTCGGTGATATTGGGACTCAGGTGGGCTTGGTGTATCCATCGTCGTGAGTAAGACCGCGGACGGTCAGGCGTTGGGAAAACGGAGCCGCCAACTTGATGGCGTGACTCAAATATGACATCTTTGAATCTTCATGACAGACCAATATCATCGGATCATCTCTCGCGGGGCTGGTACATGATTGATCATACTGGTGTTGACGGTGTTGATGACAGACGACTGACTGCGAGTATCGGCTGAATGCATCCCCTCGACTTCTTCTCACCTGCCTAACATGGCACAAGTGCAAATCCGTTTGGGGTGCCTTGCAGACGTCAGTGCATTGAGCAGCACGCAGGCTCGCCACCAACGGCCCAACTACGCTGACCAAATTTGACACTGTCCTTGCCGTGAGATGGGCGGGAAGACATCATCCCACCATGCCAACAACATTCATCCCTCAGTCACAACAGAGTTGCGATGAGATGAGAAAACCCAAGATCGGAGAAACCTTGCTATCGCCGATTGAGTGATTACGTGAGCATCTCCAGTTGATGTGCCGGAAATCCTCCGCATCCGCTCGTGTTCCCACTTTTCTCCAAGGACGACATCGCATCCGACCCCGCCACTCGCCGTCGCCACTCCATGACCAGCCACCACCCGACAACCCCGGAGATGTTGCGGAGAGATTCCCTTCCCCGGCGATGACGGCTCACGGCGAGAGAGCGGGAGACATCGAATTGGCGTTGGGAGCAATTGATTGCTCCAGTCAACCCATCAGATGATACTCGAGGGAACTCCCACCGCCGGCGCTGCGAGTCGAGTCCAAGGAGGGGATCAAGCAAGACACATCCAGAGGACCAGGGCAGCTCGCGCTTTCGGCACATTACCTTCGGCTTACCTTATCATTTTGGGACAGTCGTGTGGCCGCACAACGCCTCTCTTTCCCCCCTTCACACACGGTCGATTACGTCGGCAGAACTCTGGATTAGTATTGGGGAGTCGGCACCCGGGGCTCGACGAGGGGCCCTGCGCGAACCAAGGTTCCCCGTCTCGAGAGCCCGTATTCTCTTCCCCCCGGCGCTCAAAGCAGCCGGGCTGCACAGCCATGCAGACAGAAGACTGACCGTCCGTTCCGTGGAAGACTTGGTCCAGCACCGCCGCCGTGCCTGGCTCCCATCCCGATGCCAAATTCTGGCTTGCACGTTCCCCTCACTCCATTCTCCGAAAGGCGTACTGTACCTTTTTTGCCCTGATTCCTTCCCTATTCCCATCTTAAACTCGTTTTCCCCCCTTGTCCATCACCAATCCCTGATCTTCCACCTTGTGAAAGATTCTTATTTCCAGTGCTTCTGGATCCCCTTTGGCGCTGTCTCGTCTGCTACGGGCTTCTGCTTGGCTGCTCCCAACATCGGTTGTGGTGAACCGTCGTTCCTTCGGGCTTGTTATTCCCGAGGACCTCTCCTCCCAACGCGAACCTCCAACCGCCCCCAACAACCGTTAGCCGTGTGCTTGTCTCCGGCCTCTCTGCCCGGTTGGGTGTATTCCAACCCTCAGACGCCTAGACGCTTCTCATGACCCGCCAAGATGAACATCGTTGACATGGACAGCCCTATGGACCCGTTGGGGCAAACGCCAAACTCGACCGCCTCCTCCACCATTTACGCATCTCCGGCTTCGCACTCCTACCCTCCCCCGTACTTTTCGGATGCCGCCAGCAACGGCGCCGTCCCGGCCACCGGGTCCCTGAGACGGTCGTCAAGGCACTACGAGGCCCACAGCCAGGACCACAGCCAAATCTCCTACTATGGGGACCGGTACAGCTCCGAAGACAGGAAGCAGGTGCGCCGCCAGGGCCATGCCCGGAGCGAAAGCAACGGGAATAGCAGCGTCGTCAGCAGCAGCGGCCTTGGCATGCGGTCTGGCGATGGAGATACGGGCAGCGACACCGCCTCGCCAACCACGGACGGCCATGCGCACAGGAAAAAGCAGAAGCGAAACAAGCCGACACTCTCCTGCTTTGAGTGCGTCGAGCGGAAGACCAAGGTATTTTGATTTCACGCCCTTTCGTGGTTTCCGGGTCCATCCGGGGCGGCCGGCGTCCTTTCTTGGCGGCCCGGGAATGTCTGCTGGTGTTGATGCTTGCCCGGGCTCCCTTTTGAAGACAACGTCATTACATGTCTCTTTTATTACCTCTCTTCATGCCCTATATTTCCTAATTGATTCAATTGCTCCTCCTGTCTTCTATTCCTCATTCTCTTCCTGTCTCGGACGATGAGGCCCAAGTTGCCGTGTGGTCAAATGGTTTCGAGAAAGACTAACAGTATCACCAGTGCGACAGAGGGAGACCCCATTGTCTTGCGTGCAAGTCATTTTCGTCATTTGTCCTTCTTGATATGCCGAGCATTTACTGACGCTCCCCAAGGCATCAAAAGACAGACCGAGTGCCGCTATGCCCCCGTCGCCAACCTGCTCGAGTCAGTCCTCTCCTACCTACCTACTTTGACGAGAATCGTATTGATACCAGCTTCAGGGAAACCAACAGGAGTACGACCAATGGCCGCCGCATGACCAAGGCCCCCAAGAAGAAGCTAGGGATCCAGAGGCCGACGCTCCCGGCCGTCGCAGATAGGGGCTTCCCCTCGAACCGACCCAACCCCCTGAACTCGATCGCCATAGCAACCTCCACCGGCCTGCTCTCCAATGTGCCCTACTCGTCTTCCGGCTCGTCCAACCTCTTTGGCGTTGGATCCGAACACCCCTTTGCCAACTACTGGACCTGTGAGGGCGGTTTGCCCGAGGTGATCTCCGTCCTCCCCGACAAGCTGCAGGCCGACATCCTCCTCTCCCGGTACTTTGAGTGCGTCGACCCCGTCTACCCCATGCTCCACCGCCAGACCTTTTACGCCGACTACGAGCACTTTTGGTCCCTGAGCCTGCCAGAGAAGCACCAGACGGAAGCCGCCTTTGTGGCTCTCATCTTCGTCATGCTGGCTCTGGGGACGCAGTTTGTGACGTCGACGTCCGCGAGGGAGCGCAAGGAAACGGCCGAGTTTTACGCCTCGGCGAGCAACCAGGCGCTGCGGATGAGCTCGTACCTGAGCAGCGCCTCCCTGCGGTCCATCCAGGCCATGGTGCTCATCACCTACTTCCTCATCAACGACGACCACGCGTCGGACGGCTGGGCGTTTGGCGGCATTCTCATGCGTCAAGCCTACGCCATGGGCCTCCACCGGGACCCGAACATCGGTACGCCCACCACGCCCCCTGAAGCCCCCTCCCTAACATCCTCCCAGTAACCCCCGACGCAACCCCCTTCGAAAAGCAACAACGCCGCAAAGTCTGGCAAGCCGTCCTCCTCCAAGACACCTTCCTCACCGTCCTCCTCTCCCTCCCCCCCTCGGCCACGCACACAGACGTCAGCGTCGACGACCTCGTCTCCGACGCGTCCTCCATCGCCTCGGACGACCCCACCGACACGGCCTACGTCCGCGGCAGCTGGACGCTCGCCAACCTCGTGCAGGAAGCCATCTGCAGCCCGCGCTCGCTCGACGTGCCGCTCTGCGCCACGGCGCGCCACAAGTCCAAGCTCGTCGCCGACTTCCGCGCCGTGTACCGCGCGTTCCCGGACGTGTTTCGCTCGTGGGACGCCGACGCGCTGGCGCGGTTGGCGCAGGAGAATAAGCGCGTGGTGCGGCAGACGCTGTTTTTGAGTAGCAATTACTTTCATAATCTGATGCTGGTGCATGTGAGCGAGGGGCAGGAGGTGGCGGTCAATGTGAGGGGGACGCTGGAGGCGGCGCATGATGCGATGACGGCGTTTTTTGTGCTGTTTGCGCTGTTTGAGGCGGAGGCGAGGGTGTGGTGGGTTTTTAACCATAGGGCGTTCTTGGAGGCCATGTGTGTCGGGAATGTGCTGAGGGAGGCGGCGAGGGCGCAGGGCGGGGAGGAGGTGGTGGGGAGGGATCCGTTGTTTGTTAGGGCGAGGGGGGATATTTGTGAGTACCTTCCTTGTCTACAGTGTTGGTGGTGGGATGCTGATGGGATACAGTGAGGATGGTGCAGATTATGCAGCTCATGAGCGACGGGGAGCAGGGCTCCGAGACGGCCAGGACGAGGGTGCAGGTGCTGAGTGAGTTCTTGCAGTGAGCGATGGGGGCGGGCATCGAATTCAGATGCGAGAACGGGAGCACTGGACAGGCACGGGGAGGAGACGATGACGATGGGAGATGAAAAAAGACGCGATGTCAGGGGGGGGGGAGGTATGATGGGATTCCCAGAAAACATGTGACAACACTTGGTTGGAAAGAAATACAGAACTGTGGTGTTGTCGGTGGTCTCGGGATAGCAGAACCAGGACACGGCGGACAAGACACCGGCCAGTATCATGTCATGGTGGACGATGTCGACATGTGAAAAAGGGGTGTTGAAAGCTTGGAACAGAAAATTGTGCATCTGGCGGTATTCACAAGAGGGAAGTTGGGGGTCAGTATGGTGTGATGGATGGGCGTTTCGGTAGCATGAATAAAAGCTCAACAAATATTCCCATCACAGTGGTTTAGTCCTCCTCCGCAGACTCGTCGTGGCGTGTCACGCCGTTAACTGCCATGTGTAGTATAAGGCCAACCACGTGTAAGTGGGAGCGGGTGTCTTGTGTCACTGTGTCTGGTGGCGTCCAAGAGGTTGCGTTGGGGGTGTACGGTATGCGGGGGAGGGGGACGGCACGGACTTGGTGATACCATTTGGGAAGGTCGTCTCGTTCTTGGGCTTGCGCCTCGAAATACGTTGCAACCTGGTGACAGTCGTGTGTCTACGTATATGTCTACGCATGTGCCCAGGTAAATTGCAACGTGATTGACGTTGCCGTTGGACGTTCTCATGGTGGGAAGAAAGCTTTCCGGGTTATCGGTCTTGGGTTAGATTGTTGGTTGGGTGCGGTTGATGTGTGCAATGCGACGTTGATATCAGGAGGATGGGAGGAGTAATTTGGCGGATATTGTTGGGGTTTCGATTGGGGAAGGAGGTCAAGCTCTGTCTACTGTTTGTTGGCTGAGTTGCTTTCCGGAGACGGTGGATGGAGGACGAGAGGGGGCAGCTTTTGTTGAGCAAGAGTTGAAATGGCGTGGAATTGGAACGAGGCTGGCGTTTAAATTGGGTCTGTTTTTGACGTCTTTGCTTCAGAGCTTCATGATCTTGGGAGATAACAAAATCCGTGCTTGTCTTGAGCCGAAAGGTGGGGGTTGTTGGAGTTGCGGGGGATCGTCGGGGTGGCATGAGGGGTCAACTACGTCAACTGCCATCTCCCAGGGATCAGGAGACAGAGCACTTGTCATCAAACTTACCGAAGGACTCCCCCAGGTACTATCCGCCAGACCTGGCTCTCAACACCCGCCAAAACGGGCATCACCTTACCTGACCCCCAACAACGCTCGGAGTGAATGCCCCCCTCCAATCTCACCACTCTATCTCGCCTCTCAAACCTCACGCGCCACCTCACCTCACCAATCTCAACCCCGAACATGCCCTCCGCCCCCGTCACCCCCTGGCGCGAAGCCTTCACCGCCCACCTCTCCTCCCTACACCCCCCCACCTTCGCCCTCTCCACCGTCCACCGCCGGCCCGGCCGCGCCTCGCTCCCGCGCGTCCGCACATGCGTCTACCGTGGCCTCTGGACCACCCTCCCCCCGAACAAACACAACCCGGCGATGGTCAACCCGCCCCTCATGGAGTCGGACTGCCCCGTCTTTACGACTGACGTCCGCATGGAAAAGGTTGGGGAGATGATGAAGACTCCTCTGCCGGAAGGCGAAGAGTCGGGCGGCGGCGGGTTCGTCGAGGCCGTGTGGTGGGTTCCTGAACATGGGACGCAGTGGCGGGTGAGGGGGCGGGCGTGGGTGCTTGGAAGGGATATCGACGGAGACGGAGAGGGGGCGAAGGCGGTAAGGGAGGCTGTTGGGGCGAGGATGAGGGATACTATTATCCAGGGAGGGGGATGGAGTTTCGCGAGGGAGGTGACAGGGCATTTTGGGAATCTGAGCCCGGCGATGAGGGGGTCGTTTCGGGGGCCGCCGCCCGGGACGCCGAGGAGGGAGGGGCCGGAGCCGGAGTCGGGGCTCGGGATCGGGCAGGAGGTGGAGGATATGGAAGACGAGGTGGCGAGGGCAAATTTTAGGGTGGTGGTGATTGTGCCGGAGGAGGTGGACCAGGTTGATTTGTCGGATGGGAAGGACCCCAGGAGGTGGTTGTATACGTACCGGGGTGGTGAGGGGCCGGAGATGGGCGGGGAGGTGCTTGGGGAGTGGGAAAAGGTTGAGCTGTGGCCGTGATGGTCCCTCGCTGTGGACGAGACACGAAGCCTCGGGCGGGTTGGGAGATGCAGTCAGCAGAGGCGGGCTGTGGTGCCGTGCAGGGTAGTCCCGAGGTGAGACCAGGCCGGGACGAGACCTGGCCTATCGTTGGTTGACGATGCAACCTGGCAGACTGGGCTCTGGTACCGGCCCGAAGAGTTGGGAGACGATGGTTGTCGCGTCGTGGGGCGAGGCAGATTATTCCCTTGGGAATACAAAATACACCACAACATACCTGCCAATGTACGCGTATTGGGGATCCAGAACTCAACTGTCTTTCAGCCAGACTTCTGGGAAAGAAGTGTTTGGATGCTGGCAACCCACCTGACTTCTGAGGGATTCCAATGCTCTCGTCAGCATCGTGGTGGCCACCATCGGGACTCGCTTGTCGAGAGCTTGGACGGCTCATGTACAAAGTAGGTAGGTTCTTGATACAGTATATATTGCAAATACACTCCCAGCCTATGTATAGGTAGGCGTGTGTCCCATCATCTTCCCGTCTCCCTCTCTCTGGGCCGTTTGTAAATTGGGACGGCCCGCAGCGTTTCCTGGTGGTGGGCAAACCAGCCTTCTTCGAAGTGGTATCCGTGGGATTGTCCGAGGAGCTTGTTCCCCGCGAACCTCGAGATGACGCCTTGCGAATGCGTTGAGGTTTCGACTTGGGCTTTCACATGCAATTGCGGAAAGGGTTCATGGTTCCCCACCGAACATGACCGTGTGCGTTTGGAGTTGGGGGTCAGGGCGTCAAGCGGTTGCCACCGCCAAACTGCCGGGATGGGAGATGGCGCGATCAGCTCTGCCTCCGTCGGTGTGGCTTGCTTGGGTCCCGATAGCGATAGAGATGCCCTGGCCCAAAGAGGATGGTGGGGTGACGCAGCGTGGGATGAACGCCTGTGACCCTGCCGCCATTTGCAGAGGGCGCTGCTGCTTGTCTCTTCTGCAGACAGCAAGCCCCCCGCCATGCGCACAGATGGAGAGGGCACGCGTGTTTTGACGCCTCGGTGCCTTTTTTTCAACGGTCTCTCTCTCGAGGGAAGCAAAGTCCATTGTGGGCCTGAGACACCGGGACTCGCAAGGCGTGGCCGTGGTGAGACCCCCAAACCCTCGAGTGGATGCCTGACATTGGTACGAAGGGAGCTTCTGTTCCGTGTCTTGGTCAACACTCAAATCTTGCCGACGAAAGAGGTAGGCATCCACTCTTTCGTGGCCCAGACGACGACGAGAGAGGGCGCCTTGAGCCAGCAGACGATCAACGATGCCAATCCCGCCTCTCTCGGCCACGGAAATGAAACCCAAGTGCTGAGCTTCGAGCCGAGACCCCGACGGCGACGCCCCCCCAACTCCACCTTACCTCCTCGGCCCATGCGAATGGAGCCAAGGAGCCTTTATCTCTAGATCTGAAGGCAAAGCCGACGAGGCTCGCCATGCCAGCCCCCAGCCCCAAAACATACTCCATACAGAGATGGTCATGTGCCCTCTCCTGAACAGTTCGAGGTTCTCGCCCGAGTCCTCTCCGTTCTCCGCAATCCAGGAGCACGAGACTCGAGGGGCAGGGTTGGGGCCTCGATGACCGCGCCGCGCCGCCTGATGCGACCCCCGCCGTCACGGCTCGTGGGAGAAACACAACGCCCCCAGGGGAGACGTACCGATGGACCGCAGGAACAGAAGCCAAGATGATGCACACCACGGAGGGCTTGGGTGCCAATCAACGACGCTCAACACCCAGCCACCACGGCTGACTTTGGCGTTATCCCGGATCTCGCACAGCTTCTGCCGGGCCAGAGATAAAATCCCACTGGCGCCCAGAGAAACACCGGTCCGATGGGGATCATTGGGGGTTGGTGGGCTCGCGGGTTGGCGCACCACCCGCATTCTGCACCGCGCCACCGATTGCGAAGGGGGGGTGGTAGTCTTGGAACGGCTCACACTCGGTGGACAACTTTGTCGAAATGGCCCCTGCTATCCAGCCATTTGGGGGTTCCATGTAACCGACAGGGAGACAGTTGTCTCTGGCAGCGATAGGCAGTGAAGTCCTGTTGCATGTGCTGCAGGGCCACAGCCTGCCGCCGCCACTCCACGATCTCACCACGCCCCAGTCTCCTACACGGCACCCGCTCTCGCTTGTCGCCTCTTGGTGCGCGCATATTATTAGTCCCCAGCCCGTCGGTGTGTTGTCTGGATCCTTTTCTGTTCTGCTCTTGTTGGTTCGTCCTCCTCCCGGCACCTCTTCGACGTCGACCCTCTCCCGCCTTGCGAACCTGACACCGGCGGCATCGCTGCGTTGTATGAACACCCCCGTTCATATGTCGCCATGCCGGGCCCAAAACCGGTACACTGTGGATACTACAGCCCGAAATTGCCGACGACCGCGAACACCGAGCCCCGGACATCGTCATAGCAGAGCTCTCTAGCCGAAATCTACAAAATATCGAGCAGCGTCCGGCGCTGTCTCGTCGGTCCACCACCTCGCCGAAACCATCGCCAACCCCCCGCCGACTGAATTCTCACCTCCAACCTCGTCCCTCTGCGGAGGATGACGGGCCTCGGTTCGCCACGCCGCTGACACCATGGCGTTATACTCGGACCCTCCACCGCTCAGCACCTTTAGCGAAGACAAACCTACGCTGCTGGTCTGCTGGTGGATCACGACCTTCTGCGCCGTCATCATCCTGCTCCGTATTACGGGCCGTTTTCTGCGTACCGAAAAGCTGTTTCGCGAGGACAAGACAGCCGCCCTGGCCTTGATCCCGCTGTTCCTGCGCATGGGCTGCGTTCATCTCATCCTGATCTGGGGCACCAATAACGCACAGCTCGCAGACGCCGGGCTTTCCGACGAAGCCCTGTCCAAGAAGGCCATTGCGAGCGGCCTGGTTCTCCTGAGTCGGGTTCTCTATGCGGCGACGTAAGTGGCGAACTCCCGCCTGGGTCTTGGGAGCACCCATACTGACACCGTCCCAAATCCAGGCTTTGGATTCTCAAGAGCGCCATCCTCGAGTTCTTTGTGCGTCTCAACGTCACCTGGAAGCGGTCGTACGACGTCTCCCTGCTCGTCATCCGCGCCACCCTCGTCGCTACCTTCATCGCCGTCATCATCAGCGACCTCTCCGAGTGCCAGCCCTTCTCCCACCACTGGCAAGTCCTCCCCGACCCCGGCGGCCAGTGCCGCCAGGGGTACGCGCAGCTCCTCACCATGGCCGTCTGCAACATCGTCACGGACCTGCTCCTCGTCTTCGTCCCCATCCCCGTCATCCTCCGCAGCCAAATGTCGACCAAGCGCAAGATTCAACTGGTCCTCCTCTTCAGTCTCAGTCTTGTTGTGGTCGGAATCACCATCTACCGCGTCCCGCAGATCATCCGCTCCCAAGGCCGCCAACAAACCCGCTCCCTCTTCGCCTCGGTCGAGCTCCTCTTCGCCACAGCCGCCTCCAACGCCCTGGTCCTGGGCTCCTTCGTCCGCGACCGCGGCCTCAAGAAGCGCAAATTCAAATACGATTCCATCGCCGCCTCCTCCCTCGACCGCTCCTCCGCCATCGACCCCCGCCGCCCCACCACCCTCCGCCACTGGGGCAGCGACGAAGACCTCGTCCGCGACGTCGGCTACGGCGTGAAACCCCACCTCCGCCAACCCCCGTCCGCCTCCATGGCCGAAAAGGGCGGCGGCGGCTACAACCCCGCCCGCCTCGTCGTCACCAACGACATGAACTCGTGGACCTTCCCCCCCAATAACACCAACCGCCTCAGCGCCGCCGCCCAGAGCGACGACCCCCTCCTCGCGCGCATCCCCTCGTCGACAAGGAGCAACTCGACCGCCACCCCACGAAAGGTCTCGTTCCTCGACCCCGGGAACCTCCTCGGAAGCGCAGCAAGCGACGACGACGACACATCGAGCCGGCGCGCCAGCGACGTCCCTGGCCGCCGCTCGTCGTCGTCCCAGCACAGGAGGCGGAGCAGCAACGTGCCGCCGCCGACGGTTCAAGCGGGCGCGCGCGGGTTCAGGAGGGGGTCGTCGGCGCTGTTGCAGGATTTGGGGTTGTTGTTGTTGAGTCCTGGTGGGGAGGGAGGGAAGAAGTCGAAAGATATAAAGGGGCCGCCGCCCGAGTACTCTGGCCCTGCCCCTACTCTTGCCGCCGCCGGCGCGACGACGGGGTCGGGGCCGTGGAGGCCGGAGTTGGAGTTGGTGGATGCTGGGGGGTTGTTGAGTTCAAAGTGAACTTGGAGGACAGCGTGTGTGTGATGGGAAGGGGAAAGGATCCACATGCGGAAAACGCATAATATACGACAACGACAACGACGACCACGACAGATGACGAGCGGGATATCCCTTTTCTTTACTTGCTTCAGCGAAGGCGTTTGGGGCGGCGCCGGGGATATCCACTGGGTATAATAATATTGGACCGGTGGGACACAGTAATACCTGCTGGGCTGGTGGCATGGGTTGGAATGTATATGGAGGCCGGGAATTGGGGTACATTTTCCTGTCGGAGGTTCTGGATTTCCTTTGGGTTGGTAGGATGGTCTGTTGCTTTAACATATACCCCGGCAAGGAGCCTCGTTCTATCTATAGGTTGCGTTTGCGTTGAGGGCAAGGAATATACACAATTTACGCACGTATAACATGAATCAAGCGGAATTTTAGTGACTTGAAGATGATGAGCACCGCGGAAACTACACATAAGCGTTGCCCTCGTGAGCCGTAATGTCCCATACCATGTATTGACTATGGAAATTTACGACCAGTTTGGCAGATTGCTTGCCTGCGTCTCGAGCCGAGCAAGGTCGAGTCCGAAACGTTGGGCCAGATACAAACCAAGACACATCCCAAACAGCGACAAACCCCAACGCCCCTGGCAGAAAATGCAGATTCCACCCCCTATAGACAAAACGCCGAGGCCCATTTGACAAAACATGGAAGTACCACTCTCGGACTCCAGAACCCCACTCCCGCTTCATACACACAGCCTGTAGCTCGCATACCGCCCCGCCGTCTCACTGGCCCTGATAATCTTGACCACCTGGCCGCGCTTCAGCCCCAGGTAGCGCGCAATCGGGTCCTTTTGCAGGATGCGCGGCAGCTGCGTCTCCTTGAGGCGGTAGCGGCGCAGCAGCGCCGTCTTCTCCTCGCGGCTGAGCACAATGTGCTTGGGCACGAGGATGTGGTGCGTGATGTTGACCAGCAGGTCCTCCTCGAGGAAGCACTCGATCTGCGTGTACTGCTGGGTGACGGCGATGACCTTGCGCGCCTGCGCCGACAGCGGCTGCGACGTGATGAGGATGCCGGCCTTGTGGTTCTGCGTCGCGCAGAACGTCACGAACTTTTTGACCACGCCGATGCCGATCGACGACTGCTCCGGGCAGAACTCGACGAAGACGGTGCCGGCCTCGGAGACGGGGGACGGGTTCGCGGCTGTGGCGGGGGGCGTGTGCTTCTTGATCATGGCCTCCGAGGGGCGCGCGGAGAAGGTCATGACTTTGCGGCTGGGGGGAGGGGGGAGGGTTAGTGGTGGGCTTGGTGGTGGGATGGGTTGGGGGTGGACTCACTTCGGGGCGCCATCGGGGGCAGTGTACTTGAGCCGGAACGAGTCCAGAGTGATGGCAACCTCATCATCGGCCAGCTCGTAGCCCTATTGACCAGGAGGTGTCAGCAAAGACGTGGCGGCTTGTGGTGATGGATGGCCATCGGCGTACCCTGTCCTGGAGCATCTCGTGGACAGTCTTCCATGCGCGCCAGAGACGCGAGGTCTCCCGCGCAAAGACGGTGTTGGTGGTGGTCTCGTCGTCGTCCATGGCGGGTGGCGACTGCTGCGATTGTTGATTGCGACAGGGAGGACGCTGGTGTGATGAGAAGAGCGAGGCTTTGTTTCGCAGGACCGTCGGTTGGCGGCGTGATGGTTCGGGCGGTCGATGGTGGCGTCCTCACAGGCTGTGAGGCTGGTGAAAGAAAGCGATGGTCAAAAAATTGATGCACCCAGAAACTGAGTGGGGGGTGCGTTTGCTGGTGAAAAGCCAAGACTCAGGGGGGGGCGTCAACGCAGTGATATCGGACCCTTGGGACCGATAACGATGGCGATAACGCTTCAATTCAACAGACGCACGGTCCAGCTGCGCCAAAAAAGAGGCCACGGTCGGTTAGAAATTCTGACCTCCATAATTCACTTTCCCGAGGGACCAAACTGTGGAACTCGCAGCTTTCCCCAACCGAAACCCTCAACTTCAGGTCACCTCCTCACGGATTGGCCCCTTTCCTCCCCCTCAAAATCACCTCACTCTACATCTACCCCTGATTTGATCGGCGTCCCCGAACCTCTTCCCCTTCCCTCATCACATCCGCCGATCATCGCTCCCGGTAACACACAATGGCCCCCGAGTCCACCGCTCCGGTCGCTGCCCCGGCCGCTTCCACCAGACCCGCGAAGCCCGACGATGACCTCTTCAAGGAGAATGTCGCCAAGGCCGAGAAGGAGTATGCGGACGCAATTGGCAAATATGTATGCTCCCCCATTCTTCACTGTTCTTGCTTGCAATACATCCTCGGCGGGGCATCGCAGCTGCACGGTGCCGGCAATATGGACGGGAAGCCACAGACACTGACTCAGCTTGTCAATTAGAATGCCATCAAGAAGAAGATCGACGATGTCACCCCGGGCAAGAACAAGGAGCCCACCGCGACCCAGAAGCGTCGCCAGGAGCTCATTGCCCAGCTGAACGAGATCCGCCAGCAACAGGCTGGCGGGAAGAACACCCGCACTGCCAAGCTGGACCAGATCAAGCGTCTCGATGAGCAGCTCCGGTCCCGCATCACCGAGCAAAAGACGGCCCGCGGCAAGGTGTCGTTCAAGTCCGTTGACGAGGTCGACCGCGAGATTGAGAGACTGGATCGCCAGGTCAATGGCGGTATGATGAAGCTTGTTGATGAGAAGAAGGCCCTCGATGAGATGTCCAAGCTCCGCAAGATGCGCAAGAACTTTGGTCAGTTTGACGATGCGCAGAAGCAGATTGATGATCTCAAGGCCAAGATCAAGGAGATTAAGGACAGTATGGAGAACCCGGAGGCCAAGGCTCTCGGCGAGAAGTACAACAAACTCCAGGCCGAGCTTGATACTATCAAGGCTGAGCAAGATGAGGTTTACAAGAACCTTTCGGGACTGAGAGACGAACGCACCAAACTGCAAAAGGAGCAGAGTGAGAAGTTCGCCGCCATCCGTGCCCTGAAGGACGCGTACTACTCGCAGAAGAAGGCGTACGCCTCGTACGACCGTGAGCAGCGTGAGAAGCTCCGCGAGAAGCACCAGGCGGACCGGGACCGTATTGCCAAGGAACGCAAGATGGAGCGCGCCCAAAAGATGCTGGCCGAAGCCAGCGATCCCGCCTATCTGGAGGAGATTCGCCGTGCCAACAGCCTTTTGCACTTCTTCGACCCCACCCACAAGGCGGCCGAGAAGATGCCTCTCCTCGAGGACAAGGGTCTGGGCGCCCAGGCTCAGCGCACTGTTGACGCTACTGGTATCAAGGGTAGCGTTCTCAAGTCCAAGAAGGACCGCGATGATGACTACCTTCCTGCGGTCAAGAAGGGCAAGAAGGGCAAGAAGACCAGCCCCTCCGAGACCGCGCCCAAAACCTTCAGCTGCCCTCCTGCTGTTATGGAGGATTGCGCCTTTGTCGGCATCGATCCTCCCATGAGCGCCGCGGATGTCCCCGCCGCCACCGAGAAGGTCAAGGCGAAGCTTGAGCAGTGGAAGGCTGACCAGCCTGAGCAGACTCGCAAGGTAAGCAGTTCCTTGTCCCTCCAGCAGCCAACCGTGCTAACAAGTCACAGAACGTCGAGAAGGCCAAGAAGGAGATTGAGCGTCTGGAGGCTGAGGAGGCCGCTGAGGCGGCTGGCGTCGCCCCATCCAACGGCACCAACGGCGAGAAGACTGAGAAGAGCGAGAAGAAGACTGAGAAGAGCGAGAAGAAGACCGACGCCGTCGCCGAGGTCACCGAGGCAGTTGAGAAGGTCGAGATCGAGGCCAAGGAAGATACCTCGGCATAGGAACCTTTTCACCACGTGCTGCATCACCGACGAGTTAAGTCGGCTACACCACGGTTCGGTGGCGAACAAGAGGCCTCCCTTGGCTTCTATGTCGACCTGAACACTGACCCCGAGCGTGACACGCAGTCGGACTATGGCGTTTATCCCGATTTCGAGATGGAGCCTGAGGAGGAGAATGTGGCCTCGACAGACAACAGTTCACCACAATAACCACCATCAACGTCCATCACGATATTTCGGACGACCTTTTTGTTTTCACGACCCCCCCCATATAGAGCGGATTGGGAAAATTTTGCGCCTGAACATTCGGGAGCACATCGGGGGTTGTACGTAGCGATTTCATGTTTACCTTTTGGCCTTTTTTGTCACACCTCTAGAGGGAAGCTTTTTTGACGGACGTCTTGGCATCTGGCGGCAATCTTGCGGGGGGCACCTTGTCGTCCTGCCCCTTGTTTGGGCGCGCGTAGGGTTTAGAATATGTGTGTGATAATGGGTGTGTATTTTTGTCTGGGGGGAAGCATCATGTGTGTGGGAACGACAAAAAGCATGAGTGATGGATGTAGAGAAATAAGATGTAATTTGGGTTTATGTTCTCTGTCAAGTGAGGTTGCTAGCATATGAAGTGTTTGGTGAGGATGGGTGTTTTTCTTGTGCTTCTTTGCCCCCTTGCCATCACAGGTTCTCACCATCGGGCACCCATCCCGCCGAGGACTCTCTTCCGCCTGTTGCAACCTGAACTTACACAACAGCCAAGGTCCAACATGTAGACGCGCAGGTAGGTACCTTTCCTCGTCCCGCTGGTCAGGCCCTGCCTAGAGCCAGTGGGGGCCAAATGGGCTTCACGGGGGAACGGGATCGGGCACCATATTCCTGTATTTCGGCGCATCTTCTCTTTGTGTCTGTCCTTCTCTCTCTCCCCACGTGCAAGACTGGAGGCGTCTGGCTTAGAGTCTCTTCTCCAACGAGTACATACACCAGTTGCGGTGCCCGCCAGTCTCGATGGACCCTTGCCCAGCCGCTGGCGGGGTCAGTCCGTTTGGTCGACGTGCTCGGGTTCTCGTTCTGGTGGACGGTTGTTCTGTTCTAGGAATAGCAACGAATGTATGTCCATTGCCATGAGGCATGACTCCCCTTCTGCCCTGGCTGGCTGGCCCATCCAAGTATCGCACCTCGAGACTAGGTACATGTGCGGTTTGGTGATGATCGCCAGACTGTGACGAGTGAGCTGGTCTCGTGTGTTGGGCTGTTCTCTCCGGGGCTGTCAGGCAAGGCCGGGACATGTGTGTTCACGCATCCTTGGGGGGATGCTGGGGGGGATGTTCTCTGCCTGGACATACTGAGGGATGCCCAACCGGGTTGGATGAGGCAGGTTACTTGTGCTGGACAGAGCATATTGAGACGGATGGGCCAACACAGCAGCGTCCGTCCGTCTCCGTCCCGACTAAAGTGGCAGATCCGGGAGGTGCTGTCATCCCAGGGCCATACGGAAATGTGCCATTACTCTGAGAAGTGCGGGAGTGACCGTAATGTCGCTGAGGAGGAGGAGGTTGGCGGGCACCTAGAAAACACAAAAACAACAGGACCAGAGGGACCATCATCGGGGCAGACACACGGAGAATCTACCCCCACAAGCCATGAGTATGGCAGAAACCGAGCTATTTCTGTCTCTGCTGTACCAACCCAAGCTGCTATTCCCTTTTGACTCTTACGTGTCGCTTCTTTATCCCCACATAGCCCTGTA
This sequence comes from Podospora tetraspora, assembly GCA_027943155.1. Lineage (NCBI taxonomy): Eukaryota > Fungi > Ascomycota > Sordariomycetes > Sordariales > Podosporaceae > Podospora > Podospora tetraspora. The sequence goes on along the minus strand of JAQKAE010000001.1, from coordinate 678,573 downwards.
AACAACGAGAAGATCGCATCCCTTCGAGAATCTCACACATCACCTTCGCCATCTGGCAAGCCTCAAGCCAAATCCAGTGGCGCCCTTACGCGGATACATCGGTACCCAGGTAGGAGCAGCCCACACGTCCACACGCGAGGTAGGGCAACTTTAGGCGGCCGCCCATGGGTCGCGTCCCACGACATCATCTCCATGTCTCTGTCGCTGTTCGCGTGTCCCGTCAGGCTTCGGGGTCGGGCAGGGCGAGGCGGGGGGTACTTGTTGGTACCTCGCACGCCACACACACAAGGTTCTCTTTAGTGAGGGATTATTGCCACACTGCGTGCAGAAGAAATCGGTGAAGATGGGCGCCGTGGTTGGTTGATTTCGAGAGTGGTGTGGGTTGGGGAAGTTGCTGTTGTGGTTTTGGTGGCACCTTCCTTGACTTTGTCGGATTTTGGGGATGGGATGTCTGGGGATGGAGTGAAGTGGTTGTTTATATTTGTTTGAACGGCGTGGAGCGTGTGGGTTTATTTGGATGGGAATGAGGTATGGGAGTCGATATTGGGACGTTGGCACGATGAGGATAGGGAGACGAAACGAACAGCCATGAATCAAGATGGGGTATTTATCCAAAATGTTGGGATTGTATTGTGTACAGCATCATCTTCTCCACCATCTGGCTGCTCCTGTCGCCGAGGGGAGCAGACAACTAACCGACCAACTCAAAAGCCCCTGGGTGGTTTCGTAAAGGAAGGCCACCCATGACAAGGGGGTTCCGTCTCGTCGGGAAGATGTTGCCCGACAAACCGCCTCAGGCAGAGTTGCGATTTTTCATCTGTCCTCTCACACCAGGTCAACAGACCATGATGATACTTCCCATCTCATCCGAGATCCACATGTGCTTCCAACGATATGACAACACATCCAACCGTTCCCGAGCCTCTCAGCCCGTAAACATCATTACCACCGCCTCCCCTTTTCAGTTTCCAATCTTGAAGGACGCTTCGACACTTCCCGTTCCCTCTTTTCCTCGTCCCTTTTGGCTCGGATTTGAACAAATGCGTCCGTGGGTCCAGCCGCAGGTATTGAGGCGAGAAAGGAGGTCCGGTGCCAGCGAAAAGTAAAAGAATCGGTGCAATGGTTCCGCCACCAAGAACGCCTGGGCCAACCCAGAATATGGGTGAAGCGACCCAACAATCCCCAAGAAAAAAGTCATGAATCCGTCCGTACAAGTCGTCAATCCGTTTCCGTTCCGTCTTCCGGTCCAAGAGCAAGCAAGGAAAAGTAAGGAGATGTGATGGTCTTCGGTCGTACGAGCCTCGTGTGTGTCGGTTTCTAGGCAGTCCTGTCGAAAGGGTGTTGTGGTACGGCACACCTCGAGAATGCAGTTCCTCTCCGTGACTTCGAACCGAGGCTGGGCTATGCAAGATAAGACAAGCCGTCCAAGCAAAGTCGTCGCAAAGAAACTTGAATGCTGGTCGTGATTTCGTCGGTCTCGTGGTCAATCGTCATATCTCGGTCGGTCGCTTGCTGGTTTCGTGACACTCGTGGTATATAAAGCGCTGCGTACGGAATTCCGGGACAAAGGTGATAATTCCCATCCAAGGAAAATCCTGCTTCGGGTTCTACCCCTTGCCTGATTGGATTGCTCCTGAGTTGCCACGAGGTGTGTCAAGTCTGCAATGGGAGAGTCCAACAGCCCCTCATTAGTAGCCACCACCAGGAGGGTAGTAAGAACTGGGAGGCGGCGGCCCCTGTGGTCGGTACGAGGCTCTTCGCTGTGGCGCCGGGGTCCTCCGTTCGCGGAGAGGCTCCAGTGGAGGTGGCGGCGTGCGGCGAGGCAGGGGAAGCTCCCTCATTTCCCTCTCGTGGTGAGCGATGCTGGGGCCGCTGGCAACGGTCCCCGGGCCCACTTGCCGTCGGCTGGCCTTGCGGGAGCCGTTGAGGGCGCTCAGGGGCGGGTCCTTGACGGCGGCTTCGTTGTCGTCGGGGAGGGTCAGCTCAACGAGGCTGTAAAAGTACTCGAGCACTTCGGGGTAGCGCTGGACCGACGCCTGCCAGTCCTCATCGATGCCGCGCTTGAGCTGGGCCTGGGCAGCCGAAATCTCGTTGGGGTGGGGTGGTGCGTGGTAGTAGTGGTAGGCGTGAGCGGTGATGCGGTCGAGGTGTGCCGTATGAGCGGTCTTGCGGCGCTCAGTAAGCAGCCGAAAGTACTCGAGGATGTAGTCCTGGGCGTGAGCCCGCACCCATGATCTTGGACTAGGTTAGCAAGACGCCGTCGAGGTCGGAACGGGGAACAACATACCTGATGTCGTTGTAGATGGACTGCATCATCCGGGCCTCGGCCTGTCTCACGGCCACCTCGAGCCCCTTGGCCTCGCAGTCGCAGGCCAGGGTAGCTGGAGCATGGCAGATGGCGCAGTCGGGGTCCATCCTGACCACCGACTTCTTTGGCTTGTAATTGTAGTCCCTGCCCGTGTACATGTTTAGCGTGGGCGCCGCCGACGGGTTGGGCGGGGGAGTTTTGGTGTTGACTCGGCCCGGCGGGCAAGAAAAGGTTCTCAAATTCATGATGGGGAGACAGGGAGGGCGGCGTCAACAACGACGACTCGTTTCCTCATAATCGTTGCTGTTTGCTAGGTCCGGCCCAGAAACGGAATAGCATGGGGAGTGTTGGGGAAGAGGTCGGCAGAACAGGAGTAGAGATGGTGGTGCTGGAGGAGGAGGAGGAGGAGAAGTGAAGAATGGGCGGAAACGTCAAGGGGGAGATAAGGCACGAACGCCGACAGGATGACGAGTCGTGAGAGGTCGAGGAACGTGGACGGCAGTACTGACCTGGAGTATCAAGCACGCGAGAAGAGTCGACCAGGCCGGCAACCAAGGACGAGACGGAGCGGCAGTGCGAGGGCGAGAACGGGGGGAAGGGGGGATGGCAGCACACGGAGGGACGGCGAGAGACTGCGGAGCGCTGTGGCAGGCTGGTACGGTACCGCGGCGACACGAACGATCTGTCGCGGGGAGAGAGGCGGGGGGGGGACGAGAGGGAGTCGGGAACTTGTTGGGGGGGCAAGCAGAGTGTCCAGACAGGCGAGAGACGAGAGACGAGAGACGGCCGGCAGGTGGAAAGCGTCGAGTGAGCTTAGGCCCTGGGACGAGGAGCGGCTCTGTTTGGTGGAGGGGGGCACTCTGGCCAGGTCGTCAGGTCGCAGGTGTCGCAGACCTCGCAGCAGTAGCAGCGGCAGCAAGTACGGGGGGGGGGCGGGGGACGGACGGGGGACGGACGGGGGACGGGGCGTATCGGCAGTGTACTAGTCGGTGATGGCCTGTCTGTCTATCTGGGACTCTGGGTGGTGGTGGTGGTGGTGGTGGTGGTGGTGGACGGGCGTACGTGCTGGATCGAGACGGAGGGAGGAGGAGAGAAGTCGTCGGAGGACCGTCGGTTGCAGTCGTGGTGCCCTCGTGCAGTCCGTCTGCTGGGCTTGTGGGCACAACCCAAGGCGGGCTTAACCACGTTGAGTCGGGAATCTGTGTCGTGGCTCGAATGCGGGCCAACTGGGCAGCACCGGGTCTGCAGGGTGCAGCGGCCCAATGTCTCTTGGACCAGTCCGCGACGGCGAGACGGAGACGGACCCAATTAACCCCAATTGCCTCGGATGCTGTTCGCACCACCCGTTTGCGCCCCCGGGGCGTGCAAGAAGGCGAAGATGTGCAGGCGAAAAGCTCCGTGCCGGCAGAGGACGGCCCTTGATTCGCAACTTGGGGAGAGGAGGGAGGGCAGCAGGACAGCCGGGCAGTGGTGCAGAAGACGATTAAAGTCACTCTTTTCTGTTTCGCCGTCGATCGAGGGCAGAAGAATGGGAGAAGTGAGGGGGGGTGGCGGCGGAGGGGGAGACGAGACGAGGGGGAGAAGGCGGTGGGAATTTCCAGTTCCCGTGTGAGGGTTGATGTGGGTGAGGGGAAAAAAGGGAGAACGAGACGTTCCCAGCGACATGTTTTAAGGCCCAGCCGAGCTGCAGAGAGAGGGGACCTCTCCAGCGCACCAGACACCAGCACCAGGCATATTTTGAATCCTGAATGACATGGTCATGGATGCAATGAGCGAGCCGCCTTGCCTTCTCTCTCTGCGTGGGCGAAGAAAGGCTGTTTCCACGCCCGCCTCGATGGTCCTGTGGCCTGTGGCCTGTGGCCTGTGGCCTGTGGCCGGGGGGTTCTGCTGCTGCAACAAGGGCCGCGGGCGACAAGAGGCAAGAGGCAAGAGGCCAGAGGCAAGAGGCTGGGGACCACGTCTTTGGCTCACGTCACGTCGTGCTGCGTTTGGCCCTGTCTTGGATTCACCGCATCTTTGATCTCTGCTTGATGAGTCCATGCATGGCCCATGGCGGCATAGCATGGTGCATCAGATTGGAGAATCGAGATTGGAGCCCCAGGCCACAAATCAGTGGCCTGCAAAGGCAGCGCCTGCAAAAGAATGCAGCCAGTGCCAGCACTCCCACAGGCGTCTCACCCGTCCACACGCCGCCTCCCGTTTTTCTGCGAGGACCGGGGGGAGGCAAAGGTCAATCGCGCAGCATGTCGGGAAGCCCAACACCGATGTTTAATTTAAAAGCGATGCACATGACCTTTTTCGACTTTGTCGATGCTTCTCTTGATCTTGCCCATCGGAAGGGGAAGAAAACAAACACCGCGCTGCCCCTCTGTTGCCCCTCGTGCCCCTCCATGCAAGAAATGGAGCCCCAAGAGCGGCTCCCGGCAGAAACCGATCCCTTGATCCCTCCACCCACCCCCGGGGGTTTCCCTATCTCCTATCTTATCGGCGCGATGCTGGCGCGCTTGTGAGGATTTTCTTTGGAGATGCCCAAATCACCTCTCTTCTGGCCTGTTTCCATCCACGAGGCGGCTGCCGGTTCCTGAAAATGGCCTGTCGATGCGCCCCCAGTCCGCGAGTCATTCTCCCCTTTCTCTACCCGGCCCTCTTTTCCGCCAATGGCACCCATGCCGCCCGGGTGCGCCTCGCTGTGACGGGCGCGCGACGAAGCAGCTCCGAAGCGACATCCCCATCCTCAACATCTCGACTCAACCCGGCCCCCGATGACTTTTCCCAGCCATACTTTGCCGACAAGGCCAAGCTCGAGCTATATGCCGGCCCCGGCGGAAACGGCTGCATCTCCTTCCGACGCGAGGCCTACATGGAGGACGGTCCGCCCAACGGCGGCGACGGAGGACACGGCGGGAACGTGTATATCCAGGCTGTGCGGGGCGAGAGCTCGCTGCACAAGCTGACCCGGCGGAGGTTCATCCGGGCCGGCCGTGGCAAGAATGGCCAGGGCAGCAACCGTGGAGGAATGCGTGGAGACGACATCGTCATTACGGTCCCCGTCGGCACCGTCGTCACCGAGCTGAGCCGCACGAACCCAGAACAGGACGATGCCTTTCTTGACTCGAGGCGCGCCCAAATGCAGGAGTCAAACACTCCCGAAGAAGTTACAGAGGAAGATCTGGCCGACGAACGCAAGCGGCAAAAGTGGATTCTCTACCCCGGCATCTCCTCCTCGGAGGCCAAAAAGATTGTCGTGCCAGAACTGCCTCCGCGCGACCGCCTGTACTACCAACCCAGGGGCCCCATCCGTCTGGATCTGTCCAAGCCCACCCCTCGACCGATCCTTCTCGCCGTGGGCGGCATAGGGGGGCTGGGGAACCCACACTTTGTGTCCAGGGAACGACGCAAGCCCATGTTTGCAACCAAGGGCGAGCAGGCCATCTCGATGCAGATCGAGCTGGAGCTGAAGCTCCTCGCCGACATTGGGCTCGTCGGGCTGCCCAACGCAGGCAAGAGCACGCTCCTTCGTGCCCTGACCAACAGCCGCACCCGTGTGGGCAACTGGGCCTTCACCACGCTGCAGCCCAACATCGGCACCGTGGTCTTGGATAACAACAAGGGCAGGCCCGTCCTCACCAGCTTTCGCCGCTCCGACGACCCCCGTACCACCGACGTCGATTCTCTCACAGGCGAACCCACCTCGGATCTGGTGCGACGAACGCGATTCACCATTGCCGATATTCCCGGGCTCATCGAGGGCGCCCACCTCGACAAGGGTCTCGGCATCGAATTTCTGCGCCACGTCGAGAGAGCCGGCGTGCTTGCCTTTGTCATCGACCTGGGCGCCGGCGATGCGGTCAAGGCGCTCAAGGCCTTGTGGAACGAGGTGGGGCTGTATGCGCAGATGCGGGAAGATGAGGAGAAGGCTCGCGAGGCCGAGGCCAGGGTGGACTGGAGCGCCGGGGCTGGTACCGACGTCGTCCCGGACGACTATTTCCCCCTCTCGGGCCAAATCCTTTCCGAGGTCCCGGAAGAGCCGGAGCCTGCGGGCCTTGACATCGCGGCCAAGCCGTGGTTTGTGGTGGCGAGCAAGGGCGACTTGCCCGGCGCGCAGGCCAACTTTAAGGAGCTGCGAGCGTATCTTGACGCGGTGACAAGAGGGGACGAGCCACACCCGAGTGGGGTGGAAGGGGCTTGGACAAAGGACTGCACCGCCATCCCCGTCAGTGCCATCAACGGGCAGGGCGTGGACAGGATTATCCATTGGTCGGTGGGCTTGATGGACGGGTGAGGCTGCCAGCCTTGTCAACTCAAGAAATACAGAATATCACCCGGACGCCGGGCACCCGGCGTTCTCTATTTTGCTGATTGATGCCTGCCTGCATGCGGCCCAGTTGGCCTTGTTGGGTAGCCTTGATCCGTACAGCCAGTTGTACTATGAACCCGATATGCTGAAAATGGAGGACCATCGTCTGCTGTACTGGCAGTGAAGCCGAGCGAGGGTCGAGAAGCAAGCGCAAACGGCACCAAGCATAAGAGATGGACAATACAGGACGAGACTTCCAATCCTACTTCCAAAGCACTTGGATGTCAAAGCGCGCAAATAACCCCAGAAACATGAAAGTGAGCTTGGTGAAAAGGGGTCTGGTCACGGGTGTTTACTTGGGTGGGGCCCTGGGTCCGAACCACTCGGCCCGAGCTCGACCGGAGAGCAAGGCATCCTTATCGGACTCTTATCGTTCGTCCCCGCTCACCGCCCCCAATTCGAGGTTTCTTTTTGACCCACCAGAAAAGTTTCCCCTCCCCCACATTGGACTCCTCTGGATGCGACATGCGACGGGCCTTGCAGCTGCGGGTTCCCAAATCTTTGTTATTTTTTCCAAGACCATTCCACCTCCCAACCCATTCCCTCTTGGGTACCTCTATCCTCAGTCCAATTGGATTCCACCTCGAAGCCGCGCTTCGATTTTGAATCAGCAAGCATGGGTCGTGGCGGCGGAAAGTTCAAGGTATGTTTTTTTCTTTTCCCTCTGCCCTTGCAAGTTCTTGTCCCTCGAGGGCACATGTGATGGGGATGCAAACTGACACGCGCTCAGAGAAATCGCGGTGGTGGTCGTGGAGGGCGTGGAGGCGGCAACCGTGACGGCGGCCATCGCCCTTACCAGACATTCCCCGAGGTGGTCAAGGAGAACGAAAAGTTCGAAAACTACTACAATGACCTCTTGGACCTCCCCGAGGAGGAGCGGAAAGAGTTCTGGGCTGCCCTGAAGCGGGAGCTCCCCAATAGCTTCAGGTTCTGTGGCTCGAAAGGGTGCGTACATCACCGGGCATCTGCCGTCGCTCACCTGTGCTGACCAGTCCTGTGCAGACATGCCCTCAATGTCAAGAGGCTGCTCGAGACACGATACATCCCGGAGATCACCCGCATCACCCACGACGGTGTCCTCGTCGATGCCCCCAAGCCCGTCCCATGGTACCCCGACTCGCTGGCTTGGTGGATGACGACCCCCAAGAACGTCATCCGCAAGTTCCCCCCTTTCTCCGCCTTCCAAAAGTTCCTCGTCTCCGAGACAAGCGTCGGCAACATCAGCAGACAGGAGGTCGTCAGCATGATCCCGCCCCTCCTGATGGACTTGCGCCCTGGCATGACCGCTCTCGACTTGTGCGCGGCGCCCGGTAGCAAGGCGGCCCAGCTGCTGGAGATGATCCACCGCGGTGAGGAGGCCCGAATTCGCCAGGTCGTCCAGTCCTTCGGCGGCTCCGTCAAGCCCGAGGACGAGCAGGAGGACGAGGCGGCGAGGCTTGAGGCCGACCCCAGCGACGATGGCCGCGCCACGGGCATGCTCATCGCCAACGATGCCGACTACAAGCGCAGCCACATGCTGATTCACCAGCTGAAGCGCCTGTCGTCGCCCAATATGATCGTCACCAACCACGACGCCACCATGTACCCGCCCATCCGTGTCGCGAACCCCGAGGATCCGAGCAAGCCGAAATACCTCAAGTTCGACCGCATCTTGGCCGACGTGCCTTGCTCGGGAGACGGCACCATGCGCAAGAATGTCAACATCTGGAAGGATTGGAGCCCCGGTAATGCCCTCGGCCTGCATCTGACCCAGGTCCGCATTCTGGTCCGCGCCCTCCAGATGCTCAAGCCCGGCGGCCGTGTGGTGTACTCGACGTGCAGCATGAACCCCATCGAGAACGAGGCCGTCGTGGCCGCGGCTATCGACAGGTGTGGCGGACCCAAGACAATTGAGATTGTCGACTGCAGCGATCAGCTCCCTCTACTCAAGCGGAAACCCGGGCTCAAGAAGTGGAACGTCATTGGGAAGACTGGTCGCGTGTGGAACTCGTGGCAGGAGGTCCAGGACTGGACAAACTCGGAGGAAGGCAGAGCGGCCACGGCACCTACCCGTCTTGTCGAGAGCATGTTCCCGCTGCCCGAGGGAGGTGAGTGCTCCGATCTCCCGCTGGAGCGGTGCATGCGTGTCTATGCCCACCAGCAAGACACCGGCGGCTTCTTCATCACTGCCCTTGTCAAGAAGGCCGAGTTCAAGGCCAGACCCGAGGATGCGCCGAAGAAGCTCCAGACGGCTACTCTGCCTGCGTCCAATGGTGCCGCCAACGGAGCCGAGCCGGGAAGCCCGACGAAGCGCAAGCTGGAGGAGGTCGAGCTCGAGGAGCCCGAGGTGAAGAAGAGGAAGGTCTCGGAGGAGCCCGCCACCGCCGCTGCGGCTTCGGCTGCCGAGGTCGCGACCGCTGCCGAACCAGTACCGGCTGCCCAGCCCGAGGCTGCGCCAGAGGTCAAGGCTTCGGAGCCATCCACAGAAGCCCCCAAGGCCGATGCCCCCCTCGAAGCCCCGACGACGACCACCGAGCCCACCAACGGCACCGCCGCGAATGATCCCACCACCCCCAAGCCCGCGCCCCAACAGTCCCAACCCGAGAAAAAGAAGAAGCAACAGGGTCCGTACGAGGAGCCCTTCAAATTCCTCTCCCCCGACAACGACGTCATCAAATCCGTCACATCCTTCTACAAGATCTCCCCCCGCTTCCCCACCGACCGCTACATGGTGCGCAACGCCACCGGCGAACCCGCCAAGGCCATTTACTACACGTCCGCCCTGGTCCGCGACATCCTCGCCCTCAACGAAGGCCGCGGCGTCAAGTTCATCCACGGCGGCGTCAAGATGTACGTCAAGCAGGACTCGCCGTCGGCCGAAGTCTGCCGCTGGCGCATCCAGTCGGAGGGCATGCCGATCCTGCACGGATACGTGGGCGGCGACCGCGTCGTGGTGCTGCGCAGCAAGGAGACGCTGCGCAAGCTGCTGGTCGAGATGTTTCCCAAGATTGCCAACGGCGAGTGGGCGCGGCTCGACGAGATTGGCGAGCGCGTGCGCGACGTCGGTATGGGCTGCTGCGTGCTGCGCGTCGAGCCCGACGGGAGCGACCCCGACTTTGCCGAGAGCATGGCGCTGCCGCTGTGGAAGAGCTTTCATAGCTTGAATCTGATGCTGCCCAAGGAGGATCGGAGCGCCATGTTGCTGAGGATCTTTAATGATACGACGCCGTTGATCAATATGGGGCTGAAGAAGGATGAGGAGGAGAAGAAGGAGGATGAGGTCATGATCGACGCGGACGCCGAGGCCAATGCCGAGGGGCAGGAGGAGGAGGTCACGGTCCCCGAGGCGGAGGGGGCGGTCGCGTAGGTGGTGAAGGGCCTGCTCTTGGGTGCGTGTTTCGGCATGCCAGATTTGGACCTGTTGAGGAGTCCGCCAGTCGTGTACAAGATAGAGTATATCCTTGACGCCTTGAGCGTTAGAAGTGATGAGTGGTAGTGGTCAATTCCAGTCGCATTTTGGTATCATGTCTCTTGTACGCTGGCCATCTGCACCCCAGCCCTGGTTTGTTTGTTTGCGCGAGACCTCTCATCAGGTAACCGAGGTCTGATTCCTTCTTGGAAAGGCCTCGTGAGCGCAACTCTAGGCCCCGGGTTCGGATTTCAAGGCCTACATCAACCGTTGGATGGCCTTGGCTCGTACAATAATACTGTTTTGTTTGATAGAGCGAGACCTCTCGTCGGCCAAGCAGAGGATTATCATTCTTATAGGGGAGGCGATAAATACCCCATGCCGGCCCATACTACTACTTCACATTGTCTCCTGGTCTTGCCGAAGGCCAAGATTTCTGGTCCATGATAGGATGGAGGTCAAACTTGCAAATCCAAACACCCCCGCTGACGCTGGCGCGCGACCGAGAAGTGTACTCCCTTCTTCTTGGCAAGGGCCGACTCCTCGTTGTCGTCCTGGACCAGGTCGCTTCTGTAGGGAATGTACCGAACTTCTTCCAGCGCCACCGGAAAGCGGACGGTCTTCTTTGTCATCCTCGACGGGCCACCCCGACAAGCACTATGGGTTCCCCCCAGTCTCGACCACCCGGCTGGATGGACACCAGCAAGTCCGAATGGACGGGACTCTGCTCCATCAACCCCTTTCTGTACCCCGTCCCTGGGAAGCTGAACCTCACCCCAGAGCAAGTCGCTGAAAAGGACGCACAGAGAAAAGCCAGTGTAGCGAATGCAAGAAAGCGCAGAGCCTCTCTGGACATATTTGGGCACGGCGTTGCTGCCAACCTCGTGTTGCCCTCTTCGTGACTAAGACAAAGCAGGGAATCGGCCTTTTGGATAAGGACATCGACATGTTTGAGTGGTGTCGTGGGCTTGCTTTGTTAGCGCGAGACGTCTCGTCAAACAAGCGAGACCTAATTCTCTTCGGAAAAGGCCTCGAGCACTAACTTCAAGGCCTTCTAATCTATTTCCAGGACCTCAAGTTCGGATTTCAGGGCCTAGGTAAGGCGTGTGTCCGTGCCATTCTCGACGAGGATCCCGGCGGATACCGATGCGTATATAGATCCAGCTTTGTTGACGGAAGAGATCATCGTTCCAGACTAGAATTTCCCGTTTAGTTCGACATAGTCGGTCTCGTCTTCAACACGTTCGTCAATGTCTACCTCTGGCTTTGGCTTCTGTGCTCGTCTTCGTCTTGGTGTGTTGGGCAATGGCCCATTGTGGTATCGGATGGTATATGGGAAGTATGCAATCGAGCTTGGGAGGGATGAGAGTCGGTCGCGGAATGCCTTCGAGTCGGTAGACGGGAACTCGATGATGGCGACATGCTGGAGGAATGTTATAGCCTGGCAGTCGGTGATTGGTTCCGACTTCAGGGCCTCCATCAACCATTGGATGGCCTCGTTCGTATCTCGTATGTCTCGCGCTACCTACAAACAGACCAGGGCTGGAGTGTAGTCCAAACACACATCCAGTCACTCACTCACTCCCCACCTCCGTCAACGTCCCAGACCCCTCTCCCCCCAACATCGCCGCCAACTCCCCCCCCTCCCCACTATGCCTAACCATCTCATAAAACTGCCCTCCCCGCGCATACAATTCCCCCGGTGCACCCACCTCCACCACCCTCCCACCCCCCATGACCACGACCTTGTCATAGTCGACAATCGTCCTCAGCCGGTGCGCAATTGTCAGCAGCACCCGCCCACCTCCCCCCTCCCCCTCCTGCTCCTGGTGCGTCAGCTCGTGCCGCAGCACGGCCTGCACACCGCGGTCCGTCTCGTAGTCCATGCTGGCCGTGGCCTCGTCGAGGAGCATCAGCTTGCTGCGGCGGATGAGGGCGCGGCAGAGCGAGAGGACCTGGCGCTGGCCGTGGCTGAAGTTTTCGCCCTTGGCCTTGACGGGGGTCGAGAGGGAGATGGAGGAGCTGGTGTCGGGGGCGACGGGGTTGGCGGTTCCTGTGCCCGGTTGGGGTTGGGGTTGGGCGGCGAGGAGGGGGGTGCGTTCCGTGGCGGCTTCTTCCGGGGTGGCGGCCGGGGTGATCTCGGCGCTGTCGTTGCGGTAGTGGAAGGAGGCGATGCCGTGGCAGGACTCGAGGGCGCGCTCGAGGATGGCGACGGGCACGGTGCCTGTGGGGTCGAGGTTGCTTTGCAGGGTTCCGTTGAAGAGGACGGCTTCCTGCGGGATGATGGTGAGGGCCTGGCGGAGCTTGTGGCGGGGGATGGTGGTGATGTCGACGCCGTCGTAGAAAATTTGGCCTGAGACGATCTCCGTGAAGCGCAGGAGCGATAAGACCAGCTGAAGGGGTGAGTTAGATTTCTGAGGGGATGAAGGGAGGGGTATGCATACCGTGCTCTTGCCGCTGCCGGTGCGGCCGATGACGGCGACCCGCTCCCCGGCCTCGAACGTGAGGTTGATGTCTTTGAGAATGTCCTGGCCGTCAACATCGTATCGTACAGTGGCGTTGCGGAACTCGACGGCGCCTGTCCGCGGCCAGCCAACAGGGAGAACAGGGAGATGGTCGACTTCAGGCGGACCATTTTGATCGTCAGGGGCTCCGGATACCTCACTAGGCTCTTCTGGCTCGATTGTCATGTACTCCTCGACTCGAAGAAACTGTACACATGTGTGAGCTCGCAATCCATGAGAATATCGTCCAGATGCAACTGCAAGTACTTACCCCCTGAAACTCAATTTCGAGGTCATTGAGGTACCTCACCAACATAAGGATCGCGGAGCTCAGCCCCGCCACATTTGTCAATGAAAACCCAACCAGTCCGGCCCCGAGAGCCTTTGCTCTCGCCACGGCGATGATTCCAGCACACACGCTCACCATGGCCGTGATGAAGTCGATTCGGACTGATACCCACCGGTTCAGATTGAACGTGGCCTCCTGGGTCCTCGAAAGGGGCCGAAATCTCTTGGCCAAGTGGTTGCAAAAGATCTTTGGCATGTCGCCGCGAGCTCGAATCACATTAAGCCCTGCCATCGTGTCGGAAAACTGAGAAAAGACTGGGCTGTGGCTGGACGAGGAAAGCCGCTTCAGGACGACGGCGGTACGGGTATACATCTCGCCGCAAAGGATGCCAATGGCGATGCTCAACAAGATGGGGAGCATGAAGACTGGCAGGATAGAGCTAATGGCTCCCACCCTAAAAAGAATTCGCACTATCCCGTCGACGACCATGTGGGCCAGGTCTCCTGTCAAGCTGTCCCTACATTTGGGATACGGAGTCAGTTTCATGGCCGTGGCGGTTTTTGATCGAGGCAACATGTCTGGACTCTGGAGAGACTTACAGAGAACTCATGTCGCGAGAGAAGCGGTTCACCACCCGACCGACGGGGATATTCTTCCACCATGAAAGCGGCGCGTATAGCACGCCTCTCAAGAGGTCTTCGTGGAGCCTTCGCGCCGCGAGCCATGCTCCTCTGTTGAATGTCAGATATCCAATCGCAGCCGCCACAGAGTCGGTTCCCATGATGGCGGCATAGCCGCCTGCGAAATAGAGAAGGCTAACGGGTCCGGGCTTCTCGTACGCGCCAACCCAGACGGCGAGCCAAAAGGTCAGGGCGATGCTGAGCGAGTTCTCGAAAATTGTCCATGCGAGGATGAAGAGGCGGAATGGGACCCCTCCAAAGTACCGCATATATCTCAAGACTACCCGTTCATGTTAGATCAAGCCACACGGCACCGGGGAGGGCAGTCCTACCAGTCAATCGCCCCCCTCGTACAGTCCCCTCCATCTCGTCCGAGATCTCATCCAGCTTCGCCTTGGGACTGGGTAGCTTGTCGTCGACCGGGTGGTCGGTGGTTCCGCCATTCGTGTCGGTCGGGGGCTGGGTTGGAGCTGTTGTGACAGGCTTGCGAACCGTACCCAGGTTTCGCTCGACACTTTGCACCGAGCCTTCTTCCATGGTGACCACAAGATCGGCCTGAGAGGCCATCCAAGGGACTTGGGTCACCAGTATGATAGTCCTTCCCTTGAGCATGTCGCTGCAGAAACAAAACTCCCATACCGCCGCGGCCGTCTTGGCGTCGAGGGCCGAGAAGATGTCGTCGAGGAGCAGAACCGGTGACTTGGAATACAAGGCCCTCGCCAGCGCCACTCGGGACTTCTGGCCCCCGGAGAGAATCGTACCGTTCTCGCCAATCTCTGTTTGGTCCCCTCTTTGCAGCTCGTCGAGGTCTTGGGCGAAACAGCAACCCTCGATGACCCTGTCGTATCTCGCCTGTTCAAAGGGGGCGTGGAAGAGAATGTTTTCACGGATCGTCTCGTTTTGCAGCCAAGGGGTCTGCGAGGCAAAGGCGAGGTCGCCTGGGCTCGTGACAAGGCCCGATTCCAGCACAAGCTCTCCCAGAATACCGAGAAGAAGGCTCGTCTTCCCGCTGCCACTTTGGCCAGCCAAGACGTTGAGCCCTCCCTCGACAAAGTCGACCGAGATATCTCTGAGTCGGAACGTGGCGCTCTTGGAACGACGGAATGTGGCGTTTTGGAGTCTCAGGGGCCCCTCTGGAAACCGTACCAGGGGCTCGGTGCTGGCGAAGAAACGGTCGAGGCGGTCGAGCGAAACGGCAGCATTGACGCACATCCGAATCATCCAGTTTAGCATGTGCAGGTTCCGTCTCACTGTGTTGATGAGAGTCATGGTGGTGAAGGCAACCGAGGCCGTCAGAGGCTGCCCAAGAACGCCAGTGTACAAGCCGTAAATGAGAAGCAGGGTGCCCAGAGGAATAACGCCGCTCGCGGTGCTGATGATGGTGCCGACGACGGAGAGATACCAAAGCTGGGCTTGCTCCTTGGCCCGAGATCGCTGGATGGTCTCGATGATGGAATCTTCCCATGCAAAGTACTTGATGGCTTTGATGGATCCAAGATACTCGGTGATGAGGGATATGCGGGAGTCCTGGGCCAATTTCACTTTTCGCTGTGCCACGGTCATGAGTTTCCCCAGATAGGCTGGTATCGGCGCTGTTGAGAGAAGAAAGACGATGCCCACGATGCCGGGCCACCCCGTCATCCGGTACAGTCCAACGGTGGTGAGCAGGACGCCTACCGGGACGCCCACGCCGGGGATCAAGGAGTCGCGCACCTTGAGAACGGTGTCGATGTCGTTGGCCATGAGATTTGCCAGTCTCCCGGCCGAGGTTGTGGTGGTATCTTGCTCCTGTTTTTGTCCTCTGGTTGCGATGGCATTGATGACATCGCCTTCGAGTTCCATGGAAAACATGGCGCGGTGGTAGAGCTCCTGGGTGAGTCCCGATCTGCCTCGGACGAGCAAGCGAGTCGAGTAGAATATGTACTGCTGGAAGGCGACCGATCTTGCCATCGGCCCTGCAAAGAGGAGAGAGATCCAGAGGCCCGGGTGCAGTGCTGCTTCCTCTGGATTGGAGATGTACTGGAGGAGCTGGTAAAGGGCATAGGGGGCGACCAGCTCGACCGCAAAGGACAAGGTGACCCAAAATACCATTTTGGTGATCTGGTGGAACTGGAATCCCACGACGGTCCAGAAGGTGGTTTTGTACCGCTTCCGGGCGCGGAGGACCTGCTCAAGAAGCACGACGGGATCATCATACCAAGGCAGAGGCGGCAGGTCTTGGATCTCGACGGGTCTACGCCACCCTATGCGTAGCATTGGTGTCAGAAACTCGTACGACAAGAAGCGCACAAACCAGCTGCAGGTCTCTTCTGGGCTCGGAGTTGGCTCGAGGGGCTCGTAGCCTTCCATCTTTGGAATATCTGGAGGGACCCATGACCGTGGTGTCATCGAGGCGACCAAGACTGACGCTGCCACAGCCCCGATGGCCACAGCCTCGTCGGTGTCCAGCTCTTCGTCCCGGTCGAGTTTCAGGAGCGGGAGGACATTGGCGGCCATCAACGTGACGAGGGTGGAGGTGAGCAGAAAGTTGACCTTGTGCAAGGCCAGACGTCGCCATCTCGCAGGTCCGGCCAGACGAGAGAGTCCGAGGACGAAGGCGAGGGCGAGGGGAGGGACATCGACCCAGCGATCCGGTGCGCGATTTGCAGCGGCGACGAGGATGGTGAGAGCGGCAGCGCGACTGAGCTGGGCGCAGATCTCATAAGGAAGTCGGATCTTGGGGGCTTTCGGTTGATGCGTGGCTGAAGCTCTCCGTCCGAGGACGGCGTCTCTGGCGGTCCAAAGGAGTACCGTAGCAACGACGGCAGCTTGAACATGACCTGACCTTGCGAGATGGGCAATGTCATCAATCCAGTCGAGGTTGGAGGGTCTGCGACGCGCCCGGGATCAGCATATGACGGGGGAGAAAAGGGGAAGGGTCAGCTGGCAATCCATACCGAGGGCGGCCAGAGGTGGGGGCAACGTCAAGAGACGCCAGGGCTGTTGCTGTGTTGGGGACCCAAGGGACCCCGCCAACCCAGGTGGGAATGACCGCTTCCATGGTCGTCGTCGTCGTCGTCCTGCCCGGACCTGGGCGAGGTTGGTGATGTCGGTCAGGTGGGAGTGGTGTTCTTTCTTGGTCTTGGCGTCGGGGTTAATTGGGAGGTCGCGTCGAGACCAACAGCCATGGCGCAGAAAGCAGGGGATCCCCAGAAGTACATAGATATATTTCTGTGTTCACCTGGACTCCTTGATCGGGCCCCACCGGTCAAGAGGGGGTGGTCCTTTGTCGAGGGAGATGCGAAGAAGGGGCACAGTGTCAGGTGGGGTTGGTTGGTTGTGAGAAATACTTGCAGGTGCGAAAAGATAGGCACCCTCGACACGGGATGGAAATGGAAGGTCCCATCGAGGCTGTTTTGTTTGTCTGCCCCTGCCAATCCCGGGCAATCGATGCAGATGAAATGCCCGCCGGATGGTTTCTCTTGCCGCTTGCACACCGCAGCCGGGCGCCCGGCGTCCCGTTTGTAATCCCGTCCAATTGCCGGAGACGCGCAACCCGCAAGGTGCCTGACCTTACCGGCAGAGGGACGGATGCCTTTCCATGTGCATATCTCCGCCCAGGAACGGCGCAGTGATTTGCAGGCAGCAGCAGAGAAGAGGGTTTGTTCCAATGGATGTGTGCACCACCACACCTGCGTTGGCGACAGACGCCACCGCTTTTTTCCGCGAGGCTTGGGAGGCTCTCTCTTCAGTGGCCCACAATTGCCCTGTTCGGTGTGCATGTAAGCGGACAAGCCACCCTCTTCTAGAAGGATACACGCTGTGTTGCTTCAGGCTTGGCAGGGGCTGCTTCCCCGGATATGAACGGACAGCAGTGCCTCCATCAAGTGATCACTGCAAGCTACCACAAGCCCTCTCCGCGGTTTACCTCTGAATGGACCTTGAATTGATGTAAGCAGGGAGGCAGGGTAGCGGAGCCAGTTTATATTGTACCCGGCCCGGCCATATTCCCGGGCTCGACTCACGATCTACAAGGTCGTACAAAACACCAGAGAATGCATCACCAAACGTCATCATGCTGTGCAAAAGAACTTCCGACACGCCCTGCAGACATTGGCTGCCATCCCGGAGACCGTGACACCCGACTTACACACATATATAGTGACATAGTATAGTGGCATTATCTAGCGAAGCAGATGGGGAGAAAGGATGAGAATACAACGGCCGGGCAACGAGAAATCCACCTCTCAACATCCCAGTGCCCCTGTCCAACTCAACCCCTTGGTACGCATCTGCATTGCCTCCCCAAGTCCATCGTCTGCAGCTTCATGCTCATGCTCTATCAGGATGGCTTCACTTGGACCAAGCAGCTAGATTTGCTCGCCGAGTGTTCCTGCTAGACCCCCCCCAACACACCTCCATTCCTTCCTGCCATCATCCAAGCCAAGGGCCAGCAGCTCGTGTTGGGTCCTAGCACTTGCCCTGTACCACCCGACTACTTCGACAGTCCACTCCTTCCAATGCCACAAGCTTGAAGCGGCGAAAACAGGCGCATCGTTCTTCTGCATCCCGTATTTCTACAAGAGAACATCTTCAACCTCCGTTCCCCCCTCTCCTTTCCCCCCTCTCCTTTCCCCCCTCACACCCCCCTCCACCTATCTTCTTTTGGAATTCGACTTACCTACTATCCCACCACCCACTTTTGGCCGTCTCTTGGAGTCATTTCTGTTAGAAATTGGAACGATTCTCTCTTGGTCGTCATCTCTTCATTCCGCCATCATGTATGGCCTCTTGCGCCTGGTAGCCCTGGCTCCCACCTTCTCCTCGACCCTGGCCGCGTTCCAAGGCTTCAACTACGGTGCGGCCTTTAGAAGTGGCGCCGTCAAGCAGCAGAGTGACTTCCACGCCGAGTTCACCGCAGCAAGACGTCTCTTGGACGCCCCCGGCGATGGCTTCACGAGTGCCCGGCTCTACACAACAATTGTGAGTTGTCATCCCTCCTGATACGCACATCCAGCATCTCATTGGCCTACCCTGAACAGCAAGGCGGCACCGCCAGCGATCCCATCTCCGCCATTCCCGCCGCCATCGACACCCAGACAACACTGCTCCTTGGCCTGTGGTGCTCTGCCGGCGATCACATCGTGGCCAACGAGATCCAAGCTATCAAGACCGCCATCACCCAGCACGGACTGAACTTCACCAAACTCGTCGCCGGAATTTCGGTGGGCAGCGAAGACCTCTACCGAATCACACCAACTGGCATAAAAAACGGAGAGAACCCCGGCGTCGGCCCCCAGAAGATTGTCACCTACATCCAACAGGTCCGCGACGCTCTCACCGGCACACCTCTCGCCGGAACCCCCGTCGGCCACGTCGACACCTGGACCGCCTGGGTCAACGAATCCAACCAAGCCGTCATCGACGCGTCGGACTGGATCGGCTTCGACGCCTACCCCTATTTCCAAGAAACCCAAGCCAACGACATTGCCAACAACAAGGGCCTGTTCGACGAGGCCCTCGCAAAGACCAAGGCCGCCGTCGGCGGCAAGCCCATCTGGATCACCGAGACCGGCTATCCTATCAGTGGAAAGTCGGTCAACTTGGCAATCCCTAGTGTGGAGAATGCAAAGGTGTACTGGGACCAGGTCGGCTGCCCCAGGTTTGGCAAGGAAAACGTATGGTGGTACACCTTGGAAGATGCTACCCCTGACGCGGAGGTCCCGAGCTTCGGTATCGTTGGGGGCTCTCTGACGAATGTCCCCGTGTTCAACATCTCGTGCAAGGGCATCCATCACTCGTAAGTTTGGAGTTTTCTGATATCCCCCTCCTTGGTTACTCACGTCTTTGGATACAGCTCGTCGGGCGCCCCTGTGACGGGGCACAATGGAGCAGCGACTGGTTCGGGCTCTGTTGGCGCCGTGGCTGTGGCCCTGGGGGCCATGTTGCTTTCTTTTTGAAGTTTCGATGTGTTTGGTTCCGTTGGTTTGATGCTACAACTGCGTTAACTTGTGCTTGAGGATAGTCGGGGCTGCGGGTCATCATCTTGGCGCTTGTCATGGTTGAGGGAAGAAGGGCGCACACATTGTTAGAATTTGCGGCGATGACGGAATCGGGTGCATAAATATACCGGGAGCAGAGTATGTTAGCCATCAATTTTTGATTAGTTCATGAGTTATCCAATCCATATGGCTTTGCCTTTTGATATCCAAACTCCCAGTCGAGATCGCGATCAGTGAGACGGAGACGAGTGAGACTGCGTCGAGTCGAGATGGAGACGAGTGAGAATCGACGGATGAGATGGCAATGGGTGGACATGAGCGAAAAGCCCTGGGCGCCCACTGAGAAATGACTATTTCGTATGAAGCCACAGATGAAGCCACCGTGGGAGACGTAATCTACCCATGCCTGGGCGGGGTTGGCTTTGGAAAGGGTTCATACCCGAGTTCCGTGGGTCACTGAGGGGGGGATGCAGTACGCCGATCCCTGATGGTTGACGGGGTACACCCCCCAGATACTCTACCCGGCATCGACCAGCTTTCCCATCAGGACTGGTCGAGGTTCAGAAAGCCATCGAGATGAGCCAGCGGCACGGTCTGTACCTCTGACGATGGGATGTCCTTGGTCATAATCCCCAACATACACAGGCAGGTATCCCTGCTGGTCGGCATCATCGTGACAGACACAGGCAGGTGAGGTTGACGGGAGAAGCGAACAACAAGAAACGCCGCTGTGGAATCTCATATGCTCGCTGGAAAACCAACCAACTACCCGTCTACGCTGTGTCGTGTGCGGACCAGCCACTCACTCACCAATATATACCTGCGCAGCCCTACCCTTTATGAGAAGGATCCAAAGGTAGAACGGCATTTTCCATGGGCGGCGTCTTTGATATATCATCAACCTTTCGCTTCGTGTCGGCAGGTGGCGGCGAGACGCTCCCCCCTTCGGTCCCAGTATCGTCGGCCCCTCGCGTCGCGCTTGTAGGTGTTCCGACATTCCCCTGAACGGCCTCGGAGTAAACAGTGTCCCGGTAGGTCTCAAACAAACCAAAGCCCCCGGCCCCGTTGGGGCCGGGTGACCGCCGGCAGCGGTGGGGGAGACCCATCTCGATCAGCGTAGCCACGGCATCGCTGCTCTCGACTATGCTTAGACAGTCCATCAGGACGATCCCAAACCCGGATTTCTGGCCGATCCTCCGATCCCATCCTGATGACGACATGTTGCGCAGGAATCGAGCCAGCACAACGTTCACCCCATCAACCCACTTGTTCGACAACATTGAGTGCGCACCGACTGCAACGTCCAGGGCGCCCAATCTTTCCAGGCTGGGAGCCTCGGGGTGACAGTTTGCGGAGCAAAAGGCGACTGACCAGGTTCCGGCTTCTCTTCTGCTGGACCTCAACATGTGATCCACGGCTTTGCGGCTGTGTTTTCTGATGACGGTGTCGAGGGGCATGCCCGTACGGATGATACACTTGCCGAGGACGAACACCCTGTCCGTGCGGCTGGGATCCGTCCAATTGGAGTCATAAGAAGCGGGCCCGCTGTCCTCCCAGTAGGAAAAGTCGACGCCGAAGGGGAGAGGTGAGCCGGAGACATGGTCAGGCAAGGGAAACCGACGAAGGAGAACTGCGCACGAGCGGACGGTACCGAGGTCAGGAATGTCGGAGAGGGTGTACCATCGAGAACGCCCCTTCGAGGCAGCCGCCATGGCGCGGATCTCGGCTTCAACAGCGCCGCAAAAGTGTAAGGGGGATACCCAAGCCTGAGAGCTATCTTGGCTGATTGATATGAGGACTGTTTCCGACGGTTCAAGCAAGAGGAATTTGAAGACCTGTGTCATCAACGCAGAGAAGGAGAAGGTTAGGGTTTTCTGCATGTCGCCTGAGGAGGGTATGGTGCAAAAGAGACCGCCCGCGCCGCCGTACTAAAGCCGGAAGTCGAAAAAGCGAATGCCAAGGTCGAGTTGCTGGAAAAGGGGAAAACACCAGGTGATCTTGTAGTCGTGGGCTCCTGGAATTGTCAGGTTGGATAGGGGCGTGCGATCATGGTGATGGGACATCCAACACCAGAGATAGAAAGACAGAAGCGGGCGGGAGAACCACAGAAGTGTTCTTTCACCCGTGGGCGTGATTTGGATGAAAATGCAGTGGAGTTTACCGTTGAAGACGGCAAGTTGGGGAGGTATGTCGGGAGTTCGTTTCAGCGTGGCCACTGTCTCGTCCAAGTTCAACTTGTCCTTGGTGAAGGATCTCACAGCCACGCGGGTCGTCTGACCGTCCGAGCTGTCGATAGGTTCCAAAGAGGCAAGGAAGCTGGTATCGCCGTAGCTGGTGGCACTTCCATCATGGATGGCGCCGAGGGTTTCAATGGCGGCGCCCCGAGTTGGATATCGCTCGCATGGCAGCCAGGTTGCAGTGCGGTAGTTGTATTCGCAGCAGAGGAGAGCCCCTTTACGCGGAACGCAGTGGAGAAACAGGCGGTTGTGCCAGACCAGTAGCGCCGGGGCTGCCTGAAAACGCATCGAAGAGTCGACGCCAGCTTTCACCCTGATCGGACGAGACCAAGAGCGCGTCGGATCTGCCGCCAGAGTTGCGTACCAAGGCCTTCCGTATCCGATCCATGCGAGAAACAGCACGCCTCGGAAAACAGCGAGACTCGGTCTGGAAACAGGCCTGGCAGATGGGAAGGGGTTTCCATAAGGCTCAACATGCACCCCCCAGAAATTTGCCACGTGATTGATGGTGATATGGTCGAATTTGGATCCCGCTACGGTCACGACGTGTACGACATCGTTCCGCTGGGCAACGGCGAACGAATCGTGTGCTGGAACGGATTCCAAACACGTTGCAAAGGTGAACTTGGTGAGCGCATCGTCTGCGGAGGCCCACCACAGCTTTTTGTCGACGGGGCTAGTCCACAAACACCAGAGTCTCCAGGTATGCGGGAAGATGATGGGGATTGTGTCCGAAGGGTACATCGTATCCCACACGGGAGGAGGCAGCATAGTAGTCTGCCGGTAGACGGGAGAAACACACCGTTGATGGTTATGAGACAACCAACCAGAATGCCTGCAGCCGCGGTACAAGGCCCTGGGTCCATATATCGGTGGATGATTCTCGCTGGATGGTTGCTCGATCGGGCAAGAGGCGTGGTCCAAATTCCCCGGGGGGTCAGCATCGTGGCCAGGATGGTCCATGGCAGTGTCGGGAAGAGGTTCGCTGTCGGAACGGTCCATCTCACAGGTTGGAGGGGTGGTCTGTCTCGCCCGAGGGGGGGTTGTAGGAATTTCGAAGTTTGTCTCTCCCAGATGAGCTGTCGTCAAGCAAGGCCCAAGGGGGGTTCTGGGGCGTGGCTGGACGACCCGTGACGAAGGCCCCGTAGTTGCAAGCGTCTTGGTGTTTGGAGATGTAGGCTTAGGCTAAGAAGAGGTGTATGGAGGTTGCTGGGTTCCGGTTAGCACCACGCCGACGAACCGCCCCGGTGGCCACACCACTCTCGTCCACACTTACTAGGCAGGTACATAGGTAGGTATGTAGGCAGCGCTGTATGTTGTCGGCCAAAACGCTACCCCGGAATGCGAATATGAGGAGCGGCCTCTGAATGCCGCGACGGGCGACGCTGATGATGGAGTTTGGTCCCCTCTCAGAAACCGGAGACGGGCGGGACGTCGGCGGGTGGCCATGGGCGTGATCATCGACCTCGGTGCGTTGGCAAGTAGCAGCAGCCTGGTCGGAGTCCAAGGGGCACAGCAAGGCCCATCCTTCCGATTGTGAGGGCCGGTTGGTCGAGCATCCCCAAGTTCAGGTGCTGTCGCGGTCCGGGGCAGGAGAGCTGCCCCAGCTGCCCGGGAACGGGTGCTTCTGCCTGCTTGTTCCCATCAAGGCGCCTGCCATCTCGATGGAGGGGAGGGGGGGGTGGAGGAAAGAGGCGGACGGCGTTTGGAGGTAGGTGCAGTCCAGTATCAGTATCACCATATTGAAAACAAACATGTGATGTGGTTCAGCGCGGTTGAGCACTGGCCTTTTTTGCAGGGATTGTTGCCAGGAACCAGGTTAGGACACCGTCCCAACTCAATTCCCGTCAGTGCATTGTAGCCGAGGCGTCTCTCCAGCGCGCAACCTCCATCCATCTGTACCGGCGCATTGGATCCATTCTGCCGAGTCCCAAAAGCTACCACCGGATTTGCCCATCACGAAAACATGCATAACTTGGACGAGGGCACGATTGGCGTCCTGTCTGGAACATGGATTTTGTCGAATTGTCACCTTCTTCATCCAGCGTAGCGCCATCCGAGCTGTTTTCAGCCCTACGCCTGCACCTTGGCAGCGGCTGGGCGAGGGGGGGTCCAACACGCGCTGCGCTCCACCAGAAGTCGCGACGACAGATCATCTCCAATCTGCATGCACTCAACCCCTTTTCCAGTCCCTCCCTCCCACCTCTCCAAGTCCCCGCGACTGCCCGCCAGCACCCACGCCCCCGACTGGCCTTTTGAATAACCTGCGGCCATGGCGATCTCGCGCATTCATTGCCTGTTTCTGCTCGTCGCCGCCTTGTGCGTCGCCCA
Organism: Podospora tetraspora; assembly: GCA_027943155.1. Lineage (NCBI taxonomy): Eukaryota > Fungi > Ascomycota > Sordariomycetes > Sordariales > Podosporaceae > Podospora > Podospora tetraspora. The sequence continues at coordinate 654,498 of JAQKAE010000001.1, read as the reverse complement.
GGCGTGGGCCAAGTCCGATGTCGCCCCCGGCGCATCGCTTTCGGCCCTGAGCCTGGAGGAGCTCGATGGCAAGCTACAGGTAAGCCGAAGCCCATCCGACCTCCCTTTAGTATTCCACCCGCTCACCAGACTTGCTCCAGGAATGCCCCATCGTCCGGGACCTCAGCCGGGCCAAGGCCGCCCAAAATGCTGACACGACGTCGTCCTTCGTCTCGCGCCTCTTCGCCGTCCTCTTCCCGGGGAGCCCAGCCGTCAACGCCCTTCTGGCGACGCTCTACATTTCCGGCCCACCCAACTTCCTCCTAGCGCTGTGCCCCACCAACATCGACCCCTCCTCCCTCTCCGTCATGGTGGCCTTTGCCGTGGGCGGGCTGCTCGGCGACACCCTCTTCCACCTGCTGCCCGAGATCTTTGTGGGGGAGGACAGCCCCGACAACGTGCGCTTCGTGCTCGTGGAGCCAAACCGCAACCTGCTGCTGGGCGTGGCCATCATGGTTGGCTTCATGACATTCGTCGCCATGGACAAGGGCCTCCGCATTGCGACAGGGGGCGCGGGCGGCCACGACCACTCGCACTCGCACTCGCACTCGAGTCCCTCCGCGTCTGACGGCAAGTCGAGCGCCGTCGATGTGCAGGGATCCAAGGGCGCGACCAAGCGGGCCCACAAGGGCGCCCAATCGGACGGCGTCAAGGCCGTTGCCGACGTCAAGAAGGAGATCAACCCCTCCGTCAAGCTGGGCGGCTTGCTGAACCTGATGTATGTGTGCCCCTGCCGACTTGCCTGAGCCCCTCCCCCGGATCAGAGTGCTTATGTTCCCCGCCCCCTTGCAGTGCCGACTTCACGCACAACATCACCGACGGCCTGGCCATGTCTGCCTCGTTCTACGCCTCCCCGACCATCGGCGCGACCACAACCGTAGCCGTCTTCTTCCACGAGATTCCCCATGAGGTCGGCGACTTTGCCCTCCTAGTCCAGTCTGGCTTCTCGAAGCGCGCCGCCATGGGCGCGCAGTTCGTGACGGCGCTCGGGGCCCTCCTCGGGACGCTGATCGGCATCGCCGTGCAGGAGATGGGCGGCAGCGCGGCCGACGACGCCCTCACGGGCATCACCACGGGGCTCTGGGGCACGAGCCTCCGCTGGGGCGACATGCTGCTGCCGTTCACGGCCGGCACGTTTCTCTACGTCGGCACGGTGGCGGTGATCCCGGAGCTGCTCGAGACGGGGCCGAACAAGGCGCTCGAGCTGCGCAAGACGCTGGTGCAGTTTGCGGCGATTGCCGTGGGCGCGGGCATCATGCTGTATATCTCGTGGCATGAATAGATCCACCAGGTGCTGCAGCTGGCGTTTGCGCTGCGAGGCGCAGAGTCGGGTTTGGGTGACGGCCTGAGGAGTCATCTTGGCGGATACAGTCGGCTCAGCTTACCGGGTCCACCGTATACGACGGCCTTCATTTTTGGAGACAACCTAGATAGACTCGCTGTGGCTTCTAGAAGGAGGATTCCCCGGGTGCCTTGCATCGGAAAGGCTTGTTTGCTGGCGTCTCTGGGTCATAGATGATCCACTCTGGAGCATGTAAAAAGGGAGGCTTGAAGGAAGGAAAATAATGGATGTCGAAGTTTGTCATCAAGGACGGGATGGCCCCAGGGGCATGGCCGTCAATGCAATGCAATCTACACCGCCCAATTTCATCGTGCAGCAGCATGATGAGACTCTGCACCAGAAAAGGCTGCAGTCGCGAGAACATAACGTTATGGTGGTAGCCTTGTTTCGCAGGAGTCGCGAGACGGAAGCAGAGAGCACACCATCAAGCCAACCACTCACAGGGGCAGAGGTTGATGAATAATACACCTGTCTGACAAAGCAGGAGGGAATGGGCGTCCAATCCGCTCCCGTCCCCCGCGCCCCTTTTTGGATCCCCGACAACCCAACCTGAGGTGTCCCGTCGCCGTGGCGTCCCAGCATTCCGGGGGTGAGGGGTGCCCTGCCGCCTGACTCATTGCCGGCGGGCGGGAGTTGGTATCCTGTTTGTTTGGTTCGTGGTGGTGGTGGTGGTGGTGGTCCATGCTCAGTCAGGGTCTTTTCTTCCCCCCGAGCCCCCTGCGGCCCTGGCCTGGCCAGTGATCGCCATTGCGCCATCAAGGTGGGGCCCCGCTTAAGGAATGGATGGAGTGCCGGGCGGTTGGGGTTGTCGAACGAAAGGCGTGGCGACGACATGGACGGGATGGCGGACTGACACCAACGAGTTTTAATTGCGGTCTGTGCCTTGGTTTCAGGCGAGTGGTTGCGTGTTCGTAGGCTAGTGCAAGCTGTGTGGCTATATTGCTGGAAGAGGGCTAGGTAATGTGTTGTGGTGGTTTTGGCGGAGGTTCCGTTCCCGGTGTGATGGATTGACGGGCTGGACATGTCAAGATGGGACGCCCTTGGGCTCCCAGCGGCGGTGTCAAGTCTGTGGGCAGAAGTCTGTGGGTAGATGTGCTGTACGAGAAACTGGAAGTCAAGGTGATGCGCTATTCCGCACAGAGTCAAGGGCGGGAGTTGAAGTGGTTTTCATGTCAAGGTCTGTTGGTTGTGGATATATGACTCCAAGCGACCGACCTCTCATCGCTCGGCCCGCGACACGATGGGTCTCGGCTGGCTGGCAGGCCCGGGGGCGGTCCTTGGATACGGCGTGTCGGGTACTGCCGAGGGGCCTCTCCGAGTCACGGAGCGCTTGGATACCGGCGACCGACAGAGCCTGCGGCCTTCCATGATTTTTACTTGGTGTTGTCACCCACGTGTGGGCGGACTCAGCGCAGAATTTGAGACCGGGGCTGAATGCGGGAAGAAAAGACCCCACACACCCACCCCGACGACCCCTCGGCTGGGCTGCGGGGAAGGTGTTCCGATTTTGGAGCACCGTAGGAGACGTGACTCTGCGCTATCGGGGAGCACTACCTATGGGTTTTGGTCGGCTGTAGGGGAGCGGTGGATTCGGGTTTACGAAAACCGCATCGGCTCCGGCTGGGAGTCACCGCCGTGGGATCAACCCAAGCCGGTTTGGGTCAACAGCGCCTCTGTTTTTCTATGCGGAGGATGGGTGGGAGAGGGTTCCCCAAACAACGAGGTGTTTTGGAGAAGAAAAAAGTTTTCAGGGCGCCTGCAGAAAAAACAATGGATCGTGGTCGAGCGTGTATCCGAAACCGGCGCTCCGGGCCTGGGGATGGAGACGGTCCCCTCGCTTCTCGCGATCGCGAGCGGAGAGGGGGGAGGACAACATCATCAACATCAAAGCGGGATTGGGTAATGCTAATACTCTAGAGGCCAGCAACACTCGTACGCCCTTTTTCAGACGGAGACGGGGAGCCGCCAATTGTGTCATTTTTGGAGTTTTTGCGGTGGATAATGCATTGACGTTGGCGTTGGAGACGATCCACGCCTCGATGACCCATGACCCCACTGAAAGTTCGCGCGTCTGTCATCTTTGGATGGCCTGTGCTTCGAGATTTTCACGGGGTGCCCCGCCCTATCCGCCCCGGCATCCACCTCGACTGCGAAAGAGTCAGATGAGGTCGACGAAGACTTCAAACATGGCGGGTTGATTCGATTCCTTTCGACACCATCAAGACATTGGTTTTCCAAGCCCACGAGCCGACCAGCCGACCAGCAACTGCGCCCCGCCGGGTGCAAGATGGTCCAGATTTCTCAGCGGCTTGGCGCCACGGCTTGGCTGCCGTTCCATTCAATGTTCAATGCATGGCCAAAGCCTCGCGGGCGAAGCGCGAGACCAACACCAACCCAAACGAAACACCCTCCAGACACCCCACCACACAGCGGTGGACACGGCGGTGGATGACCCGTCCCTTGTCGGCTACGCCATGCACTTGACCTCAGGCACCCACACTCTCCACCCCTCTCCCCCTTGGCGCCGCCAATCACCAGCTCCGGGGCTGTGACAAGCGTCCGTTCGGGGTGCAGGTAGCGACCCCCTTGGCTCTGGCTAAAGCTGAACTGGACGTCAACATGCCAGCCCCAGGGCGTAGGAAACACAGTGATGGCTACGGGCCTACCCTCCGGGACGCCAGCCAGAGGCCGTCGGCTTTGTCATGACTCAGATTGGTCCTTTTCTTTGTTTTCCCTCCCACACCATGGATGCCATGTCGACCTTGGGTATAAGACGACAAGGCCGCCACTCCGTGTAAGCCTGGCCCACACCCAAGGCAGCATACCATCATCACATCGTCTACACCAACGGTCTTCGACCATCCTCTCAAGATCATCAAAGCATATCAACCATATTCATCTCCAGTTGACGACTTACACCAGCTCCCGAGTTGCCCCTTTGTTGGGCCCATCACCACCTCTTGGCCTTGGCCTTGCTCTGTTGTCCTCCACCTGTTACACCTGTCCAACCCACCCCTTGTCGACGAAGCTGTGTATCGAGATACCAGGTTTCCTCGACCACGTCAACCATGTCCATCGCACTCCTCCGCAACCTCAACGACTCATCGTCAGCCATGTCGTCGACCCTGACTGACCGGAGCGACCCCCCCTCGGCGGCCAACAACAACAAGCCAGGGCCGTTCCTCAAGTCCAACATTGATGTCAACCTCAGCAACCACTACGCATCCAAGGTCTACACATCATCCGCCCCCATCAGCGGAAATGTGACCATCACCACCAGGCGAGAGGTCCCCTTCAGCGCCATCCAGATCCTGCTCATGGGCACGACGAGGACCCGCGTCGACGGCATCGGGGCCGCCGCCCACGACGTCACTCATACCTTCTTGAAGATGAACATGCCCATCTCCGAGTCGATATACCCCACGCCGCGGACCCTCGAGACCGGACACACCTACACAATCCCCTTCAACTTTGTGATTCCCCGCCAGCTCACCATCAATGCCTGCAACCACCAGATGCTTTCCCACCAGGTCCAAGACCACCACGTCATGCTCCCCCCTTCGATGGGCACCAACTGGGTCAAGGACGACATGTCGCCGCAGATGGCCCGGGTCGAATACGCCATCAAGGCCCGCGTGCTCCGGTTCGACGAGCCAACGGGGAAGCACGTCCGAGTCATGGAGGCCGTGCAGCTCCTCAACGTGCTCCCCGAGACGGCCGAGGAGCCCCCGCTCAACATCACGCCCCAGGACACCCTCTACACCATGACCAAGACCAAGACGCTGCGCCGAAACCTCCTCTCCTCCAAGCTCGGTCGCCTTACCGCCAGGGCCATCCAACCCAGCCCTGCCATCCTCGGCCCCGACGGCCAGCACCTCGTCTCGGCCCCCACCGCCCGCGTCGAACTCCTCTTTGAGCCCACCGGCGCCGACGTCGGCCCACCCCGGGTCACATCCGCCTCGGGCAAGCTCACAGCACACACCTACTACTCTTCCGGCACCATCCCCACCTTCCCCAACCTCGGCGACACCCGCGACCAGCAATTCACCGCCGACAAGCGCGGCGTCTACGCCACCTCCGTCCCCTCCCATCCCTCCCCACCCCGGCCACCCGCTGGAAGCAGAACCTCACCACGTCCGCCCGCCGCGACTCGGGCTACTCGAGCAACACCGAAGCCTCGGAATCCTCGAGCATCAGCAGCAGCAGCCCCAAATCCTCCCTCCTCTCCTCCACGAAATCGTCGTCGCCCGTCTACCACACCGCAACAGTCGACATCCCGCTCGCGCTGCCCGTCGGCCGCAAGACGTTCGTGCCGACGTTCCACTCGTGCATCGCGTCGCGCGTGTACACGGTCGCGCTGACGCTGCAGATGGGCGGCGGCGACGGCAAGTCGGGGTCGACGACGGTGCAGCTGACGGTGCCGCTGCAGGTTGGGGTGAGCGCGGGGGAGAGCAGGGCGGGGCTGCCGAGTTTCGAGGCGGCGGTGGAGGAGGCGGAGGCGGATGAGCATTTGAGGCCGAGGGTGGTCGGGGTGCCGGAGGAGCAGTATCAGGGGGGGAGTGTGTTGCCTGGGTATGCGTAGGGGTGGTCAGTGAGCGAGCGTGTTTGAGTTTGGGTTTGGGTTTGGGAAAGCAAAAAAGGAGCACGCATGATATGATGTCGGATGTGGGATACGCATTGGTATAGACGGCATGTTTCTTTTCTTTCTATTTTCTTTTCTGGCGGGAACCAAGGGGTTCAGCATTCAACATTGGAGACTAATCAACTAGACGCGAGGGAAGCAGCATGGAGATAGATACCCGGGGTGTTTTCTTTTTTTGTTCTAGTACACGAGTACGAATAATATCTGGCAATTGACAACCTTGAAAAAAAAAAGTTGGCTCGTTTTGCTTGACCTTGTGTGGGGGGGGGGGGGGGAGGTGGTGATACCGCATCTGTCGTTCGAGGAACCAAAGTGTCTGACCTCGGCCACGCTTACTCACACGAGGTCGTCTATCCGCAGTTGGTATCGACGCCTGTGTCGCGGGAAAACGGTATGTCTTTGCTGTCTGTCGTGCAAGTCCAAAAGCGTGCGTTTTCTTCCGGACTTGGTGGGACCGAGACAAACGGGCATGTTCAGTCGTCTGTGTAACGACATGGAAGGTTGTACAAGACCTCGTTTTCCCCGTTGAGCCCCAGCGTGGAAAGTTGGATTTCGGCGAGGGAAGTTGAGGTGATTAATTGAGTTGAGAAGAAGTGCTCTGGCATGCCAATGTCCGGGCATCAATGTCCTGGACCTGTTGATGGAAGACGGGAGTTGGGTCTTGTTCCTTGTGGTGAAAGTCGAGGACCGCCAAGTCCAAGTCCAGACCTCGAGGAAAAGGGGGGGCAGTGGACTCGGGCCTGTCCCACCTCTCCACGTGCCCCTGAAGAAGGTCTTCTCGCCCAGGAATCCCGGGTAAATTTAGTGTTTTCGGGGCCGGCCCCTGTCGCATCCCGCTCGACTTCCAAGACACAATTGGGGGTCTTTTTTTTCTCTTGAACACCTGTGCTGGATCAACAACGTCAACTTTCCTCGCATTTTCCCCAGACACGGACAGGCTCGTCTTTGAAGATTCGTCCAGGTGTCCTCTTCGGTGCAGACAGCTCCCGAGCAGGTCAATTGGTTAGGGGCAGACCCGCGCCAAGCCGATATCCATTTATTTTTCCACACGTCCGCCCCGCGGCTGAGAGTGCCGACGCGTTCCTTGACAATTGCGAGCACCAACCCCTGGCACCCGCTGCCGATTCCAATCGCTACCCCCCCTCCCCCCCCGAGTCCTCTGCATCCCTCCTCCTTTCCGACGTCTCAATCGCCGACACGGACCGAGAAAGCGACGTCTCGAGGACCTTCCGGGAACCGATTTGTCCTCTGCACCGCCGACCCGACGACCCGGCGACCCCTGACCCCCGACGCCGCCTCCGAATCGAACCCCTGAATCTTGAATGATCTGAGCCGAACATCTATCTGTCCTTGGGAGTCGGGACAGCAAGGACGAACACGACGACACAATGGTTCGTCCACCAGGCACGGGAACGCTGTTGGCTGTCGTCGCGGGCTTGCTCCAGGTTTCCAATGCCTTTTATATTCCCGGTAAGTCGTTGACCCTGCCCAGATTGGCTTGACAAGATCTGACAGCTCCCCCCAGGATGGTCGGTCAAGAGCTACAAGGAAAACGAAGCGATCCCCCTTCTCGTCAACAAGGTCTACTCGGACAACACGCAACTCCAATATGCCTACCTCGACCTCCCCTTTGTGTGCCCCCCGGCCGGCCACCGAAGCTTCGACGGCGGCTTGCTCAGCGGCCAGAGCATCCCACTGAACCTCGGCGAGGTGCTGCGCGGCGACCGCATCACCGTCTCCGACATTGAGCTCAAGATGAAACACGACACCAAGTGCGCCGCGCTGTGCACCCAAACGGTCAGCCGCAAGGACGTGGGGCGCGCGCGCCAAATGGTGGACGACGGCTATCTGGTCGAGTGGATCGTCGACAACCTCCCGGGTGCCACGAGTTTTGTGACGGTCGACAAGACGCGCAAGTACTACGCGGCTGGCTTTAAGTTGGGATACGCCGACCGCTCGTCTTCGCCGCCGCGCTACTATCTCAACAACCACCACACTCTCGTCATCCGCTACCGAAAGGCGCCGGGGAAGGCGGGCGACAAGGGCGGAAAGGTGGTTGTGGGCTTCGAGGTTTACACCAAGAGCATCGGCGCCAAGGTCCCGAGGAACGCCGAGGGGTGCCCGTCCAACCTCAAGGACGGGAATCACAACTTTGAGCTGTACCTGGCGCCTAACAAGACGACCACGCCAGACGACGACTACTCGGTCGACGACGGCGCCACGCTCGAGATCCCCTACACGTACTCGGTCTACTTCCGCGAGGACAAGTCGATCGAGTGGAGCCGCCGCTGGGATCTCTACTTTGTCAACCAGGAGGACGGGTCCAAGATCCACTGGCTCGCCATCGTCAACTCGCTCATTATCTGCGGGCTGCTGACGGGCATCGTGCTGATGATCCTGAACAAGACGATCCGCGCCGACATCAAGAGCATCCGCGACGCCGCCGAGGAGGGCAAGGCGCGCGCCATCCGCAAGCTCCGCGCCGCCGGAACCCGAACCCCCAAGGAGGGGGCCCCCGGCGCCGGCGGTCTCCTGGAGGACGTCATGGCCGACCCCGGCAGCAGCAACTCGCCCGACGTCTCGGACGACGAGGACGCGCTCGAGGACGTCACAGGCTGGAAGATGCTGCACGCCGACATCTTCCGCACGCCCAAGCACGGGCACCTCCTCGCCCCGCTCATCGGCTCGGGGATGCAACTCCTCTTCATGGCCGTCGGGCTCGTCACGCTCAGCGCCCTCGGCGTCCTCAACCCCAGCTACCGCGGCGGCTTCATCAGCGTCGGCGTCGGCCTCTTCGTCTTCGCGGGTCTCTTCTCGGGCTACTTTTCCGCGCGCGTCTTCAAGACGTTTGGCGGCGTCGACTGGCGCCGCAACACCCTCGTCACCGCCCTCCTCTTCCCCGGCATGCTCTTCACCGCCGTCTTCGCTCTCAACCTGTTCGTGTGGGCGCAGGCCTCGAGCACCGCCATCCCGTTCGGCACGCTCGTCGCCATCCTCGCGCTGTGGCTGTGCGTCCAGGTCCCGCTCGTGTATGTCGGCTCGTGGCTCGGCTTTGTGCGCTCCGCGGCGTGGGAGCACCCGACGCGTACCAGCGCCGCGGCTCGGCCGGTGCCGCGCCAGGCGTGGTATCTCAGGGGGGTGAGGACGGTGCTGTTGGCGGGGTTGATTCCGTTTGCGGTTATTTTTATTGAGCTGTTGTTTGTGTTTCAGTCGGTGTATCAGGACAAGAGCGGGTATTACTATGTTTTTGGGTTTTTGGCGGTGGTGTCGACGATCTTGGTGGTGACGGTGGCCGAGGTGACGGTGGTGACGATTTATATACAGCTGTGCGCGGAGAATTATGAGTGGTGGTGGCAGAGCTTCTGTGTGGGCGGGGGGAGCGCGGTGTGGGTGTTTATGTATTGTGTGTGGTATTATTGCTTCAAGCTGCATATTACGGGGTGGCTGAGCGGGATTTTGTTTTTTAGCTATAGTCTGGTGGCGTGTGCGGTGTTTGGGTTGCTGTTGGGGACGATTGGGTTTTTGGCGGCGTATGCGTTTGTGAGGAGGATATATGGGTGAGTTTCGCTTGCGGTGCGGTGTTTTGGGGGAGAGTTTGCTAACAAGGGGAATAGGGCGATTAAAGTGGATTGATCGGAAGAGCGTAATGTCTGTTGTTGTTGCTGTTGTTGGGTTTCTCCGTACATGGTATAGGGGTCGCTGGCGTATCTGGCGTTTGGAGCAAGAGCCTCCACCACGAGGTTGTATCTTGGGGGTTGTTTTGGGGGTTGTTTTGCGAGACACTTGGATAGAAAAAGTGCTGGTTGGGATCAGGGAGAAGAGTACATACCTCCCTCTCGGCCAGGGAGAAGCGGTGGGCAATGACCTGCCAGCAATTGAGAAACAGCGAGATTGGACATGCTTTTTGTGTCTGGTTGTTGTCATGTGGTGAGGAAAAGGGGTCTCTGTCCAGTGTCGTGGTCGTGCGACGTCATCAGATGGTCGCCGTTCAAGCCAAGCCGGGGTGTGGGGCCACCCGACCTCCGGACAACTCACCTCATGCAAGGGACGAACCAGCCGACAACACCACGCTCGGATGAATTGACGATTTGGCCAGAACCCTTCTAGTTTCCATCTCGACCCTCTACCCCTCGCTCTTCCATTCCCAGTCTCGCCCTTTCGAGGGAGGGGTCCTCAGCAGCACCAGCATTGGGACCAGTCAGCCCACCACCACAACAACCCCCCAGAAGCCCCCCGTCGCACAACCTCCCGCCCAAGGAACATGGCCATCCTCAACTCCCTCCTCCACCCCCTCCGCCTCCGCCCCCAGCGATCAAAATGGGACCCCCCACCCCCGCTCTCCCGTCTCCTCGCCTCCCCCCTCCAATGGCTCATCACCATCCTCTACCACGCCCTCCTCTCCCTCCGCGGGCGCCCCTTTTCCGTATCCCCCCACCGCCGACCGATCCGCGTCGTCGTGCTGTCCGACACGCACGGCCAGATCCCCGAGGGCGGCGTCCCGGACGGGGACGTGCTGATTCACGCGGGGGATCTGTCGCGCGGGGATGGGACGTGGGAGGAGGTTGAGGAGGGGGTGAGGTGGCTTGGGGGATTGGGGCATCGGTTGTGAGTATCTTGTTCCTGGGTGAAAGGGGGGCGGGGGGCGGGGGTTGTGCTGACCTTGGGGGTAGTAAGATTTTGGTGGCGGGGAATCATGATGGGTGGTTTGATGAGGGGGTGAGGAGGCGGATGGAGGAGGAGGGAGGGGGGAAGGGGGAGGGGATGGAGTGGTGTGGGGTCAGGTATCTTCAGTGGGAGATGGTGGAATTGGAGTTTGAGGGGGGGGGGAGGCTGAATGTGTTTGGGGCGCCGGGGGTGCCGAGGTGTGGGGATTGGAAGAATGCGTGGGTTTCTTGTACATCTGGTTTGGTGGGAGGGTGAGAGTTGACTGATGATGTTGCAGTTTCCAGTATGACGACGGCACCCAGACATGGAAGGGCAAGGTCCCAGATGAGACGGATATTCTCGTCACTCACACGCCACCGGTAGGAGTAACTTGGAAGATGAGCACCACCGAAACTGACAACAAGCAGCGCTTCCACCGCGACCTAAACCTCGGCTGCCCCGGCCTCCTCGAAGAGGTCTGGCGCGTCAAGCCCAAACTCCACGTCTTTGGTCATGTCCACTGGGGCCACGGGCGCGAGGCAGTCTACTTTGACGAGGGCCAGCGAGCGTACGAGTCGGTCATGGCGAGGACGGGCAATGGCTTCATCTACGACCTGCTTCCGAGCCGCGCGTGGGTGGACGCCGTGGCGGTCGTGTGGTATGGCTTCATCAGTATTGTGTGGAAGTACGCGATGCTGGGGCCAGGGTCGAATAATGGCGGGCTGATGGTGAATGCGGCGGTGGTGTATGGGAATACCGGGAGGGTGACGAATCCGGTTCAGGTGGTTGACTTGTGATCTGGAGGGAAGGGTTCAACTCTGGGATGATTGGTGGGGGTTAGGGTTCGGCTCAGGCAGCAGCATCAACGCAACTTTCATGATTCTCATCGTGACCGTCACTCACAACCTCTCTTTCGTTCTTGCCGCCCAGACCCAAAATCTCAGTCTTCTATATTTTTGGTCGGGTCTTGATGTCGAAAATTGAGTGTCCGTCTTGTTGAGACTTCAACTCTCAAATTCTCACTTGAACAACATCGCGGCCCCACTTTTCACCACCCTCACTTCGACCACGACAACCGCCCACCATGGACGCCCCTGAAGACGACCTCGACATCAAGCTGCAGCAGCTCTCGGGCGACCTCATTGCCGACTTTGACAAGTCGCTCCCCGCCTTCCTCCGCAAGCAAGATGGAACCGTCCGATCGCGCGTGCGCACCCGCGAACTCCAGCGCTTCGTCTCCTCCGTAAACCCCCCCTCCCCCCCAAATACCACCCACCCCCTTTCCACCAGCCATCCACTAACCCCCCGCCAAGCTCCTCGACCCCTTCCAAGACCTCCCCCAGCTCCTCGACCCCCACCTCCCCCGCTGGCTCCCCCTCCTCGGCGACGCCCTCCTCGACCACCACCGGTCCCGCCTCTCGTCCCGCCGCCGCCAGCACCGCCTCGGCTCCGCCACCCCCAGCGACAGCGACCTCCTCACCCCACTCCCCGCCGCCATCTGCCGCCTGCTGTACACCTTCTGCAAGATCCGCGGCGAAAAGGTCGTCGTGCGCTTCCTCAGCAACGAGACGCGCCACCTGGAACTCCTCCTCGGCGCGCTCGAGGACGCCGAGCGCCATGTCGCCGTCGCCGGCGGTGGCGCGTGGACCTGGGAGGAGCGCTACGTCGTGCTGCTGTGGCTGTCGCAGCTGATGTTTGTGCCGTTTGACCTGGCGAGTATCTCGTCGGCGTCGGCGGGGCGGGAGGACGAGGACGACGGCGGCGGTGGTGATGGGGGGTTGCCTGCCATTCCGGATTTCGTGTGGCCTGAGAATGAGCTGCCTGGGATCGCGACGAGGATCCTGCCGATGTCTGTCAAGTACCTGGCGTCGCCGGGCAAGGAGAGGGACGCGGCCAAGGCGTTGCTGGTGAGGATTTCGATGCGCAGGGATATGCAGGCGTTGGGGGTGTTGGATGCGCTGGTGGACTGGGCGCTCAAGGCGATGAAGCGGGAGGGGAGCGCGCCGTATCATTATATTGGTGTGTTGGCGTTTCTGTCGGGGATCCTGGCGGCGTCGGCGGATACGTCGGATATGGATCGGTATCTGGGCGTGGTGTTTCGCGCGGTGCACGGGGCGTCGGGGGAGGAGACGGAGGGCGGGGGAATCATGTCGTCGGCGCTGGCGAGGAAGACGGTCATCAAGGTCATCAGAGCGATTGTGGTGCTGGCGCTGCGGGGACAGGGGCAGCAGGGCGACGAGGCCATGGAGATGGTCGAGACGACAATTGGGTTCTTGTTGGAGAGTCTGGCCGACAATGACACCCCCGTGCGGTTCGCGGCGAGCAAGGCGCTGAGCATCATTACGCTGAGGCTGGATGCCGAGATGGCGTCCCAGGTCGTCGAGGCGGTGCTGGAGTCGCTGGGCAGGAATGTCTTGTGGAAGAAGGATCCCAAGGATGCGTCGGCGCCGCGGACGAGGGATCTCAGTACGGTGAATCCGCTCGAGTGGCATGGCTTGATGCTTACGCTCTCGCATCTCTTGTACAGACGGTCGCCGCCGGCGGAGAATCTGTCGGACATCATACAAGCGCTGGTTATGGGTCTGTCGTTTGAGAGACGCGGTCCGTCAGGGGGGTCAACCGGGACGAATGTGCGAGACGCCGCGTGCTTTGGCATCTGGGCTCTGGCGCGGCGATACACCACCAAGGAGCTGCTCGCCGTGCGCACGCCAACGTCGCTGCTGACAAAATACCACGACCCCGAGGCGTCGGTGCTGCAGGTACTGGGGACGGAGCTGGTGGTGGCGGCCTCGCTCGACCCAGCGGGCAACATCCGCCGAGGGTCTTCGGCTGCCCTCCAGGAACTGATCGGGCGGAATCCTGACACGGTGGACAAGGGCATCTCGGTCGTCCAGGCGGTGGACTACCACGGGGTTGCGCTCCGCTCTCGAGCCCTCGGGGAGGTGGTGCTGAATGCCACCAAGCTCTCGGCACAGTACGGAGAGGCCATCTTGAGCGCCATTCTGGAGTGGAGAGGGGTTGGCGACATTGATGCCGGCTCACGACGAGCCGCCGCCGCTTCCTACGGCACCATCACGGCGGAACTGGCCAGAGGATCTCCCGAGCCCCTGAAGAGGCTGTTGCGCTCGGTCTCTCAAGTGCTCGGCCGCATCAGGTCTCTTCAGCTCCGCCAAGTTGAGGAGCTGCATGGCCTTCTTCTCAGCTTCGCAGCTGTACTGGATGCCCTTCCTGACGTTGTTGCCATGGGCGGCGACAAGACTTGTCTGGACGAAGTGGTCCGCATGTCTTTCCAAGGGCTGCAGGAAATCATGACCGACTGCGAGACGAAAACGTACCGCAAACCTGAACTCATTGCTGAGGCAGCGAGCAGACTCGTTATCTCGGCTTTTCCCATCCTCCAAGCCGCTACTCTAACGGTTGATACTGTCAACACAAAGACAGTTGGCCTCCTCTCCGGCCCGGCGTTCGTCTGCAAGACCGGATCTGAGATCTCCAGTCTCTCAGCGGTGCTAGGTTCCGCCCCAGAATCCCTCGACAAGCTCATACAGACCATCAAGACCAACGTCAACGCTTGGCTATTGCGTCCCGAAGACGAGGTCATCCCCGCTGCGTCCGAGGCCGGCCTGGTTCTCCTCTTTTTCTGCACCGCCACAGAACGCGAGCAGATCATCCTCGGGTGGGCCGACCTGGTCCGTCACCGGCCGTCCGGGCGCGCCGGCACGGCAGGCGGCTTCTTCTCGGCCCTCGTCCTGTCGTACGCCATCGCGGCCCACGACGACGAAGTCATCCGCTCCGCTATCCAGCAGCGGTGGGCAACGGACCCCTACAACGAAACGCGGGTGCTGATTCTGCGAAGTCTAACAGGGAGCGAGCTGCTCGAGCGCAACATCGACGCCCTCTTGGGGATCATAACCGACGGCCTCGACGACTACACGACTAATGCTCGTGGCGACGTCGGCTCGCTCGTCCGCCACCGCGCCATCAAGGCCACCCGCGCTCTCTGGCAGGCCCGCAAGCGGGAAGCAGCCTCGGGCGGAACACACCTCGAAGCCGCATCGTCTCTATTCCTCCGCATCCTCCGTCTCGCCGCTGAAAAGCTCGACCGCGTCCGTGCCGAAGCCCAAATCACCCTCGCCGAAGCCCTAAATCCAAGGTAAGCGCCCCACCCCCTCCCTCTCACCCCGAACACCATACTAACACACACCCCAGCTCCTCCACCTCCCTCCTCCATCTCACCTTCTCTTCCAAATCCTACTTCCTCTCCCTCCTCTCCCTCCTCTCCACCCACCCCACCCACCTCTCCCCCTCCCTCCTCCCCACCCCCCTCGACCCCCCCTCCTGGACCGCCTCCCTCCTCACCGGCCTCATCACCTCCGCCGACACGGGCAACGAAGACCTCGTCATCGCCTCGCGCGCCGCCCTCTCGGCGCACTGCGCAGCGTCGCCCGCGCACGCCGCCGACATCAGCGCCGCGCTCGTCCGCATCCTTTCGGCGCCGGGCGCGCAGGACCGCACCACGGTGCCCGCGCTCGAGGTGATTGCGTTTCTGATGCACGTGGGCATGTTTGACCTGGCGGCGGCGGGCGGCGGGAGGAGGCTGTGTCTGGCGGCGCAGAGGGCGGGGTACAAGACGGGGAATGTGAGGAAGATTGAGGCGTGCGTGAGGGTGTATGGGGCGGTGGCGGTGGCGGGGGAGGATGAGGAGGGAAGGGGGGAGGCGAGGAAGAGGTTGGGGGCGTTGATGTTTCATCCGTGGCCGAGGGTGAGGAGTGTGGTGGTGGATGAGGTTTGGGGGGTGGTGCTGCTGGGGGGGGAGGGGGAGGGGATGGAGGGGAAGTTGTTGGGGGTGGATTGGGGGAGGGCGGAGAAGGGGGTGGTGAAGGGGGCGGTGGAGGGGTTGGGGTTGTGTTGATGGGTTGTGACAGGTGCAGTTATATCACCGTCTTGCGAAATGTTTATGGGCCGGTTGAACATGACAACCAGTCTCTCACCCGGGGGGCATCTTGCTCATCGTGTTTACCTCCCTTTCCCTCCCTCCCAAATGCTCCGAACAACCAAAAGACCCACGGATCCAGACTACACTGAATACAGCATCACAACACCCTTCCACCCAAGAACACTCCCCACCCGTCTCCATCCCCAAGAGCCCCGCCAATCCCCAGAGCACGAGCCCCAACCGTCCACCATCTTCCTCTCCGTCGCCAGAGGGGGAAAAGGGGGCTGGTCTGCAAGCACCCGGTACAAACACGGCAACCTGCAGAGACAAACAGACCGCCACAGCTGCTCGCTCGCTCGCCCCTAGACAAGGACAAATAAGAGGGAAAAGATCACCCCCCGGGTGGCGTGGTGTGAGTGCGTGAAGCGTTAATCAAGTTGGACGATAGTGAAAAGGACGTCCTGGGTTCAAGTCCTTGGACGGTCGGTGATGATCCCGACGGACAAGATGGCCACCCAGCAGCATCGAAGGACCTCCGACACTGCCTATTACAGGTCTCCCCGGGCTTCTCCCTCAGACGAGATGCGAGGAATGTACCCGTAACAACAACCCGTTCCCAGAGGAGCTCTCGGTCTCGGGCCCAGCTATCTCAGGGGTGGGCTCGCGGTTGAGCTCCCCGTGGAGGAGCTGCACGGCCACTCGTGTCCTCCCAGTACAAATCCCTTTCCCTTTGGGGGGGTGACTTGGTGGGGTACATTGTTCCGTAAAGGAGCTCGACCGCCCTCGTGTCCTCCTTTGGAGATGTCGAATGTCCAGGTCATCGCTCAGGGCTCGGCTCGCGGCTGAGCTCGCTCTTCACCAGCTGTGGCGCATCTAGCTGGAGGTCCACCTCCCACTCCCATGTCAGCTCGTCGTGTTTGACCCGCTTGAGCTTGAAAAGGATCTGAGGCCCGTACTGGCCCTCGACGATGTCGTGGGAGACGACCTTTTCGACCTCGCCCTCGCGACGGGTTTGTTGATGGCCGTCTCACCGATACCTACGATGGTTACTCCCAGCGGTACCGTGGTCCTTTACCCCATCGACGCACCTCCAATTGACGGCGCCCCCGGACCCATCGACGCCATCACCACCACCTTGGGTTACAACCCATGGGTTACAACCCACCTGTCATCTTAAAGGCTCCCGACCTGAAGCGCAAGACGGGCCGTACCTCGTCTGGTCCCTGCGAGCGAAGCATGCCACTGCTCTTATCAAGACGAGTTGTATTCTCGAGCCAAAATGGACGTTACAAGCATGGACGTCGCAAGCAAGCATTAAGCAGGGATTTAAGGATCTGAACGAGCAGAAGAACTCCCTCCCGGCCCCGGTCTTATATCGCCGGCGCCGAGGACGCCATGCCACGATGACAGTGTCAACAACACCCCGGAAGGTCCCGTGGCAAGTCTTCGTCTCCGCCGCTAGTCATCACCAACGCCCCCGCCTTATTTACTTGGGGCTTCTCGGGCTCCACCCCGGCGACGAATCGGCGTCCGGCACCCCATGGTCCCCGACCCCGACCCCGGCCTGGGAGTGGAGACTACGGCGGCGGCGCGGCGCGGAAGGAAGAGGAGAAGAAAAACTTGGCCAGCCAGCGCTGATGAGAGTGACGTGCATCAGAATCGAACGGTCGACGATGGAACGGTTTTTTTTGTCTGGTGGTCCAGACCGTCCGTTGTCTTCGTCTTCGATGTTGTCATTCAAGTTCAACTTGACAGACAGCATCCAGACCGCTCCTCGCGACTCGGAGTTCGCCTCTGATTTTTTGATTTTTGTTCGTTTGGCTTTGTGTTGTGTGCGGGTTTGCTTCCATGGTGGTCACATGACATGAGCCAGAGAGAGGAAAGGGCCGATCGCTCCGTGTTGGGCCTGATTTGCATTGTCGCTTCGGGCTTGGAGAGACAAAGGCCAAGTTCCCATGCTGCTTTTGCGTCGGGTCTGGATCGTGATTTGGATGGGTTTCTTTGCTTGGACTCAGAATGTCGGTTGTCACGAGACGCCGGTCCGACGACTGCCGGGGCCACTTTTTCTTGTTGCGGTGTTTTGGTCTGCTGGGCTGGACTCGTCGTTGGCACAAGGCGGTTGCTGTTGATGAGAGTTGACGGCGGCGAGACTTGAGTTGACCCCTACCGAGAAGCCGACAGGGTCGCACCCCGGAACGGTGGGGCCCGGCCCCACCCTGACCACCCGGATCACAGCGGCTCGCAAGCCGGACGGGCCACTCCCCCGCCCCCCACCCCCGCCGCACACGCCGCTGGGCGACCCCCCTCCGCTGCATTAATTGGCCATGCACAGCACTTTCAAATGGTTGGCTGTCTCTTTTTTTTTTCTGTGTCCGTCTGTGATTCGACGGACATTCAAGTCGTTGGCGTTGGCGGTCAGTCGAACTGCGATTGTTTGTTCCCCTTCGGTCAGATTCGGCAGGCCCTGCGTTTCCGTCCCATCCGTCCCGTCTTGCGTGCATTCCTCTGACCGCCATTTCGTCACGGCTGTGTGGCTGGCTCCGGGAGCGGGACCCGGTGGTCGCTGAGCAGATGCCCCGGACAAGATTGGCCGTCCAGTGTCAACGGCGCCGGAGGAACCATTGTGGTTTCGGCCTCCGGACCCGACCTGGACCCGGCACCGTCTTGTATCCATTCCGGCCAGCCATGGTGCCGAAATTCTGTTGTTGATGAGCAGGTCGCCGGTTTCATCTACGCTGTCCCTCCTTTCCCCCGTGTCATGTCGCACTCGACCATCGATGACCGGTAGTCCGCAGGGCTAGCTACCGGGAACTAGCCGACACACACCAGCTGCTTCTATGATTAGCTTCTTCTCCGTCCATAGCTACGCTGCCAGGGCAGCGGACGGAGGGATCCCGCCCGCCCGTGGGTCTGCGATGAGCGATTCGATTCCACGTGCAAACGGACGTCTTCTAGAAGACACGAAGGCGAGGTAGTGTTGGCCGAGTCTTCCAATACCAACAGCCCATTTTGGAACAAAGCTGAGAGAGTCGCCGCCGCCGCCGCCGAAAAGACTCTGGTCCGAGCTGGTCCGTCTTCGGCAAGGCGTCTCATGATATGATCCACCACGTCACCGCCAGACCAGCGACATTGCCACGACGCGCTGGTAGCCAAGTCTGTCGATGGGGGGAATATCGAGAGGTGGGGGCACTCTGGAAGAAAGACGTTGTGACAGCACCGGACCGAGTGCCCTTTTCCGTCGAGCAAAGCTGTGGTCTCGAGGCTGGTCATCAAGTGGTAGCAAAACAATCTCGAGTGTCTCGCCTTATTAGTGCCTCGCCTCAGACAAATTATTCCGACTCGAAAATCCGCTGACTCTCTCGAGCCTGTCTTCGCATCGCTTTCAAGCGTCTCCATCCCACTCGTTCCGCTCCCGCCTCCCGTCCTGGTCGAACCTCGTCCAATGACGAAGCTCCGTTAGCGACGGGAACAACGGCCGACGACTGGCTTGTTTCGAGGCACACAAGAGCTCCCGTCCTTTCGAGGTCGGACACGCACGTCCTGCACCTATCCACGGGCCGGACGATAATGGATGCGGTTGCGGTTACGGCCTGGTGGGCGGCCCCCCCTTTTGGGGGGTTGACGCCCGTCTGGTGTGGGATCGCATCGCGGGGTTGGCATGTCATCAGGCTCATAGGAATGAGAGAAAAAAAAGATGCACTTTTGACGAGCGATCCGATCCGACCCGGCCGGCTAAGAATAGGATCCCGGAAAACCCGGCTCGGCTGTCTCTTGTTCTTGATGAAATAAATGTCTGTGCCGTCTGTTGGCGACAGGAGTTTGGACGTTTCGCTGTAGACAGCCAACATGATGGAAGGGCAGTCTGTACTGACCGCTCTTGATTGTGCATATCAAGAGGGGTGATTGTTCATGCCTTGAACTGCAAGAGACTGCATCTGGTCTATTCTCCTCGAGTCCAGTCGTCGGCGATCTTGCCTGGGGCGATGCTCGCCGAGAGGGCCGCAATATGCGATACAACGGCGGGAGAGGCCTGCTCGGGCATGTCGTTCGTGGAGGGCAAGACATCGCTTTTTGTCCATTGGCCGTGCTGTCGCATCGAATTTCGAATGATACACGTAGGCTTGCCGGCGATGCAACGGTGCGCCGCTGGCCACCTGTCTGCACGACTTGTGAGCATGTATCTCCTGTTTGTGTCGCCGAGGGGTCACCGACGGCCTATCCGATCTGTGTCTGATGCCTTCCATGTCCGGCTGCCGAGCCCGGAGAGAGGTAGCGGACCACCGGCTCTCCAGAAGCCCCCGCCGCCGACTCGGGGCCGACCTCTCCCCGATGACCGCTCGCGTGTCTGTCAGACAACCACGACGAGAACGTGGCATCCGGGACGGTTACATGTCGACGGACATGCGCGACATGCCGCACGGCTGACCTCCCCTCCATCCCTCTCTCACTGCCTGCCTACCCGGACTCTGCCGTGGCCTCTGGACGAGGTATCAACAGCGCCAGAGGGTTGCAGCAGCGATGGGGTTCGAACGCTGTTGCACGTCCTCGAGAGATTGGAGCTTTGCGTCCTGCACTGCAGGCTGCGCGGGGTTTCTTTGCTGCCTGCCTTGCTGCCACCAGGTGGAATGCAATGCCAGCGTGGTTGTTGCTGCAAACGGAGGAGGGGTTATGTTCCTCTATCCCCCTCGGACCCGGGCCGGATCGTCACATAACTCCCGTCCAAAGTTCCCGCCCAGGTCCTGTCCTGTCTGAAGTTTGAACAGATCGAAAGCCTCTTTGGATGTCAAGCTGGTAGTTCGGCTGGCTTGATGTCATGACGGCGGCCAGGCTGCGGCTTTGGCTCGCGGGGGGGCGCCGCGACGTTTGCACAACCTGCTGTCTCGCCGCCCTCGCATAACAACAGCGTCCGTCCTGCAGCCACCGGAGCGGGAGCGGGATGCATCTTTGATGGCTGCTGTTCGAGATTCGAGATGCCCCGACGTGACACAGCCATGTCGTCGGCTGTTGCCGCGAGATGACATTTTCGATTCAGCCGGAGAGTGCCCGCCTTGTTGCTGATGTCTTTGCCAGACATTTTTCTTCTTGGCTGGCGAGATGAGTTTGACTTGTTGAAGAGGGGACGGAAGATCGCTTCCACACTTTGCCTGGCGTCGACGCGGTCCTGCTGATCCGCTAGCAAAGCATTTTGCCCGCACCTCCTCGCCTGCTGTGGTTGAGCAGAGTCGGCAACAGGAGCGGGACTCGCGGGAGAGCGGCAGAGCGGCAGAGCGGCAGAGCGGTTTGTAAAGTGTATTCCGGAGATGGACGGTTGACACGGGGGTGGGGTCGGTGGTCCATCCCGCTCATCGTAAAGAGTGCTGACCAGTGACGACTGGTGGTCTGGCAATCTACCTGATACATATTTGCAGATCACTCCGATGCTCAAAAGCACGTCGCCATTGTATCCCGCTGCAGAGCGTCGGGCAACTCTTCTCGGCACCAGCGAAAGAAGTGTGGTTGTGGTTTGGCTCCTCGAGCAGGACTCAAACCGGTCAAAGTCTGTCTGTCTTCAATTTCGAGAGCCAAGGAAAAGGAGGGGAACGTCCCCCGCCCACTGATCCCTGATCATCTTGCGTCTGGAAGCCCCTGTCGAATGCGCAGATCGATTCGCACCCTTTTCGAAATCCGAGGGCCCTGTGTGTGCTTGCGAGTCCTGAGTCCTGACAGTGCTGTTGGGGAACCTGAGTGGTGGTCGGAGCTGGGTGGGAGGATGTTGACGATGAGGCGCTGTCCCATGTCATTTCGCGAGACAGCGACACTCTGTTCCCAACCCCTCTCCCCGCGTGGTTTACAATCCCACGATCTGTGACCTGTCTACGGTGATCAGCATCCTGCGAGCCTGCGCACAGGATTGCCCGAAGCAGTCATCTGTCTTCTCAGTCAGCACAGAAGCGGAGCAGCAGCTGGAACGGGCGGCAGCAAGCAAAAACGAGATGGACGACGCCAGCCTCCGGGTGGAACCTCGCTTTTCAGCCTCGTCTTGAGAGCCAAGGAGCCAAAACACTGTCATATCTCGCCGACATGAATCTTGGTGGCGGAGCTGATTTGATCACCGCAGAAAAAATAGAAAACCCACTGTTGGGCACTGGTGGCCGCCTCCACTTGTAGTGGCAGAAGTGGAAGCGGAGATTCGAGATCGAGAGGGTCGGGCTGCAGAGCGGGTTCCACTTCCTGGACGCGGATCAAACCCGCCCGTCTCTGCAGGGAACCGCTTGCGCCGCTAATTCGACGCCTGTGCCAGAGGTGCCCACAGGCGATGTGCCGCCAAGCCAATTCAGTCAAACCAGTCAATCAAATCACATCCTCCTCCACGCCCTAACGCCGGCCACCACCTGAGCAATGGGCCGGCGGGCGTGGGCTGTCGGGGCAGGACTGGCACGAGCAGTGGGCAGCCCAAGGCCCATCCCGCTTGAGCTCACTGTTCCCCCCGGCCCTCCACCGCCCAGTCCAGTCCACCTCCCACACCTCCCGGGGCGACAAGGTACAAAGAAACCACCCCCCCAAACCGACTCGCTCCCGGCCCTCTCGCGACCTTTTTCCCGCAGCGCACTGGTTCCGTCGTGGATGATTTGTGCCCCAACCCGGAACGCGACCATCACCTGTCTGTCCCCCGACAACAGAATAACCTCAAAGACGCAGCACGCCATCACCATCCTACAGCCTCCCACTGCTGCCATTTCTCGCATCGCATCGCTCCTAGACGATTGACGACCTTTCCTCCCGTCGCATGCCCTCGAAATGTTCTGAGATACCCACCCGAATTTCCCCCTTTCCCGACCGACTCGCGACCGACGTCCTTCTCTCTGCTCGCTCCTAGATCCTTCACCTTCTTTTAACGACGCAACGGCCCCCCCGATTCTTTCGATACCCTACGGCGATCACCACACCCACCTCGGACACAGTCCGTCTCGGCAACGTGCCGTTTGACGAATTATTTTGAGCAGCCGCTGTCTCCCAGACGTCGCGTTAGGTACGAGCCGGCCTAACGACGCGCCATTCGACCAAAACGGCTGCCCTACGAAAGATCTCTGCCGTCGGGGACGACGAGCCAGACCTCGCCATGGACGCGCTCAAGCATCTCGCCGCGCACATTCCCGACTGGCAAAAGCGCCTCGAAGATCTCAACAGCCAAGTCGCAAAGCGCCAACGAGAACTGGCCCACGATGCCCAGGCCGCGAAAGCATCTAACGGCGCCACGACGGCCCCCCGATCCGTGAGGAACAAGGGCTCGACCGAATCCCTCCGACCGCAAGACGAACCCGAGGCCTGTCCCCGCGAAGCGACACCGCAACCCGAAGCACCGATGCCGGTCGCTGAGGGGGCACCACAGCCCGCGAACCCTGCCGATCCCCCATCACCGACGGCCGTCGCGCAGACGAACCAGGCCCGGGCAGCCGGCCAGGCCCGCGCTCGCGCGATCCTCCGAAAACGCCAACGCTCCGACTCGATCGTTAGCGCCGAGGGCGCAGCACCAAAATTCCGCACCCGCAGCATGATCATTGTCTACTACGACAGCTATGTGCAACTCTTTTTCGAGGATCTTGTCAAGTTTGTGAGCGCTAGCCGCAACATGATGCGCAAGGCCAAGATGGCCGCAAAGGTCGCCCAAATCAAGCGCCTCGCAGAACTCGAAATGCCCTCCGAAAGCGACGAGGAAGAGGCCGACAAGACCGCTACCGCGACACTGGCCGGACCGAGCATCGCTAGCAACGGTGCCATCATTCCGCTTGAGCCCGCACCACTGGTCGCCAAAGCCGATGGCGCCGCCGATTCCGAGCCACTACCTGCCCTTCGATTTGCCAGCGCGCGTCGCATGCCCGGCGGTGCCTCGCCAGGCGGTCTCCTCATGGCGCAGTCGGCCTTTGGGAGATCGCTGTACTCGCGGGCAGCCCGTGGGCCCTACGGCCGCGGACCTGGCGGCGGTCCGGACATGGAGCCCGATGTGTACGACGACCTCGACAAGGGCCTCGAGTATGTGCAGAGCATGTGCGAGCACGCGGCGCATCAGTTCCTGCGCGACGGCGACTGCCGGGACGAGGTCGGCAACATTGCCCGCCGCATGTTGGAGACCAAGGAGCTGGCCGACAAAGAGCTCGAACGGGTCCAGCGCGAAGCACCAGCCAAGCCGGAGGAGGACAACCGCGTAAGGAGCTACCGTCCCCCGAGCATGCGCAAGGACGTTAAGGCCCCGGGCAGCCCCGGCTCCCGCAGCGACGCGAACAAGGAGGCGGCCGCGGCTGACAAGGCACCCAGTGTCAAGGCCTCCAGCGAGATCGCGATCGAGGTGGATGAGGGTGTGGAGGACATGGACGATATTCTTCCCAGACTTCAGTACAAAAGTACACGAATGATGAGATAGCCCAGATCGGAGACGTCAGTTTTGGGTTCGAGTCGACGTCAAGCTGCACGCGAGACCCTGCCATTGCGCTTCTGCGCCGCGTGGCATGACGCAGGACCACACGCCAACCTGGTGTCAAATTCACACGTCCCGACGGGCATCCAGGATCCAGGGTGTCATCGCACATGCACTCTCCGACTATCCGCACGACAGGCACATGACCGAGCTGCGCCACATGATCATGGGTTCAACCCCAGGGGGACACTGAAGTGAGAGGAGAGGGACGGGGACGACAGCGAATGTGGCAAATGCCCACCGACGGAGCCAACGACCGCCCCTACACCAAGCGGCCTGACGAGAAGAAGACTTCCGCGACCACGACAGCACCGCACGAACGACCGAAAGACGCACCTGCTAGCGGAACCATACGAACCGACTCGGCGTCCGCGGCTCCTCTTTATATAAACGGCGGCATTTTTCATGGGATGGCATAGCATTGGAGTTTCCCCTCATCATATTTTCGCCTCTTAATACACCAAAAACACACCGGGCTGGAAAGTAGAGCGAGCGAGCGAGCATGTCATTTGTTTTATTTTTAGCTTTTTGTTGAGCAGGGACGGAGGGTGGTGGTGGAGGAGCATTTGGGAAGGGGATGGATGGGATGACATGGACCGGAACGGCCGATTGTCGAGGGAGCTTCAAAAAGCATGGGCGGGTGGGAAAGCATTGGTTTCCCCGGGTTGGCCGGGCATATAGCCGCGACAACGGGCGGAGGGGGCGGTATATAGGGGATGGACATGGTATCATGAACCTAGATCTCTCAACACAGAAGGCCAATGGATCTAATTTCTGCCGTTATTTCAACTGCTGGTGTGAGCGTCTGTTGAGTGGTGCGGCAGATATTGTCTTGGACTGGGGCGAAGTGAACCAGCATCAAGATACAAGGCGTGCCCTCGACAAGAGCGGACATAAGACATGGTTGGAGGGAGTCCTCGCATACGCAAACTATCCAGGAACCAAAATCGACATCGATCAACCTCGGGCCGCCCAGAGAGCTGGAAGAAAGAGGCAGGCTTGAGCATATCCACCCTCCCCCGATCAATGCCCCAGGCCTCTAAACATGGAATTTTTAGTTGCCCTATCTTCCCCGTCCGCCTTCCCCAACTCAAGACCCCCAAGTCAACCCAGCACCTAGAAAAGCAATGTGTAGTTATACCGACTCTCCTCCTCCTCCTTCGTCCTGGCCGGCAGCACCACCCCCCTCTCCTCCTCCCGTCTCACCTCCGGCACCCCCCCCTCTCCCTCCTCCTCCCTCGCCGTCCACCTCACCGTCCAAACAAACAACCTCGGCCCCTTTCCCCCCTCCTTCAACCTCCTCCTCCTCTCACAATCCTCACAACCCTCCACCCTCCCCCCACCCCCGGCCTCACACGGACAGAACCCCGCCCACTTGCCCGGAAACCACCTCCACTTCCACCTCTCCACCCCCCCCTCAGCAACCAACCACGCCCTCCTCACCCCCCTCCCATCCCCCGTCGGCACCCGCCCATCCACCCTCTCCCTCCCAAGCACCTCATGCTTCCCCAACCACTTCCCCCCCGCCGCCCTCTCCGCCCCACTCATATACCACGCCCCCTCTACCCCCGTCTCCGGATCCACATACACCGGCACCGGCGGATTCCTCAGCACCGCGAACCGCCACGCCCGCCGCGCCCACGCAACAATCCCCTCCATCTCCTCGACCCTGTCCGCCCCGGCCTCAAAGTCGATCGTCAGCGTCTGCAGCGCCGGCATCATCGCGAGCGCCGACGCCCACGACCCCGGCTCCGCTACAGGAGACTCCGTCTCCATCGCGGCGGCCATGGCGCCGCGCGCCCCGCCGGGGAGCGTGGAGCGCGAGGTGGTGGTGGAGAGGTCGTTGGCGAAGGGGTTGATTTCGAGCGCGCGGCCGGGCTCGCCGGGGAAGGTGCCGGGTTCGTTCCAGCCGCGCCAGGCGGTGCGGCGGAGGGTGAGGCGGAGGTGGACGAGGTTGCTGAAGATGCGGATTGTCGGGGCCGCTGGGGCCGGGGACGGGGACGGGCAGTGCAGGCGGTGGAAGGAGCGGCGGACGAGGGGCTCGAATTGCGATTCGAGGTAGGACAGGGGGAGGAAGAGGTGGGCGCGCTGGAGGGCGACGAGGGCGTGGAGGGGGAGCATGGGGGATGGTTTGGCGCCGCGGGGCTTGAGGGGCTGCCAGTCGCCGAGGGGGCCGGATTGCGGGAACCAGTCGGAGGCGGTGCCGTAGTAGATTATTTGCTTGTGGTGCGGCGGGAGGTGGGAGGTTTCGAGATAGATGAGGCGGCAGGTGCGGAGGAGGGCGGTGTGGATGATGTTGGGGCCGAGGAGGCCCGGCCAGAGGGTGTTGCCGATGGCGCGGTCGCGCGCGCGCGGGTGGATGACGGAGGCGGCTTCGGAGGGGGGGTCCGGGTCGTGGTTGGGGCGGACGTCGAGGTCCCGGCCGATGAGGTCCGGGTGGGGGATGGTGGTTTCGGCGAGGGCGAGGGTGAAGATGAGGTTGCGGATCTCGCCGGGGATGCGGCCGGAGAAGAGGGGGGAGGAGAGTTGCGGGTTAGGGGAGGCCCAGGTGCTGATGACACGGGGGGAATCTTCGAGAGTCATGTTGCCCGGGTCGGGGAGGGGGGGGTCTTCTTTGGCTGACATGGTGGTGGGTTGGTGTGTTCACTCGGCTGTGTCAGTGTCAGGATGGCACCCTCTTGCTTGGAATACGGTAGGGACAAACCTCCAGGCTCCAAACTCGAACAGCACGCTCTCGACTTGGATATATCAGCTCACGGACTTACACCGTCAAGACTAAGGGCCGCAAAGTTCATTGAGCTTCCGGGCCGGAGTATTCTCGTCTGGCAAGAATGCCAGAATGTTGTATTGAAAGAAGAGACAACCTACGTGAGGGTGAACGGCTACGTACTTGTACAGAATCAGTTCTCAGCAAGGAGCATTGTTTACATTGTCAGCGCCGGGGAGGTTGCCGTTTACCCCCGGGCTCCAAACGCGGCAGCCTAACACCCCCACTCCCCACTGTCGGCGCGCGGGGAGCGGGGTCCGTTTGTTTGTCCCCCCAGCGAGAGCTCCATCCATCTTTCAAGCTCCGGTACCTGAAGCAACTTTTCTTGAGCCTCACATCGCATGCCCAGCACCGTCGCCATGTCGGACACGAAGGCCAATGCAGAGGCCCTCGTGCCCAAGTTCAAGTTTGAACGCCTCCTCAACCAAGGTCCGTCGTAACCCCCCCCCTCCCCCCTCACCAAGTACTTACCCACCTTTCCCTCCCAGACCAAGCCGGACGCCGAACCACCCTCGTCGGCACCATCGACTCTCAACCCGCCCTCCTAGTCCTCGAGCGCGCCCCCTTCCCCAGCTCCACCGACTACCTCGGCGCCGTCGCCGGCAGCCTGCAGACCCTCAAGAACCTCGGCGCCAACGACATCTACCGGTGGTACCTCGCCAACGGCGGACGAATCCAACCCGGCGGCGACGCCCCCGCCGACGACACCTCCTTCGCCGACCTCAAGATCAACCTCATCTACCCGTGCACCGCCAAGCACATCAAAAAGTACAGCAAGCAAGGCGTCCGCCTCGTGACCGAAACCCCCGCCATCTACGCGGACGCCGTGCGGCCCTACATGCAGGCGCAGCGCGAGAGCGGGCGGCTCAACTGGGTCTTCAACATCATCGAGGGGCGCGAGGAGGTGGACGACGTCATCTACCGGACGCCGTACGGGGAGGACTCGGCCGACGAGGGCTTCCTGCTTACGCCGGACCTCAACTGGGACCGCCAGACGCTCGACGCGCTGCACCTGCTGGGGCTGGTGGAGCGGCGCGACATCTGGAGCCTGCGCGACCTGCGCCGCAAGCATATCCCGTGGCTGCGGCACATGAAGGCCAAGTTTCTCGAGGCTACGACGAGGGTGTATCCGACCATCGACGAGGACCAGCTCAAGTTGTATGTGCACTACCAGCCGACGTACTACCACTTTCACATCCATATAGTGCATGTGGCGCTCGAGGCGGGCGCGACGCAGGCCGTGGGCAAAGCGGTGGGGTTGGACAGTATCATTGAGCAGCTCGAGGGCATGCGCGGGGACGACGAGGTGGGCATGGACGGGGTGACATTAAGTTATACGCTGGGGGAGGCGAGCGACTTGTGGACCCAGGTCTTTGAGCCGCTCAAGAGGAAAAGTACAGCTTCTCAATCGAAACGATGAGGTCGTTGACACCCGGCCCCGCCGGGCAGTCTTTCCACTCGCCGTCGTCGCGGACGCAGTAGATCTTGTCGTCGAGTCTCACCGTGCAGCTCCTAGTCACGCCGGCCTGTAGTGTGTCAGCGGTTGTTCCTGGCAGGTAGGTGGTCCAGGGCTTCCTTGCCTGGCTCGTCCTCCTCACGCTCTCCCGAAGCATGCCAATGCCAAAGCCCCCGTCGTCCTTGGTCGCGCACTCGTTGAGCTTGCCAAAGTCCAGCGCATGCTCCAACGCGCAGTCTTCTACCAAGCTCCGCTGGGGAATATGTCGGAAATCCCGCTCCATGCACATGGTAAACCCAAGGAACTGTTTCGGGTCGGGGTACAGCTCCTGGGCGCAGAGCTGGATGATGTTTCCGAGGCCTAGCAACTGTCAGCTCAACTCGCGCATCCTATCCTGCTGGCAACCAACATTCTTCCGGCCCGTGCTTGCAATCGACGCCGTCGTTCTCGGTCGGGCTGCGCATCGCATCCGTTAGCCAGCGCCTCCCAGAGAGGGTACCATCGCGACCTACCGCCCAATGTACGACAACGTAAAGTTGACCTTGTCATGAACCTTTTGCATAGCCGGCAAGATGAGCTGGCGAAGGCAGTCCTGCGGCGCCCGTGTCAGTCAGACATCAACACCCCGCAGCCAGCCTTGAAGAGGCGCGTACCCTCGCATCCGGACATTTGCTCATGATGTGCGCCTCGAGCGGCACCTTGGCCCGGACGGCCTGCGCGGTCTCCCCACAACTCCTCAGAGGCGCCGTCGCGAGCTGCGCGACGGACGGAAACTGGAAGCACGTGTATAGCCCGATGGCGACGAGTAGGAGGGCCAGCAGGGGCCGGTTGCGGCGCACGGCGCCGGGTCGGAGGGGCGACATGGACCGTGGCCGCTTTTCGACGTCCATCGCCGCGCGCGTCGGGTAGGTTGGTAGGTCTTGGGTTCGTTCTTCTCGCTCGATTAAGATGCCGGTTTGTCGTCGATCGGGGCGGTGGTCGTCGTATGCAGGTGGCGGGTGTTGTGGATGGAGAGTGGTGGATGGGTTTGTCTTGTCGTGGAATACATGTGCCGTGGTCGGGGCTTCGCTTTTCTGATTGCTCCATTCTCGCGCTCGAACCACGGCCATGTACCTCAACCGCCTCGCCTCGTACCTGGCACTGCATTTCTTAGGTCGCTAGATCTTATAAACACACGTGCCTCCTCCTGCTTGCCCCCTTTCCCGATTTCCTCATTCTATCTCCCCATTCTTTCTCCCCATTCATTCTCCCCATACAGCTTCGGACCCGTACTTCCACCAATACCAAACCCAGCAGAGTCTGCGCACAGCCTATGCGTCACTGGGTCGTCAGGGTTAACAAACGGACTGTTCGGTCGATGGATGACGGACTGCGCAACCTTGGGCCAAATGAACCGAGTCAGCTGAGCCCCCTCTCTCGCTCAAAGGAGTGGGTGGGCAGTGCTCGTTCTTCGAGATCAGCGTTCCATTGTCTGGTTGACCTGAACTCCGTGTCTCGTCATGTCAACTTCGAGGATGGTCGGTCTGTCGGCGCGGCGTTTGCACTTGGGTGTCGACATCGTCGTGACTGCAGATACACACCGGGGGAAAGGATCCCCCGAACTCTGCCCGTATCTATACAAGGACCTGGCAACAAGTCTCTCGCTCTCAATCTTCTGGACCGTGTTGTGGTGCGTCAAGGCCAGCCTCCTCTCGCTGTACTTTAAGCTCTTCCGGGAGCTCGTCCACTACGTTGAGTAAGAACAGTTCCGATAAGCTCAGGGGAACAATACAAGATGGGTCACCTTGACGACCATGAAGTGAAGGTCAAGCAGCCAGGATTGGGATGATGGATGTCTCCCCAGACGGCGGCATGGAGGGTGCTGGAAGTTGGGCCCTTTGTGCACACTGCAACTTCGCGGACCCCACAAGATCGTCGGATCAAGCAATCTGAAGGCCCAGCACGGTTCTTCGGCGGAATGCGGCAACCCCCTCCGTAAGGGAAACCTGAAGCTACCATCTTGTGAGTAACTACTCTCTGTGTCGATGAGATGATGCTTTATCGAAAATGATGGATCGAAGTGGTCTCGACGAACCGCGCGCTGGGCCAGCCCCACGCAATTGGCTCGAGGTAGTTGGGTCGGGCGGCGGTTGGGCAGCTCGACGGCCTTCTCTCCAAGCCTTGCGATCTTCGGACAAACTGCTGTAACCACAATTCTCCGTCACTCTCTCGAGCCAGTTCCTCTCGAACCAGTTCCTCAATTCGTACCACACGTCAATCGTTTTGTTGTTTCCCGGCACGATGGAGGGGCTTGGGGCTGCCGCAGGCGTCATCGCGGTCGTCGAACTAGCCGCCAAGATCGCGTCTCTCTGTCTCGAATACTCGTCCGCCGTCAAGAACGCCAGGGTCGACATCGAGCGCCTGCGAAAACATACCGACAACCTAAAGACGACCGCTGAAGGCGCACAAAAGCTTCTCCAGGGTCTACACGGGCCCCGGCTCGAAACATCGCAAAACCTGCTCGAAGCCCTTAACAACACCCGCTCGCAGCTTGGTAATGTCGCTACGAAGCTGGATACGAACTTGTCTACGGGTCGTCGCGCGAAGGCGATGAGACGCGTAGGACTACGAGCCTTGAAGTGGCCATTCGAGAGCAAGGACGTGGACAAGATCATTGCGAACCTTCAGCGAGACCAGGACTCCTTTGCGGCCGCCCTCCAGATTGATCAAGCGTATGCGCAGACTTCATACCTTGTTCGATGCGTAACTAACGACAACGTCTAGCGCCGAAATTCTCGATCTCCACTCTAAGATCGACCTCGCAACGCTCCCGGGAGCAAGCGGCGCGGCCTTTGACTCCCACGCCGAGGAACACAACGCACGATGCCACCCCGAAACCCGAACCGAGCTCCTTCGCCAGATCCAGGAGTGGGCAAACGATCGTCAAGCCGAGAGCATATTCTGGCTGAATGGCATGGCAGGGACAGGCAAATCCACCATCTCTCGAACCGTGGCCACCTCGTTCGCAAAAGACGGCCTGCTTGGCGCGAGCTTCTTCTTCAAAAGGGGAGAAGGCGATCGTGGCAAAGCTGGCTTGGTTTTCCCTACCATTGCTCGTCAGCTTGTGCGCAAAATCCCTGCCCTGGCGCCTTCCGTCAGAGAGGCCATCGATGCCGACCCCGACGTTCCCAAGAAAACACTGAGAGACCAGTTCGAAAAGCTCATCCTCCAACCACTTGGCAGCATTCGCCGCACTACGGCAATTGTCATCGTCATTGACGCTCTCGACGAATGTGATGGAGACGAAGACGTGAAGACCATCATCTCACTACTGGCGCAAGCAAACGTAGTACGCTCCGTAGGTCTGAGGATTTTCATCACCAGCCGGCCTGAGCTGCCTATTCGCCTCGGTTTTGACGACGTCCAGGAAAATACCAAGGCCTAGCTCTGCACCAGATACCAGAGCAAATCGTGGAACAGGACATATCCACAGTTTTGGCGCATGAGCTCGCGCGAATCAAGAAAGAATACAACGGACAAGTGCCACTAGGTTGGCCAGCCGAAGATGACATTCGAACTCTCGCTCAGATGGCTGTCCCACTGTTCATTTTTGCCGCAACAGTCTGTCGTTTTGTGGACGATAAGGGAAGATCGAACCCTGCCAAACGACTCAAGAAAGTCTTGGAATACCGCACGGCAGCAACTCGCAACTCCACGCTCGACAAACTCGACGCCACATATCTCCCCGTTCTCGACCAGCTCACCTCTGGACGCACCGATCAAGACAAGGCCGAAGTGCTAGCCGAGTTCCGAAACGTCGTTGGCCCTATTGTACTCCTTGCTCGGTCGCTCTCAGTACGGTCACTGGCACAACTTCTTGATGTTGAACTTGAAGACATACACGCACTACTCAACTCTCTTCATTCTGTCCTAGATATCCCCCGAGAGGAAAATGCCCCAGTCAGACTCTTCCATCTGTCATTCCGCGACTTCCTCGTTGACCCAGCCAAGCGCATTACAAATGAGTTTTGGATCGACGAGCCAAAGTACCACAAAACGCTTGCGGAAAGATGCATCCAACTTATGGGTCAATGCCTGAAACGAGATATCTGCGGTTTAGAGATGCCGGGAAAGCTGCGGTCAGCGGTTGACCAGCAGACTATCAACACCCGCTTGCCGTCTGCAGTTCAGTACGCCTGTCAGTACTGGGTCCACCACCTGAAAGAAAGCAAGCATATTGTAGAGGACAATGACTTTGTCCACACCTTCCTGACAAGCCATCTCCTCCACTGGCTTGAGGCTTTATCTTTCCTGGGAAGACTCTCAGATGGGGTATTGTTCATAAAAACGCTTCTACACACCGCCCAGGTCAGTGAATAATACCGCTATAATACTATACAGCTACTAATTATCACTCTTTACAGCCTGGTACAACCTCCAACTTTGTTGACTTCCTCAAGGATTCGGAAAGGTTCATTCGCAGTCAAGGATCGATTATAGAACGGGCTCCATTACAGATATATGGCTCTGCACTTGTCTTCAGTCCGACATTAAGTGAGGTTAGAGAGCAGTCTTGGGAGGAAAGGCTTTCATTTATCAGGTCTGTCGCAGGTATCAAGGAGGGATGGGGCGCGCACCAGCAGACGCTCGAGGGGCATAGCCGTTGGGTTACCGCCGTAGCCTTCTCACCGGACGACAGGACGGTCGCATCGGGTTCCTACGATCACACAATCCGGCTCTGGGATGCGGCGACGGGCGCGCACCAGCGGACGCTCGAGGGGCATAGCGGTTCGGTCAACGCCGTAGCCTTCTCACCGGACGGTAGGACGGTCGCGTCGGGTTCCGACGATCAGACAATCCGGCTCTGGGATGCGGCGACGGGCGCGCACCAGCGGACGCTCGAGGGGCATAGGGGTTTGGTCAGGGCCGTAGCCTTCTCACCGGACGGCAGGACGGTCGCGTCGGGTTCCGGCGATCAGACAATCCGGCTCTGGGATGCGGCGACGGGCGCGCACCAGCGGACGCTCGAGGGGCATAGCAGTTTTGTCATGGCCGTAGCCTTCTCACCGGACGGCAGGACGGTCGCGTCGGGTTCCTCCGATGACACAATCCGGCTCTGGGATGCGGCGACGGGCGCGCACCAGCGGACGCTCGAGGGGCATAGCGGTCCGGTCATGGCCGTAGCCTTCTCACCGGACGGCAGGGCGGTCGCGTCGGGTTCCGATGATGACACAATCCAGCTCTGGGATGCGGCGACGGGCGCGCACCAGCGGACGCTCGAGGGGCATAGCCGTCCGGTCATGGCCGTAGCCTTCTCACCGGACGGCAGGACGGTCGCGTCGGGTTCCGATGATGAGACAATCCGGCTCTGGGATGCGGCGACGGGCGCGCACCAGCGGACGCTCGAGGGGCATAGCAGTCCGGTCATGGCCGTAGCCTTCTCACCGGACGGCAGGACGGTCGCGTCGGGTTCCTACGATGAGACAATCCGGCTTTGGGATACGGCGACGGGCGCGCACCAGCGGACGCTCGAGGGGCATAGCAGTTTTGTCATGGCCGTAGCCTTCTCACCGGACGGCAGGACGGTCGCGTCGGGTTCCTACGATGACACAATCCGGCTCTGGGATGCGGCGACGGGCGCGCACCAGCGGACGCTCGAGGGGCATAGCAGTTTTGTCAACGTTGTAGCCTTCTCACCGGACGGCAGGACGGTCGCGTCGGGTTCGAGCGATAAGACAATCCGGCTCTGGGATACGGCGACGGGCGAGCACCAGCGGACACTCGAGGGGCATAGCGGTTGGGTCAGCGCCGTAGCCTTCTCACCGGACGGCAGGACGGTCGCGTCGGGTTCCGACGATGAGACAATCCGGCTCTGGGATACGGCGACGGGCGCGCAACAGCACACGCTCGAGGGGCACAGCAGTTTTAACACTGGGCAAAGCGATTACGTCAGAGCGGTAGCGTTCTCGCCGGATGGGAACTCAGGCTTGGACGCCTCTCGAAACCAGAGACCAGTAGGTAATATTCTCTTTGTCGATGGCGAATGGATCACCAGAGGTGGAAAGAATCTTCTCTGGCTTCCTCCCGATTACCGGGCAACGTGTACATCAGTACATGATGATACACTTGTCCTAGGGCATGCCTCTGGGCAAGTGACGATATTCCAGATTGGTTCCACTTAGTAGTGCGGTAGTGTTATATATTTCTGAAATCTTTGCTCAATGAAGGGTCCGGGAGAAACCTAGATCTTCAGAGATAGCTTCCAATATCTAGGATTGCCACTACTTCCTACTGTTATTGCTGTTCTGCCTCGCAGGAGATATCTTCGGGGTGTCGCCAAGGTCCGGATTCTTTCTCCTTCTTTACGTATGAACCAGCGAGCGAATGCATCGGCAATGCCCTTCTCCTCCTAGCAAAGTGTCCGGAGAAGGGTTTTCCAATCTCGATCTTGGGGGTCTCTGAAGAAGTCGTAGAAGCTGCGCCATCGGTTTTCGGTGTTCGGCTTTCCTCAAGCTGAGGGTGGGTTCGACGGGTGCAGCACTTGTGGTGGTACTGTGCAGGTATTGTGGACACCGAGAGGGATAATTTCCCCGCCCGACAGGTACTTCTTGGCGTGGTCTGGGCTGCTGAAACCTGAGGCCAAGCGCTAGCAAAAAACAGCAGTCCAAACCGCGGCACAGGTTGTCTGGATGGAAAGGGGGAGATGGTGTTTCGGCCCTCGGGTTTGATGACGATGGCGATTGGGGGCGCCTGATCGATAACAAAGTGGCACGGGCTCTTTTGGGGCAGGGGTACCTATACAATGGGGGGGTCTTGAGGATGCCAACAGTCTGCCTACGAGATCACAGCATGAAAATCATAGGCGTGGTGTGCAATACAAATGGGGAGTTATAGCATGGACTGTCTGTTTGAACAAGCTCTTTTCAACTCTCCATTAGGTATCGCGGCACTGCCTCCCCTCCCTCCAAGGGTCGATGCGGAGGTGCTGAGGCGATACGCTGAACCCGCTGTACCTGATTGGTTCCAGGGACTGACCCTGCTAAACTTTAGGTGACCTCTATCCCGAATGGGTGCCTGACCCTGATCTGCACACACCCGTCCCGCTGGAAAAGGGTCTCGGATTGGTCGCTGGCTTCGATGATACGCGACTGGATCTGCCGCGATGAGGGCAATAGGAAGGTCTTAAGAGCCACTGCTTGTCTCCTTCATAAACACGAGACCCCTTATATTTTCGAAACCCTCTTCCCTTTCATCTCGGCTTTACTTCCTCGATACCAAGCGTCTCTCGAGCAAGAAACAGCGCGAATAAAAGACCATGGCGACAACCAACGCTGCCTCACCAGAATCGCCGCTGGAAGCCTTCCTGAAGCCGTTGGAGGTGGACTTGAAGCGCATCATTGAGTTGACAAACGACTTTACTGAGACGTTTACTCACCTGGCGGCTCACTCGCTGGATCAGTTCCTTGCAACGCCCATCTCGGAGTCCATCTTGCGACCTGCGCCTGGGAGGGACTATGGACGGTACCTATGGTTCCCCTTGGCGTGACGTGGTTGTCGGTGGCTAATATCAGACAGGTATCTGGCAATAGACATGTAAATACCCCTTTTTCTGTTTGTGTCCTAGAGGTGGACTAACCCCTGGATAGCGGAGGGACAAACCTACGGGTTGGCTTCATCGAGCTCTCAGGAGCTCAGGAGAATGAAGAGCAGATCGATGGCGATGGCCAAAAGGTGTCGGCTCCCCGGCACTTGGAACGTCTCCTCGAGCAGTCGTGGTCGATACAAAACCACCTGAAGAACGAAAACTCTGACAGTCTATTCTCCTGGATCGGCGCGCGCATCGCAGAGGTGGTAGCCAAGGGGTGCGAAGCCTTTAACCTGGTTCGTTCCCCCATCCCTCCCTCTCCCACCCTCCTAACACCCCCCAGCCCCCCACCACCCCCCTCCCCATGGGCGTAACCTTCAGCTTCCCCATCCAGCAGTCCTCCCTCTCCCAAGCCACCCTCCTCCCCATGGGCAAAGGCTTCGTCATCACCTCGCACCTCGACCTCGGCGCCCACCTCACCCGCGGCTACGACCAGCACCGCCCCCCGTTCCTCCCCCCCCTCCGCATCGCCGCCATCACCAACGACGCCGTCGCCACCTTCGTCTCCTTCCTCTACCGCTTCCCCGCCAGCAGCCCCCGCCAAAAGGCCGCCATGGGCCTCATCGTCGGCACCGGCTGCAACGCCACCATCGCCCTCCCCCTCGGCAGCCTGCACCCCTCCAAGCAACCCGCCGCCATCCGCACCCTGCCCGGCGCCGCCGCGGACCGCATCGCCGTCAACACCGAGTGGGGCATCAACGGCACCGCCCCCCCGCTCCGCCGGCTCGGCCTCGTCACGCGCTGGGACGAGGAACTCGACGCCGCCGGCGAGGTCCCCGGGTTCCAGCCGCTCGAGTACATGACGGCCGGGCGGTACCTGGGGGAGCTGGCGCGGCTGGTGTTTGTGGAGTACCTGTGTGCGGTGGAGGGGGTGGACGCGGGGGTGCTGCCGGCGGGACTGCGGGAGCGGTTCGGGCTGACGACGACGTTTGCGAGCTTTGTGTTTCCCGGGGGGCCGAGGGGGCCGGTGGTGGAGCAGCTGGAGAAGGAGTTTCCGACGGGGGAGGGGACGGGGTTTCGGTGGACCGAGGGGCATGGGGAGGCGCTGCATCGGATTGCCAAGGCGGTGGAGAGGAGGGCGGCGGGGATTGTGGCGGCGGCGACGGTGGGGTTGTTGAGGTGTGCTGGGGAGATATCGGATGAGGGGAGGGGAGGGGAGGTTGAGGAGTTGGTGGTGGGGTATACCGGCGGGTGTATACAGTACTTTCAGGATTATCTGGAGGATGCGCAGGGGTTTCTGGATGGGATCATGGAGGGGTATAAGCCGATGAGGGTGAGGTTGAGTCCTTGTCATGATGGGGGGGTTACGGGGGCAGGCATCTTGGTTCCGGCCGCGATGGCGGGCGAGGAGGTACGTAACTAGAGGGGATATGCCCGTGTAGATATGACTTGTCACCTCGACACACTTGGCGTATAGCTAGATACTCTCATGTTGATGACATGCCGAAGGGTTGGGGAGTAGGGGACGGTGGTGTCAATACCAGGGTTGGGGTTATGTATGCGGCTTCCCTTTCCGTGCACATGCCTCGGCAGTCCCGCACCCGCACCCCTGCGCCGATCGCAACCGACCTCCGTCGCGTCACTTCCACTTCCACCTCCCATCTCCATCTCCATCTCCATCTCAACCATCTCTCCCATCTCCCAAACAACCACCACCAAATGCCTCCCCCATAACGACACCATCTCAAAAAAACACCCGCCTCGCACACCGGGCCACGGCCCCCCAACCACCACCAAAAAATGGAATTCCTCACCACCCCCCCCATCGACCCATCCAAACCCTCCCTCTTCGAGCTCCTCTCGGAACACCAGCTCTCCTCCCTCCTCCCCCCGACCCTCCGCTACCTCCTCACCCTCCTCGTCCACCGCTACCCGCGCCACCTCCTGCCCGCCCTCAACTCCTTCGACGAGCTCTACGCCCTCGCCGCCCTCCTCGTCGAGCGCCACTACCTCGTCACGCGCGCCGGCACCTTCACCGAGCACTTCTACCACCTCAAGCGCGAGCGGGGCGTCGCCTCGTCCCTGCCGCGCGCTAGCGCGGCCGCGCCCGCCGTCGTGCGCGACGCGCTGCGCCTGCGCGCGGGGGACGTCTGGCGGAATCTGGCGGTCGTGGTGGGGGTGCCGTATTTGAAGAGGAAGTTGGATGAGGCGCACGAGGTGGATGCGCCGAGGGCGTTGTTGGGGGCGGGGTATAATGCGAGGCCGGCGAAGGGGGCGGGGGGGAGGGCGTGGGTGGGGTGGTGGTGGAAGGTGTTTTTGAGGCGGGTGTATCCCGGGGTGAATGCTGGGTATTATTTTGCGCTGGTGGCGTTTCAGTTGGGGTATTTGTTTGATCGGACGGGGGGGTATCATGATCCGTTTTTGTGGATGATTGGGACGAGGGTGAGGAGGATGGGGGCGGAGGATTTCAGGGCCGTGGAGAAGATGGTGGAAGCCGGGGGGAAGAAGAGGACGGGGTGGGTGGGTAAGGCGATGGGGGGGTTGGGGCTGGTGCTGCCGACGAGTATCTTTGCGTTGAAGTTTCTGGAGTGGTGGTATGCGTCGGACTTTGCGAAGCAGCTGTCGCGGAAGGCGGGGGAGAGCTTGGAGTTGCCGCCGCCGGTGGTGACGGGGTTGGAGGAGGGGGTGGTGACGGGGGTGGAGGAGGGGGTGGTGAAGAAGGCCAAGGGGGGGAAGGAGAAGGGGGATGACGAGGAGGAGTCGGGGCCGACGGAGGAGACCGCGCCGGTTGCCGCGCCGGTTGCCGCGTCGTCGGGGCTGCCGATCTTGACAGTTCCGGCTCCGGCGGACTCGGCGTTGTGTCCCATCTGCGAGGACGAGATCACCACGGCTACGGCGTGTCAGACGGGCGTGGTGTACTGCTACACGTGCATTCACAAGTGGATGGTGGGCACGCACCCGAGGCAGGAGAAGTTTATGACGGACAAGGTCGGGAAGTGGGAGAGCGGAGAGGGGAGGTGTGCCGTTACGGGCAGAAAGGTTCTGGGGGGCACCGAGGGGCTAAGGAGAATCATGGTGTAATGGCTGCTGGGACTGTCGACGCGGTGTATGAGCGTGTATAATACCAGGACTCTTAGATTCTCTTCCATAATAGGTTTCGTTGGCAGACTGGAAACGGTGAAAACCTACCTAGATTCAAGTTATCCCCATCTCGTTCTTCCCGCGGGTCCTCCAGCAGCTTGAAAGTCATGGCCATGTCCCTCGTCTGCTTCGGCAGCGAACATCGAGTCCTTACCTACCCCGTGCCACCATCAAGAAGCCGAGTAAGCAAGAACCAACGCTCGGAATAATATTACTACCTAACCATTCATCCTAACGCTATCAAACGAGAATGCAGCACTAAAATCAGTACTCCACCACCGCCATCGCCGCCACCAGCACATCCAACGCCGAGCTATGCGTCGACGCATTCGGCCCCAGCCCGGCACTCGCCGGCCCCGCCCACTGTATCCCCAGCCTATCCTCCTCGTCCCGGTTCCTTGCCCAGATGGACTCCGCATTCCTCAGAATCGCGTCCCGGAACTCGTCCCGCGGCGCCGCCTCGTGCAGATAGCGCAGGTTCCGCACGAAAATCCCCTTGAACTGGCTCCCGTCGCCCCCGCAGTCCGGCTCGCACTCGGTCGCCTCGCGGAACACACCGTCGGCGTCCGAGAGCATCGCGATGGCCGCCGTCGCGATGGCCGTAGCCTCGTCGAGGTACGAGGCGTTGCCCGTCGCGCGCGCCAGCTCGACTAGTCCGCCGAGGACGACGCCCTGGTTGTAGGACCAGGTTGGGAGGCCGTTGTTGATGCAGGAGCCGTTGGGGCTGATGGTGAGGCCGTCGTTGACGAGGTGGTCGGCGTTGATCATGCCTGATTGTTGGAACCAGGCCCAGGAGCGCCGGGCGAGGGCGAGGTAGTCGCGTCTTTGGGGGTGGGGGACGCGGTGGGCGAGGCTGGCGGCGACGGAGAGGTAGAGTTCGTTGGGGATGGCGTTTTTGTAGTCGCGCTTCTTGGACCACCAGATGCCGCCGCCGCAGACCGAGTCGGTGCCGTTGTGCATGTCGTCGAAGAGGTCCTGGGCTGTGGCGAGGTAGGCTGGGTTTTGGGTCACGTCCCAGGAGCGGATCCAGGCCAGGGCCCACCAGCCTTCGTCGTCGTAGTAGTCGTTGATGAAGCCGGGGAATCCGCGGGGCGAGATCTGGCGTTTGGGGGTTTGTGTGCTGAGATAGGTGTAGCCCGAGGTGACGACGCCATTGCTGTCGACTGTCTTTTGGGCAACGGCGGTGGTTGACTGGGCTTGGCTGAACGTGTTGGAGAGAATGTCGGCGACTCTCAAGGTTGATGGGCCGGATTCGTTCAGTGAGGCCCAGTCGGCGAGGACGGTGAGGCAGTTTGCACCATTCCACCAGCTCGTAGAGTTCCAAAGCCCTGTTGGGGCATCGTACCACTGCTGGAGTGCCTCGAGAGCATCCTGGGTGTTGGAAGAATACGAGTTGTGGTCAGACCTTGCCGCTGGGGGAGAAGAGGGGAGAAGGATGGCCACTCTAGCAAAGAGCCCACCCCAGGTAAGGGATAACATGCTAGCGGAGGGCGGGAATGGTAGGGGGGTTGCTGCGATAGTTGCGGCATGTGGTCAACCGGGGGGAAGTAAGGGGAAGAAATATACTAACTGACTACGGTTGAGCATCGGCCCTTCCCACCATAGCAGATGCTTCCCAAAGCAGTGATTCGGAGCACCGCATAGGCCTCTGATAAAGAGGGCATGCGCCCTCGAGCCCCGTGCTGTCTGCAGCACGTGCATGAGGGGGCCATGGTGTCGACCTGTCCAACTCGGCGTCAGTCCTGCTGAGAGTGCAGGTGCCGCGGATATGGGCTGCCATGTGACTGGTGGTATGTTTCTTGAAAGTCAGGAACGATGGGCCCGGCGATGGAGGCGGATCGGGCTGGATTTGTCTCTGGCCCTCGATAGTTTGCGGCGTTTGGCGGTGACGATGACGGAGGAGGCTTTGGTGTCGGACGCAGCCGCCGGACATTGCACAAGGAATCAAGCGGAGCCGAGACAGGTGAGGGTTGAGGTTACCGCCAGTGGCGCTTGACCTGATAGCAGCCTTCCCAAGATCCGTTGGATCGCCTTTGGGCGAGTGACCATGTGGGACGCTCAAAGCCCGTGGACCTAATTCCAGGACCATCGGGCATCGGAACGTAGAACAGGTCTGCCGTGCCATCGGTGGAACTTGAAGACCGACCGCTGAGCCCAAGATTTTCTTTGTCAGTTCGTACAAGGAGTCAAGATGACCCTCCCAATACTGGAGTCTAACCAGACCGCGCATCGTCAGGAGGCTGGCTCAGCGATCCTGTTGTTGAACTTCAGGATTCCCAAAAGAGGAGGACTGGGTGTCGTCTGCTTCGCATGCTGCATATCTCCGGACGTACAGCAGCGAAGACCGTCATCCCATGGGAGCCTCTGGCGGAAGTCTCTAGGTCCGATGTCCGAGATCAGCGGTCATCTTCATCACGCTCAACCCTCGCCTTTGGCCGAGAGTATGGGCTTCGATGATCATGTCTCGGGCTGACTGTCGTGCGAGCTTTTCACCGGCGGCATCTCCTGTTGAACAAGAGAGTCTCGGAGCTGGCAGTGCATTGCAGGCCCAGGTTACTTGCCAGGAAGCAAGGCACGACACAAGGCAGCCGACTCCAGATATGCCCACGGCATGCCCCCATGTGTTGTTGCGTCAGGCATTGCCACCGAGCATGCAATCGATACAGACCGGTCGCGTTGACGACGACATCTTTCGTGGTTCATGCCATGGTGCCAGTAACTCCGGTCCGATGCGGGGTTTGGGGATGAAGCGGTTCCCGATTCTCGGAAGGTGAGGATGATGGATGATCGTTAAGAACGAGAAAAAGAAACTGAAGAGAGCTCTAGATAGAAGTTGCTGGCTGGGTGGGGTGAGTGTGCCGCCCCGCGAGTGCGGGGATGGAGGTGGGGGAGGGCACCCCCACCACACCACTCCAGGCCAAGTCGGAGATTTCAGGGATTCTCCGCATCGGTCCCCATTATTGGGGTTCCACTTCTCCAATTACCCCAAAAGCTGCTGCTGAAGTGTTCGAGATTCACAACCCCGCTGGCCTCTTCCTCTCAAGCACGTCAATGAGAAGGATAGCCCAAGGCGTCTCTTCAAGTTTATCCATCAAGGCTTGCGTATTTCCCTGTTTCAAGGTATCTCGACGAAACTTTCTCTCCGTTCTCTGACCCAGCCACCGCCTCTTCCCGAAGCACGTACATTCTATTTTGTCCACCATCTTGACGCCCCTCGGAGAACTTTTGTGTTGACGTCTCTGGCACAGTCCCTAAAATGAGATGGATTTTAACGGAGTCGATATAGTGACCAAAGGATCTCAAGAGCCTGACGCCATCTTCGCCGCCAAGCCTGACGACCTTCTCAACCGGCATCGGCCTGACAAGACGCTCCTCTGAGATGGCCTCCAGATGGCCGAGCCGAGTCACCTTCCCTGATCCATGGAAGACATCTGGAAGACATCCGGCCCCGACTCAAGATGGGCAGTTATTCCCAAATAGCCTCCATCTGGCTGGCCAAATGCGACGTGGGACCCGCACACTCGGAGCCGACAGCCGCTCTTCCTGCCCCCACAGGAGACGGGCTCGGATGCTTGCCGAGATTCTGCTGAGATTCAGACGTTGCAACGGCGATGGCCACTCGACTACCGTATAGTGTTGGTTTCCACATCTATTTCTCACTTGCCATCCGGATGCTGGCCTGCGAGATGAACGTCCCACTCCCAATGCGCCAAACATCGAGAAGAGCTTTCGCTTGTACATTCTACTTCCTCTCATGGTACCTACCGTGAACCCGTCTGACCATTTCGGAAGCGGGGTG
The DNA here is from genome assembly GCA_027943155.1 of Podospora tetraspora. Lineage (NCBI taxonomy): Eukaryota > Fungi > Ascomycota > Sordariomycetes > Sordariales > Podosporaceae > Podospora > Podospora tetraspora. Next base: position 611,716 of record JAQKAE010000001.1, on the reverse strand, counting down.
TGCTTCGAAAGCCGGACGTCGGCGCATGATGAAGCGAAGACGGCAGCCTCCTCCACTCTGCCTCGTCGACACTGCAACGCCGTTGAACCAAGCTTGACATCTGCGGGCGTCGAACCGGGCCGCACCGCCAACGAAGAGTCTAGAACGAAACAAAATCGCAAGCACATCATCACACCCATGCGCTTGGGGGCGATGAACCCCGTCGGAGTCAGTCGATCCCCTTGCCACTACTATGCAACGGCGATGCAGTCGCGAGGTGGGCATGGAGGACCTGCAAATTACTAAATCACACTTCTCTGACCCGGCATCACCGAAGGAAGCCTAATATCCCAAACGCAACCCGTCAATCCCACCGCCAGCTAACCTCGAAGAAGGCATCACAGATGGCCCCATTGGGAAACTGGTTCCCAGACGCCTTAATCTCGCCTCCCATCAGAGCCGAAAATGCCTGAAACGCGCTCGGATGATCACGTCGTCCCAAGAATGGGACAGCGACGAGGACGACAATGCACCGAGCTTCGCGATCGACGGATGGAATGAATTTGTCAACAACCGGTGTGCTGGGGAAAAAAAGTCTGTTTTCCTTCAAACGCGCCCCGGCAAGTTGCGCCCAGCTCCGGACGTCGGCACGCCGGCTGCGGTCGGCCCACGGGCCGAACGCCGCCCCCACACCTCCGGCGGGGGGCTGGGGACCCCAGGAAGGGAGGGTTGGGTTTGCTGCACGCCCGGGTTGATCCGGTTTAGCGCGGGGACGACCCCCCGTCCCCAATCGAGATGGAGGTGCAGCACGCTCTGCAAGCCCCAACGACGCACACGGCGGTTGTCACATGTCGACCGACGACGACGACGACTCATCCTCAAGTTTCTCTTTGGGTTCTCTCTGCCGTCGTTTTTGTCACCGAGATGGTGGCATTTTACCCCCCCCCCCAAACCTATCCGGCAACGTACCACCTTGATACATCCAAGCCATGACCCAACGTCTCAACACTGCTGTTGTCGTCGCCATCTCTCGCCTCACTGAATACACCTGGTCGCACAAACAGCCCCCAATCCCGGGGCGGAACCAAAGGTACCTAACAAACCAAACCGACAAACTCGACCACTCCACTCCATGTGGCAAGGGATTTCCCGTCTCTCAAAATACTTTCCGCCATCATCTTGACATGTCACACAACATCCCATGGAAGCGAAGCGAAGCCGTACGACAACAAGACCCAGCAGCCGCCGTGGTACAGCCTCCCACGCACACAAGTCCCGGACCTCTCTGTCTCGGTCTCTCTCTTGTCCTAACCAAACACACACAAAGTGAATTTCTCGATTCGATTAGCGGTAACTAATATCCATCCAAAACGCCCGAATACTGGCACCTCTCCCAACTGGAAAGACATACTCGCACACGGTACCATAAACCACCCCAACATGGCCTCATGGTGGGCAGGCACATGGAGCACCGTGCAAACCGGCCGTGTCCTCCAACTTCGTCATGGCACCACGACAAGAGACATACGGGTACTGGAAAGGCGGTCTGCAACCGCAACCGCAGCCGCAACCCAACAACCGCCCAAGTACGGACACCAAAACCATTGACGGTGCCACAGCAAGCACAAACGATCTCTTCGGGTCCTGGCAGCTCGATCTTGCCCACAATGTCTCAGATTTGACACTTTACCGCCCGCCGCTTTTTGCTACGCTGTCATGGTCCTCATGCGGCTTGCCTGCCCGGGCAGGAACAAGTCCCGGGCAAGAACAAGTCCCAAGAATGCAAACCCAAGTGATGCAGTGAGAACAGTGTCAAAACCATCCGCGTTGGTCCCACTTTTCCTCTCTCCGGGGGGGGAGGGGGGTCGAGCGACATCCTCCCACAGAAAAAGCTGCAACAACAACAACTTCCAAGTTGGAAATATACAATATTTTCGTGACTTGAAAAAGTTGATGTAACATTTGTCCCGGCGGCAAACCAACCAAGAATTGTGAAAAAAGCAAGAGAAGAAAAAAGCCAAGTTCATAAACGCCGTCCAACACCGTCCTGTTGCCATCATGTACCCCTCTAAAGTCTTCCTTGCTGTATCGTCACCAGCGCCCAAATCTTCCATCTAAATTCCCACATGCCCAAGGAGGGCAAACCAATCCCATGTCATCCAGACGTAAATGCTGATGCTCAACGCAAGTCACAAGACACGTCTACCGCCCATGTCTTTTTCTTTCTCCGAACACCTGAAACGCCTTTACCCGTGGAAAGCTCAAATCTTGAGACCCCAAGCAACTCCCAAAACCACAAACAAAAAGCACACCAAACGGGTTGGTGAGAGGTCGAGAAGAAGAGTAGTAGCGGGAAGCGGGAAGGGCGGCGCGAGCGACTGGCCCCAGACCCAACCACCCAAGTCAGCCGGCAACTTGGCATGGTCGTGGTCTCTGTGGCTCTTTCGTGTTGCTTCCATTCCCCAAGGAAGCCGTGTGAATACACTAGGGTGGCTGAGCTCTATGCTTGTTCTCAGAATATATCGGCATAGAATCGTGCTCGGAGAGGGTGAGTTGTCGCAAGCCCCGGGGCCGATGTTTGCCAACAGCCACCCTATGGTCGGGTCTGTCACCAAGCTCGACCTGCATCTGTTCCGTAATGTCAGCCCAAGAGCGAAGCTTGACCCAAGTGGGTTCCTTGGGAGTCAACTCGGACGAGCTCACCTGCTTGACAGAAGACATCCAACCCGAGAGACAGGCCCAGCTGCTCCAACACTTCGTTTTGCCACACAGTCCGGTGCTATCGCCGAAATGGGCCGAAGTCGGAGGCAAGGCGCGTGGCTCTCTCAAGCGCTCTGGGTACAGGACCGGCAAGTATGAATCTTGCAGTAGCGGCACTCGAAGATCCACCAGTGGGGGCCGGAATGGCAGAGGTTGCAATGCCACTGGATGAGGGTGCTGTCGGACTTGATCATCTTGAAGATGTGGGCGCAGCCGGTTGCGAGGGCCATGGCTGCTGTTTGCTCGTTCGGTGCGGGAATGGGGATTCTGGGGGGGTTCTTGGTGTCCTGAGGGAGGCTGTTTTGGACGTGCGATGGGGGTCCAAGAGATGGGGTGCAGATGGAAGGAAATGCCGGAAAAGGGCCAAAAGAAGGTCCAGGAAAGTCTGGTATAGGTTAGTGACCGCCCGCCGATATTTTGCTCAAGAGGATGCACCAACCTAGCAAGATGACGAGTCAGATCAAGCGACGTGACAACTGGCAAACACAGTACCAGGTGAAGTCAAGTGGACTTTCTTGGCTTGCGACTGATGAGAGGGCGCCAATTGGGGTCGGGGAGGGGGGAACGTGGGAAATATGTAAACGGCGGCGGCAGAGGCAAGTCGAAGCGGTGGTGGTGCAGCCACAATGTGAGGTTTGCCGTCTGGAGCTTCGGGAGAGGCAGGGCGGGAGACTGAGGGAACAAGGTCTGGAGTCTGAATGGTTGACGGGTTGTTTGTCACACGTGGCATCCGTGGCGCGTGGTCTGGCTGGTGGTGATGGTAGGGCTGTGGGAGGACCGAGGCAGTCCTGGCGGCCGAGGCCGTCTTATGTGTTGTTTCGGTTGATGAGGTGGGTTGATGGGTGGGCTTGGACGGGAGCGTGGCGTCTCGGTCTCGGGCATGGAACCTGAACCTGAACCTGGATGTGGTGACGAGTTTCCGCTCTCACCGGATGGAAGCCAGAAAGACGAGATATTCGGGACGGACCCAAGCGTCCCCTACGGTGCAATATCCTGGACCGCGGGCGGCAGGGAGATGGACGATGCGGCAGCCGAGAATGGAAGAGGGAAGGGTCAAAGAGAGGTGATATTCGGCGGGGCATGGGAGATCAGGACTAAGAGTGGGCTCCCCGCGAGATCGACCCTGCTCTGTTCCTTCCTTGAGCTTTCCTTCCATTCCGGTAGTGCAGCAAAAGTCGGACGCGGTCCCGCGTGTAAGTGGATCGCGGCAGGGACGTTGGAGAAACGGTCCCATGGCGGCAGGGGACCTGCGTGGGCGGAGGAAGGCGCCTTGTCTGGGCGCGGTAAGTACCCAGGCATAGCGGAGCGTGAATGTCCACGCGCAGCTCCCCTGTCGTTTGGGGTCCCAGAGGAAGCCGGCAAGTGCGTCGCCGGGCAGGGAATGGAAACATTGAAAGGTACAGTACCTCGCCTGCCCGTCTCCCAGCCTCCAAGAAGATGTAATGACTGTATTTCCGGCGTATGGGGGACCACGCCATGCAGCGTCCATGGTCCACGGTTGCTGTCGGTAGATGGGGTCTCTGCAGCAGCGCACATGTTATTTTCACTCCTCTGCGTGTGTGGGCCGGGATATACAGACCCCCCGGCTGCAGCGCCTGTGCAACCTCGAAGACAGCGGGAGCGACGCTGCTGTTCAACCACCTACCATCCAGGGGGGAGGGGGCTCCAGGGCCCGTTTGCCAGCGCCCCTTCCCCCTTGCCCCTTCCCCCTTCCCGACGGCAGCGGCACACACACACACACACAACGCCACAAAACCGAATTGCAGGCGGCTTCGGCTCTATCGTGGAATCAACGGGGTTAACCCTGCCACCCATCATGCCGTCCTGCTTCCTGAATCGGGGCCCCTTGCAAGACGTTGCAGCAGCGCTCAGTCGCCGCTTCGGGTCTGCTTGGGGGCTATAACCCAAATCATCCAGCGGGACGGTTTAGCCGTCGCAGGCCCCACACCGGGGCCTCTTTGGTCTCCATCGTTTGTTTCCTCTGCGTCGAAATTTCCTTGCATGTTCGCGCAAAACGACTTCTGCCACGCCAGCAAGGGTCGTCTGCCTGTCGTTGCTCGGCCCTACTGCCTACCCGGATCTCTGGAGAAGCTCGGGTAGCGTCAAGGAGGCCGCGGCCGGCCATCCCATTGGCCGTGCCCTCTCTCGTCTTGCTCTCCCTTCAACCAAGCGTCGACGGGTCAACAGCAACCAGACGACAGACAACATCCTTTTCCGCACCGGCTTGCCGACTCTGTTCTTGTTCCTTGGCCCCGACTTGCCCAAAGAAGAGAGACTCCGAGGGGGTCTGGACCGGTGCCCCGCCATGCCACCGCTGGGAACACTGATCCTGACGAGCCCGCGGCGATGGGCCTGGTCCGCGCAACGTCGCACAACGGACAGAAAGTACGAAGTCTCAGAGCACATGGCATCGCGGGGCCTATTGCCGACGGGACATGCGCCAAGCGGTTCAACGGTCGACGGGTACCTTGCATGTTTCGGGGTAGACACGATGCTTCTTCAGCCGAGAGGCACTGGCGATTTCGACGAGGGACAAGTCCGGGCTCAGATTTCACGCGAAGGCGGATAAACACAGGAGCGCTGTGATGGTGGAGGGAACGAGAACGGCAAGTCTACTCGGCCGGATCGAGATACCGGCGAAGCGCACCGTTGAGAGCGGTGACTGGGAGGTCACACACCGAGTCCCAAGGGCCACGGGCAACACCAAGGACTACCGGCGGCAACGTGGCTCTGTATCTGTGCTCGGCACAGTCACAGCCCAGGTCGCGCACGCAATTTGCAGACAGGACCACCACAGGTGGAGGCTACCACGAGATCCTGGAGTGCTAGGTTTGGAGACTCTCATCCAAGGTCATCCCCTCTGGGTCTCACGTTGATGAACAGAAAATCTACACTAGTCGGGAAGGCCCAGGGCTGGCCCACCTCGACGTCGTTTCAGCCTTTGCTCGCTGCACCCGACAACTCTGTCAATTTCCTGGGGTTCCATTTTAGTGGGCGAACCTGCTGAGCGGGACCTTCAGCAACAGCCTCAGACGGAAGAATCAGACCCCCCTCCCATCCCCGCCCCCTCTTCGTCCTCTCCAAGCATCTTGTTCAACGATACCCCCAGGACCGCCAATCTTCCACGGTAGATCCGCGACGACTGCCGTCGGTTGACAAGAACTGCGTACGTACACCACCTCACCGGCCAGAGGGCCAGCACCAATATCGACGTGTTATCAAACGGCATGCACGAGCAGTCGAATGGGGAAGTCTTCGTCCGCGACAGGGCCGACACGATACAACTCAATGACGCTTTGCGCGCCAAGTCGAGACGGCCCCATCCAACTTGCCCAATTCGTCTCTTCACATGTTCCTCAGCCAGCCCGCGGTGGGCCTTTTCCGCTCCCACGGCGGCGCGGCGACCCGGGAGTCCAGTCCATGGATGTCCGGAGAGACGTCGTTCAAGTCGAGACATGGCTCGCGCCAGACAGATGCCCCTGCGGGAAAAAAGCCCCCAAACACACTCCACAGGACTCACCGCCAAACCACCGTTACATACGTCTGTTAGCCCCAAGAAGGAAATTGTGCCCCATGCAGAGCAACTCTGGCGGCCGGTAGCGGTTCCTCGCTCGATGCCCTCAAGCAGCACCCGTTGCCACGTTCTGTCTGACGGTGACGGGCGACCCACTCGGCGGATCAAGGGTTGGCTTCGAGACGGCGGGATGCCCATGAATGTAGGGGAACAGGGGGGTGTTCCGTGGAGCTTCTAGCGCTCTGGCGATCGCTTCGATGCCCCTTGGCAGCTCGTGGGCGCGGAGCTTCGACCGTCGTTCCGTCGCGACGCAAACCACCGCCGACATGTCTCTGGGACAAACACGTCCTCCTCTTGTCCTTGTCCTGGCAGCCTCTTCTCACATCAACGCCAGGGCAGACCGCATAGAACCGTCCCCTTGAACCCTCAACCTTGCGACTGTGGGGAATTCCAGATACTAGAGCCAAGACTCCAGGTGTCTCAGGCTCTCTCTCAACCCGCACTCAGACGGTTGCCGGCCCTGGAAGCGATGGGTTCGCTGATGCCGCCATATCGCCGCCATGATTCGTGCGCGTCTCGCACTTGTCGTCTCTCCGCAACCGCGGGTCGACCGTTTGACCGTCGCTGATGCCGGCGATGGGGAGCGGGCCGTCGTCAGCCCCCAACGGCGAACGGACGTGCTGGAATCTGTCGGCGCTGCGTTTCGGTACCTAACCCCCAGGCCAGATCTCCGGCCGGCTTCCTGCAGCCCGTCGAGTGGCCCGTTTGCGGCCGACCAATTGGCAAGATTCCTTTGGCTCTGCGTGACTTCAAACAAATGCGACCCCGATGGTCTATGCGCCGCCCTTCCGCCCACGACACCGCGGCCGTTCCACCGTACTTCTTCTTCTATGGATAGAACGGGACGGGAGCAGCGCTTGACAGCCTTGGAAGGACAACTTGCGACCAGATCGACCAGAGCCGAAGGCGGTTGATGACGACGAGGTGTCGGCGGCCCCCAAACCTGATTCCGCCTTGGACCACTCTCCACATCGGCACCCTCCGTCACACAAGGAATCGGATACCCGGCGGCATGACAAGCCATCAGTGCCGGCCGACCGACCCAGATCACATTGTTGCGCGTATTAGCTGCCCTCCCTAAGGTACGGGCCCTCCCTGGACACCAAGCGGCGACCAATGCCACATCCACCCTTTCACCCCCAAGAAGCGTCGTTCTGCAACACCATCAAGACTCACCGGCATGCTTCTCGGAATCCCCAAGGAACAGGCACCCGTAGATCCACGAGCCATCACGGCGAAACTTGACAAATTGTCCGTTCGCACCGTCGAACCGTGACATGGAGAGTGGCGGATCACCCCGATCATTTCATCCCGCTTTCTCGGTGTGAAATACTATCAGCCTTCTGCATATCAGACACACCCACTAGCACCCACCACGCATCCCAACGGCCTCTAGCGGCGACACTCGCGGTCCAACTAGAAGCCGGGAGGACTCTTCATCACATCTTCTACCCTTGGCTTGAGGGTAAGGTCTGTTATCGAGACAACACGGACTCTCCGGATCACACTAGCCACTGCCAGTATGGACGGGCATGGCGTCAAGAAGACCCAGACTGGGAGCCCGTCTTCTCATCCATCTACCGATCCCCGCGGGACGCACTTTGACTTTTCCAGAGCGTCAACCACTTCCCCGCTCGCCGGAGTAAACATGAGAAACAATGGCGTCGTTTGTTCATCTTCGAACTGCTTACCGGCCGGCAACGTCCCGTCACGATCTGTGCTCAACGTGGACTCCATAGTCGCGCACCATCCAGGCAAGTCTCGACGACCTACGTCCGCAGAACGGAGTATGTACGGAGTACCTGCAGTGTCCCCCTGCAGTACACCCTCGCGGCTCATCGTGCCAGACGGGCCAAGTTGCCGCCAAGCATCTCAACGCAACTCGACGACGGAAAGAGAGTCCAGGCTGCCGACAACCGACGTCGAGTGCTACCCAACGTCTACGAACGACCTCGACGTCGAGGGCAGCACTTGAGCCGCCATTTAGTCTAGTGACATGTCATTTTTTTTCTTTCGTTCTCCTTCTTTGCCTTCGATGGGGTGCGATCGACCTAAGATCAGACGAACCTATATGGACTAACACGCATAGCCTATGCCAGGACCGCACACCCAGGCAGATCTCACCGATGGGGCAAGAAGGGGGGGCATCACTGGCCCAGCCCTCCTCGGGGAAGCCCCTCTCTCTTCCCCTCTCCCCCTCTCCCGTGGCTCCCTGCATCCAGCTGTCCGAACCAGTTCGTCAACGTCTGGGGCTCGGACGGATACCCCTCCCTCCCACACACACCCACCTCTGGCCCTACTAGATTGCTTCTCGAATTCTTCCCATTTGGCCCTAGCCACCACCCGGAAGCGGCTCTCGCCCCACCCCGGCACCATCTCGATTCGGACCCCCTGTCCCGCATCCCGCCTTGCCCACCACCACCTGAAGTTGAGACACGCAACGATTTTCCGCACCCTTTGCCCTTTGCATGGTATATGCCACCGCGCTGTGGCTTGACCCCGGTGGTGTCACTCACCGGCTCCCGCGCGCGATTCCATGGGAAAAGAACAACAGGGAAAAATAGATGGAGGGGCCATGAGGGGCCCAGGGCCAGGTCCCGCCCGGACCACCGTCCGCCCGACCGACCGACCCGGCGCCAATGTTTTCCTGCGCACCCTCTCGAGTCTCGACCGGTGAGCCTCCCGGGAACAGCACTTTCAGCTGTCCCAAGAAACGACAACCTCTGGACTGGACCGACCGCCAAGCCGCCACAACCGGCCACGACTGTCCACGACCCTTGCACCTTGACCTTAACAGGGCAGATCCAGAGGCCCCCTTGCCAACAGCGGACAAAGGGGGAAAGACACGCCACCGTCACCGTCACCAACAGAGACGACTCGGGGCGTGGGAGGGACCGTACTGACCGCACACAGAGCCGCACCGCTTGGGGGCGACGGTTGGATATACCCGTCTCGCATTGATATCGGCCATGGCACCCGGCTTATAGAGCTGCCCTCAGGACTTTTCTCCGGGCCTCGTATGCTTCCAGCGAGAAAGGGTTCTGGTTGTCGTTTCGTGCTTGCTTGAGCAGGTAGGTACGCATTCGTGAAATGCGTACTCGTCCTGTTTTCGTTGGCCCCCATTCCTGCCCCCTCACACGCCCTACACTCGCAGAGGAACCGCCCCCCTGGAAACAGGCAGGTACTTGGGCTGGATGAGAACACAAGGGCCGAGGTATAGTTCCAACCTCGTAAGCATGGACGGATTCGTAACAAATCCGTATGGTCACCACGCATCCGCTCACCACCATCCCACCTGATGATACCTGCTGTCTGTGACCATTCCACTCCATACCTCTTCCCACTAGCTCGTGAAATCTCTGCTGCACCTGCGCCTGCGCCTTTCTACCATCCTGCCCCGTCGCCAACTGTTGCCAGTCCCCAGCCCCCCTACCCGCTCCTGGTCGTACCCTATGAACGAAACAACGGAACTGGCAAGCCAACGGCTGCTCTATACCTTAACTATAGGTACCTACCAACAAGACCCCGAGTATGGGCGGTCCTCAGGCCTCTTCCCTCTTGTGATGATGTCCTTCTAGAACGGTGCAGCCCCGAAAGACACACATCGAAGAGCACAGAAAGAAACCTTCCCTGTCGTGAAGCAGTATCTCAGTCTCAAAACAAGAATCTCTCTATTCATACTCTATCCGCTGCCCCCCTCCCTCCTTTATTGTAAACTGAACAAAGTACGCTGCTCTGGTACAGGGGACTCTACTTGTCCCCGTGCCCATCTCCATCTCCCTCCCTGTCCCTTCTCCTCCAACCCTCCTTTCGCACCGTGGATAATACATGCCACCCAGCCCCTATCCGTCAGCACACAGGTGACCGACCGCGCACCGTCGACGGTCTAGTCACAAGACGCGTCGAAACCTCGTTTCCACGGTACCGATTATGTCGCCCGCCAGGACCCCAGCCCCCCACGGTCCCCCGATACTTGATAGGTCGCTCTCAAGAAGAAGCCAGGAGAGAACCATGGTCGACTGCATGTCGTTGTTTGTTTGTTATACCCCCCCAACAGTCGACATCTAGCTCGTCTAGGCCTAGGCTGGTTCGCTCGCTCCTCCGGGTCCAACCAACATCCCTCCGTCAACCGGTCAGTAAGGAAAGTCGGGCCGGTTGGTGATGGGACGGCGGCCTGCTGCATCCTCGCCCATCACCCATCAGGCAACCGGTGCGGCCACTGCATCGTCAGCGGTGGGAGCAGGAGCCGCTGGTTCCAGCGGATCTCCCGGGGACACGTCCTCTTGCTGTTCGGATGCCGGCTTGGCCTCGCCATCCTCCTCGCCCGTCTGTGGCTTCTCCTGGAAAGTAAAGGCGTCCGACAGGTTGACGGCCAGGAACGTCTTGGGCAGCTTGACCCTATACCGACAGACACGGTGCATAAGCCTCTGGGCCATCTCAAGGTCAACCAAGACGGGGGCAGAGGAGGACTCACTGGTGGAACTTTGCTCTCAGCGTCTCAATCACCACCATCCAATCGGCGTGGGCTGTCAGGCTGCGACGCGGCGCGCAGCCGATGCAGTGCCTGCTGTCGAGCTGGACGTCGAGCGGGTCAAAGACGTGACAGCCGGGGCTGATGGTGATCTTGATGCTGTAGTTGAAGGCTGGGCTGCTGCTGCCGCCGTCTTCCTCGGGAGCAGCGCCCGGGGGCGGCTGCTTGGCGGGCATCTCGTACAGCTCAAACGAGATTTGTGAGAGGTAGTCGAGCTCGGGGATGGTGGCGCGCTTGATCTTGGTCTCGAGGCCGCCCTCGAGGATGCAGTTGAGCAGCGTGTAGATATGCGACTCCTTGGTGAAGTAGATGAACGACTTGGCTTCGTCCGACGCCTGCATGTCTTCGAGGTCCTGGACGATCTCTTTGAGCAGCGGCAGCGTGGTCAGGAGGCCGATCTCGAGCTGTAGGTGCCAAGAGCGTGAGTGGTCAGGTTCCGCCACCACCGCCTAAAGCGCTCCAAAACAAAGCACGCGACGACGACTTACCTTTTCGCTGTCGGATATGCCATACTCTTGCGGGCAGATAAAGTCAAATAGCACCTTGGCGAGCTGGTACATCTCGCGCAGGGGCTCGAAGCGCGCATCAGTTTTCGCCTTGGTCTGGCTGTTGCCCCGGTAGAGGTGAAAGTACTTCTCGGGCGGCTCGGCCTCTCCACCGGGCCTCGATCCGGTGAGGAAGGACCGCCTACGGAAGATCCGCTTAACCGTCTTATGGTGGTGGCTCTCCCTCTCCGACTTTTCTGAGTTGGGGCGCTCGGCGCTCTTGTCGTCCCCGGCCTTGGTGGACGTGGTGCTTTCTTCGCCCTCCTTGATGCTCGGCGTGGGAGTTTTGGACGTCGAGACACCGTACTCCTCCTCCAGCATGCTCTTGGGCGGGGTAAACACCCACTCGAGAAACTGTCTGTTGTGGAGGGCGTCAAATTTCATGGTGTCGTAGAGCTCCGAGATCTTGCTGGGATCCACCTTGTCGCCGTCGCAGAACTCGGCAAAGAGCTTCTCCCAGCGCTCGCGGAAGAGCTCGGCGTCCTCGCCGCAGCACCATCGGGCCTGGATGTTATTGACAGCACTGGCCTGCGAGAGGGAGCCCAGCGCGGACGACACTGACCCAGACGCGCCCTCCCCGTTCACCTTCTCGGTGCTAGGGTTGCTGATGGCGGTCAGCGAGTTGACGGCGCCGCTGTACAGCTTGGAGTAGTTGTGCTGCATCACTTTGCGGTGAAAGTTCATCAGCTGGACGACACGAGTCTGCACCTCGGCGGGCTCGGGCATGTTAGGCGGCCAGGCGAACTGGGGCGGGCGCTCGTTGCCCTTGCGAAGGAGGCCCTTGAGCTTCTTCTTGACCTTGTCCATCTCGTCCTTGGCCGCGTTGGAATCGTCGAGCAGGTCTTTGCGGATCGTGATAAAATCCTCGGGCAAGTCCTTCTTGTTGAGGAAGCTGGCGGCCCAGATCTGAGCGCTGGTCACCACGCGGCGCTCGCTGCTGCTAAAGACATGCACCTCGTCCAGAACCTCTCGGTTCATCAGCCCGAGATCGCTGCGCATGTTCTCTCCGAGCTCTTGGGACTGATAGCGGGCCGAGTGAGTCGGCTCACCGCCCCACTTGACGATGAGCTGCAGCTTGTCCAGCACCAGGCTCTCCTCCGCAGCCGTGAACTTGGACATGGTCACGCCCGACAGAGAGTCGTGTCTCCTGGGCGGCATGCGGACGGTACCCTTCTTGGACTGGCTCTCGGTCTCCTTGGCGCTCTCCTCGGCGGGCGGAGGGGGAGGCTCATCAGCCTTGATGTCTTGGTCCTTTTTTCGGAACATGGGCTTGATCTGAACCTTGGTTCCGGCCCAGCCGCCCTTCTTGACCAAGACGTTGCGCAGCGCCTTGAGCTTCCTACGGTCTTCGACGCCGGCCTTCAAGGCCTCCTCAACGGCCTCGAGGACACTTGCGAGAGCGGGTTCCCCGATCAGCAGCACCTCTTCCTGATGGCCCCGCAAAAGTCGAATAAAAGGATCCGTGTGGAAGGTAAACTTGTATTTCTGCTTTGGCGTCCGGTCTGCGTGCCGGATGACAGACACCACGCCCTTGAGCTTCCAGCTGGGCTTTGGGGGCGGAGGCGGAGGCGTCTCCAGGGGCTCCTCGTCACCGGCTTCGATTGCATCTTGCAGAATAGACCGGGTAGTAGAGATTGTCGAGGCTGCTGTCGATGGCACACCGTCTCTCAGGGAGGACGAGAAAGTGCTGACCATGGGGCTTGTAGACTTGCTTCCCAGCTTCGAGGCCAAAACGCTATCCGACCGAGCGTGGGAAATGCCCTCTTGGGGTGCATCACGGATGTCCAAGGCTCTCTGGATGCTCGCCTGCTTGTCCAGGCTGGTTCTACCTTGCGTGGCGACAAGAACAGCGAGTTCACCCTCCTTTCTCATCAGGGTCGCGCGAGCCGCCATGGGATCCACGTCGGACAGCGCGGGTGACGGGATGGGGGGTGTAAGACCTTCGCGTCGCAGGCGTTCCTTGATGAACATTTCCTTGAGGATGTTTGCGCAGTGGTCGTAATAGTCATCGTTGTCCTTGACGAAGCTCCAGCCGTTGACGTCGATGACGTAGCTTTTTCCTCCGGCGCGCAGAAAGTCGAAGCCGCAGACGCGCTGCCCAAATACGGTGCTTATCTTGCTTGCAATCTCCTTTTCTTCGCTGCTCAGCGCCGTGACGTAGCGCACCTCCTTGCCGTGGGTGTTGCGGCGTACCACACCGTCGACCACGGGCGACTTGCGTGTCTCGGCGTGGCAGTACGATGGCCCAACGGTGTAGGCCTTGACGTCTTCAGCATTGTCGACTTGCATAAAGCGCTCATAGATGAAGCTGTCTTCGGGCTGTGTGATGGCGCGAGGGACTGTCAAGGTCGGGACATACTCGCTGCTCTTGTTGTTGATCTTGCGGAACAGCTTGCGAGCTCCGCCACCGGCCGACTTTGGAAAGTAGATGATGATGTTGTGGTCCTCGCCACTGGTGGGTTTCTCGACAAACGGCTTCTTGATCAGCGTCCCGTCCACGGAGAGAACATCGCCGTCGTCGATCAGCTCGACCTTTCGGGGGGCCATGGCCTTTGCATTTTCGGGATCAGGGTTGGTCGGCTCAAACACGACACCGCTGGCATCCTTGATGTACCTGGCGACATCGGGCGTGAGAAGGTGCGGCCCCCCATCTCGGTTGACCTCGATTCGCTGAGGAGTCGATACGCCGATACGGTCTAGAAGGCGCAGGCAGATGCGACGATCCCAGAGGATCTTTTGCATGGGCACGTCGTTTACGCAAAAGGGCTTCCGCGCCTTGACGTAGGCGATGGCCTTGTCGAGGGGGAAACCATCGGAGTAGAAGGATATGAGGTAGTCGCTAGGCAGTGTTAGCCACAGAAGAGGGAAGCAGCCAGGGCGGCGGGTAGGATGGCTTACCAGATGGGCCAGTTCTCCACATCTGCACGACGCGACGTTAGAGACAGGCGCTGAGTGAGACAGGGAGTCGGGCACAACATACCTTCGTCGAGGATGACCTTGTCGCCAAAGACACAGACGTCAAACTCGCGGTTCTGGATCAGCCTGTTCAAGATGTTTCTGCTCGGCTTGCTGCGGGCCTTGACGTCGAGGGCACAGACTCCGATGATGCCCCAGGGGGCAGGCTTCACCTCCTCCTTCTCGGGTCGCTCCCGGTGCACCATGGCCCTATCACTACTGGGACTGTGGTGGCTGCTGGCGGCCGTGCTACCACTAGGTCTGCGCTTAGCCCTACTGCGAGACCTAGTTGGTATGGGGCGCGGCGTCGGTCCTGTTTGGGCGCCTGTAACAGGAGCTTGCTGTCCCGGCTGGGCAGGCTGGGTGGAGGGTTTCTTGACAATGTCGTTGAGCTGCGGCATGTGCGAGGAATCGCGGGGCGCCAGATGGCCGGCGCCAGCCTGGCTAGCGGTTGTGACAGTCATACTCGACACAGCCGACTCGGGCTGGGACGTGGCAGGGCCTTTGACTCCGCCCGAAGAAGCCATGAGACCCGAGACGTTGCGGTGTCCTGTGCTGCTGTTATTGTCGCTGCCGTTGGCCGAGGCAGCGGAGCTGGGAGCCCCGCGGGCTGAAGCTAAACTCTGCATCGAACTGACGCTGAACCGCTTGCTCCCTTCGACCTCGGAGAAGGAGGACCTGGCGGCGATCCGGAGGGCGGGCTCGGGAAGAAACTGGGAGGCCTGGTCCGCTGGACTCGAGCCGGGTTGCAGACGGGGGGTCTCGAAGTCGTCCGCGTCGGTGACGGTGGCGGTGCCTGGCTGGTGCTCCAAGGCAAAGTCTCGCGGCGAGGACGAACCTGGGTTGGCGGCCTTGAAAAGGGCAGCGTCTTCACGAACTTCCGAAGTGGCAGACTCGCGGCGGCTCGACGACATGGAAGGCCGGGGGCCCTTGGAAGACGAGAAGGACGCAGACTTGGAGAGGGGCGGGGGCATCGACAGACTGGCGGGATCGGCGTGGGTGTCGGTGGTGTTGGGATCAGCCTGGCGTCCCTTTCGACTGACGACTTGGCCGGCGGCAGTGGTCGAGGAGGACGAGGAGAGATTGTGCGATGTGGAACCAGCGCGCTGCGGGGGCTTGGCTCTCACGGAAGCTGTAGCAGCAGCGGCGAGAGCAGGCGCGGCGTGGGCAGCGGCGTCGACGGCGGCGGTGATTCCCGTGACGGCAGCAGACACAGCAGCAGCGACAGAGGTCGTGGCGGCTTTGGCGGCTGCGAGGAGGGAGTCCTGGGGGAGGGAGTCCTGGGAGGGGGGAGTCGGGTCGACCATCTCAGAATCGGTCCTCTCTTTGGAGGGACCCTCCGGGCTGGACTCCATCGGAGGTCGGGATCAGGGAAGTAGCAGCCACAATGATGCTGTGGTTGCGAGGGCTGGGCTGGGCCGGGCTTGCGGAGGGGAGGGGGGGCCTTCTTGGCTCTTCAGCTCCTGTCGACTGTCGATGTTGCCCAGACGATGAGGTGTGGGTGATGTCGGAGAGGAACCGTTTGGTGGTGGGAAACGAGTGGAAGTGCACCGTTGCTCGGGCTGGTGCAGCGCGGAGTGGCAACTTGTGCAAATTTCGAGTCGACCGCGCTTTTGCAGCTCCAGACAAATGCCAGCTGGAGCTTTCACAATACCTATCCCACAGGTGCCTGGGTGGGTGCCCGACTCTCCACTATGCCCGGGCAGTAGGTATGGAGGTGTGCCCCGTACGTACACCCCGCGGACCCTCTATCAGATGAGATATCGTCCTGTTCCTCGACAGTGAAAACAGCCGTCCCGCTGGGCGCATGTAGGAAGTGAATGGGACCGGGGAATGGGACCGGGGAGTCGTCCTGAATCAAACCTGCTGTCCGTGGATCGTCCCGAAGTAATGATTCCTGGTTTCTCGTTGGCGCTGGACCGTGCAAGGCTTGGAGAATAGACGTCTCCCAGCTCTGAACTGACGAAGCGAGGTTTCGGTTTTGGAGAATGACGCTGTCTCGCCCAGGACCGGCACAGCCAAAGAAACCCCACCGCGGGGAGGCGATGTCGGCCAACTTCAGCTCGTGTGCTTCTCTTCGATGGTTCCAGAGCCCAGAGTCCAGACAAAGCCGCCAACCGCGTCGCCATGTCGCCATCGCCATGCCATCCTCTCCCTCTCTTCCGTCAACAGGAAACACGACCCGTTGGATGTCCTCCATTTCTCTGGGGACCAACACTTGGACAGGATGGTCGCGTGATGGCTTTCTGCATTTGTCGAACCGCCCACCAGCCGACGCGGGGGTCTTGATAGGCCTAGGTATGCCGTGCATGCGCCTGCGGGTAGCCGACGCCCGAATCTCGACCCTGTCAGGTTGTGCGACGAGGCGGTCAGGAAAAAGAATGGAGAGACGACCGAGACGACTTGCAGTCCCTTGCTTTTCGTCGGAACAGGGGGACCGGCGAGGAGGGGAAAAGAGGAAGGCGGTGTGGTCGTATCGCGCTTATCGGAACATTTCTGGCGGCAGAATGGCGCTGGTTCAGATGTGGGGCCCCTCCAAACCGTCACGGTGGAAAAATTTCAGAGGCGCGCCGCATGAGGCTATCCAAAAGGTGAAAGCTCTGGCGAACCAAAGGTTCATGCACCTGTTCCACGAACCACGGCTTCTCTGAAGCTGCCACTTCGCCAGGATGCCTCACTCCGACCCAGACCACCCCTCCACCAAGCGATTGAAGCTCGATGCCGCTTCCAAGGCTCCCTCGGGCGCAAGAAAGGCGTCGTCCATCTTTGCCCCCTTTCGGGTATGTCTTCTCTGTCGCATCTCCCCGTCGATGCGCTTCGCCCTCCGTACTAAATAAAATGCCCCCAGACCATCGGCCTAGTCTCCCCCACCGGCGTTCCCTTCGCCTCGATCCCCCTCGGCAAGACGACGTTCCAGATCACCACCTCGGTCGGCCGAGCTCTGCAGACATACGACCTCAAGCGCGGACTCAACCTCGTCTTCATCACGCGCCCCCAAACACCCGCAGATATCACCGCGACCTACGCGTGGAAGGAAAAGGTGTTCGCTGCCTGGGGCGACGCCCGCAATGGCGAACCGCAGGGGTTATGGGTCTTCCAGCGTGGCAAGAAGGTCGCCGAGCTGCCGCTCCCATCCGATCTCGACCAGCCAGTGCGCCAGATCCTCATCTTTGGTTCCTGGATCGTGGCATGCGCCCTTACGAGGATTGAGATATGGAAGTCGGACACGCTCGAGCACTACACCACCATCTTCCCCATCGCCGCCAAGGCGGGCGACAACGAGCTGACGGGCGGCGTGTGCAACATGCCCACCTTTCTCAACAAGATATTCGTTGGCCG
Organism: Podospora tetraspora; assembly: GCA_027943155.1. NCBI lineage: Eukaryota > Fungi > Ascomycota > Sordariomycetes > Sordariales > Podosporaceae > Podospora > Podospora tetraspora. The sequence goes on along the minus strand of JAQKAE010000001.1, from coordinate 594,033 downwards.
GGCCGACGGCTGGGTCGAGATCTGGAATGTCAGCACCGGGAAGCTCATCTACACCATCCTCCCGCCCGCGCCCGACTGTGGCTCCGTCACCTGCCTCGAGCCGACCCCCGCCCTGTCACTTCTCGCCATCGCCTACTCCGCCGGGCCCCTGGTCATCCAAAATGTTCACACAGACAAGGCAGTGCTGCGTTTCAACGCCGGAAACGAAGAAGCCCCCGTAACGACGATATCTTTCCGAACCGACGGGCAGGGAGCCGGTCAGGACGGCCGCCAGGACGGTGTCATGGCCACGGCAACCAGCCTGAGCGGAGATGTCACATTCTGGGATCTCAACAAGGGGGGGAGGATCATGGGTGTGTTGCGAAGCGCCCACAACCCTCCCGTCAGCACGGGCGCGACCATTCGCGGCGGCATCAGCAAGATCGAGTTCCTGCCAGGGCAGCCAGTCATCATGACCAGCGGCCTCGACAACTCGCTCAAGTCTTGGATCTTTGACGAAACTCCCTACTCCCCCGTCCCACGCATCCTCCATATGCGCAGCGGACACGCCGCGCCCGTGAGCTGCCTGCAGTTCTTGCCAACCGACTTTGACGGCGCCGACGCCGGAAACAAGTGGCTCCTCAGCGCGGGACACGACCGAAGCCTCTGGGGATGGAGTTTGCGTCGGGATGGCCAGAGCGCCGAGATAAGTCAGGGAAACATCCGCAAAAAGGCAAAGAAAACTGGTATTTTGGCCAATTCCTCTCTTGGCCATGGGCCCACCACAACCCTCGACGAGCTCAAGGCACCAGAAATTACATGCATCGCCAGCTCTCTCAACCGCGACGGCGGCATGGGCGCCATGCCGGGGAAGCAGCCAGTATGGGACAAGGGCGACGACAAACTGAGACCGTCCAACGCCGAGTTGAGCGGAATGACGGGATGGGAGAGCGTCGTCACGGCCCACAAGAACGACGCGTGGGCTCGCACTTGGTTCTGGGGTCGGAGGAAAGCCGGACGGTGGGCGTTCAAGACAGGGGATGGCGAATACGTATCGACCGTCGCCCTCAGCCAGTGTGGCACCTTTGCTCTGGTCGGATCCGTCGGAGGCAGCATCGACGTTTACAACATGCAATCCGGCCGGCACCGCCAACGCTTCCCCTCCAGACTGACCCCCGCGCAGCTTCGGCAAGTCAAGATGCAGCAGGGCAAGGCCTTGACAGATGTAAACAAACTGCAAGCGCGAAACCGAACAACCTTCACTCCCGGCACCGGACGGCACACCGCCGCCGTGACGGGCCTCGTCATCGACCCCCTCAACCACACCGTCATATCGTGCTCTCTCGATGGCAAGATCAAGTTCTGGGACTTTGTCACGGGCAACCTCCTCCACGAACTCGACTGGGCCCCCATGACCAAGATCACCGGCTGCCAATACCACCCCGGCAACGACCTCGTCGCCTTCTCCTGCGACGACCACTCGATCCGCGTCGTCGACGTCGAGACCCGCCAGACCATCCGCGAGCTCTGGGGCTGCCGCGGCGACATCAACGACTTTTGCTTCTCCAACGACGGCCGCTGGATCATCGCCGCCGCGCAGGACTCGACCATCCGCGTCTGGGACCTGCCCACCAGCCACCTCATCGACGCCTTCCGCCTCGAACGCCCCTGCACCTCCCTCGCCTTCTCCGCCACGGGCGAGTACCTCGCCGGCGCCACCCAAGGCGAGCTCGGCGTGCAACTCTGGACAAACCGCACCCTCTTCAAGCACGTCCCCACGCGCCAAATCTCCGAAACCGAAATCGCCCAAGCCGCCGCGCCCACCGCCTCGGGCGAAGGCGGCGAGGGCCTCCTGGAAGCCGCCTTCGCCCCGGACACCCCCGACGACGACGCCGACGACGCCCTGTCCGCGCCCATCGTCGACCAGCTCAGCAAGGACATGATGACGCTCAGCCTCGTGCCCAAGAGCCGCTGGCAGACGCTGCTGCACATCGACCTGATCAAGCAGCGCAACAAGCCCAAGGAGCCGCCCAAGGCACCGGAGAAGGCGCCCTTCTTCCTGCCGTCTGTCGGCGGGAACCCCCTCGGTGGCAAGGACCTAGTCCCCACCAACACCACCACCGCCGAAGACGGGTCCTCCTCGGCCAAATCCCGCATCACCCAACTCGACCACACCCGCGCGCAGCAAGCCTTCTCCGCAAAACTCCTCGCCGGCCGCTCCACAGGGAACTGTAAGCCCCCCCCCCCCTCCCCCTTCCCCCACACAAAAACTAACCCCGCCCCCCTCACAGACGACGCCTTCATCTCCCACCTCAAATCGCTCTCCCCCTCCACCGCGGACCTCGAACTCCGCTCCCTCTCCATGGGCGAGTCCTCCGACGAGGAATCCTCCAACGAGCTGCTGCACTTCATCCGCGCCATGACGTCGCGCCTCGTCGCGCGGCGCGACTACGAGCTCGCGCAGGCGTGGATGACGGTGTTTCTGCGGCTGCACTTTGACCTGGTGCTCGAGAGCGACGCGCTCAGGGCGGAGCTGGCGACGTGGAGGGAGTGCCAGGCGCGGGAGCGGGAGCGGTTGGATGGGTTGGTGGGGTATTGCGGGGGGGTGGTTGGGTTTTTGAGGAGTCCGAGGACTTGATGATGGGGGGGGGTATCTGATGTTGGACGGGTGTGTGGTGTAGGGTGGGAAGGGATGTAGGTAATTGACCATGAGTTGGGTTTGTGGATAGGTGGCAGCAGTAGAATACAGGGGAGATGCCTTGTTCGTTGTGAATATCTACGGAGCAAAGTCTTTGGCCTTGCGTGTTTGATGGATTTGTATGCCCTGAAGTGAAAAGGTGTCCATCCAGACCATGCATGTCTGGGAGTATGGCGTAAGAGAAATGTTTCCATTGAGATCTCAAAACGACGACTCCTCTTGCCGCATTGCTACGTGAGTGACTGATTGCATGCGCTCATGAAACCCAACTCCCTCTTCTTGCCCCTAAGCCTCAACCCCTTTCTAGGAATATACCCGGTCTGTGCCAAGGAGATACACAAGGAAATGACCATCGAACCGTCTGTGTACCCGACCATCTTGACTGCTTCCAAAGGATACGCCCCGACTATATGAAAAATATGACGGAAATAATATGAAATGGTATCTCCCTCGCCTCTATAACCCACGTCGATCCCAACCCGAAACCCCTCCTCTAAAGCCGTTTATAAAAAGAAAAGGGAAGATATGCTATCTTCCTTCCGGGTCCATGCTCGGAACCGCCATCTATTATCATCATTGCCGCTTCCCGCTTCAAGTGTTGTCGCTATACCAAAGAAATGTTCGAGAAAAAAACCCAAGTCGGCCCGGTGGCGTGATGGTTGCTCCTGTTCGTAGATCGATGGCCGCAAGATCTCCGTGGCCATTGGTTGCAATCAAGCCTCAATGACAACCTTGAGGACCAAGTTTCCGTCTTCGTCCGAGGTGCGGCTCGCGAGCTCAAAGGCGCCCTTTGCGTTTTCGAGGCCCTTGAATCGATGGGTAACCATGTCGTCGAGGTTGGGGAGGGTATAGCCAGCACCGGTAACGCCCAGCTTCTGGGCGCAGAGGAGTTGGATACCCGTCCTGTAGGTGTTCGCATACCGGAAGATGCCCAGAATGTCGATCTCGCGAAGATGGGCGACCGACAAGGGGAGGGTTTGGACCGGTGTGCCCATGCCGACCATGATGACCTTGCCTCCTGGTTTGGTAGCGTAGAGTGAGGTTTGCATGCAAATCTCCTTGCCGGTGCATTCAAACGTCATGTCGACCCCGTCGTCTTCGTCGTCCATCAGCGGCATGCTCGACTTGGTCAATGCAATCATTTCGCCGGCGAGCATCTTTGCGGTTTCCACTTGGCTTTGGAATGAAAGCGTACTGGAAGGGGTCATGATTCCATCGAACGGAGTCGAAGTGCCGGATGTGCTGAGACTGCAGAGAGAAGAACTGCTAGAGGAGCTGTGAAGTGTCCTCGGAACGACGTATCCGTGTGTCGCGAACCCCTTTTCGATAGCGTAGTTTACTCGTCCCTGGTCAACATCGGCAATCGTCACCGCCGAACACCCAGCTTGCCTGGCCATCGCCGCAGTGAGGAGCCCGACGGTGCCGGCTCCGATGACTAGAGCCGTGGAACCAGGTGTTGGGCTGGCCCTGTTGACGGCATGGATACCAACCGATAGGGGCTCGAGGAGCGCGGCCGCGTCAAACGAAATGTAATCGGGCAGTCTGGAGTCGGTTAGAAACTGCCAAAGATGTATGTCTCGTGTCGGGGGTCATACTTGTGACACCACGCGGCCGGGTGGTTGATTCGGTCTTGAAGCGTGCCCTGGAAATGGGGCACCGATTTGGCGCTGCTCCGGAATCTCATCCGCTTGCAGAGGTTGTACCGTCCCTTGCGGCAGATGACACACTGCCCACATGGGATGCCGACCTCGAGGGCCACCCGGTCGCCGATATTGAAGCCAGAGACTTGCGGGCCGATGGCGACAACAGTGCCCGAAGATTCATGGCCGAGCGACAGAGGCATGCAGGCACAAAGGTCGCCATTGGCGAACTTCTTGTAGTAGGAGACATCTGACCCGCAGATGCCTGTTGTCTTGATGGCAACCTGAACCTCGCCGCTCCCTGGCTCCTCGATGGTTCTCCGTTCCTGGGTTCATGTTAACGGGGCTGTCGCAACATGGAGGGAAACGGTGGTTGTATTATGTAGCGCGGGATATGGCAGAATGGAAGAGGTCCAAGAATGATATGTCGAGCCCCTTTCTCTGTGTAACCGGGCTGGTCCGAGATCTTGGGAGGGCTGAGCAGGGGTAAAAAGAGGTGTGCTCACCAATCGTAGATCGCGGGCGCCATGCAAGACCGATGCATTGATCGTTGAAGCTTTTGAGTTGACGGGTAGGTGCATTGGCGCGGGCTCATCTGTAGCGGAGGGCGCCATCTTGATGGGATGACGACGAAAGCGTGGGATGGGAGTGGGATGAAGACGTGGGATAGCACGAGCTTGGCCGGAGAACGAGGGCGACAACTGGCGGGATTGGCCGAGAGGGTGACGAGAGGGGCGTCCCCGTGGGGGAGATCAAGGGGCACAATTGGGGTGAGCCAGGTGATGTCTGAGTTCAGAGGTGCGGCTCTGAAGGGTACGGGATTCGGGTAGGACGGGATATATGAAGAAAAGACTGCGTCGTCTGGGGGGGGCGTGGATGGGCAGCCCCTGAGATAGACAGCGTTGTCTCTGTGCAAGATGTAGCGGAAGAGACGTGGCCAACTCAGTCGTCAGGAGAGAGACAGAAGGGGCGAGGATGTAGCAAAAGCTGGGTGAAGTCTTGGTCGGAGAGAAGGGGAGCCGGCTGGACCCCCACTCTTAAGTACGACGGCGATGACGGTTTCACCGCCATGATCTGGATCCCTGACGTGCTGCTTGCGACAATCCTGGATGGGTGCGGCCCGTGGTCGAGGAACCTAGAGCAGACAGCGGAGGCAAAGGGGGAAGAGCATGGCCAGGGAGGGGAGGTGAGTATGCTTGTCTGGAGCCACTGAGCATTGAGACGCTGACAGGTGCTCCAGTAAGACAACGACTAGTTATCTCTGTAGGGAAAAAGAGGTTAGGGGCCATGCGATCCAGGGAAGACAAGAGGGCCCGATAATCTCGGGAAAAACATATGCAAGCAGCTAGCGACGAGGACCTGTTCGGCAGCATGGCCCAGCACCCATGTCCATTGACGTTGGACGGCAGTGTCGAGACAAGAGCGTCCTTCAGCCGGAGCCGGAGGAGACGCGCATGCAACCAGGAGGGAGTGCCAGAGCTCCACGTCCCGCCACCCTACTGTGCACACAGGAAGTGGGGAGCAGCAGTGGACATCTGCGAGCGGCGAGCGCGTGCTGGGGAACTCTGTGGGTAGGGTAGCACCGTGGCAGCACGAAGCAACCTTGTTCCGCAGCTACCGAGGATCCTTGGGCAGGGGCGCGAGCGAATGCTACGGGCTGAACGGGACAGGTACCGTGTCCGAACCGTCAAGCGGCCGTCGGTGGTTGAGGCGCAGAGTTGATCGCTTCGGCGGGGGTCATCCAAGCCAGTCGTGGGGCGTTCCGCGAACACTTGGGGGCAGGGCCTTTCCCGTCTGGGCCATGTCGAGCCGCGCGAGGTGGATCTTTCGCCAAAGAGAAGCGGCGGAAGAAACAATGTGCTTTCCGAGAAACGCCGGTGCGTCCCTGCTGGGATCTCGATGCACTTGGTGCGAATGCTCGCCTTCCATGCGGCGGCGCTGCGGGTCGTGGAGAGCTAGGCCGGGGGCGGCATGCGAGGGGGGGTCCGGGACGAGATGGAGTCGACAGGACTGGATCGATTCCAGGGGTTTGATGGAGCTCGACGCGTCGACTGCCAGTTTCCCTATCGCCTGGGTACTGTGTATGCCTGGGGCCACTCGAAGGGCGGGACGAAAATTCGCGGCTGGAGAGGATGGAGGAAGCTCGGCGGAAGCCGGGGCGGCGGGGAAAGGTCGAGACGGAGGCGAGATCAGACGGGGGACAATATCAAACGGAGCCACAGCTGCCACAACTCCCGGCCTCGTTGGAGATTTGCAGACGCTGCAGAGGATGGCGATATATGCAGCCACCCGGCCCCCCTTGTGGCGTGCAGCTGGATGTCTCCTCTGCTCTGGTCGCTCTCTCGGCCCCACAAGCTGGAGCCTCTGGACTCTGCGAGATAGGGTATGAGCCGGGAAGGTGGTGGGCGGTGGGCAAGGCATGGCTTGCGAATCCGGCCACGTCGTTCGACACCATCGCGGGGCTTGGTTCTCCATTGACGGGCTGGGGAGGGAGGCTAGAAAGGCTGAGGGAGGGACGGCTTGTCGAGATATTGGAGGCTCGAACGCCGTAGTGGGACTGGCGGCTGCCGTGTGTACCGTGTACCGTGTATGTGCGCGTGCGTGTGTGTGGACCTCGTGGATGTTGCGTGTGGTGTCTTTGGTTGCATCTGGGCTGATGTGGAGGAGGGAAGACGCAAAGATGCTGTGGAAGATGGCGTCGGTGACGAACGAGCAAACCAAGAGGTAGAAGCAAGGTCAAGTTGGAGCTCCCCCGCCAATTGACAACTGACTGCTCGTGCTTGCCTGCTTGAGCATTTTGCTGAAAACTTTGAAGACAGGAAGGCGGACGTCGGCCAGGGCCGGCAGGGAAAAAACACCCCCAGAAGAAAAAAGAAACGAGCAAGAGCCGCTGTCACGCCTCTTTCAGCACCCATGTCCGCAACCGCAACTCTATCTCGACCTCTTCTCTGGCCAATCCCTTGCCTCTCCTCTCGCCCCTCTCCCTTCGCTCTTCTTGAGTGGCCATCGGCCGACCTGACACGGCAGCAGCATGCACTCACTGATTGTGCTCGAGGCATCTGTAGTACGGATACGGCGTAGCAAACCACGAACCGCGACTTGTGCCGGCGCCTTGGGCACCTCGACGTCCTGTCCACTGCCCACTGGCGACATCACAACCTGGAATGCTCGAGCCTTGGTTTTCCTGTCGCATCGTCTCTCCTCCTCGTCCTCTGCCGTCTTGCCCGACCGCCCTTCGCGCCGCACACCGCCGACACCGCTCTCGCGCTGATGATGAGCGCAAACCGTTGCCTGACAAACGGCTGACTGCGACTTCACCTGGCCGACCTGCCCCGCTGCCGGTGTCACAGCCGCATCCTCGAGGTTACGGTACTCGCGAGGTACAAGGCGCAACAAGGCTTTGGCGTCATCTCCTGCGCCCGCCGCCCGGGTCGCCGCAGAGCCCGCGCGGTTGGTGGGGTGCATTCTTCGGTCCCCCTTTTTCTGTCTCCGCCAGAGCTTCACCGTTCACTTCGGCGTTGTACGCGAGGTCTGTAGGGATGCCTTCCCGCCGTCAATTTGGAGACAGCTCCAAGAACAGCGCTAACAACAGCCGTGGTCTAACGGTGGCCCGTAGCGGCTGTTCAGGGCCAGCCTCCAGGAGGGCCAAGATCTCGGCCAATCCGTCTCCCAACCGCCCTGCCCCCCCCCCCCTCCCCGGCCTGTCTCCAACCCCCAACAACCCCACCAGTTGTCGACCCCAAGTTGGGGAATTCAGGAGCTTCAGGCCCATGTCCACTGAAGTCAGACGCCCCGTTCCGACCCGGCAGCAAGCCTATTTGCCTGAATGCAACAGTCCCATCATGATGGGACGGCCGTATCGACGAGGCCCAGACAGGCCGAAGGCAAATCGAAAACAGACAGCAACATACGGGTCGGACAATCTGCTGGCCAGGAACCTGCCTCCCTGCCAGGAACCATGCTGGGGCTCAATTCCCCATGATGCAACTCCATTTTGCCGGCCCTATGGCGAAACCTGTGCACATGGCCAGCCAGGGGGTTGACGGTTTCGGCTGCTTCCTTGCCACCAACGAAGGTACCGCATCACTCACAGGAGAACTCAAGGTTACAATCAGCCGAGCGACAGCTGCCACTCTCAGGTCACGGCAGCGTACCGCCCAGTGCGATTGTCCTGTCCTCGTCGCTGCTTTCCGGAACATGTCCAGGACGTCCCGAAATATCTACACCAAACGACAGCTGCATGGGTGGTCCGAGCAGCAAGCTGGGGCATCATCCTATCAATCTGGCCACGGCCAACGACCTTATCAAGAGGATGGCTGATGTGCAGGTTTGTGGTAAGACAACCTTCTTCCATCCACATCACAGCTTTGTGCGCCCTTACACGACGCCTGATAACGCGCCAACTTATCATACCTACCCATGGGTCTCGCCATGAGCTGTATCAGACTATCAGTCGTCATATCGAGTCTCTCTGCCATGTGCCATGTGGCGCGGTGCGTGCACCCATCCGGCTTCCATTGGACACCGGGCAGAGGGAGTCATGGTTGGGGAAATTTGGAGTTATGGCGAATCGCGGCTCATAAATTCGAACGAAACGTCTTTGGGCTCCATCGCCCCGCGATTCCGGCGTCCGCTCCCCTCCGTCCCCTCCCTCACCGGTCGTGGTGGGGCCACAGGCCCGGATCCTGGAAGGATGGAACATTCTCCAGCACCCTCCTCCCGGCATTCGAACAACCCAAAAAAGACGGCTCGACACCCGGGAAGCTGTTCCTGTCGCCTCCCATCTCTATCTGGTATTGCCCTTTCAGCTGGTCCGGGGAAGACTAAATGAGGAAACCCGAATAGGCACTCTCACGCTGTCGCCGTGCTCGACGAGCCGTGGTCCGTCGACAGGCTGGCGTTTGTTGGCGAGCGAGTGACGCTGTCTTCTCGGGCACACAGATGGCTTGCCTCTGCATCGCAGCTTATTACACACAGAGGACCCATCCCGTTGGCGCGAAACCGCCCCCCTGCTCCGAGAGAGACGCTTGTCCCACACATCCTCGATTTGCTCTCCAACACGCAAAGCTCCGCGGTAACCCGGCCGTGCCAAACTCTGTGAATGACGCGATAGCTGATGGTCGAATAGGACTCCAGAGAGTAACGTTTGGTCAACGGTTGACAGAATGATTGAGTTGCCGCAGGGCACTCGCCAACTGCGTTCCAGGAATCTAGACGACATCGGGTTATCTTGCTCCGCGCACGTTGCACCTCCGAAGATGTACGGTCTGGCATCCTCTCCCGCCATGCCGGCCATATTCGGAGTTGTTTCCTAAGCGAGGCGAACAGGCTTCCGTCCTCCCCTCTGAAGCCCCGCCGTCGAGCCCGCTCATCACCAGCAGAGGACTAGTTGTGTTTCCCCCGTCGGCAGTTTCTCATACTCAACATTGCTGAGCAAGTGCTTCACAATTCCTGCCCCTATTCTGGGCCCAAATTTCTCTGACTATATCCACAACGCTCCGTCAGCACCTGCAGCGGGGGTCGGTCGTTTCTTCCTACGGACCGACTTCCGAGGTGGCTTATCGGGCAAGGAAGAGCAAGACGATCGCCAGGGTGAGAGGGAACAACGTTGTTTGACAGCTGCGGAGATGCTCCTCCTGTGCAACTTCGCGACGAGCTTCAGTAACCATACCCGTACTCTACCACCATCGGCCAACCCTTCGCCGCCAGTCGACGCCGGGGCAGCAAGGCATGCATCCACGCCACTTGGCCGCAGGGCGCGTGGCCCGCTTCCGCCCTGGTTGTCGGCTCTCTCTGCTGTCGGTTTCCTTCAGAGTCGCAACGACGAGGAAAAGGGGATCGAGCGTTGCATCACGGCCTCTTCATTGCCGGGCTCACCATTACTCTCGACAATGACCCATCGCCATCCTTCACCATACGGATCTTCAGAAGGGAGCAGTGAAGCGGTGAGCAGGTTTCCCTTCCATTCATTCCCTTTCCTGCTCATTCCCGTGCCTCAGATGCTGCAGACCCGGGCCCGGGCACAAGACATGCACAGCGGATGGGTGTATTCCCGGGCACACGGCAGCAGCAGCAGCAAGTACCGAGACTCGGGGAAGGAGAAGTTGTCTCCGTGCCTCCCAAGACACGACGACACCAGCGGTGATCAAGGACCCTGCTGTCCGACCTGATCGTCGCCGACACCGGGCCGCCCCCGTCCGCTTTCCCCTCTTGGGCGTCATGCTGCGTGCGTCTGACCTACATGTGCCCCCACACCCAACCCAGGTGCTCGGTGGGGGTCAGAGTCGTCAGCTTCATCTTGGGAGACATTCGTGGGCCAAGCTTGCTTGAGACAACCTGGCTTGGGTGACGGATACGAACCCGAGGAGGAGGGAAGTGAGGGAAGTCTGTACTACCTCCCGGCGCCCCCAATCCCACTGCCAATCCTCCTTCCCACGGAAAAGAACTATGGAATATGTGCATATCTGCAGTGCCAGTGCGTCATTGATAACCGGGTATGACGACGTCTGGTGTTGACGAGCTCTTGGGATTCAGGCATAAACGGCTGTAGCAGACGAGAGAGCGGGTACTAGGTGGAGTGAATGCCGGTAGCACTCTGCAGAACGTCATCGATAACGAGATGGCTAGCAGCAACGGTCGGCCTGTTGCGTGCTCCATTCCTCCGGGAGTGGAAGAACTGATATCGGGAGTTCAGCTCCCAGACCCCCGTCACGCCCTGGGCGTCGAGGCCTCGGGTCGAGTAGAAGGGGTGGCCCTGCCGGTTCCTCTGGATTCATATTGAAAATCCCGGTCTAGTAGAAACGGTGGCCATGCCCTCCCCTTTGTGAAGACCATGTTGAGAGGCCTCGCAACCGTGTTTCTTCGCTTTGTACTTGTGTGCTCTGGACTTGTTGGTTCGAAAGGGGTCCGACGAATGGTCCAAGGGGCTTGGTTGAGGGACCCGCGCTCAGGGACTTTGGAAGCATCTGCGAAAAGAGATATATGTCTTCTTTGATCGCAGCACCGAGGAACAGTGAAGTCCGGATGAGGCATGAGGAACAAACAACAAGTGTGTTGTTCAGCCAGCCGAGATGAGGTTTCTGTCTGCCTGTCCGTCCACGCGCTTTTCCATTCTCACGAGCGAGGCTTGGGTCTTCCTTCCCATATCCCACCGGGGGATGTAGAGCGTCGACCAGTCAACCGCAGATGAGGTATCAGAAGGAAGAAATGAGTGGGCAAGCCGAGTTGGTTTTCTGGCCGTCTGCTTGATCCCGGCGCCAAGGGGCAGTCAAGCCAGGATGAGGTATCAGAAACGATAGATCTATCATTCAGCAGAGACATAAGTCTTCTGTCTGTCTGCTCGATGACAGCAACGCAGCAACCAAGAAACACAGTGAAGCCCAGACGAGAGGTATCAGAAACAATAAATGTGTTACCGAGCCGAGATAAGTTTTTCTGTCTGTCCGTCCACTTTCGTTTCAACTCTCCCGAGCAAGCCCGGATCCTTCCTTTCCCACATCCTCCTTCCCCATCGACACCAACCACTGGCGCACCTCATGACATCATCTACACATAAACTCTCCTCCCACCACCCCTAAAACGTGCTCGTCGCCAACCGGCTAGCCGCGTTCCTCGCATCCACCCTGTCCTCGTCATCCTCCTCCGCCAGCCCCGGCAACGTCCCCGCGCGCGCACCACTAAGAGCCCTCGCGCGACCGCCGTCCTCTCCCTCCCCGACATCGCCCTCGTCCTCGCCCAGCGGGCCGACGAGGCTCCCCGAGACACTCCGGCTGAGCGAGTCGGTGCGGCGCGGGACGCCGCTCCAGGCGTCGCCCTTGGGGCCCTGCGACGTGGCGGCGCTGACGCGGCGCACGGCGGGGTGGCTCTCGCGGCCGAGGCGGCTGAGGCCGCCGCTGGCGTCGATGGCGCGGATGTCGGGGCGCACGCTCTCGAGGAGCGCGAGGGTGCGGCGCTCGGCCTCGATCTCGCGGATCACGTACTCGCGCACGCTGAGGCGGAGGTCGGCGGCCGTGCGGGCGAACCAGCGGCGGCGCTCGTGGACTAGGTTGTGCGTGACGCGGGTGGTCTTGTCGTAGAGGGCTTGCTCGGCGTGGCGGGCTTCGTCGAGGCTGACGATGGCTTCGTCGACCTTTTCGCGGCGGACGTTGGAGCTGGCCTTGAGGCGGTCGGCGGCGTTGAGGCGCGAGCGCGTGGCTTCTTGGGCTTGGAGGAACTCGCGGATGAGGATTTGTCGGTTCGTGAGGGTCTCCTTGACGATGAAGGCGTCCTGCGAGTGGTACTGGAAGGGGTCGCCGACCGTTGTGGCTTCGGCCGTGGCCTGTGCGGCGTGGCAGTCGCCGACCATCTGGACGACCTTGCCGAGCTTGCGGTAGGCGTTGGCGAGGCCGGGGTGGGGTTCCTGGACGTTCATGGCGCTGAGCTTGGAGCCAAAGTCGGCCTCGGCGAGACCCAGGCCTGCCAGGGGGTAAGCTGCTGCACGACGGGGGTGGGTGGGGAGGCGGACTGACCTCTTCTCGTCTTGACGAGCCGGTCTACCTTGTGGCCGGCGTCCATGGCGCCCAGGTAGAAGAGCTTTACGATGGGGCGGGCCTCTTGCAGTTCAGGGGTGTCGTCCGGAGGGGGGGCGAACTGCTTGAGGATCTTGCGCCGCACACCGGTCGCAGGCTGCTTCTTCTTGACGACGGGGCTGTACCCAAAGTCGCTTTCGACAAAGAGCTGCGTCTCTTCGTCGCGGATAAGAACATCGCTGCTGCAGACGTAGTTGAGCCACCTCTGCATCAGCGCTTTTACGCGCGCCTCGTCCTCCTCGGTTCCGGCGCCGGCTGAGGTGAGTGCCGGCGGTACGGCAGGGACAATGGCCTCGGGGTTCGCCGATATTAAGTGTTCGGCAAGCTTGATGAATTCGGAATGAAGGCGGCGAACGTCGCGATACTGGGTAGTCCTATACCGGGGGAGATTTGTCTGGTCCTGGTTAGCAAGACATCTTGCAAGCCAGAAGGGGTTGCGTCTTGGTGAGAATGCGTACATGTACGTCAAATCGCAAGATCGGGTCCTTGCGCCCTGTCCGTTCCAGCCCAGTAATTTTGGCCTGCAGCTTGTACTGAGGTTGGGGTCTCCGGGCTTGCTGTTGTTGTTGTTGGTGTTGTTGGTGCTGCGGCGGCTGCTGCTGCTGCCCCTGTTGCCCATGGTGTTGTCCCTGTTGCCCGTGGTGCTGTCCCTGATGCTGCGAATAGTCGTGTGGTTGGTGTCCGTGTTCTTGGGGCGGCGCCGGCGGCAACCCTTGCTCCCCGGACCGGAAGCCTTGATGGGGTTGCTCTGGCTGTTGCTCTGAGACGAACCCCCCGGCATGCGCCTCCTCGATGGACTCGGTGGTCGATGTCATGCTCGGTGCGCTCGGCTGTTGGAATCCAGCATCGATGGAAGCGAAACCCCCTTCGTCATTGAGGCCATGGCCGGGGCTCTGGGTTGCCGGGTAGGCGAAGGATGGAGGGGGCTCGGTTGCGCCGGGGGAGAATGTGGTTCGATCATGACGGGGCGATGAGCTCGGGGAGTTGCCCCATGGCGAGGAGCCAGCGGGATTGTCGTCGTGTATGGAAGCGCTATAATCCATCTTGGCGGATCGAGATGGAGGTGCTCACCGGTGGCGGTAAGGGTGAGGGAATGGGGGGATCCCGTGTCGAGAGTGTCGCAGAGTTATCGCGTGTGGACGCTTGCGAAAGGATGCGCGTTGGCGGTTGGTGGCGCCGTGTTCGATGCTTGATGGATAGCGCAGGCGGGATGCAGGGCAGTCGGTGGCAGGTTGGTGATGGACCGATGGACCGATGGTTGGTGATGGGTTCCCGGTTCCGCCTGTATCCGAGTGCCGCCTGCTCCGCATCGTCAACTGTCAGGGAGCCGGCAACGGCGAGTGATGTGAGGCTGGTGAGGCGGGGAAGCTCCGGCCACAATCCACGAGGTAGCTTGCGCCACAAAGCCCCCACCATGGCCGTGTGGCGCAAGCTCCGAGCTTCTTTTCAGGGGTATCATGGTGGTCTGAGGTCACTGGGGTCCACTGTCGTCTCTGCTGTGCCAGCAAACGGCTCAACCAACTTCACAATGACCTTGAACTTGGCAACGACAGGTTGACCCTGATGAATCCGGATACGCTTCACTGAAAATCCCAATTCTGTCATGAGACAGCGATTGATTTCTCCCAGGGCTCTTTGAACTTGTCTTTCTTCGGTGCCGAGACCCATTGAGGTCGTTGGAGTCTGGCCATGCTCGTTCCAACATGGCGTGGATATCGCCATGGCCAAAACAGACTCGTCGGACGGGTGAGGCTGGGCACCTCGATGGGAGCACGTCGGCCAAATCCTGCTCTCCGGCATCTTGTATCTGGCCTCAGGTGCATCCATAGCGAGCCCCAGTTGCCGCACGACACCAATGCCGAGGGCATCCGAAACATTGGTATCATCGCCCATGTTGACGCTGTAGGGACACACACTCCTGTCACAAGTCTACGACTAACTTCCCAAGGGAAAAACGACAACTACGGAGCGGATGCTGTACCACAGCGGGCGTATTCGACACATTGGCAGTAAGCTTGGTCTTCCCCAATCTTCCTCGCCCGCCCGCTGACTTTCACCCAGACGTCGACCATGGCGACACCATGACCGACTTCCTCCCCCTCGAAAGAGAAAGAGGCATCACCATCCAGTCTGCTGCCATTTCCTTCCTCTGGCCCCCAAAGGCCCTGTGCTCTCCAGGCGAGGAACCAAAGACCATCAACCTCATCGACACGCCCGGCCATCAGGACTTTCGCTACGAAGTCGACCGTTGCTTGCCCATTCTCGATGGCGCCGTCTGCATCCTTGACTCGGTAAAGGGGGTCGAGACGCACACGGAGAGAGTGTGGCGGTCCGCCCATCTCTCCAGGATCCCCCGACTGATCTTTGTCAACAAGCTGGACCGCGATGGCGCCTCCTTCAAGCGGTCCGTCCTGGAAGCAGCCACCCGTCTGAGAACCCTTCCCCTACTCTGTCAAATTCCCTGGTGGAACAAGGACGAGTTTGTCGGTGTTGTCGACGTGGTGAACCAGGTCGGAATGAAGTTTTCTTCGTCCAGCGGGTCCATGTCTCTTGTCAGCGCCGAGCACATCGCCAGAGAGCATCCGGACCTGCGCGCCGAGATGAGGGAGGCCCGTCAGAGCCTTGTCGAGACCCTTTCCGAGCACGACGACGTCCTGATGGAAGAGTTTCTCGAGCTTGAAGCCGGCGTCTCGTCGGCCTCGATCAAACGCTCCATCCGGCGTCTGATCAAGGACGGCGAGGGGAAGCTAGCTCCCGTCTTCGCCGGCGCGAGTCTGAAGAATATTGGTGTCCAGCCGCTCCTGGACGCCGTCATCGACTACCTGCCGAACCCGTCCGACAGGCCAGAGCTGGAGGTCATCTCTGGATCCAAATCACTCACCATAACGGCGCTGCTCGAACAGAACAAGAAGAAAGGCTCCAGCCAAGCCCCCATCGTTTCCTTGGCCCATGTTTTCAAGGTGGTGGATGACCCTCGTCGCGGCATGATGAGCTTCGCACGAGTGTATCACGGTACGCTTGGTCGCAACAGCCACCTATGGAACAGCAACATGCACGGTTACGAAAAGGCGCAGAACATTCTGCATGTTTCGGCCAACGACTTCCAGGAGATCCAGCATCTCAACACGGGTCAGATTGGAGCCATGACTGGCCTCAAGGTGGCCCGAACGGGGGACACGTTGATCACCTTTCCCGGGCACCAAGCTCAGACAGCCCCGGAAGCCTTCCGCAATGTTCGTATCAAAGCTACCGAGACGCCGCCCGCGGTCGCTTTTATCTCCATCGAGCCCTACTCCCGAACCGCCGAGGAGAAGCTCGAGGAAGCGCTCAAGAAGCTCACCAGAGAGGACCCAAGCATCCGCTGGAACAAGGACGAGAAGTCCGGCCAGCTCATCGTCTCGGGCATGGGCCTTCTCCACCTCGAAATCGCCAAGGACAGGCTCATGAGCCACTACAAGATCGACAAGGACATGTACATCTGGGGCGACATTGAAGTGGAATATTCCGAGTGCCTCCTCGCCCCCACCGCCCCCCATCGCCACATTTACGACCGCAATCTCCGAGACAAGGTCGGAAAGGCTGCGTGCACCGTCTCGATCGACCCCCTGCAAGAACACCACCACGAGACGATCCTCGAGTCGAGCATCGAGCGCGACGGCAACATCATCCACATCTCGATCCCCCTTCCGGAAAACACTTCGGTGGCCAGGTTGCCATTTGAGCCAGAAGTGGTTCGACAGCAACTCTTCAACGGGGCAATTGCCGGTCTCGCCCGCGGTCCGCGCCGGAATGCGCCGGTCCGCAGATGCCACGTCGACATCACATTTGATCCCGAGACGGACTTCTTCGGGCAAGCCTCGACCGGCGGGCACATAACCAACGCCGCCCTCCACGCGGTCCGGGACGCGCTCAAGGAGGCCCACGCCCAAGGAAACGTCGGAATCCTCGAGCCCTTGGCCAACGTCCAGATCGAGTGCCCCGAGGACTCCAGCAACAGCATCCAGCACGACCTCGTCTCGGCGCGCGGCGGTCAAATCATGGAGGTCCGAAAGCCAGAGGACGAGTTCTCGGTCGACGGCGGCATCGACGTCTCCAAGCTGTACGTTCCGGCAGACCCGTACGACTCGGTCACGTCGATGCGGGGTCCCAAGAAGAGTGTTGTGCGGATGCTCCAGATCGTGGGCAAGGCGCCGCTCAAGGAGATGATGAAGTACGACAGCCAGCTGCGGAGCATGACGGGCGGCCGGCACTCGCTCCAGCTGGACCCGGGGCCGTTTGAGCTCGTCACTGGGCCTAGGGAGAAGGCGTTGGATAGTGGGCTGGCGTAGGTTTGACCGTGAACCCGAGAAACTTGCCGAGGTAGCTGTTTGTGTATCTACACCAAAATATATTGCGTGCGTGTCAGGGGCATGGCCATCGAACCACCAGCGCGTGTGCCGCTGCTTTACCGTCGGCATCCCGTGTTTTTCAGTGGCGCCATTGAGCCGGGCCGGAGGGCTCCGATAACCGGTGGCTCTCCATGTGAGTGCCGATGCATTTTCAGGTTCGACCTAGGTACGGGGCAGGTACCCCTTTGCATGCTGCAACCCAACCCCCAACAAATTCCAAGTACATTTGAAGGAGACAAAAGACGGGTGGTCGGCACATGAATCCCGTCGGGCCGGGGAGGTAGGTACCTCTGCCTGAGCAGCAGTACCTCTACCTGGGAAGTGGCGAGACCCTGAAAGTCAGGCAGGGTGTAAGTATTGCCGAGCGTTTGACCCCCACTCAGGGGGTGATTGATGGACACCACCTGCGGCAGTTGGAGGGTCAATGCCGTGTTGTGGGGGGCCGGGCGGGACAGGCGAGACGCGATGGGAGTGGGGGTCGTGGTTCATGCGGTTTCTCCTCATGCTTGGAACTTTTCGGCGTGGACAGTTGGGATGGTGCCTGACAGGAGAAGAGGGCTGGGTGGGTAGTTTCGGTGTGTCTTGACGCTTTCCCCGTCACAATGGCTCTTCTTGTCGGTCCGCGCTCACGGCTTGGCAGGGGGTCGTGATTTGTCTGTTGACTGGAGCGTGTGTGACCACCCAGCTAGGCAGTATGTTTTCCCCTGATGTCCCGGGGACATCCAAAGGCGGCCTTTGGTTGGAGAGGCAGGGTCTTGGGTGGATTTGGCGTCCAAGTGATGAGCACATCCTTGACGTCTCCGGTGAGCGATAAGAAAAAGCAAGTGAGGTTCTGCAGAAACAGAAAGCCGGAGCGCTTTGCTGTCCGGGTCAAAAAAGAGGAGGGCAAAGGGGCCGCGAGTGCCACGACGTCGTCCTCGGGCCTCGGGCAGCAGTCATGCATGCTTCGTGAGGAGGAGATGCCCCCATTTGTAGTAGCTGAAGCTGAGGGCGTGTATCAAAGCCCGGCGGGCCTTTGGATCCAAGTCGGGTTCGGTTGGCCGCGGTGAAAAAGTCTGGGTGAAGGTGGAGACGAGAGCTTCCAGTTCTTCACCTTCGCCCACTTGCCGACGAGGGGAGAAGTGGCGACAGAGGAAGAAAAATGGAATGGGAGAAAGGCGGCCAAGAATAACACCGAACAGATTGCATGTGCCAACCTTGCGAGTTGACAACACCAAAGCTCCAAGCCGGAGACGTCACACTACGGCAACACACATGCTTCAACACCACCAAGATTGATTCCTCCTGTCAAGACACCTCGGGCACTCACCACCTACCTCCTACCTGCATCCGCTGTGCGTCTCTCTGCTGCAGGCTCTGGCACACGTCACCCAGAACTGTCTCTGGTTGTCGGAGATTTATTCTTGACAGAAATCCTTGCTTCACCTTTCCTTTGCAACACCAAACGACTCTCGCTACCCCCCATGTGCTTCGTCGTCGAGTTCTTTTCGCTCCTCCTCAAGCAGATACATTGAAGCGGGCCCAGCCCAGACTCCTCCCACACTTATCTCACCCCCACGCTGCTCATCCGGCCTTCCGACCAAAGCCACCACGGAAACCATGGCCTCGACCGGCGTAGACGTCGGGAATGCTCCCCCTCCTCCCCCCAAGTCGGACCTGGAAAAGGGAGTGGTCGGCGATGCCACCCAGCCCAAGCCAGCTTCGGAAAAGAACGATGACGGCTCTTCCATGGCCCCGGTCTCGATCGCTCCCGGCGACCAGACCCATCGCCGGCTCAAGAGTCGTCACATCCAGCTGATCGGTATGTCTTCCGTCCCGACCACGGCTGCCCCTGAGCTCACCAGCTTGTAGGCATTGGCGGTACGATCGGCACAGCCTTGTACATTCAAATTGGCAAAGGTCTCATCGAGGGCGGTCCCGGAAGCTTGTTTCTCGGGTTTACCATCTGGTACGTCCCCATCCACACCCGCCGTTCACCACACACATCCTGACTCGGACAAGGTGCACCTTCATCCTCGCCATCACCGTCTGCATGGCCGAGATGGTGACCTACCTGCCCATCTCGTCCCCCTTCATCCACTTCGCCGGCCGCTACGTCGACGAGGCCTTTGGCTTCGCCGCCGGCTGGAACTTTTTCATCTTCGAGGCCGCCCTCGTCCCCTTCGAGGTCACGGCCTGCAACATCATCATCCACTACTGGAGCGAGGCCGTGCCCGCCGGCGCCATCATCGCCATCGTCATAGTGCTGTACGGCCTCATCAACCTCCTCGCCGTGAAATGGTACGGCGAGGCCGAGTTCTGGACCGCCCTCGGCAAAGTCCTGCTTATCGTCGCCCTCCTGATGTTTACGCTGGTCGTCATGCTCGGCGGGAACCCGCTGCACTACCGCTTCGGCTTCACCTACTGGACCAACCCCGGCGCCTTCGCCGCCTTTTACCGCGAGGGCACCCTCGGCCGCTTCATGGGCTTCCTCCAATGCCTCACCCTCGCCTCCTTCACCGTCTCCGGGCCCGACTACGTCTCCATGGCCGCCGGCGAAGCCACCAACCCGCGACACGTCCTCCCCCGCGCCTTCAACGCCGTCTTCTACCGCCTAACCACCTTCTTCGTCCTCGGCTCGCTCGCCGTCGGCGTCCTCGTGCCGCACGACGACCCCGCCCTCGCCCTGGCCTTCTCCTCGGGCGCCCCCGGCGCCGCCGCGTCCCCCTACGTCGTCGCCATGGCGCGCCTGCGCATCCGCGTCCTCCCCGACGTCGTCAACGCCGTGATTTTGACGGCCGCGTTCTCCGCCGGGAACTCGTACGTGTACTGCGCGTCAAGGTCGTTGTACGGGTTGGCGCTGGAGGGGAAGGCGCCGAGGGTTTTTAGGAGGTGTAATCGGCATGGGGTGCCGTATGCGGCGGTGTTGTTGGTGTTGGGGGTGGCGTTGCTGAGCTTCCTGCAGCTGGAGAGTGGGGCGGCGAGGGTGTTGCAGTGGTTTGTGAGTTTGGTGACGGCGAGTCAGTTGATTAACTTTGGTGTGGTTTGTGTGACGTATTTGCGGTGGTACGAGGCGTTGAAGGCGCAAGGGGTGGAGAGGCGGGGGTTGCCGTATCGCGCGAGGTGGCAGCCGGCGGCGGCGTGGTATGGGTTGGTCGGGGCCGGGACGATGGCGTTTGTGGGGGGGTATACGGTGTTCTTGCCGGGGAAGTGGGATGTGCCGACTTTTCTGTTTTCGTGAGTATCCCTGGGCGCGGTGGTGTTGGTGGTGGTGTTGGCTGACCGGAGGGGTGGGACAGGTACACCATGATCTTTGTGTGTCCGGTGCTGTTTGTGGTGTGGAAGGTGGTCAAGGGGACAACGTTTCGCCGTGCCGAGGAGATTGATCTCGCCACGTACGTGGAGGAGATTGACGAGTATACCAGGACGTTTGTGGAGGAGCCGGCGAGGTTTGTTCTCTCCCCCTTTCCTTCGCTTGAGCTGGGCGATGGCTGACGTGTGGAAATGTAGCAACTGGTTTGTTAGGTTCTTGGACTGGGCGTTTGGCTAGGGGTCTGGGCTGGCTGTCGGATAGAATAGATCGGCGGGATATGTCTTGTGGAGTTCAACGAGGGAAAAGTAGAAGCTACTTTGGGGATAGATGAGATGGTAAACATCTTGCCTGCCTCACGGCACTGTCGAGCACTAGAAGAGACAAGGGCACTGGGGAACTCATCAAAATATCATGGCAAGGTTTCTTGTCACCTTGACCTAGCCCATCTAGCACACCAACGTGGGACCGTAGTGGTACTCTGTACCAATGTTGTTGTTGTGATGCTTGGCTTCTGTTGCTGGTGCCCCTTGGAATAACCATGCGTGCCTCTAGCCCACATCTAATTTATACCTCGTTCCAAGAGGTGTCGTTTCATCATGATAGCTCTGTTCCATAAACATGCCCCTGTCAACAATTCCAACCTCCGCTTGCCAGGCCCTCCCAAAACGCCCAAACACCCAATGCATGCCATATCCACTCCCACCTCGCGCCGTTCAAAGCATCAACGACCCCTGCGACCAACTCCCCTCCGCATGCCCACCGTCCCCATGCCCCCTCATCTTGCCACTCTTCATCGACTCCACAGTCGAAAACTTCTTGGCCGTCTCGCGGACGTCGTTAACGCTGGTCACGAGGCTGGCGATGAGCTTGACAAGGCCAACGTCAATGACCCCCTGCAGCATCTCCTCCTCCAGCGCCGCGTCCTGCTCGGGCGACGCGAGCTCGACGTTGGTGACGAGCGCCTGGACCAGCCGGAGGATGCGGTTCGAGGGCTGACTCGTGGCGCCGCCGCCGGCAGGGAGAGACCCGAGATAGGCGATCACGAGCCCGATGCGCGACCGCATCATCTTGATGGCGTTGAACTTGTTTTGCAGCGCCGACATGTACTCGACCTCGGCCTTGGTGAGCTTGGCGTTCTTTTCGAGGCTGTTGCCGTCGCCGCTGTGGGGTAGTTTGGAGCTGCGGATGGGGAGGGTGGGGGCGACGGCGCGGCGCTTGCCCTTGCCGTCGTCGACGGCTATCTTGGCTTCAAACTGCTCGACAATGTGCTTCTCGGCGCTGTCGAGGCTGGCGGTGCCGGCGCCCTCGCGGATGAACTGCATGGCGATCATCTCGGCTTCCCCGGAGTCTACCGTGTAGGGGAGTTCGCGGAACTTGAGCTGCTGTCGGGGCGCTGCCGGGGCGGATACGTCCTTCATCTCGGCGTCTTCGCTGTCGGCAGCACCCTCGACGGCTTCCATGTTTCCCTCGTATATGGTGATGGGGAGCGGATCGCCGGCGCCGGGGTTGATGACGTCCTCGGCGTGGAAGCCGAGCAGGACGGCCGAGTCGTTCCGGCAGAGGATCTTGTCGTGGATGGGGACGTGGAGCTTGTTGGGGCCGGATTTGGGGACGAGGCTGTACCAGCCGACGAGATCGAGGGCTGGGCCCTTGTGGACTTGCTTCACTGGGGTGGGGGAAGCACGGTGAGTTTGGAGGCTTACAAGAGGGGGTAGGGGGGGGGGAGCACGCACTCTGTTCGAGGCGGGAGCTGAAGAACAGCTCGTCCAGCTGGTAGGTGCCATCTTCCGTCTTGTTGCTCTTCAAGGTGAAGCTGTACTCGATTGTAATCTCGCGGCCGTTCTGCTGGCCGAGGAGGGCGCCCACGATGGCGCCCTTGAAGTCGCGCTGGTAGCCGCGCGTGATGAAGTCGGAGATCTCGAGCAGGGGGAGCGGGTGCAGCACAATGTGCAGGCCCGAGTCGGACTTGTGGGTGGAGAGGTGTTCGTTCGCGGCCATGGCGGTGGCGGGTGGTGTGGTTCGGCGGGGGCTGCGGGTGGGAGTGCTGGCGCTGTCCTGTGCAGGCCCTGCAGCGTCGGCGTCGGCGTCGGCGTCGGCGTCGATGGCGCGCGGACGGACGGGCGAGTTAGTGTCGATGTGGTGGTACTTTCGTTTGGAGGGAGACGGGGCCGAGTCCGACGACGACGAGGCGGGCGGCGGTTGGAGAGTGCGAGGCGGAGATTCAGCCTTGCCCCGCAGTTCGCTGTGCTGGTCCATCTGAAGAGGGTCGATGTTTCGATATGACGATTTATGGTGTTGATGTTTTTGGAGACGGTCTCCGTTTAACAAGCATCCAAGCCCGGATAATTCAATCAGTGCGGGGAAGCTGTAACGGGGCAGGCGGGGGATCGGGGCTGGCGGGGTTCTGTGTTGTTAGATCGAGACTTGTGTGCGCAATGTTCAGACGGGACCAAGTCGGGGACTGGATAGTTAGAAGTTGAAGAGCTGATGCAGAGGCTGAAATGGAGGACCGGGATCTGAAGAGGTGTTATCCTTTGGTTTACCAAAACTGGAGGATGGGCGGTTGCGGACGGAACCCGCGTTTGAAAGGCGCCTGCTAACAGCGAGGAACAGGCAGAGACGTTGTTTACGGGCTTTCAGGGGCACGACAGGGGAGGAGCTTCGACTCCATCTGGCCCCCAGAGTTTAACCACCTTTTTCATTGTCCAGCCCTCATCACAGAGCACCAGGCACCCAGCAATATCTCCGAGACCGTTTGTGTGCAATCTCTTTTCTCCTCCCAGCAATGGATCATTCTGCGGTCCTCAAATTCAGGACAAGCCGCTACCTGTTCTTCACTCTCTCTTCGCAGGCCCGAGATGATGAACAACAGGAACTCGTCAGGTCCGCCAGAATGCTGCGGCCTCTTCCCCTCCGACAGCAAAGACGGCCAAGCAAAAAGGTCGCCTGTCGCCAACTGTGTCTTGTTCTCTCATTGTCCATGCACACTCTCATCCTCCTGCTGAGGATACTCAAGAAACATAATCCTCCTTCGGTGCGAGGTCCTGGAACAAAAAAGGGGTATGCACTCGCTGTCTCTCCCCAAAAGGGTTGCCGAGCAAAAGAAAGAAAAGTCCCTTGGTTCCCCTACACAAACCTGAGCAAGTGCACATTGTCCCCCTCCTTCTTTGTGGCTCTTAGTCACACTCAACTGCTTATTCACTCAGCCATTACGGGCAGTTCCCTTCTCTTCTTGACGCCCGGACAGACAGGCTCTAGTCGTGCTATCCTCCGTTCTGGGGGTAGACAGGCATATAATTGCCAGACGTCCCCGGGTTTCTCCGGCCATAGTCTTTCCAATCACTCAACTCGTCTGCAACCAACATCAGCAACCGTCATGGCTTCGAAACCGCTGTGTGGGCAGATCACAGACAACACCAACAGCAGCGGCTCTGACGCCCAAGGTCTCATGCCCAAGAGACCTCCAGCCGATGATGACGACGTGGCGTTTGTGTCTGCCAACCCGGTCAAGAAGACTCGACACGTTGGTCCCCAGTCGTCCCAGACTCCAGCAACACAGCCTCCAGCAACCCAGCAACAGATGAGCATGCCTCCGCCGCCCTTGGCTGTCCCTTACAAGCAGTTTGTGCTCAAACCCCAAGCACGATTCACGCCTCTTCCTCCTCCGCCTCCCCTCCCTCCTCAGCAAGTCATGGCTCCCCCACTTGCCAAAACAAATCCCGTCATACCACAACTTGATCGATGTCAAAGCCTGCAACCAAACGCGCCCACCTCTGACATGTCACTCGATGGACGTGTGTTCTCAGCCCCCAACTTTGAGAACTTTGCCTTTCCACCACCACAATTCTCTCCGGCCATGTTCAGGCCCGCAAGAATGTCAGAGGCACTCTCGCCAAAACAACTTCCCCAGAGCATCTCCCCCAAGCCTCCTCAAGCAAGCACGCCCGGCCCACGCCCGCCCGATGCCCCCATGCAACCTATAGCGAGACATGGCCAAATATCCTGCCTCGAATTTCAAGGCGCTCCTCTGAACTTTGAGCTGGGGAAACTCTTTCCAGGCGACATGGCTGGCTCCAACGAATTTGCCACAAACACAACGACTGGGCCTCCGAGCAACCCCATGCCAGCACCACCGGGGTTTGGGTCCATGGGTTCGCAAAACGCCATACCCTTTGCCATGTACTCGACCGGGAACTTTGTCCCGATGCCGCAACCACAGCACTCGGTGAGCCCGCAAATGTTCCAACCCAATCCTGGCCCAGCCAGAGGCATGGGCACTCCTTCTCTCTCCAACAACCACCTCGTCTGGGACAAGACCAAGCATCCGCCCGTCTATGGACAGGCCAGGACACCAGGAGGGGGGTTCCAAGGGGGCCATTATCCGGGCACAGCACCACAGAAATCCCCACCTTGTGCTGTTTGTGCTCGAGGCCGTCAGGAAAACACATTTCGCCCGACCCTTCACGGTCCCATCCCCCCCTCGGTCGCCAACCACCACTGTCCCACCACTTCTGGGAACTCTCACATGCTCAACCAGCCCATGTCCTTCTTGAACTTCTCCACCACCCCCGGAAACCCAGCCATGCCCAACCAGCCCGCACCTCTCCAGAACCACCCCCACCACCAAATACCACCAACCTACCGCCCCAACACACCCGCCCCCTCACAGCAAAACATGCACCGCCCCCAAGCACCACCACCCAACACAACCCCCACCACCACCACCACCAAACCAACCAACCCCACCCCCGCCCCCAAGAAACCCCACACCACCCAAAGCCTCCTCGTCGACGTCGCCGAAACAGTCGAGCTCTGCTTCCCCTACCAAGAAGTCGCAGCCCGCCACGGCGTCACCCCGGTCAAGGTCAAAGAGGCGCTGTCGGGCGTGGTGCTGCTCCCGCTGCTGCGCGTCGCGGGCGATAAGCGCCGCGCGGGGAAGCTGGCGCAGGAGAGGATGCGGGAGTATAAGGAGGTGAGGGGGGTGGTGCAGCAGCAGGGGCAGGGGCAGGGGGGTGTGCGAGGGGAGGGGGGGATGGGGGGTTTGAGGGAGATGGCGTGGTTGCTGGAGGGGGGTGGGGGGAATGGGGGTGGAGGGGGATATGGATGTGGGAATGGGAGTGGGAGTGGGAGGTAGACGGAGGGGGTTGATGTTGTGTTTTTAGGAGGAGGTCTGATGATGGATGTATGATTTGGCAAAGTCGGACAAGGGCCTTGGAGGTGGAGGGGATACAGATGGTTTCGGGTTGTTTACATGCAGTTTTGGAAGTCAGGGGCTCGGCTCACTCTCTTGGGCAGAATGCCAGTTTTGTAGATGGCGGGTGGGGAACACAGAGGGATACATCAAATATGTCATAAAACACATGGAATTTTCGCCTGTCAAGTCATTTTGGTGTAAATTCCAACATCAAGTCTCAAAGCAAACCCAGTATGAACGCGCAACTCAAAAGACAAAAAACCAGCTTTGTTACATCGCTACCCCATACCCCATACACAGTACCGAGTACCTACACAAGCCCCTTTTCCTTCACCCCAGCCTTCACCCCATCCCTCCCCCATCTCCCCTCCCCTCCCTACGCCTCTTCACCAAACCCCACCTCTCCACTCCCACCCTCCCCTTCCTTTCCACTCCCACCCTCCCTTCCCTTCCACTCCCACCCTCCCCTTCCCTTCCACTCCCACCCTCCCCTTCCCCCTCCCCTTACCACCCCCTCCCCTCCCACCACCCTCTCCCCTCACCACCCCCACAACCGAAACCCCCACCACCTCCGCATCCGGAAAACAAACCTTATACCCTCCCCATCCTCCCCCGGCCCCTCGAACCGCTCCCCCTCCGCCTCCCTCTTCTTCCTCTCCCGCGGCACCATCCTCTCGTACCTCCTCACCAGCCTCAACTTGAGGTCCTCTACGGGAAATTCGAGTCAGCGCCTAGGTATTTCGCAGAGTTTGGGGGGATAACCCTCGGGGGCGGGCGGCAGCCCTAAGGAAATCGAGCAACGTACTACCCCCACCCCCCACGTTAGCGTAAGCTTCCCATCAATCAACCCCCCCCAACCCCCCGCCATGCCACACAACCCCCTCTCCCCCCCGTCCACCCCCATCCCACATCCCCCACCCCAGATACCCACCCACCCGACAGCACATACATACCTCTTATCCCACAACCTCGCCACCAAAACACTCAACTCCCTCGCCAGCGCCTCATGCCCGGCAACGCCGGCCGCGGCGTCGCGTCTGGCTTTCGTGGCTTCGATCAGCCCGTCGTATTTCTCGTCGATGCGCCGCCGGCGGTAGGATGGGTGGCAGGGCGCGCAGGTGTCGGGGAGGATCGGGGCGGGGAAGGGGAAGGGGGTTTGGGGGGGGACGCAGAGGGCGCAGTGGTGGGTGAGAGTGTGGCCGCAGAGGAGGATGTAGGATGTCTTGTGGCACATTTCTTTCTTTCTTTAGGTCGGCGGCCTCTTGGTTTTGGTGTGGGTTGGGTTGGGATGCCGGCGGCTGGCCTGCGGCGGCGTGGTTTGGGCCGTAGGTGGTTGGGCTGGTTGGTGGTTGTTGTGGGTTTGGTGCCTGTGGTGGTTTGTATGCGCGGATGGATGGAAGGGGTGAGGTGAGGAAGGGGTGAGGCGAGGAAGGGGTGATGGTTGGGGACACAGGGGGGGTTGTTTTGTACTCTAGAGATGGAAGGGGCGGTTTGGGTTGGAGGTTGAGCTGGTGGTGCTGTTTCGGCTTGGGCCCGAGACGATCCGGTGGACAAGAACATTGTCGGAAGGGGGCATGATTGTTGCTTCTCTGTTCCTCATATATGTTCTTCATGAGCGGACACAGGTCGATCCCCTGAGAAGACATGTCAATTTGCTATGGCCGTTTCTCCACCACCACACTGCTCACGGTAGAGTTCGCTGGAGAGTTCGCTAGAAGATGCAAGCACGACAAACTGAATTAAACTCTACGCGAAATCGAAAAAGGGCAAACGCCCAAGAAACGCTGCAATAGTAGAACGGGTATCATGACACCGGAGCTACTCCAATCCTCCTCCATCCCTAGGTAGGCAGTCCATCCAACAGTTCGGACATGCCCAAAGAAGGCTGTCCTGTTTCCAACACGTTGTTGCGCAAAGGCACCGAGAATAAGCCAAATGTACAAAAAAAGAAACATGTACTCCCGACACCTCCAGCCGAATGCCAAATCCCAGCCCTAGCTCTGCTCTCCCATGCACATCGCTCCTTGTCATAGATCTCCCCAATGGCGGCTCACTTCTGCGGCGTCTCGGGCACCTCCCAAATACCGTCATTCTCCTGCTTCAGCGGCGAAGACGGCGGCTTCACAGCCCCACCAAACGGAATGGCCGACGTCGACGTAAAGACGGGCAGATCCGCACGGCGCATAACCGACGGAGTCGCCGCATTCGGCGGCAGCCACTGCAGCGGCGGCTGCGCCTGGCGCAGGGGAGATGCCGCTGGCCCTTCTGGCTGGTAGGGAACAAACACATCAGACGAGGAGAGAGCTGCTTCGCGCGTGGGACTGCGGTTGGAATTGCGAGACGAGCGCGCGGGGCTGCGGAGCGGACTTGTGGACACCGGCGAGCTCGACGGCGGCAGCACCATGGGCCGTCCGTAGGCGGGTGTCGCGGACACTGGGAGCTCGGTGGGCGAACGCTCGGGGAAATAGTGCTGGCCAGGCGTGTCGAAGCCGGAGCTCTGATCCGGAAGACTCAGGGTTGGTGTCTTGATGGGTGTCGTT
Source organism: Podospora tetraspora (assembly GCA_027943155.1). Taxonomy (NCBI): domain Eukaryota; kingdom Fungi; phylum Ascomycota; class Sordariomycetes; order Sordariales; family Podosporaceae; genus Podospora; species Podospora tetraspora. The sequence continues at coordinate 565,735 of JAQKAE010000001.1, read as the reverse complement.
GCTGGGGCCGGCGAGGACGGCAGAGGGAGATTCTCCGGGGGGACCAAACGCCGGGGCTCCTCCACAGGCGTGGCAACCGAGATGGAGTCGCCAGCCTTGAGCTTCTCCCGAGCCAATCTCTCCCGCTCTCTTGCCTCTTTCTGGGCCTTGGTGACAAGCGTAATCTTGACCTTCTTCATGTCGCTGGTCAAGCTGTCCATGTCGTTGGCGGTTTTGTCGGCAACGGGAAGATCTGGTGACGTGCTGGCTGGAGTGCGCGAAAGCGGAGATGTCTTGGAAACCGCTCGAGGGCCGGCGCCGTTGGTGGTGCTTGGGAGTCTCTTGGGCGCCCTGGGCGCACGCGGAACAGGCTCTTTCTTAACGGGAGCCCTCGTCTTCTTGACCGCCAGTGGGGTTCCGACAGTGGCCCTAGCGCTCATTGATGAGTCTGGTCTGATGGTCAATGACGTACCGGGCCGTGCCCCGACTCTGGCAGGGACAGTCGGGGGGGCGGGCAGCTCTGGGTTGAAGTTGTCAGACACAAGGGTCGACGCCGCACTAAGACGTCGTCCGGATTGTCTCGGCTGCTTGGGAGGGGCGGAGGGACCTCCGACCGTCTTGCGTCTGTTCTTGGGGTCATCTTCAGACTCTTCGTCGATGGGCAGAGCGGCCTTCGCCTTGCGCCCTCTAAGAGCCATTCGCGTCGGAGCCCGCTCTGCCTGGGGCGGAACAGCTCCCGGAGGATGAGGCTGAGATACAACCGATTGCCGATCGCGCCGGGCTCGTGTCGCCTCGGCATTAAGGTCCTCGTGGGTGCAGCTGTCTGTCTGGCGTTCCGACGGGATCAGGAGCTTGCTCAGTTCGTGCGTCGCAACAGTCCAATGGATATCCGGCGGCGGCGGAGTCGGCGGCCGGGACGCTGCTCTGTTGGGCGACAGTCCGGAGAGACTTCTCCGGGCAGTGATGGCTCTCGCCACCGAGGCTTGCGTCGGCGAGAAGTAGGCCGGCGGGGTATTGATTCGAGGACCCTTGGGCTCAGCGACAGAGTTGGACGACACGGTACGCTCGAGATCCTCCAGCTCGGAAGCCGACCACCAAGACGGCTCGTACCGTCGAATTCCCCGCTCGCTCGCCGAAGAATCCTTGCGCACATGGCTGGAAGAAGAGTCCCCACGTCCTCGGACCGAGCCCATGCGCTGGCCCATTTCATATCCCAGACCGTTGAATTCTTGCTCCTTGGTGGCCGGGTCGTCCCCGGCGAGGCCGCTGAGATGGCTGAGAATGCCCGAGCAAAGAGCGCGGTCGCTGTATCCACCCTCGAGAACGCTGATGATGCGGCCCTCCACGCTTGTTCCCTCCTCGGCCGCAATCCGCACCACATCTCGCGTCAAGCGGGCATAGAACTCGGTGGGCACATTGACATTGTGGCGTTGCATGCCTGCACCCTCCCATTCGCTGGCGTCGAACCCGGACGAGAGGAAGATGGCGGCTCTCGAATGGAGACCGGCCGCGCGGAGACGTTCAGTTTCGTTGCGGAGGTAGGCCCGCGTCTTTTCGAGCAAGACGGAGTACTTTGATTCGTAGAGGGCGAAGAACTCGGCCTCGGTTCTCCAAGGCTGCAGATGAACGTTCCAGATATTCTGGCCGTGGGCATTGTCGATGCAGATGCTTGCGTTCCTAACCTTTTCCTCATCGCCCATCTCGCAGGGATACGAGTTGATGTCGTGAAGACTAAAGTACCCGATCGACGTCTTCTTCCACCACGCCGCGTTCTTGGGCAGGCCAACGCTCCTCGCATTGTGCTGCCAGGCGATGGACTGCGAGCCGTCTCCGTGATGCAGGTCAAAGTCAATGATGGCGGCGTGGGTCAAGCCGTGGCTCAACACGCCATGCATGATACCGACATGGACGTTGTTGACCCAGCAAAACCCAGAAGGGTACGACGCAGAGCAGTGGTGGCCAGGCGGACGGATCGCCACAAACGCCCGCTTCGGTCCCTGGGGCCGGAAGACGGCATCGACAGCCTCGCAAACTCCGCCCAGCGCGCCCTCCATTGCGTTCAGCGACTCGGCGCAGAGGTACAGGTCGCCTTCGTGGAACTTTTGGGGGGTCTCGGTGCTGGGGCCGCGATCCATGTCCGGTCGCAAGAGTTCCTTGCCGTTCATGGCCAGCTTGGCCTCGGCCGAGTCGCACATGGTTTTGAGTTCCTCCATCCACTTGACGCCGTGGACGTTGGTCACGGTCTGCGACGTCAGAGACAAGCGGCGGGTGGTCTTTTGTATGCGGAAGGGAATCGAGGCGGGATTCAAGCCGGGGCGGATGGGGTGAGCTCCCTCGACATGGCGCTCCCCGAGACGGACGTAGGCGGTCGAGACGCCGAGAACACAGGCCTTGATTCTCTCGGGGCGCTCGACAATGGTGCTCAGGCCGGCCTTGGAGGTTCGGGGTCGCGAGTAACGGTGGCCGTAGCAGGCATCGTGGAGAATGACAATCGTCTCGGTGGGCGCGGCGGCGTCGGGGCCGTGGTGGGTTGCGAGCTCGGTCCTGAAGTGGTCGCTCGCAATCGAGTTGGCCGTTGGAGGAGGGGGCGGGAGGGCCATCTCCGGCGGGGCGGCCCCGAGGGGTGATCGGGGGGCTAGGATATTGGCCGAACTGGAGCGGCGGAGGGGAGTGACGCCGTTGTTGGCCGAGTGTAGCGAGTTGAGGGATGCTTTTCTCAGGAGGGTCGGGGTTGCCGAGCGCGACGGGGTTCCGTTGGAGCCGTGGAGAGGGCTGCGCATGGAGCTGCCGGGACGAGGGGTGCTGGGTGATCGGGGAGGTGTTGGTTTGAGGGAGGTGGAAGTGGTGGAGGGCCTGGGGGAGCGAGCCGGTCTGACGGGCGACGGGGTCGAGGTCGAGAGGGAGAGGGAGAGTTGGTGGAGCGATTGGGCGAGGTCTCGATCCGCAGTGCTGGCGGCGACGGCGGAGGGGTACTGGGCTATTGGGGTTCCCAGTCTCTTCGGGGGAGACGATGTCCTCCGGGGCTGGAAAGACATGGCGGGCGAGGTGCCGACTGGTGTCGCCAGTTGTCGTGTGTTTGTTTTGGAGCACTGGGCCAAGGCAGAACCACCAAGCCGGCGACGGCGACGGCGACGGCGTGCTTGGTTCAGCGTATGCAGGCGTCCCAGGAACAAAGGATACAGGCAAGTGATGGTTCACATGTGGAGGCGCTGGAGATACAGCACGTTCCCAGTGGACGAGAGCAGACGCACGGTGAGTGGCTTGGTCCTTTTTTTGGGGTGCCGCCCAGGAAGCGACGAGATGCAACAGACCAAGACGAAGCGCGTCGCGTCGCTGCATTCAACGTCATAGCTCCGCCATTATTGCCTGTGCACGTGACTCTTCCATGCATTTCAGCGCCCAGCTGAGCTCAAATGGACGGAATTCCTTTTGTTCCCTTGCTCTCAGTTGTCAGTTGCTCTCACTTCTCGTCTCAACAGCTGTCGGCCTTTTCCAGGGTCTTCCCTCTTGACGCAGGCCCCTCTGCTCAGGACCTGACAGCGCCCAGGAAGGACCCCGAATCTATCTCTTGTCTTTCCTGATCTCGCCTCGTGCCTCGTCTGTTGACAGCTCGGGACATCCCCCTCTCCTGTTCTCCCCTTCTCCCCGTTCCCATGCCAAGATCATCGCCTGCGGGGACACCAAAAGACACTTGTGATGCAGGGGCTCGCCAAAAACAGCGGCGCCCTGCGAGCCTGCATGGCACCACGGCACCCAACGGCTGGAGGGCTGAGATGGATCTGGATCGGCAGTCAAGAGTGGCAACATGACAGTTGATGAGGTGGAACTGTCCATCTCCTGGGTTCAGACAACTCCAGAAGAAAATGTCACGATATTCCCATCCACGACGCGGACCTTGGCAACATCTGTCCCCTGTCTTCGGTCGTGGCAGTGCCATCAAATCCGGCCTAGCGGTGCCACTTGGTAACATGACGCGGGCGCAGGGTGCAGGCCGAAATGGCGATGCTCCCTCGGCCGCCGGTGGGAATGGGAGCGGGAGATGGAAGGGTGCGATGCCCCCCCAACACCACACCCTCTGCCCTCGTCAGCCCGCGCTTGAGCGAAATTCATCCCATCCTTGCCGCGTCCTCGGTCCCTCGCGGTTGGCAATGTCACCCCACAACCGAACGGAATCGTCAACCCACCTGCCATGAGCTCGTAGCCTCCCCCCGTCTCCGTCCCCAACATACACACTCGCTCATCACGCCGGCATCGTGAACAAAAAAGATGATTTGCCGTCCACTCCTTTCCCTCTTCCTCCTCCCGGGCGCCGCCCTCGCCCTCCTCGACGCCCACATCGTCACCGTCCACCGCATCTCCTCCCTCTCCCTCCGCGCCCTCGTCGCCCGCGACAACAACATCGGCGGCGAGTGCGCCATCGCCGAGTCCGTCCTCAACGCGTGCGTCTCCTCGGGCCTCGTCGCCGCCGGCGTCCCCGCCGCCAGCCAACAGGCCTGCCTCTGCTGCAGCGACGGCGCCGCCGTCGCCGGCCAGTACTCGTCGTGCGCCACCTTCCTCGCCAAGGAGTCCCCCACCGAGAGCTCGCTGCTGTCCGCCATTGCGACTATCTACGGCGTCTGCGCCACGGGGAGCACTTGTGCGGCGCCGTCGGAGACGCAGGCCCCGCCGCCGCCGGAATGCACGTCGGTTGCGAATTTGTGGAGGGAGTGCGCGGAGAGCTCCCCGAGGCTGGAGACGGCGGCGCTGGGGGAGCTGGCGGGGTGTTTGTGCGTTGATGGGAGGGGGGCGTTTAATACCCAGTTTGATGATTATGCGAAGACGTGTGCGCCGTGGGCGAAGAGTGTTGCGCCGGAGGACTTTGAGAGTGAGTGCTGCCCCGTTTGGTTGTTTGTGGGTGGTGGGTGGGAGTGTTGCTGATATTTGCGTGTCAAGCTATCGCTTCCTTTGCGACGTTTTGCGCCGCGCAGAACACGGCTACCCTAGCCGCGACGACGACGCTGGCTCCGGTGGCCCCGACTGTTGCGCCGACTAGGCCGGTGGAGACGGCGACGTCGACGGGGTTGGCGGTCGCTGGAGTTGCGCCGGGAGGGGGGTTGATGCTTGCCGTGTTGGGGGCGGTGATGTTGTTCTAGGTGCAAGCTTCGTCTTGCCATTTGGTGATGGGGGGAGGGAGTGGAGTTTTAGACCAGCGGTTGAGCGACTTCTTGTATAATCTTTTGTTCTTGCCCACGGGCAGTTGGTGGGTATAGGCTTTTCATCTTCTTGTCAGACGGGGCATTTTGGTTCAATCCAAATGAATTGGTATGGCCTCCCCACGGCGATCAAAGCACATCAAAGTACCTCGACCGCTCTCATTCTTCCCCCCCTCTGACCACCCCCACCTCACCCCCCAATTCCATACCCCCCCACGCTAGGCGGCAACTCCCCCCCATCCCTCCCCCACCTCCCCTCCTCCCTCCCCAACCACAACACCAACTCCCTCCCCTCCGTCCAAAACCCATGATCCACCCAACTCTTCCCCCACGCCTCCCCATCCATCTCCGCCCTCTGCACACAGTACACCTCCCCTCCACCCACGCCCCCTCCCCCACCTCCATCTCACTGCGTATCCTCGCCGTCCGCCCCGTCACCTTACTCGTCACCTCGACCTCCCGAAAGAACGGCGCCGTCAGCAGGTACACGTCCTGCCCGGGCACGGGGAACGCGCCCATCATGGCGAACGCGAGGAAGGAGCCCATGGCGCCCGAGTCGTCGTTGCCGGGGAGGCCGGAGGGGTTCGGGGAGAAGAAGGCGGGGATGTAGGCGTGCGCGCGACGGGACGAGAGGCAGGGGCGGCCGGCGTAGTGGTATTGGAAGACGGTGAGGAAGGAGGGCTCGTTGCCGATGTAGGTGATGTTTTGGTCGTGGAGGTAGTCGAGGCGGGAGGTGAACTTGGAGGGGCCGCCGAGGAGGGAGATCAGGGTGCCTTGGTCGTGGGGGGCGTAGCTGGGAGGGGGTTAGATTCTGGGGTGGGGGAGGAGGGAGGGGGGGGGGCGGACAAGTTGTATTCCCAGATGCTGGACTCGTACGTCTCTCCGCCGGAGGCGGTCAGCGAGCACCCCGTGTAGTCGTCGAGGTTGCTACAGTTCAGCGGGTCCTGATACCCCCAGGTCCCATTGAGGTACCGCGGCTGGAAGAAGCCCGTGAAACCCGTGTCGGTGCCGTTCCACCAGCGCGACGTCTGGTTGGCCTTGAAGAGGTTCTGCCAGTTTTCGCTGGAGGCGAGGTACTTTTGGTACTCGGCCGGCTTGTTCATCTTGGCCGCCATCTGGGCGATGCAAAAGTCGTCGTAGGCGTACTCGAGCGTGCGCGAGATGCTCCGCGTCATGGTGCCCGTCCCCTCGGCGTCGTAGTCCTCGGCGGGGATGTAGCCGAGCTCTTTCCAGCTGTCGAGGCCGCCGCGGCCTTCGCAGCACCAGTCAAAGGGCTCGACTTCGGCGTCTTTGACGACGGCGGCGAAGCCGTCTTCCCACTAAAAAGGGTTAGTATGTTGTTGGCGGTTGGCGGTTGGGGTTTGGTGGGGGGTTCTCACGTTGATTCCGTAGCCGATGCCCTTGAGGTAGGCGTCCGCCAGAACCACGTCGGCGTTGGATCCGCCCTGTTTCCTTGTTAGCAAGCTCATCGGAGACCTTGTATCCAACAGTCTCACCTGTGTGAAGCCTTTGCTGAGGCTCATCCGGCAGTCTGGAAGCCACCCCACATGGCGATACGTGTCAATAAGAGACCGAATCATCTCGGTCAGAGCCACGGGGTCCAAGATGGTGAGCAGCGGCAGCTGTGATCTAAACGTGTCCCATATGCTGAACCTGTCAGTTGCCAGCCTCTATTACTCACAGCGTGCTTCTCACCAGTAAAACGAGTCATAGTACGGCTCCTCGCTCTCCCACAGCGGGTTCTCGCCCGTGTAGTTCTGCGGGCTGATCATGGTCCTGTAGATGCCGCTGTAGAAATTGGTCAATGTGCTCTCGTTGACGCCTTCGGTGGACACCCTGACATAAGATAGCTTGTCCCCCCACGCCGCTACGGCGGCTTCGTAAACACCGGCAAAGTCAAAGTCGGGAGTCTCGTCTTCGGCATACGAGCATGCTCGGTCGGCGTTGATGAAGCTCGTTGCGGTCCGCGCGAGAACGGCTTCCTTGGCATTGACAAACTGGACAAATGCGCCAGCGGGAAGAGGATCCCGGTTGATCCCCCGTGAGATGGTGAGGTTCCTGACTGCTTCGCTGGCGCGGCTGTTGACAAAGGTCCCGGTGGTTTTGACCGGGGGCCCCTTGAAGTCGGTGCAGAAATACAGGACGTATTGGCCGGACCCGAAGCCGGGGGAGAAGGGAGCGCTTCCTGTGATGCGGCCGGTGATGGGGTCGACATTGACAGAGGCGTTGTCGTGTCTCGAGTCAGCGAGGTCTGTCAGGTCCTGTCTGCGTGGTCATCAGCAGGTCGTCTCACGGTGTGCAAGGACGCGTCCCTTACAGAATGAGCGGTTGAGACACCTCTCCATCTGGTCCCACCGGGGGAAAGCTGAACTTGAAGAGGCTGGTGTGTTGGGAAGTAGTCATGTCGACACGTATCCCGCTGTCTAGCGACAGGCCGAAGAAACCTGGCTTGGCTGCCACGGACTCCTTGTCGAAGCCCCCCAAGTTGGCCCTGGCCTTCTTGGGATAGGCGCAGTTGTTGAGATCACCGTCTGGACAGCTGGTAAAGGGAAACAGGGCAAAGTTTCCGAGATTGGGGCTTCCCCCTGTTCCGCTGTCGTGCATCATGCTGAAGCCGGTGACGGCAGAGCCATCGAGGACGAAGCCACCTTGCCTGCTGGTGCTGTTGGTGTCTGCCACGGCCTTGGCCATGCCGTATGGGAGGGTGGCGCCAGGGAATACATTGCCCCCGTTGCTGGTCCCGATGAGGGGGTTGACATAGGGGAGGGCATCGTAGTGTTTGATCTGCTGGGCGAGTGATATGGGGAGGAGGGCGAGCCAACAGGGGGAAGGAAGGGAGAACATGTCCAGGACTTGAAGAGAAACCAAGAAATGAATGACCAGGAGCAGGATTCCTCTTCATTTATGAGGAAGCCAGTGCTGAGGCCTCTGTCTGTGCCAGACAGACGGGTCCTGTTGGGGGGGGGGGAAGGGGGAAGGGGGCGGGACACAGCATATTGTAAACAAGGGGGAAATGACAATAGGAGAGGAGTGCTCCGCCAGCGAGGAGGATGTACACTTGCCGTGGAACGCGATATCGTCGAGCTGTGCAGCCCATCAATCATGCCTGAATGTCGTGTCCCGTTGGCTCCGATTCCGTGTTCCCCGGCAACAGCCCGGGTCCACCGGAGGTAGCGTCATTGCAGGAAGTCGAGTGCCTGGGCGGTGTCAACTTGCGAGCGTGTGTACATGCTCGGTCCCTGCGTTGCACAGAGGCTATTTTCTTTCTTGAGCGGCGGCTTATGTCCGTGGTGAGAAGGAGGATCGAGGTTCCAGGGCAGGGCGGGGTGAAAAAGTTGGAGACGTCGGGGGTTGGGGTAGCTCCAACGGCCCACACAGGTTCTCGATCACACCCTAAGGAAAGGTGGCATGTTCCAGGGCTCGGATTGATCAGAAGGTGGGTGCGTTGATGTTGGTGGCCCTCGTACGTGCAGGTTGTGTTGTGAGATGGACCAGATGGACCAGTTGGAGGGGGGACTTGAAAGTTTGGGGGGACCCCACAGCGATCTGCATTTAGCGCCATGCGCGCAATCGATGCCCTGCATCGGACATTTTGCAGAGGTGGGGGGATTCTTGGCAGGAGGCTGTTCAACTCCAAGGAAACTTGTTCACCTCTCTCCACCTCTCTTCGTCTGGCTCAACATTGGCTTGTGCGATGTCTTCCAATTGACGCCTTCGTCTCCCTTCGAGAGAGATTTCCAAAGAGTGCCCGCACCACATGTAGCTCTTCCCACTACCGTCTCCCCTCCCCTTTCTCGGCTCGGTCATCGTCCATGTTCCCGCGAGCAAACGCTTGACCGTTCGCACCAGTTTCGACACTCAAAGCGCCATTCTTTGCCACAGCAATCTCGTAAATGGGGACTGTAGTTTCCGGAAGACCAACAGCCCCATATTCTCAAGCTGCCCGCTCAACCTGGGAGCAAGAGTGCCCACACAAAGACAGCCACGAAAGATCTGGTGTGGCCATAGTCGATGAGCATATCGCCGTTTGCTCCTCGAGACTCGCTCCCGGCAGCGCGAGCCTTGGAAGATATCCGTTGCGGCTTCTTGCATGATCGGCTGCATGGTCGGTAGCGTGCCGGTCAAGCTGCCACGATTTGTGCAAACCATACTCGATGCAAACGCCAAATCTTGCTTCACATACGTCCTTCAACCCATCCCGCCCTCGCTGCAGTTCATGTCCAGCCCCAAGATGCGCGCCACCCCCGGCACCCCACGTGCCCGCCGAAACGTCTTCGTTGTCATGGATCCGCGAGAAGGCAGGCGGTGACGGGCCAGTCCGCAAAGAAGAAGGAGGGTCGTCCCCCCAGGTGCCCAGCCCCTCGTCGGTAGCTCTGCCCTGGTGCTGTTCCTAACGGGATCCCGGAGGCGCCGGGTCGTCCGTTTGTTCAGTTGTCTCCAAACCATCCTTCTATTGGTGACTCGACACCCATCGCCGAACGATGGTCGGGAACCATGCGGGCTGGCGCATAGTTTGACGCGGCCTGCCATCAACCTTGGATCCGTGAATGGAAGCATCCCGACCATGTCCGGGGCCTCGAGATTTCTTAAGATCTCGAGCCCGCCCCCCCCCAGGGGCCGACGTCAGGATGTGAGCTAAGTCATGAGTCCCTCTCCGTGCCAAGTGTGCCGCTCAAGGGAAAAAAGTCCTTCCCTCAGACTTGTCCGCTTGCCGCCCCCGTGCCCCTTTCGGTTTGTTTACTCCAAAATGGCGCCAACCAGAGTACGAACCCTCGACTCTGTGTCCACCCGCTGGAACAGCTTGGCCCGACGTGACCGCCGCCGCCATAGATCCACGCCAGCATGCCCCGACGCGGGTCCCGCGATGCAAGCGGACGTGGGTCTCGCGATATGCCTCCACGCAGGCCACTCGACGGACCTAAACGCGGGGCCCTCGAGTCTCGGCGACGAGGGGTCATGGCCAACACCTTCCCATCTTTCCCTTCTCGAAAATCTCCGCCTTCTTCAGCTTCTCGCCAGCCCAGAGAAACCGCACCTCGAGATGCGAAGCGATTCGGCCCTCGGAATGTACCGCAACCCGCAGCCCGCCGCCATGGGCAAGTACACGGTATACGACGCCGATGGCTCGACGCTCGAGCTCGACGCCCCCCTCGACGACGGAAAGAACAACCGGCTTCTGGCCAACTTCTTCGACCCCGGGGTCATCAAGATGATCTTCTCCCACCCCGAGACCCGAACCCGCCTCGCCCAGTTCCTCGAGCACTTCATCGCCGGCCCGGAGCGCAAGCAATGCGTCGCCGACATGGAGTTTCTGGCCAAGGTCCGCCCTCCCTCCCAAATTCTGCCCCTCAACTCCAAAGCTGACCAACCCAGTGCAACGAGCATACCCGCGCCGTCGACGCCATGTCGGCGGCCATCGCCGACATCACGGCCACCCACACGGGCGCCGCGCCGCCGCACCCCCTGTCCCTCCCCTTCCCCGTGGCAAGCAAACTCGGCCGGGACACCAACCACTTCACCAAAACCTCCCTCCCCTCCCTCCACAACCTCTTCCGCGACGCCCAGGGGTGCGCCGCCGACCGCCTCGCCAAAACCCTCTACCCCGAGTACGTCAAGTTCCAGCTGACGCAGTGCGCGCTCCACGCGCTCTCGACCTCCCTGGCCTCGCCCGACTTCCGCGGGGCCTACCCAGGCCTCGGCTCCTCCTTCTGCCTCGCCTCCCCCTCCCACCGCGTCCTCTTCGCCTCCGCCCCCCTCACCCCCCTCCTCGCCCACCCCCTCCTCCACGCCCTCCCCCCGGGGAGCCCCGCCACCCTCCGCCTGCGCGAGGCCCTCGCCCTCGGCCGCGAGTCCGTCGAGCTCCTCGTCGACACCACCAGCCAGCCCTTCTGGAACCTCCTCCTCGTCTGCCCCCTCCGCGACCCCGCCACCGGCGCTATCCGCTTCCACCTCGCCGCGCAGGTCAACGTCTCGGCCAGCATGGGCGACCAGCCGCGCGACGTGCTCCGCGTGCTGAGCTTCAGCCCGGTTGGCGATGACCTGCGGACGCCCGCGACCGTCGCTGCACCACCGCCGTCGGACGCCGCACCCCCAAGGCGCCGCACGCTCGCGGGTCTGTTTTCGAGGGGGAGGCAGCGCGAGACGGAGACGAGGGGGATGGTCATTTCGGCACCGCTGAGGGAGTTTTCTCCTGCCGCTGAGCCTGCGGCGTTTACCGCGGCGGAGGAACCGTCGGTCGCGAGGTCGACGCACACGGCGGTGCTGGGAAGGCCGTTTGACGGCCGGTCTAGCACGCCGTATGGGAGTCTTCTTGTGCTGCAGCGGGATGGCGGCGGCGGCACGATGCGCATTGTGTTTTGCTCGGCATTGGCGCACGCGCTGATTGCCTGCGGCGGTGGCGGTGATGAGAAGGTCGTTCTGGGACGGGATGTCTTTGAGGTGCTGGGTCTTGGCAGAGACGGTGCAGGAGATAAGAAGGCTTTGGGCGAGCTGCAGGGGAGGGTGGTGAAGGGGGTGGAGGAGGGGGAGACAGTTGTGGGGGAGGTTGTGGTGGGGGGCAGCACGGGGGTGGTGGGAAAGGGGAAGGGGAAGTGGCATGGGGGTGGCGCCGTGGGTGCGGGTTTGTTTGGGGGGGAGGTAGATAGAGGGGGGAGGGTGAGTGGCAGTACGGACAGGAATGGGTTGGTGGGCGGGAAGATGAGGAAGTTGGTGACGCATTGGACGCCGCTGATGGATGGGGAGGGCAAGGTGGAGTGGGTTGTTTTGGTGCTTACGCCGGCTGCTGTGAGGGGATGATTGGGGGGGATGACGATGCCATTGGGGGGTGATGAGCGGCGCGATCTTTTGGACCGAGGGGATGGGGGCGCGATGTGGGAGGTGTGTGAAGCTCGGATGGAAGTTGGGGTGGGGTGGAAGTCTGAAGGTGTGGTGTTTTGGACGGACGCGATCACGGCATGATGCGATGGATCGGCATTCGAAGCTCGGATGGGATTTGGGGGCGCCGTTCCTTTTTTCTTTCTTTGGTGAGGATGGAGAAAAGGGGAGGATCACGATTCACGAAGCCACGAGTTATGATGAATGACCTGGATGATGGGGGTTTCTTTCTCTTACAGGCTCCAGATAGATACATGGGCAGGGAATCTGGTGTTTCGTCGCAGGATGCCAATGGATGAATGAAACCTATCGAGGTTGCATCTTGTAGGGGTGGTCGGCTGGGCCAGGCACATGGAAGAAGCATATCTTGACGTCAACTCTGCAAGAAGTGATCTGATTTCCTGCAGAGAGTGGGACGTTGCAGAAAATGCTCAATAGAGTTGAATGTGAGGTGCTTAATCCGATCCCCGAACCGCTCTACCAAGCTCCAGACACCTCGTCAACCCAGTCCTCAAGCTCACCTCCATCAATACTCCTTGCTCTCCCCCAGCTTACAAACATCAAACACCCCGACCTCGTCCATCCCACTCCTCTTCAACGCCTCCCTCAACAGCACCGGCGGCTCCTCGGGCGGCTCCGTCGTCAAAAGCCACGTCCCCCAGTGAATCCCCACCGCCCTCCTGCACTTGGTATCCTTGAACATCTCGACCGCATCATACGGATTCGCATGCATCGGACTCATCACAAACCTCGGATTATACGCCCCAATCGGAATCAGCCCAAGATCAAACGGCCCCCTCCTCTCCCCAATCTCCTTGAACCCCGGACACCTCGGCAGCCCCTCATAGTCCTCCCCGTAATCATCCACCCCCGCCTTCAACCTCGGCACCGCCCTGTACCCCGTATCCCCCGCAAACCACACCGCCTTCCCGCCCGACCTGACCGCCCACGACGCCCACAGCGTAACATCCTTGTCCCTTCCCGTCCGCCCCGACGTATGCTGCGCCGGCAAACACTCGACCCTCGCCTCAATCTCCCCCCCGTCCTCCGTAGTCACAACCAGCTCCGCCCCCTCCCACCAATCCATCTCCGTCACCTTCTCGATCCCGCACGACCGAAACCACCCCGCCAGCCCCAGCCCCACAAAGAACTGCGCGGCCGGATGCTGCTTTGCCAGCGCGACGACGCTCGTATGCGAGAGGTGGTCGTAGTGCGAATGCGAGATGACGACAGCATCGACAATCGGAATCTCCGACAGCTCGCACGGCGGCGGGGAGTAGCGCTTCGGCCCGAGGAACGAGAACGGCGAGCAGCGCGGTTCAAAGACGGGGTCGAAGAGGACGCGGAGCCCGGACGGGAACTCGGCGAGGGTGCAGGCGTGGCCGAGCCAGGTGGCGCGGAGGGAGGGGGGGGGCGGGGAGCGGGTGGGGAGGAAGGTTGGCGTGGTGGAGGGGATGGTGGTGGACGAGGTGCTGGGCCAGGGGGCTTCGCCGGCGAGGCGGGCGGAGAAGAAGGCGGCGCCGAGTTGGAGGGTGGTCATGGGGTCGCCGAAGGAGGGGTCGGGGTTGCGGAATCTGAGGCGGTTGCCGTGCCTGTCGAGGACGTGGTGGGTGGTGGGGTTGGGGGGGGCGTTGGTGAGGGGGAGTTTGGCGACGGTGCTGGTTGGCGCCGTCGGCGGTGTTGGGGTGGTCATGGTGGAGAGGAGTCGGCGGCAGTGGTGGCTGTGGAGAGCGAGTCGTCGCGAGTGGCGGGCAGCGATGGGGAATGTCATGCCACGGGAGAAGGGGAGCACGGGAGGAGGCTGGTGAGGCCCGGTCTTTATCGGGACGGCAATCGCCGGAGTTAGGCGGGGTTTACGATTGGCAGCCGCTCTGGGGAACGCGACGCGGCTTGCTGACGCCTTGGCTCTGACCATGCACGGTCCTCGCATCTCTCATTGCGGTTTGTCGTAGGTGGGAGACGGGCGTGGCTCATGTGCCAAATATATGTCGAGTGTTGAGAGATTAAGTTGACGAGATGCAGAAGTGAAGAAAAATATCAACCGCGGTCGACCCGCGAAGGATCAGGGTTCCTTTCGGGGTGGAGTCGGCCGGGTCGGCACGCCGCGACGGGGATCTGGGACTCCGGGGTTTGTGGATCGGGATTCGGGATTCCCGGCCGGGATTGGCGCCAAGTCTCTTGTCTGACAACCCAACTTCCGGCCTCCTCATCCCGTCGTTTTCCCGTCCCGACGACAGAGAACACCAGATCCAGTTCGGCCCAACGCATCCCGAGACGACCAGATATAAAGATCCTGTCTTCCGGACCCCTCATGGCCAACTCCATCTCGGCTCCAGACGAGCAGGGAGGGCCTGTGCTGCATGCCTCCAGTGGACCTCGCGGACGCCGGGGGCTGCTCCCCCCACCCCCCAAGACCCCAAGAAAAAGAACACCGCGATGGAGCCGGTGTGAAAAGATATCATCCTGTTCATCAACATCTTCACTTTTCCGTCCCCGGCTCAGAATTCGCCATCCCTTTCGTCGAAACCAGGACTACTTCACTGTCGTCTTTCCTTTCCTCGAAACATGGGACCATTCCTCTAGCTCTGGCCAGCGATCAAGCGTTCCTTTGGTCGAAAGATGGAACTAAATCTCTAGTCTCTAGTCCCGGCCAACAATCAATCCTTCCTTTCGTCGAACCATGGGACTATTCCACTATGGCCCCAGAGAAACAAGGGCCCACCACCGCCAGTCCCGACCTCCAGACCCGGAGGAGCAGCACCGTTATCATTGGTGCTCTCACCAGCGGCTCCAGGCTGGGAGGCTTCCGCATGTTAACGCAGCGCTGGCATATTTCGTTCATGTCACGGTACGCTTTTCATTCTACTGTCAAGACTGAGAATTTGGCCACCACGACAAGTCCGGTCTCGTCTTTCCACGAACCCACCTTTTCGAGGCCCTCATGGCAGAGAGGCAAGCCCATTTCCTTGCCGCCTTCAGCACCCGACATCGTGGGAGGATTTGGACAGTTGCTGGGATTAAAAGTATCTTGGATTTGGTCGCAACATCTCGACCGGCTGATAATCATCAAGTTCGCTGCCCCTATTTACCCATCTTGCCGCTCTACACTAGAGCGCGAGACTGGGTGTCAGGCCTCAAGGCGTCGACGCCAGTTTTGCTTTTCCGCTTGTCATCTCTGTAAAACCCTTTCCTGCCTCGAACGCCCATCCTGGCATCATCTCCATTTGCGAAAAGCACACCAGGTGACGCCAAACCCAACAGCAACAAGTTAGACGGCAGCATGGGCATAGCCCGGCATTTGCCACCCAAACTCAAAACTAGGCCCCCAACAGCTCCTCCTGAGCGGCGAACAAAAGCCACCTGTAGAGTTGAAGTCGCCTTCCTAGGTCATCTTGACAGCTGCGGATGCGAGGTCCTTGAGGGCGTCACGACGCTTGTACTTGGCGTCCTCAATCACACCTGGCGAACGTCAGTCCTCTGTCTTGCCCCGGAACCAAGGGAACAAACCAATGTCGGCGTCGCTCGTAAACTTGGAGGTCCAGCGCACAAAGGTCGAGTCCTGGAACTCGCCCGAGGTGACGGCCCAGCAGCGGACCGTGTTGACGACGCTCGAGTACGAGAGCTCGGGCTCGGCATTGATAACGCTGTAGGTGATGTAGTGGTCCAGAGTCTGGGCGGGGGTTAGATCACGGCACCTGTCTTTCGCAGAATGGCAGAGAGAGGGGCAGAGCCTACGCTGTGCTCGTCCTGCTTGACCTCGACGACGTTGCCGTCCTTAAAGGTCCACCGGACAATGTCCGTCTCGTCGCTGACGCCCTTGACGTACTCGGACTTTTGGATGGCGCCCCAGAACTTGTCAAACTCGGCGAGCTTGAGAAAGTGCCAGACGTGGGAGAGGGGGGCTCGGATGACGGCGCTCTCAATGACCTCGTTGGTCGTGGCGACGGCTTTCTGTCCCGACATGGCGAAGATGGTTGGAGTGTTTTGTTGGTGAGTGGGGTCTTGGTAATGTTGAAGTGAGACGACCAGTTGATGAATCTGAGCAGAACGGCAGAGCAGTGCTGGGTGTTGGGCCAAGTGAAGTTGGAGATGTCGGATGAGATCAGCCAAACGGCGGCTGCCGAGCTACGTCATGCAGAGGTCATCCAAAGGGGCCAAGGGGTTGGCTTGCCACACACGGGATCGCACTTGAGTCTCCACGATGCGTGCCTGCTCATCAGCGAGGCAAGTCTCGCCAATTGGCTGGTTGTTGTCGCAATCGTGCAGCTGCAAACCGCCGTGAATCCATCTTCCTCACTTCCAAGGGAGGTCGGTATCCGAGCAGGCAGCCGCTGATTCCACATCTTTGGATATCTAGAAGGGACGAATTCGTCGGAGCGATGTTGGCTGTTTGTAGGATCAGCCCATCAGATCAAGGCGCCAAATGTCAAGGTTCAGCTCGCGGGCTTCATTCTCGGTGCCTCCAACCTGCGGCGGGTGGCTGCAGCAACTCTGTCAGCACGCTGCACCTGGGCGGGTTGGGTGCTGGGAGAATCAGAGAGACTGGCATCGGCTGCATGCCGTGACTTGTCGATGTCGCAGCTCTCTGGAAGTTGTACATCGTCTGGAAATGGTCTGGACGGAGAGGAGAGGCTGCGGCAAACATGGAGATGCCCGGAATCTCAAACTGCATCGCCCTGTCGAATCGGGAAATGCAATCGTCTCCTTGGATCGATTGCGAGCGAGGTGCATCTGCAGTCAAGCAGTGCGAGCAAGATGCAGGAATGGAATCTCAAATCTCACGTCCACCGCAGACCCGGTCGTCCCACCTCGGTCGCACCGCAGGGCCGTCGGGAATTCAAAGCTCCAGAGCTGCCACCCCGCTCAGCCTCCCATGCGCCTCCCATGGGGCAGGGGTTCATTCCGTCGCCCTGGGCGCTGGGCGAGCTGGGGTTGGTGGTTGGAGGGGTGCCGAGCCACTGAGTGAGAAGAGCAGAGCACGGCCACAGCACTTCTAAATCGGGCTTCCAGGCCCGGGCTCAACCTCCAGGGCTCTGGGGGGCTGCTCCTCGTCGCGCTTCGTCTTCGTATTTGGCAGGTCGATCCTGATTCCTGGGTGCCGTCTTACCTCTTGCGCTCTCGCTCTCGTGCTGTTTTCGTCTCTCGTTTGCGTTTCCATTCCTTCGCCGATCAAACAAACAATCAACAATCATCAGTTGAGCACAACCACAATCGCTATTCTCCGCCGCGCGATCGAGACTGTCCCGACTCCGATGCCACGGTAGACGTCGTCGACAAGGCCTCCCCCCTCTCCGCACGCGACAGTCCCCTCAACACGGCCAGACACAGATCGATCCACCGACCGTCGTCACTCGTGGGCCCAGGCCACGCCGGCACGATGCGCGCCCTTCTCCCGCTCGTCGTTATCGCTACAGTGTGCCACAGCGTCGCGGCCATCGTCGACTTCTCCTTCTACCCCCAATTGGCGCAAAACTGCCTCTACCAGTCGTCAAACAACAGCAGGTGTGACGAGGGAACCGTGTCGGCGACAAACAACTGCCTCTGCACCAATGGCGGCAGCTTCATCACAAACACGGCAAAGTGTCTCGGGAGGGAGGATCCCGACGATGTCTTGCCCGTCTACCAGACCATGAAGACGGCGTGCACCGACTCCAAGACCCCCATCAAGATCAGCCAGGACGAGTTCATCAAGGCGGCTACGGTCGCGTCCACAACAACACCAGCAGCTACAACCCGCGCGAGCGACACGGCCACCATCACACAGACGGTCACTTCTACCGCGTCGGTGGCGCCGGGCGACAAGGACAAGGACAAGGAGGAGCCCAAGAAGGGCTTATCGGCCGGCGCGCTGGCTGGAATTGTAGGCGGGGGCGTTGCCGCGTTAGCCGTGGTGGGTGGGCTCATCTTCTTCTTCATCTGGCGCAGGAGGAGAAGGGACGGGGAGGAATCCCATCCCATGCTTCCCCAGCACGGCGTCGGCATGCACGCCGCCCTCCCACCACACCCGGCCCAGGCAGGCATGCCGAGTCCGGGCATGCCATATCACGCCGGGGCGGCCAACGAATGGCCAGACGACAGGAAGTGGCGGCCGTCCCCCAACCCATCAGACCACCGTGCCAGTGCCGGCTTCAGCTGGGAGACACCGTACGATCCGTACGCGACACCCAAGTTCGCTGCACCACCCCCGCCGCCTCCGCCACCGCCGGCCGCCTACGAGCTCGTGGGCTCAGATTCCCACGTCCCGTCAGAGGTGCCAGGATCGCCGCCCATCATGGAGATGGATGGCACACCGGTGCCGCAGCCACAAGACCGATTCCGGCCATATCGAGGGTGAGGGGGGGGGGACGCCATTGGCACGGGACGGGCCCACACACACACACGAAGACGACTGTACACCTCCGCCGGGGTAATAAAGTGCTAGCGCGGTACAGCCAAGAAAAAGACCCACACAACGACTGGCCATTTCCAGGGTTACTGTAAGCCATTGACGCAATTGAATTCGATGTATTTCTACAGCTAATTTCTATGGTAAAGAACATCCAGTCAATAAATTCAGATACACTGCCTAATACAGAGCATGCCAAGTATCAAAATCCACCACGGAACACACTCAACGCCATGGATATTCACGCCCTCCTCAACCACGACTCTCCATCCACACAGCGTTTTAATCGCCTACAGAAAGACAGGAGTCTCCGTCAACCAACCCTTACAAACACGGCAGATTTTCCACCTCCACGGACACGCGCGCCCGAGCTCACACGCGATCAAAAAATTGAAATGCGAACGCTTCGGACACACAACAAATGGACCTATTCTACGATTGCAAAAGCAACTGGCCATACTATTGGCCAGGTCCGACTCGCCTTAACAGGCCCTCTTACCCCCCAGAAACACCGTTGCGGAAAGAAGCCCCTTCTTCGAACACCCCAGAAGACCCAACTTCGTGAGTTCCTTGCTGCCGACAGGCTCCATCGCGAGCTTCCATGGCCTGATTTAAGGTGGTATATTCCAGGCTTCGAACTCTACGGAGAGCAAGCAATCCGAACAGCCCTTCGAGCAATAGGCTACCGACGGCAAGTTCGCAAACACAAGATTCATCTAACCGATCGCCACAAGGCCGCACGTCTCACTTTCGCATACGAGCAACTCTCCCTGCGGCCGAACCCTGAGGATTGGGAAACTGTTCTCTTCTCCGACGAGACTTGGGCAACAACGTCCTATATGTGGAAGAAATGGGTGACAATTCACGACTCGGAGGAAGAGGAAGCCTTTG
Organism: Podospora tetraspora; assembly: GCA_027943155.1. NCBI lineage: Eukaryota > Fungi > Ascomycota > Sordariomycetes > Sordariales > Podosporaceae > Podospora > Podospora tetraspora. The sequence continues at coordinate 546,415 of JAQKAE010000001.1, read as the reverse complement.
CCCTCGTCCGAGCAAAACCACACGGTTGGATGTTCTGGGGTCGTTTGCTGGCGCGCAGAAAGGGCCGAGTTTCTTCTGGGAGAAGGAATATGGTGGAATTACTGCCGAGAAATACCGTCAGCATATTATTCCACTAGTTCACAACTTTCTGGCCGAGCAAGAGGGGGATCGAGATACCTGGATCTTCCAACAAGACAACGCACCGTCGCACGCAGCGCTCGAAACCAAACGCTTTCTTTATGCCTTGGACATTCAAACTCTCGTTTGGCCGGCAAAAGCCCAGATTTGTCGCCAATAGAAAATGTATGGTTTTGGATGAAGAGTTGGATTGAGATCAATTATCCCAACTTGCAGTGGTTGTCATTGGCGCAACTGCGAGTGGCTATTGGGCAGGCTTGGGAGGCCTTGGATCCAGAGTTTCTGCGGAAACTTGCACATTCGATGCCACGGAGGCTCCAGCAGGTAATTTCAAACAATGGAGGGTTAATTAAATATTGATTCCATCCATCAGGGCCAGTTTTGGTAGTGCTTTGGTATGATGAGGATGTTCGTTGGCGTTGGTTTGCCCATCCTTGCTTATGTGGGTGGGGCATGTACCGCGCTAGCACTTTATTACCCCGGTGGAGGTGTACATAATGCTATAATGAAAAAGGAGGGAGGCTCGGGGGTGGGGCGGGCGGAGGGGAATGTACATACGCGGCAGGCACATCATTGGGCGGCGTTTGCTTTGGGAAAGGGGAGCGGGAGCTTTTGGATATCCACGGGGCAGCGGCAGCGGCAGCGGCAATTTGAATTCGGATGACGCGCGTGAAACTGGGTCTCACCTGACAGCTCCCGCCGGTTGCGGGATGCGAGTGAATGGAATGCGGAGCTCGGGTTTACGGTACCCGCCGCCGTGGACGGGCCGCGGTGGTCGAGACAGCGGGCCAAGACGAGGGGAGGACGACGACACCGACGACCGTCCAGGGAGATTCCATCCATCTGGTGCCGATGTACCACAGCCTGCCGATTCGTCGATTCCCAGGAACGTGCCGCCCGTGGTCTGCTGCGATGGGCGGGTTTCCGACGATGGTGGCTGCGTTGGGCAGCAGCTGTCGCATCACCGGCATGCCGTTGCATCTCTCTTGTGTCGCCGTCGAGACGCAGTGCCGTGTCGTCCGGGAGAGACCGGTGAGGGTGAGGGGGGGTGGTGCCTCTGCCTCTGGCGAGAGTTGGCTCCCGCTCCCGCCCCGGCCTGGCTGCTCCCGAGCTAGCCGAGGGGTGGCATTCCTCGTACCTACCTATGAGATACCCGTACGGAATATTATGCTGAAGCTTTTGTTTGCTCACAGAACCCCCCCACCTTCGTGCCTTCGTCATGACGCATACGAATGGAATCAATGGTTGGAGGAGGAGAGACTTGGCTGCTGTCGTCGGCGCAACGATGGCCGACCCGTCACCGAGCCTTGTCGCCGCACTTTCCCCGTCACCGCTGGTGGCCCAACCCATCTCTTGCCAGTCTCGACCGGCGGGCTGTTTCCCTGCGTTCCCGTTTGTTGCTCCCCCCTCTCCCCCTCCTGCCATGCCAGATCCAAGCAGAGATCTCCGCCCATGCAGCCATGGTTGCGCTAGGAGGCCTAGCTTCTCAAGCTTCCTGCAAAGCCGACCTATAACCTCTGCTGGACTGCCCGACCTGTACCTGCATCCAACACCTATTCGGTACTGTCCCCCTTGCCTCTTGCTCTGCCGCTGACCGCCTCCTCCATACCGTCCCTCTCCACTCCACCCTCCCCCCCCCGCGAGTGCGTCTCGCAGGCCCCACCGCCAGAGCAACCCCGCTGCCGAACCAACGGAACCGGGACCAGTCCCAGTCCCAGTCCCCGGTCTGGATCACACCCGACCCGACAGGAAACACGGTGCTGGAATCCGACCTGTCTGTCACTCTTGATATCTTCGGCATATCTTCAAGCCCGGGACGCGGGTTGCCGTCCAAGACTGGTCCAAGACTGGTCCAAGACACAGCTCGCTTTTCCTTCACGGACCGCCATGGCACGACCTCCTCCCCCCCCGAGCTGGAGCTGGGTCTGGCCCTCCTCTCTCTGCGTCAGTCCTCTCCTGTCCTCTTCTTTTTGCTTCTCCCTTGCGTCATCGAGACACGGAAAAAGAAAAAGGCGTGGGGTGACAAGCTGCCAACGACCGGCCGTCCACACCGGTTCCCCACGCCGGTTTCGCGGCCGAGGTACCCTGGGCAGTCGATACCGTGCCCGTTTGCCGTCAAGATTGCTATAACAGGCTTGGCCCGGCCGACGGCAGCAGCATGGATCCGACCGTTGGGCTTGTCCGTGCACACAGTTCGCAGATGCTAACCATGGCGATGCAGATACCCTCCTCTCCCGGCTCCCTTGCGCCCCAATGTCTGGGCGGCGCGGTCGCCCACCTCCCGCTGTGGACCGCCGTGCTCGTCGTCACACTCCGCTATGCTTCCGGGCCTGTCTGGCGGCGCCGGCCCCCGTGGCTTCGCCGGTTTGCCAACGAGAAGGACAGGGCGGGTCTGGGGGGTGAGGAGACGGGCGAGGACCAGCTCTCGTTGAACCAGGCCAAGTCGTGGACTTCATGGTGGCTGGCCCTGCTGCTGTTGAGTCTTGCCGCCGTTGTGTCCGGGGTGACGGGAGCTGTCCTCTTTCCGCCGCTGGCCCAGCAGCTCACGATCCCAGTCTACCCATCGGTGAGCTTGTCCCGGGACACGTCGTGGTGGGAATCCAAGCTGACCACGAATCTAGATGATATCCCTCCTCATCCTCGTCTACGAGAAGCCGCGGACGCTCCCCGGCGCCGTTTTCGTCATCCACACCGTGCTCCTCTTGGCCCAGCTTGTCATGTTCGTCATGATGTCCGACCTGCTGGCGCGCTGGCCTGAAATGGCAGCCTGGGGAGCAACGATCCTCGGCCCTCTCGGCTCTCTCTTCCTCATGCTCAATATGCCCATGCGGGACCCTCTTCTCGACACCGCGGGCATCGGCAAGCCCTTTGAGCAGCCGACCTCGGCCGTCCGCAGCCCCGAGGACATCATCACGCTGTGGCAGTGGATGACGGTCTCGTGGATGGCCCCGCTCATCAAGATCGGCTACAAGCGACAGCTCCACGACAGCGACGTCTGGTTTCTCGCCTACGAATTCCACCACGACCGCATTCACCAGTACTTCAGAGACGTCCGCGGCACCGTCCTGGCTCGGCTGCTCAAAGCAAACGGACTGGACCTGCTCATCACCACGGGCTTGTCGGTCATCGAGAGCCTGGCCGAGCTGGCCGAGCCGCTCCTCCTGAAGCAGCTGCTCGCGGCGCTGGCGGCCGAGATCCCGGATGCCAAGACGGCGCTCATCTACGCCGGCATTACATTGTTCGGGAGACTCGCCAGGGCCCAGACGGCCGTCTTCAACCTCTGGTACCAGCGGCGCACATACGAGCGTTCCCGCGGCGAGATGATTACCATGGTCTACGAGAAGACACTCCAGCGCAAGGCGTTTACCTTTCCCAGCGGTGACCAGGCCGAACCGGCCGAGTCGTTCTCGCCGGCGGAAACGCCAACCCCCGCAACGCTCGTCGACAGTGAATCCGAGGGCGGCAGTCGCTCCAGCCAGGATACCCTCAAGAAATCCAAGCTCTCGTGGCTCAAGGCGCGTCTGCAGGAAGGACGCAAGAACAAGACAAAGCCCGCTACCCTCGAGGCACCAGCCTCGACGGGCAAGATCCTCAACCTCCTCCGCGGCGACGTCTACGAGGTGGCCCAGCGGTTCTGGGAGTTCCCCTCCATCACGACCAAACCGCTCAGCTTTTTCCTGTCCATCGCCCTGCTCTGGCGCATCCTCGGCCCGGCCTCGCTCTCGGGAATTTTTATCCTCGTCTGCGGCATGAGCGTCAATGCCTTCCTCATGCGTTGGATGATGCAGGTCGAGAGAGTGCGGCGCGGCATCACCGACACCAAGCTGCAGCGCACCAGTCAGTTCGTCGAGTCGATCCGCCACCTGCGCTGGTACGACTGGCAGGACGCGTGGCTGACGCGCATCATGGCGGCGCGGCGTGCCGAGCTGGCCAAGCGCGTCGCCAGCAACGTCATCGGCAAGGGCATCGGCACTGTCAACGCCCTGGCCGCCTACCTCTTCCCCGTGGCCGGCTTCCTGGCCTACACGCTCCTCTCGGGCCGGCCGCTGACGGTAGATGTCGCCTTTCCAGCCCTCAACCTCTTTGCCCTGCTCCAGACCAGCCTCCGCGAGCTGCCCGACCTCATCACCGTCCTCCTCAACGCCCAGGTCGCCATGCGCCGCATCGAGGCGTTTATGCTCGAGCCCGACAAGGAAGACGCAGACGACTCTTTTTCCTCCGCACCCCCTGCCGCCCCCCTCGAAATCTCCCTCTGCAACGCCACTTTCTCCTTTCCCGGCACGTACCGCAAGGTCCTCCGCGCCGTCACCCTGACGCTCCGCCCCGGCCTCACTCTTGTGTGTGGCCGTGTCGGCGCCGGCAAGTCGGCGCTCCTCCAAGCCATTCTTGGAGAGCTCGACCAGCGCTCGGGCACCGCCTCGGTTCCGCACGAGATGGTCGGCTATTGCGCGCAGACGCCCTGGCTCGAGAGCATGTCGATCCGCGACAACATTCTGTTCTGCGCGCCGTACGACCGCGCGCGCTTCGAGGCCGTGCTCGACGCGTGCCGTCTGCGCGAGGACCTGGACCGCACATTCAGCGCCGCGAGGGACAGAACCATGATTGGCGAGAATGGCGTCGGGCTGTCGGGCGGGCAGAGGGCGCGCGTCGCGCTGGCGAGAGCCGTGTATAGTCGGGCGAGGGTGCTGGTGCTGGATGATCCGGTGGCGGCGCTGGATCATCATACGGCGACGGGGATCCTGGGGAGTTTGTTTGGCGAGGGGGGGAGCGGAAGGGGGTTGATGGAAGGGAGGTTGGTCATCTTGGTGACGCATCGGGTGGATATTGCGGCGAGGTATGCGGATCAGGTGGTCGAGGTGTTTAAGGGGGGGAGGGTTGAGGTGCTGGATCGGGAGGAGTTGGTGGCCGGGGACGGGGAGGGCCTGGAGAGTTTGGTGGCGGATGTTCATGCTGGTGTCAGGGCAGATGTGGTGGTGGACGGGGTTGGAGTCGCCGCGCAGGATGAGGAACCGGCGGAGAAGTTCATGGACGAAGAGCATCGCGTGCACGGGGGTGTGCTGGCGTCGGTGTACTGGCGGTATATCAAGGCTGGCAAGCTGGGGTGGTGGGCGGCGGTCATTGTGCTGTTTGTCCTGTACCGCGCGGCGGCGATTGGGTATTACTGGTTCCTCAAGGAATGGGGTGAGGGATACACCAAGTCGTCGGTACCGTATGGGACGGCACGGGCCGGCTTGGAGACGTATGGCATGGTTGGGGACCACTCAGGACAGATGCTCCTCGGGGGTGCTTGGCCTCAGCAGACAGACGGCGACAGCTGGATCGACCTCGGGCGGTATCTTCCCTCTCCGAGCGTCGACGTCCGCCCCTGGCTGTGGTGGTTCCTCGCCCTCTCCCTGGCGCAGGTCCTGGCGCAGACGCTGGCCGACGGCGCCCTCGTCGTCATCATCTACCACGCTGGCAAGAACCTCTTTGAGCAGGCCATGCAGCGCGTTAGCAACGCCACGTTCCGCTTCTACGACGTCACGCCCGTCGGCAGGCTGATGAACAGGCTCACCTCGGACATGGGCACCGTCGACGGACAGATCGCCAACCAGATAATGCAGGTCGGGCTCTACTCCATCAGCTGGCTGTCGTCCATGGCCGTCATCGCCACGGCCACGCCCGTCTTTTTGGTCCTCAGCATCGCCATGACGGCCCTCTTCGTCCTCATCTTTGACCGCTTCCTCCCGGCCTCGCAGTCGCTCCGCCGCCTCGAGACGGTATCGCTGTCCCCGCTCATGTCCAACTTTGGGGCACTCGTCGAGGGGCTTACGACGGTTCGCGCCTTCCGCGCCGCGCCGCACTTTCAGCAGCGCATCATCACCACGACGGACGCCTTCCAGAAGATGGACCACATCTACTGGTCCCTCCAAGCCTGGCTCCAGATCCGGTTCGACGCCCTCTCGGCTGTGACCACCTTTGCCCTGACGGTCACGGCCATTAAGTCGGGTCTGTCCGGCGGCGCCGTCGGCTTCGTCCTCGCGGCCGCCAGCAACTTTGTCCAGAGCACGCACAGCCTCTGCCGCCGCTACGGCGAGATGCAGATGCAGTTTGTGAGCGTCGAGCGCGTCGTCGAGCTGCTTTCCCTCGAGCAGGAGCCGCGCGGCACCGTTCTCCCACCCGCCGGATGGCCCGCCTACGGCGACGACATCGTCCTCGACCACGTCACCCTCCGCTACGCCCCCGGCCTCCCCCCCGTCCTCCACGACGTGTCCCTCCGCATCCCCGGCGGCGCCAACGTGGCGGTCACGGGCCGCACCGGCTCAGGCAAGAGCACGCTCGCGCTCAGCCTGCTCGGCACGCTGCACCCCGACGACGGGGGCCGCATCGCCATCGGCGGCGTCGACCTCGTGACGGTCGACAAGCGCGCGCTCCGCCGCAACATCACGTTCGTGGCGCAAGACCCGGTGCTGTTCCCCGGCACGCTGCGCGACAATCTCGACCCGCTGGGCGAGGCGGACGAGACGGAGCGCGCGGTGGTGCTGGCGCGCGTGCTGGGCGGGGAGTTTTCGCTCGACGGGCGGGTGGACGCGGGCGGGAAGAATCTGAGCCAGGGGCAGAGACAGCTGGTGGGGTTGGGGCGCGCGATGCTGAGGAGGAGCCCGGTGGTGGTGCTGGACGAGGCGACGGCGTCGATTGATGGGGTGACGGCGGGGGAGATTCAGCGGCTGTTGAGGGAGGAGTTGAGGGAGAGTACGGTGATTACGATTGCGCACAAGAAGGAGGCGGTGGAGGGGGCGGATTGGGAGGTGGTGTTGGCGGAGGGGAGGGTGGTGAGGGCTGGGGCGTTGGGGGAGGTCTTGATGGGGGGGAGGTTCTTGGGATGAGAGAAAAAAAAGGGGCTAGGTTTTGGGATGGTCACAACAGAAGAAAAAGAGGTAGGCGGGATTTTTACGTGTGTGTTTTCTTGGGGCAGAGATGTTGGAGTGTATGTGGAAGCTTTTGGCGTCCATGGTGACTTGTAGTGAAGATATTCCCCAAAAAGGAGAGAGCGAGCAGGAGGTGACAGAGAATACAAACAAAAAGCGATTCTCCAGACGACGAGGCTGGCGATGTTCTCCCTCTCTTCTCGGAGGACTTGCCTTGTCCACGAGCCAGGCACGTCAACACCAACATCAATTGTTGTTGTTTGCCCGTCCCACACCGCGTCGGTCCAGCAGCTCCCATCTCCCCCGAATCCAAAAGCAGACAAGCCCCAGTGACAGTGCAAATCGATGGTTTGTCGGTCGGAACTGACCGCCAGCCGCCATGGCGCCTCAGCGCTGCTGCCGTCGGGCCAGGGGGTCATTCATTCAGGCAGCCAGGCTCGCGGGCCTCGCGGGCCTCGCGCAGGAACCTCACATGTCCGGCGGGGATTGCGGCGACGGACTAACGATGCCACGATGGGGAGGCGAAATTACCAACGCATGGAGATTTGTTTCCATTGATTCCCACTGTTTTTTTTTTTGCCTTGAGGCTGAGATGGCATTGGCATCGGCCGTCGTCATCGGTGGAAGGCGACGCTCTCTCTGGGAGAAATTGGTCCCGGAGATTGATGAGCTGATGGAGTTCAGTTGGACGCATGTCGATCAACATGAGGCGTGCACCGTCCTTCCAGACCTCAGGTCCACCGCATCGCGACCGCGGTCGGATGATGACAGCGCTGTGGCTTGTCTGACATTGTTTTGGGCGGTCGTTTTGATAATGTTCCAGATTTTTTTTCATGTCCTTGCCCCTTTCTTTCTTTTGGCTCCCCCCAAATTCTCCCTTCTTGGCATCTCACTCTCATTCGGAGCGCCATCAGAGCAGTCAGCTTATTTCCGCCAGGGGGGTGTTGGCACTGGGCAGATTTGTTCCTATCGAAGGCCAGGCCGATGCCGACGGGGAAACGGGGAACGGCGGGGGGACAACGGGGAACCGTTATCGGTGGGATGCCGGGGCGGGTGGATCAGTGGAGCTTCCATGGTTCGCGACCGAGAGGAATCAGTGACAGCGAAACGTGGGCTCGTGGGATTGCGATGGAGCGTGGAGGAGTGGATGGACGGAACCTGGGATCGGGCGGGCGTGAAGCCTTCGCTGCGGAAGAGATCCAGCGTGTGCTGTGGCTGTTTCGGGCTGGGGGCGAATGGTGATGGAAGTGTTGGAAGTTGGCGGTCAGTGGTTGTCCTGCTGGAGTTTGGGCCTGGGGCTGGACAAACGGGACCGGGACTTGCCCGGGGGCGATCCGACAAGTGGGAGTGAGAACTGCGAAAAGGAGCTTGGACGTCGAAGCGGCTGTCGTCCTTCGGAGAGTGGCGCCGTCGGTCGAGATTCGAGACTCCCACCACCACCACCTGCCATCAACGGACCCCCTGTGCGTAGCAATGGGCAGGCATCACAGTGAAAGCAAGTTCCCCCCCCAGATCCAATTCCCTTGCAGGGCGTTTCACAACAGAATCAGATTCACAAGAAACGGAAGTCGCTCAGTACCCGAGAAAGATCAGCTCGCCGTCGGTTCTCTCGCTGACATGTCCACCGCCAGAACCAGAGCGGGAAACCAGCGCCAGCGAATGGTGCAGCGCGCCAACGCCAGGCCGATCCTGCCATGGCGCTGTCCGTGTCCGGTCGTCAAAATGAGAGTGCATCCGCCGTCAGCAGCCCAGCTGAAGCTGAACTCGCCCGACACCGCCTGCGAATCCAAGGGGCCGGCCCTGGTGATGGTCCCCAGCAACCGCCAGACCAGACCCCAACATCACCGTTGAAGTCGTCGTCGCCGGTGTCCCTCGAGCCTCGATCATGCTGTGCTCGTCGACTCGCGTGCGGCTCTTGACAGCTCTCACAGCATCTTGTGCTCCCGTCCCAGCAAAAAGGGGCCAGCCCATCGAGGCGCAGACCAGACCCAGGCGCGGAGCTGGCACAGTGAGGCGCGAGGCCGCATTGGGAGCCAAACAATAGGAGGCCCAGGAGGGGGGACGGCCAAGCTCCGTGATTGGCGTGACGGCGTCCGGGGGGCGTCTGGGCTGCCACTTCATAATCTCGGACGCGCCTTGGCGCCCAGGGGCCCGTCGGCTGGGTGTGGTGGGATTCCTGGGAAAACTGGGGCCAGCCCGGACCGCCGCCGGGGGGGGTGAGGGGGGGTGGCCGGGGGCCCTGTTCTTTCGTATTCCGATGCCACGGCCGCCAGGGAAACCGCACGCGCTGAGCCCCCAGCTCCCCAGCAAGCCCAGCGACGCCAACGACGCCAGCCAGAAGAGCGAAGGGCAAGGGGGGTCACACCACAGGAGCGGCGGCGTCTAGCGCGTCGACGACACCGCCCGGACGCTCCCCTCTTATAAGGGCGACTCCCTCGCAGCCCACCCGGCCGCTCCTGTTTTTTCCCACCCACACGTCTCTCGTCGCAGTCAGTCTCTCCGCTTCCGTCTTGCATTTTTCGCTTCTTGCAAAACAGTACACTCGTTCGTCTGCTGCGTCAGTCCACCACCACACAACCATCAAAATGCGTGCCACCCTCGTCTCCCTCGCCGTCTTCGGCGCCACCCTCGTCGCCGCCACCCAGTCGAGCACGACCAAGCTCGTCGTCGACGAGGACGACGTCGACGAGGTGTGCGAGTCCCTCACCAAGACGGTCAAGCCCACCACCTTCCCGCCCCACCCCACGGGCGGCCACGGCTACAGCACCAGCACCATCTACAGCACCACCGTCTACACGGTCACCAAGTGCCCCCCCACCGTCACCAAGTGCCCCGCCGAGAGCGTCCACCTGACCACCGAGGTCATCGTCGTCGGCACCACCCTCTGCCCCGTCTCCAGCGCGCCCTACGTCTCGGGCTCCAAGCCCGACGTCACCCCCGCCCCCGTCGTCCCCTCGGGCGGCAGCGGCGCCAAGCCCACCGGCGTCCCCGTCACTGCTGGTGCCGGCCGCATCGGTGTCCCGGCTGCCGCCGCCGCCGGTCTCCTTGCCTTCCTCCTCTAAGTCTCTTTTCGAGGCTGTGGAGCAGGGGTTGGGCGTTGGACATTTAGCATGGAGAAGGGCGTTAATTGTTAATGAAGACGGGGCCGCGACGATCCAAAGGGGGATGCTTTTACTCTCAGCTGGGCGGGATGGGAGGAGGAAAGGGCGGAACCTAGTTCTTGTGTAATGCGCTTGGATGGTTTGGAGAGGGAGGGAAGGGGAGATGGGAGTGAGTTCGTGTATATAATAAAAAATACCCACCTATTTTTGGTAGCAACTCTCTTGGCATGTTGTGTTGATGAGATGTGCTTTCCTGGGCTGAAGTTGCTGGATGTTTCCGTGACGCCGCGTTTGACAGCAAGACATTGTCCTGAACCAGGTTTCGGGAAAAAATGGGGGGATCTGCGGTGTTTCCCGTCCCCGCCGTCTTGGAGACGGACTCTCTCCATCAATCAGCATCAGCACGACACCACCACTTCGGTATTGGCTCCCCCTCTGGTGTCTCGTCTCTTTTCGTCATGTCGGCCTGAGAGGGGAAACAGTTCTGGTACCGATTCGATTGATGGCCGCATCGTCAGCACCCTGTCTGCCCGTCATGCGGTCAATTCCGCCCTGACAGGTCCATCGCCAGACACCAGACCACAGCCTGCACCCACAGCCTGGCTCGCCCGCCCTGTCGGCAATGCACTCGCCGTCTTCCGCTCGACGCTCGCTGGCTTGCTCGCCAACACTGCGAACATCCCTTGGCTCCAGTTGGTCCTTGTCTGAAGGATGCCTGCTGCAGGAACACGAGCCACCAAATCCGTCTCGCCGGTTGAATTGGCGATGGCGACGTTGGTGATGTTTAAAGATGGCCAACTTCGCTCTAGGAAGGCTGCTCTTGGTCTCTTGGTCATTTTCCCCAAGATCCATCATGACCGTCTTGGAGGCCATCACGGCGACAAGAGCCCTCGGGGCCGTCGCTGTCCTCGCCCTGGTGCAGTTTGCCGTCAAGCTTCACAAGACCCGCATGCTCTCACGAGAGGCCGCTGAGAAATACGGCGTTGTAAGTCACACCCCCAACGTGGAAGATGTCTCAACCCCTAACCAACTCCCCCAGCCCGTCCTCCCCCACTGGTACCTGTTTGGCCATTTTCCCGTCGTCATCAAGTCCATGATGCGGTACCCCACCGACATGTTTGGCCACAGCATGGCCACGGTGCTGCTCGAGGACCATCCCGAGTTCAACGACGTCGGCGCCTTTTACATCGACCTGTGGCCCGTCGCCGACCCCATGATCTACATCTTCCACCCGGGTCTCATGGCCCAGTACACCAACACGCTGAAAAAGGCCCATCAGATGACGGCCGAGTTCCGTCCCTGGACCGGCAACCTGGACGTCGTCACCTCGGAAGGCGCGCACTGGCGCCGCTGGAGGACTCTCCTCAACCCGGGCTTCTCGGCGAAAAACATCATCTCCATGGTGCCCGACTTCCTCGAAGAGATCCGCGTCTTCAAGGACCTTCTCGAGAAACACGCCGACAAGGGCGACATCTTTCGCCTCGAGGAGCCCACCATCAACCTCAGCATCGACATCATCGGACGCGCTGCCTTGTACGTCGCTTTGTGCCCCTCACTTGCATTCTCACTGACAGCTCCAGGGGCACCCGCTTGCACTGCCAGACCAAAAGCCACCCCCTCCAAACCCGCCTCGTCAACCAAGTCAGCTGGCTCATCCCCACCCTCGAGCCCAACTGCATCCTCAAGCTCATCAACCCGTACCGCCCCCTCGCCATGTACCTCAACAACCGCTATGTAAGCCCCCTGTTCCCTACCAACCCCGTCTCATGACACTAACACCCCTTCCCCAGTTCCGCAACTTCTTCCTCCCCTTCATCCACCAATCCGCCCACGCCGCCCTCCACCCCCACCACCCCCACCCCGCAAACCAAAACCATAACCTCCCTCGCCGTCACCAGCCACCTCGCCTCCCTCCCCTCCCCCACCCTCCCCCTCTCCCCCTCCTTCCTCTCCGAAACCTCCCAACAACTAATCATCTTCCTCTTCGCCGGCCACGACACCACCGCCGTAACCCTCTGCTTCGCCTACCACCTCCTTTCCACCAACCCCTCTTCCCTCGCGCTCGTCCGCGCCGAGCTCGACGCCGTCCTCGGCCCGCCCGGCGCCCTAGCCGAAGCCGCCGTCCGAGCCCGGCCGGCGCTGCTCAACGCCCTGCCGTACACTTCTGCCGTGGTCAAGGAGACGCTGCGGCTCTTCCCGCCGATCGGCGGGGTGCGGCAGGGGCAGGCGGGGTTTACCCTGCGGCATCCCGAGACGGGGCGGGAGATGCCGACGGAGGGGTGGGCGCTGTTTGCGGCGGCCGTGTCGGTGCAAAGGTGGAGTAGGTTTTGGCCGGAGCCGGAGAGGTTTTTGCCCGAGAGGTTTTTGCCTGGGGGGGTGCATAGTGGGGAGATGGGGGAGGCGAGGAGGAATGCGTGGCGGCCGTTTGAGATCGGGCAGAGGAATTGTATGGGGCAGGAGCTGGCGTTGGTGGAGTTGCGGATGGTTTTGGCGTTGACGGTGAGGGAGTACGAGGTGGAGAGTTGTTATGGGGAGGGGGATAGGAGGGTTTGGGGGGATAGGGCGTATCAGGTTATGCTCAACGGACAAATTACGGGGCATCCGAGTCGGGGGATGCCGGTGAGGGTTAGGAGGAGGGGGGGCTAGGGGGCCATCTAGGCGCCTTGGAGAAAAGAGAAGGGAGTCTATGGTAGGGGCACAGGACCTGGAGAGTCAGATGATGTTGAAATAGACAAGACAGGGGGTTGTTGACGCATGTCGTGGACGAGACACGATCGCAGGCGACGTCGTACACCCGCGATGCACGCTCCGTCGTGTCACTTTGCTAGGCCGGGGTCAGGGGCCGGGGTGCCAGTGATGGACGTGTAACCTACCGTTAGCCCCAGTGAAGTTTCTGGACGGATTATTGTCTGGTGTCGCATCAACCTGCCAACAGAGCCACCAGACCCTTTTGAAGATTCCCCTACCCCTCAAATAATCTCAACCTCTGCCCGTGGCAAGCCGAGGACCGTCTCCGTCCAACCATCCCACCGATCGAGATCACCATCGCTGCCACCTGCCGAGTCCCTATCCCTATAGCCAGTCACGAAAGCATGGGCATCATCCGTAGGGTCCGTCTCCCACCCACCGCTCCCCCACCGCCTCAGCCGCGGTCCGACGCTCCCTTGATACCCCCCGATGAACCCGACCCTCCGGAACCTCGTCGCTTCTCCCCGCTCTCCGACCGCCCTCAGGAGTAACCCAAACGGCCCTCTTTTGCCCGAACGAGACCCAAAGACCAGAAACGTGTACACGGCACTGGCGTCCGCCCCGCCCCCCTTTCGATGGTCCCATACGACTCCCAATTCCACCGACGGCGTCTGGCCGCCGCGCTGGGGCCGTCGTCTCTCAAAGGGAGGCGAGTTATCCGCGTCCGCAGGCACCACGACATCCCTCCTCGCCCACTTGACCCTGACATCCACGGCCCAGGCACGCGCCTTCAAGACGCCATCAACATCATCAACATCAACAATCTCGACCCCTCCTTCTTCTTCATCACCCCCCCCCTCCTCCTCCTCCTCATCATACATAACCTGCCCCACCACCGACCCCCACGACCACGTCGGCGCGTACCCCTCCGGCAAGACCTCCCCCTTCTTGCCCTCCCCCTCCGTCCTCCACAGCAAATCCCTCCCCAACGTCTCCCTCCACAAGCCCCAAAGATACCCCCCCCCGCCCCCCGTCGCCCTCGCCAGCCCCTCCAACGCCGGCAACCGATCCGTCACGACCGTCAAATCCAACCTCGTATACGCCGGGACCACCTCCCTCCGCCACGTCTCCCCCGGATCCCCCTCCCCGCCAACCAAAAGCCTCTTCACCACACTCCCCGTCCTCACCGTCCTAGGCGACACCACGCTACACTCACAGTCACACAACGCCCTACACTCCCACGCCGTCTCGCCCCGCGAGAAGTGCACCGTCCTCGGCGCCAGCAACCGCTCCTGAAACACCCACCCCCTCGTCGACAGGAGACTCCGTCCCCCTCCCTCCCCCTCCAACGAGTGGAACGGCAGTTCCTCCGCCAACACCCCCCTCTTCCTCACATGCACCGTCCCACCCCCCGCAACGTGCCCCCCCACCTCCCGCCCCACGCTCCGCGCCCCAGGGGAGAGGAACCCCGCGTCCGGCCCGGCCGCCGCGTCCGCCGAGATGGTCACGAGCGCGTGGGCGTACACGTCGCCCATGCGGCTTGCTTCGCGCGCCCAGTCGGCGGGGGAGTCTTGGATGATGCACAGGGAGTCGATCCAGAGGAAGGGGATGGCGAGGGCTTTTGTGACGGCGACGGCGTCGGCGAACGTCTGGGGGAGCGGGGAGGGGAGGGCGACGAGGTGCGAGGGGAGGGTGGCGGTGAGGGTGCGGAGGGTGGGGCGGTTGGCCCAGCAGTGGGAGAGGGCGGCGTATGTGGGGGAGGGGGTTGTGGGGGTGGGTTTTGTGGGGAGGTGTAGGCGGGGGAGGGGCGGACGTCGATGAGGCGGGTGGGGAGGGGGTGCGTGAAGGGGGGCCGGGGGCAGGGGGAGTGGCGGCCGGTGGAGGTGGTGCAGGATGTGAGCCAGGTGCGGAGGAGGGGGAGGGAGGAGGGGGCGAGGGCGTGGGTGGGGATGGGGGGGGCGATGCCGATGGAGGGGAATGGGGAGGGGGGGGAGGAGGGGTGGGTGTAGAATTGGAGGTCCTGGGAGGGGATGGGGGCGCTGCTGCTGCTGAGGAGCGGGTTGGGGAGGAGGTGGCCGTAGAGAGGGCCGGTGCCCTGGCGGTCGAGGTACGAGGGGAGGGTGAAGAGGAGGTGGTCGTAGGTAATGTCGGCGTGAACTGTGTCGGAGGAGGTAATTTCGGAGATGAGGTGCCAGAGGAGGGAGCAGCAGGGGCAGGGCGACGGCTTGAGTGACTCGGTGCGGAGCTGGGGGACCGAGATCTTGAGGTCGCTGGTGGTGAAGACGAGATTTTGGCAGACTGGACAGGGAGAAGGGGGGAAGTTGGAGGCGGGCTTTTGGCGCAATCGTTGCAGTATTTGGGACATGTTGACTTTCTTGTCTGTGGTGGAAAGGGGGAGACCGAAGTCGACGTGTTAGGTTGCGGAGATGGATGTGCGGGGAAGGCAGATTGGAGTTGTCGCCGGATTTCCGACCTTGGTTCCAATGAGAGGTCCAGGCCGGATATATCTTTGGGGTGGTGCCTCCTTGCCCAGCACACATGGTGTTTTGCTGCTTGACTGCTGTAATGGCAACTGGTCTTGACCAAAGATGAAGACGGAAAATGGAATCAACGCCACTCGCAGCCCCGACTCCGTCCGCTTGACTGGAGGTAAGACCAGTTGGTTTCACGTGGCGATGTCGTCTCCAAGGAGGGATGTCTCGAAAAAAAGGGATTCAGATCAATAGTAACTAGCGACATCATCAATACCCAGGTATAGATGGAGTCTTACCCCCCGTCTCAAGACACGGCAGCTAAGAAACCAGTGCCGAATCAGCAACAGCCGGACTACAAAGCCGAAACAGCAAGTTGACGAATGCCTCTTGCGCGGCCGGCTGATGGTTAATCTGGGACCGTCATGCACCCCGGACTGTGCAGACAACTGCCGGTCATTTGGAGATCCTCGGCCGCCCGCGTCCCGGAAGACTTCCGTTTCGAGTGATGTTGGGAGCTGTAGGCGGCATGCGCTCCGGGAAGGCAGAGGGCGAACGCTGTCCATGAATATGGATGCGATGGCCCGTCACCCTGTCGACTCTGGGATATCACTTACCTCATGTTGCGAGCGTCTGGCGAACTGTAGGGCTCACCCAAACCAGTCCAGACAGAGCTGACACATCCCTCTGAACCACCGCGAACCACGATGCGACCTTTCCCTCTCCTCCTCCCCCTCTTCCACCTCGTCCACGCCCTCCCAACAACCAACCAACTCATCGCCCTCGCCTCCGCCTCCGCCTCCGCCATCCCCCCCACCCCCCTCCCACCAAGCCTCGACCCATGGTACCGCGCCCCCTCCACCCCCTGGGCCTCCACCCCCCCGGGCACCGTCCTCAAGATCCGCGCCGCGCCCCTCCTCAACCGCACCATCGGCAACGCCCTCACCGCCTACCAGATCCTGTACCGCACGACCGACAGCCAGCACGACGCGTCCTGGGCCGTGACGACGATCCTGGTGCCCGTGTGGCAGGCGCGGTGCAGCACGACGACGACGCACCTGTGCGCGCACGCCGTGCTGTCGTACCAGATCCCGTACGACACGTGCAACGTGGACGCGAGCCCGAGTTATGGGTTGAATGTGGTGGGGGAGCCGTATGGGGAGGTGAGGGATGCGTTGGGGTTGGGGTGTAAGTTCCCCCTTCAAGAAGAGATGGTGGTTGGGGCTGACCGGGAAAAGGGTTCGTCAGCGTCCCCGACTATGAAGGTCCGCTGGCGAGCTACGCGGCCGGGCTCCAGGCGGGGCACGCCACGCTCGATGGCGTGCGCGCCGTGATGCAGGTGGCGGGGGCGTTTGGGCTGCGCATGGCCGTGGCCAAGGTCGCGCTCTGGGGCTATAGTGGCGGGGCGCTGGCGAGCGAGTGGGCGGCGGAGTTGGCCGGCCAGTATGCGCCCAAGCTGGCGATTGCTGGTGTTGCGCTCGGCGGGCTGACGCCCAATGTGACGAGCGTGACCGACTACATCAACGGGGGGGAGTGCGCGGGACTGATTCCCGCCGGGCTGCTGGGCATCGCGTCGCAGCACCCCGAGGCGTACCGGTGGATCGTCGGCCGGCTGAAGCCCGCAATGGCGGCGAAGTTTCTGTCGGTGCGGTACATGACGGCCGCGCAGTCCATTGCTGCGTTCTGGGGGGAGAATATCTACGACTACTTTGTCGGGGGGTGGGCGGACCTGCGCGCCGCGAGGGTCATGAAGATGATGTACAACGTCGACGGGTACATGGGATACCACGGGGTTCCGCGCATGCCCGTGTTTGTGTACAAGGCCGTCAACGATGAGCTCAGCAAGGTCGACGACACGGATGCCTTGGTCGACCGCTTTTGCAAGGTCGGGGCCAACATATTGTACCATCGGAATACGGCTGGCGGGCACAACGAGGAGCTCGTCAACGGGAGGCAGAGGGCGTTTGCCTGGCTGAGCAGCGTGTTGGACGGGAGCTACGGCGAGGTCTACTCGACCATGGGCTGCACTGTTGTCAACGTGACTTACAACATTGCACCCTATGTGCCTTGGCTCAACCTCTGATAGCGAGACTGGTCGAGAGAGCAAAGTCTCGGCCTGCGGGGCGTTGGGGGGCGCGGGATATGCCATCGTTGCCAAAGACTCCCGAGACAGTGATGGCTTTGGTCTTCCGGATTGGGGAACCACTCACCTGCCAGCGATATCAGGCTGGACAAAAGGTACTGACAATTCGAGGTTCCTTCCAAGACTGCAAAGTCCCGTCTCCGGCATCGGTGGCAGAGGCCATGGTCCATTGTCGTTGGGGTTCATTCCTCGGCGGGAACGCCACGAGGCTTGGGTTGGGCCTAAGGGTGGTGGTCGTGGGGGTCCCGAGCCCCCCTTCACCATCTCCTTGGCTGCCGTCAACAACACTGGTGAGATAAGTGGGGGCCGGACGGTGTTGCCCGGCGGGGTACAGTTGAGGCTTCGTCCGGGCGGGTCAGAATTCGCTCGTGTGCATGCGCCGCCCACGGGGAGGGATGGATGCGAGGGTTGCTGGGACCGACGAAGAGGAGCACGTCGTTCACAAGGTCGATGTGCTTGTACTCGTAGCAGAAACTCCGGGCCTAGATGTCCCAGTCAAAATATCTCACTGGGCCAAGAACCAGAGAGTTGGAGCCGCAAGACTGTACAAAAAGCTTCGCTTCCTTGGCCGACCTTGGTGTCCGGTTGCTGCCGTGAAACTCTGACCGCGACATCCACAGATAAATCCCTTGGGATGTCTCGTCGCTCGTCTTACGTCTGGAGTTGACGTTCCTCTCTCCTGGGCTCGACGGTGATTGGAGCTCGATAAGACGTTTCTCGGCACCCCTTGGCTCGAGATCTCGGCGCCACAGAAGAGCCTCACCACCGTCCATCGTGCGTCTCGGCAATGCAAGCGTCCATTCGCAGTCATGTCTCCCCTGGCGGTTCCCCATGCGTCAAATGGGATTCTGGTCCACCGGCAATAATATGCCGAGTGGCCCCGACGACACCTCCACGCCAAGGTCGTAGCCAAGTGTGCAGCCAAGCTTCTGCAGAGATACGGCTCTCTTGGGACTCAACGACCTCGAAGCTGGTTGTCGTTGCGGACCGTGCTGAGGGTGGGACACACATCACGCCTTTCCCACAGCTACCACCACAGCTCGAAACCGCACAGCCTTATCTCTTGGTATTCGCGAGACAACACGGCGGGTGGCCAATGATGAGCCCTTCTCCACACCCAGCAGGGCTTCGGAGTGGGAGCCAGCCCCAACCACGCACCAGATCAACCGCCAACAAGATGATGGGGTTTGGGGTGCCTCCGAGATAGCTCTCTTATCGACGGCGTTCTGACCATGGCCGATCTGGTAATTGTGGCGCGAGAGCCCAGAGTGTCGGTGGCCAGCTTCTTACTTAGATGGGCGTGAGCCCGGCCTGTTTATGTCGTGTGTGCTGAGCAGAGACGGGCCTTTCGAGTGTCGTCACAACTTTGCCCATCACATTGTACCCCCCTCGAAGCTGGTCCTCGATATCACTCGCCATGGCCGTCTTGCACGTAGGATGGGGCTACGGCCTCATCGTCGGCTTGGGCTTCTTCTTTGCGTACGTGTTGCTGTGGCTCCTCGTCGGACACTGTGCTGACCAAAGGTGGACAGGGCCCTCATGGTGGTCATCACCTGGGCGCTGAAGCGGTACAACCATGAGCTGCAGACCTCCGAGATGTTCACGACGGCCGGACGTACCCTCAAGTCCGGGTTGGTTGCTGCCTCGGTGACGTCGACATGGACTTGGGCCGCCACCCTTCTCCAGAGTACCTCCGTGGCGTACAAGTATGGCGTGTCTGGACCCTTCTGGTATGCGTCCGGAGCAACCGTACAGATCATCTTGTTTGCGACCCTGGCCATCGAGCTGAAGCGTCGGGCGCCCAATGCCCACACCTGTGAGTCGGATACCAGAGTTGTTGAGCCCATCCGGTGCTGACCAAAGCTCCCAGTCCTCGAAGTCGTCAAGGCCCGGTATGGCCCCGTCACGCACGGCGTGTACATTGTCTTTTGCTGCTTCTGCAATATCCTCGGTTCGTCAGGCGTTCATCCAGAGACTTTTGTGCGGAGACTTACGTGAACATCCAGTGACGGCCATGCTCTTGACTGGTGGCTCTGCCGTCATTGAGAACCTGACAGGCGCCCCGGTTGCCGCCACCGTCTTCCTGTTCCCCATGGGTAGGTCCCAGTCCCACCCCCCCGGGCGCTTCTGAACGGCTTCTGACTCCTGTGCTTGCAGGCGTCGTCGTGTACACCCTGTTCGGCGGCATTAAAGCCACGTTCATCACGGACTACGTCAACGCCCTCGTCATCCTCATCATCATCTTCCTGTTTGCCTTTACCGTGTACGCGACCAACGCCATCCTCGGCTCTCCCGGAAAGGTGTGGGAGATCCTCACGCAGCTCGCCCTCGACCGGCCAGTCGAGGGAAATGCCGCTGGCTCGTACTTGACCATGAAGTCGCAGGGCGGAGGTATGTCTTCCCGTGGTGCCTCGGGATGCAGCGGCTAACCATTGTTCTCTCGGCAGCCGAGTTCTTCATCATCAACATCGTCGGCAACTTTGGCACCGTGTTTTTGGATAATTCGTATTACAACAAGGCCATCTCGGCGTCGCCCGTCGATGCCCTCCCCGGCTATGTGCTCGGTGGTATCGCGTGGTTCGCCGTGCCGTGGCTGACGGCCACGACGATGGGTCTTGCCGGTCTCGCGCTCGAGCAGTACGACGTGTGGCCGACGTTCCCCAACCGCCTGGCCAAGGCTGATGTCGATGCCGGCTTGGTGCTTCCGAATGCGGCTGTGGCGATGCTCGGCCAGGGCGGCGCCATTGCGACCTTGTTCCTCGCCGTGAGTATTGACTCGTCTCTCGCAGCCCTGTGGACAGCTCGCCAGCTAACGCCTCCATCAGTTCATGGCCATCATGAGCACGTACTCGTCCGAGCTGATTGCCGTGTCGTCCATCGTCAGCTACGACATCTACAAGACGTACATCAACCCCGCGGCCACGGGCAAGCAGCTGATGCGCATCAACTACATTGGCATGGTGGCCTTTGCCCTCTTCATGGCGGGCTTCTCGACGCTCCTGAACCACATTGGCATCTCGATGGGCTACCTGTACGTGATGATGGGCGTCATCATCTCGTCGGCCGTGCTTCCGGCGACCCTGACGCTCCTCTGGTCGGGCCAGTCGTGGGCTGCGGCGACGTTTGCGCCCATCCTCGGCTTCGTGTCAGCCGTCACGGCGTGGCTGGTGCGCACCAAGGTCGTGTTTGGCGAGCTCTCAGTCGACGCGACGGGCAGCAACGACCCCATGCTCATCGGAAACCTCGTGTCGCTGCTGGCACCGGTTGTCTTTATCCCGATCCTGACCTACCTGCCGCCCTTCAAGCCGCAAAACTATGACTGGGAGAGCATGCGCAACATCCGCAAGGTGGATGACCACGACATTGCCGACGCAGCCCACATGGACCTCGAGGGCGTCCCCGGTGGGCAGACACACGCGCAGCAGGACGACGAGCTGGAGCAGACCAAGCTGGCCAAGGCGGCCAAGATCGCGCGCTGGCTGACTCTTTTCCTGACCCTCGCGCTGCTCGTCGTGTGGCCGATGCCCATGTTCGGAAGCGGGTACATCTTTAGCAAGAAGGTAAGCGCACCACCCCCCGAGATCGAGTTCGACGAGATGGCTGACAATGGTGTGCTGCAGTTCTTTACCGGGTGGGTTACCGTGGGCATCATCTGGCTGTTTGCGTCGTCGGTCATCTGCGTCATCCTGCCCGTGTTCGAGTCGCGTTCGACCATTGCGCGGACGACGCGCATGGCCTTCAAGGACCTCATGGGCCTTCGGGGAGGCGGGCGTGCGCGTGGGCGTCCCACGGCCACCGAGGGCGTCGACGCCACTCCCGAGTCGCCCTCGAGCGAGAAACTGCCCGAGAAGGTTGCCGTCAAGCCCGAGTGACACGGGACGTGTTTTGGATCCGTTGGCGAAGGGCTGTTTTTGGTGTAAAGGCGAATCGGTGGGTAGGATACCACGGATCGCGTTGAATTGAAGAACAGGGAGCGAGCGCTTGCTGCTGACAAGTATTCATCGGATCGAAACGAGGCGCAACTTGTGCGGAGAATGACGCGGTGCTTGAGGTGGATGGAAGATGGTGGCCGACTGGCAGATGCCCGGTGCGCAGTGGTTCTCTTCTCTGCCTTGCTACCCAGCCGGTGGAAAATTTTGAGCTGCTCATGGTGTCCAAGGCAGGAGCAGGTGCAGGACCCGACGGTGTCCGTCTGTCGTCGTCCGCCGCAGAGGAAGGTCCGGCGGTTGCTGATCACCTCATCGCTTATCGTCGCGTGAATGCTTATCTCGTGAATGCCAAGCCCCGGGATTCGGTCTTCCGACCCCGGGGACTCCTGATCCAAGACCCGTTTTCGCGCCGACGAAAAGACCAAAACCCTTGAACTGCCCGACCAGCTCCCAGTCCAGCTCCACTCCCGCTTCTGTGCCCAATGCCCGGACACGACATATTCGCGCCTCCAAGGCCACCCCCCGACCATGGCACCCAACAGCAGCACCCCGCCGGCGGAGCGCCAATACGGCACCATCGGGGGGATCCGACCAGCTCCCACTCCAGCTCCAACTCAGGGGCCGTCGCAAGACAAAGCGGTCTATAGGACTTTCTCCGGGAGCTCTGCATCGACGAGGTCGCAGCTTGTCCAGCGAGACGGGGACTATGTCACAGGTGCCGAGGATCACGACCTCAGGCGCGGGCTTGCCCAGCGCCATCTCTCGATGATGGGCATCGCTGGGTCCATCGGCACCGGACTGTTCCTCGGTCTTGGCGTTGCCGTCCAACGGGCCGGTCCGCTCGGCGCCCTGCTCGGCTACGCTGTGGTCGGCCTGATCGTCTGCGCCGTCCAGTTTGCCCTGGGCGAGGTGGCCGCCCTCCTCCCGGTCACGGGCTCCTTCGTCCGCCACGCCGAGCTCCTCGTCGACCCGGCCTGGGGCTTCGCCATTGGCTGGAACCTGGTCTATGGCAACCTGCTGTCCATCCCCTCCGAGATCACAGCCATCTGCGTGCTGTTCGAGTTCTGGACCGACACCAACCCCGCCTTGTTCATCGTCATATTCATCGCCATCACCTTGGCCGTCGGATTCGCCTTCATCCGCGTCTTTGGCGAGGTCGAGTTCGTCTTCGCCCTGCTCAAGATCTTCCTCGTCGTCTTCCTCATCATTCTCGGGCTGATCATCAACCTCGGCGGTATCCCCGGCACCGAGCGCATCGGCCTCCGGTACTGGCATGATCCAGGTCCCTTTGTCGAGTACATTGCCAGCGGGTCCTGGGGAAAGTTCCTCGGCTTCTGGGCCGTCATGACCGGCGCCGTTTTCTCCTTCGCAGGCGTCGAGTCTCTGGCCATGGCTGCCGCCGAGACGCAGAACCCTCGACGGGCCATTCCACTGGCTTGCAAGCGCGTCTTCGCGCGGATCATCATCTTCTACATGCTCGCCGTCTTTGTCGTGGGCTTGCTCGTGCCCAGCAACGACGAACGGCTGGATGGGTCGGGGGACAGTGTCGCCCAGTCGCCCTTTGTCATTGCCGCTCAAGCAGCCGGAATCCCCGCCATTGCATCCTTCGTCAACGCCATTGTCATCACCTCTGCCTGGTCCGCATCCAATCAGAGTCTCCTGGCCGGCACCCGAGTCCTCTACGGCCTCGCTCTCAAGGGCCAAGCACCAAAGCTCTTTTTGCGTACGACGTCGTGGGGAACGCCCTATATGTGCGTTCTGTTCTTTGCGTGCTTCATGCCCCTCAGCTTCATGAGCCTATCCAATGGCGCCATGACGGTCTTTTGGTGGCTGGTGTCCCTGACGGCAGCCGGCGTTCTGGTCTCCTGGGCATCCATCCTCTTCAACCACATCCGCCTCCGGCAGGGCATGAGGAGACAAGGGATCGAGGACGACAGGTTGCCGTGGCACAACTGGTGGACTGGTAAGTCTGGTCCCTTGGGGAGTTGGGTTCTGCGATTCAGGTTGTTGACCGACAACTCGACAACAGTCTACAGCTCGCCGGCGGCCCTCGTCTTGTGCCTTGTTATCCTCTTTACCTCGGGGTTTGCCGTCTTTACCACGGGCCGATGGGATGCTGCGACGTTTGTCTCCTCGTATTTGTAAGTGCTTGTCTTGGGTGGACAGTGCCTCTTGCGGTGCGCAGAATTGGCTGCCCGTGCTGACCCGAGGTGTAGGGACATACCCATCGTCCTCACCGCATATATTGCTTGGAAGATGCGCAACAAGACAAAGATGGTGTCGTTGGACGAGATGCCCCTACACGACATTTTCGACCAGACCTACTCTCCACATCCGGACGAGCCGACGCCAAAGAAGAGGGGTGTGATTCGCTTTGTGAGCTGGATATGGGACTGAGATTGCGGCCCCGTCGGCTATGGAACCCCGAGGCTCGATATCTGATGATACAACTCTGAAAGATGCTTGCGGATACCTCTGTATACGGCAGTGGGTTGCCATCCCCGCCTCGGACTTGGACTCGTCACGCAAAGGTCTACCGTCCACGGGATCCAGCATTTTCGCCACACATCTCGAAATAGCTTCAGCTGCCACGGTCCAGACTCTCAGGAACTTGTCAGGAACTCCAGCTCCTCCCAGGTTCCACAAGATGTGGTTTCCCAACGCCGCTGGCCGATCCCAGTCGTTCAGCTTCCCCGAAACCCGGATTCAGGACGAGACGTTCGATGGGGACACAATATCGAGGTTATCCCCTGCATCGCTGGCGTAGCCTCGGCTAGGTGCTCAAGACTGTTGTGCCAGTTCGGTTACGACGTGCATCAGGGAATCGACGTGCTCTCGCCCCGTGGACGGGCAAGAATTGCAGATCCACCCGGTTCCCGGTTTTCTTCGGCCTGGCGGGTTTATTAATAGAGCCAGCCACTCCAACTCCTTTCTTCGCCTACCGGAACAAGACGAAATCCAAGACCGCCAGCTTGGTAAGAATGCTGTGGTTCCGCTCCGTGTCCTGCCTGGCCGACGACGGTGCTCGGCGGAGGTCGAGAATCGACGACGCAGGCACACCACCCATGACACGGCGACGCTGAGGGGGGGCACTTAATATAAAAAGCCCAGAGGTCGACTGGGCGGGTGAAACGGGTAAATTAACGAGCACTATACGGTTCCGCAGCGATTGGCCAATAGTCCGGGGACCGTCGAGCCCTGACAAGAGTGAGAAGAGCTTCCACGGCGAGCCCAGCGTCCCATTCGTCGGGCGACACAATCCGAACGTGGAACTCTTCATGCACTCGTGCCAGTGCCGCTCCAAGAGAACCAAGGCCGCTGATTGCAAGGGGGGATGGGACATGTCGCAGTCTGGCACCTCGGGATAGGGGGTTCTTTTTATTTTCTGGGGCCTCTGGGGGGGAGAGGGCCGGTGCCATTGGCGGAACCGGCTGAAATCCCAGACTTTAGAATCAGCCATATAGGCTTCCCTGACGACAAAAGGTCTCACGACGCCGACGACACCCTGCGAGGACCACCAGGCCGCATGGACGAATCGGTCACGGAAGCGGAGCCGCGATTCCCCTAAGCGGCCTAGACGCGGGCATTGTTCTTCGAGAATAGCAAACGGGGCCCCGCGGAATCCATGGAACGGCCACAGTGGTCGACGTTGCTCAAGTGGGAACGGATCGCCACCCATTTCCTACACTTGGTAGTCACTGGTCACGCCGTCGGCCGTCCCACCGCAACTGTTCTTTCATTCCCTTCCCCCCCCGGTCCCCCGATCCGGGTGCCCCTCGCGGCGAGAAGCAGGTCACCGCAGTGGATGGACCGGACGCTGCAACCACACCCAGGAACACCCACCCGACTTTGCAAAGTGGCCGGTGCTCTCGAGACATTGCCTGTTTAAATTGGGAGAGGGGGCCTGCTGCTGGGGTCGCTTCCCCCCCCCCCCTCTTTCTGCCACGGCTCTGTCATCGCGCACCCCTCCTCATATGTACGCCGTTCCCAAGGCCCAGGTTGCGCACACCATCACCATCGTCACCCCGCGCGCCCGCATCGTATTTGTACGTTGCATTCCCTTGCAGCGAGACCAGGCCACGATTTCCGGGACTTGGGACGCTCCACCACCCCCAAGACGCACGCATCCTCCTACCCCTTATAACCTCGCTGGCTGGACAGGCTGTCCGTTCCTGGCCCGGTCAGGCTTTCCGAGCTTGGTTCCATCGTTGCTGCGCTGACGGTTCACTGGAACCTCGTCGGACGTTCACCCCTTTACTCTCGCTACGGAGCCTCGGCCGCCAATAAGAGCGACGGGATCGAGAGCAAGACACCCAAGGATCAGGGGTTGCATCGCCTTCCAGAAGCAGCTTGAGATTGGAATCTCGGTCGTCTTGGGCGGGGGGCAGAGGGGATATAAAACCAAATCGCCCATCCGCCGATAAACGACTCCCAAGATCGATCTCCACCAGCCCGCCGCACCCCCCACCGACAACGACAGCCACCACATCACCTCGTCGTCGACACTCGCTAGCATCATGAGAGTAAGTCGAGCTTCCCTTCCATCATCGGCCGGCATGGCCAACATATCCCTCGCTCATGCTTGTCCATGCCGTTTGCCCTTGCGACCAACACCCACCGTACTAACCTCCCGCTTAGTCCTTCCTCCACTCGGTCGCCGCCTTGAGCGCGCTCCTCGTCCTCGCACCCCAGCTCGCCCTGGCCGCTCCCGTCGCCGGCGTGGCCGTCGCGCAGGCGGCTCAAGCCGAGAGCGCCACGGCCCAGATCGCGGCGGCGCCTCCAGCACGCAAGATAGTCAAGTGCTTCAAGAGCAAGGACACGAGCGGCAGCAACTACGACAATAACCTCACGGAAATCTGCGTCAAGTCGGACTCGTTCAGAGCCGTGTGCCCGATGGGCCTCAGCGAGCCCGACTGGAACGGCAAGGGGTCGAGCACGTTCTGCGACACATGCATCTGCGTCAACCCATGATCGCACGACGACGACGGGGATGCGCGGCGAAGGGGAATTGGGGCGGAGGAAACTCGATACCATGGCATGCCAGACAATGGCCAACGAAAAGGAGAAAGAGTCGGGGGGGGGCCGATGGCGAATTACGGCCGATACACGCATTTGAAGTCGGCAGGGGCGCGGCGTTTTGGGAGCGGGCACAAAGCATTTTCACTTTATTACACACAGAGATGGGCATTTTTCCCCCCATCGGTTTCTCAACATGTACATAACACACATATTGCATGGAAGAAGAGGAGGAGGACGAGGGGCGATGCATCGAGCGTTTGGCGCAAGCCCGACTTTGGCGGGGGAGTACCTATTATCTAGCCGGGCACCTCGTACCCCGAGGCCGTTGCGCTTAGGAGGGAGAGTGGTTGTTGAGAATAAAACCTCCACACTTTGGCTACTTCAACCCGGTCTTGAATTGACCTTTCGTCGGTCGTTGGTTGGATCACGTCAGTTTCCAGCCAGCGTTGGGGGCGAGGGCGAGGGCCAACAAAACTGGCATGGCCGCCCGAACCGGCCCACTGGGACTCGAATGTCGACACCTATTCCCGCGTCGCCGAATGAATCATTCCGCGGAAAAGACGCTCTCACTCCTTACCAAGCAAACACACACCATCATCATCACAAGGGCGCGCACGCCGATCCGCTTTCCACTCGTCGTGAAAGTCCCATCCCGGACTCGGACGGAGATCAAGGTGCTTTCCAGGGGCGGCCGCAGATTCTAACCGGGCACGCACAGCGGGAGTTGACAGCACCAACAGCAGCAGCCCACGGGAGGAGACACCTCGCACGGGTGTTGTGCACAGTGTCAATGTGTATGCCTGTGTGTGGGTGACCTCACTCGCCTGGACCCGTCCTTCCAGCAGACCTCTCCCCGCACGACATTCGGCTAAGGGACACTGGCGAGCAGCCCGTAAAGCCGACTCGCCGAAGAGCTGTGCATAGGGAGATCGTCGGGGGTGGTTTAGGTTTGCTTGCTTGCCTTGCGGGAGATGGGCGCTTCTGCGGGGGATGTGTAAGTCCCTTTCCTGTTTGGGATCTGATTGGAGGGTGGGAAGATGCTAGGTATTGAGAGTTGAGGGATTGTCAACTGAATGTGCGCAGGTAGTCCCGGATGTCTGGGGAGGATGAAGAGACAGTTGGTAATCGGTGATGGGGTGGTGACGTCTCCCATGACAAATGGAGGGCTGTGGTCGTGCGATGGGGCCTGGGCAGAAATATTGCGATATAAAAACCTTGTTGACTGAAGACAGTGCCGTGATAATTGCTGTTATTGTAGTGTTCTCATCCCGTTCATCCATCTCAACTCAACTCCGCATCATCATCACCAACACCGACACCAAGCCGCCCCCCGCCCCAAAACAAACAAGACAATGACCACCCCCGACCCCTCCACCATCGCCCTTCATGGCTGGACCGCCGTCCCCGTCGACGCCGCCGCCGTCCTCCAAGGAAAACCATACCTCAACCCCCCTACCCCCCTCCTCGCCAAAGACATCCCCTTCCCTTCCTCCGACCCCCTCGTCTCTCGGGTTCAAAAATACGCCAAAGAACAACTCCCCCCTCAAACCTACAACCACTCCATGCGCGTCTTCTACTGGGGTATATCCCCCCCCCCCCCTATGTCCCCCCTTCCAAGCTAATCCCCCCAGCAACAACAATCCTCACCCAACAATTCCCCTCCCCGCCACACTCCCTCCTCTCCCCCTCGACCCTCGCCCTCGTCTCCCTCCTCCACGACATCGGCACCGCCCCGTCCTTCCTCTCCACAACCCAACTCTCCTTCGAATTCGCCGGCGCCCTCGTAGCGCGAGATCTCCTCCTCCACGCTTCCCCCCCCTCCCCCCATCAAAACACCCCTTCCTCCCCCCCCTCCCCACCTCCAACCCACTCCATCCCCCTATCTACCCAATCCCAAACCGAAGCCATAATCGAGACCATCATCCGACACCAAGACATCGGCACGACCGGGACAATCACGTTTCTCGGGCAGCTGATCCAGCTAGCGACGCTGTACGACAACATCGGGGGGAACCCGGGCCTAGTGCACGCCGACACGAAAGTGGACGTGAACCGGGCGTTCCCGCGCGCGGGGTGGAGCGGGTGCTTTGCGGCGACGGTGCGGGAGGAGATGCGGCTGAAGCCGTGGGCGCACTCGACGCACCTGGGGGAGGAGGAGTTTCCAGCGGGGGTGGAGGGGAATGCGTTGATGAGGGAGTTTGATGCGTGGGAGTAGGGGAATCGAGTTATACCTCAACTGGTCCCATTTCGATACCTATACACCCCAGCCCTGGTTTGTTTGTTAGCGCGAGACGTACGAGGTACGAGCCAAGGCCATCTAATGGTTGATGGAGGTCCTGAAATCCGAACTCGAGGCCCCGAGTTGTACCGACGAGGCCTTTCCAAGAAAGAATCAGACCTCGCTTGCCTGACGAGAGGTCTCGCGCTAACAAACAAACCCGTATTGGATCGTAGAAGTCAGAAATATATCCAAGACTACTCCCCCTACTCCCCCTTCCCCCCCTTCCACGCCTCCCTCTTCCTCCCCCCCGCCTCCCTCACCGCCGCCTCCACCACCCCCCGCGGCAACCACCCCACCACCGCCATCTCGAGATCATGCCTCCAAAACGGCCTCATCTCCCTCCACCCCCTCGCCACCGCACCATCCACCTTCCTCACCACGCACCCCCCGTACTCCTCCCACCCCGGCGCCCACCCCGGCACCCCCCTACAATTCCCCTGGCTCCTCACCTCCCCCGGCACGACCGCCAGGCAATCCACCGCCCTCCCCTCGGCCTCCATCTCCCTCGCCACGGCCTCGCTCAACGCCGCATTGAACGCCTTGGTCGCGCTATACAGCGCCAGCCACGGCACCGGCAGCCTCCCCGCGGCCGACCCGACGCTCAGCACCAGCGACCTCCCCCCCCCCTCTGCCTCCCCCTGAACAAAAAAGAACCGCCGCATCACCCCCGCCGTCACCCTCGCCATAAACCTCGCATTCATGTCCACCACCGCATCCACCTCCCCCGCCGTAAACGTCCCCAACCCCCTCACCGCCGGCTCCGCCACCGGGATCCCCCCGACGTTATTCACCAGCACAGACACGCACACGCCGTCCTCCTCCAGCCGGCGCAGCGCGGCGTCGATATCCCCGCCCGACGCGGTGCGCGCGTCCAGCACGAGGGTGCGGACCGTCGCGGCGGGGTAGGCGGCGCGGAGGGAGGCGGCGGCGGCGGCGAGCTCGGCCGGGAGGTGGCCGTGGAGGATGACGTGGAAGCCGCAGCGGGCGAGGGCGCGGGCGATGCCGAGGCCGATGCCGGCGCTGGCGCCGGTGACGAGGGCGTGGGCCCCGCGGGGGTGGGAGGGGCGCTGGTAGGCCGAGAGGGGGCGGGCGGGGAGGATGAGGTGGAAGGTGAGGAAGTGGAAGGTGGCGTGGAGGAGGCGGAGGAGGGTGAGGGAGCCGAGGGCGAGGAGGGGGAGGACGAGCGGGGAGGTCATTTTGGGGGAGGGGTCTGGGTATGTTGGGGGTTTCGTCGAGTGAAGAGGTTGTGGAGGGATTGGTGGAGGAGGGGCAAGCTGTAGTTTTTGGGGGAGTGGGTGTCGGACTTGGCCATCGTTTGTGGAACCATGCTTGTGACACAGCAGGATCGGGTTGCTGGAGACCAAGGGCAGCTGTCGATGGCCTGCAAGGTGTGCTCCATGTATGCGAGACGCGGTAAGTTGGGCGTGTCTGTCTTGACCAGACAGCATACCGTAGCAGACAACGTTGCTGTGCAAAGGTCGAATCTGTTTTGTAAGAGATGGGTCCGGCCTCCCTATTCCAAATCCGAGGTCTAGTATATATACTCACCACCGCCATTATTTGTCTAGCAACCCCCATTCTTAGCTGACAAGACATCACTTCCTCTGCTTCAGCAGACAATGCCTCCCCCACTTCCTCCTCAACCTCTCCGGAACAACCTCCCAGTCCGGAACCCACAGCGCCCTCGCGAGAAAAGGCGTGCTCGCCGCATCCAAAAACGGCACACACTTGACCTCCTCCCAGCGCTTCCCATCCGCCACATAATCCGGCTCGTTCGGCGGCGCCTTCCACCCCGCCTGCTTCTGCTGCTCGGGGTACGTCGTATCGACTAGGAACGCGCACGTCCCGAGGTCGACATACTTGCTCAGGTCCTCCTTGTTCTGGTCGTTGAAGCCCATGGTGGGCAGCCAGGTGCCGCTCCAGAACCCAAAGCCCGTGCGGGCCTCGGAGAACTCTCCCGGCAGCAGGCCGCGGAACTCGGAGCGCACAAATTTGGGGTGCATGTCGCGCGGGAGAAAGTACGAGCTGGGGAAGCGGTACCACTCTTTCCCAAGGCAGACGCTGTCGCCGCGGTCGCCCATGTCGACGAGTGGAGCGTAGATCTTGAGGGGGGCGGAGTAGGCTGAATACAGTCCCAGGATGCGGGCCAGGCCAATGTCCACTGACAGAAGCAAGGCGAGGGCTACAATGCCGAGCTTGAGGCGGGCGGGGATCTTGCCGACCAGTGTCTTTGGATCGGCATTGCCAAACGCGGCGAGGACGGTGTGCATCGCCAGGGCCGCGTTGAGAGCGAGAAAGGGGTAGGCGGGGTACATGAAGCGTTCCTCCTTGTGTGGCTGCAGGGAAAAGATGGCGAGCCACATGTAAAAGGGGGCCAAGAGGACGACAGTCCGGAGACCCGACTGGAACGTCTCGGCCGACTTGCTGAGAAGCTTTTGCATCAAGAACAGAGGCAATGACAAGAGCGCCAGGGCGAACCAGACGTTAAAGTTGAGCGCAAGGTTCCGGAAGTAAAAGTCCCACGGCTCGGTGCCGTACAGCTCGGGGCCGCCCGACGACGAGAAGATGTTGTACTTGACAATGTTCCACGACACGGCCTCGACCTTGCGGTAGAAAAACGTGTTGATGGCCACGTCGAAGAACTGAATAAAGACTTAGCACTTGCTACGAAGAGGCAGGAAAGCAGGGAGCGAGCACGTACGACCAAGACCAATGTGGCAACAACACCTCGGAGAATGCGGTGGGCCGACTCGAAGAAGCGCTCCTTGTCGCTGAACAAGGCGAGCAAGACCTCCTCGAACACAAAGGGAGCGCATAAGGCAACGGCAAATGGCCATCCGAAAACGCCGCCAACCGCAAACCAAAACATGCCCTGCGACGTCTTGATCCCGCCGCGCCAATTGATAAAGGCAGCTGCGCCCAGCATCGCCATGTACATGGCGAAGCTCGAGGGCAGGTAGGCGGTACTGGAGTGAAAGTTGCCCGGGCTGAAGATGAGGGCGGCGATGAAGAAGAGGCCCACGCGGGGGTTGAGGGCGAGGCAGACGGCTCTCCACATCAGCGTCTGGCAAAAGGCGCAGCCGAGGGCCAGGGCATAGCGAACAAAGTAGAACTCGGCGACCTGCAGATCGAGTCAGAGGGAGCGAACCCCTATACGTCATGGCATCGACCGACCTTGTTCGAGTGCGGCAGCAGTCGTCGGATGTTGCCCACGATGGCATGGAGGCCAATGTACAGCCAGCTGCGGATGGCAAAGTCGGGCGAGTACTCCCACGTCTGGAGCCCGTAGCCATGGCTCAGGTAGTGGGTGGGCTCCCAGTAGTTGAACGTCTCGTCGCAGTCCTGGATAGGGGCGAAGAGGGCGGCGACCAAGCTGGCGGCGAGGAAGAGGTAAAAGGCCGAGATGGGCTCGATTGCGTAGGCGTCTCGGATGGCTCTGGGGGGCGAGAGGGTAAGCACTGGGTCGCGGAAAGGGAACAGAACCAAGGGGAAATACTTCTTCTTTGCGTGCTTGGCCGAGGGATGCACGAATTTGCCCTTTTGGGGCGGTTGCGCGGGTTGTGGTGGTGGTGGTGGCATCGCCGGAGTGTACCCAGAGCTGGAGCTGGAGCTGCGGTGAGGAGGGGGAAAGTTGACTTGGTGACGACGGACGACAGGTGGACACTGCGCTGGAGAGAAAAAGTTGGAGCGCTTCGCGTATCACACGCTTGCCCTGAAGAGGACAAGCGCTCCCGCTGAAAGCTGCATGTGCGAATCCATGTCGGGGGAGCTGGAGCCCCACCGGGCTGCATTTTTTGGAGGAACCTTTGGGGTTCATGGAAATCTTTTTTTTCCTTCACGTCCCCCCCCTCGAGTCTCGTCCTCGAGAGAACAGGCCCCGAATACCCAATATACATGTCCTGCATCTCGACACTGCATTCCATTTCCACCACCAAAGACTACCCGAAACCCATATTTCATTCAGCAGTCGGTGCCATGGCCGACAACGCCCAGCAGTTCCCCGGCCTGGGCCAGGCGACCCCCAACGAGACCCTTCCCTCTCAGAGCGTTGCGCCCGACAGTCTGCCTGTGCCCACTGCTCCCGTCAGTACCAATGATGCTGCTTCTACTTCACCAGATGACCAAGCGGCACGTCAACTGGTCGAGGAGGCATCCTTGGCCGAGTCTACACAACCCACAGAGCTGCCACAACTGGGAGAGACGGCACATCCGGCAGAGACAGCACAGCCAGACGAGACCCCACGGCCGGCAGAGGCAGCGCAGCCGGCAGAGGCAGCACAGCCGGTGGAGACAGCGCACTCGGTAGAGACAGCACAGTCAGCAGAGCCACCACAGCCGGCAGTGGCAACGAGCTCGACAGAGACGGCATCGCAGACGACCGCCGGCGAGTGCCCAACGAGCCAGCCCGACCAGGCAGCGGAGGACAAGATGGACGTCGATACAAACCCGGGTTCTGCCCAACAGAATGCCGACCCAACACCTGTGGAAAAGATCGAAGATGGACCTGTCCACCAACACAGCCAACGTCCGGCACAGCCAGAGGGCGCCAGTGTAGAGTCGAGCACCGACATGGACATGGGCAACACCTTGGATGCGCCTTGCAGTCCCAATGTCGCCGATGCCCTCCAAGCGGTTCTTGACAACCAGTTCCTCTCCACCAGCGCCGCTGAGAACCCTGTTCCTTCACCCAACCAAGACGCACTCATCGCCCTGGATGCGCCCATCACCCAGGATGCACCCCGCGCACCCCTCGTCCAGGACGCGCCCGCCAGCCACGATTCTCCCGAGATCCAGGCAGGGGGAGACACGGTCGAGATGACGGACGCAGTCGAGATGACGAACGCGGTCGATACGACGGACGCAGTCGCTGCCGAGGAAGAAGGAGGGCCCGCCGAATGGGAAGAAGACTCATCCCCTTACGAGACGTCATCAGAATCCGACAGCTCCGACGACTCGGACGACTCGGACGAGGAAATAGCCGACTTGTCTACTGGCGGGATTGCGGCTCTCGCCCGACAGATGATGCTGATGGAGGAAGACGAGGACGCCTCGGGCAAGGACTATAGCGCACCGGTACGATCTAAGAACGAAATCCCCGATGACGTTCTGCCGAGGCCCGACATCACCATCAACCCCGAAACCAAGATTGAGCGTCTTGGAGAAATCGAGTTCATCGTCGAGAAGACGGCCGTCATCAACTCGTGCTGGAAAGACGCGGAGCGGATCATAGACCGAGGTTCCGTGCTTTGCAAGGAAGACCGCACCGTCATTGGGGCCCTGACAGATGTTTTGGGCAATGTCAAGGACCCCAAGTACACGGTTCGCTTCAACAGCGACGACGAGATCAAAGATCTGGGCTTGCAGGTTGGGTCGTCTGTCTTCTTCTCAGTGGAGCATGTCGAGCATGCATTCCTCCAGCAGATCAAGAAGTTCAAGGGGGCGGATACCAGCAACCTCTATGACGAAGAGGCAGGGGACGAAGACATGGAATTCTCCGATGACGAAAAGGAGGCCGAGTTCAAGAGAATGCGGAAGATGAAGAAGCAGGAGGAGAGGGTCGCCCGCCAAGGAGGACAGCCGGATCAAGAATCAGGCCGTGGGGGTGGCCGTGGTGGGCGAGGGGGCGAACGTGGTCGCCGGGGAGGTGACCGTGGTGGCCGTGGAGGTGACCGTGGGGGGCGTGGTGGTCGTGGAGGTCGTGGGGGACGGGGTGGCGTTGATCAACAGTCTTGGCACCGAAGCCAATACACCGATCTCGACAGCGTCCCTGGCCCTTCGGGGCGCGGTTTCCGACAGGATGACGAGGATGGCCCCTACAAGCCGCTGTCTCGACCCTCCACGTTTGCCTACGGCGTCGGGGACGGCGGTTCTTCGTTGCCGCCCAAGCCTGTCACCACCGAGGCTCAGATCCGCGCCATCGACGAGCACGAGCGCCGCGACGGACAACGTGGCGGCCGCGAGCAGTTCCACACCAACCCGAACCACGACCGGCGCGATAGTCACCGCGGTGACCACGGACATTTCCAGGACCGCCAGAACCAACGAGGTCGACATGGAAATGATAACAGGTTCGGGGGAGCCCGGGACGCGAACAGCGCCCCGCCCCGAATCGACTATCCGCCTGTCCATCCGCCACCTGCCGCCGGCCAGTGGACAGTACCTCCCCCGAACGCATACCCGCCAATCCCGCCTCCACACCAAATGCCCGTCTTCCCTCCCCCGCCTTCCAGCGCCGTCTTTAGCTTTGGCCAGCCCTGGGGGCAACCACAAGTTGCACAGCCTCCCTATCAGCCACCCGCACCGTACGCAGCGGGCCCATCGGCTCCATCGAGCAACTGGGCCCAGCCGCAGGCACAAGCTCCGGCCTGGCCCGGTGTTCCCGCAGCAGGCCCTCCTGCCCCGACCGGGTACATACCACCGGCTTTCAACGGCGGTGCACAGTACAGCCAATACCCCCATCAGCCACCGCAGCCGCTGCCGAATCCGGGACAGCAGCAGCAGGCGCCGCCGCCGCCCCCGAACCCATACCAGGCCGCGCAGGCATATCAGCAATACTGGGCCCGGCAAGGGCAGTAGGTTAGCCCACTGGCGCCGCCGGAGGGAGGCGGATACGTGGAGCCGCCAAACACCGCAGCCCAAAGCCAATATCAGCAACCACTGGAGAATAACAAACACCGGCGGTGGTCAACTCCAGCCCAGTTTGCAGAGACATGCCGGCAATACTGGGCGCAGAACCCACTGCGGCCGCTGGTGAACCGCGAATGCGTGGAGCCTGCATCAACTACAGCGAGCGGCCAAACTCATCATCCGCCGCAGAGTGGTAGACACAGGCGTTGGTTATATCCGCAGGATGTAGAGACGGACCGGCTCTACTGGGACCATCGCAGGCAGGAGGCGAGCCTACGGCGCGAGTTGGCGGATACCCCAAGCACTGAACGCTACAGCGTGGACGAAGGGGGACAACTGGCGACGGACAGAGACACGGGGAAGGTATGGGCTCGTGTGTTTCCGTTGGGACTGGACCGTGGGACGGACAATGTCGGCGGGGCGTAGCGGCGGACGGGGATATAGATGGACGGAAGGGCATCCGGCGTTGTGGTGAACCAGCGGGCAGCGGAAGGGTTAGATAGATGTGTCGTTACCAAGCATTCCAACTCAGCGTTGCTAATAGTACTTGTTACACGGTCCGTCTCTGATGCTGTCGGTGTACAAAAAGCCCAAGACTACATGCAACAACAGGGCCGGCCGGAGGCCGTGCCATGCGGACGGACGGACGCCCCGGAGCAGGCGGGACCGCCGCTTTCCCGGCCGACACGGCGCGGGACAGCAAAGGGGGACGGAATCTCATCTCCCCCGGCCACGACAGAGCACCGGAACGATACCGGCAGCAGCAGTGAAAGACTCGTCACCAAAACATGCGGGCCACGCCAGCCCTGTCCGTTTCACAAACACAGTGCAGTCCCCAAAAAAGATTCGCCATCTGCCGCACTCGGCGATCTGCCGCGCGAACCGCGACAGAGGCGCGTGCGTGTGTGTTTGCAGCAGCATGACGGAAACTGACTGGTGCGGTGGTGGTTTAATTTCCTCCGACGAGACGAGACGTGACGTGACGTGACGTGATGGTGGAAACGGGGGCTCAGGGGACAGCCTGCCCAGGCGATAAGACAAGATTACGGAGGGGATCGGCGACTCCTCTTCGACGGGGGTGAGGGCGCGGCCCGGGAGCCGTTTTTTTCTTTGGCGTTGGCGTTGGAACTTGGCGCCGCTGGGGGTGGAGGGGGACCGTTTTCGTGGGAAAGGGGTTGTTTGACGTTTGAGGTTTGGGTGTGTTGGAGGGGGGGGATGTCTCTCGCTGGAGTTGTTTGTGAGCGCAAGCTGAGCTGTCAGACAATGTCTGGCTTCACGTTGAGGGCTGGGCTAAGAGAGAGAGGAGAGGAGCGGTCAGTTGGTTTGTTGTCGACCGGGTTTCTGAGGATTGGGTTGTTGTTCATCTGGCGGGAGTCGGGAATGACCTGGCGATCATTCATGCCGTGAAGGGAGGTGTCGGCTCGTCTATTTAGGTGCTCTCGTAAGATCGTGGATGAGGCTTCTGGGCGCGCCTTGGGCGAGCCAATTCGAGGCTTGGAGGAAGCAAACACTTTGTGGGCAAGATTACCCGGAATGCCTCGACTCGGTACGAAGGCAAAGAGACAAGCGAGGGAGTTGGTTGTGTCGAAGCGAGGCGGTGAGAGGGACTTGGACTCGTTGCCCTTGAAGTCGAACATTGCCGTCTCTTCTTGTCTCCAGTGTCCACAGCATCGAGGCAGTGACCCGGCTTGTCGGCTCGTCGACATGAGAGAGAAGAGGCTTCAGGATCAGACCAAGGAGCTTGGAAGAGATGAACGGTGGGCAGCGCACTGTCTGGCCGCCAAGAGGACACAGACAAGCCCGCCCGACACCGACCTTGCCTCTTTCGGCCTGAGCGCTGAGCAGACAGGCCAACTGACATCCCTGCGGACAATCTCGCTTCGCAGGGGATGCGCCGATTCCGCCAATCAGTGAAGGATGGTTCCTGAAATGGCGTTTTCCGGGGAGTCCCTGGCGCAGGGGAGCCTCGTGGATCTGCGGGGGACGTTTTTGCTCGGTGGAAACGGTGGGATCTCGTCTCCTCGTCCCGTCGTTGCGGTTTCTGGAACGCCTGTCTCGGTGCGACTGGCAAACGGGCGACCTGGTCGGGCGAGGGGCGGGCGCATGCAGAATCAGGAGGAGCAGAACAGGAAGGCGGTGCTCTTGTGCTTGCAGACCCTTTTCGACGGATGGAATGGCGCAGCCCGGGCCGTCCTCTGTCGATCCATGTCCGCGACGGGCAGACAACCAGGCTCCCACTTCAGCGCCGTGCTTCCCCGGAATCCCCCCGTCAGCACGGCTGGTGTTGAACTTGATTCCTTGAATTTGCAGGCAGACAGGGCGGTGTTTGTGGTGTCAAGAAGTGCGAGGCTCCACACACAAACGGGACAGGGGCGCGGACCAGGTCGTTCGTCTGACGTCCCGTCGCTCGGGTCCGTCTCCTGCAGGAGGCGGCACAGGGCACAGGGCACAAGCACAGGCACAGGGCACAGGCACAGGCACAGGCACAGCCTGCAGAACGGAGGGCTGCAGCCAACTGTCTGCTGGAGCTCCTGCTCCTCGTCCTGGCTTCCTCAGGTCCCCCGTCTTCATTCGCACCTCACCTCAGCTTCAGCTTCGGCCACCCGTCACTCTCTCTTCGCCTTCGTCACTCCGACGACACCGCCCATCGCCCGCCCGCGAGTGCCGTGTTGATTCGTGATGATCTGTTGAAACGGCGACTTTCATCTCTATTCTTTTCCACCAAAAACACCTTCTTTTCAACCGCGCGCGCGAGGACTGCGTTGGACCACGACCACTTTTCACATTCTGCGCACCAGTCTTGCTGCAGCCTCGACATTCCTTCTTCTCGACGCGAACCGAGACACGCATCAACGGCTTTCTTCCAGGCCACACACGAGACGAACGCCCGCATTGGCACTCGAGGCCTGTCCCTTTTTGCTGCTTCAACACCGAGGTTGAAGCAGATCGATTCCGCGCCGCCATGCATCCCGCCGGAGCGCCAGAGGCGCGCATCTATGCGAGGGAACTGTGGGATGCCGTCACCCATGCGGCAGGCGGCGTCTTTGCCGTAGGAGGTCCCGGGGCCGGCCCGACACCGACTCGGGAGGAGGTTGGCATTGCCACCGTGATCAAGCAGGCCGTTGTTGCTCGGCAGGATAACACAGGGCTGCCGCCGGCACAACAACCGCCCGCGGTTGCGGACTCTCCTGTTCTCCCCTCGGAGGTGCTCCCGACGGCCATCACGGAGCTCCCCGCAGAGGTCCTACCCACCAACCTTCCTGACCAGGCCACTTCTCAAGAAACGCTAGCGGTGGCCGCGCCTTCAGCAGCGCCACCTATCGAGACGGAGCTCGTCATTGCCACGGACGCTCCCAAGCTGCCCGAGACAACATCAATAGGGCGTGGTCAGGTTAGCGCGACTGCGCCCGCGGCACCTCCACCTACCGCCTCGTCGGCTCCTGCCGACTCGGGGGACAACATCGGCTTGAAGGCGGGCATCATCTTTGGATCCTTGGCCGGCGTCTTGATCATCACGGTTGGTGTATGGCTTATTTTCAGCAGGAGGAGGAAGAGGATGGATGAGCAAAGGGCGGTCGACGACGAAAAGACCAACGGAGCCCTGAACCCCTTTGGAGATCATGCTGCGCTCAAGACGCCGGCAAGGGCCCCTCGGCTGAGCCTGCGGCCAGTGACCCAGTTCCTCCCCATGGGCGTTCTTCCCGAGCGACGGACGAGCCGCTCGGCCGGTCTCGTGCTGGGACCCATCGCGGAGCCGCAAGAGTCGCAATTGCAGCGCCCAACTGGTCGCAGCGCATGGGAGCGACCTACCGTGACCTCCTCCGCCTACAGCCCCGTCTCCTGGGACCGTCCGGGGACGAGCAACAGCACCCACTCTGCCAACCCCTTCCACGACTCGCAACGACTGCACGACGGTCACTCCCAGGACAGAGCCGTGAGCCCAGTCAGCCCCGTTCCGACCGCCGCCCGTCTCGCCTCCCCGACACCGGAGCCCGTCTCCCCCATCGACAGCCCCGGCGAGGAGATGCCATGGGGCACCGCCGCTGCCCGCGCCGCCGGAGCCGGCAAGCAAGGTCTTGCCCGCAAGGCCTCCCTGCGCAAGGATGCCCCGCGCGCTCTGGATCTCACCATGCCTCCGCCACCTTCTTACCTCAGCTTCGTGCCGCCGAGTCCCGCGGGAACCGAGTACAGCATGCACTCGGTCGCCCCAGGCCAGAAGCTTGGCCCGTCGTCGAGCGCCGCCGCCATCGCCGCCGCGGGCGGGCCTCCCCAGTCTACCGTTCACCGTGTGACGCTCGACTTTAAGCCCACGCTCGACGACGAGCTTGGACTCAAAGCGGGTCAGCTCGTCCGGCTGCTCCACGAGTACGACGACGGATGGGTAAGCTCCTCCCCCTCTCTCTTCTCATTCCATAACTAACCCTACCAGGCCCTCTGCATCCGCCTGGACCGCTCCGAGCAGGGAGTCGTCCCCCGCACCTGCCTCTCGTCCCGCCCCGTCAAGCCACGAAACGCCGACAACGACCACGGCAGCCGCCGCGGCGGGCCGCCCATCAACCCCCGGCGGCCGAGCTACCCTCCGCCC
This sequence comes from Podospora tetraspora, assembly GCA_027943155.1. Taxonomy (NCBI): domain Eukaryota; kingdom Fungi; phylum Ascomycota; class Sordariomycetes; order Sordariales; family Podosporaceae; genus Podospora; species Podospora tetraspora. The sequence continues at coordinate 506,525 of JAQKAE010000001.1, read as the reverse complement.
CAACCGATGGGCCACCGACGACAAGAGTCCCCTGCCGGGCCTGCGCACGGTCAAGGTCGCCCCGAGTCCCCCGGAGGCGGCCGGTCGATGAGCCCCGCGCCGCTGTACCAGACGAGGAGCAACAACAGCCCGCCCGGCCGGAGCTACATGAACCAGCAGCAGGCTCCTCCGGACGACGGGTTCCCGCCGGGGCAGGCGTATTAGCTCTATGATCCCATGGACATATTGGCGTCGTATTTTCCGGACGGGGATTGATGAGAAGTGAAGGGGTTGCTGGTGGCGTAAGGGCTGGTTGTGGAAAACTAACAACATGGCGTTTATGACACGGCGAGTCTATCTTTCTGGATTCGGTGTCTAGAGGGTTGATTGTATTGGGTTTTTTGGGGGGCGTGGACGTGGTTGATACCATCATATTTTCTCTCTGTTTCTCCCCTCTTCGGCCTTGGCAGGTTGGAAAGAAGAAGGGTGGGAACACAGCTTCAAGTCACTCCTTCACGACAGTTTTCTGGTCTATTCTTCTCTGGCACATTATTCTTACTCTTTTCTTTTTTGTTGTTTGTCGGGGGATACCAAAGAGGGCAGGCAGGACGAGACGAGGCGGGATTTATCCCACGTAAAACCTATTTCGGGGGAAGTGAGGACGACAAGCCCGGCAAAGGAACCGGTGCTGGGGTAGCTAGCTGTATTATACTTGACCTTTTGGCCTCTGGAGGGAGGATCTGTTTTTGTTTACTTCTGACACGCAGGTCGGGATTACGGGGGGAGGAGGCAAAGGGGGGGGGAGGGAGGCTGGAACCGACACGACGATGAAGAAGAACAGGTTCTGATGTTTGCTTCTGCTCCTTTCTCTGTCACGGAGAGACAGGATGAAGCCAACCTGTGGTTGATATTTGGGGGCGTGGTAGATAACAGAGGCCCGAGACGCAAGTTTTGAATGATATTGCATTGTCCAAGGCCCCCCCCCTTTTCTTGCCTGTCCCTTTCCATCCCTTTCCCCTTGCCTCCCCCTCCTCCCGCCAGACCCAAAAGAAGATAAAACCCTCACATCCTCCCACCCCCAAACACCCTCTCCCCCATATGTACACTCCAATTATTCGCCCTCGTCCCCCTCACCACCACAAACGCATCATCCCCCTCCCCCCCATCGCCCCTCAAAAAATGCTCCCCCCCCAACCCCCGCCCAATAACCTGCTCCACCGGCGGCCCTTCCCCCGCGCCGTCCAACTCCCCAGGTATCTCCGGCAAAGCCAACACAAACTCCCCGGTGTTTGGGTGCCGCATCCGCACCCCCCTTAACACCCCAAACATCCTCGTCTCGCTCACCCGCTTGTGCCACGGCCTCAGGTCGCGCGTGTCGAGCCAGACGTGGAGGTGCGCGAGGGGCGAGGAGGCCGAGAGGGCGATGAGGCGGGAGCAGACGCGGGACCAGGGGTTGTTTGTTGATGTGAGGCGGGTTGGGGTCGCGATTGTGGTGGTGGTGGTGGGGGGGGGGTTGATGGTTGGGAGCGGGCCGTCGGGGGTGGATGTCATGACGGCGGACACGGGAGGGTTGGAGGTTATGACAGCGGAGGCGTAGGCGGCGAGCTCGGCGTAGGGAAAGTACAGTTCCGTGAGGAGGTTGGAGAGGCGGATGGAGAGTTCGATGTTGCGGATGGGGAGGTGCGGGCGCGGGAAGGTGAAGAGGAAGGTCTCGGCTGTGACGAGGTCGGTGAAGAGGAAGGTGAGGGCGCGGTAGAGCGTGGGCAGGGCTTCGGCGTGGGTTTGCTTGCAGGTTAGGAGGAGGGGGAGGAAGGTTGATGGGCGAGGGCGGCGGTGGCTGTGGTCGAGCATGGCTTCTTCGCACGCCCAGTGCAGGCACCATTCCGTCTTGAGGCGCTGGAGCCAGGCGGCGCGCTCGAGGGAGGCGAGCGGCGCGTTGCGGAAGCCGGCGTAGCGGGCGTCGGGGGAGGAGGGGGAGGTGATGCATGGGGTGTGGGTGAAGTGGCCGTCTTCGCGGAGCAGGATGTGTTGCCGGAGCTGGGAGGAGGGGTGGGAGGAGGGGAGGCCCGAGGCGCGGAAGCAGTCGAGGTAGATTTGTTGGCGGATTTCGTAGGGGAGGCGGGTGAAGAAGGGGGAGGCGGATTGGTAGGAGGGGGGTGCTTCGAGGGGGGGTGGTGAGGTTGCCATGGTGACTTTTGGAGTGTTGGGTGTTGGGACAGGTCAATTGGGATGAGGAGGAAATGGACAGGAAATGGACAGGAAATGGAAGAGAGGCAAGCTATGAAGATCGAGGCATCAGATATAAGAGTGATCCTCCTCCAAGGCCTCCAAACTCCAAGCACGGCTGCCTTGGACTTCCCCGCCTCTCACTCGGGGCTTGCGCGGCATCAGCGGGCTTTATTGGCCCTCAGTCGTCTATGGTTGTTCTTGTGTTGACAACTCGTTGAGAGACTTGGAAAAGGCAGCAAGATCAAGTCGCCATGTCGTCTCGAGACGCGATGATCAATGTGAATGAATGACACTTGGGACGTTCGATGTGACGAGAAGAGAGGAGACGGTGAAACAGACCCTAACCCTTGCCCGCTCTCGCGCTCCGGACCATTTCATTTTCTGGAAGCTTCGGACACCGTCAGTGACAAATCACAGCAACCGTGGGGCATCGTGACGGGCAACACAGTGGACAGGACGCCCGGGCGGCGGGCGATAGCAACCACCGCCGGCCGGGGAAAGCCCTGTTGCCCATGAAGCTCCCGTCCCCTTATCATTTGCACCCAACGCCTGGCCGTCGTCCACCGTGATCCAAGGGTATACATTCTCCCGTGTATCCGTCCCGTCAAAGAACAGCCGCCGACTCCGACTCCGACCCCGACCCCGACCCCGCGCCCGCCGTCCCTGTCGTTGCCCGCCGCCACCCTTGACCCCCCGCGCATCGCGACATCGCGACATCGCGACATCGCCGCTGGAACATACACCCCCCCGCAACCACATCCTCCCATCCAGCCTGTCTATCGCAACACTGTCCCCAGCCTGTCCTCCTCGAGACGTTGCCCCCACGACACCTGGACCATAAGTTCCTCCGGACTCTTGGAGCTGAGACGACGTCTCCGGCACAACCGCAAGCGCTGCCTCCCCCGCCACCCCCATCCCCCTCCCTGGCTTCCGTCGGCCAATATGAGCGAGTCGGCGAGATGGATCCTTCTTAAGCAGGATGGCAACAAAAAGTACCAGGCGGGCGACTACGAAGGGGCCGAGGCCCTGTACACCAAGGCGTATGTGGTACCCCTTCCGTTCGTCGGCCGGCTTCCACTGACCCTGACTCCCTCCAGTATTATTGTCAACCCTGACAGCCCTATCCTCTACACAAACCGCACCATGGCGCGTCTCAAGATGAAGATGTGGGAGTCGGCCATCTCCGACTGCAACGAGTGCCTGCGCATATTCCCCGACAACATGAAGGCCCACTACTACCTCGGCCAAGCCCATCTCGAGCTGGGCAACTATGAAGAAGCCCTCGAATGCGCCCAAAAGGCCTACAAGATGTGTGTGGATAGCAATGACAAGAGCCTGTCGGCCGCCCTGGCCCTGGTGAGGATGTGCAAGTCGAAGCGGTGGGACGAGCTCGACAGGCGCCGCCGTCGCGAGCATGCGGATCTCGAGGGCGAGGTGCTGGCCCTGCTGGAGCGGGAGCGTGACGCGGCTGTGGGTCCCAAGGACGGCGATGCAGGTACTGCGCAGGAGGGCGGCGACGACACCGCGATCCGCGCAGAGTGGGAGACGAAGCTGGAGGCGATGCGCGATGTGTTTGAGAAGGCGAGAGCTGCCGAGAGCAAGCGCCGCAAGGTGCCGGACTGGGCGATTGACGACATCAGCTTTGAGTTTATGCACGATCCCGTCGTTGTGAGTATTATCCTCCGTGTTGTTCCATCTCGAAAGCAGATGGCTAACCTTTCCGATAGACCAAGTCAGGCAAGTCGTACGAGCGCGCGGTCCTCCTCAACCATCTCCAGCAGTCACAGCTAGACCCCCTGACGCGCGAGACCTTGAGACCGGCCGATCTGCGACCAAACCTCACCCTCAAGCAGGCCCTTGACGAGTTTCTGGTGGAGAACGGCTGGGCCGTGGACTATTAACCAGAACATGCATTCCGGGTGCGCTCAGCCTCCTTATGGAATCACTGGAATATCTTGTATCCATCTTTGGCATCTTGCATGGCAGCACGGCGTTTGGGAGGAATCTTGTTCGCGGTTTGGTTGTACAGCGAAGTCCTAGGCTCTAGGCAGGTTCTCCGCTATCCCCTCCCCCATTCCTTTTTCACGAAGCATATTACATTGAGCGTTGCCAGATACGGCTTGGATTACTATTTCGTCCACTCATTCAGGGCAGAGAGGGTGGCCGCTGAGGCTCTGACAGCCTCCCATAGACCATGCGTGCCGTCTACCCCGTGACTGCCGATCTCCGAAAGATCTTCTTAAAGAACCCCCCCAAGACGCTATCGCGGCGCCTCTTGAGCACCGCCGGCGCCGCTGCCGGCATGGGATTCTCGACCGTCACCACCTCCCGCAGCATCATGTGAGGCCCCTTGGTCTCGATAAAACTATCCCTCCCAAAGTCCGGAAGCTTCAACACCGGCGGGAGCGCCGAGATGGGCGACGACAACACCGCCTCGTCGACGAAGCTCGCCCTCGCCTCCCCCCCTCGCCCCCTTTTCAACACGCTCCCCTTCTTCCCGAGCGGCCCCTCCCCTCCTCCGGCCACCCTCGGCCCCTCCTCCACCCTGTGTCCCATCTGCCACAGCGCCTCGCGCACCACCGCCTCAAACATGTCATCCACACTCTCCCCCGTCTTGGCGCTCGTCTCGAAAAAGGGGACGTTCAGCAGCAGCGACCGCGCCAACAGCTCCCCCTCGAACCGCGACACCTCGCGTCGCGCCGGGGCGGCCGCCGCCGTTGCCGCCGTTTGGAAACTCTCGCGCGATCCAACCCGCGTTTTCTCGTCGTCGTCCTTGTCCACCTCGGCGTCGATGGCGATCCACTTTTCAATGGCCGACGTCGGCTCCGGCGGCGTGGGCGGGAGCGGTATTTCCTCGAGATTGCTGACATTGACGTGTAGATCCAGCACCGGCCGCGGCGACACCAGCCTCGCCGGCGACTTCACCGGGCTCTGGTCCCCACACGACGCAGCAGCAGTGCCAAACCGCCCCCGAAACAGAGGATGCACCAACCCCCTCGCCTCCACCTCCCTCCTCTCCCTCTCCGCCTCCTCCACACTCAACACCTCACACCCCCAATCATCCACATCCCCATCCCCACCCTCATCCCCTTCCTCCCCGTCCACATCAACCTTATTCCCCACCAACGCAATAACCGTCTCCCCCACCCCATCCCCCCCGGACACGGGAGACACCGGCGCCACCCCCCCAGGCGACCGCATCATCCCCGGCCCGCGGCTGTCCCCAACCCTACTCAGACGCGAGCCGCCCCCGCCCCCCGGGCGACGAAGCGGCACCTCGTCATACAGCCGCGCCGCGGCGTCAAACGACGCGCGCGAACACACGTCGTAGACGAGGAGCACGGCGTCGAAGCGCGCGCGCGAGGAGCGGCGCGCGCGGCGCGGTGGTGGAGGAGGGGGTAGTTTTGGATTTCGACGAGGTAGGTGTTGCTATCGGTGTCGGAGGGGGTGGTGGGAGTTGGGGAGGGGGTTGGGGGGTGGAACCAGTCGTCGTTGTTGTTGTTGTTGGGCGAGGGGAGGGTGGTGTTGAGTGTTAGTTTTGGTTGGCCTTGGGCCTGGGGTTGGGTCTGAGTCTGGGTCTGGGAGACCACTGGGCGGGGGGGCAAAGAGCCCGGGTTGGAAAAGGTGCTGGATGTTGAGGATGGTCTGGGGCGTGTTGTGGCGGCTGCTGGCGGGGATGGGGATGGCGGGAGGGTGGTTGTCCGGCGAGGGGAGAGGTGCAAATAGCGTCGGCTGTTTACCAAGCTGGTATCGTATTGAGGGGGGTATTGCATTGTGGTGAACTGGGCGCGGGGGAGTTAGGTTTGTGTTCTGCCAGAGGAGAAAGGGGGGAGGGAGTGCGGACTCTGGACACAAGGCAAGGAATGCCTACTCCTGGAGCGCCTAGGATCAGGATCCGGATGGTTGGCCTTTCGGAACCGTTATGGCGTCCCATTTTTGGGAGGATGGGGGTGTGGCTTTGGGAGAGGTGTGTTTGTTCAATCGATCGTGAGCTGGCACTTGTGTGTCCGAGTGGGATGCGAATATGACCGAGTTCCTTGCGGATGTCAGGAAATATGATGAGTTCACTCAGTCGGTGGTGTGTCGGTACAGGTAGAAAATCGAAGCCGGGCGCAAGAGATAGAGAAGACCCTCGATGGGTGACGACCAGAGTCAGACAGACAGGTCGTCGCTCCGATCGAGGCCAAACCACACATATATCCCCGGAACACAAGCACCAGCACCAATCCACGGGAAGGAAGGAACAACACACCCCGTCGACAAACATGACATAACCGAGGCACCAGTCCTCTGTCTCATCTTTACCACATTCGTCCCAGACATACCAAACCAACCCAACAGACACTTGATCACCTCGAACCAACCCGCCCCAGCAGCCCAGCTGAGGATCCTGAAGCGGCATGACTGGCGGGAAACAGAGGAAACAATCAAGCTTTGCACGGAAGTGGGATGCCCTCATGCGTTGCGACTCCGGCGGGTCTGTCAAGTTGCCGGCGTGGGGATTGACTGCAACGCTTGACCCATGAATGAGAGGGTGAACCGGAGAATGGGGAGTGGGAATGACGGGGGCGGAGGGGGGTTGTCCGGTTCAGCATCTACTAAGTTAACCCAGCCCTTTTCATCTGCCTTTTTCTATCTGGCCAGTGTTGTTGGCGATTGTAGCCAACGCTGATGCGCCCATTATTTCACATCATCATCAAGGCAGGCAGCCCGTTTCCCCGTCTCGAATCCGTTTTGGATTGCGGCCGGCGGGTGGCGGGTGGTGTGTTTCGGCGCCGGCCGGCATTGAGATGGAGAACCGATCTAGATCTGGAGAAGCACATCCCGCCGCCTGCCATATTAAAGATCTGGGGTATCTTTCCGGGGGAAGGGCATGGACAGGCTAATGTCGTCTAGACCAGAGACACTTGCGGGACGGTTTTCTGTATTGCGCCGCAAGTAGAAGGCGTCTGCTGGACCGTTATGGAGAAACTTGGGATATAATCTAGTAGGGATTTCGGTACCGGGAAAGAAGGTTTGGGTTTAATGTGGCGAGGGGTTTGGAGAGTGCTGGTTTGGCTGACGAAGCCATCACCAATTGTGCAAAGTGTGAGCTTGGCTTGGGGGTCGAAACGCCAAGGACACGGAGTTTGGTACAGCACACGTGGTGATGGACAGGTGGTGGGTAAAGTCACTCCGTACAATCCAGTGCTGGTTTGTTTGTTAGCGCGAGACCTCTCTTTAGGTAACTGAGAGGCCTGATTCTCTCCTGGAAAGGCCTCGTCGGCACAACTCTAGGCCTCGAGTTCGGATTTTAAGACCTCCATCAACCATCAGATGGCCTTGGCTCACATCACCTATGTCTCGCGCTAACAAACAAAGCAGGGCTGGAGTGTAGAATAAGACATGTAGACGCGAGGCTGGTTTGGTGTAAACCAGAACTGATTTGTCGAATTCACGTTGACATACTGATGCGGACATCTTGACAGACTTGACATGAACCCCCCATCTGTCCCTGTATATGACCTGGAATAGCTTGAGCTTAACAACTCTAGCCAACAAGCAACCGCACTTCCGTACACTTGTATCCCGAACTGGAGGAAACCCTTTTCCTTGCATCATTCAAAAGCACCGTACACCGCCCAATGCAGCCGGCCCGTCCCTACCCTGTCCAAACAGAATCAGACCCCGAAAGCGCGCCCCAACTCCGACCCTGTGCAAGCCTTGACCCAATGACCATCACCCCAAAAGCAACCCAGACGCCAAACCCAAACCCCCCCTCACCATGATGCCCACCCCCACCCCCACCGTCCCCCACCCCGGCCCCCGACGGCGTCCGCCCCCCGAAACCTGCGCAAAGGCCCCCTAGACCTCGCCCTGATCCGACAGGCCCGCCACGGGCTCCGGCACCTGCAACCACCCCAAATCCGCCACCCTACTCAACCCCACCATCCACACATTCGCCATCTTCCTATACCCAGCATCATTCGGATGCGTATCATCCGCCAAATCCCCCACCACCGGCCCCTCCTCCCCATGCATATCCACCAACCACACCCTCTTCCCCTGCCCCCTCATCCCCTCCGCCACTCCCCGTAACTGCTCATTAATCCTCCGCACATTCCTCTCCGTCGCCACATTCCTATTCACCAACAACGTGCTCAGCACCACCGTCGCCCTTGGACTCCACGCCAGCACGTCCTCCACCAGCGCCGCCATCCGCTCCCCGGCCTCGCTCACGTTGCGGTTCTGCACCGCGTCGTTGGTGCCCACGTTGATGAGGACCACGTTGGGCTTGGTGCGCGGGACCACGTCGCGCGCTTTGGCGTGGACTTGGTCGATGCGGAAGCCCGGCCAGCCTTCGACGTCGATGTCGGCTGCGCCGGCGCCGTGTTGGCGCGAGCCGACAAAGTTGACGACGTTGCCGGCCGAGAGGAGTTGGGCGCGCAGGTCGCAGCGGTAGCCGCAGCCGGTGGTGGAGGCTTGGCCGTAGGTGATGCTGGCGCCAAGGGGCATGATGCGCAGGGGGATGGGGGTGGTGGTGAGGGGGGCGAGGGCGCGCGGGCCGAGGTTGAAGTGGTTGACGGCGACGCCGTGGGAGGAGAGGGGGGAGGAGAGGCCTATGGGGAGTTAGTGGGGGTGATGGTGGGGGAGGTGGGGGAGACGAACCCACGAAGAGGGCCGCGATGGAGGAGAATATCATGGTTGGGGAGGTGGGTGGGTGGTGAGGGTGGAGAGAGGGGTTCTCGTCCTTGGGCGTGCTGCAAGACGCGCTGGTGGCAGAGACATTGGGGCATATATGACGACCGAGGGAGTCAGTGCCCCGCGAACCCGAGGGATGGGATGGCAGGGAGCTAGCTAGGTCCGGATCGGTGGGGCGGGCCAGAGAGGTGTATTTGCTGGTGGATGCCGGTTGGTCTGGATCTGAGCCCGGCCGGCCGGTTGAATGCTGGGGAAGGTGGTCCAGAGCAGCAGTGGACGAAAAGCCGAAATAAGGGTCTGTTGGTGGTGGTGTGTGTGTGTGTTGGGTGAGATGGGCGAGATGGGAGCTCCTAGGCTAAATCACCAGCCAAAGTGCAACTGCCCGGGGGGTACCGTCGTGCGCTGTGCTGCACAGGCATTGTCGAGAGAGCAGGAAGAAATACAGAAATCGAGTTCCGCAGACCAGAGGCGAGCGTGGGCGGCGCCGCCATTTTCACATCTGGTTCCTTCAGACGGGGGACTCGAGGGAGGGAGCGGGAGCCGACCGCAGGCTCACCGTTTCCGGCGGGCCCATGCCAGCCACTGAACACAAATGGCTTCCATTTCCGGTCGATCGCATTCCACTCGCCGTTCCACCTTGGTCTGGGTTCAGCAGAGCAGGCAAGAACTGGCGGCGCCCGCCCGGACCGGTCGTGTCGTGGGCGTGGCAGCGCAGCGGGTAATTCAGGCACGTGTGTCAAAAGCTGTGGAAAGGGGAGTGGAATTGGAAGCCCCTCACCCCCTCTACGAAAGCTTCCCCCGGCAGCCCGCTCCGAAAGCACCTCCGTCGACTGTTTGAACCATGCCTCAAATGTTTGCAGCGCACTGCATCGAAATCGACACCAAACTGTTTAGGTCGTGCGACCTTGGTTTCATCTCGTCGACGGTCAGTGCTCCCTCTGTAACGTCGCCCTGGATCTCGGGAGGCCTCAAAGTTGGACAGTCAAATCTCGAGAGAAGTCGGTATTGTTGGAGCTGCGAGGTCCATTCCACTCGAAGCCGAACTCCGCCAGTCCGGGGAATACCAGCTCAGGTCTAGGCCTTTGTGGATCTCACCGTCACATCGTCGAAGGCCAAGGGGATGGAGGTCCTCCCGACTTCTTGGGTCCCTGCATGATCCCGTCCACACCCCATCTTGGTTGACCGAGCCTCGACTTTGAATCCCGACGAGATGCGAGATTCCTGTCCCCAGCCACCCGGCGCGCGACCAACGCAGCGCGGCGCCAAACTCATCGCCCCTCTTCGGATGCTGGTTGGCTGGCGCAAGCACGTGTGGTGACGACTTGAAGATGCCATTGCCGCATTCTATTCCACCACTCCAGCCCATTTCCGACTTGGGACCTCTGAGCAAGCCGTGTCGGCGCCCGTGGGGGCCTTTGGGTTCCGCCATGACCAACACAACTGCACCTCACTCATCGTGAAATGAGGGGGAGCGGAGACTTGGCAACAGAAGCCTTTCCCCCGCACAAAACAGCCGGTCTGGACCTCTGGTCTTTCTGGTCTTTCTGGGGTATGGAGTTCCTCTGCCAGCCAACCAGGCCCGTCCCAAAGTCATCGGCGCCAAGCACTTGCCGACTCGAGCCTCAAGTGCCGCTTCTGCGGACGGAGAGGCGGACGCACCGTCGACGTCTTGGCTTGTCGAGATCAGGATGGGACTGGGATGACAGTGTGCCGGTCAAGCTGATATCGGTCCCGTTACACTTGCCGCTCCGCAGCAGCTCAATGATTGCTTCACGTCGAGCAACCCGTTCGTGCGACGCCGTGCAACTGCCGGCATCACGGAGGACCCGAAAGCAACCCATATAAGGCGTCCATCATCCCCTCCCGTCGTGGTAGCGAACCACCGAAGCCATTGGAAGGTAGATGCCGTTCTGAGAAGGAGGACAGGGAGGCTTCTGGCTTTCCCACCGGTGCCCCTCAGTTGAACTTCCCACAATGGCTGGACAGAGAGAGAGAGGTGGGACGGGTGCGGCCGTGTGGGTTCGGCATTGAACAATGAACAAGCCTTCTCTGGACATCTGATATACCGGGCGAGTAATAAAAGGACCTCCACAGTAAGCTGAGGTGGGAACCTGTGCTTCCCTGGCGCATTGCCGAGCCGTGATATATCTGCCATGGCTTTTCAACAGCTTCACCCTGCGACTGACTGGAGCGCTTAGTGAGCAACACAGTTGACCATGACAGTGCATGCTCTGGAGAAGGGGGCGGACGTGATGAGCTGGAAAGGAGGGCGAAAGGTTGACGCCACGGCGAAACTTGAAAAGGTTCAAAGGAGGAAGAAAAGCAAGTATCAGATTCAGTGGAAACCCTAACCCATGGGTGACAGCTTGGCCCAGTGGCGCATTTATGTATGGCGCAGAATGCTTCAGCCACATCCCGTCCTGCCTGTCGGATAAACCTCGGCGCTGCAGGCACCCGGCCGACTTGGAAAGGCCATGGCGCACCGGCCATTTGCTGCTGCTCAGCTGCTGGGATTCGCCTTCGAGCCAACATCGCGCAACGACGATTCCATCAAGCTGCCATCCGCCATCTCGCAAATCCATCAAACTACGCGTCGCACCCGAATGCCGGCCCCTTCCACTGCCGACTGATGCTCTCTGCACCGACCTTTGTCGCCGTCGTCGGCCGCTTGGAGGCTCGGGCTCGATCAGCGCTGCGTCGCCCCTCTCCCCTCGGATAATCCGTATCCCGTATCCCCGCTCGGGTGTGCATTGTGTGACCACCGAGAGACGCGACCATGGGCGTCATCAGGAAGAAGACGGCGGCCAGAGGGGGTGAAGGAGGAGTCAAGTACGTCTGCGACGTCTGCTCGGCAGATATCACATCCACTGTAAGTTTTTTTTCTTCCTCTGTCCGCTTCCCTGCCCTGCCCTGGCACCGCCCCCGGCGCATTCAAGTCGCGTGCGACGCGAGGGGCCATGTCAAGATGCCTCCGCACTCTGTGTGGGGTCAACCATCTGTCCAGCCTTGACACTCCAGAACATAACTGACAGAGATTCTTGTCTAGGTGCGCATTAGATGTGCTCACAGCGCATGCAACGAATATGACCTCTGCGTACAATGCTTCTCCAATGGCTCATCCAGCGGCTCCCACCAACCTGCCACCCACCCCTACCGAGTCATCGAACAAAACTCGTTCCCCATATTCGATCGCGAATGGGGCGCCGACGAAGAGCTGCTGCTCCTGGAGGGCGCCGAGATCTACGGCCTCGGATCCTGGGCAGACATCGCGGACCACATCGGCGGCTATAGGAGCAAAGACGAAGTTCGCGATCACTACCAAAAGATCTATGTCGAATCCTCCCGGTTCCCTCTCCCGGAGCGGTGCAGCCCGCAGGACATGGCGCTGGCCAACGAAATCACGAGAGAAGAATTCCAGGCGCGGAAAAAGCGACGGATCGAGGAGAGGAGCGAGGCCACCAAGAACGCGCCTGCCTTGCAACCTAAGACGAAGCCGACAGCCAGCGTGCCCGCCTGCCACGAGATCCAGGGATACATGCCCGGCCGGCTGGAGTTTGAGACCGAGTACGCCAACGAAGCCGAAGAGGCCGTCCAGCTCATGCAGTTCGACCCGGGCGATGGCATCAACCCGCGCACCGGCGAGCTGGAGCCCGAGATGGAGCTCAAGCTCACTGTTATGGACATTTACAATTGCCGGCTGACGCAGCGAGTCGAGAGGAAAAAGGTCATCTTCGAGCACAACCTGTTGGACTATAGGGAGAACAACCGCATCGAGAAGAAGCGCTCAAAGGAGGAACGGGATCTCCTCAACCGGGCAAAACCCTTTGCGCGCATGATGAACCGAGACAACTTTGACCAGTTCTGCCAGGGACTCATCGACGAGCTCAACCTCCGACAGGCCATTACCCAGCTCCAGGAGTGGCGCGGTCTCCGCATCGGCGACCTGAAGAGCGGCGAGAAGTACGAGCAGGAGAAGGCGGCGCGGATACAAAAGGCCATCCCGCTGGGATCGATGGACCGCGAGCGGCTGGCTACTTCTCAGCGAGGCAAGCAGCCACCGGCGCCGGATCCACCGAGCGGCGCGGCCCTGTTGGTGGCCCCCGAGCTACCCCTCCGCATGGCCAACCCCAAGGCCGCGGCCGCCAACGGAGAGGGCATCAACGGGCACAAGTCAGCCGGGCTGACCAACGGCAACCACGTCAACGGCGGGAGCATCGTGGTCACTAACGGCACCACCCCCGCGAAGCACACGTACGTGCCGCCGCCCATCCCCGGTGTGCCGCCTCTTCTGCTCGCCCAGGACACGGCGCCGGACGTCCACCTCCTCACGCCCGACGAGGTCAAGCTGTGCGAAGCGCTGCGGCTGCAGCCCAAACCGTACCTGATGATCAAGGAGCAGCTCATCAAGGAGGCGGTCAAGGGCAATGGGAGTCTTAAGAAGAAGCAGGCTAAGGAAATCTGTCGGCTGGACCCGCAAAAAGGCGGGAGGATATTGGACTTTATGGTCAACGCGGGATGGATCATCAAGGCATGATTGCAACAACGCACCGGGGTATGGATTGGGGTTGGTTGAAGAATATGGTGTGGTGTATTACGGAGCGTGAACTTTGGGCAGCAGCGTGAACTTTACTCAGGGGCGTTTTGGGGGACAGGGCGCGGTCACGGGATACCATTTGGGGAGACATGACAGAAGGTGTCGGTTTGGCTGCCGATCCTGGTGGGAGGCTGGCTCTGTATTTTCGGTACCATCATGGCATGCAGTGCAGGCTACCTCGGCTGCTCGGGGGAGAGGGATGAGGGGATTATATGATCAGCGCTTCCTCTTGACTGCTCTTGACTCAGTCATCGCACCACTGGGTGTAAGCACCCCTGACACGCCTGTGCTTAAAGTGTGGAAGTAAAGGACGGAATCCTTAATTGATTGGCTGCCTTTACGTGTTTTCCGGCAAGTTTCTCCGTTCCCTCGGCATTTTTCGCTCTTTTGTCGTCCCCGCGACCCTCGGTCGGATCACAAACTCTCCCCTTCTTCCCACAAACCTCGACATTGGACGGCTGCGATTGCAAACCTGACGATAAATACCAGTCCACCCTCTTCATTTTGCATTCCCAGTCAATTGCCATTTTCACCCGTCCCCAAGGCATCCCCTCGCCATCCCAGACACCATGTCGCAAAACACTGTTTACCTCGTCACCGGCGCGAATAGGGGTAAGTCAACTTTACCCCGCTTTCCCCCTTTTTTCCCTTGACCACCACCACAACAAATACCCCCCCTCCCCTTCCACCACCACCACCCCCCCCGTCACCACATAAGCATACTCACCTCTCACCGTCTAGGCATCGGCCACGCCCTCGTAACCCACCTCCTCCTCCGCCCCAACACAACCGTAATCGGCACCTCCCGCGCCCCCTTCCCCACCCCCTTCCCCGCCACCTCCCAAACCTCGTCCTTCCTCCCCCTCCTCCTCGACGACGCCAACCCAAAGATCGCATCCGACACCCTCGCCGCGCGGCTCGCGGCCGAACACAACATCACGAAGCTCGACGTCGTCGTGGCCAACGCCGGGGCGTCGTCGGGGTTCCGGGATGTGTTGGACCTGCAGGATGTCGAGGGGGAGTTGACGTACGACTTTGTGGCGAATGCGGTGGGGCCGGTGAGGTTGTTTAGGGGGGTTTGGGGGCTGCTCAAGGAGGGGGGTGGGGAAGGGGGGAGGAAGTTTGTGTTGGTGAGTAGTGTGATGGGGAGCATTGGCGGGTTGGGGGGGGAGGGGTTGCCTGGGTTGGCTTGGTATGTTTGCACTCCATCCCCTTTTTTTTTTGTTTGGGGGACGGGAGAGTGACGGTTGGCTAACGTTTGTTTTCTAGTACGTACCATGTCCCTTGATGTCCCGGGCTTCTTCTCTTGGAGGTCGTCTCTCGACGAGCGCCCGGGGCTGCTGTGTTCCCTGAGAATTCTCCCAAACTCGGTCAGATACTGACTTGAATTACTTCTAGACGGGATGAGCAAAGCCGCGGCCAACTTTTTTGCGAGAAAGGTTGGGTTGAGTTTCAAGGACCAGGGGTTGTTGGTGGGAGTTGTGCATCCTGGGTAAGTGCGATGGGGGCTCTTTCTGTTTTATGGGGTTTCCCGGGGGGGGGCTGTCGAGAGGAACGGGCTTGTTTTTTTGGAGCTGGCAGTTGGCACGTAGGAGGGAGGAAAATGCTAACACGCGCTGCACAGATGGGTCAAGACGTCCATGGGCCAGGCCGTTGGCAATGAAGTCAACATGGAACCGCCGATGACGGTCGAGCAGAGCGCCGCAAAGGTTGCTGAACGGGTAAGTTGTCGAAGAGGGAACATAATTTGGGCGTGACCACTTGGCTGACTTTTGCTCTGCAGATTGACGCCTTGACTCCCGAGAATTCGGCCAAGTTCCTTTCGTATGATGGAACGGAGCTGCCTTGGTAGGTAGAGGCATGTCGAAGAGGACATCGCTGTGTTGGAAAGTTGAGTCCAGGAATTCCTTGCTCTTTCAGTTTACCAAGGTAGTTAGTCGTCCAGTGGAGGTAACAGGTACCTGCATTGAAAGCTTGTTTGTTTGTTTGCCCACTTGGACTGCTAGGCATAGGCGTGCAGTGACACTTGATGACATGCCGCTCATGTCTAACCTGCGAGCCTGCAACGTGCTGCCATGTTGACAAAATCACCACGAGTCTGAAATGACGTCGCTTGGGCTGGAGAGTCGCTGATCGACAGGCTCCATCTTGGCATCAATTCGTCCACTCCTCTTTTGAATCCGTGCAGCTGGATTTGGCTGCTGGCCCGGGTCGGTCCACGGATCGCATTGCGCAAAACGATTTGCCGTCCATTCTGTCCCGGGACAGACAGCCCAGGATTGATTGCAGATCCCACGGGGAGTTTATGGCCCCCTGCCCAGAGTTGGAAGAGTCTCGAGGCTTGCAGCGTTCCAGCAGGCGCCGTCGAGTGACGAGCTGGCCCCCAGCCTGATCAGACAGAGAAAAGGCTGCCCTGGGGGCCAGATGCAGCGATTTAGCCGGCGCGAAGTTGGGGGTGACGGCCAATGGTCGAGGCAGCAGAGCACGGGTGGTTGGTTGACTTGGGAAGGTGGTGGTGTCGGTTCCGTGACACGTCTCAGGCTTCAGCGTCTTGTCTCTGGGGTACTCTGCTGTGGTCGGTGTGAAGCGTACAATCGTCCAAGTTGACTCTTTGTCCGTATCAAGACATCATGTCAAGCCAGCTGAGAGATTTATCTCCACTCGCACAGCTGCCCTTCGTGGTATCGTCGTCGTCGAGTTGTGAGGCAGCCCTGTGGGAATCCAAGCCTTGGCTGACCCGTGTGGCGTCGATATGGCCGATAAGGTGCTGCCCCAAGAGCGCCAAGCAGATCGCTGGTGGGGTGAACCTGGTCTGGAACATCTGTGACCTGTCGTCCCTGGGAACTGCGACAGCCAACCACGTTCCCAGCGCATGTCGCAACACGGGCCATCGTCAGCCAGCCAAACTGGGAACATGTCGCTCGTCGGCCGCCGCAATTGACATCATTGCCGGTCTGTGTGAGAACGGATGGATGATGAGAGCTCCTGTTCAGGTCTGAAAAGCGAAAGATCAGTGGAAATCTGACCTCTTCGTATCACCATGTTGCCTCCCTCCCCGTATGCTCCGAGCTCCGGCCTGCGTTGCGCATGCTCATGCACGGCGGACAGCAGCAGGATGGAGATGTGCTTCAGCCGGCGAGGCAGTGCTGACAGGCGACATCCCATTCGATCGTTGGGGAGGTGGTGTGGGTGGCCGACCTGGAGAAGAGCGAGAGGAGTTCCCACAGCAGCCGGGACGAGCACCGAGAAGGGCCACACCTCTGTGGTTCCAGAAATACCGCTTGAAACATCGCCAGATCCAGAGGCCAAATCGGCTCCTCCTGCCCCAACCCCTGATCGTTCTCGAAGGAACAGGGCCGCCTCCGGTTGGCGTGATCTTGGGCGGTTGCTGTCGCTGACCGGGCTTGGCGGGAAGAAACTTGTGAAATAAAAGACAGAAAAAACGGCAGACTTGGGGGTCCATTCGTGGATTGGGCAACACAGGGAGCAGTAGGTAGGTATCGAAAATGGACTGTTGGATGGAACCCCGATGATGGACAGCGTGGGGCGAGCTGAAGTTTGGTGCAGTGCAGAGGTGCAGTGAAGTGGTTGCTGCGGGCCGGGGGGCTCGTTACTGGGCAGCCTGCGGGGCCACAGCTCGTCTGTTTGCCTCGACTTGGGGCGTCCATCCCAACCCAACATGCTTTTTATCCCCCATCGTCCATCGCCCTCATTCATCCCTCTCCCGCACCTGCAGCTGGGCCAAAATAGCCCTCTTCTGGTTAATCTTGGATTCGTGCAACCTCGGCGTCTCTTGGTAGTGCCCTACTTTAATACCAACCCCCCCCTTTGGGCGCCCTCCTGTTTCTTGTCCAGACCTCTGATCTTCCCCGGTTTGGGTGGAGATCGTGTCATTGCGCAGCAACAAATACGACCCCGACGTGGCCCTGGAACTCCTCGACTGTTTGGCAGTTGCGTGGATCGACTGGCACCTCTCGCAGCAAACGTCTCACGCTCGGCCCAACCTCGAGCCATTCCACCTTCATCCTGTTTTCTCTCGACCTGACCGACGGCTAAACCTGCGCTTCGCATTCCTTTCCCACAGTTCGTGTTCCGCATCCGCATCCCGCCCGACGCTCGTCCTCTTCTCCGCACTTGGTGTCTCGGCCCCTCGACCTGTCCGCCCTCCACGACGACAAACACTCGGCGCAAACGCTCGCCCAACAAGGTCGAAGAGCCGATCCAGCGCCTCTCCAAGGGTAGCAGCATCGCCGACCCTCGCTTCCCTACGCAAACCAGCTTGCCCGACTCGCAATAGCTCCCGCATCAATCCCGAGCCGCTTCACTGTTTATGCCGCTCCCCGAACCACACCGACAACATCTCCTCCGCACCGACACTCCCACCCAGCCGAGGCCTGGAGTGAGATAACTGTATTTTTTGGAAAGGAAATTTTGGCGACATCCAAACGAACGCACCCCGCGCACAGCGACCCAGGTGTCGCGGGCGTCAACAGACGCAGCGATGGACCACGCCGCCCAAGTCCTCGAGGATGCGCACGAAATATATGCCCGCTCCGGCGGCGCCGTCGGTGACCCGGCAACCCGCCCTCCAGTGTTCAAGGCCATCGGTATCGGCCTGGCTATCGGCTCGGGCGCTTTCATCGGAACGTCGTTTGTGCTGAAAAAGATGGGACTGCTCAAGGCAAACGAAAAGTACAACGAGGTGGCCGGCGAAGGATACGGATACCTCAAAAACGTCTGGTGGTGGGGAGGCATGTCCTTGATGATCATAGGAGAGATCATGAATTTTGCCGCCTACGCCTTTACCGACGCCATCTTGGTTACGCCGCTGGGCGCCTTGTCTGTGGTCATCACGGCCATCCTGTCGGCGATATTCCTCAAGGAGCGACTCAGCATGGTGGGCAAGGTGGCCTGCTTCCTCTGTATCGTGGGTTCCATCGTCATCGTCATGAACGCGCCCTCCAACTCGTCCGTGGCGACCATCCAGGAGATGCAGAAGTTCGTCGTCACGCCGGGCTTTCTGAGCTACGCCGGCGTCGTCCTCGTCGGCTCTGCCGTGGTGGCCTTTTGGCTCGGTCCCAAGTACGGCAAGAAGAACATGTTGGTCTACATCTCGGTTTGCAGCTGGGTCGGAGGTCTCAGCGTCGTGGCTACCCAGGGACTGGGAGCCGCCATCATCACGCAAGCCTCGGGGAAGGCCCAGTTCAACCAGTGGTTCACCTACGTGCTTTTGGTATTTGTCATTTCGACATTGCTGGTCGAAATCATCTTTCTGAATGTAAGCCGTGCCACTCGTGCATCGCAGTCTGGGCATCCACTGACATACATCACAGAAAGCGCTCAACCTGTTCAATGCCGCCCTGGTTACGCCCACCTACTATGTCTACTTTACCAGCACCACCATCATCACCTCGTCGGTCTTGTTCCAGGGTTTCAAGGGCACCCCAACGTCCATCATCACAGTCATCAACGGCTTCTTGACCATTTGCTCGGGCGTGGTGCTCTTGCAGCTGTCCAAGTCCGCCAAGGACGTCCCTGATGCCGCCGTTTTCTCCGGTGACCTCGACCAGATCCGATCGATTGCTGAGCAGGAACAGCCTGAGACGGAACCCAAGGCCGATGCCATCCGAGGCGCCGCTGCCATTGTCCGAAGACTGTCCTCTGCGAGAATGAGGATGGAGTACGAGGAACTGAGACGCCTCAATGAGGAGAAGCGGAGGGAGGCACTCGAGCCCCTCAGCGAGGACGGCACTCAGCAGTACGAATGGGACGGTCTGCGGCGGAGAAAGACGGTCTTGGGCAGCCAGAGGGCCAGGGCCATGACTTCCCCGAGCCCCTTTCCTCCGCCGCCCACGTCTGCGGGGACACTGCATCCGCCCCTGGGGTGGTCCCATTTCCCAACCGAGGAAGAGCTTCGCGAGGCTGATAGGCCATCCTCCCCGGCCCTCTCTAGCATAGTGGGCACGATCCGCAACCGCGCCCGCAGCATCCTCACGCCCGTCCATCCCCAGTTTGCCGACCAGGACCCATCCAAGACGCAGAGTCCCGTGCACCCAGTGCAGCTCACCGAAGTCGTGGTACCTTCGCACTCGGGCGAAGAAGGCAACCCCTATCAGCCCCCCGGTGCGCCCTACGCCACGCGCGGATCCAGATCAGGAAGCGGTGTTAGCAACACCAGCTCCGCGCGTCGTGTGCAATTCATGGGGGAGCGTGGGCGCGAGGTCGAAGTCAGCGACAACAACGGCCTCTTACGGGGACCGACACCGCCGCCCCACTCGGCCCGACGCCAGTTCTCATTCCAGAACATCTTCCGGAGACATCAAGGGCAAGCGCCGGTACCCATGCACGACCACGGCGTCGACGGGGCACACGAGCGTCAGCGACCGCTCGTCTCGTCCCGCGGCTACTCGAGCCCCCAAACCAAGGACGCGACCGAGGAGGAGCGCCTCGGGCTCGTCAAGGGCGACTCCCGCGGCGGCAACAAGTCGATGCCGGTGCTGCCGCGTTACGACTCGTCGTACGACGATAACAACGAATCGTTCGAGGAGGAGGAGCTCAAGCAGGCGCGCTACGGGCCGAGCATCACGCACACGCCGCCGCGCCGGGGCAGCCCTGAGAAGGAGGTTCCCTACGACGACGTGGAGACATACGAGCAGAAGCGGCAGCGGTTCCACGAGCGGAGTCGCAGCCGGGAAACGGAAACCACAACGCCGCCTAGGCCACCACCGCACTCGAGGCAGCCCTCGCGGCAGTACAGCCCGCCGAACCGGAGGGACAGTGGGGCCGGGCCGGGCAGCGGATCGTTTATTTGATGCTGTGATTATTCAACGCGACGACGACATGACGATTACGAATTGTACAGCCGGCGTGGGTATTGGCTACGAGTCTGTTTTCGACGGCGGTCCTTTGGACAACCACTCGCGGCACATGTACGGAATAGCTCTTGTTTCCTTGCTAGATGGTCTAGGGTTGTGCCGGGCGGGCGCGGGGGCGGGGAGCATAGCATGTTGCATTTTTTTTTTGCTGTTTCTTTGGGGGCTGGCGGCGGCGGCCTGTTTTGGATGCCATGTATAGTAGAGCGACAGCATTGCACACACACACACGCACACGCACACGCACATGAAAGTCGGTTCCGGTTGGGAGGAAGTTGGGTACATTGGTCCTTCTCCACCGCGGACGGTGGTAGGTGGGCACATCAAAGAGGTACATAGAATGGGTTGCTTGGGGTTGGGGGTTGAATAGCAATGAGTGAGTGGGTTCTGATCAAAATACTTTTGGTGTGGTGTGGTGTGGTGTTGACGGTGTTTGGAGATAATGCCGTCGAGGGATAACTCCGTACGGAGGTGTCTGGTGTTATGTCCATTGCATGCATCCATGAGTTGAAGCGTATTGATCGTGGGGGCTGATGCTGCCGGGCACAAGAATAGAATAGAGGCTGCAGTGATACACAATCTGGGGATGTCGTCGGGTCGTCAGCCTGGTGTTACCCACCGGTTCACCTTGGGGCCGTCAGTCAGACCGGGACCCAAGAAGGGGTGTGGGTATGGGCCGGCCCGTCCATCGGACATGGAGCCCGGCTTGTCAAGATATCCACGAAGCATGTCAATGTGAATTGTCAGAAACCAGGACTGCCTTCCATTCACCTCAACCTCTCCACCTGCTCTAGGTTCTATTCTAGGTTCGCAACCACCACTACTACCAAGAAAAGAAAATGACCGGCATCAGCCAGCCACAGGGTATCATAATTCTATTGTCCGTCTCCGCCGTCCTCGTCTCCGTTGTCTCTCGTCCCCGCGGTTTCGGTCTCCTACCCCCACCCAACCTCAAAACCACTTCCTCCCCTGCTCCTGCTCCTGCTCCAGCTGCTCATCCAACCCGACCTGATCAATATTAATCCACCTCCCCAACTGCGGCAACAACTCCATAAACGCCTCAAACACCTGCTGCGGCTGCTGCGGCAACCCCCCATTCTCCTTCATCCCGCTGCCGGCACACTGCTCCCCCCCTTCATGATCCCGACACACCCCATCCCCAGCCTCCTCCTCCGGCGACACCGGCGGCGGCACCACCTCCTTCTCCGGCATATTCGTATCCACCTCCACACTAAACACAATCTCCCCCTCCCCGCCAGTGATGGCCCCCTCGTCCCTCCCGCCCGAGTTATACTCGGCCACAAGCATCACCTCCCCGTCCTCCTCCGCGCGGTAGACCATATACGGCGGCTGCTCCGCCCCATGGCAGCTGGTAAACGGCGCGGCGAGTTGCTCCTGCAGCAGCCGGTCCATCAACGTCACGGTAAAACACCCGCCGCTGCCCTGCCCGCCGTCGTCGGCGACCAGGTCGCGGATGGTGAGATTGAGGGCTTCGCCGGCGGCGGCGGGGTACGAGAAATACCGAACGTCGTGGCGCGGACTTAACAGGCCGGCAACGGCAAGCCCCGGGGCGAGGACGACGGTGTCCGGGTCGACGGGGTCGTCTGAAGGTGTTATCCCGCGGGAGAGGACGAGGGACGCAAAGTTGGACGGAGCCGCGAGGAGGTGGGAGCTGACGAAGGAGAAGACGCCGCCAGTGCGGAGGACGGCGGCGATGACGCCGCGGCCGGGGGAGCACGTGGCGGAGGAGGGGGGCGGGGGGTTGAAGCAGCCGTAGTGGACGCGGATGCCGTCGCGGCCGGCGCGGCGGATGTGGGCGTGCGTGTTCCACGAGGAGCGGATGGACTTGGAGCCGGCGGTGAGGAGGAGGACGGCGCCGCGCGAGGTGATGGTGGAGGGGTACGTGTCGAGGAGGTTGTCGAGGGCGAAGTGGAGGGCGTTGCCGATGTTGGATTCTTTGTTGACGCCGAGGAAGGGGGGGATGGACGTGGTGGAGGAGTTGGGGAGGGACCACGGGGAGATGATTTCGGACTTTTGGTCGAATTGGATGACGGTGGTTTTGTCTTTGCCGTCCGTGGTCAGGGCGGAGATGACGTCCTGGGCGGCGAGGCGCTCGGCCTCTTGGGTCATGCTCCGGATCGACATGCGGGAGCGGTCGAGGAGGACCGAGAGGAAGCGGTAGCGGCAGCTGCGGAGCGGGTTGTCGGTGACGAGCGAGCAGATCATCAGGTCGCCCCGGGCCTCGCCGAATTCTTGCCGCAGCTTGGTCCGCAGGTTCCTCCAGACTTGGCGGGAGTCCTCGACGGCCGCCTGCACGGCGAGTTCAAAGTTCCCGGGCACCGCCTCGGACCGCGGGGTGTCAGGGCCGGCGTCGCCAAACGATCCGTTGAGGTAGATGATGCCGTGGTCCTTGGTCAGGGTGTGGTGCGTCACGCGGTCGGTGCACCCGCCCACGCCCGGCGTCTTGTCGGGGAGCACGAAGCACCCCGTGGACAGGTTGTGGGGGATCTGAGCCGGGTCGATGGGTCCGGTGGCGGCGAGGTCCGTGAGGAAGGGGGCGCGATCGGTCCGGGCCAGGCCGAGCGGGTTGACGTGGCTGATGGGCTGCGAGGAATCCTCCCGGTCGACCCAGTTGCTGTGGGCGTAAAAGTCCTGGACGCCGTGGAGAGCGCGGCCGAGGCCCTCGATCACGTTGCACTTTGCGCGGCCGCCCTCGTTGGTCTGGAGGGATGCAAAGGCAAAGGTGCAGTCGCCGCCAAAGGGGCCGGCCTTGATCTCCGTCATGTCCCGCTGGATGCGGCCCTTGTCGTCGAGGAGACGGGCGGCGGCCGCCCAGGCCTGGTGGAAGCGGCCCCGGAGGTGGTCGATGCAGGTCTGGAGGGCCTCGTTGGCTTGCTGCCGGGTGCGGGGGTAGCCGGGCACGTCGATGAAGTCGGCATCGTCGCAGTGGGCTTCGGGACCCTCGGGAACGGGATCCAGCATGTCGGGGGCGCCAACGGCCCCGTTAGATCCGGCGCCGGGCAGGGGGAAACCCATAAAGTTACTGTGGTAGCCGGCCAGCTGGGCGAGGGATCGCGGCTCGAAGCACATGCCGTCCGACTTTTGGCCCGTGGGGCACTGGAAGGCCAGCCGCGTCACCATCTCGTGCTCATTGTGCTGGCCAAGTACCCCGTTGACCGTGCCAAAGGCGGCGACCAGGGCGGGAAGGGCGAGGAGCAGCCATGCGGAAATCCAGGGCGCTGATGGTGGGCGACTCCGGGGCATTGTGGTCAGCGACGACGGCGCCGACGAGGTTTTGGTCCGGTCACGACGGCAAGGTCGGAAGAGATGGGCTCAATGGACGGGGTGCGCTGGAGGGCGGGAGAGAGCGCTGGAGAGCGGCAGCGGCAGCGGCAGAGGCGATTGTCGGCGGTCGACAGTCGCCGAGTGCGAAGAGGGGCCCGCGGGGTGGTGCAGAAAGGCCATGCTATGGATGCGCAGTCATCAGATGAGGGAAAAAGTGAACGAGGGAAAAACATGACGAAGACGGTCTGATGTTGAATCCCCATGTCCTCGTCGTGGCATTCTTTGTTCCAGAAGCATCGGGG
Source organism: Podospora tetraspora (assembly GCA_027943155.1). Classification (NCBI taxonomy): domain Eukaryota; kingdom Fungi; phylum Ascomycota; class Sordariomycetes; order Sordariales; family Podosporaceae; genus Podospora; species Podospora tetraspora. Next base: position 482,583 of record JAQKAE010000001.1, on the reverse strand, counting down.
ACATTTCCCTGTTTGCGACACTGTCAGGCCCACCAAGCGACTGCCACAGCAGCCAATCCAGCGCGCACAGGTGGGCCACCCTCTGAAGAGTCACCTGGACCCGACGCCAAGCCGAACCGCGGGTCCATCGTTCCGGCTTCCTTGGCATCAAACAGGGCAGAATGAAGACGTGGAAATCATTTGCATTTTTGCTTTCGTCCAGGACATTTCCTCCCAGCAACATTCCAGAGCTGCCATCGCGCCCTCACCAAAACCGAAAAGGAGCAACACGCCCTCCCCCATTGGTAACCACCGTTTCCACCGCCGTCGCCGTCGTCGACGGTCCCCCGGATCCGCTCGTCCCCGTCGGCGCAGGCGTGGTGTCGACGCCAGGCGTGGAGAGGCTGCCGGGCTTGGTGAGGGTGCCCTTCCCAGTCCCGTCTCGACCTGAAAACAACAACACGTCAGCATCAACACCCCCCCTTCAAGGACAACAGACAACCCACACGCCTCCGTCACCACCTTGGTGATCGTCCCGCACCCCAGATCATCGCAGCCCAAATCACACGGGTGGCTCGCAAAGATGGTCACCGCCGGACTGGGGCAGCCGCAGCTGACCGTCATCGTCTCCTCGTAGACGCACGCCGCCGTCACGCACGTGCTGCAGATGCTGGTTGTCGAGACGGCGGCGGCGCATCCCGACACGAGGGTCGGCGCCTTGGTGGTGGCAAGGCCCGGCGAGACGGTGCTGGCGAGGGACGTGATGGTTGCTGTGGGGGACGATGGTTCGTCTTTCGCTTGCGCGAACGTGGCACTGGGAGGGTCAGTATTGGTGTCAAGCAGGATGGTACCGTGGGATTGAGTGGACTTGCAGCAGGACACCACCAACAGTGATGAACCGAGACGACCGCATTGCTTCTTTTATTTTCGGGGGTGTTGGCCAGAGAACACGGTCAACTATCAGGGAAAATGGTATGGAGTCAATGTCGGGTGGAAGAACCTCGCCCGGACAGGCGGCGATGAACTCTTAAAGGGGCTCAGCATCGCCCAGCCAGCAACGACAGCCCGTGACAGGTCGTCCCCCTCACCGATCAGCAGCCCCGGGGGCTGGCACCACTGAACGCGCATCGCGGGGTCCCGTCGCCTTGGCGCCGCACGCCCATCAGGATCCCTGGCGGCACATTGGTCGGGCTGTCAGACCTTCCCCAAACCTCGTCGTCGGCCGGAGGCTGGCGCTGCGGATACGTCATGGCTGCAACCCTCCTTGATCCTCACCTGCCTAATTGTCCTGTGCCGGACTGCTCGCTTGCCCGGTAGTGCAAGAGGGCTGACTGCGGGAGAGCTTTAAACCTACTCCCACGCTCCCCACGACTTGTGTCAGATAAGGCGGCCTCGACATCCCACATCATCACAAGCTGGCGATCTGGGGCGGACATGCTTGGCTACCAACTCCGATTCGCTGGTCAGATATCTCCCCTCAAGGCGCTCCCTGCAGGTCCCAACCGAGACCTGTCGCCGGGCCCAATGGGTGGCGGCCGATCAACAATGAACAAAGGTGAACGGCCCAGCTTCTCGAACCCTTCTTTATCTGCGAGGCCATGAGATGAACCTGGAAATCCCCGCTAGACTCCCCCTGAGATCCCCCTGAACATCAAAACACATGTCCCCCAATATGTCCCCACCCCCTCAGACCGCGCCACCCTTCCAAGTGACAAACTTCTCCCCCGCCACATTCAACTGCTGACCCGCCGGGTCCACCATGTTATCAGCCATAAACGGGCTATACCGCTCGACATACGCCTGCTGATCCAGCCACGGCAACACCACGTCCAGGAAGTCAGCCATGACCTGCGCGTCGGTCTCCGGCATGGCCGCGAACTCGGTGATCCACAGGGGCATTTCGAAGCCGAACAGCGCGTTGATCTCGTCGTGCGCCAGCGCAATGTAGTCCATGAACAGTTCCGCCTGCTCCGCGCCGCTTATGCCCGGGATGCCGTACCAGTGCAGCGCCTGGGCGCCGCAGAGGAGGTCTGTCGTCTTGGCGGTGTAGCCGACGAACTCGTGGAGCCAGACCAGGCCGGAGGGGCCGTTGGTGGCGCCTTGGGTTGAGTTCCAGCTTGTGATGGCTGGGCTGTGGTTACTTGTCAGTTTTATCTCCCCCGGGACCACATGTGAGAAACATACCAAACCAGCCTCGCGCCCTCGTTGTAAAACGGAAACATGTCAATGCCCCACGCATCATCTACACCACCGCAAGTCAACATCAACATCAACCAACACCAAACCCATGAAAGAAATACTCACAAGCCTCCCTAGCCGAAACCTCACAACCCCCTTTCCCCTGCAACACCATATCCGGCTCATTGTACCCCAGCACCCACGGCGCCCCCTCCCGCACCCGCGCCATCACCCCCTCCGCGTCACCCTTGATGCCCGGGCCCCAGAACATGGGAATCTGCTGAAACATGGGCGCAGTCGGGGCGGCGCCCCAGTTGTACGCCCACGTGGCGGAGCCGTCGCGCGAGAAGGACGGCGTGATCTCGCCGTGTACGTAGGCAAGGCCTTTTTTGATGCCGAAGGGGGTGTCGCTTGTGCGGCGGGTGATGGGCTGGGAAGGGTTGTCGTTGGGTGTGGTTTCGGGGGTGTTGGTGAGGGAGCGGCGGGGTGTCTTGGTCTTCTCTTCGGTGGGGAGGTGGTTGTTGTTGTTGATGGAGGGGAGACGGTCGGTCTTTGCATGCCCGGCGGAGTGCTGGTGGCTGGTGGTCTTGTCCTTTCCATTGTGAACTGTCGTCGAGGAAACCGGGCGGTTGGCGGTGGCTTTGGCTTTCTTCGCGGCCAGGGCCTCCCTGAACTTCCGGCCATGGACTTTGGGGGTGCCGGTGCTCGTCTTGGCCTTCCTGTCAGACTGGGACCCGGAAGTCTTGCCCTTCCCATGGTCTACCTTCTTCGTCCAGGGAGCTTGGGGGCTGGTGTTGGCTTTCTTGGCAGCCAGGGACTCCTTGAACTTGCGACCTGCGTTCTTCGGAACACCAGCAGAGGGCCGGCTCCACGGTTTCTTGCCGCCGACAGACTTGGTGCCAAAGCCGGCGGGAAGGCTGTTGATCTTGTGAGGCGCGGTGCTCTTCTTCTTGTCGGTTCCAGTGCCCTCTTGGTGGCCATTGTTGCCTTTATTTGACTGTGGCGTCTTCTTGAACATGTCCCGCTTGCCCTTTGAAAGCTTCCTAGAAGGGGCCTGTGTGGAGCTGGGAGCAGTCTTCAAAGTCGCGCCGGCGGTCATGGACGCAGCAGCAACATTCCTGGAGCAGCTAAGAGACTGAATCGGCTTGTCGGCAAAGGGACGCCAGACGCCGCGGACGGGGCCACCAGTCGGGACGGCAAGGCCAGTGGCATTGACGAGTCCATGGGTGGTCCCGTTCTTGGGCAGCGGCTTGAAAGGCTGTCGGTGACCATGATTGGTGACGCCCGTGATCTCCGAGGCTGCCGTGATTGTGCCAGCGAGACCCGGGACAGCCAGCGCCGCGGCGGCGAAGACCATCGAAAGCTTCATCAGTGCGATTGGGTGCGAGTCCCGGCACCTAGGCTTGGATTGATGGATGCTGGGGTAGTACTGCTCTCTGAAGATACTTGGCCAGTACTGAGCCTCTGGGATCGATGCCACACTCCGTAGTTTTGATGGATCTGGCCCTTTGGTGATGGCTCAGATGGCCCTGCTGTTGGGGGGGAGGCACGAGCTGCCGGAGCTCTGCGAGAACAGCTTGACGGTAAGGACTGTGCTGGGTGACTGGAGAGTCGAAAGGAGCGGATGATGGTACTGTCTAAATACCGGTTGCTGGAATGAAAAGCTTTTGAAAGTGTTGAAGGAGAGTAGGTATGTGGTGTCAAGGAATGAGGGCTGTGCGAGGTTGTGGGAAAGTGGAAAAGGTCAAGTGGATCGTCGAGGTTTTTGGGTGACGACCAGGTCCCGTTTGTTCACGGCCCAGAACCCATTGTGCAGACTTAAGATGAAAACCAATGTGGCAGGAACGATGCTGCTTCTTTTGTGCCCACGAGCCCACGAAGATGGCATCCCGCCACGGTCGGCATGTCTCAACACGAGTGCAGCAGGCTGGGATGTTAACGCGGACTCTCCCAGATCTCCAGCTCAACATGTCCTGTCCAAGTATCTCAACACACGCAGTGGGTGGTTTCTTATTTCGTGCCAGATGCGAAAAAGACCTTGACGATAACCACTTCCTTCTGCTTCCATGATTCCCGTGCCAGCTTCGGGGTTTTCTGGGCGTTGGAGACCATCTTCACCTGCTTTTTCGGACGCACATTGAAAGAAGTGTCCTATCCAAGTTGCAGCTCTAGATGACAGAAGAGTTCCATGCGTGCCCCGTACATATACAATCCAAAAAGCATGTCCAAATGTCTGACAAACGCCGATATCATCTGAAGACAGAGGAAATCCCCAAGAACCCCTGTGTCACCCTTCCACATCAAAGAACTCATCATCATCACTCGTGTCCCCATCCCCTTCCGGCGCATTTGTGGCAGGACCCAAGCCTTCGCCCTCTCCCTCTTCCTCAAAGAGGCCATCAATGCAAAATGACTCCATTGACTCGACATCTTCACAGTCGTTCAAGGAATAATATCCTTCATCCCTACTTCCGTCCCATTTCTCCTCGGCGAGGTGAGGTTGATCTCGAAGCTGCTGCCATTTCCACCCAAGCCATCTGTACAAGTGCTGTCGCCGGCCCTCTTGGAAGAATCTGTCCCGGTTGTGAAGGAAGAGGCCCGCGTCCCAGTTCCGCCATCGTATCTCAACAATGAGGGCACAAAAGGCGAATGCACCGTGATGTGTGCGGTCTCCAGGAATTTTGGAATTTCGAGCTCGAGATTCCAGAAAGTGAATTGGAGAGATCCCGATCAGAATAGGAGCGTCAGGACCAACGCCTGCAATCTGGAGAGAGGAAAGGTAGGCAGCCTGCTCCGGATGTTCCCAGGAGGAGGTACCTAAAAAATGGAAAACATTGAAGCCCCAGTCATTGGTAATATCCAGGCGTGCACCGATCTGGAAGAAGTGCCACAGGAGGGATAGGCTTCTCCGCCTTGTCGAATACATGATGGGTGTCTCCCCAGTCGTACTCTGCTGGTTGACGTCAGCACCGTGCTGTACTAGGTAGTAGGCAGCCCGGGTGCCGCGGTCCTTTTTCCAGCAGCCGTAGTAGCCAGTAGTGCCTTGGGCTAGAAAGTGGAGAGCCGTCCATCCCCGAGAGTCCTTGAGGTTTGGGTTAGCCCCCATTTCTAGAAGCAGTTTAATCACCTGCGACGGATTCTCCGCTCTATAAGCGGCGTAATGTAGCGGTGTAAGTCCGTAGTTGGATGCTCTCTCGTCTATATGGGCGCCGTGTAACAACAGGGCTGATGCGAGTGTTGAACAGCCAGATGCGGCAGCTATGTGCAGGGAGGTTTTAGAGTTTTCGCCTGTTTGAGAGTATGGGCCTGTCCTAATGTCGACCAGGGCGTGGTGGCGGAGCAAAGCCTTTGTCTTTTGAATGTTTTTCCTCATAACAGCGAGATGCAGTGGGGCAAATCCCATGGTGTCGAGGGAGTTGATATGCGAGAAATCAAGATTCAGTGCTTCCTCTATCGACAAATCATTATGTCCGAGTATGCAGTCCCGGATAGGGTTCGAAATGTCGGCGAGGTCTTCATCCAGTCGAGCAAGAGAGTTCAACATATCCGAGTCATGGGCTGGAAGCGCTGTCCAACGGGTAGGAAACCCGATGCTGTTCTGAAGACGGAAAAGTTTGGCTTGCGTGATGGCGGTTCTATGATGCCATGAACGTTAGCTTCGCAGCCATAGGAGTCGAGCAAGTTCCTAGCACTCGGTTGTGCTTTCCTGTGCCGTGGTATAATTCGGTCTCCACAGGGACTAGTAACTTACAGGCCGTTCGGATGCATGAAGAGAGGACTGAACCCCAGGGTCAGGAGCTCTCGAACCACCTCCAAGGGTCCACACTGAAGAGCCATCTAGTATTGCTGTTAGACGTGATCCATTCCACGACAGTGTGATTTGATAGGGAATAAAGTCCTTACAACTAGGGTTCCAGTCTTATCGTCATGAACGGTTGTGGGAGAAGGTTTGGACTCCATGACTCTCTCCCGTATCCATTTGGTGTCACCACTCTTCATGGCTCTCAAGAATGCTGGGAAATACAGATCCCTGCTCATAAGCCTCGGAACCATGAGATGAAGCGAAGCCCCTCTGTTGGTCAACGAGTCCCAAGCCATGGATACAAACAGACCCCGCCGAAGAGCCCACGGAGGGAACATGTAATTTGCCCTGGCCGATCTTTTGCCTCCTGAGTGACATGTTGTAACGCTGCAGGCCTCGAGGTTAAACGAAATGACACCGTTGTACTGCAGGATGAGAGATCCGACAGCTGAGCGGACCCAGCGTGGTGTGGCTAGTGTTGAGGTTTTATGACACTGGCACCTGCAATCCCTAGTGCATGCCCTCGGTACGCGGAAAGACTCAGACGTTTGGAATGGACTCGAGCCTATCGGTTTTGTGGAACTCCTTTCCGGGGGTCCTCGGGCCTTGGGACTGGGAATACCTGGAGTCTTCAAGATGAGCTGTCTTTCAATTGTTTCGAGGCGTGTAGTTATGGTGTTGAGAAGAGAGTAGTGTGCGCGGGTTGCGTCTTGAAAATGAACGAGTTGGTGTTCTTGAAGTCGCGCAGTATTCGACGGCACTGTGAATCTTCGAGATGGCCCTGTTGCTATAGAGTCTTGACCGTGTCAGACTTGGGACGGGGTTATCGGGTGCACTGGGGAGGCAACACACTGCTCAGACAGCCCAAGAAGTCCAAGACCTGCCACCAGCTCCTCGCGACATTGTTTCGCGCGTTGCCGTGGCCTGGTGACTTTGCTGCGGTTTCGCTGCCAGACAAGCTTGGATATCTTGATCTTGGTACTGCTCGTCCCTGTCGCAGTCAAGGAAGTTGTTTGGCCACTGTGGAAGGCCTTGGTGACTTCGTCCAGGTCGCTGGCCAAGATTTGGAGACTTGATTTCACATTCTCGAGACGGCGAATGGCATCCATAGACAAGGACTGAACAGCCGAGAGATCGAGAGCATCGAGTTGACTCAACCATCCTTGGAGAGACGAGAGCTCGTAGAGCATGTCGCAGAACTCGACATTGGAGTTGGCAAGGCTCTGGAGCGTCTTGATGCCGAAGCCCAACGCCTGCGTGATGGCAATGGTCGACGCGATGGTGGATAGGGGATCCATGCTGTGCGAGGGCGTCACGGTGCACGAAGGGAAACGAGGGGAAGGGGAACGAGGAATGGCGCGGGAATTCGGGGAGAAAAGCGTGGGAGCACGACGAGAAGGAGATGCGTGGAGAAATGGCAAAGGCCTCTTCATAGGCCCGTTTACATGCGGTCTGCCTTACCCTCCAGCCCAGCAACTGCCTTCATTGCCTTCAAGAAGGACGAGAGGCCTATGAGTCGTTCCTCTGGATGGCTGCGCTGCCATGATTGGCTGCCTGCGGAGTGAGTGCGGACCCACTGCCGTGCAGAACAACAGTGCAGTGCCTGCTGTATCGTCACGGCCCTCTGTCTCCCCTCCATTTTGTTTGCTCGCCTCACCTCCAAACGCAATTCGAAGGCAGCCATCATGACAAGGTGACATCCAGCCATTTTCATCCGGGACAGCGACCTGCCCGAGGAAGATGGGAGCCACACAGTGAGGATGGGCATTGAAGACAAAGTTCAGAGGCAGCGACGAGACGACAACACTCTCCCAGTGCCCAACTCTCGCCATGACAGACACCGGCAATCGTTCAAGTCGTCCCATCTCGACCTTCTACCCCGGCCGAAACAGAGCTGGATCCCCATCTCGCCTCACCGGTCGATCCTTGGGTTTGCCCGGTCCGACTGATCGCACTCCTGACAGTCCCCGATCTCGGGACCTCCGTCACCGCTCTCCCAGCCCCAGCTCGGCCTCGGCCGTCTCATTCGGTCGCTTCCGGCTCCGCCTCATTCCAAAGTCCACCGACCCGACGCTTCTCCTGGACAGCGACGATGACGATTTCCTCCCGCATGCCAGACCGGAACCGCGGGCGCAATCACCGGACCACTGCTCCGTCTCATCCTCCACTGAGACCGTCCTCCCATGGATTCCTCCCGCCGACACCATGTCGTCGCCACCACCACAACCCCCCCAACGCCCGACGACACCATCGCCCTCCACGTATTCCCCGCCACAAACCCCCGGGAGCTCATCAACGCCCTCCTTCCAGACCGCGCCCTCCCAGCAGCCCCTAACACCAAAGACAACACCCCACATCCAAAGGACGCCCCTCCGAGGAAACAAACGGCCCCCGCACCCGCCCTCCCCCTCACCCCCACGAGCAACAAGCGCAAGTCAACAGTCCCCCACACCGACGACGCCTCCCCATCCGCCCGCTTCCGCCGTAACTCGCCCCCACCCCTTTATCCCGCACTCCCAGGCATCCCCAGCTCCATCCCCCACCCTCCCAACGCCCTCCCCACCCCCACCCAACCCCCCACACAACCCAACCCCTTCCTCTCCCGCCCAACCAACACCACCTCCCCACCCCAGCACACCCTCCTCTCCCCGCCCTCCTTCCCCTCCCTCATCGCCCTCTGGCGCGGCACCCCCCGCGACGCGGAACCCCTCCTCCCGGCCTCGGGCCCTTGCTGCCCGCGCTGCGCCGGGCCGTCGTCGCTCCTCCGCGTGGGCCCGCTCTCCGCCAACGCCGGCCGGCCGTACTACGGGTGCGACGACCGGACGTGCCGCGGCGGGAGGCGCTTCGTGGTGTGGGCGGACCTGGTTGGCGTGGGGGAGGGCGGGGACGTCGAGTGCTACTGCGGGGAGCCGGCGAGGTGGTCAAGGACGAGGCGGTGGGATCAGTGGTGGGATTGTGTGGATGGGCGGTGTGGGTTTACGCGGTGGGGGGGGAACTTGGAGGGGGAGGGGAGGCAGGGGAGGGCGTATTGCTAGTTTGCGGAAGGGGGGGGATGGTTTGGGTGGGGGTGGGATGCCTGGGCGGGGGGATGTGATGGGCCCAGTGATGATTTTATGATGGGGAGCGTGGGTGTCCTTTTGTGGTGGTGGTTACTGATGAAGTGATGGTTGTATGTATACCCTGGCATTGGAAAGCAGAAAAAGGGGTAGCAGAATGCGTTTGACCATGAAATCTATTCTCGTTTGCTTGTAAAGGATTTCCAAGTCCCATCACCACAAACAGCATTCTCGTCCTGCATGATCTTGTCCAAACCCAGCTGAGCTCTCAGACCAGCCGCGTCCTTATCCAAACCCCTTCCCGAGCCAAGACCTCTATTGCAAAAACGTCTCTGGAACCTCGGGACCTACAACGTTGTCAGCATCAGAACGATATCCTTTTCCACCCCGAATCAGTGTACTCACCCCAGACATGCAAATTCCCCGGCCCCGCCTTGGTATGATGCGTCGGCTCATTCATATCCAACAAGTCCCCATCCACATAATGCTCGAGGATAAACCCCGACGGGTCAAACCTATCACCCTCGTCAGCTCACCCCCCAACCCCCCACCCCCCAGGGAAGCCACCTACCAATAGTCAAAAATCTGACTCCCCATCACATGCCTCCCCACCCCCCAGCAATTCGTATACCCCTTCTCCCGCAGCCAGTCATGCCCCAGCACCTGCGTGTCAAAGTCGTGCGTCTCGAAACTCGAGTGGTGCACGTGCATCTTGGGGCCCTCGAAGAAGAAGAAGCAGTGGTGGTCGACGAACTCGGCCCCGCGGTTGAGGCGGAAGAAGACCGTCTTGTCCACCCCGGCCGCGTCGTGCACGAGCTCCGACGGGAAGAAGTTGAAGTGGGTGGTGTAAAAGTCGTAGCACGCCGCGAAGTCGGTCACGCACATGCCGAAGTGGCCGAGCTTGTGCACGGGGGCGGGGCGCTTTTGGAAGCGCTGGAATTGGTTGGGGCCGCGGTTTTTTTCGGTGGGCTATGGGGGGGGAGGGGGTGAGTTGGGGTTGGTGCAAGGGGGAGGGGGGGGGGGAGGCGTACGTAGTTGACCTTGAGGATGGGAAAGTGGGGGTCCCGCGGCTCGACGGGGGTCTGGCCGTGGACGAGGTGGAAGGGGAAGCCGTCGACGGGGTCGTAGAACGTCACTCCCTTGCCGCCGCCGGGGGTCTTGAGGTCGTAGACGTCGGAGGGCTTGGCCGAGGCGGGCAGGGACTTGGAGGCGAAGACGAGGTCCTCCTCGGACTCGACGGCGAAGGCGGCGCCGCCAAACTCGGTCTTGTCCGAGGCCTCGATGGCGAGCACAAAGGGCTCGGTGCCGTAGCCGCGGAAGTAGGTCGTCTTGCCGATGGTCTCGGTCTCTTGGAAGCCAAAGTCGTGCATGAAGGCCTTGGCGTCGTCGATCTTTTCGTGCTTGTAGAAGACGTGGGCGATGCGCACCAGCTGGATCTTCTTGGCCGGGTTGGACGGGTGGCCGGACGTCATGGTGGGCGGTTGCGTGTGGTCGGGGCCGAGGAGGGTAAGTCGGGGTGGTTGGGGTTGGGTCGTAGGGGGGAACAGGTCGTCGACAATGAGACCTAAGGGGCAGGGATGGATTCAGGGGCAATGGCAACAGCAAGAAAGAACAAGGTCGTGGACAGAGGACAGAGGGAATCTGGGCAAGGGGTAAAAAGACAATTTCTCCCGTCACTCGGAGACCGAGGTGCGCCTCGTCGCGGCAGGACGGGGACTTTATCTGCGCGCCGGGCCACTATCCATCTTGGACCGGCGCGGAATGACGGTGAGGGGGTCCAGCGGGTGCTCTAGCCAGGTGCGCTAGCGTACCTATGCGGGGGAACTCACAGGAGGTGGGGAAAGAGTCAGGACACGAACCCGAAGGCGCGGGCACGGCAAATGGCCATCTTGGGACCAAGGGCTCAGACGGCAGTTTGTCCGCAGCTCCTGTCCATGCGTGTGTGCCCTTCCCCTCCTCTGTTACCCGGCGTTGTGGACAAACCAGTCCGTCCACCAGCCAATGGCGGGCTCCGGGCAATGTTTGAGTGCTTGTCCAACCTGTGAAAACGATCTGACCAACAGTCGTCCGATGTGCTGCTCGGATCGACCCGCTGGCGTATGCTGTGGTGTGGGTGGCCCGGAGGAATCATGAGCGAGTCCGGACCTCAAAAGCCGACGGCGGGCGTTTTGCAGAACTGTGCATGTCTGGCCAGGCCCACAGCCAAATGAAATGACTCCATGCCTGGAGACTCAGCAGTAGTCACCGCTGGGATCTATATTTTGATCCATTCTTGGTGCAGTCCGTTCTGGTGTGTTCGACAACGGGCAGGTCGGGTTCGTCGAGGAGGCAGAGGGAAAAGACGGAAAGATGGTCGTCAGCCCTACTCCGAACCCCGCCTGCCCCTCCATGGCCGCAAACTTCCCCATTCGGGACCCCGCATGCTGCGTTTGTTACCCCTGTAGCCCCTTGCCTGTCCTACGTCAACGACGGAAACTCCATCGCCTCCAAGTACCACAACACCACGACACTCACCATCCACAACCTCGCGTTACACCCTCCCCCCAACAGCAGCCAGAAACAAACCACCAAAATGCCCCGTAAACTCACCAAAACCAAAAACCTCCCCTCCCCCCCATCCACAACCACACCCCCCACCCCCTTCCCCCCCTACCTCACCGACGGCCTCCCCCTCCCGCGCCTCATCGTCCTCGACCTCGACTACACCCTCTGGCCCTTCTACTCCGACATCCACATCACCCCGCCCATCCGCGCCACGGCCCCGCAAACATCCATCACGGACCGCAACAACGAGCCCTTCACCCTGTACCGCGACGTCTCCTCCATCCTCGCGCTTCTCCCCACCCTCCCGAACCCCATCCGCCTCGGCGTCGCCAGCAAGTCCCCCGTCGGGGACCTCTGCCGGGAGGTGCTGAAGCTGATCCGGCTCCCGGGGGGGAAGGGGGTGATTGAGGTGTTTGACGCGGGGTTGGAGATTTACGAGGGGACTAAGTTGCGGCACTTTGAGGTGCTGAGGCGGAGGACGGGGGTGGCGTTTGAGGACATGTTGTTTTTTGATGATGAGCGGCCGAATCGGGAGGTGGAGAAGTTGGGGGTCACGATGAGGTTGGTGGGGGATGGGTTGAGTTGGGAGGAGTTGGGGAGGGGGGTGGAGGAGTGGAGGGCTAGGAGGGGGGTGGTGTAGGTGGGGGGTTGCTTTGGGTGGGGGTGGAAGGGGTGATGGTTGGATGCCCTCGGTTTGCGTGTTGAGCGATGTCAGTTGGTGATGTTTTTTCTGGAAGGTTTCTCTGGAAGAGCTGGGTCGAGAGGGTGACGTCGGGATACCGGCGTTGCACTGGATCCGACTCCGCCCGGGTGACGATTCCCGGCGAGGCCGATTCTGTCGCCGAAAAAAACCGTTGTGGGTGTCATTTTGTTGGGTTTGGTAAAAAAGACATGTCTGGTAGACAGCATAGAGAAGACAACGTCGTAGAAATAGATGTATGTAAAAGCTACAGACTCGCCCCCTCGACCGATATGGGTATTCGTGTCTATCAACACTTCTGTATGCAGGGAAGCGAATAAAGTATATATCTGATGTATAAACTGGCCAACGCCTGAAAGAAAACATGCTCGAAATAGAAAATGCCACAACACCGCTGCTTTGTACGTCAACCTCCCTCCCGCACAACATCTACGCCGTCACCCCCGTCGCCACCGGCGCCGCCTCCGTCTTCGTCCCCTCAGCCTCCAAGATCTTCTCCGAAATCTCCTGCGCCGCCTTGGCCTCTTCGTTGACCTCCAGCCCCTTCACCCCCTCGACCACATCCTCCACATCCACCTCCTGCTTCGTCTCCTCCACCACCTCCGGAAACACCTTGGGCAGCGTGCACACCCTCACCATCCTCTTCACCCCCTTCTCATACCCCGTCGCAATACACTCCACCACCCCCTCCTTCCCCTCCACATCCCGCCAATACAGCGCCCCCTTCGGAAACCCCTCCACCCCCCCCTCCCACGTCGCCCTCTCCCGAATCGTCGGATCCAACACGGGATCATCCCCCCACTTGAACTCCAGTTCCCCGCCATACGCCCTCGGAATATTCCTCGGCTCAATAAACGCCTCCAACGTCCCCTTCACCTCCCCCGGCGCCAGTATAAAAATCTTGCTCACCGTAATCGGATCAAACCACCGCTTAATCCACCCCCACACCGTACTAAAAAAGTACGGCGCACCGATGATGAAGATCCGATCCAGCGTCTCGGGGTAGTGCGCCGTGGCCAGCGTCGACGCCGCCTGCATGTGGCTCTTGAGGTTCCAGAACTGGCGCAGCGAGACGCCCGAGACGTCGACGATGTTGGTCGATAGCGTGACGGGCACGTGCGCGTGCTCGCGGTCGGGCAGCTGCGTGCAGAGCGGCTGGGCGAAGCGGGTCAGGTTCTCGTAGAGCGCGAAGAGGCGGAGCATCTTTGTGGGCGTGGAGCCGTCGGTCTGGGCTTGAGAGAAGGGCTTGTCGCCGTTTTTTTCGTAGGCGGCGACGGTTTTGGAGTCGAGGTGGCGGATTTCGAACAGGTAGAGGGGGATGCCTCTGGGGGGGGTGTCAGTTCATGTTGTCTTGTGTGTTGAGGTGGGGGGAAGACGAACCTCTTATCCCTCCGTCCCGTCCACTGCGGATACAACCGCCGGCTCTCCTCGTACGCCTCCAGCTCAATCGTGTCATACAGCACATTGATATCATTCGCCTTGCGCCAGTCCTCCGTGTCCTTGAACTGCTTGTACGCGTCCTCGGCGACCCATCGGCGCGCGCGGAGGAACCGTCTGCCCCCCAAATCAGCCTCAACCACCACAACCACGTGAGAGTAAAGGGGATACCCACAACAAAGTCTGATCATCACTCGACGCGGGCGGCCCAGCCTTATACAGCCCCCGCTCCTCCAGCAGCGCCTTGAACTCGCCCAGCGCCGCCTCTTCCTCGTCGTTCAGGTGGCCCAGGTGGCCGTGGGGGTACCCGATCTCGTGGCCGGCGACGCTGACGCCGCTGGCGCTGAGGGCCGACGGGACCTTTTTGAGGTCGCCTCCGAGGGTCGCCATCTTTTGTGTCGTGGTCGTGGTCGTCGGGGATCGCGATGCGACGGGGGCTGCTGCGGTGCCTCGCGAGAGGAAAGTTTCCGATGCGGTGCGGGGAGAGATTCAGGAGGGGGCGGCCGGGGAAGACGGGATCGTTAGGGACGGGAGCCGGGGTTTTGCGCGCTCGTGAGGGAAAGGCCGCAGTAATTCGGGAGTGCGATGGACGGAAGAGGGAGAGACGATAGAAAATTAAAAAAAAACCTAAACAGGCAGCGACCCAAGGAATCAATGCTGAAATCAATGCTGACAAGGATCAATCTGGTCTGCTGGGATCCTCCCCTCGCGGGCGTTGGCGGGTGCGGATGCGCCGGAGTCTCGGTCACGCCCAGCCGAGTCAGGGCGCAGGGGTGGTGGAATGGGGCCTGCTGACTCCTGACTGGATGCAAGGTTCTCGATAATCCGAGTCGGTGCGTTCAAAGGTCCGATCCTCAACCACACTTGCCCCAACGCCAGGATCGAACAAGACAAGGGGAAAACAGAAAACAACAGTTCCAGAATGAGGCAAACTCGTCGCTGACCGTGTCGTGTCGTGTTCACTGCATTCAAGTTCATTACCAAACAAAACCTCTGCTCGTTGCAAGGACTTCCCTACAAGGGCCATCTATCTCGAAACCGCTTCACATCCTCGTCGCCATAACCAGAAGCCAGCGCTCGCTCCTTGTGCACGAGGCATCGCTGACTCCTCCCCTACTCCTCCTCTTCTTCTTCATCATCTTCGTCTTCATCCTCGTCATCCTCCTCCTCCTCCTCCTCTTCGGCCTCTTCCTCTTCTTCGGCCACCTCCTCCTTGGCAGGCCCCTCCTTCTCCAACCTCAGCCACTCATCCCACTCCGGGAACAGCTCCTCGTCCTCGCCTGGTGCACCCAGCGCCTTTGCAACGCGCCCCTTCTTAGCCTTTTCCAAGCTCTCCTTCCACTGGCCCACCAAACCTGCCGTCAGCGAAGGCTTGTATGTCTGGCTGAACAAGACAGCTTCCGCAAGACGACCCGTCTTGGTGAGCACCTCAACGCAGCCATCAATGTCCCCAAGCAGCCACTTGCTGCTGAAGGCCACGTTGTGCACCCCGGCACTCTCAGCTTGCTCGGCAAGCTTGGCGAGACCTTCCCGGTCAGATGTAGAGCTGTAGATCAGGAGCAAGGAGCCAAGATCCCTCGACTTCACGAAGCACTCTGTCGCAAGGGGGACGTCCCATGCCGCGAGGCCGGCATCTCCCAGTGTCTTCCACTTGTGATCGGCGTCCGTCTGCCTCGCAAGCTCCAGCGCGACGTCGAGCTGGTTCAACGCCAGAGCAAGGTCGAACTTGTGCTCAGGATCCGTGGCCACCTCAAGTGCCAACTCCTTGTGCCCTTGTCCCTCGAGGAAACGCGCAATCTTGTTGAGCTGGTCTTGTGGAATGGAGGGGAGAAGCTCGGCAGCCGTCTCCATGTCGCCGCGAAGAACAAGAGTCTGGTACTCCAAGACCGGAAGGGAGAGCGCAAAGGAGGTAACAGCCAAGTCCTTGTCCGTCAGGTAGACGCGACTGTCGCGCTGCAGGTAGCCAAGAATGTACATGGGCTTGTCGAAGTGGGCGATTGTGTAGGTCTGGTCGCCAACGAGGTAGTTGAGCCGGTTCGTGCTGTTGGTGTAGATGAGGACATCTCCAAGCCATTCTGCCGATCGGATACTGCGGACCGTTAGCAAGATACCCCCACACCGTGAGTATGATGAGTCCTACCCCTCGTTGATATCAGTGATCACCTCAAAGGCCGACTCGACACCATCATCCTCGACTTGACCAGCCTGGACAGCCTCGGTGTAGGCCTCCCTCGAGAACCGTAGGACGTAGACAGTGTCCTCGCAGGCAAGGGCAACTAGCTCTCCGCTCTCGCTCCAGTACACTTGCTTGGGCTCAACCTCGATCCGTCGCACCAGACCACCAGTCGCCCAGTCGAAGAACGAGATGCCTCCTGCTCCCTTGACGCCGAGGAGGATGCCCCCCGTGAGGCCATCCGCGGCAAACGGAACATCCAAACCGCCCTTCTTCTCTTGGAAATTCTTGAAGACCTTGATGCTGGTGGGGGATTCCCGGATTGCAAAGTCGTTGGAGTTCTCCTTGGAGGCCCACACAAAGTCGAGTGCCGACCCAAAGGCCTTGTTTCTCCAAGCCAGCGCCGTGTAGATGATGTACTCGCCATCGCCGCAGATGGCCGCAAATCGGCCGTTGGGCGAGTGGAGAAGAGTTTGGGGGTACACTTCGGCCGTCCCCAGCTCCTTGGTCGGCAGCGAGATGGGCTCGTTGTCCTTGACCGTTTCGTCTGTCCCTGTCAGCTCAGCCCGATTGCGTCCTAAGCCAAAACTTACCGGCACCCTTGATCACCGAAGACACAATCTCGTTATGCCTCGCCCAGATGACCTTTCCTGAACCGTCCATGGATACGGCGGGCTCCTCGCGACCAAGCTTGATCACCACTGACCCATCATCGAAGCCAACGGCGATGCCCTGCTTGCCCTTCTGGTAGGCCACACACCATGCCCTCTCCAGGCCGTAGTTGAGGGACTGCTCGAAGCGATACGTGTTGGCGTTCCATATTCTTATGGTTCCCTAGTATCACGTCAGCGATGGAACACGCAACCATGAGACTCGTGGTACACATACATCCTCGGAACCAGAGATAATGATGGGCAGCTCAGGATGGTAGCAAGCAAAGGACACGTTGTTTGTGTGACCTTCGAGCGTGGCGATTAGACTTTTGGTGGTGTAGTCCCAGATTTTTACGGTGCGCTGGACCCCAGTTAGCTTTTATTGCGGCCGGCTCCCGAAGCAGTGCTTACGTCGTCGGATGTCGTGAGGAGGTAGGGCTTGTCGCTGTGGGGGTAGTAGTCAACGTGGTTCACGCCCTTGGTCTCGTGCGCCTCGAGCTGGAAATTTGGCGTCGAAGAGCCCAAGCTCCAGATCTTGACTGCTTGGGGTTAGCGATGCCGCGTCCACAGCAAGCATGGGGGCCTACCTGTCCTGTCCAGACACGCCGAGGCGAAGGTGTTGGTATCCTTGGGGTTGATCGCAAGCGACATGACATAGTCTGGACGGTGTGTAAGCTTCGTTCCTCCGAAAAAACCTCCGTCCACATACGCGAGTTGCCCTCAAACACCCTGACGTTCTTCCACCCCTTCTCCCAATCCCAGAGCTTGATTGTCATGTCATCGCTGGCGGTGAGGACGAAGGGCTGTGTGGGGTGGACGACGATGGCGCGGATGTAGTCGGGGTGCGCTTCGAAGGACGCAATCTTCTCGCTGGTGTTGTAGTTGTATACCCGGATTTGGCTAGGGCGTTCGTGTCAGCCCGTTGCTGTCCCAGTCGGTTCCTCGACAGCCCAGACAACTCACAAGTCATCGGATCCGCACACAATCCAGTTCTTCCTCGCAATGAAGCGGCCAGCGCGGACGGGCACATCGGTGAGCTCAAAGGTCTTGACGACCTGCTGGGTCTCGTAGGACCAGATGTAGACGGAGCCGCTGTAGAGGGTGGCTGTTCAAGCGTCAGCGTGTCGTGTCTCCTGGCGTACCTCCCGATTCGGCCGACGTACTCAAGATCCATGGCTCGGTGGGGTGGAAGTCGATCCCCTTGACACGCTGTATTGAGAGGGAGGTGAGCAAGGGCCATTCGAGGCGCGCATCACGGGCGGGCGTCGGGGGAGGGAGGACAAACCTCGGAGCGAGCAAACAACTGGCGCTTTATTTTCACAATCATGTTAGCATGTAATCAAACGAGCAAGTGTCAATGGCGGGGGGTCGCCGAGGGTCGCTGGCGGTTGCAGCCACCATTGGGCGCGGAGAGGCTCGGAGGGGAAGAGGACAAGTTGAAGCTGATGCGCTCGTGTGGCATCGGGACCCCACGGTGTGACGTGATGGTATGGGGGGGGATGTAGCCAGAAGACGCACCTTGACGTCCAGCCGCATGGTGGGCGAGTGTCAACCTTTGCGGGCGCCGGGCAAGGTCGGACGGTAAAGGGAGAAGCGTTTCGAGCTCGGAGCTTCAAGCTTTGGCGGGGTCTGCGGTTCGACAGTCGCTGGCCGCAAGGCACCTCGGGCGCGGTACCGTATGCAATTGTCGTTCGTTCGTTCGTTCGCTGGGGCGAGGGGTTGAGCAGTGGTCGACGTCGAGGTGGGCTGCTCGTGCTGTGAGCCGAGGGGATGGCAATTCGAGGCGTGGACGTCGTCTGCGGTGAAGGTGCCCGCCACGTATGGACTGGAGACGCTTTCCACAATTTCGCGAATGTGGTCTCTCCTTGCAAAGTGGGGCTCCTTACATAATCGACCGAGCTCCTGGCACAGGCAAATCTTGCTGCCTGAGCTTCCAGGCTGTCAGCGCTCGCTGTCCATTTCCCCGCAAATTCGCCAGTGCTGCCGCCGCGGGATGAGGCTGATGAAGAGGAATTGCACATCGCGAGTTGCCACGCCGTCAACTGTCAAGATCCATCTACAGATCGGCGAAAAGTGACAGTTTTTCACTTGGGATTTTTCAGTCATCACTGGTCGCGCAAGGTGAAGCATTTCAGGTTTCAAAATCTTCTCTATTCTGTTTCCCCATCTCCCATGCTGTCTGTGCTGGACGCTGCTAATGTAGGAAAACACCAAAAATGCAAATCAAGTGCGCTGCACGGATATCTGTTTGTTTCCATGAAAACACCAAAGCCAGTCCCCATCCTGCCCACCAAACGCCGTTTTAACCACGAGACGTTTCCCCGTCTCTGGTTCCCGAAACCCGGAACGCCAAGTCATGAGAGATGAGATGCTACTCGTCCTTTGAATCCTCCTGCACGCGCCTCACCACCTCCACCATCTTGGGGAACAGCTTCTCGTTGGGCCGGAGGCCACACACTTCCCGGACCACCTCTTCGGGCTTCTTCTCGTCCATGATCTTGGCGAGCTCGACCGACTCCTCGTCGCCCTCGACGTTCTGGAAGCGGAACGCCATCTCGGCCGCATCCAGCAGCGCACTGCAGTCCTCCCCTTTCTCGGCAAGTTCGGCCGCGGGGCCGACGAAGCGCTCCTTTCGGCTCAGCTTCCGCAGCGGCGCACGGCCCACACGCTCGACGGCATCCTCCAAGTGCGGGTTGCTGATGCGGCGCACGATCTTGTCGACGTAGCGCTTCTGCTCGGCCTCGTCGATGCCGTGCTTCTCCGTGATGAGCTGCGCCGTGTTGGCGAGCGCCTTGCGCACCTCCTCGCGGATGTCCTTGTCCTGCAGCGCGTCGTAGACGGTGCTTTTGCGGCGGTTGTAGCCGTGGTACGCCGCCGTGGCATGCCCCGTGTTGACAGTGTACAGCTTGCGCTCAATGTAGGGCTGCAGGTTGTCGACCCAGTGGATTCCCTTGATGTCCGGGGGCGAATAGCCCTTGAACGGGGTGCGGTCCACGACCCACTCGTAGAACTTCTCGAGCGTCACGTCGAGCCCGGCGTTGGGGTCTTGTGCTGGCACGATGCGGTCGATGGCCGAGTTGGCGAAGCGGGCGCGGGTGTCCATGTCGGCGACCCTGTCGCTGGGCGTGTTCTTGGGGTCCATGATGAAGCCGGCGAGCGTGTCGGTGGCGCCAATGGCGTTCTCGCAGGCGATGACGGCCATGGGCTCGAGGTCTGCTGGTCTTTGGTCGATGCCCTTGGCGATGACTGGGGCGATGAACTTGAGGATGTTCGGCCCGACGGAGCATGTCACGACGTCGGCCGTAGCAATCTCCCGCACGACATCATCCTCGTGAGTGCGCGAGTTGATGGCCCGGTATCCGGTGATGACCGACTCCGAGGTGCCGTCCGAGCCGACCTCGATGACCTTGTAGCTTGGCTTCTCGTTGAGTTCGTCGATGAGGGGGCCGTTGACGTCGGCGAAGACGACCTCGTACCCCGAGTTGTGAAGGAAGCAGGCGACGAAGCCTCGGCCTGGTCGAAGACGTTAGGCTCTGGTGGCACGAAGAGGAAGGGGAAGATGGGAGGTGGGCATCGACGTACCAATGTTGCCAGCACCAAAGTGGACTGCCTTTTTGGTTGGTTGCGTGTTTCCGTTCATGTTGGCGGTAGAGGTGGTGGTGTCTCGGCGAGGAATGTGATGTTTCGAGGGACGATCCGAGTGACGATCAGATCCAGGGATGGAGTCTTTTTGGGTCTGGAATGGAGACTTGAGGTGTGTCGATGGGTATCATGAACTATGGGGATGGGAGGGAACGGTCGGAGGAAAGGGGAGGGAGATCAGCTTTATAAGTACGTGCTGCTCAAAGTCACGACGAACTGGTCCTTGTGGGTTCCCTTGCACATCCAAAGCAGAAGAGCCAAGTTGGGGCTAGAGCAGGGGGCGCCGGACTGCGGACCGATGCCGGGTCGCTCCCACCGCTTCGATGGATTCACCAACGTAGGTATCGATCGCAGCTGCGCAGCAAGGCTTGGCCAAGGTGTGATGGAAACGGGATAGGGGAGAGAGGGCCCATCTCAGTCGTCAGTGTGGATCCGTTCTCGACAATACGCAATGGGTAGACGCAGACTGCGTTGAAAGAAGTCTGGACCCACTGTTGATGCATTCGTTCAGTGCTCCCTGAACATCTAAACGGAGACATGGACGATATCTTGTCACTGTATCATTTCCTAAAAACTGATATTTACAGCTGTCAATTGTATACACCCTACATACTGTCCAGTGTATTTGGGGCAAAGTGCGCCATCTAGCAGTCAAAGTTGCGTGGGCATCTCCAGAGCGTACGTTATGAGCGTCGATGTGGGATGGTTTGAATGCATCCCTCAGGCCTCCCGTCATGGAAGCGTCTGGCCGTCAGCCAAAAGAAAGTTGCCGCGGTTCGATGACGCTCACGTTTCGGGATGCTAGATTTTCTTTGTTCATTCGATCCTCGGCGCTTTCCGGACCCTACCCTGACAGCCTCCATGACCCGACTGATGGACAGGACCGGCGAAGTCATGTTGTTGCTCAACATCACGATATTTTGCAACGGGGCTTAGACACCCGCCGAGAATAGGAGCGTTTGCAGTCTTGGCTCCAAGCTGCCACTGCCCAGGGACCCTGACTCGTGGGTTTCACCGACCGGCGACAATTGACACGAATGACCCCCCCCGGCCCTACCGGTGGTCACGATCCATTCCGGGTGCCGCAAACGGGCACGACACAAGAGCCGGACATGGCATCCGGGAAGGAGCCGATGGTCAATCGTCAATCACGACCGCTAGCCGTCGAGAAACTTTCGTTGCGACTCGCAGACCATGGTTTTTTTTAATTGATGCAACACAACAAGAATCCAAGCGTCGATTATGCTGTCCTGTTGAGATTTCTTCACTGCAGCCAGTTCGTTGAATCGTTGACATCATTTCGTCACCATCGCCCCTCTTATCCCCTGGGCCGCTCCATCATCGATTCCTTATCTTCCCTATCTCTCTTTTTCGCATGCTCTGGGCAGTGGGCACTTTTGGTGTTGATCTGCCATCAATCAGTCCACCCAACAACCTGATGAGGAACCGGTTTGTGACGTCGCCGCTGTGGCAATCTCGAGCGGTGCAGGCAGACGGGATACACTCGGCGGCTCCGCGGGGTCTGCGTTGACAAAGATGCGCCCCGTCCGTCACCGTCACCGTCTCCGGGTCCGCAAATCTCAAGCGGTTCGTCGATCGCCTCCACGGCCAACAACACTGACAATCAGACAGTTGACCATAACAACAACAACAACAACAACTACATGCCTGCCTGTAGAAACAAGCAGCCTCGGTCTCGTCATTCGTCACCCCCTTTTACCGCCGAGTGCTTGGGCAAAAGAATCCGACAAAAGGTCGAGGCGCTGTGACGAGATGAGGTCAAAAAGGGGCTTCGTTTCGTGCACCCTCCTCGTCCTCCGGGGTTGCGCCGGGCTGATGGCCACGGCACGAACCACCTGCCGCATTTTGGGGTCAACACGGCGTTTGTCTTCCCGGCCGACCCCCGGACTCTCACTGGTCGGACAGGAAAAGAAGTCCCCTGTGAAAATCTCAGGGTCTCCCGTCCAAAATCGGCCCCACACATGACGACACAGTGGGGTGGTTGCCCTGAGAAGAACCCACTGCCGCATAGCCGCTTCGACCCTGGTTTTACTGATTTGCGACCCGATTTCTCTGGGCAACCTCACCGTCAAACAAGGCTCCGCGATTGCCCGCCAGCACATGCCGCACATCCACCTCACGGCGCAGCGTGGGAATCTCGGAAAGCGCCCTGCTGGCCAAGATCCATGGTGGGGGTTCCGCCACCACCACCTCGACCAAACCACGTCAACACCGGGACCAAGAATTCACGCACTTTTTCCATGTCCCAACAAGTCCGGCAAGGTGCGGGACGCAGAGTTTCATGCCTACATGCTCGGAAAAGATGACATATTGTCCGGCATCTCAAGCTCGGCTCCAAAAGCACCAGGACAGAGCAGTCGGACTCCACGGATAGTCGGCACGGGGGGCGGCCTCCGTGTCCACCATTTGGCACCTCCCATTTTGCGGGGTTGACAGTTTTCGATATGGGGATTGCTCTTTGCGTACCCACAACCGCTATGCGGTGAGCGTGGTAACATGGACGCCCCGTCTTGCTGTCATGGAGATGAATGGTCGCTAGGACGGCACCATCTTTTTCCCTTCATATTCTTGTCCCTTCTCTTGTTTTGTTACCCTCAGACCGAATCATCCGCCCATATCACGGGAAAGGACCGCATGGCGCATTGCTGGAAGAGGGGATTCCCTGACCGGCTACCCTTGGACCCCTATTCATCATTGAAAAGTCCCCGAGATCTTGGAGTCCCTTCCCCTACACATCGCAGGACCCTGATGCGACACGAATCCTGTCAAGTTGACGTTGTTGGAGATCCATTCCTCTCTTGTCAATATGCAGCGGCCGCCTACTCCTTCTCCCCGTCCATAAACATATCAAGGGCCGTTTCAAGGGGTGATATCCACATATTGGACCATGTTTGCAGCTTGTGCCTTGGATATGGCATGCCGATATCAAGGCATGCGCAGACATTGGACGTACAAAATCCACACGACCGCTTACGCGGGGCGGCACGGCCAATCCCATCGTTGCAGGTTATCCAATCCATGTATCGGCAGCATAGCAACCACGACCCTTTCGGGGTCTCACCCGTCCTGGCGGCGCCGATCTTTCCAGCTCACCACCAACAAGTCCGGCCGTCGACTATCCGTGGCTGTACACCGCCGACCCGTGTCGGTGCCAAATCCCGCTGCCCGCACCCGACAATTGCCTTGACGGCCCGCGCATACTTTGTTATTGCTTCAGGATGAGGCTTTTCACGATACTGCAACGCTGCCAGGATCGCCCGCCTCCCTCGTTCTTGGCCAAGGCGGAGATGCTGAGGACTTGCCGTTCCTCCGGCCTCTTTACCAACACGTGCATTACGCCGCTGTTGTCATCTCCACTTGATCTTTCTCAACTGTTCCCCACCTTGTCGTTTGGTTCTGTATGAACAGAGTACCCGGCAACGATTATCAACATGGTACTGTGTATGGTCGTCCGATTCCACATGCGGAGTTTCCCCATATTCCCCCTCCCTGCCCGTGTTTCCAGAATCTGGAGACACACTGGAGTCCCGCTGAGTACGGTATAGCCAATACTCGCTTCCTCTCTACTCCTATCGCTCTGTCCCTCGACGCGGAGTTTTCAACGGGCATCTTCTTCCCCTATCTTATTCTTGGTGTTCAAAGCGGTTGCTCCGTTGCCTCAAAGTGGAGGTAAGGCGGACGAAGAACGATATTATAAATCAGTTTCAATACAATCAGGAAGTCCCGGTGATTCAAAAACCGCAGGGAAAGGGTAGTGCAAAAGAACTTGTCGTTCTCGAGATTCGACTTGGAGTCCTGATACTGATGGACAGCTTTCCCAAAACAAATCCGCATCCTTTGAGCATACAGTACTGTCCGAGCGATATTCCACCATGTTCATGTCCAGATGGAGGGGCTATGGAAACGCCGTCGTTAACCTCAAGTCGAGTACAGCGGAGCAGAAAGCGGGACTTTGTGGGGTAATCATTTTGGGAATAGCTTCAAACCCACTGCGCCTTCACCTGACATTGCCCACAATGCCAAAGTGCCCAATTGGCAGTACCAGTAAAAGCCCCTATCGTGCTTCCAAGACAGCCTTATCCAGAGTCCACCAAAATGCACGAAAGGTCGGGGAGTTGGGACATATGTGCTCAGCTTGGCGAACGCCCTCGTCCGTCTCGGTGAGATATTCCGCCTTCGGCGAGTTTCATAAACGCCAATCCCCAACCACTACCGTATCCATTTCCCCAGATTTGCTTTTTCAAACCAGACACATTTTGACCAAGCGACACATGGTTGGTCAGGTCTGCTAGTTTCGAGTCCACACGTGGCAGAGCAAGCCTCAGCCCAGCTTTCAGGGGAACTTTGTTCAACTACTGCACATGAATCACATTTTCTATGATTTCCCGGTCACTTAGCGAGGTGTCAAGGCCCGGACCTAGTCGGTGCTTTATCGATTCGGGCGCTGGAGATTGCCCAGAGGCCCATGTTATGTGACATAATGCGGGCCGACGAGACGCTTGAACAATTGATGGCTGGCAAGACAAACCAGAGGGCGATATAAGGAGACTCCCAAACCCCAGACATCGGTGGCCCTGCCTCAACGACTCATACCTTCAAATGTCAGACGCTGTCAACCTGAAGTACCTCCCGTGTCTCTCAACCACAGCCACCCCAGCAAACATGTACGCCGCCACCTCCCTCTCCATGGACCACCCCGTCTTCAACATTGGTGAAACATGGGCCGCCCTCAAGTCCAGGCTATGGGACCTCGCAAATTACCTCTTTCACGGCGCCAAACCGCATAAATCTCTCCTTGAGGTCTCCGTCACCGAGACCAGCGACTCCGAATCGGAATTAGAGGACCCCAATGAGGAGTTTGCCTCGCAACTCAAGGGCAGAACCCTCACCTGGACAGCTGATATGCTCGCCATGTTTCAGGACCTTGGATGGCCCGCTTTGGATATGGATCGGAAGAAGTGGTCGGCCGAGCACGAAGAGACGTATCTCCGCCTGAGGCAGGACTTGGAAGATATCTTGGATGTGTAAGTCTGCGATACTGTACCCGATCTCGCTTCAGGACAGACATTACTTGCCCCAACATGCTGACACCCAACCAAACTTCAGTGCCCTTGTTCACAACCCCGATGCTCTGACCAAAGCCAAAGCCTGCGACTATGCCTATTTCAACATGATGTAAGTCACCCACACCAAAACACCCCAGCCACCGTCCTGACCACATGATCCCACAGCTGGAACCCCCCCACCCTCGACTACGACGTCCTCCTCACTGCCTCGCTCCTCCCAACTGCCCTGTTCGTCTGGGACGACTTTGCAGATTCCAACGCCGGGCTCCTCGGCCAGGACTTTGACCGGGCCTGCGCATTTCGGCGCCAGACGCTCAGGCACATGAAGACGACCCTCGGTCTCGACGACGACACCACCGACGTCTACGTCCAGGACGAGGTCTCGGGCCCGTCCCAGATGTTTTTCGAATTCGCAAAACGGGTCAGGAACATGATGACGATAGGTATTGCCGCAACCCCTTTCTCGCCATGCACACCTGTCTAACTCCTTTGCCCTTTCCAGAACAACTTGTCAGAGTCTACGACGTGCTCGAAATCTTTGTCCTCGAAGCCGAGGCCGAGCACCGCGACCGGCTCGCGGGATATGTTCCCACCACCGTGCCAGAGTACCTGCGCAAGCGGTTCAACTCGTCGGGGTGCTACCCGGGGTTTTGGGTGATGGAGTGAGTGCACTACTAACAGACTTGCCTCGGTTCAGAAGTTGACCGCCCGTATCCTCAGAATCTTCAACAACCCCGCGCCTCCCCTCCCCGCGTGGATCATGAAGTCCGACGAGATGAAGGCCATCTTTGACGATGCCAACTACATCATTTCTGTGTAAGTCCTTCTCCCCTCAATCACCCCTCACCTTCCACAATATCTGACAGCGATGTCCCGTAGCCACAACGACATCTACTCCCTCCAAAAAGAAGTCTCGCACAACTGCCTCATCAACCTGATACCCGTCCTGTACCGCACCGGCACCGTTCCCTGGGACCGCATCATGCCGACGCTGGACGTGGAGCTGCGTGCCGCGGCTGATAGGCTGGATGCGACGACACGGAGGCTGGTGGAAAAGGTGCTGGCCCGCACAGGGGCAGGAGACGACAAAGATGGGGGTGGACAGTCTGCGGAGGCCATGGCGGTGGCAGCGGAGAGATTGGTGGACGGGATCCGGAATAATGCGACGGGGAACCTGAGCTATGGGTTGTTGACGAGGAGGTATCAGGGGCTTTGGGAGAAGTGTGGGAGGGAGGATGGGTCGGTTGAGATTGTTCTTCACTAGGGGTTCAAGGTTGGGCGTGGGGGCAGGGTATCGGTCCCAATGAGAAAGCGAGGAGTTGTGATTGCAGTTGTGCTGAAGCTGTTTGAGATGCTTCTTGTCATGGAGTTGCTTCCCTCGAGCAGCGCCTATCGTGCCCTTCGTGTATGAATAGTATTTGACCTGCTGCATAAACGAAGGGTCGTTGAGATGTGTTTTCGTACGGTAGAGGACATGTAAACGGTTTAGCCAAGCGAAAAGAAACTGAAACTCGCACCGCTTGATGTTGACTTTGAGTGGTGATCCTCAGGGGTGTCACGTGTCGAATTGTAGCACCTGCACGATAGATTGGTTGAAGTGACTGTGTTGTGTGTATTTTCTGTTCCTCCGCACAGGCGCACCCCCTGGGGTGGGCCCCAGCCACATCTACGGGGCTCATCCACACGCCAAGGCGTGCGGATAATCTGACATCACGTGAGCCACCCCCCCCTCCACATGGATGCATACAGTTCCCAGTTCTTCCTCAAAATGAGCAACAGTCAAAATGCCCACGCGATGCCCGTCCACAATCTAGGCCGGCATATGCCCTCTGTCTGCAAAAATCAAGCCCGGCAGCCGTCAGGCACGTGTATCCCAAAACTGTGGGAGTGAGTGCCTGGGTGTCACACAATAGGGTGTTCGAATAGTGAAAACAACGTGTCGATTGATGGGCACACCCCCATCAGGGGGGGTGGCTCTTGGCGCCGCGCCAAGAGATGCGGAGAAACGCCATTTCCGAGCGTATCTAAGCTGCCGCGTGCCAACAGCTGTGGCCACGCCAGTTGACACTGGGAGCCTGCCCCCGAAACCGCGTTGATACAGCCTGTCGATCGCCATGTGCGCTTCCCACAGGAGGACATTTTGTGGGTGGGGGGCGAACCCTGGCCGCCAGCGACATGTTGCCGGCGACGAAAACAGAGATCCCGCAGCGGCGCCAAGCGCCTTCGCCACAGGCAGGTTCCCACAGTGCTGCAACAGTGCGATGCATTTTGAAATGGACGGCGCCAGCCTTACCGTTCGTTCGTCGGGGATGGCGCTTACACAGCACTGTGTACACTGTACACCGTTGTCGCAACGGAAGTTTGCTGAAGAATACAGGTATTTCAGTAGTTATGCAGAATTGCGAACTACGTATGACCAGAGACTTGGAGATTTTGAGGAGCGCCAGGAGGCTCAAAACCTCGGATGGACGACAGGTTTACATGGTCAATGGCGACGGAAGGCGAAACTTGCGAATTCACGTCACTAACAGAACGGCGAACCTTAGCCTAGCGAGCGATGCGCGGCATGTGGAGGGCACTGTGGTTCAAAAGTTGGGTGTGCCGGGCCGGAAACTGTGGAAGCGTTTGGTCGGCTCCACAGTCCGCACACGAGCCAATCAGTGGGAAAATTGCCCCCATATTGGTGAGCCGGTATCTGCCCGAACGGGCGACGTGCAGCCAACCCGCCAGCAGCCCAGGGAGGGCGTGCGTTTGGGGGTTTGCTTGGTGACGCGCGGGAGGCAATTGGGCGTGGCCTCCATCCCCCTTGTCGCATTATGTCAGCAGGCAACGACAGCCCATCGCGTTCCCAATCACATCGCCCTCAGCACCTCACCTTTGACCACCATTTCAATCCATCCTGTACCCCGACCTGCCCCGAGTGCGTCCTCGGAATGACTCCTCCTCAAAAGCCCGACCAGGAAAACGAGCTGCATGGTCTGCCACGCCCTTGATCGCACGTCGCATGCCGTATTTGGTGGGCGATGAGGGCTGGATGGGAAGCCTACGCCGGAAATGCGAAGCCTATTCCCCTCCGCTGCTCAGCGTCCCACGCTCCCCCGACATCAGCGTCCGCCAAACTGTCCACCCCGCCACACCACTTCACGCTCGTCCGCCAGCATCGAACAAATCTCCATCGCACATAGCTGCGTTGACCGTCCGCAGTAAGGGGTTTAGACATTCTCATTCGCCCAAGCTCGATCGCCCACCCGCTCCCTTTCCCCGTGCCACGTCGCAACTCGCTCGAACGTTCGTTGACCGGTGCACAGATACTGCGCACCATGTCGCCTTTTCTTCACTGGCATTACGGGAGTCCTTGCTTTATTTTCGCTTTTCCTATGGTTCAAAACGTCGGAGCTCTCTCCATCGAAAGACAGCCGGGTGGTCATCGAGGAAGGGGGTGTGCGACAGCGCCAAGCGAACAAGTGTTGTGTGCGCACCCAAACCACATCCATCATCCATCTTCACCACCACACTGGATCTCGCTGGATATCATCCCATTGGAAGAAAAGAGCACCAAGTGTTCACCCCCTTCATTGATCCTTGCCCAAAATGAGGGAAGCCGAAGCAAGTTCACGGCTGGCAGGTGCTGGAGTCCCGGCCCGGCTCCATTTTAGACCCTCGAGAAGTTCTCAATGTCCCGGAACAGTGCAATTGGGCTTCATATGCGCCCAATGTTGTTTCTTTGCCCACGCACTCTCTTTTCGTTGTCGAGTGCTTCGGTGGAAGAAGTGTGGGAGGGGACATGGGAGGGGTGTGGGTGCAGGGGGGTAGGAGCTGGGCAGGTCGGCCTGCGGGAAGCGGAATGGCCACAGACCCGTCATATACCACCAGCCCAACACCCCCCTTCTCTCCATCCAACCATGCAGCCTCCCCCGTATCTCCTCTGGCCCAACCCTCCCCCCCCCCCCAAAGACTATTGCGCACCTTGGTCTGCATTTCACCTTGATTGGTCGGCCATTTTTACGCTCTGCACTTATAAATCCCCATCGCCCACCCTTTTTGACCTCCCCACCTCTCTTCCTCCCACACTCCATATCTTGTCGAGGTTCCCATCCTCCCATTCCATCCCCAATCCATCATTCATCGTGCATCATCATCCATCGCAACCCCGCTCAACCACCCGCCCGCCACAATCCTTTTGCAGCCATCACCACTTTTATCCACCATCTCTGCCCCTTTTCCATAGCAACCATCAACATCCTCACAATGGACACGGTGCAGCCACCCGACACACCAATCTCTCGCATGCACGAAATTGTTGAGCACCTGGACTATGGTCGCTTCAGAGTCGCCTCTCTCAGACTTTTGGCACTTGATGCCGTGTTCTTCAGCGACCTGTCATGCTGCGCGGACATGGAAACCCTCTGGCACGCCGCCCACCTCCTTCAAAGCCTCGCGCAGACTTCCTACACCCGTAGCTTCAGCAAACCCGTGGATCGCGCCGTCAACAAGCTTCTCCTTCACACAGTCGTGGGGTGCGAAGAACTTGGTGCCCGGCACCGCGCCCGCGTCTGCGATGACCACGTCCGCTGGCTCCTCCCTACCGAGATGAAGGTCAAGGAGATGCTCGAAATCCTCCGTTGCTTCCTCGGTTACATCTCCCTCCAAGATGCAGTGCATCCCCCAGTCAAGGATGCAAACCTCGCCGATGTCCGCCGGCGGCTGCAATGTCTGTGCCCGAGGATATCCAACCTCACGTCGTGGAGCCCCAGTCCAGAACCGCAATCCAGCCGCATTCGTCGCACGCGGGCCAGTCCCCACGCCCACAATCTCAGACCGCGCAGTCGACCAGAGTCGACCCCCGACCCGACGTCTACGCTCGGTCGCTTTAGCCCTGTCAACCCCGCAACACCCCCTTCTCTCACCGCGAGCCTCTCACCCTGCTTCACTGCCGCCACCACGCCATCACCTGGATTCGAATCAACCATGTACCCATCGCCAGGGACAGACGCACCGCCCGCCACCATGCCCACGCAGCTCTTGTCAACCCTACCACAGTATCGGATGGACCTGCCACCAGCAGTGCGCATGGTTGACGGTATGCTGGAGGAGGTGACGCAGCCTTACGAGATGTCGTGGCCGGTGGAAAAGTTCAATGTTGGCTTTCGGCCATCAACTCCTGAACCACTGAGTGGTGGTGGTGACTGGAGAAAACGACAGCTGGATGTGTTTGCGCAGATGTCGCCTGTCTCGAGTCCGGCAGGGAGTGGTGGGAATGAGATGTGGGGGATGCAGAGGTGATGCATCTATTTTTGTCTGTTTTGGATGATGTATATGGATCCTTGGTTGTATGATTGATGACTGAGACGAGTGCGCTGTATTGAATGGGTTGTGGACGTAGCAGATACAGAGTCCCTGACGAATTTAATGACCCCGTTTCGACTTACACGCGGACCTGTGCCACGAGTGAGAAAAGGCGATGCACCTTGCGAAAATGTTGCGCAAATGCCCGCCTGGGTGTGCAAACGCCCAAAATGGAAGAGAAAATCCCCAATCATCGAAACGTGGCGAGATAGGAGCCTTTTAACTTGTTCTTGTTCTGGTGGTCTCTGGGGAGTGGGAGGCTGCTGGGGGAATGGGGTGTCGTTGAGGGAAGGGACGTGATTATGTCAGCTTTTGGGCGTGGGTTTGCCCTGTGGAGAGAATTTCACTGTCACGTGATGCACGTCGATTTGGGGATTCCGAGGGCACTTGGCTACAAAGTCAAAGAGACGCCGAAAAAAACTGAAGAGTGGTGTTGATGAGATTGAACTATTTGGGCTTGACCTGCATCAGGGAGAGCGTTTTCCCAGCTTTCGTCGCCATGAGTTGTCGTCGAGGTCAAAGTGAGGTTGTCGTCTCGTCGTGAGATGAGTCAGCATCCCCCTCTGGACAAACTGCCCGGGCTGCTGGGCTGGCCCACGGCAGGACCGGAGGCAGCAGGGGAGGACAGTGCGGGCAGGTGTGCCCCACAGCGGCTGAAGGACCCACCCGCGAGGGGGGGGCAGGTCGCCTCCGTTTTCTCTTGCTTGGCTTTTCGCTGAAGTCAATCCATTCCGTTTCATCCCCGCCCTCTTCTGTCTTGGCTTTTTGCCTGGCACCCTTTCGCCTCGACCTGACTACGACCAACCCAACACCGTCGTCGATTTCCCCGGGCATGTTCTCAATTGCCTCGTCTCCTCCTCCCTCCAACTCCCGCTTCGAGGCGATGCGCCAACTTCGAAGACAGCTCGGGTCGCTGGC
Source organism: Podospora tetraspora (assembly GCA_027943155.1). Taxonomy (NCBI): domain Eukaryota; kingdom Fungi; phylum Ascomycota; class Sordariomycetes; order Sordariales; family Podosporaceae; genus Podospora; species Podospora tetraspora. The sequence goes on along the minus strand of JAQKAE010000001.1, from coordinate 451,068 downwards.
TGTGACGGATCGACTTGATCAGGCGAACCTCGCGCGCCAATGTCACCCTCTTCATCTTCAACATTGGCGATGACTAGCGCTGTCCTATTCCCATTTGCAGCCTGGGGGTTTTTGCATTACCGGCCATGTAAACAAACGATCAAATTTCGCAACACTGCTCCATTTCTTCAGGCTTCATCAATCCACTCAAAAACACGATGCAACATACGCACCTTCAATACTCAACAAGGGACAATAGAGTCTAAGCTTACACCCGTAGCAATCCCAAACCTAAAAGCAACCGACCAACAAACACCTGCAAGATCAACGGCCAAAGCATATCGATACAGAGACCGCAAGTCTATCCAACGCCAAGAACCATTGAACCGTCGCGTCAACTCCGAAATGTTAGCCCCGCGCCCAACGACTGCCGCTACCTCCGACAACACTTGACGTACACAGTGACAAGAACTCCAATGATGGTGGCCACGCCCGCGACAATGCCGATGATCGCCTCCACCTTGAGCGCCTTGCTCGGCCCCGGCGCCTCGCTGACCTTGTCGGAGATGTTGACGTTGGACGTGCCCCCTCCGGTCACATTGACATTGATGTTGTTGTTCTTGCTGTTGTTGTCGCCCGCGGAGCCTGTCGTCGGAGAGCATCAGCAAACATATACAAGCAGATGGGAAGCACAGTTCTCCTACCTGACGCCGCACCGCCCGTCGCCTTCGCCCCGGACCCAAAGTTGGTCTGCGTCGGGTACGTCTTGTACGTGATGACCTGCGACGCCGCCTCCTGCTCGCCTGTCAGTCAGCCAGTTCCTTCGCCGTCCCTCGCCCTTGCATACCTTCAACTGCACCTCAAACGTCCCGCACTCGTTGGCGAAAAACGTCATGACGCCGTTGTACGTGTCGGCCGAGTAGATGCCCTTGACGTTGTAGACGCCCTCCTTGGTGAGCATGCACTGGTCCGTGTCGTCCGACATGGTCTGCGGGCTGGCGCAGAAGCACGCCATGTCGTCGCACCGCGACCCTCGGGCGGCCGCGTGCGCGTCGCTGACGCCGCACGACTTTTGGAAGTCGTTGAGCCCCGCGTACGCCGGCGACGTCTTGAGGATCACTTGCAGCTTGGTGCTGGCCAAGACGAGGCCGACTGTCCAGAGGAGGGAGGTCACGAGGCCGAGTGGGCTGAGGGGCCTCATGGCGGCGGTTTCGTTGGGGCGGCGGTCGTCGTTGATGGGAGAAGAAAAGGGGAGGGTTTGGGCGTCGTCATGGAGGGCGGCGGACAGGTTGGTTTTCTTGGTTCAGGGGAATTGCTTTGACCCGTCGGCGGTTCCGTTGGGCGGCTGTACCACGCTGGTTCCTGGACTTTAAGTCGAAGTGGTTGGTCGCCTGTGGGTGTTAAATGACTCTGTATGCAAGCCACAAGGCTCGGCGCAGGTTTCATCGCAAAAATAAGCGTCCCAAGCGCGCTCTTCAAAAGAAGAATTGGACCCTGCCAAGGGCATGAGCCGAGTCCACTGGCATCTCAGCAGTGACTTGGGCTTATAGGAGTGGTGACGATGGCATCAGGTTGAATCTTTTCACCTCCCTTGATCCTGCAAAAGATGTCAACGCAAGCGTCTCTTCTCTGTCCAAGGTTCATCGCACGTACCACTTCTCCCATCTGCTCGAGTTCAATCTTGCAACTTCCGTCAACCACTGGCAGCCGCTAATACATCCTCTCTGTACTCGGCGAAACCCATTCCACCTCGTCGCATGTATTCCTCCTCTTCCACGCCTCTATCCTCTCCACCATCCACCCAGAGAAAAACCGGAACCCCCCCGTCGCAGTCTCATCCGCGCGCTTCCGACCATGAGAAATATACGGCATCAAGACACACTGCCTGGCCTTCTCCCCCCTCCACAAATACTGCAGACACGCCTCATCCGCCTCGCACGCTTCCCCACACGCCTCGACACTCTCCCCCGGGACATCCCGCCCCTGCGCCAACCGGTCCCAAACCGCATTATCCCAATCCTCCCTCGTCTCTTGCCCCGCAACCTGATGAAATTCAAAAAGATCCGCAAACACCAACGGCCGCTACTCCCCCCCCCATCATCGTTAGCAAACAGCACCCAACCCCCCAAAATTGGACACGGAAAACTCACCCCCCTCCCCTCTCCCCTCCCACATCCACAACCCCTCCACCCCCGCCGCCCCCGTCTTATGCAAGCTCACCACCGGCTGACACCACGCCCGCCGCGTATACGGCGTCCCCTCCCCCGCCCACGGACTAAACATCGGAAACAACCCACTCACACCCACCCCGGCCTCCCAGAGCATCCACCCCAGCACGCTGTCCCCGCAGCAATCCCCCTTGACCATCTCCATCCCCCTCATCGCCAGGGACTCCTCGCCCCACGACAATAACCTCTCCATCGCCGCCCGGGACAAGACGAACCCCGGCCCGCCGTTGGCGAAGAACGTCCCTTCACGTCCCGGGGACGGGCTTCCGAGGTATACCGGCTTTGCCGGGTCCAGAAGCGACAGCAACCGGAAGACATTGTCCCAGACGAGGTAAGTATCCGTCTCGTAAAAGACGTACCACTCCCGCCCCGGCTTCAGCGTCCACGCGCGCTCGATGAGCAGGAGGAATTTGTACTTGTCCGTCTTCCACCCCGTCTTGGCCGTGGGGTCCTGATCTTTCTCAATCTCCCCCCCATCCTCAAGAAGCGCCCGCAACGCGCGGTAAGACTCGAGGTCGGGGTTCCCGTCGTGGTAGGCGGGCGGGAGGTACGCGAGGATGTCGATGGCGTGGTGCCCGCCGACGAGGGGCTGGTCGAGGTCGGAGAAGATGAGCAGGTCTTCGGGGGCGAAGCACGACGAGACGGTGGAGAGTTGCGCGGCGATTTGGGACGGGTTCTCGCCGTGGCCCATTTTGAGGACGGGTTGGATGCTGCGGGAGGTGATGAGGTGGGAGGGGAAGGAGGCGCAGAGGTCGGCGGCGGTGATGTTTGAGGGGAGGGAGACGGGGTGGAAGGCGCTGGTGGTGTTGGGTTGTGGGATGTAGAAAGCGAGGGGGAAGAGAAGGCGTTGGTGGTGTTGTCGAGAGAAGAGATGGCTTGTTAGGAAGAGGGAGGTGAGTGCGAGGATGATGAGACTGATGGAGGCGCGCCCGACGCGTTTGGTGATGGGCATGAATCGGGGGGGGGCCCGCCCCGGGGAGCCGAAGCGGGGGGCTAACATGGACGGCGAGGAGGGGTGGTCACGGCGCCGGGAGAGGAAGAAGAGAAACAAGATGGAGGTGCCATGATTGCGGGAGCAACGAGATGGGGTACACTTGACATAAACACCATCAACCCGGGTGTCGGATGAAGCTGTCGTCGAGGACCTCACCGCCGCCCCCTGTGCCGCCGCCATGACCCGCCGCTCTGCATTATCACTCGGTGCTACTCTACTGGCTCCACGATGCTTGCGTGGTTCGTTTCGTATTTTTTTCGAGGGTCATACTTTAGGTCCTGGTGATATTTGCACGGCGCATGGAGACGCGTGGCCCGTAAAGGGGCACAGGTTTGGAAGGTCTTGGCGATCGATGTTTTGACGACTGCGCCTCATCCTCCTGGTGGTTGGACTGCCATCACCCGTATTTATTCTTTCAGGAGAAGCAATTGGTCGCGGTAAAACTGGTCACCTAGACCTCGAGCGGCGAGTCTGATTTTTCACGCCGCACGAAGGGTCTCGCGCCGTGCCAACCAGCCGGCTGGATGAATTCATATATTTCAGAAAGGGCGGCAGTTGTCAATGCGTGCGCTGTCATTCTTAAGTTTACGGCGCAGTTGAAAGCCGTGGGTTTCAGTGATTAGCGGCGTGGCGTCTCGAAAGCTGTAGCCTGGCAAGGAAAGTTGATCGAAATCGTGCCCCCTCCCCTGGCGCGTACATGCACCATCTAGAAAGCGGGACTCTTCCAGTGAACTGACCCAATGGGTGCCACTTTGGTGTCTCGTATTGAAACAATAGCTTCGTCGTTGCTCGGCAAGAAGATAACGTTGGGGGACCTTCAGTTCGAAGAAGCCGAGGGGCCATCTCGACTCGAAGACAGGAGGCCGGGGAGAAGACGCGAGCTTTGGGACTCTGTTCAATATCGAAACTCTGTCTCGAGGCCCGTCTTCCATCTCTTGGGAAGAAGGAAGTTTCATGGGTATTGTTGTTGATGTCGTTGGTCAAGTTGTTGTTGCTACCGTTGGACCTGTTGGATCAAACCACCTCAGCCACGGCGACAGAAACGCAAACAAATCAAGAGAGATGCCGACGGAGAATAGGAAAGGGGTTGCGTGTACACGCTGAACATACCTCCTCCACCCCAGACAATGTCTCGAAAGGTGCCTGGTGGCATCATACCTCTCTCGTCCAAGCCCCTCAAGTCAACAGAACCTCAACATGGCCCTCATCAACCCAAGCTAGCTTCCAAACCCTCCCAAGCGCCTTGCGATATGCCATCTTCCCCATCCCAGCACTGCCACCGCACCACCCAATCCACAAAACATTCACCACCTCATACACCTCCAGTCCCGCCAACTCATCCCGCTGCATCACCTCCTGAAAGATAAACCTTGCATGCCGAGCCATCGCCAAACTAACCTCCGACTCGGACACGGCAATAAGCTCGAGCACCTCGTCACTGGCTGGCAAGGCCCCCCCTTTGGGCAGGTTTAGCGTGACGCGCCCAGCCCACGCGCCCCCGTCGTTGACGAGATCGACCTCCGAGGTCGCTCCGTCATCTTTCAGCTTCGTCGACAGTCTCGCTCTCTCCCAGTCCGGGATGGAGATCCTGAAGCGCTTGGTGCAGGTGCCGCTGAACTTGATGTAAGGATGGTACGTCTCCCTGTCCATATCTCTTGGCCGTACGAACGGCGGGATGGGATACGAGAATCGTGGGTGGGGGGTGATATGGTCGTGGCTTGCGTTGTGGTAGTAGGGCTCGTGGGTTGCCTCGTCGATTGTCTTGGTCCAGTCCGGCGGTATGACGGCTGCTGGCTCCTTGGCTGGATCAAAGTGCGCCCGAACGCGGTGGTAGCTGTTGTCGATGTCGACCCACGCCCCTGTCGAGAACACTCGCTTCTGCCACCGCACCAGCGGCTTGACCGTCACCGGGCCCCGAGGGAAGTTGTAATCCTCGCCTTCCGCCCAGAGGTTGAGCTTGAGCGCCCCCTGCCATGATATCCATGACCAACTTGGAAAAGCAAGCCCACCGTTCACCGGCGACTCCGTCGACCGCATCACCGCTCCGCTCCGTCTCACATCCCACAACAAGCCGGCATCAAACGTGAACTCGGCCACCCCAAACAACAACCCCCCCGGGAACCACTGTCCCATGGGCGTCAAGATTCCCGCAAACGCATTCACCGTATCACTCGCATACGTCAGATCCCTCGTCGCATACTCCTCGGCCAGAGCCGCAAACGCCCGAATACTCGGCCACGTAACAGGCCCCAGCTTAAACCCTCCCTCCCCCAACCCTTCGTCCACCTCCGACGCAAACTCAACCCCCTCCGTCCACTGCCCCCCAAAACACACCCACGTCGCCGCCCCTCCCTCCTCCAGCGCCAGAATCCTCCTACTAAAAACCTCCTCCTGAAGCGTCCACCCCCTCGAACTCCATCTCCCCCCCTTGAGCACCCCCAACCCGACCGCCGCCCTCCCCGCCGCGACCACCAACTCCCTCCCCCCGGGAAGTCGAATCCCCCTCTGCCCCCCCCCCCCGGGATGTTTCACACGCGCGATCCCCGCCCCAGCATCCCCCGACCCCAGCGCCGCAACCGTAAACTCGGCACGCCCATACACACTCCCCATGGCGCGGAGCTGCTCCCCCTGCGAGACCGGGTCGTCTTGGACGATACACAAGCTGTCGACCCAGAGGTATCTGACGCCTAAACGAGCGCACAGGGTGACGGCGTCGCGGATCGTCGCAGGGAGGGGGATCTCAGGGCGGTCAAAGGCGCCGGGGAGACGGAGGGCGGCGAGATTGGATTTGAGGGTGCGGAGGACGGGGGCGGTTCCCCAGACGTAGGAGAGGGCGGCGTAGGGGACGGGGGAGGAAGGGGTGGTGATGCAGAGGAGGGAGGTGTCGAGGTAGGTGAGTGGGGCGGTGGGGAGGAGGTGGAGGTCGTATTGGCGGGTGCCGCAGGTGGAGGAGTGGGTGGTGGTGCAGCGGTGGAGCCAGTGGGTGATGAGGGAGGTGTTGAGGGTGGGGGCGATGAGGCGGCCGCGGGGGTGGGTGGGGGTGGTGCGGAGGGTGGTGTAGCAGGGGATGTGGTGGAGGGTGTGGAGGTGGGCGCGGCGGGAGGAGGGGGGAGAGGGGGGGTTGGTTAGGGGGAGGTCGCCGATGAGGAGGAAGAAGCGGAGGGCGGCGGGTGAAAGGTGCGCTGTGACGGTTGAGGTCGAGGGGAGGGTGGTGGCGACGGAGTCGACGATGGAGCGGCAGCTGTCGCAGTGCGCGGCGCGTTCGGTGATGTCGGCAAGTGTTCCGAGAAGAAAGTCGCGGAGGCTGTTTGAAGGGGGGGATCCCAGGAGCTCGAGCTCGAGTTGGGTTAGAGAGATGGAGAGAAGCTTGCATGTTGGGCAAGCCATGGCGGAGGCTAGCGTGAGGTGCTGGTTTTGGGGAGGTTGAAATGCGGGGCGAAGAGGCCATTGGAGTGAGGGGTATCTATCTCGGGAGCACAGCTGCGAGCACTCCTCTCCATCTCAGACACCTCCGCAATCGCAATCGGCTTGGAAACTTGTTGTCTTTGAACCGATCCCCATGTGATCCCTGTCGCTGCGTGTTTACATCAGAAAGATCCGGATGTGGCGGCGGCACTGGCTGTGCTCTGCTGGCGGCAGCGCCGTAGACAATGAGATCACCGCGTTTCTGGATGGGACCCCCAATGGTGTTCTCTTTGGGGCACACGGGGCCGTTGGCCCAGTTGTTGGCGGCGGTGCGGTACTGCGTCAGCAGCGGGTTCTCGACCTCCTTGTAGTCCCAGACCCAGACCGGACAGCACTGGGCCGAGGCTCCCCCCTTGCCCTGGCACTCCTTGGTGTTTTGGTGCATCGACATGCGCGTCAGCTCGTTGGGACACCCGCTCCAGCAGTAGTTGTTGGGCGTCCTGTCGGCGTCGGCGAAGCCAATCTTGGTGAAAGTGTCACACGACCACCAAGCGCCCTGGTTCTCATCCCCAGTGCAGCAGTACAGCCGCTCGGTGCAGAAGCCCTTGCTGTCGGTCATGCAGTAGGCAGCCGCTGAGCCGGTGGGCGATCTGTCCTTCAGTCTCGACTTGGAGCTGTCCGCCCACGGGCACTGCTTCTGATTGTCGCAGTGCGGCCAAGGGCCCCATTCGCAGCCCTTGTAGACGGCCATGCTCCGGGTGGTAAAGTCGCAGCAGGCGGCCTGGTACTGCCCGTTGTTGCAGTACATGCTGTTGGACCCAATCTCGATCTTGCCCGCGGGACACTCGGGATCGCACTTCCCGGTGTTGTGCGTGTACCAGCCGTATATGGGAGCCCGGTAGTCGATGGGACAGCAGAAGGCGTGAGACATGCCGTTGTCGCAGTACTGCTGGTCAAACATGTATTCCGTGCCGCGGGCACCGCTATCCGATCGTCTCACTATCGCCCAGCCGGCGGGACTCTCCGCAGTTGGTCCATTTGCACTGCGGCTGCACTTTCCGGGATCTGCCCCCGACTCGTACGTGCACCCGGGCTCGAGACACGAGGAGCTCGAGGCCGTGAAGGACCGGCCGTAGAAGGCGGTGCCGAGCACGACCATGTTTGGCGGCACTTGGTTGCGCCAGAGGAGGTCCATCCCGAGCTCCATGATCTCGGTCAGGTTGGTGTGGACGTTGAGGTAGGGGCCAACCCATTTGTTTGGCTTGTCCCAGGTCCCGTGCATGTCGTACGACATCATATTGAACTTCACCAGCGCCTTGAGTTCGAAGTGCTGGAGGTACCAGTATGAACACGGCAGGGTCAGTGAGATATCTTTCTTCCCTCCGGACCCGGCTAGACCTATTTTTAAACGGTTTACGAACTTGGGGAAGTTGGCGTAGTCGATGCCCCGGCCGCCCCTGTCGTCTGCCTCGGGGTACTCCCAGTCGAGATCGACGCCGTCGAAGCCATACGTGGCCATGAAGGAGACCAGGGACTTGATGAAGGTGTCCTGTCTGCTGATGGACGCTGCTAAGTCGGAGAAGCTGGTTCTCGTCGGCCCGGGGTCGTTGAAGGCCCAGCCGCCAATGGCGATGAAGATCTTGAGGTCGGGGTCTGCCTTTTTCAGCAGCATCAGCCGCTTGTATATGCTGATGTCGGCCTGGTCGTTTGGCACGACGGCGAAAGTCTTGGGGTCGATGTTGGCAAAGGCAAAGTTGACGTGCGTGTACACGCCGGCGGGGATCTGCTCGGGGTAGAACTTGTCGCAGACGCGCGTGGGCGACCAGCCCTCGTAGTAACCGATGACGCGCAACACGCCGTTGGTCTTGGGACAGGACGGTCTTTCGACCTTTTTGTCGCCGCAGAAGTCCTTGGTGGTCTGGGTAGATTCTGGTGTTAACAGGTGGTGTTGGTGGTGAGAAAAGGGGGGCGGACCGACTTACACCGCAGAAGCCAAACTTGGAACAGCACACGTTCAGTGGGCATGTGTCCTTCAGAGCCCATTGGGCCCCGAATCCGGGATTACAGTCGGATTTCCTGTCGCAGTTCGCGACGCAGTTTGACCCGCAGTCTTGTGAGTTGAGTTGATCAGCGGTGGACTTGAAGATCGGTTTTTTTTCTTTTCTTTTCTTTTCTTTCTTTTTCACTTACAGTGGGGCCCAAACCCGCAGTACCCGTTGATGTTGCAGCATCCTATCTCACACGGGCTACCCGCACTACAGAGTTGCGCCGTTGCTCCCCCAGCGAAGAAGACGGCGAGGGCGAGGGCGTGGAAGAGCATGACTGCTGATTAGTCTAGCATGGCGACACAGATGCAGATCTCATGACGGGACAGCTACCAGAGACATTGATCTAATAAACAGCAGATGCACCCAGCGGTTTACGGCACGGATTTCGATTTTATTTTCCCGGTAACGTTAACGTGCTTTATAAGCGAGCTGCGCATATAAGCGAGCTGCGCACTCCCCACCACAACGCGTCCTCTTTACACTTGACATCGAACTTTTCCACAACCTAATATGTCCCTTACTTCAAAGGAAGCAAGGATAATATTGGCCCTTGAGGCTATCCGAAATGACGAAAAGTTAAGCCTTCGAGGTACAGCCAAGTTCTACGACGTGCCAGAATCAACTCTTCGTTCCCGACGGGCTGGCAAGCCTGCACGACGCGATACTACGCCCAATTCGCGCCGGCTCACAGATTCCGAAGAGAAGGCTATTGTTCAATATGTCCTTGAGCTAGATACGCGATCTTTTCCACCAAGACTACGTGGTGTGGAAGATATGGCTAACCATCTGGTACGCGAACGCGACGCGCCCCCTGTCGGCAAGCTCTGGGCCCACAACTTCGTCAAACGCCAGCCAGAGCTCCGGACGCGTTGGACACGTCGGTACGACTACCAGAGGGCCAAGTGCGAGGATCCAAAGGTCATTGGCGAGTGGTTTGCTCTTGTACGGAACGTCAAGGCCAAGTACGGCATCGTGGATGACGACATCTACAACTTCGGCGAGACTGGGTTTATGATGGGCATCATCTTCGCCGGCATGGTGGTTACGACCTCAGATGGCCGTAGCAAGGCAAAGCTGGCCCAGCCTGGCAACCGCGAATGGGCAACGGTAATTCAGGGAGTTAATGCCCTCGGCTGGGCCATCCCTCCGTTCATCATCTTGGCTGCGCAGTACCACCTCGCCAACTGGTACACCGAGTGCGACCTCCCGGCCGACTGGCGCATCGCAACCACCGACAATGGCTGGACGACCAATACAGTAGGCCTGGATTGGATCAAGCACTTCGACTGCCATACAGCACCTCGTACGAAAGGCAAATATCGGTTGTTGATCCTCGACGGCCACGAGAGCCACCACTCGACCGAATTCGAGCTCTATTGCCAGCAGAACAACATCATCACGCTCTGTATGCCCCCTCATTCTTCGCACCTCCTCCAGCCGCTCGATGTTGGTTGCTTTGGGCCGTTGAAGCAGGCGTACGGTCGCCAGGTTGAGGACTTGATGCGGATGCATATCAACCACGTGAGCAAGCTCGAGTTTCTCTGTGGCTTTCGCAAGGCCTTCTTTGCCTCTATCACCGAGAGGAATATTCAAGGCGGCTTCGCAGGTGCTGGCCTTGTTCCTCACGATCCAGAGAGGGTGCTTTCCAAGCTGGATGTTAAGCTTCGTACGCCAACCCCTCCGACCTCACGGCCTGGCACTGCCCATTCTTGGGTCTTCCAGACACCGCACAACCCCCAAGAAGCCGACTCGCAGTCAACGCTTATCAAGACTCGCATTTCCAACCATCAAAACAGCTCCCCAACCTCGATGTTGGCTGCTGTGGACCAGCTCACCAAGGGTACGATGGCTGTGATGCACAAGGTGGCCCTCCTTCAGGCAGAGAACGCTTCGCTCCGCAAGGCCAACGAGGCACTAAGCAAGCGCCGGAGAGCCAAAAAAACTCGTGTGCGGCTTGGAGGATCACTTGCTGTACAGGATGCGCACGATCTACTAGATCAGAAAGCCGTGGGTGGGGAGGGAGTACAAGAAACGCAGCCGGGTGGTAGTGGTGTAGGAGGGGTTCGTACGAAGGTTCGGTGCTGTGGTGGGTGCGGCAAGCCTGGCCATAATGCCCGCACTTGCCAGGGGGCTGTAGAAGCATCTGATCCAGCTGCTTCTGATGTAATTGTAGTTGGTTCCTAGTGTTGTTGTTTTGCAATTGAGGATAACTAGTTGTAGTAAGGGGTGGAAAAATTGCCCACTCGCTGATATTACCCACTCGCTGATATTGCCCACTCGCTGATATTGCCCACTCGCTGATAAGATACGTTAAATTGTGTGCTGCGGGTCTTTTGACCAACGCTCCTTCCTTCATTGCCTGCTCCCAAGCCGCGTCACATGGCAAGACACGGTTGCTCCTGCCGCAACTTGAACAGTCGCGCCGTGAAATTTGGGAATTTCACAAGTTACGAAATACCGCTGCCAAAATTCCCAGACCAGAACAGCTCAATCACCCGCGCCACAACAGAAGATTAGGTACACAACATGTCCAGCACGCAACACGAAAACGATGAACGGCACAAGCGGCAAATGAAGAGATTTCTCGACGACATTTCCGCGCGTCGCCTCGCCCAGTGGGGCTTCACCCTCTTCCGCACGGCCTACGGCGACGAGACCGACGCGGCCTTCGCGTCGCTGCTCGAGGCACTGCACGCGGGGGTCCGCAAGACCATCATGTTCCGGGCCGGCCCCGGCATGTTCGATGACCCCGGCAAGGAGCCGGACGCTGAGCTGGTGGAGCTGTGTGAGCGGGCCGTCGACATGTTCCACATCCGCGTCGGGGACGATAGGACTGCGCTCGAGGGGGCGAGTCTCGAGCAGCTGCGTGATATTGTGCGCGAGGTGGAGAATGACGAGCTGGCGCGGGAGCGCGAGCAAGTGGTTGAGGTATCGGGGGACATGGAGAGGCGGCCCTTGCGGCTCGGGGAGAAGAGGGTGTTTTTGGTTGCGGATGAGGAGGTGCTGCGAGCTGTGCAAGAGGCAAAAGCTGCAGGCCGGCAGCCCTGGGTCAGGGTTGTGGATGTGGATTACGAGGCGGACGAGCACAGGGGCAACCGGCGGATGCCACAGTATTACTGGGGGTGGATGTTGGCAAGCACGGACAGTATGCATCAGCTGTGGGAGGATCTTGATGCGCTGAGCCTGTTGGAGATAGCTCCGGGGAGGTTTGAGAGTCATTCAGGGCCGATCAAGATTTGGGACGGACCCTGAGAAACTAATCATGGAGTTGTCTAGGAAAAGAAGAATCCAGATTCGATAACTAAGACGTCATCTATCAATCCCGTGACCTGGTTGTGGTTTTACTACTACTTGCAGCGGTAGAAGTCGCCCTAGACGACGATTGACTAGTCGTTTTTGACGTCCCCAATGATGTCGACCGTGTCGATAAAGATGACGATGTCGATGCTGCTGGCGGCAGATAGGAGTCCCAGCCCGCAATTGGGCCAACGCAAACAGCCGAACCTGGCTGCAGAGAGGCAGAGCAGTTATTCGACAAGGACGGGTTGACCTGCACAAAGAGGTTATATAGAATACCTTGACCAATGCAACTTTGCTGGTGTTAGTCAACCGAGCGAGAAGTATCTCGAAAAAACATTTCACTTATATTGTCCCGCAGTCCTCGCCGTTGGCTACCACATGCCACTTGCCGCACCCCAACGTCGTCCCCTTCGCCACTGTCACTCCCGTCGGGGGAGCAACTGGAACACGGTACTGGGTATCACCACCAGAACCCGAACCTGTGCCTGACCCAGGCCCTCCAGGACCCGCAGAACAACTCGAGGTTGGTCCCGGTGGACTGACAGTCAAAGTATGTGAGCCCCCCTGAGGAGACACGCATATCGTCTTGCCGTACCAGTCTGTAGCCGTCTGCAGGTTGGAGCAGTCCTCGTTGATCCACGAGTTGTACGCACTCACTGCGCCGATTCCGAGCTTGAGACTTAACTCGATGCCGATGCACGAGTCGTTGGCCTGCACGGTATAGGTGGTGCATTGAAAGGGGATGCACAGCGAGAGACCTGCTGGCACGCTCTTACAATCTCGGATGGCGTCTTGGTTGGCCATGTAGAGTGCAGCAGCTGAAACCTTTGACTTGGAGGCAATCGAGTCGCATGTATCACCAGCTGCGGTGGTGTATCTCAGATTGGTCGCGCAGTATGTTGTCACGGGTGTCTGGCTTGCTTGCGGCCTGGGTTGGATGGTTGTCGGCCCTTTTCCGCCGCATTGCAAGTACACATACTCGAGGTTCGTCTGGTAGAAGTCGTTGTAGACCGAGTAAGGGGAGGCTTGCATCATGGCGAGACGGCGAATGTAGCAGGATGAGCAGAGTGCGTTGCGAGGCATCTTTGTGACGTCGTCGACTGTGGTGAAGTTGGCAATGACATCTTGCAGTCGAACGCGTCAGTTTAATCATAGTGAGCAGCAATGACAAACTCACCGTTACAATACCTGCCACCTGTCACGGCCTGATCGCCTCAGACCTGTGAACGTTTATATACGCAACCCAGAACTCCAGTCGTCGACTTGGAATTCTGGCAATCCTTTTGGAAGCTGGTGCAGTGGGGTTGTGTATCCATTGTTCGGCCAGCCGTCACACCTCTGAGGCTGTGTGGCGGCGGTGTATGGAATTACCCTAGCTCAGGGAAGAATCAGGGGAAGCTCAGGACGAATCAGCCACAGCTCACCCCAGCTCACGACGACGAACATAAAAGGAAATTTCTTGTGCCCAGATTCGTCGCAGACAACCAGGCTGTTTTCCGCGGATGGGGGTATTGACAGCAGGCACGAAGGGCTCACGACAAGGGCACAACTTGATGATGACGATTCATTTGCCGTCTGAACTTCCTTCAGTGCCGCACTAATCTCGGTCTAAAACTCAAGCTAGAACAGGTAACACGGTCTTAAACACAAGTCAAAAGAGGCTCAGTCCTCCCAAAGTCCACCATCTCAAGTTCCCCTCGAAATCCTCCAGAAAACATGCCTCTGCCAACCCCATTTTTCACCCCGGAGAACCATCAACCCCCCAGAAACCACTCATCCGTCAACCCCATTTTTCGCCCCCAAGGACCATCCCCTCAACCACCAGCATCCCATCCCGAAACCGTGCCCCCATCAAGAATGCGTGACCCGATACTCCAAGTTCGCAAACACACCGGGCGCGTTCGCATTGCACCACACACCTCCAATCGACTCAATCCTGCCGGCGCTGTCCACAAACGTGGCGAGAAGAGCCCACCGCATGTAGAACCTCAGGTCGTTGGCCCCAAAGTAGACCGTGTCCAGCAGCTTCTCCGTGTCCCTGATGCGGAACGCGCAAGTCCCCGACGTGGCGAGCGTGACGTAGCCGTCGGGGCTCGAGACAAAGTCCGACTTGGCGACGGTCCAGAAGCCCTTCGTGGCCGTGGTGGCGCTGGCTGTGAAGTTGGTGTACGTGTTGGCGATGACGTTGCAGTCCGTGGCGAGGGGCGAGTTGGAGTTGGTCGTCGAGATGGGGTTGTGCTCGCCACAGTAGTCGTTCCGGCCCAGCGTGGGGTTCGTGTACGTGTGGTAGGTGACGGCGCGCTTGGCGATGGAGAGGGGGTTGGGAGAGGTGATGGCCAGGCCCGAGGCGAGGGGAAGAAGGGCGAGTAGGGGAAGGGCGAGCATCTTGATGGTGTGGTGTTGTTTGGCTGTGACTTGGTGGGACGGTCGACAAGTCTCTTGATGAGGCTGTCGATGAGAGGGGACTCGGAGTGGGTGGGAGAGTTGTGGGAGTGGGAGTGGGAGTTGGTGAAGAATTCAAGTCGGAGCAGACTTGGTGGTGGAGGGCTTCTTATACCGGGACCCTCGAGGAGACTGCCCTTCCTTCCCCAGCACACTTCGCACCCTCAAGACCCGAACCATCTCAACAATGTGCCGACATGGGAGGAGCAATTGCCCATCCAACCACGAAGCAACCCCGCTTTGAAACTGTGCCTTCCACGAGTCCGATGCTGACAGTGCCCGTTTGACCTGTTCCCGTTTGAGATGGAAAAGCCTCAAGTGACGGCGCGGGTGACGGGTCATGGGCTGGCCTGACAGCTGGAGCCCAATGCTACCCCGGAATATAGTGGCCATGCTGCCCAGGATTTTCGACGTCGTGGTTCGCCAAGCGAAAAAAGGGGGTTGTGATCGTGAACCGACGAGGTCAACGCTCCCATTCGTGGGACGAGATGATGGCCCCCAAAGGCGGGATCCGAGACGGACCAATGGCGCTTCGCAGCACTCTGTTGGCTACGACGACTGTGCTCAGCACGCGCTGCACAAAAACGGTCCGAACTTGTGCTCTCCTGGTTTGCAGACATGGAGATAGGTACTATCCCGTTGCTGGCCGGTCCCATCTGAATCTGGGGGCCGTGCAAGCGTGGTTCGATAGCCGAGCATTCGAAATGACGTTTATGGTGAGGCTGTTGGTCGCAATATTGGCGGCCGTTCAGCTTCCTGCCGGTCAGCACGTCCCGGGCCCTCCGCCGGCCTTCCAAGGCGGCCAGGGGCGGGTGGCACCCGAAGTTGCGTGCCGCCGCCCGGCATGGCTGCATGATGGACGCACGTCGCTCCGTCCACCCTCCACACCTTTGGAGTCGTCTCCGCGTGATGAGATTGGGCAACCCAGCTTCTTCGACCATGACCATAGCCACGGCGGCACAGGCAACAAGCACCATTAGCGATGCCTTCAACAACACGCCGTAAATATTGGAACCTCGCATGTCATCCCCCGCACTTGCGTACCGGTGGACGGTCCCGTTCTGGCATTATACTGCGTCTGCCGTCTCATCTGCTCAAAGTCTGAAGATGAAATAGGCCTCATAATTCATGCACCGTGATGTTTGCGTCCAAGCGGGGGCGGTCGGTCGCTTCATCCCGCGGAGTTCGGAGCAACTCAAGTCCCCAATCTCGTCTGGACTCGAGAGTTCAACTGTCTCTATGCACAATCAAGTATCCGGCTTGGCGATTCGGGGGCCGAACGCAGAAACGGGATGCAAAGTTCGGGCCGAATGACTCGGATGTGGTCTGATCAGACGCCAACATACAAGCTGCGAGTAGGCTCGGCAAGGTTGGAGTGATGTCGGTCTTGGAGTATGTTGCTCCTGACTGCTTTTCTAGGTTAGTTACAGTCGGGAAGGAGGGCACAGCACAGTCTGGTCGGTCATGGACCCCCAGCTTCTGATGGAAATTGGAGAGGACGAGGGCATGGAAAGTCCGGTGAAGGAGGTGCATTTGCCCAAGAATACTGGGATGAAATGAAAGCTTTTGCGTTGGGGCCTCCCCGGCCCGCCTCCTCTCAGTCATTCGGGCAAATGCAAACGGTCTTCGGCTTTGTTAAGCCGAGAATGAGAACCTGGGGGAAGGTGTGCAAGTAGATGTCGGTGAAGGGAGGAGATGGTGGAGGCATCCATGGAAGGAAAGGGAAGAGACCGGAGACCTGACATTTTTCAAGGAAAAGAAAGGTCAGAATAGAGAGCAAATGGAACGCCGGAAAAAAAGGGTAATCAAGAACCATCTCCTGAAGAGAAGAAAAGCTCTCCCCCGCTGCCTCCCCTAGATAAGAGGCAGGTGCGGGGGGTACGAAACCTCTTCGGATTATCTGATGAGATTTACTTCCTTGAGGTTCAAACCTGGGTGCCATGGCGAGTCATGGGGGGTCCCTAAGAGGAGGACCCCAGTCTGGTTTGAACCAAGGTCGGCCGGTTGGAGGGCCCTTTCGGGCGGAGTGGGAGGCCCAGGGCCGCTTGACTACGGCCACTGGGGATCTTGGGGCGATGGAAGGGGGGGAGTAAACAAGGCCAATAGTGGGCCTGCTCACGCCGGCCGCTTCACGTACACACGCGGAAACAGAGGGAATATTCATTCCAGAAACGCTCCATGGCACCTCGAAGCAACATTCGAACTACACATGCCTCCGAAACGCCCACTTGGCCAACAACTCCCTCCCCTCCAGCCGAAAGGTATCCGCCTCGACAAAACACCCGCCCTTCTCCTCCGTCTGCAGCACCATATTCCGCCCCTCCTCCCCTCCACTCACATACGGCGGCCACACCACCCCCGTCCCCCTCTCTGACACCCCATTTGGACTGCCATAATACGCAAAGTTCACCCACATCGTCATCATCCTCCCGCTCAACTCCTGATACCCCACCCACGGCCCCCTCCACCTCGGGTTCCCAAACACAAACGCCAGCTCCGTCGCATGCGCAACGCCCTCCCTCGGGTCCGCCAGCTCCCCGCATCTCTCCACCTCACGATCCGGACACGCCGTGCCAACACTAAAGTTGGCGTGCGTCGCCGGCGGCGGCGGCACCCACGCCCGCGTGTTGAAGCGGTACACATACGTGCGATCCGGCTCATGCCGAGCATAGTGGCGCGCGTCGTGCAGGCGCGGGGCGTGGTAGTACAGGTCGCCGAGGATGGCGGCGACGCGCTTGTACTGGGCGCCGTACTCGGGGAACGTCTGGTTGGGGGTGTTGAGCGGGATGCCGACGGCGGGGTCGTCCGGGTAGAGGGCGAGGAGGGCTTCGATGACGGCGGGGGGGTAGTGGTAGCCCGAGTGGGTGAGGAGGGCGCGGAGCTGGGCGTCAGTCGAGATGGTGCGGGGGGCGTTGTCGGTGCCTTCGTCTGAGTTGGTGCCGAGGATGTGGGGCATGTGGGCGAAGCGGCCTTGTTGGAGGAGGGTCGTGGGGAAGTCGGGGATGATGTCGCCGTCGACGGTGGGGTAGAATTTGGGCGCGCCGGGGCCGCTGAGGAGGGGGTAGAGGGAGGTGTAGGGGACGGTGCGCAAACACTCGAGTGTGTCGGCGTGGTGGCTGCAGTTGGCCATGGCGACGAGGTTGTTGTAGATGGGCTGGTACCAGTCGGTGCCGTTGTACCAGGCCGTTGTGGCGCTGCCGCTCTCTTGGATGGTGCCGTGGAAGAGGCCGTCAGTGCGGCCGCCATAGCTCAGAAGAAGCTGCCCAACGGCGAACGAGCCGGAGCTCTCACCCCAGATGGTCACACGCCCGGGGTCTCCGCCAAACGAGGCAATGTTCTCTTGAACCCAGCGCAGGGCCTGGCGCATGTCCCGCAGCGCCAGGTTGGTGTTGCCGGAAGCCTGGATCTCGTCCGAGTTCAGGAACCCCCACCCCGCCTTTCGGTAGTTGATGGTGGCCGCCACGACGGGCTGGTCAATTTCAACCGAGTGCTGCACGATGAAACTCAGGTTGTAGCGATCCCAGCTGGAGAAACCCATCTGGTAGCTGCCGCCGTGTATGTAGAGCATCACGGGGAGCTTGGTGGTGGAAGAATGCCGAATGTGGGCCGATCGGACAATGTTGATGCTGAGACAGTTCTCGGACATGCCATACTGGTCGTCGCCATCGGGGGTCGCCCCGGGACAGGCGTGGGAATAGTTTGTAGCATTTCGGACACCGGCCCAGCGGGTGTCGAGAGGTTGGGGGACGCGGAAGCGATTCCGGCCGCCTGTATCCTGAGCGTATGGAATACCGAGAAAGAAATGCTGGTCGAATTCTGCAGAGTAGATGCCCTCGTAGGTGCCATTGCGGACTGCGACTTGGGGTGGTGAAGTTGTAGAGGAAGACGCTGGCTGAATCCAGCCTGCCAGATGCAGGAGCAGGTTCAAAGAGGCGACGAGGACCGACATTCGGGATAAGGATACCAGCACGTCGGTCATGGAGGGGCCAAAAATGAGGAGAACAGAGAACGGGGATATTGATGACTTTACATCTTCACTCCTCCAGGCACGAAATTGCTAGGCAACCTAGACGTGGCGGTCTGTGGTGCAAGATGCAAGAGGTTGGGGGTCATGCAAGGGTCGGGACTGGAATCTGTGCAGCTTTCCGGAGCCATGTGACGGAGTGGAGTCGTCCTCGGGAGGGGGAGGTCACACCGCCAAATCGGCCATCGGGCACTGTGCAAAAAAGGTACGAAAATGCTGCGGACACAAAAAGTATGTCACACGACGAGCTGGCACCAATTGGCGCTTTCTGCCTTCTTCTTTTTCTTCTAGTCGTCCAGAGCGGGAAAAAGGAGAGCCAAGGAACCGCTCAATTCCGTGCAATGGTGAGCACAGACGAGCCAAACAGGGGGGCCAACGAAATGATGACGACACTGCAAGATGCTGACTCTCTGGCTGTCAAATCAAGGGGATTTACCCACTTGCACAAGGAATACTCATCTCAAACTTTGTCCTCGCCTCCAATCCTAACTGCGCTCCAGGGAGGGACATGTCCTAGACCCTAACCCTCCTGTGCAAACGAAGTCGTCACATCCCATCCACACGCCAACAGAAAACATGAACTTGAAAGACGGTCAAAGGGGTGCGGTTGATTGTTCTTGGAAGCATGGCTGCTCTCACACCTTGAATGTCTCAACTCTACACATAGACATCTGAATACAATCGTGCCAGGAGAGCGGCAAGCTCCCGCATAAGCTCCTCAGGGAAGAGACAGATGAAGCCTCGGCATGGACAAGGGCAGTCTTTTTAAAGAAGAAAAAAGAGCTTGAAAGGCTGATGGGGAGACAAGACGTTGCTGCTCATAGCACTGCTTGTCTCGCCAACGGTAGCTCAGGATCTAGCTATTTGGTATTTCTTCTCCGTGACGGCAATCCTCCTCGAATGCCCGTGCCCGATGTGTGGACGGTTCTCCGTCATCTGATTGTTGCCCCAGGCCTCAAAGGTCAAGCAGACACTGGGAAATAGCGACAGTTACGTCAACAGACTCCTTCTTCATCCAAAGAAACGATGGAGTCGGTTGAGAGGCCCTCTGGCCCCTGACGTTCGAGGCAGCCGGCAAGACCTTGATCATGGATGGGGAATGGACATGTGCCAGTACTGATTCTGTCCCTCCTCCAAACGGTCTTTTTGCCTGTACGGATTTCTCGTCACATCGTTTGAAATTCGTCCAGTTCAAACTAAAGACCGTGCTGCCTTGCGGCTCTCTTTCCAGCTTGGTTCGATCTGCCCCGAGAGGGACCCCCTTGGTCCATGACGAGGATTCCATTTCATTCGGCACATGACGGTCGTCAAATGGCCCTCACCAGATCGAGCCTCAGTCCTCCGGTGGGCAGGAACGGCAATCCCAGGCTTTATTCGGCCCCATCTTACGCAGGCACGAGCTCTCACGTCCCTTCCTGCTCAAGGCCGTCATCCCATGCGAATTTGAATTTCTCTCCAGGGCACCACATGATTCTGCCAGAGCTGAGCCACGTCAATTCCCCTTCTGCCACATCCATACATCATCACCCTCCTCCTTTCAAAACCCCAGCAGCACTCGCACCTCTCAACCTCGACCACTCGACACAGTTGGCACAAACTCCAAATACTCACCACCGATCAAGCAACACTCAGTAACCATGGGAAGCATTGAGCAGAACCCCATGGAGAATGGCGGCAACGCCATGTCCGAGCTCATGGTCGGCACCTCAGACACGGTCCTCGCCCGCATCGGCTACGGCACATGCGGTTCTGTCTGGGCCGATCTGGCCAACGTCGACGACGTTGCTGCTGGTATCGTCCTCAAGCGCACCGACAGCGTCCCCGACTGCCCTGGATCCCTCAAGAATGAGGTCCAGATTCACACGCGGATCACGTCCAAGGTCCCTGGCCACAGGGAGCCCCCCGACAGCCCCGGCTTCCTTGTCAACATCCCCCACAACATTGCCTTCCTCGAGCCGAATGCGCCCGCCTGGGACGGCATCATCCCGCGCCTCCCCCAAGGCTTTGAGACCTGCCAGGCCCTCATCAACGAGCGCATCATGCCGCTGGACCGCCCGAGCCGCAGGCTCCTCATCACGAACTACATCGCGCCGGCCAAGAGCGACTCCGAGGCCATCGACTACGTCACCGACAGCAACGCCAACGCCCACTGCCTGGTGCGCCCATACCTGGGTCGTCGCCAAGCGGGCATGGCCCACAGCTTCAGCTCGTTTTACCCCGTCAGCCTGCGCAATATTCCGCTATACGTCGATCAGATGCTGGCTCTCGGTCTACCTTTGAAGGAGTACGCGAGTGCTGTTGCGGATGCCTTGGCATTCATGTACTGGGAGGTCAAGATTGACGCCGCCGACGTCGAGTACGTGCTTGGTCGTTCCAGACCCGCCGGCACTGACAATGGTATGTCCTCTCCCTCTCTCCTGCCTGCCCAAAACAGCCAGGACCAAAAGCTAACCTCCCATTCCCCCCAAACAGACATCCACCTCGGCTCCCGCCCCTTCACCCACAGCATCTTTGGCGACCACGCCCTCTGGATTCTCGACTTTGACAACTGCCAGCCCATCAGCATGGACATGATTGGCGTCCGCGCCGCCGCCGACAAGTTCTGGCGCAACGACCCCTACTACCCGACGCCCGACTACCGCAACGACGACGACAAGGCCATCTGGATTGCCTTCCGCGAGCGCTTCCTCGTGACGAGCAAGGAGATTCTCAAGGACGAGGATGACGAGATCCGCAAGCTGCCGATGCAGCTGATGGTGCAGGTCCTCGAGAACGTGGGCAACTACAACAACAAGGGCAGCAGGCCGCGCAAGAGTTCGTGTCGTCACTAGGAGAATGATGAAAAGACGGTGGGGGACGACCCCCCGAGGGGCGAGGAGGTTTGTGGGGGACCTGGCCCGGCATTCAGGGCATGGAGACACTACGAACATTGTTGATTTCCACGAGGTGGGGAAGATTGGGTTCTGATGGGAAAAGCGTGGTCCGGAAAGGAACAGAGCATGCGCGTCAAAAAGGGCTTGTTTGGGAAGCAACCATACTTTCGTAGCCTTGACAGCGATTTCAATGATTTGAGAAACCCACTGAAGAGCAGCTGAAGGTGGCGTGGGTGAATCTTGAGTGTGTGAGCGACTCCTCCAACTGACTTCCAACTCCAACATGTTCACACTTGCTGCCCACAAGCCAGATCGCAAGACAACTTGGACAAGCATCAACCCAATACTCAAGTCTTTCACGACAAAGCAACAGCATCAAGCACATATCTGGCACACCAAGCTCGGTCAAATTTCCGGATACACGTCCCTGCCCCAAAACGTCAGCACAAGACCCAGTCGCCCAGCAGACAACAACTAACTCTCATCAATGAAGGGGTATACTCACGTCCTCCTAACCAACTTCATCCCCCCCCTCACCCTCTCAATGACCCCCAAATCCACCTCCACAACCCCAATCTCCGGCTCCCCTCCGTTGTCCTCCCCCCCAAGCTCAACAACAACAGCCCCCCACGGATCCACCACCATGCTGTGCCCGTAGCTCACGCGCTTCTCATTGTGCCGCCCGACCTGCGCCGCCGCGACCACGTACGACTGCGTCTCGATGGCGCGCGCGCGCAGCAGCACTTCCCAGTGCGCTTGGCCTGTCGGAATGGTGAAGGCCGAGGGGTACGTGAGGATGTCGGCGCCGAGGCGGGAGAGGTGGAGGGAGATTTCGGGGAAGCGGAGCTGGGGAGGTATGTGAGTGAGTGGGGGTTGGTTGGGGGGAGGGGGGGGGGGGGGACATACGTCGAAACAAATCATGGACCCAACGCGTCCGACGGGGGTGGGAAAGGGAGGGGGGATGGCGGTGCCTGGTTCCACGGAGCTACCACACAGTCAGCAACCCCCAAGTGACAGGAAGAATGGGTAGGTAGGGTAGCAACTCACGCACTCTCCGTCAACACCACCCCACCCCCCACCCCATCCCCCTTCCCTCCCCCACCAGCCTTGATATCAACATCAAACAAATGCACCTTCTGATACCGCTGCGCCACCTCCCCAAACTCATCAATCCACAGCGCGGTATTCCGCACCTTTCCCGGCGACGACAACACCCCGGGCTCGTGCACGCCGACGTGGATCGCGAGGCGCGCGCGCCGCGCCGCGGCTTGCAGGCCGAGGACGAACGGGCTGGTGGTCACGGGCTGGACGAGGGAGAGGGATTCAGAGGGGGAGGAGGCGATGTAGTCCGTTGCTTCGGGGAGGAAGAGGGCCTATAAGGGAGAGGGGGGGTTAGGGACTGGGGGAAGAGGGGGGGGGGGTTGGGGAGGGACCTTGGCTCCGGCGGCGGCGGCTTTGGTGATTAGGGTTTGGCATTGGGAGAGGTTGTGGAGGAGGGAGGAGGTCGAGGTTAGTTGGCCGACTGCCTGGGGGGCGATGGGGGTTAGTGGGCGGCGCGGGGGGAGAGTCCATGATGGGGAGTACATACGATGAGGGGCATTTTGGGCATTGGATGAGCTGTTGTGGGCGGTGGTGGTGGCGCCACGGTGGTGTTGTTGGTTGGAGATTGAGGTCGATGTTGGGGGAAGACGGACGGCGATGGCGTGCTGCAATTTGGTGGGTCACGCCCTGGACTTGAGCACTGAGAGGTTTTGGTGTCTCGTTTCACCAAAACAAAACACAACACCTCGCCGTCACCTCACATGGACCGAATCTGCGCTTGAAAATTTTGTATATCCCGTCTTGCTTGCATCGCCTACAAGGATCCGATCCCATTAACGCCCGTCGATGATTAGGGACAGCAAGGAAAAGCATTCTCGACTCCGACCAGAAGTCTGTTTCTCGTCTTTCAATCTCCCACCATTCCTCGCCCGGGCAAGCAAACAAACATGGCGGTCCAGTTTCCCCTGCGACAGAAAACAGAAGCTGAACCAAGCGATCGACCAGAAAAAAAAACAGACCTAAAAAAAGAAACATCAAAGCGAACGAATAACACCACCCAATGCAACACAAACCCCCCTCTAATACAATGGCGTCCTCTCCCCCGGCTTCACACTCTGACTCCTCTTCCCGCCCCCCAACGGCCTCACAAACGTATCCATCATCCTCTGCGCCACGCTCCTCTGCCGCCTCAACGGCCTCGGCGGCAACGGATGCCTCTCCTCCTGCGTCGTCCCCGACACCGGCGGCTTCTTCCGCTCCCTCTCCATCGTCGCGCTCCTCCGGTTCGCCAGCGCCCCGCCCGGGAACACGGGCGCCACCGGTGCCGTCGCCTTGTGCACCGCCGCCGTCTGCGGCCGCACGTGGATCGACGGCGGCGGCAGGCCCGGCGACGGCGGCGGCGTGTCGCGCGCCGCCATCAGCGACTCGGCCGCGGCGCCTGTCAGCAGGATCGACTTGCGGTACTCGGCGACTTTGTCGACGTCGCTATCGCCGTCCTGGAAGCTGGCCCAGCTCGGCGCGGCTTTGGTGTGTCCGCGCTTGTCGGCGGGGCCGCCCATGGTGGCGGTCGACGCGGCGCCGGGCGAGCGGAGGAAGGGGTTGTTGGAGTTGGGGGAGCGGGGGGCGGCGGCGCTGGCGGAGGGCCCGCTGCCGCGGCGCTCGGCGGCCTCGGCCTCGCGCACCAGACGCTCGTAGTCGTTGAAGGGGTCCCACTCCTTGCTGACGGCGCCGTTGCTGTCGGTCGTGGTGATGACGGGGGTGCTGATCTTGGGCGCGTTGACCGACAGCCGCGGGGACAGCGTGAGGGTCGTCTCGCGCTCCCGGTAGGCGGGCGAGGGCATGCCCGTCTCCTTGGCGTCGCGGTAGGCCGCCCAGTCGAACTGGATGCGCGGGTCGGCGGCCGTCGACTTGCGCGCCGACATGGAGCGCTGCACGCGCTTGGAGTGGCAGCGGCGGCACTCGCCCTGCTGGCGGGGGTTCTTCTGGAGGGCTTCGGCGGTCGCGGCGGGGGTCGGGGCGTGGGCGTGGGCGTGCTCGTTGTTGTTGCGGCTGGGGTCGCGGGTCGACTTGGACTTGGACAGGCTGGTCGAGGGCACCGCGAGGGTGTCGTTGAAGGGGTTCTTCTCGAGGGACGCGCGGGGGAGGGGGGCGCTCGACGGGCCCGACGCGTCGAAGCTGGGGCCGCGGGGGACTTGCAGCTGGGCCGCGAGGTCGGTCCAGTCGAGGGCTTGGTGCTTGGGGCGGTAGACGAAGCGCGCGTCGGTGGGCGTCTTGGGGTCCTCCTCCTCGACGGCGTCGGGGATGGTCGACTGCTTGATCCGGAGCGACTTGAAGCGGTCGCGGAGGCTGGGACGCTTCTTCAGGAGGCTGCTCTCGGCGGTGCTCGAGAGCTCGAGGACCTGCGAGTGCGACTGGGCCTTTTGATGGCCCTTCCACGTGCCCTGGCGCGGCGACCGCATGCCGTCGCCGTCGGCGCCGTCCTCGGCGGTCGAGTCCAGACGCTTGACCGACGTCGAGACGGACCGCTTCGGGCCTTCCCGAGTGCTCTTTGCGCGGCGGACCAAGCTCCCGACCATCTCAACCGTCATCTTCGCCAACGCCGCCGACGGGTCGGACGGATCCACCAGGACGCTCTCTCGCCGGTTGAGCTGGTACTGCGGGATGTAGACGCCCATCTCGTCGACGGGGGCGTCCATGGGGATCACCTGGCGTGGCCGGCGAGCACTCGTGATCGATCGCTTGAGGGAGTCCATCTTGGTGTTGTTGGGGGTGGTGGTCGTCACCTCGAAATCTGGAGGAGCAAACAGAGACCGTGGGATGGATCGTGCGGGTGCGGCAGCCCGACAGTTTTATGGTTTCCCATCCTTTTTCTTTTTTTCCTCAGGTCGCGATCGACCCAATGCCTGCCCTGGCCCCCCTGGTCGGACACGCCCGAACTCACGGCGCTGAGTGGCTGAGTCCGGACGTGTGGTCGCTTGGCTTGGCCTTGGGCGTTCCGACTCGCCCCTGTTGATGTTCAGGGGGCAGAGCTCCTGCAGGAAGTCGGGAAAATTTCCGGGCTGAAATGAAGAGGTACGCGCACCGCGACTTGGATTCATGCTGTTTTTAGGGGGGTGCTAATTGAAGATGCAGCAGCAGCAGCAGCAGCAGCAGAAGCGCGGCCGAGTCTGTGGAACGTGTCTTTAGTATTGGCTCTTGTTGTCGCAGAGAGGCAGGCATCATATCGCCGTCCACGTGGAGGTGCTTCACGGATTCCGGGGGGAGGGGACGACAACTTCTCACGACGCCCCGAAAAAGGTAACGAAATGGACCGGACTTCCGTCAACGGCTTGCGACCTTGCTCCGCCCACGCTCGCTGCGCTGACCCGTCGGGAAGAAGTAGTGGCAGTGGTGGCCAGCAACGGCCTCAGGGGGGCACTGGTATTTACTGTGTATTTCTGAGGTTGCAATGATCTACAGCCTTACCCAAAGAACACAAGCGGCTCCCAAGATTACCGCATATCGCCTGGCGCAGACCCCGAATACGGCCCCGGCTACGACCCTTCAGGCAAAGCTTCGCCCGCAAACTTAAATGGAAGCCCGTGGAGGGATGCCGCCCCTGGGGCCTGCATTTGGGGAAATCAGGTTTCGTTTCTAATTATGTTCGGGGGCTCCAGCTCCCAAGTGGACCGCCGCCGGGACATCGACGACACCACTACCACCACCGACGCGCTCAGCAGTAGCACCAGTCGTTCGCTGCTCAGTCGGGCAAGAGGGCGAAGCACCACCGCGCGATCATGTCTCGCGACCAAGGGCGAATGTGGAAATTCTTGCAAGACGGCGCCCGCTCGCCATCGCGGCGATGCGCATCATGTTCAGCACACGCCAAGTCTCACGGGCGCCGCCGGACAGCTTCCCCCATTCGTTGCATCTGGGGTTTTAATTTGCTTGTCTCGTCTCGGTTCCCCAATCTTTGGGCGGGTTGTCCCGGGTGGAGGACTGCAGCCCAGCCCGTTCGTTCTCCGCATCAGCCCTACCGAAACCACAAGCGATTTTCTTCGCCAACAACAGTGAAACTTGACAGGTTGATGGAGCCGGAGCGGGAACGACGACGACGTTGCTGTCGCGCGCAGAGCCGCGCTGTGGATATCTCTCTTCATCGGTTCCTCCCAAAAAGGCCGACACGCAAGACTTGGATCAGACTTTGAGAGCGGTGTGAGATTCCTCGTCCCGCCAAGATCGGACGATTACGTCGTCGGCGCGGTGGCACCCTCGTCTGTTTGAGATCGGAGGCAGCGGTGTGTGTCTCGCTCGCTACACTACATCGCGCCACAGGCAAACAAACAGCGGGGAAACCGACTGTCCCACAGAGGCTGACGACTCGGAATCTCTGAACACAACAGGCTCTGCCCCGGGCACAGCATGGAGTTCTTGCCACCGCGAAGAACACTGCACCAAGGAGAGGGTGGCAGTCCTCCTGCAATTGGAGGGTTGGGTCATGCGGTGTCGCTGCAAGCATGACTGCGCCTTCAACGGCCGCCGTGAGATGTTTGATCGTGACGGATGGCAGCCAACCAACAAACTCTGTTGGACAAGCTTTCCCGACAGCGAGGACGAAGGAGCCAACTGCAGAGGACGAGGAGCGGGCCGCTCTGCGTCGGTTCCGGACGCCACGCCCGAGGGATTGGTGCCGGGACCCGGCTTCGTCCGCCGGGTCTGGTCATGTCGCGACAGAGTGGTGTTGACAAGGCGAGAATGGAAATACTCCAGTGTCTTGCTGCTTTTGCTTCATCCAGCCTTGATCTGTTGGCTTCTCAAGAGTTGACGGGACAGATCTCTGCTGAAATGACGGTCGTTCGACAAGATTGACAGCCGTCATTCTCTCTGGTTAAACTCTTGATAAAGACTCGACACGACCAAAGAGCGAGCAACTTTGCTTCCCATCACAATCCCCTAAATCCATCATCCACCGCATCACAAACCCTCTGCACAAATGCATCCTCCACATCCTCCCCCACCCCCAACGACCCCGTCGCCCAGGTCACGGTATACACCAACCTCCCCCCCTTGACGCTCACCACATTGACACAAACCGGACAACTCACCACCATCCCCGGCTGCGCAAACACCGCCTCCACAATCCTCACCTCCCCCCCTCCCCCAAAGTCCAACCCCCCCAGGTTACTCACCTCATACGAACAATCCCTCCTCCCCCCCACCTTTCCCCTCAACCACCCCCTCACACTCGGCAAGAACCTCAACAGCCCTATCGCCTGGTCCCTCAACCTCCCCCTCGCCTCCTTCAACTCCCCCGTCACCCGCCCCGCCTCCTTCCACTCCCCCTCTGTCAAACCCCCTCCCCCACTACTCCCCTCCAGAAAAGCGGTATAACACCCCGACGCAAACTCCCCCATCTCTCCCGCCTCCCTGCCCACCGCCCCCCTCATATCCACCGCCGAAACCGCCACCAACTCCACCCCCTCCCCAAGCGCAGCCCTTAACCCCCTCCCCACCAAAACGTGCATCACCCCCGTCAACTTGACGCCTCTCGCCCTCGTTGCTTCCAGCGCGCGCGAGACAGTGTCGGCGTCGATACCCCGCACCACGACCTTACTCCTCGTCGTACCCGCCACAAAAGCGCACGGCGTCCCGGTCCAAGTCTTTTCCGAGAGGGTGACGGCCTGCGGCGCGATGTTGAGGTAGGAGGTGAGGAAGGTTGGGAGGAGCGCGGCGAGCAGGGGAGAGAGGAGGAAGGACGGGGAGACGGGCAGGGTGGAGGGGGTGTCGAAGGGTGGGGGGAAGGGGAGTTGGCATGGTGGGATTTTTTCGGTTTGCGGGGCGGGAGTGGCGGGGGGGTTGTTGAGGGCGGAGAGGAACGTGCGGTGGAAGGAGAGGCCGGAGGGGCCGTCGAGGATGGAGTGGGAGTAGGAGAAGGTGAGGATGCATGAGGAGGGGTGGAGGGGGGTGACGAGGACGCGCCAGGGGGGGATGGTGTGGGTGAAGGGGCGGTCGAGGTCGGCGGCGAGGAGGGATTGGATGGCGGAAGTTCTGGTGGTGTCGGTGGTGTCGGTGAGGGGCGGGAAAATGGAGATGTGCTGGGACAGGTCGACGTGGGGAGCGCGCTGGTAGTAGGCCTTGTCGGTGTGGCGGTCCATTACCAGGACGGAGAGGAAGGGGTGCTGCGATATGCAATGCGAAAGGGGGGCGTAGAAGGACGCCGGGTCGGCGACGTCTAGGCCATTGTCGAATTCGTATATGGCGCTGACGATGACGGCGTGGTAGAAGCCGAGGTCTTCGCGGCTGATGGTGCGGCGCTCATTGGGGCCTTGGGGTTTCGTTAGTAGGTGTATTTTATGGGGTGGGGAAAGACTTACTAGCGTATCGGAGCATTTTGAGATTTTTGCCCGCAAAGTTGTTGTTGTGATGAAGATGGTTGCGGAAGCGTCGGAGTTTCTTGGGGAGATTGACTCAACAGGTTACGTAAGCAGGGGCTCAGGAGAAAGCGACCATGTTGACAAAGTCATTCGCCTGTAGACTGGGTAGGCAGGTAGCTACGGTAGGTACCTAGTTTTACACAAGCGCATAACGTTACGTTAATAACTTTCTTCAATCGCCGGCACTCTCCTCGAAAGGACAAACAAATCCCCACAAGGTAACACCACCTCTCACCACGCAAACACCCGTTCCTCAATGGAGCAATACCCGCTTGAGCGTCCACGCGTTGCTCATAATGGTGTCCTGATAATCCGCATTGTCCCAGTAGAGGTCGGCCCAGCCTACCCCCACACGCCGAAACGTCTCATTGTCACCATTCTGAGCCACACCAATGACGCCGACCCTCCCAGTGAGCGAGACGGCTATTGCAAAATAAGAATGCAGAGACATGGGAGTCTCCAAGTCTTGGTCGAATCTGAACCATCCGTCGTCGCGATTTGGAGATGGCTCCCTCTTGTCGAAACCGAAATTGAGTCTCCACAAGCCGGAAACAGACGAACTCGAGAGAAGGACATCGGACGCGAGGAGAGCAGGGAGCCAGAGTTCAAGCACGCCAATACCAAGAGGTGGGCGAGGTGGCTCGCGGCTCTGGTCAAATTCTGCGGGCAGCTGGCGTGTATCGGAGGACGACGGCGACAGCATCTGCTCGGCGGCCATTTCGGAGATTTCTAATGCCGACGGCGAAAGCATGGATCAGGGCAATACCGATGATTGTATCAGACACCCAAGGTCGTCAGGAAGTTGAAATGCCAGATCGTTGTTCCACATGGTGACTGGACCAAGAGCGGCATTGGCCGGGAGAAAGGAGACGGGGCCATGCCACGATATCCATGACCATGACGAAAACTTGGACGGGGCGGTAGTCTGCGAGGATGAACACCCCCTCGGGGAGTCGTAGACCGGGTACCAAAGGAGTGCGAGATGGAAGAAGCGCGGCGGGATGCACTGGGCTTCGTGTACTAGCGTGAGATGTGTCTTTCCAGGCTCGATGAAACGGTTGAAGATGCCTTGGAAGGCATTGATAACATCCGAGCTAAGCGTCAGCTCCCTATTCGTGTAATTCTTGACGACCGTCCTGTATACGGCGAAGTTGACGAAAACGGGGTCAGAAGGGAGGCTGTGGAACTGAATCAGTCCAGTGAAAAATGACATGGCACTGTCGGGCTTCGCTTTCCAAACCGGGCTGGTTTTTGCCATGATTTGTGACATCAGAGTTGGTTCGTCTCGGAGTTCGTAGCCTGCCCTGTGGTGGCAGAAACAGCAGGAGAAGAAGACCTCCCCGGCGGTGAAAAAGAGGGACCGGGACGATAGGCACATCTCTTGGTAGGTCCAACCGCGAGTGTTCCAGCGAGACCGCCTAATTTACGAATCGAGGGAGGGCCTCGAGATCATGACGGAAAAGGTTTTGAGTTGATGTCCTGAGAGCCTGACTGGCTCGTTATATGGGAGTCGTTGCCGGGCCGTACTCCAGACTCCGCTGAGCCCGGAATCAGCGTTGGTACCGGCCGCACAAATGATGGTGCAGGTCGCCCCCCCGTAAATGCCGTCCATTCCATGGATCAGTCTTCTTCTCTCGTCTGCATCGTCTTGCAAGATGCAAAGTGCATCTACCCAAGGCCTCTGGCCAAGTGCATGGCGTCAAGAACTGTTCGAGATGGTGTTATACCCAGGCGCTCTTCCACAGCGTCAATGTCCAGCGACCCAGTCTGATAGAGAGCGTCGATATTCGAAGTGGTGGCGCATAGAAAACCATGCGCCGTTTCTCCCCAGGGGTATGACAGGGCGAGATATTCATATCTTTCCGCCACGTTTACGAGGCATCGAAGTTGTACGTCGATGAGACGAAGCCCCTTTCCACCCAGAGTCTTTCAGAGCCCGCACAGTGGCTTGCATTGCTGTGATTGCTGTGTTTGCATGAGTCGAGCCAAGTCCGAATGAGTTTCGTATCGACCTTGGGCTCAATCGAACGCCGTTGCGGCAGCTCGTAAATCGTTGCCGAATGGCCTGGATTGGAGCGCCCTGGTTGTGGCCCAGGTATCATTTCCAACTCGCCAAAGACGTAGGGAGGGCCGTCAACCGTGTCGGGGAGAGGGTTGCCTTCGTATGTAACGGGCCTAGTCCAGGAAGGCTGGCTGTCGAGCGCCATCATGAGACGCACGTGATAGAGGCTGCTGTCCTCCATTCGTTCCTGGAAACCGAAGGCCTGACACCAAATCCTGCGCTTCAATAATAAATTCGGCGCGGCAATTGGGGAAGCTGTCGCACAGGCCGGCTGCTGTTGCGACAGTGTGGACCATGCCGGTCCGCAGTAAAGATCCAACGCCTGGCATATGGCTCTTGCTAGCGGGCACGAGCTGCCGATGAAGCGTGCGACGGGCCCTGCGTTCAACACTCTTGTACTCGGTTCGAGAAAGAAGGTATCCAGGCTGAACAGGGCACACTGTTGGCATGAATGGCCCGGGCCTCCATGCGCGGATGGTGGGCAAGACATTGTGTGATCAAGGTCGACATGAGGTGATGTTGAGGTGATATTGGGCTCATCGAGCCGCGAAAGAAACTGGGCTTGTCAGGCTCTGGAGAGGGGGGTGTGCTGCAACGCTCCTTGGCGGGAGAAGGGGTTGCCCAATGCGGATCATGCTGTCAACCAAAGTCTATCACACAGCCCCGAATGCGGGCGGGCCCATCTACAAACCACGCATCTCGACGGCTCTCGTAGAGAACGCCAGGAACAGCTGGGCGGCGACCTCGTCGAGTGTTGAAACTACCCCCGACATGGACCACGCTGGTGATTTCAAGGCGAAATGGGAAAATGGCGTGGGAAAGGGCCAAGAGCAGTGAGGTTATGGGAAGGGGGCTGATGGCATTGGGCGAAGGGGTGGGCTACCGGGGAAAGATGAGAAATGAGATGCCGTAAAATGGGTGGCCTAGCGGGAACTCTCCGCAAGAAACTCCGGATCCCCCTCCCAGCGTCGTCCCCGTCAGCGCAGAGCAGCGTGCTTTGAGCAAACATTGAGGGGCTGGTGTTGTCCGCGCTGTCCTCATGGAGCCGATGGGACGGGTGTGGTCTGGGTCCAGTGGACAAGATCAGCTGGAATTATACTGTCAAGACAGCTTGGTTTGTTGACCCGAATATGGACCTCAGCTTCCACAGCAAATGCCAACGAAAGCTGTGGTGAGTAATGGGACAAGGTTTCTTCTTCCTGGGCAAAAAAAGAGGACGGACGAGACCATGGAGCAATCGGTCAGGTTCGAAGTGAACACCAGGTGGGGGAATAGGGTGCGTGGGTGAGATCTCCAGCGCGATGGGGTGTAGGTGAAAGGGGGGGCCTCGATACAGGATCCTGAAGACCCAGAGGACTAGGGGCGGAGCGGAGCGTCACCAGACGGAGAGGGAGGCCGTAAATCGTCGTAATGGTATTGTCGAGAGTGCATCCGTCGAACGCCGTCGCCTCTAGGGCTGCCAAATGCCCCGGTCATGCCCAACCGCACAGTCTATCCTTATCGTACAAGTGCTGAGCCTCCATTCGCACAGTCGACCGCGACGCGGCAGTTAATCGTCATCGTCTCGTGGTCTCGTCGATGTCGCAATTATTGTCTGGGGAGGTCAGCCGGGTGTCGAGGGCCGATCTTGAGGGGATACCAACACAAGAATCCATTCCGCCCAGTTGCTCGAGAGGAAAGTGACAGCAACCTGCACCGTAGTTAGCATCGGATGATCCAGGCGCGCGGAACCAAAGGAGGCTGTCGCGGAAGAGACGGGGATTGCTCACCCCGAAAGCGGCGATGCTCTTGACGACGGCGGCGTTCTCGGACGAGGTAAGCGTATCGTAGGTCGACCGGAAGTATCCCTTAGGGGCCACTCTTCGGCCTCCTGTGACGTACTTGGGAGGCATTGTGGTGGGCGTGGATGATTGTCGACGCGGTGGGGCAGAGTTTGGATTTCGGGTCGAAGAGACAGGACGAAGAAAAGCTCTCGATCAAAGATTCTCGACAAAATTTGGCTTGGCATGGAACGGGGACCTGTCGCTGGCCCGTGCGGCATTGACGCCACAGCAGTGACACGTCCACTAAATCACCCCACCATGCCTCCCTGCCCGTCCATGTCTTTCGTGATCATCCCGTTTTCAAGCTCCCACCATTCAAATGCCTACCGACGATACCGATGATGCGATGCCCTCTTGAGAAACCTACAAAACTACCCAATCCACGAACAGAGAATGGCTGATGCCAACCAAACCAATATGGGATGGGCTGGGGCAGGAGGCTTTGTTGTGCCCTCGCTGCCCTCCCCCGCCCCGAGCACGACGTCGACGTCGACGACACGACCCAACGCCCCCGGCCTTCCACACCCCCGAGGCCACGCCCTTCGGCCTGGCTCGGCCAAGGAAGGCAAGGTCAGAGCCTTCTTCAACGACCGCATGGAACATGTCAACCGTCGGTTCGTCAAGAGAAGTGGCGCGACTGGACAACCCTTCGTCGCCGACGACGGAACAGGATACAAGTCGATGGCCGAGGTCTGCAAAGACTTGGACGAAGTTGTCAACATTGTGTGGCTCTCTGGAACCCGTAAGTGCTGCCTTTGCTCCCATACGACAGAACATGCCTAACTCGTCCCCAGCAAGCCTTCAAATTTTTTGCCTCTTCACCATCGCGAACGAATTCAACAAGCTGGTCAAGGCGTTTCCCCCGTCCCCCGCCAGCACCTTCGCGCTTTTACGAAAGCTAGACCACTGCTTCGCCAGCTTGCTGCAGGGACAAGATCTTGATACAAAGGAGACGTTGCCAGGGTTTGAGAATGGCCTGCGGGCTGGTATGTCTCGAACCGACATGGTCCGTTGCCACTGTATCGTGGACGAGGCGCGTGATGTGATACGAAACCTCATCATTGCCGGGAAGCCAGAGGAAGAAGAAGAGGAGGCTGAAGCCGAGGTGAGGCAACTGCCCACAGACGAAGAGACCGACAACGACTGGGACGGCCCAGCCGATTGGGATAAACCTACCGCGGGGAAGATCAAGGAGGACGAGGCGAACAATCCCATCAACATGGATGCAGCACGGGTCTACGAAAATACTCTCGTTCAGCTCGGCGAAACCTTGCTCAAGGAGGTCCCGCTGACTGATTTCGGGATGAAGACAGAGGACTGAGGCGACTTTGCGTCCTTCAACACGAGCCACCTCTCGCAGGTTGTGCTCCCCATCTCGGGGCATGAGAACGCCATCCCACCGGATCTTGTCTTCCGCCCTGACATATGATCTGCGGCTGAGCTCGATGTCGAATTCGCGCAGAGCCAATAGGCAGGCTTCTCCATACGCACTATTACCTAACTTGCGAGCCCGACCTCGGCATGGCAATGGGTGTCTCTGCGGCTATTATTGTCTGCTGCTGGATCCCCTCCCTCCGGCCTGCGCCGCCAAACCTTCTTTCGTAATCCGAAGCATTTTCTTTCCCTTGATACACTCGCCTTCCAATCCAGCATGTCTTCCAGCTCTGGTTCGGGTTCATACCCCGCCCGAGGTGCCGCATTTGGTGCTTTTCCCAGCAGACGCAGCGTCGTGCATGGCGTCAAGGGCATTGTAAGCACAGTCTCTCCGCTTGCCAACGATGCCGGCCTCAGGATTCTGCGAGCGGGCGGCAATGCAGCAGATGCTGCTGTCGCTGCCGCCGCCGTCCTTGGGCTTGTGGATCCCTCGATGTCGGGCATAGGGGGCGACGCCTTTGTTATGTTCTACGACCACAAATCCAAACAAGTTCATTCGCTCAACGGCTCGGGACGCTCGGCTGCAAACGCAACTGTCGATGACATCTGTCGCGATCTCAAGATTGACGATCGGACGTATGCCGTTATCCCGACAACTTCGGCCCACGCCGTCACCGTGCCTGGGGGTGCGGCAGCATGGGCCGACGTCGTCGAACAGTTCGGATCTGGCCGATTGATGTTGGCACAGGTTCTCGCCCCGGCCATCGAGATGGCTGAGGGTGGGTGTCCGATCAGCGAAATCGCCAGCTACCACGTAAGTACAGGATGCCCATGTGGCCAGACCTCGCGCTGACCCACGGGCTCAAGTGGATGGAATATGAGGACGAGCTTCGGGGGAAGCCAAACGGAGTTGATCTTTTGAAGAAGGATCCAAATGCCCAGGGCGGATATCGGGCACCCAAGGCCGGGGAGCTGTACCGGAACCCGCTGTTGGCAAACACTATGCGGCTTTTGGGCGAACATGGACGTTCTGGATTTTACGAGGGACCCGTGGCCGAGGCCGTCGTCAAGATGGTCAATGACTTGGGCGGCTACCTGAGTCTGGATGATCTCCAACAGCACGGCCAACGCGGAAGTGAAGTCTCGCAGCCCGTCTCGATCCGACTCACCTCCGACTCAGCCGGGGATATCGACCTCTGGGAGCACCCACCAAATGGACAGGGCATTGTCGCTCAGATGGCACTGGGAATTCTTCAGATCCTCCAAAAGCAAGGCAAGGTCCCTCGCTTTGGGCCGCAGGATCACAACTCGGCCGAATACCTGCACGCCGTCATCGAGGCTCTGAGGATCGCCTTTTCCGACGGTACCTGGTTCATCACGGACCCCGCCGTCTCAAACTCGACCGAGATGCTCATGTCAGAGGCGTACCTCACCGAACGAGCCAAGTTATTCGATGCCACGCGCGCCGCCACCAACCTCCGGCCCGACTCGCCCGCCTACAAGAGCAGCGACACGATATACCTGGCCGTCACCGACGCCGAAGGCAACGCCTGCTCCTTCATCAACAGTGTCGCCGACTACTTTGGCAGCCGCATCGTCCCCCCGGGCGTCGGTTTCGTCCTCCAGAGCCGCGGCGCCGGTTTCCACCTCCACCCGGCGGACCATCCCAACATCTACGCGCCCGGCAAGCGGCCCTACAACACCATCATCCCGGCGCTCGTCACGAATGCCGATGACGGCTCCTTGCACACGGTCCTGGGAGTCATGGGCGGCGCCATGCAGCCGCAGGGCCACGTCCAGGTGCTGCTCAACATGATCCGGTTCGGCATGAACCCACAGGTGGCGTTGGATGCGCCGCGCGTCTGCATCGGAGTGACCATCCCGGGGAAGTCTACGGATCCGAGCAAGAAGGTGGATGAGACGGTTTACCTGGAGGAGGGCATTAGCGAGGAGGTTGCGAGAGCGCTGGAGGGGTTGGGGCATGAGGTCAAGGTCATCAAGGGGATGGGGAGAGCGTTGTTTGGAAGGGGGCAGGTCATCAGGGCGCATCAAGATCCTATTACTGGGGAGAGGGTGTACTCTGCGGGGAGCGATATGCGTGGGGATGGTGCTGCTGTGCCTTTTGTGTAGGGGGCTGTCGGGTGAGGTGGTCACTAGGGGTGGCTTGCTATGGGGATATTTTAGCCGCTTTGTCTCTGACAGGAAATCAACGCCAGAAGGCTTTTCCGCGCAGCATGACTTGGATCTTGAGATTCCTGCCGTGACACAGGAAAAATGCAGCACCCATGCGGGGACCCTTCAACCCCTCAAAACATCGCGCGCACAAAAAATTGCCCAACAGCTTTTGCAAAGTCGGTCGACATTTGCAATTAAGTTTGTCGTCAGGATACCATTTTCCCATTAAAGAGGTTGATTGCGACTCTGCATTCCATCAATCAAGCAGCGGGTTTAGCTCAGTTGGGAGAGCGTCAGACTGAAGTAACACTTCAATCAGCAGGTCCATCTGCAATCTGAAGGTCATGTGTTCGATCCACATAAACCGCAATCTTTTTGTCTCTTGAGGAGACCTGTCCCTCTAACAGGATTATTGCATCTGAATGTTTTTGTTTCATGTTCTTGTTGTATCTACAGGCGGGTGGGTCATCATGTCGTCCATTTATTTGGGGGAGGAAGAACGTCACGACCCTGGACAGCGATTTGTTTGTTTTGGTGTTTTGGCTGGAAAAGGGGCACCCATACTAGACGGAACCTCTATGGCACCACTGAAGACTGTAACTTTGCCTCTCTGATTGGGAATGGCCTCAACGACAGGTCACGTCGCGTTGGATTCTGTTTCAGACCATGATTCAAAGAAAAGACTCGGCGTGTGGCTCAAGACTCGTGGCCATCATCGTGGTGCGATGTAATGCACCAGAGGGGCAAGTCCTGCAAGATTGAGTCGACTATGATGCGAGGCACATGAACATATGTCGGAAGAGCTGCGTAGTTGCTTGCATGTGTAGATGCTGGTGTCGATACATTGTTTCGAGCATGGCTTGTCTTTCTGCCAGTACGGACTAGAGTTTCCGATATTCTCTCCGTGACCCTGTGGTTGTTAAACGAGCTTTGCCATTACTCTCTCATGTTCTGATGTGTTGATTCTTGTGTCCTCAACCTAGAGACGTATAAACCCTTCGCCTCTTTCCATGGGCATGTACGATGAAGCCGGTTACTTCGGCCACAGGATCGAGGTGGCGGACGGGCATGAACGCGCATACATGTCGTCTCATGGCATACATTGTGGCGACCCCCAATGACGAAAGGACTTCCACAAACCATGTCGTCGTTTTATTCCCCCTCCCATGTAACAATTCCTTATCATCACATCCCGTACCCCTTCCACGTACATCCCACAGCATCTCCGTCGTGCAACATCGCACCCCCTATCCACCTCTTCAGCAAGCGCCAACGGCAAGACACACAACCAATCACCACGCATTGCGCTCGCAACCACAACATATCCACCGACCGAGTCGACACCTAAACTCGATCGTACCGCGACGACGATAGCACCGCGTCCATGACAGCCTCCGAGCCAGGCCACCGCCGTCCCTGACACCAAGCTCATGACGTCCCCCCCCCCCCCCCTTGGCCCGAAATCAGGACAACCCCACCATGCCCTCCTCCCACCACAGCGCCGACCCCCGGGGGTCCGACGCCAGCAGCCTCCGGCGCAAGATAATAGACTGGGACGACTCCGGCTCCTTACACAGCGCCGCTCTCCACCCCAATCCCAAGAGACCAGTTCGAAAAGCGCACTTCGACCTCGTCGCCGTGCCCCCCAACATCTCCGAGGCCGATCACGGCGAAGACGACTTTGAAATCCTCCCCACCTCCACGCAGATGGCTACGACCGGCGGCACCGGGTCGTCCGTCTACTCGGACATGTGGTCGGACACGAGCGGGTACTACTCGACGGCGTCCGGGGCGCGGTCGAGCTCCGGGTATAGGCGCAGTCGCGGGTATAGCGATGGGACGAGGTCCGAGGTCAGTCGGAGTGACGTGGAGAGTTTGAGTTCGAAGAGTTCGCGGTCGGGGCGGACGGAGAAGCGGGGGTCGAGTCCCGGGCCCCACCGGCATTTGGGCGGCCACTCTGCGCCGTCGTATCACGGCTCGGGGGCTAGTGGGGAGCCATATTTTGAGCCGAAGCTGGGGCCGAAGTATGAGGCCAAGTATGAGTCGAAGTATGGGAAGAAGTATGGGAAGAAGTACTTGGAACCTGGGTCGTCGTTCTCTTCTGGTGAGACGACGAGCGGGTCCCACGCCAGCGGTCGGAGTTCTTTCAGCGGCGGGAGAAAGCCGCGTTCGGCTTCGGATCCGTCTGCGCCAAAGGCGGTGGGGGGGTCGGAGGCGGGCGGGTCCCATCACTCCGGGGGGAGCAAGCGTAGTTCGCACAAGGAGGCTGCGCACAAGGATGCTGCCCACAAGGAGGCTGCCCACAAGGAGGCTGCCCACAAGGAGGCTGCCCACAAGCCGGCTGCCCACAAGGAGGCTGCCCACAAGCCGGGCGCTGCTGCTCCGAAGGCCCCCGAGGCAGCGCCGGGGCCGGGAAGTGAAAAGAAAGCCGGAAAGCCGGCCGGCGCAAAGGCACCGCCCTCTGAGTCCGGGTCTCATGGCTCCAAGCCGGGAGGGGGAAGCAAGGCTAAGTCGCATGGCTCCCACTCGGAAGCTGTATCTCACCACGGCTCCCACTCGGGACCGGGATCCCACCACGGCTCCCATAACTTCATTATGATACGGACCAGCAAGCTGGGCTCAGCCAAAGCCCCCTCTGTCGCTTCGGTAGAGGAAAAGATGTCTGGTGGCAAGGGGCCCAAGAAAGACACCCACGCCAAGGTACTTGCTCTTTCCTCCACCTCTCTTCCCAGAATTGACGGCCGACCAGAGATACTGATGAAGTTCCAGAAAGGTCCGGAGCCGGGCGCCCCTGCCGCGGACAAACCCCCGGCACCCGCACCGGGGCCAAGAGGAAAGCAAGACAAAGGGAAGAAGGAAAAAGGCGCCGCTCCGCCTCCGGCAGTAGAAAAAGCAGCGACGGAAAAAAAGAAACCTGCCGCAGAGCCTGAGAAGGCACCTTCCAAGGCAGGCTCAGGGCATTCCAAGAAGAGCGGAAAGTCCGGCAAGCTCAGGAAGGAACCGCCCTCTCCTCCGTCGTCGGGAAAGGCCGCCTCGGTGGCGAGTTCGGAGGGGTCGGGGAGTTCGAGGGGTTCGGGGGGTTCGGGGAGTTCGAAGGGGTCGAGGAAAGCATCCTCGGAGAAAGCACCCTCGGAGACGTCCAGCGTGGCAGGTTCGGAAAAGGCCCCTTCGGACAAGTCCAGCGTGGCATCGTCCGGGAAAGTCCCTTCCAGCAAAGCATCCTCTGAGAAAGCATCCTCCGAGAAAGCTCCCTCAGAGAAAGCACCTTCGGAAAAGGCCCCTTCTGACAAGGCCCCCTCCGAAAAAGCCCCCTCAGAGAAACCCCCAGCCAGCCCCCCCTCCCCACCAAAGGAAGAAAAAAAAGAAGACAAAAAGGACGCCTCCTCCTCAGAAGAAACCCACCCCCTCGTCGAATCCCTCAAGCTCAAAAACATCCTCCTCCGCGCCAAGAAGCGCTTCACAGGCGAGGACGAGGAGCGCCGGTACCTGACGCGGAGGCGGGGCCCGGACGGGCAGCACGTGTACGGCGTGGATTATGTGGTGGATGGGAAGAGGGAGGAGATTCGGAATATGCCGAAGTGGTGGGCGTATTTGCATACGTAGGTTGTGGGGGGTGGCTGGTTTGAAGGGGGGGAAGGGGGGGATGTCTTGTTGGAGGCGGGCATGGCGATGCTTTAGCTCGCGAGTTGTTCGATGCGGCATCGGGAGGGCTTTGATGGGGGTGTAGACGCGAGGATCCTTCATTGCGGTCCTGAAGTGTTTTTTTTCGCTCCCTGGTCTGGTCATCCATAGGCGTTGTGATTTTGGCTGGCAGGATGATAATTTTCAGGAGTTCGTAATTTTCGAAGTTCATGATGGGCTCAAGATTGGACTTGCCGTGGAGTGTCTGCTCTAAGCAGGGGTTGGAGTTGGAGCTCTCAGTTGTCGCGATTCTATCCCCATCCCTGTGTATTTTCGGCGAAACGCGAGCAGACTTGACGGCTGTGGTGATGTTAGGAATTGAGGCGGGAGTCAGTTTTCGCGGCGGCGTTCGGAAAATAAAAAAGGCAATTTATGTGACGAAGATGCTCGTTGGACTGGTGGTGTTGCTTCTGACGAGAAGTCATGTCGGGACATGTGATGGAGGCGGCGAGGTTGGAGACAA
The DNA here is from genome assembly GCA_027943155.1 of Podospora tetraspora. NCBI lineage: Eukaryota > Fungi > Ascomycota > Sordariomycetes > Sordariales > Podosporaceae > Podospora > Podospora tetraspora. The sequence goes on along the minus strand of JAQKAE010000001.1, from coordinate 410,743 downwards.
ACGGGAAAAGGGTGGACAACGATGCGCCTTTTCCTCAATTTCACTGCGCTTTCGTTGTTAAGTCACGCGCTGTAGGTAGCGTTACTCATAGCTCATCTCATCCAATAACCAGGCAACTTGGCCGAGTGGTCTAAGGCGATGCACTCAAGGACACCTCCTTGCCCCATCCAATGGGGTAGAATTGCATTATCGAAAGATGCGTGAGTTCGAATCTCACAGTTGTCAAATAATATTTTTGCCAGGAGCCTCCACATCCATGGAGTGGATGCTTGGGTGGAGATGGCTTCATTTTTTGCCAAGTGCAGATTCAGGGGTGGTTGAGTTCATGGCTCGAGCATGGGTGCTGGTTCGGTGGACATCGCAAACCAAAGCACCGAGGACCAAGAGAACAGCCCAGATTTTGAGATATTTGTGACACTTCACCCCAACACAGCCTACACCTTCCTCCTCACCAACCCCCTCCAAAAGTCAAAGCTATTCTCATCGCTCTGCAGCGCCCACACCTTGCCCGTCGGCCGCAGCGCGCCATTGATGCCGTCGGCCTTGAGCTCCTCGGCCTTGAGCATGCCCCAGTCCGTCGTGATGCCCAGCACGCGCGCCTGCACGCCGCCCTCGGCCTCGAGCGTAACAACCTGGTCCGAATGCAGCCAATGGCGGTAGTACTTCCCCTCGAGGTCGCGCGAGAACCCAGAGCGAAGGAACTCGGCGTACAGAGCCTCGAGGCGCGTGAGCATGCGCGCGAGCAGGCGCTCGATCTGGAAGGGCGGCAGGTCCTTGCCACCGCTGACAAAGGGGAGGAGGGCGTCGAGGCTGGTGGTGGGGCGGCCGTTGTTGGTATTGACGCCGATGCCGAGGACGATCTGGTAGTTGCCGGCCGAGTAGGCGCAATTGGCGAGGATGCCGCCGATCTTGACGTACGCGGTTTCGGTGGGCTTGGTGGGGTCGCGCGCGTAGATGTCGTTGGGCCACTTGAGCTTGACGGGGAGCTTGGCGTAGGGGCCGGCGTCGTAGGACTGGATGGCTTCGACGGTGGCGATGGCGGCGAGGTACTGGATGAAGACGATGGGGCGAGTAGCGGCGAGGTGGGCGGGGTGGTTGATGACGGTGGAGAAGAGCAGGCTTCCGGCTGGGGCGACCCAGACGTTGGCGCCTCGGCCGCGGCCGGCGACTTGGGTGGTGGCTGTGAGGGTGAAGCCGGTGGGGAGCTTGGAGAGGAGTTTGTGGTTTCTTGCTGTTGTTAGTGCCGGCTTGGAGCTGGGGGGAGAAGGGGGCTCACCTTTCGAGCATCGTGTTGGTGCTGGTGATGACCTCTCCGTACAGCAGCATATCTCCCCACTCCTCCGATTGAGGCTCCCTTTCCCGAAACCTTTGCAGGCTAGAGTAGTACACGGCGTGGTTGAAGCAGGGTGTTTCTTTTGGATCGGGCCAAGCGGTCTCGTGCGAGACGATGGACTTTGGGATCTGTATGTACTCGGCCGTAGGATCCGGAGTGCCGCGGCCCGTCCTTTTCGTCCTTGTCGACGCCTGGTACTCGTTGGCCAAGGCCTGGTTGAGAGCTGTCATCGACCACCTCGAGTCAGGCTTCTCGAGATGAAAAAGGTCGTTTTCTTCCTTGAGGTACTCTTCGCCGTCTTCTCTTGTGATAATGTCCTCGAATGAGTGGAGCAGTTCTCCCACTTCGGTGTGGTGGAGGGAGGACAGGTGTATCTTGGACAGACTCGGTACGGGGGATTCGTCTTGCGTCACTTCCAGACCCAGCTTTGCAAGGCATGCTTTGAGAAACTCTGCTCTCGAGCTGTCGTCTGCCAGCAGGTCGTCGACGAGGGCTTCATATCCAGGGACGTCTCTTTGCTTGGCCAGATTGGCGGGTGCAAATCTGGATGTACTCGTCAGTTCACAAACCGTCAGAATCTCAGGAGTGGGCGTACTCACTCCGGATGAGGTCCCGTGAGAATCGCACTGCCCTCTCCAACCTTGCAGTACACCACGGCCGCCTTTGGATCGGCATCCACGTCAATGTCGTCCGCATACTCGGCCAGAACCTCGACTGCTGTATCCTTGCGGGCATCGACAAAGACGCCACCCCCATTGTAGTAGCACTTGAAGATCTCCGGGACCGCCGCACCAGGCGCGAACGCATCCCTCCGCACCGACACCCTCGCCGCTCTCGCCCCGCGTTCGCTGTGGTAAGCAAACCCCTTGAACGCGCCACCGCGACACGTCCCTGGGAAGAAGGCGAGTTCCCTACGTCCAACAACTTCCATCTCGGGATTACCCACTTCGAACTCGCACCGCTGGCTGCCGTAGTAGCCCCCGGCGCAGAAGCCCAGATAGGCTCCTCCGCGACGGACGAACTGGGCGATGCTCTGGTTCCCGGAGCCGTTCAGCGCCCGGCAGTATCCAAGGTCGGCGCCGCCCGGGAAGACTAGGAGGGCGCAGGTGGGCGCCCATGGCTCTTTGAGAATGGCGGATTCGGTGATGGGGATGACGGCGTAGTTGGGCGAGAGGAGGCGACGCAGCGAATACATGCAATGGCGGACGGATTCGATGGTCGAGCCGGTTCCTAGTATATGTCAGGATTGGCATCAAATATTGTGCAAGGTGTGCTCACCTGTGTAGACCAGGACGTTGAGTTTTCGTGTGGCCATTGTGGTTCAGGGGCTGGGGTGGCCTGACTGAGATGTGGTTCAGGGCAGGTCCGAATTCGCAACGCGAATCTCGCAAGTTGCTGACACCACCTCTTCCCAGGACAACAGTATTCCAGCAGACGCCGTCAAACGCCAAATCTCCCAAAGCACCGATGGGCTCAACTCCGTCCAAGGAAATGGAATCCAAGAAGCCAGAGCCGCAGAGTCCGCCACAGGCTGCGCCAGTCGACGACGATGAGCCGGATGAGTGGTGAGTGCTTTTCTTCCTCCACCGCCCCAGGGAAGGATTTCGCCGGTGCCCCCCAAAATATGGAAATGGGCCTTCTGCTCACTGGACGATGGAACTATGCAGGGACAAGCGGATCTACAGCACCGGTTGCGCAGGTACGTACAGCCCTACGATTCTCGGGGGTCGCTGGTCGAAGGGGACAGCTGGAGGTCCCAGTGGAAGACAGGTATTTGGAGGAAACGGCGAGCTAATATATGAGGATTCAGATGAGAATACAAAATTGACCGACTGCTACTACGAAAAGAAGGACTGGCGGCTCTGCAAGGACGAGGTGAGTCTTGTGGTGGTGGTGCTGGAAAAAGGGTTGAAAATGCGCTGACTGAATTCGTTTGTTGCAGATGGAGAGGTTCAGGCAGTGCTGGAAGGCCCAGGGCAACGAGAAACGAACCGACACCAAGGACAGCTGATGTGGACGGGTTCAAAAGCTAGAAAATCAAATTGAACAAGAATATACCGAGAAGTCCCTTTTCCTTTAGATCTCAGATTGCCAGGTTGTTTATCCTTCAGGGCGATCTCCAGCAGTCCCCCCCTTGTACGATGATGATGCACTGCAAAGTCAAACGGTCCAAGCGCCCTCACCTCCAAAATTTCCCCGTCCTCATCATCACCACCCAAAACCACCACCCCTCCTCACCTCCGCCCACACCACCACCCAAAATGCGATCCCACGCCCTCCGCGCCCTCGGGCCCCTCCGATCCCTCCTCCCCACCCCCAGAACCACAACCCGCGCCGTCTCCACATGGAAACCACGACAGCGCGTCCCCGTCCACAACACGGGCACCAAGCCCGCCCCGCCGCGCGAAGACGGCTTCTTCGACCCGCAACCGGCCATCCCCGCGGCCCCGACCGTCGCGGACCTCGACCCCTCGCTGCCCCCCGCGCCGACCGTTGTCTCCTCGCGGTCCACCCCCACCGCGTCCTTCACCTCGGCCCTCAGCGGCAGCGAAGCCCCCGCTTCCGCGGCAGGCGCCACCGACGAGACGATCGACTGGTCGTCGTCGTTCCACGGGCTGTCGACCGTGAGTTTCTCGCCCGAGACGGCGGCGATCCTGATGCGCCCGCTGGACCCGATGGACGTCGAGGTCAAGCCCGACGGGATCTTGTACCTGCCTGAGATCAAGTACCGGCGGATTTTGAATCAGGCGTTCGGGCCGGGCGGGTGGGGGCTGGCGCCGCGCGGGGAGACGGTGGTGGGGGATAAGGTGGTGACGAGGGAGTATGCGCTTATTGTGCATGGGCGGTATGTTCTCTGTCGGTGTCTCGTGGTTGGTGCTGACAAGTGGTGTGTTTGTGTGCAGGTTCATCGCCCAAGCGCGCGGCGAGTGCCAGTACTTTTCCGAGGAGACGATTCCCACGGCCGGCGAGGGGTGCAAGTCGAACGCGCTGCTGCGGTGCTGCAAGGATCTGGGGATCGCGTCGGAGCTGTGGGACCCGCGGTTCATCCGCGACTTTAAGAAGAAGTACGCTAGGGAGGTGTGGGTCGAGCATGTGGTCAACAAGAAGAAGAGGCAGGTGTGGACGCTCAAGGATACGGACCCGGCGTATCCCTATCAGCTGGCCAAGAAATAGAAGACGACGGCGGCAGGGACGCCTTTTTCTGTTTTGCATTGTTCAACGATGGCGAGCGTGGACATATCCCAGTTATGAAGCTGTACTGATATGGGTACGATAGACGGGGGAATGGAGTCTCTACTTTTCGGCAAAGAACCGATTCATGTCCATTGCATATCTGTCGCATTTCGCGGCGGCCGCCAATGTCGGTTCTGTTTCCCTCTGCGGCGGCGCCTGGTCTATCATGCCCGTCCGAACTAAATCAACAACGCCAAACCTCAAAGTAAATGTAAGATACTCGTCCCACATGTCCCCCCCAAATATTACTCCGTCTTATCCACCCCCGAGCTCCTGGCCGTCTCCCCCGCCGGAGTCCCGCTCCCGCCCCATCCCCAGGGCATCCATGACCCGCCCGCCCCGCTCGCAGCCGACGGCGTCGCGCGCTGACGAACCCCGGAACTCTCGTTCCCGTCCTCCTCGCCACTCTCGGCCTCGAGCTTCTCAAAGTCGCCCACCGACCGGCTCTTGCTCATCCCGCTCATCCCGCTCTGCTCGCTCAGCGACCTTGACGGCGGCGGGCCCTCGCCCTGATGGCTCCCGTCCGGGTTCCACCCCCCCGTCGCGCGGAGGTGCGCCCGCTCCGCCTCTTGGCTCTGCAGCTGCGTCGCCTCGCGGTCCAGCGCGAACAGCACGGTGTTGAGGCGCTCGCGCTGCGCCTGGAGGAACGACATGCGCGCGGCGGAGCCGACAATGGAATCGGGGATCAGTGTCGAGGTCGATGACGAGGCGAGGTTGGCGCTGGAGGAGGCAGAGGCGGCTCCGGCGGCGGCGCTGATAGCTGAGGAGAGGAAGCTGTAAAAGTTGGAGTTGGCTGTGTTGTTGGCGGGCCAGCCCGCGGCGGGGAGGTTGAAGCGCGCGAGGAGGGACTGTGTGTACGACTGCGGCGTGTGCTGCGTCGGGGCGGAGGCGGCCGCGGCTGGGGGGGAGGGGGGGAGGCCGAGCACATTGGTCTTGAGCAGCTCGATGGCTTGCTTGATGTAGGCGATGCCGGCGGCGCGGAGGCGCTCGTGGGCCGAGGCGATGAAGTCCTCGATGGAGGATTCGTTGTCCTCGAGCCAGGGGTGGACGTAGGTCTGGTAGATGATGCGCGCGCCCTGGGTCTGGGGGAGGACGAGGTAGAGGAGGAAGAGCAGGCGGATGTAGGCGTAAAAGGGGATCCTGTTATTGTTCTGGTGTCAGCTCGGTGTGTGACGCGGGGATAGGTGTCGTGTGACGACATACCACACCAGCAGCCACTCGGTCCACGACTCAACCAGGAGCGCGCAGGCGAGAACGACCCAGTACATGAGCCATGGCGTGAGCTGGGCCGGGTCCGAGGTCTTGAGGGCCTTGTAGCTGGCGAAGAGGGGGAACAGGAAAGAGGCGATGGACCTGTGGCAGCCCGGGGTCAGTCGGGGGCGGAGAGAGAGGGGAGGCTGGGGCAGACGACGCACGACAGGATCTTTGCAAAGATGTCAAACATGATGACTGTTCGCCGCGGCGAGGCGCGCTTCCGTCGTCGTTGGTCGTGGTCGTGGTCGTGGTCGTGTAACGCGTCTGTCAGTGTCGGTTGGTCGGGCTATGTTGCTGCTATCGTCGAGGCAATGTGCGGAAAGGGGAGCGATGGGGGGGTCTTCGTCTGGACAGTGGGACTCAAGGTGACGGGGCTGCGGGGGTCGTCAGGGTAATAAGGCTGAGATCCAACTTTCGGATTCCAGGTTGGGCGCTGCCCTTTGGTTGCGGCACTGGGTGTGAGGACAAAGCAAGGCAGCGAGGGAGCACGAGTGCAGCTGTTGGAGTACAGCTGGGGCACCTGAGACGGGGGAGGACGGGCACCAGCTCCACGACAGCCCCGACAGCCCCGCCACCGCGATCCCCCAGGCCAGGGCCGACGTAATGCGGGGGTTTGGTCCCCCAAACAGGCAGTCAGCTGACGTCTTGGCATTCTTGACTGCCGGATCGGGAAGCATGGGAATCTGGGATCCCCCTTCAACTCCTCCTCCCAACTCCAATTCTCGACGACGACGACGACGACAACTCAACATCACCACACCAGGCTTGCACCCCCTTTTCAGCCATACTTTGCCAGGCTGGCAAGACACCTGGCTTCTTTCTTGGGATTTTCTCTTCCCTTTCCGCTCTTGTAATCGATATCCGCCTGCTCATGACGCGGCACTACCATGTTGACGCGTCTTCTCTCGCTGGACTCCGTTCGCGAAACTGTCATTTTGACTCAACGTTCATTTCATCTCGACGACACTGACCAAAGCCAGAGGATTGGCTCCCCAGCCCTATCTCTGATCTGTTATCCGGCATGTCGCGCTTCGTACAACGGCCTTTGGGCGGAACGTGGATCACAGTCCCGACAAAATGAGTCCAGCAGCTCCGGGTACATGCGACCTTTCCGAAATCACCTTCTCTGGCCAGGCTTCCGGATACTGGCTCCCGTATCAAGAGATCATTCCAGGCTTATCTCTGCCTCGCCGCCCCAACGACACGGCAATATCCGCTGACGCAAGCTCGTCGTTTGGCACTGATGAATCTTCCGGGCCGTCCCATCGCGGACCAGGTCAATTGAGCGGATAATCTGGAACCTCGAAACATCTGCACCCGCCATTGGGTCGCCTTCCAGCATCCCGTCCACGCCTCCGGAATGATGGGGCAGCCTCCCGGAATGTGGACAGTGTTGCTGGGAATGGGGCCGTGGTGCTGAGAATGAGGTCGAATAAAGGAAACCGTCCTACCCCTTGGTCCTCCTCATCGAGGGTGTTGGTTGAACCGCCGGCGGATAACACGATGGTCTCCCGATCCCTGATCACGGCTCTCTTGGCCGCTCGCTACGCGGCGGCCGAGGACCTCCGCTTCGGATGCTCCCAGCTTGTTGTCGAGCGCTCCGATCCCATCGTCCAGCCTGGCATGCTGCCGTCTGCTCATGTCCATCAGATTGTCGGCGGTAACGCCTTCAACTCCACCGTGAGACCGTCCCCGTCTGCTCCCCCGAAACCACCGACTGACCGTCCCAGATGACCCCCGTCGACTACGACCCGGCCAAGTTATCCACCTGCACGTCCTGTCTGTACGACGAGGATCGCAGCAACTACTGGACCGGAACGCTCTACTTCAAGTCTCCCGAGAATGGCACCTTCAGACTTGTCCCGCAAAAGGCCAACTGGCGCCGCATCGGGAGCACCGAGCTGCTTCCCCAGAAGGGAGGCCTTACGGTCTACTACATGCCGGGCTTTGGTGGGAAGAGCACCAAGACGACGGCGTTTAAACCGGTATGCCCCTGATCCCATCCCGAAGGTGTAGCCCCCGGTTCTAACAGCAAAGGGCTTCCGCATGATCGCTGGCGACCCCACGATTCGCACAAAAGCGGCCACGTTCCCCGGCATCTGCCACCGATGCCAGGGCAATGGCGATGGCTTCGCGCCGTGCGACTCTCGCGACACCTCCGAGCTCCCACTCAAGATGTGCCCCGGCGGCATCCGCGCCACCGTCATTTTCCCGTCGTGCTGGGATGGCAAAAACCTCGACAGCCCCGATCATCGCAGTCACATGGCTTACACACCGACTGGGCGGGCTCTCGCTGGGGACGAGTGCCCTGCGTCGCACCCCGTGCGCGTGCCGCAGGTCATGTACGAGATCATGTTGGACACGACCCCGTTCAACGACCCCAAGTACTTTGAGGGAGGGAAGCAGCCATTTGTTTACAGTTTTGGAGATGAGTACGTCCGACATCCGTTCGTGTTGGGGGTCGTTGTGGTGTACTGACTCAAATGCGCAGCGTCGGACATGGCCAGCACGGCGACTACCTGTTTGGGTGGAAGGACGACTCGCTGCAGCGGGCCATGGACGAGCTCGGCAAGAATGGCTGCTATGATGACAACTGCAGCAGTGTGTTGAAGATCCAGGACGCCAAGGATGTGATTGGCTGTACCATCCCGAGCCGGGTGCCGGAGTCAGTTGGTGTTGATGGCGGATGTGAGTAACTCTTCCGACCTGCCCCGGTCCGCGCACTAATTCCTGCCTTCTTTTGCAGGGCTGTCTTCTATTCCGGGAAGTGCGGCTGTTTCTTGAGCCCGGCCGGCCAAGGTCATGACGACGACAGCATGTCCGAATTCTTGGAAGCACTCAGATCGTACACTTTATTCCTTGCGCCAGTAGCAGTCGAGAACGGTCCCGTATAAATGACATATTATTTACCCAACGGACTACCCGGGGTCTCTGTTTTCGGAACGCCCCGCCGCAAAAAAAAACCCTTTCTCCTCCTGATCATGTCTTTGACCCTCTTTGACCACCGCTTCCTCCTGGAGTCTTTGTTCCGTAGACGATACGCGCTCGTCGAGACCCTCTGAAACTCCCCAAAGCTGAGTCCTTCCTCTCCCGCCGTGTCGACATGGGCGTGCCATTGCTTCAGCCCCATCTTCCTGACCACCCGACTCAGAATCTGATCACCCTCGTCCTCGTCGATCCCAAACACCTCCCTCGCCTCCCGGTAGTACGTCTGCACCCAACTGCAGTCGCGCCCAGCCGTCCAGTAGATATCCAAGTCATCCATAATGTCGGGCGGCAGCTCCTCCGCCAGCTCCTCCAACCCAATCCGCAACGCTTGCTCAAACGCCCACTCCACCCCCCGCTCATTATAGTCCACCGTTACCTTGGTGCGGCTCGTCTCCTTCAAGACGTCCACCAGCCCATACAGCCTATCTCTCCTATCCTCACACTCCAACCTCATCACCACTCCCCCACCAACAAGCTCATTCACCGTCTTGCCATGCTCCCCGGGCTTCTTTGCCTCCCACTTCACCACAACCTTTTTCTTCTCTTCCCCCTCCATCTTTTCCATCAGCTCCTCCAAGCTTTCCGGTAGAAACTCCGTCCCCTCCTCCTCCCTCCCCCCAGTCGAGTAACACACCTCCTCAAACCCCATACCCGCGCAACACTCCATCGCCCTCTCCGCCGCCGAGACCTTGCCACGGGGACCTCCCATATCGGCCCAGGTCGTCGCCTCAAACACGTTCGCCGGAAGCTTAACTCCACCGCAGCACCACACCACCATCTTGTCGTCGACGTCCTGGCACAGCAGCAGTTCGCGCACCGCGTCGAGCGCGCTCCAGTGCGGATGGTCGGCCAGGCTCTGCCGCGCGGCGGCGGCACGCGTCCACGTGTCGTGGTCCCAGGCGTCGTGGTCGCAGTTGTCAAAATGAACGATGCGCGAGAGGGCGCCGACGTGGTGCTGGTTATAGGGCGACTCGGGCAGGAGCCCGAGCCAGACGACGGTGCGGCACGCGTAGCGGGACAGGTACGCCGCTTGGTGGGTGAGGTAGGAGGGGCGGTCGTAGGGGTCGAGGCAGAGCGGGGGGATGAACCAGAGGTTGGACGGGTGCGCTTGGTAGTGTCCGGTGACGTGCATCGGCCCGAGGCAGGCGAAGAGGTAGGGCGGGACGAAGACGGGCGTGGAGTCGATGGTGATGGCGTGGTAGGTCTCGGTGGGCGGGCAGGCGGGGAGGAGCTGCTGCGAGAGGGGGTGGAAGGGGTCGTGGTAGGAGAGGAATTGGTAGGAGAGGTGGGGGAGGTCGGCGAGGGTGTGGTACTCGAAGGTGTACTTGTATCGCGAGAAGGGCTCGACGCGGATGAAGCGGACGGTGGTGTGCGCGGTGCGGGGGAAGGGGTAAGTGCAGTACTCGGCTTGGGCGTTGCCGGCGGGGAGTGGTGCGGTGGCGGGTTGTTCGTCTTGAGTGCTGCCACTGGGGGGTTGTGCGGCAGCGGGTTGTGCAGTGAAGGGTGCTGCGGTGATGGGTGCTGCGGTCACGGTGATGGGTGCCATTTTGAAGAGAGACTTGTATGAAATGATATGTCAAAGTGTCGGAAGGTCGAGTGTCTGGGATGTGTCGGTGGACGTGTCGGTGTTGATGAGGATGATGTCGATGAGGTTTTGATGAACAGTTTGGAGACAAGTCGGTTAAGTGACAAGATATTTGTATTAAACTTTGTAGTGTCTGGTGGGAAGTTGGGTGCTCGGCGTCTGTTATTCCAGCTGGGTCATGTGGAATATATAGGTTTGTGTCCCCAGGACAGATTTACGCTCTTGCACTTTCCAACCCCTAAGGCCGCGTCTTTAGTTGCAGATGTAGTCGATAATATTCAGAGACGGCATGACAAACACCTGGACTACCAAGTGCGCTGACTTTCACATGTGATCGTCTGAACTGTACTTGAGCCTGTGACGCGTAAAGATGACATTGCCAGGCGCTAACAAGCCCTCCTTGAGCTTTGCTCGTGCTAGATAAACGTGCTCGTCCCATCAACTCTGAAGCAAGGGATGTAAAGCCCGATGTCGATTGTGCCGACAAAGACGACGATCAGAAGTTGGAGCACCCCATTTACGGGCAGCAACTACTCTAAACCCACATATTTACAAGCATGCAGCTGGCGCAACATCCGTCTCGGAGACAAATGCCTTCTTCATGTGACATACACCATGTGCAAACCCAATGGCTGCCATGCCGCACCTGTCAGTTGCCACCACCTAGCGCTGCCCCAACTCTACACCACTACCCCTTCCACTCCCCACGCCTCCCCATAACCCTTTCACTCCCTCTCAGTCGATATCTGCATCCCCGCCACCCCCCTCCCCTCCACATCCCCCACTCCCTCCCCCAACGCCGTCCTCCTCGCCTCCTGGACCTCCACGCGCGGAAGCATCCAAATCTCCTTCTCCTTTCGAACCCTCTCCCCATCAACACCAAAATACCGCTGCGACTCAAAACTCCAGTCGTCGTTTCCGCGGACCCAATACGCCAGGCCGTTGATGTACTCTTGAACTTGTCGGTCCGTCTCGGGATCCCACGACGGGAGGTCATCGCGGCACTGCAGAAACTCTCTGACAATGCCGTCGGTCCATTCGCCGATCCAATCGGCTGCACCCTGCGGCGTCAGATCAAGCTGGTGCATCGCCGTCGTGGCGAGGTTATGCAGCGCGTGGCCGCGGGCGCGCTCGATGGAGTAGGAGTAGAGGTCCTTCAAATCCTCCCTGTCAGATGCCATACCCCTTCGCAAAACCGGGGCCGGAGGGGGGAGGTGGCTTACATTCCCAGCACAAATAAGATACAACGCGCAGTCCCGCATCCTGTCAAGCAGTGGGTGGCGGTATATCTCCTCTGGGATGTCGAGCTCGAGCTCCATGAGGGCAAACGACGGGTAGCAGCCGCTGCTGTGGCGGCGGACGGCCCAGTAGTCGTCGATGGAACGGAGACGGTCGTGGACGCGGTCGGAGGATTGCTGGACGACGGCGTCGACGTAGAGTTGCATTGTCGAGAGGAGGTGGCGGGAGGCCATGGGGGAGGAGGTTTGCCCGCCTAGGAGCCAGAATCTGGGCGATGTCTGGTTAGGGTGGACTGGGGAGGTAGATGCGGGTGGTGGGCTTACTGGCGTGCCATTTCTCCGAGGAAGCATTCGTCTTTTGGACGGGGTTTGGTTGGGTTTCGAAGGCCGTCCATGACGATGTCGGCCATGTGTCTGGTGGTGGTCTCGTCTTCGACGTCGGTGTATTCGTCAAAGGCGTAGAAGAGCGTCATCAAGTCGGTGCTGGTTCGAGATCGGCCTTTGGGGTGAGGCATGTCAGAAAGAGATGGTCTGGCTTGGTTCAGCGGCATGTTACACACCGAGATCACCGAATCGATATGACAGCATGGCAAGTCTGGCTGTTAGCTGTCAGTTAGCAATAGGACTCACACCCGGACGTCTAGATATCCGCACCGAAATCGCATCGGTCAAAGGCATCCTGGGACTTGGCATCAAAGGCCTTGAAGCTGGTGAACCACTCGAGGCTGGCGGCCTTGGCTTGGTCGTAGTTCTTGTTGAGGTGTCGCTGCCACGGCCAGTCCCGGAGAAGGTCTGGAACCTTGACGAGTTCTCCTGCCATGGTCATTTCTGTCGTTTGGTGTATGTCAATGTGTCCGGGCAGCGCCAGTGAAAAGGGGGAAGGCAGGTGAGAGCGGCAAAGATGAAGGGCTTCCCGGGCACTTCATTGATAGAAACGACGTGCACTTTGGTGACTCAGCCACCGGAAGCAATGGGAGAAAGGATTAATGGCTGACATACAAGTGATGAGATGTATACTAGTTGCTTTTCTCAGCATCCCCCGACATTTATCGGTCCTCCCAACCACACAACGGGCCTCAGTAATGCCCCCATGAGGGCAACCACAGACACCCTACCAAACTGGGCGTTGGTGTAAAATGCCATATGTGAAATCTCCTCCCCCATGGCACCTTGGTATGGTCTGGAACTTTGTACATGTAACTTGTACCACCCGAGATCTTTCCACCTCGACGCTTTAGGCGCCCCCCACCCCCACGCCGCGGAGCGAACCGTCCTACTATTCTGCAGCAGCACGCACAGCATTCCCGATACACTGAAGATGATTTCATGGGAAGGCATACACATCTGAGGCACCAAATGTTGTCTGTGTGGTAGGATGGAAATCAGCAAATGTAGTTATAGGAGAACGCCACATGAATGTTGGTGAGAGAATTTGGAAGCAAGTGGATTTGAAAGTTTGTGAGCTGAAATGGCCATCGTTTCTGTAGACACTGTACAATTCTTCAACTGCTTTGTCCCTGCATTCCTTCCTTTCGGGGTCCCACCATGGGAAATACCTTCTCGATTAACCATGAATTCCGGTGTTTTGACGATGAGATCTTTGGTGAAGTTTGCCCTTGCCATTCAGGGGGGTTGCTGGGGCAACCAGAACAAGGAGGAAAGCCCCTGAATTTCCCTCTTGGCATGGAAGCCAAAGTTCAAGCTTCGCCGGCAAAAACAGCCTTCAGGTGGGAGCTTCTGCTTCGAAGTGAGATAGTGGTTGCTAGCTTGTCGCCTTTTCTTCGTTGTTGCCATGTCTTGTGCTCGTCCAGCGGCATACCTTACTACCTAACCTAGCCTGAAATGTGCCAAATCGCGATGGAGTGCAAAGATAGTTCCGGTAGGCAGGACATCCTATCTCAGGGAGGAAGGTCCCTAGCCGGACGAACTCATCTCCTTGCTTACCCCTCTTTTTGGCTTTCCTGTGGTAATATTAGCACACTAACGTACCCCCAAACCCTTGGGTTAGTTACCCAAAAGCCTAAATTAAGGACGGCCGAATGTGACCTTGACGAACCAATCAGAAATTCTTGGATGAAGGTGAGGTTTCGGGGGCATGTCAACCCCATTCCCTCGTCGCGTCGACGACGGTCGTGATGTCTTCTTTCGACACGTCAAAGTCGTCCAGTCTGAGCTGGTTGCGACCGACCCGTTGACGAGAACATTGACGGCGTTGGGCCCTTCGCGCCTGCCACCATGGCGAGCAAGCATCAAAGCCAAGTCCAAAACACCCCCATCACCATCCCCAATGAGTCCCACCACCCAACCCAACGAGCATGGCGCGCCTCCATCCTCCGCCGACTCCCCTGGGATGGCCTCCTCGTCTTCCTCGCCGCCATCGCCTGCGGCGCCCTGATGGCCGTCGTCATCAAGACATCCGACGGCGACCCGGTGTCAAACTGAACGGTATCCCCCGCCGTCTACCTCGCCATCATCTCCGTCGTCGCCAACGTCTCGCTGCACTACGCCTTATCCCGAGGCGTTGACATCTCGTGGTGGAACACCGCCATGAAGCCCGACACCAAGGTCCGCGACTTGCACAACATCTGGTCGTACAGCACCAGCCTGCGGTCCGCCTTGTTCGCCGGGCGCGGCTTCAATCTCGTCGCGCTCTCTGCCATACTCTTGGCCGTGCTGCCCGCCAATGCGCCGCTTGCGCAGCGCGCGTCTAGGACCGTCACGCGCACCACGGTCTCAGGGGCAACGATTCCCCTCGTGGCGGTGCCGACACTGGCACCGGGAATGGAAACAGGTATGATGGTTCGCCATGCCCTCCTTCTCCAAGGTGCTGCAGAACCACCTCGTCTCTGCCCCTATTGCGGTATCGCAGGACTGCGCGGGCGGGACCTGCAAGGGCGTCGTCCACGCCGCTGGGCTGGAGATATCCTGCACCAGCAGTTCCCGGAAATTCGACAAGCTGAACCACGACAACCCAAACGCACCGGGACCGGACGAAACCATGCTGAACCAGGAAACCATCGTCTTCAGCACGGAGATAAGCCACCTCGTCCGTCCGACCGCATTCCGCCCCGGCGGTGTGCAGGAACCATCGAGGTGCGCAACTGCACGCTAACCCCCGCAACGCTGGCGTACCACATCGTGGTAACCAACGGGACTATCGCCCTCGATGGGACGTACTCATACCGAGACGACAGGGTGGTGAGCTACTTTGAAACCCCCGGCTCCGGTAGCGGACAGAAGACCTACTACGGCGGCATGGTCCTCGCGCTCCAAGGGGTGTTTACGTCCAAGGTAGGACTGAGCTTCGCTACCTACATGCGGACGTCGACGGAAGGTTTGACGGGGTTGCGGTATCAGAGGCAGTTGGATGTCGTCAATCCGAGGTGGCCGGACTGTGTGTAGTACTGGATGGATCCGACGGAGGATGTGCTGGCGACGATTCGGCAGATTGCGTTCCGGATGGTGTTTGAGAGCGATGTGACGGGTGTCGCGGTGCAGGAGGTGCAGGAGATGCAGGCGGAGAGAGAGGCGGTGGAGGTGGTGTATCAGTCCGACTACCTGTTTCTTGGATTGTCCTTGATGTTGATTGGGTTGTCGGCGGTGGCGGTGGTGCCGTTGATGTGGAAGTGGTGGAGGCTGGGGAGGGAGGTGTCGCTGTCGCCGATGGAGACGGCAAGGGCGTTTGGCGCGCACGAGTTGGTGCCGGGGTCGGGGTCGAACTCGAGCGCGAGTGAGTTGATGGGGGAGGTTGGGTCGAGGGAGGTCAGGTATGGAGAGGTCGTGTACGGGCCGTATGGAGGTCCGACGGTGACGGCATTGGCCTTTGCGCATCCGACGAGAGTATCGGAGCCGAGGAGAGGGGCTGTCTGTTAGTGGTGCCGACGAAGGAAGGAATCGGCGTTCTCTTCGGGCGGGTGTTGATTGGCACTGCTCGAGGTCGTAAGAGAAGCTCTCGTCCAGTTTTCCGTCTGTGAGCCAAATTTCTGTCATGGCCTGCCAAAAATCTCACGCTTGACAAGATTTTTGTCACGCTCCGCAAGAAAAGACAGGTACCGAATTCCAGTTGGACATCACGTCACAGGAATTGAAGCCCGGGACTGGTTCGAGATGAATGCAAAGGAGCGGCGCGGTCCGCAGGCACGCCATGATATTCTGCAGCCGGCGTCTTCATCATCAACAGCTCCCGGTAACACAAGCGCCGGAGAAATTTTAGTCAGCTCGTAGGGCGTCCCCACGATTCGGACCCACAGCGATTTCAAAGCTGACCAAGCCGATTCTGCAGGGTTATTGGAGGAGGATTCAACCGCACCTGATCTGGTCAGGGTTATCCGTGGTGATCCTGCAAGCTCCATCGGTCTTCGGCCTTTTTAACGCCGGGTATCTGCGATTGCTTCGACAACGATTGATGTGAAGGAGGGGCACATGGTCCTTGCAGTCGGAACTTGGGCACCGAAGTCCACTTCTCGGAGACATTGGGGCGTCATGTAGCCTGCACAGCTCAGCCAGTGCTAGGTGGGGGGCCGCGTCAAAAAGCCGGTTGACGAAAGGCATAAAAGCCCCTCGCAACGCCCACGCAAACATCCTGTCCTCCTCATCAGCTCTGCGCATCATCCATCACCCCAAGCTCGAAACCTCGCATCCCATCCCACCCCCCATGCCTTCCTCCCAGCTCAAGCCCATCACCCTCTGGGGCAAAGGCGGTCCCAACCCGCCCAAGGTCGCCATCTTCCTTGCCGAGCTCCGCCTCCCCCACACCATCAACGCCATCCCCTTCTCCGACATCAAGCAGCCGGCCTACCTGGCCCTCAACCCCAACGGCCGGCTGCCCACCATCGAAGACCCCAACAACAACGGCCTGATCCTCTGGGAGTCGGGCGCCATCATCGAGTACCTCATCGAGCGCTACGACACGGACCACAAGCTCAGCTTCCCCGCCGGCACACACGAGGCGTACCTGGCCAAGCAGTGGCTCTACTTCCAGACGACGGGGCAGGGGCCGTACTACGGGCAGGCCGTGTGGTTCGTCAAGTTCCACCAGGAGAAGCTGCCGAGCGCCATTGAGCGGTACTTCAAGGAGATCAAGCGGGTCATGGGCGTGTTGACGCTGCACCTCGAGCGGCAGAAGGAGGCGTTCCCTGACGCTGCGGATGGGCCGTGGCTGGTGGGTGGGCGCGTCTCGTATGCGGACATCTCGTTCTTGTCGTGGCAGGAGGCCATCAACCGCGTTTTGGGGAGTGGTGAGCACGAGGGGCAGACGTACAGCGAGGACGAGTTTCCCATTGTCAAGGCGTGGTTGGACCGCATGAGGGCGCGCCCGGCCGTGGCCGAGGTGCTGGGGATGATTATGCAGGGAAAGTGACGGGCTCCATTGCTGGTGTGTTGTCGAGTTTGGGTGTCATTTTGTTCTGAAGTTTGAGCAACAATTTGGGTGCAGTCCAAGAGAAATGAGAGCCTGAAATGGCCGACAATCGAACTGCTGCAGAGCACTGTGAACTGAGAATCGAGACTTGCATGCGAAAGGTTGAAATCTTGGCAGTGGACTCTTGGCAACGGATGGACGCCCAAATGCGGGGGACCTCCACCAACCCCAAACCCGGCTGATCTCCGGTAGTGCATGACCCCTCCAAAAAAGAATAGCGCCGCCCCTGACAACGCCGCCTCCAGCGCGAGCCTCCAGGCCATGCCCCAAGTAAACAACCGAAGCCATCCGCCGACTTCCACCACACCTCGAACTCGACAATCCCGCCGACATCGACAACTCCGCCCCAACGACCCGAAAAGATGGCTTCCGCCGCCCCCGCGACGACCGAAAAGGACAAGTCCAAGGTCCACAAGCTCTCCCTCAAGGGCAGCGCGAAACTGGTGGCCGAATTTGTGAGTCCCTCTCTCGAACCGCACCACCACTCCGAACCGGTCAACCAACTAACCCCCTCTCCCTCCATCGCAGTTCCAATACTCAATCCACACCATCCTGTACACCCCCCCATCCCCCTCCCGCCCCCCAACCGATGCACCCCCCTAACACCTCCCCTACAGCTTCCAACGCGGCGTCTACCCCGCCGAAGACTTCTCCGCTGTCAAAAAGTACGGCCTCAACATGCTCGTGTCCTCGGACGACCAGGTGCGCGCGTACATCAAAAAGATCATGTCGCAGCTCGACCGGTGGATGGCGGGCGGCAAGATCTCGAAGCTGGTCATCGTCATCACGGACAAGGACACGGGCGAGCCGGTGGAGCGGTGGCAGTTTGACGTGCAGATCTCGGCCAAGCCAAAGTCTTCGAAATCAAAATCCAAGTCTTCGTCGTCGGAGCAGAACCAAGAGAACGGAGCAAGCAGCGCTGCGGCCGCGCCGGAAAAGACCGAGGCCGAGATCCAGTCCGAGATTGCCGCCATCTTCCGCCAGATCACGGCGAGCGTGACGTTTCTCCCGCAGCTGGCGGGGGATTGCACGTTTAATGTGCTGGTGTACGCGGACCACGACAGCGACGTGCCCGTGGAATGGGGCGACAGCGACGCCAAGGAGATTGTCAATGGGGAGCGGGTGCAGCTGCGCGGGTTCAGCACGGCGAGCCATCGCGTTGATACCCTGGTGAGCTACAGGTTGCAGGAGTGATGGGGTTTTGGTAATGGACGTGTATAGGGGACGGCGCATGTATAGAGGGAGGGGGCCATGCTTTTCTGGTTGTTTGGCGTAGGGAGTCAGGGTGAGGTTGGGCTGTGGGCATATTGGGCATGTCAAGAAGAACCACGATTATGGAAGCGATGTCGATAATGATTTCGTTACCTCTTCCACTTCCACCCAATGTCAATAAAGCCCTGTTTTGTCTACTCACACATGGCAGATGCTCTAAAACATGGCGTTGCCCATGGCCGTCTCCATGTGGCGTCGCTCCTACACGCGCCTGAAAAAGTAGATGTAGGCAAACTTCTTCATCTCCTCCACGTCGCCCGCCTTGACCACCTTTTCGTCGTTGAAGAGAACCCACGTCGGCCCCCCATCAATCTTCTTGCGGATGAATGCGACGTAATGCCTGTCTCGAGTCAGCAACTGCACCTCGCCACCACTCTCCTCAAAAAACGTACCCGGCATGGATGCTAGTGCCCTTGTGGCAAACAATCGACTGCAGCTGAAACTTGGCTGGGAGCTCGCTGCTCCCCGCGGGGGCACTGTCCTTGGGCGCGGCCGCCGCCTCTTCATCACCCCCCACCGCGTCATCCTCCGTGTGGCTAAACAGCCACTCAACCGCGCGCTCGACATCGCCGCCTGTCTCCTTCAGAGCCTTGGTGGCACGGGGTCCGGTGAAACCCATCGCCTCGAGCATCGCCATCTTCTCCGGGTCGGCCGCCGTTGTCGCGCCGCTGGGAGCGCCGAGCTGAACCGGTGTGTCGATATCCGGGTCGTCCATGTGCGCAAAGCACCACTCCATCGCCGCGTTGGCGTCGCTGTTGCCCGTGGCATGAAGGGCCTTCTCGGACCGAACTCGTGGGAATCCCATGGCCTCCAGCGTCGCCAAGGCTTCGGCGTTGGCGACAAACGCCGGAGCAGCATCGGCCGCATCCTCGGGCAGCGCTTCCTCGTCGGGCTGCTGTCCCTTGGAGAGGTATTCGTCGAGATCAAAGGGCGCGTCGTCCACCAAGACGGGTACATCGACCTTGATGGGCACCCAGTTGACAATCGCCATCTTCCTGGCGTTGACCACGAGGACTTCCGGAAACGTCTTGAACAGTTGGCGCTTCGAGAATCCACCCTTACTTTCGCATGAAGGGCACGTCAGTTCGACCACCTCCGAGCCTGTAAGTCGGTCGAGACATTCCTTCAACGCAACGGGCTTGTACTTGGGCCCCTCGCCTTCTTGGGAGGGCAGCTCCTCCAAGGGGACGTCGATGAAAATGCTGTCTTGCTCATTGGCGCTGTATCGGACCTTTTTGCAGTTCAGGCATTGCAAGCGTTGCTCCATGACGAAGCGCATCGGCGCCGTGGGGTCGGTGAGCGGCGATGGATGGGTTGAGCGCGTAATGAGTTTGACAAGGTGCTGGAGAAGCTCAAATGCGTCCTGCTGCCGCATGGTTGAGAACTCCGCGTGACCGCGACCGACGAGATGCTTCAACATCGAAGGCGCAAGGCCCTTTTGGTGGGGCACCTCTGTCGAATGCTCCGAAACCGTCACGTCCGTATCCGGCTTCGAGTACCGCCCGGACAGGAGGCCATCGCCAATCTTGCGCAGTTGGACCTCAAGATCCTGACCCGGGTCTGCTGTCAAGTGCTGTGGAAGGTGGGAGCCATAGCGTGCCTGGAAGGCCGGGAGATCGTAGAGGCACTGCAAGATGCTGTTGAGGTAGCAGCTGTTTCCGAGGTTCTTGAATCCCGTCAGCTCCGGTCCGAAGACGGGCTTGAGCTCCTTTCCGTCTTCTGTCGTCATGGAAAACTCCCAGCGGAGGTTCTGGTCGATTTGCATCTCGGTCAAGCTCTTTTCCGTCTTTTGCCGCTCGGCCAGATTGATGCCCCAGTTGGCCAGATGGGTGCCCAGATTCTCATCCACGCGCTCCTCGTCGCACGTGTAGCAGTAGACATCAGCCGTGCCTTCGGGCGTGATGGAGCCCAGCTTCACCGCAACACCGTGGCTCGTTTCCTTGGAATGGGCCAACGCGTGCGAGTGGCCACTGACACCGCCAAACTGCGCCCTGCCGCAGCCGAGGTTGCCGCACTCCAGACAGAGCCAGAGGTTCTCCTGGAGGTCGCACTGGGAGCAGTGGCCCAGGGACTGTGACGCGATCTTGCGTGGCTCGCCTTGCTGCATGGTGAGGATGTGCTCGCAGCTGGTGATCTCCTGCTCCCACGCCTTGACTTCCTCCTTTCTCGAAAAGGTATTCGCGCTCATAACGGCATCCACCACAGGCGCGATAACCGGGTCTGTCCTGTCAATGTCGACGACTCCACACTCGAGACACTTGACGGTCAGGGCGGTGTCGTAGCGATCGGTCTCGGTCTCGGCGGCGATAGCGAGCTTCGACATCTTGAGAGGGGGCTCATCGCGGACAACTCGTTTGCGGGTACGGCGGATGTTGAGGACTAGAGGATGTTTTCGGGATGTGGCATGACCCTGGGAATGGGCTCGGTCTCCGGTGCAGCCTCCGTTGAAGCACTTGAGGCAGACATCAAGCCCGGTAGGGTCATCCTGGCACGGGGCGGTTAGCTTGCTCTGGGCGCAAAGGAACACGACCAGACCAGGTGGGGGAAGATACATACAATGGAATCGAAGCATTCGGTGCAGTCCTCACGATAGACGGAGTCTTGAGCTGTTGGCCTCGACAGGTCTTGGACGGTCAGCTGGACAGTGTCTTGACGTTGGGTCGAGGGGGAACCCACTTGCCGACCCAATATGGGGACAGGCCATGGTGAAGAAGATGTTGGGTCTTGGCCAAGTAAACAGTCCAGTCCTGTGCTCAAGATAAATCTTAAAAAAAGAACAGCACTTGGACGCTGTGGTGAAGAGCTCGGGGATGTCTGGTTGTTTGGATCTCCAATTGTTTGGGGCGTTTTGGAGCCAACAGAGGGAGAGCCCCAGGCAGACGTGGGGCAAGGTCAACCCCGCGGCTGCTGCTGGGGGCGAGGAACGACGGGCCCGTGCAGTGACCACTGAAACGATGCGTGGCCACGTGACGACATTAGCACAGGATAACGTGTCTCTGGGTGGTTTTGGTGTGCAACCGTTAGTCCGAGATGGAATCAAATGCTCCCATGGAACCCAACTTGCTCGCGACTTCCACGAAAACGAAGCTTCTGTATGACGCGCTGTTCCAGTCCCTGCGCCGGGCTCTTTCTGATTCAACCCTTGGCACTGACAGACAGCCGGGTGTCTTGCAAATGTAATTCATGGCAGTTGCTATCTAGCAGCCCAACGGCCCGACACTGGCGAACGACAAGACTGACAAATTCAATGCTTCAATTCCTCAAACGCGCCCCTCAGCTCGTCGGGTTATTCGTATCTGGAGATCTTATCTCCGCGGCTGTGGGGTACGCCAAGTGTCCCCCGACGTCGGAATGACGCTGTAGGATTCAAAGGATCTGATAACGGCTAACAAGTATGTGCAAATCTCGGGCTTGAAAGCGCCACTCTTGTTAGCGACGCAGAGTGGAAGCTTTGACCACCACCATCAGGAAAAAGTCGCCCCTTCGGTCATCATGGACAAGTCCCGCAAATCCCAGCCAGCATTCAGCAAACTCCATTCGCCTTTTCCGACTCCCTCCTCGGCTCAATCGACATCACAGCCACAACCTCTTTCCACACCAAATCACGATTCCTCGACGACAGAACCCCCAAAACCGAACCCTCGATCGATCATCGTCTATCACGAACCAACACCTACACACACACATCCTCCAACAAGCGCAATATGCTGTCGAGAGCTGTTCGCGCGATCCCGGGACGGGCGCTGGTCGCTGCGTCGTTGCGACCGGCCGTCGTTCCCACCACCCGCCAGATCGCCCCCCTCGTCACGCCTGTCATCCGGAGAAAATACCACGAAAAGGTCCTTGACCGTACGTGGCCTGTCCTCTCTTCCCTGGTCCGGTCATTGTGCTAACCTCTGTCGCGACAGACTACTCCCGGCCGAGAAATGTGGGAACGCTCGACAAGTCTGACTCCTCCGTCGGTGAGGGTCTCGTCGGCGCACCAGCAGTATGTCCCTCTCGATGCGATGAACCCAGGACATGGACTGATAGATCCCTAATAGTGCGGTGATGTGATGCGCCTCCATATCAAGGTTGACCCCGATACCAAGGTCATCAGCGATGTTCGGTTCAAGACATTTGGCTGCGGATCCGCCATGTAAGAGCCCCCCGCCCTACCCTTTGCGAATCTATCTGGGAGCACCTGGAATCTCCCCTGCTTGTCTCGACTCTTCCCCTCTGCCCGATACTGTCGCCCACCTTGCTGGCTCATCAATCTGCGCAAACATCAACTAACATCTCGCCAGTGCCTCTTCCAGCTATCTCACAGAGCTCGTACGCGGCATGACCCTGGATGAGGCCTCCAAAGTGAAGAACACCGAGATCGCAAAGGAGTTGGTTAGTCACCCTGTGTCCCTCATTTGCAACAAGTACTGACACACAGCAGTGCTTGCCCCCTGTCAAACTTCACTGCAGCATGCTTGCTGAGGGTAGGTCGCATCCTCTCCTGTGGCTCCCTCCTTTGTACTGACGCATGACAGATGCCATCAAGTCCGCCATCAACAACTACTACAAGAAGAATCCCCATGCCAAGTCGACAAACCTCGGATCGGTCCCTGTCGCGAATCAGGAGGCCATGGCGGCGTAAGGGTGGGACTCTGACCATAGAAGGGACATGCATGAGCGGAGGCACTGAGAAAATATACCACGGGGAGAACGGCATAGAGGGAGTTGCCGCGATGACGTAGGCCATGATTGCGTCGCATGGACGATGACGCGGTGTACCTATTACTCATTCACCATGGAGTACGGATACGGCGGAGTTGCGGGTTGGCCTTGTTTCGAAATTGGATAGGGCCTTTTGCCGAGACTGACACGACTTGGGTTGAGTGCTGCGTTTGAAGGGGCGTTGAGAGGGGATGTCACCACTCTACATTCGCAGTCTCGATGTTGATATCAATACCAAAAGAATATTTGCAGCGCAACCTGGCCCTGTGTCGGTCTGCCAGGCCAAAGAAAGGAGTACCTAGGACCGGATATCTAGAACTTGCAAGGTCGAAAGCGGACCTCGATCTCCCTCGCAATTTTCCCAACATCGTGTCAGCATTTTGTCACATGACACCGGGGAGGTGACAACAGTTGTCAACTGGCCTTCCTGCAGTACATATGCAGGGACACCTCCCCTACCTTTCAACGTTCAGTGTCAGGGGGGAGTAGCTCAGTGGTAAGAGCGCAGCGAGCTTGCATTCTGTGTTTACATACCTAAAACTCTACGTCAGCGTGCTCAGTTCCTAAGGTCATGGGTTCGAATCCTATCTCTCCTAACCTTATCTTTTTGCGTCCCGGCACTGTCCTCTCCGTCGGACATATGCATCCCATCATGAACATCAAGAGGACGATTCTAACTTGGCTGACCCTATCAGATACCTAGGTACATACCATTTTTTAGACCTACCATCATCACCTTCACTTGCCAGTAATTTGAATGGATGCATCATCTCGGCTTCCGGCCCAGCGACGGCCAGAATGCCGGAGAAGACGGAATTCCGTGATCAGACGACGAACTTGTCCTCAATATCGATGTTGTATCTCTTCATGGAACACGCGTTATCCTGTCTTTTCCGCGTGACGAGACAACCATGCGGTGACGAGTGCGCTGGAGGGTGTGATATCCCGCATGAGCGCCCAAGGACACATTTCTCCGGAACTGCCACGGTGTCAGTGGGCCTGCTCGTGTTGGTGTGCTCAAGGTTGGAACTTGGGTGGTTCGGACGTCTTAGCTCAGGGGAGGGAATGTGAGATGTGACATGTTTGATACTCGCTGTCAGTTGGGTGGTGCTACCGCGACGGGGGAGGGTTGCAGTCCGGACTTGATAAATCAAATACGTCAAATATTGGGTGCCTCTAAACGCAGCCTGTCCGTCCATTGGCAGTCTTAGCCTGGTCTCGGCTATGGAACGGACGGGGGCGCCATGATCTATCGAAAATCATGTTGGCCACTGGCGGCTCTGTTCCATGAAAAGCATGATGGATCATGAAAATCTCAATCTTGGGTCCTCAACTGAGCGGTGAAGACCGACCAGAGTTGTCTCACACCGGTCCATCCGAGTTCACGCCAAAATAAGGTACCCAGGCCGAAGAGGCCATCCAGGTCAGATCTGTCGGGCGCGGAATACCGCCCCGACACATGCTCCCACGAAAGCTGAGTCCCAAGGACAAAGATCGAATCAACCTGTTTCTTCACTGACACGCAGCCCAGCCGGTCTCTGAAAAGAAGAGCACGTTGATCCTTCTCGACGCCCTCCATCACGCGTCGCGTCGCACGGCGTCAAGACCGACAGCCGACCGGTCCGGGCAGAGCCCACACCGGCTTGACGGCGGGCCACACCCAGTATGTGGCAATCGGTGGACGTTAGTTGCGGTGAAGGATCGAGGGGCCCGTGGTTGGTTGCGACTTGTTATTAGGGGGGCGTGGGGAGGCGTTGTGTAACGACGGGGGCTCAAATCATCAGCTGGTGTGGTTGGGGGATCGCCACTGAGGATGCTGGGGGTTTCTGGGATAAGTTGTCAGTGGATGGTTTTTTTCAGGCGGTGAGACCAGGGAAGGGTGTTCGTTCTTTTTCGGACCTTGAGGTTTCTTCGGCATAATTGAGGGTTTGAGGTGTGTTGTTGTTGTCGTGAGAAAGTGCGCAGGGCCTGAAGGTGGGTGGTGTCCTGGCAGGAGTGGACGATCATGAGCTTCTGGTTTGGAAAAGGTACCTGCTGGCCGAAGCTGCAACTTTGACATGCCGACTTCCTTCAGGGTTCAACCGCGTCCGAGACATGAACTTTGGGCTGACACCCACTCCAATCGCCGGGGACAGACGTCACTGCGGCGCAGCTGCATGCGACAGTTCAAATTTCGGTATAGCCGTCGGTGAGAAGGAGCTGAATATGTCGGATCCGATGAGCGCGGGTTTCCCTTCTCGGCGTCAGAGGCCAGAGCACTGAAGTGGGTCGCTTGCTCGCCTTATCTCGAGGCGAAATGGTTGCTGTCGACCGGAAATCGTGGGCTCTGGTAAAGCTGGGGGTTTCGTTCGAGGGGGGATGACCACTTGGCAGGGGATATTCGCCGCGCACGACCTGGAAATGGGATGGTTCCGTGTTTTCTAGAAGGCCGCCAGGCGTCCGAGAGCCAGCGCTGGGCGCAGTCCAGAGCGCTCTGCAGAACCGTTCCCCAGATTGGTCCAGATCCAGACCAGATCGCGCCCAAAAAAGCCCAGAACGGGACAGATCTCGGGCAGCGCTGGCACCGGGAGATCTGCCTGCTCTGCCAAGGCCTGATTCTTGGCGGGTCTACGGATTTTGGTAGGACTGGGCGGCTTTGGAAGGTTGGCCTTGGCAGGTCCGTCTGGAGATTCCGGCTCTGGTTTCTGTCAAAAAAAAGAAACCGGTATACACATAACCCTAACCCTGGGGTCTTGGCGTCACGTGTAGCTCTGCAGAATGTCCCGGTCCAGAGCCAGAGGTGGCAGAACGGTCCAGATCTCAGCCTTGGATCTGCGGTGCAAATCCAAAAAGGGGGCTGGCTCTGTTCTGTCTGGATTGCACCCACCGCTGCCGAGAGTCGGGTCTCGCTGTGATGCCACCGGACCTGTGCCCTGTTGGAAGTTCCTTCAGCAGCGTGTCCGAAAGGCTGGGACAGGCGAGTTAATCCCACCTGTCTGGAACCTGACGTCCTCCAATAGCCCCCGATCATGCCGATTCCCGGCTTTTTTTGGTGTGCATCTTGCAGGTGTGGCGGCCAACTGTCGCCCCGACAGAAACTTGTACTTGTTCTTACCATGTCGCTTTTCCGAGTCTCTTTCGCACTGCTTGAAGGGCCTCTACCTTCCTATAAAAGTATAATCTGATCCGATGAAGCTAAAAGCAAACTGGAAGAAAGGGAAAAACGAGAAAGGGCGATCCAAGCCTACATGCAAACCTCATACCGGCTAGTCTTCGTCTGCGCCCGTCCCCAATGCAGGGCACTGGAATGCTCCCTTGGCAGAACAAGAAATAGACACAATAGGGCATACCTTCTGCTGTGCACTGTACCCGCATCTACGGGCGAGACATGTAGAATGTCGTGCTCCCAAGATATGCACCAGCAGGAGGGCCAATACCTGCAACATAAGTATCACGAGGAAGCCAAGAGGTTGTGTCAGGCGACGGCTTGATGGGCCCGGGAATGACAGGTTGGCTTGGACCCCGGGATGGCGGAGCACCGACCGCGCGCGTCCATCCGGGGAGGCCCGGTCCCTTCTACAGCTATAGGAGCTAGCATGGGGGAGGGCAGACCGGCTCCATGCCTCGTGGCGACAGGGAGGCCAACCCCATAGAAAACCACCGTCGTCCGCATACATCCGGCGTGGGCAACTTTTTCCTTTCTCGGAATGCGGGATGGGTGGACCAAACTTGGGCTCTTTGCCTTGTACCTTGTGCTGGGGACATAAAGTGGTGAAGATCCATTCATTGTCTGATTCAAAGTGCAAAAATCTTTGGCAAATCTTTCAACTTCAAAGTCTCAAAACTATGTCACTTTTCTTCTTGGACAAGCAACTTCCTTCACACATGATGGCGCCTTCTATTATTGGCGAACTGCCAAATCTTTCCATAAATACGCCATGGGGAACGTCCAAATTCCTCGCTTCTGGTCCTCACCATCCGATTCTTAACCCATACTACGGCAACTACAATCTTGACAGTATCTCTCGAATACCGAAAACCCAAGAAATGACTTCCCCGTGGTCCAGCACCATCAAGGCAGCTGAGTTGGTCGGAACTCCCACCAGCAAGGACGAAGTCGTCGAGCAGGATAAAGTCAAAACGACAATTCGGTACTGGGAATTCAATTTCAAGGTTCCCCTCGACCACAATAACTCCAAGGACACGCGCGAGCTATCCCTGCATGCGAAGCTGGTATATGACCACCACCCCTCGGGTTCGAAGCCAGACCCCGAAACTCGCCATTGGAAGGAAGCCATCGGAAAGAATCCGGACTTGCTGCTGTACCTCTGCGGGGGGCCGGGAGACGCCAACAGCCTCAAGAATCCGGCCTTGAAGAAGGCCGCCTTGGATAGAGGGTACCAAATCCTGTTTGTCGACTTCCGAGGTACAGGCCAAAGCGGGCCCATCACCAAGGCGCCCGACGAGGGCGCGGAGTACTTGGCCATGTTTCGCCAAGACAACATTGTGCGGGACTTCGAAGCCATCCGTCTTTGCCTTGCCGACGAACTGCCTGAGCCGAACCTCAAGTTTTCCCTCTTGGGCCAGTCGTTCGGAGGATGGATCATCCTCACCTACCTCTCCTTCCTGCCCTCCTCGCTCAAGGAGGTGGGCATCCATGCTGGTCTTCCGCCGCTCGGTAAGTGTCGGCCACTTGGCCCTAGGGAATATTCCACTGACCAGCATAAACACCTGCAGATGAAGCGGCGGATGTGGTGTACAAAGCGACCTTTCAGCGAGTCATCGAAGAGAACGACAAATACTATGAGAGGTATGAGAAAGACGTGGAACGCGTGCGTTTCATCGTGACAGAGCTCGAGAGAAAGCCACAAACGTTTACCTTGAAGGAACCTGAGGAGCCTGAGGAGTCTGGGGAGTCTGGGGAGTCTGGGGATTCTGAGAAGATTGAGCATACGGTAACGGGAC
The DNA here is from genome assembly GCA_027943155.1 of Podospora tetraspora. Lineage (NCBI taxonomy): Eukaryota > Fungi > Ascomycota > Sordariomycetes > Sordariales > Podosporaceae > Podospora > Podospora tetraspora. Next base: position 382,769 of record JAQKAE010000001.1, on the reverse strand, counting down.
GCACCTTTCTAACAGCCGGCCGAACTCTTGGAGCCGTCGATGGGGCTACGCAGATACACGAGCTGGTGAAGTGCATGCATGCCGACCTCAAGAAACCGGAACCTGAGTTGAGCAATGCTACGTGCGAGCTGTACTTGAAGCACCAGGGATTCAAGCTCCACGAACGCCCGCTGTACGGCGTGATGCACGAGTCGATTTATTGTTATGGCCCTGATGCTAACGAGTCAGGTTGGGCGGCTGAGAGGGTAGCGTTGAAGGAATATGTGGACAAGTTCTGGTGGGTTGACGAGAAGATCGATGTGCGAAAAAAGCTGGAAAGTGACCCTGAGAAACTCCCGGTCTACTTTTCGGGGGAGATGATCTATCCCTTTCTGCTGAGGTATTCTGGGGCTGCCTTGAGCGGCTTTGAGACGGTCGCGAATGAGTTGGCTGAGAAGGATAACTGGCCGCAGCTGTATGATCTGAATCAGCTGTCAGAGAACACGGTCAAGGGTCAAGCCATCGCGTACTCGACCGATATGTACGTCGCCAAGTCGCTGTCGGATGAGACGGCGAAGAAGGTAAATGGTTTGACCATGGTGGGATCGAAGATTACAAAGGGCTGGTCTCACAAAAGTATCAAGGGCGCAGACACAGCTGCCGATGTTTTCAAGGCGTTGTTCCCCCCACCCCCCCGAGGAGGAGGAACTGGATAGCTAGATACCTCTAGGCACTTATTAGGTAGTTCGGAACTGGGAGAGTGAGCTTGTTGAAATTGAAACTCATAATCTGGTTGTCTGCGCAATGACGGCGATGGAGAGGTGACTGTGACCAGAAAGATGGCCTCCGACGATGCCTAGGTAAGCATTGGATATATTCCCTGACCACAGCTCGAGCTCCATGCTTGCCAAAATCTTCCATCTCCAGAAACCGCAACACGCCAGGGTGGCTCGGAACTTTGTCAGTCCCGACTTCGCCTTTCTCCTCCGAGTCTGGCCCCTGAAAGTTTGCCCCCTTGGGCCTAGAGCCCCCAAATGGCCGCTGTGCAACGCGAGTGGCCGCCCAAGATGCGCGGCCCCACCTCCAATTGAAATTTCTCGTGGCTTCCCTCTCGACGGCCAGCATCGGCAAGCTTCCTGTTCCTCAACCACCAAGAAAATATAATGTCTTGGACACGAGAACCCAAGATATTTCCCATCGACGCCCTGCATCTTCAATCTCACCACTCCACGACACTTTTCTCGTCAAGGTAACACTGACGTCATCGAAACGCTTTGACGAAACATTGCGCTCCCCTCCCGACGGCAGAGAGTGCCGCAGGCAGTTCTGTTCGCTCCAGATCGACACGGAATCCCCGAACCCGCATCCCGAGACCTCGTCCACAGACATGTCGTCCCCGAATACATCTACGCCATTACCCCCGACCGACGAGCGGCCACGCGAAGCCGAAGTCGTAGCCGACCACCTGCCTGCCGGCTACACCGCCGAGTTCGATGGCGGCGCCTCGACAAGTCGAAATAAGTCGTCGTCGAGACACGCCGCCCGAGCCCCCTCTCCCACAGGCGAATCGTCGCTGAAGCTGCAAGGCGGCGACATGCACCGCGACCTCTTCAAGCTCGATGCCAGCGTCCGCAACCAGATGCACAAGCGCGCCGCGACCTTCCATGCTCCCCGAGAGTTCGCCTCCGACCCCGACGGCCTGACGGTCGGCGACCAGCTCGTCCCGGGCGGCTTCCGTCGGGCCTTTTTGCGCCAAGCCCGCGGCCACGACTTCATGGCGGCCCGGCTGCCCATTACAAGGAACTTTGTCGAGTTTCTCGATCTCTACGGAGACTTTGCCGGCGAGGATCTTGCCGACTCGGACGAGGAGGCCATATCCGACGAAGAGGAGGGCCAGCCCGACGAGAGGACATCGCTGCTCGGCCGCCGCGCCAATGCCCGCGCCGCGAGAGCCGCGCGCTCCGCCAACGCCGGCACCACCAAGACCTTCTTCACCTTGATCAAGGCCTTTGTCGGCACAGGCATCATGTTCCTGCCGAGCGCGTTCAACAATGGCGGCATCCTCTTCTCGTCCATCGCCATGGTCACCGTGTCGGCCATCACCATGGTGGCCTTCCACCTGCTGCTCGAGTGCAAGAAGAAGGTGGGCGGGGGCTACGGAGAGCTGGGCCATGCCATTGCCGGCGAGGGCATGCGCAACCTCATCCTCTGGTCCATCGCCCTGTCGCAGCTGGGCTTCGTCTGCGCCGGCATCGTCTTTGTGGCCGAGAACATTCTGACCTTTCTCACCGCCGTCACCAACGGACGCAGCCCGCTGTCCATTGGCGCCCTGATAGCGATCCAGATGGTTGTTCTGGTGCCCCTCTCCTGGATCCGCAACATTTCCAAGCTTGGCCCCGTCGCCCTGCTGGCCGATGTGTGCATTCTCTTTGGTCTCACTTACATCTACCAGTACGACATTGCGGCCCTCGCGTCCGACGGCATCCACAAGTCGGTCGTCCTGTTCAACCCGGAAAAGTACACGCTGATGATTGGCGCCTCCATCTTCACGTTCGAGGGCATCGGCCTGATCCTTCCCATCCAGTCGTCCATGGCCAAGCCGGAGCGCTTCGAGCGGCTCCTCGGGCTCGTCATGATCATCATCACGATCGTCTTCACCTCTGTCGGCGCGCTGTGCTATGCCACCTTTGGACAGTACACGCAGGTCGAGGTCATCAACAACTTCCCCCAGGGCAGCAAGCTCGTCAACGCAGTCCAGTTCCTGTACTCGGTGGCGGTCCTCGTCGGCACCCCGGTGCAGCTGTTCCCGGCCATTCGAATCTTTGAGAGCAAGATTTTTGGACACCGGTCGGGCAAGATGAGCCTACAGACCAAATGGGTCAAGAATGCCTTTCGCGTGGGGATCCTCACCGTCTGTGGCGGCGTGTCCATTCTCGGGACGGGGAATTTGGACAAGTTTGTCGCTCTCATCGGATCTGTGGCATGCGTGCCTCTGGTCTATGTCTATCCCGCCTACCTTCACTACAAGGGGGTGGCGACGCGGCCTTGGGTCAAGCTTGGAGATGTGGTTATGATGGTGTTGGGGGTTGTTTGCATGGTCTATACGACAGCGGTCACGGTCGCTCACAGCTTCTTGACCTAGTGAGGATACACTTGGGCAATCAGGACAGTGTTTTGGTCTGCCCCAGAGCTGGATAGCAGCCTAGTTGCATTGAACTGACTTGGAGATACAATAGAGGACCAGGCAACACGCACATGCGGCGAGGGAGGCAAAGGCTGTTTCATCGAACAATGTGTTGTTCGCACGTGTGGTTTGTGAGGGGTCTGGCTGCTTTGTCGTCCCCTGCCTGCTTTGTGCTCATTTTCCAAGAGATACATCCATAAATAGATTGGTGGACATTGGGCAAAAGTCTTTTTGCACTTTGTGCCTCGAGACAACTACAAAGAGATTTGAGTCACGGATGGGTCGGGACCTGATGAACACCTGATGGCGGTGTCTTTATAAGTGGTCTGCCGCCCCAACGCAAGCTTCACTCGGGATTCCGAAAGATGAACTTCTCAAAGACACACTCTTCTGATCAATTTCAAAATGACCCAGCCGCTTCCAGTAAAGCCCGAGGAGCCGCCCCCATGGCAACGATGGGACGAATCCACCCACGCGGCCCTCCAACGCATTAACTGGGAATACCAGCTTCACTTTTACGACACCCTCCCACGCACAAGCACCCGCCCGAGACCCAAGCCTTCCTGCCGAGTTCGCTTCAAAGATGAACTGGGAGTGAGCCTCCACTCTGTCCACGAAGTCGGCTGCACCGAGGAGGACAGAGAGGCCAGGAGAAAAAATAAACCCGAGAACCCTGACCACGAAGTCGTCGAGGGCTCCGAGGAGGACATAAAGGCCAAGAAAATACTTGAATTTGAGGAAAAGCTACGCCAACCGGAATGGGGTGCTGCTTACTATCCTCCGACGCCTGACATCTACGGTTACGTGGATGCGGTGGCCGAGAGGACGTTTCTCGCGGCCAAGCATGCCCTTACGCAGCCAGTCGGTCCCACGGGAGTCGTCGCGAACCAGGTGCTAGGTTGGACCCTGGGCAGACAAACTTTGCATCAACTCCGACATATTGAGGCTATCGGCGGTTCAAATGTGGCCAACGCGGGGAGGCGACCGACGAGGGAGCCTTCCGACCCGTCCCCGAGCTTTCCCATGCCACCTCCTTTGGCGTCAGCACCAGTTGGACAGAAACGCAAGGCTGAAGACAACGGTCTCCCCGTGCCCGGTTTGTCAAAGACTGCCAGACCCGCTAACTGGGGATCGTCGAGGACTCTCCAACATGGTGGCATCAGAAAGGCGGTCTCGCCAGCCCTCGAAAGCAAGGCCAAGGGCCGGAAGTTCCAGGGTCAGCCAACCTTTGAAAGCTTTATGGGCCGCTCGGCAACCGCCCCTGCGACAGTCGGGGATGCGGCCGAACAGGTCCCTCCGCCGCCAATAACCACCCAGACCGGGTCACAGTTCCAGTCCGCTGCGGCCATCCGTCCCCGCCGTATCCCTCGTCCGAAGCCTCACTCATACGGCTTCAGCCCAACAACCTCCACCACCGAGTCCTCTCCAAGTCCAACGACCCCTCACCCGCTCATCCCCAACACAAGAACAACCAGATCCTCCTACCGCTTCATCAGAAGCTCAGCCCCTTCCCCTTCCACCCAAACTAGCACCACAGGTAAATCTACCAAGTTTTCCCCCCCCCCCATCCACCCCTGTTACCCCCCAGCCCCTACGTCTCTTCACCCTCCCCATCCCCCCCCACCTCCCCTCCAACCGGTACCCCCCCTCTCGCCCCCTGGACCGCCGAAATCCTCCTTACAACCCACTCCCTCCTCAGAAACTACTTCCTCCTCCTCGCCTCCTTCATCCGCCACCAACCCCTGACCTCCGCGTCCGCCCCCTCCTTCTTGCACCCCAACGTCCTCCCCACTTTAACCTCCCCCCGCCGCCTCCGCGCCATGGCAGACACCTTCGTCCGCCAGGCGACGGAACTCCTCCGCGCGTCCGGGTCTCCGCTCGTCGGCGGGACGGGCGAAGGCACGGAGAGGTTGATGCCCTTGCAGGCGGAGCAGCTGGTGCTAGCCACGGCATTGAAGCGTGGGGCGGTGAAGCTTGGGATGAGGCCGAGGCGGGTGGGGGGGGTTGTAAGGGAGGTGGATTGTGATTCGGGGTTGGTGGGGTGGGATTGGGAGGGGTTTGTGGGGGGGTTGGATGCGAGGGGGGTGGTGGAGGGGTTGACGAGCGGAGGGTTGGGGGAGGTGGCGGTGGGGGTTTTGAGGGACGGGGTTGTGGGGATGGGGAGGAGGGGGAGGTCCGATGCGTGGAGGGGGTTGGGGGAGGGGGGGATCAGGGGGTTGGCGGGGGAGGTGGGGGGGTGGGTTGGGGTTTTGTGGCCTGCGGAGGGGGAGGGGGAGGGGGAGGATGAGGGAGATGAGGGAGATGAGGTGGGAGATGAGGAAGATGATTATGATGAGGATGAGGATGAGGATTGGGAAGAGGGTAGCTCGGAGGAGTTTGACTCCATGTTGGATTGAGAGACTACGGCGATCGCGGTTGTACTGAGTTGAACTGGATTTGGTGGGTTAGATGAAGACAATAGAAGTAGTTACTTTGTTGACCCTGTGGCACTCATTGGCATTAAATGGATTGACAGAAAACTGTAGCAATTGAATTTAGTGAAACATTCCCATGTAAAAAAACACCCCCTATTGCAACCTTGAACTTGCCATGACTGCCTGCTGTGCTGACATTGGGGGTTGCGACGTCTCATCAAAGTCCCTTCTGTCGGTCATGAATCATTCTGTATCATTAGCACTGCCAGCGAGCGAGATGTAACCCCGAAATGATGTCTGGTGGGAATTCGTCTGGAGACCGAGGTCTCGGAGCTCTTATATTGCTTGGATCAGTGCTGCCTGGATCTCATCGACCAGTTTGAAGACTCTTTTCGGCGGTTCCATAGGGCCCGTCAGCGCGATATTGACCCACTTGTGCAACCCGATGTCCATCAAGTTGCGATGAGAAACATGCTACTACGTCCTGGAATTCCATGCGGGCGCAGTCAGCAAGGACGGATCTACGCCGACAGCCTTGAGATACGGGCATGGAGCCGGGCTGATATCATGTGGCACAGAATTCCCATACTTCAGTCGGCCGTGCCGGCGATATCAGCCTGTTGCCGCGTTGGGGGCGGTGCAGGCTTTTCAACGTCGGCTCGGCAGGGCTCAATACGATACATGTAACCCCATCAATTGCTTCGGCTGTTGGTCAGATGCCTGACCTCATATCGTATCGGTAGGGCCACAAAAATAGAGAGGTCCTTCCTCGAAATGCCTGATGGCAATGGAGTCAAGATGGCGCGACACTCAGTGTATAAGAGGACAGTCCTCCCATGACATCGACAAAAGAATCAGCACAACTCAAACAACACCAAGCACCGGACAGCCTACTGCACTACTACTAATACCATAATATTTAATTCCACCCTCACCAAAACCCCCCAAAGAACCACAATGGCCCACCAACTCTCCACCATCCTCCTCCTCCTCCCCCTCGCCACGGCCCTCCCCCAAAACATCAACATCAAGCCCATGGTCCCCAATTCCATCCGCCTCGACTCCACCTTCACCCTCGTCATCAACGTCACCAACCCCGCCCTCGACTTCCCGTCCTTCCCCGTCCACGGCCTCTCCCTCACCACCGTCCGCTTCGGCCCCACGGCCAACATCCCCACCGTCACCAACACCACCGGCGGCGGCGGCACCTTCTTCCTCACCTCCCTCGACACCACCCGCGCCAACGCCGACTTCCCCGCCTTTCCCCTCGGCCTCACCCTCTACCCACCCGGTGAGAACGACTCGGGCGAGTTCAAGCCCTCGCAGTTCCTCGGCGTCGACGCCGGCTCCGGCACCCCCGGGCTGACGCTCCCCACGACAGCGCCCGTGGACTTCAGCGAGTGTCCGGTGCTGAGCGGCCCCGCGCCGGGGACGTACGTGGTGTGCGACGCGGGGTTTGAGGCGCCGCAGCATCCGCGGTGGATGGTGAGGTGGGTGGCGGGCCATGCGGTGCCGGCCAAGTGTGTCGCGGTGAAGTTGCTGCCGCAGTGTATCAGGGATGGGGAGGTGGCCAAGGGGGCGCCGCTTGCGGTGGGGGAGACGCCGGTGAAGGCGCTTTGCTGGGATAATTTGAAGACGGTGAGGTGGGAGACTAGTCGGGCGAAGTGCTGAGGGGGAAGGGGGAGTAGATCTCGCTGTACGAGCGACGTCGTGTACTAGTAATAGCTTGGGAGGTGACATTGGGAAAGCAAATAATGAATGATCTGCAGCGAGTTTCCCTCATAGATACCGGGTGCCTTCCATAGTAATAGAGCAGTTCAAGAACCAAAGATTTCAAGTCAAAGGTGGAACGTTTCCGGCACCTTCTTGTCACAACAGCTGGCCAGATCAGACTTGACTGCAAAGAAAGCTCAAACCCTGACCTTGCCGACTGTGTGCAGGAACATCCAATTCTTGCACTGCCCAGCGGTTGCCAATGTTTTGTACAAGGCATGTGCGAATTCCGGAGATGTCTCAACCCAGACTTGAAAACACAAACCCTCTTCTGCCCTTTCTGTCCCATGTCCGTATCGCCCACACCTCCAGATCATCCAAATCCCCACCAGTCAACAGCATACACCATGGCACCATCACATTCAAAATGCTACGAATCCACCGGTTCCCGGCCCGTCTGGCAGAACCAGTTCTTCCCTGACTGGTATCAAGGATCGCAGCAGAGGTCGACATCCATCGCCTTGCCACCATCGCCCTGTGCAACGTTCCGCGACACGACGAGGACAAGTGGATCCGAAAACACTTCCAAAGAACCAATCTGGCACGCCTGACGGACGACCTCAATTCTCTCATCATCAAGATTCAAGCCCGAATCATCGACCATCGCTACATTGTCGCGGTCGTCTACGACGAGAGCACAGATCCCGAGACCGAGTGGGGCCAAGCCAACATGTGCAAACCTCTTCGGCCTGCAGTGGGCAATATAGTGCCTGGCTCGAGGCCTTTATCCAAGGGCGACTTGGCCATTGTGGGTTTCATTGTTGTTGAAAAGGAGTCACTGGACTCAAACATGGACATGGACGTGGATTCACTTGCCGGTAGGCCCCCTTCGCTCTCATGTGGAGGACAATGAGCCTTGTGTCTCCATCCTAACACTTGCGCCCATTGCCGGCGGAGCGAACTGATGTATTCCGATACTGACAAGCTCTGGTGCCCTCCCCTTTGGCATGAAAACATCTCTGAACGACACCCGCCACAGTTGGTGGCTAAGAAAGGTGTCGCATACAATTTTTCAGGCCACGCGTACTTAGTCTGTGTCGTGTTGTCAGGCCACGAACAAGATCGAGATGGTCTATGTCCACCCCGCCTACTACTCACACCACTTCCAGAACCAGTTGATCAGCTGGGCGGCGGCCCTCTTCGGCCCCACCGCTCTGCTCACGGTCTTTACCAAATCCTTCTTCCGTGAAGCGGGATTCGAGGAACTAGCCGAGGTCTGCAGAGAGGGAACTCGACTGGCGCTGGACAGCAGGGACAGGACCGACTTTGTGGCGGATTTGATATTGTATAGACCACCGAAACCTCCGCTGGAGCGCACACCGGTTGCCATGGAAAAACAACATGGCCAAGGTCAGTCCAGGGACGGCGTGGAAGCGCCAACAGCTGGACCTCCTGCCGGTGATGATCCAGGAGCCACCCACAGTGGCGTGGTCAAGCGGGGCCGCGGCCGGCGACTGGGATCCAAGAATAAGCCAAATATGTTATCGCTGCCTAGCCAACCTGATACTCCTCCCCCAGACGAAAGAGACGCGGCCGAAGAACAAAAGTCCCCATCAGCGCGATTCTACAAGCGGGGATGAACGCAAAAGAGGAAAAAAGAAGGGTGGTGTGGTGTTCATCATTTCGGGAGAGCGGGGTCTGTTGGGCAGACTCGGTTGTGGCACGTGGGTCAAGTCCATCCAACATGGCATTGTCATGTTTTGTTTGTTTTTGTTCTTGGTGGTTGGATTCAGGGGTTGCCAAGAAAAGCGACTTGGCTTGAAGTTACCTAGTCTCAGCGTAGCCCCCTCAACGCTTCGACGTCGACCCAGCGCGACTAAACAGCCCCCTCCTCTTCGTCTTATCCTTGCCCACCTCCTCGGGCCTCAGCGTGTCAACAAGCACATGCGAGCTCGGAAACACCCCCGTCTCCCCCTTCCCATTCGTCCCCGACCACACCCAGCAATCAACATGGCGATACCTCACATCGCGAACCACATCTCCCTTCCCAAACGCCAACCACCCCTTGCTCCCCTCGGGCGGCAGCCACTTCCACTTTGTCGTAACCTTCATTCCCCCGGGCGTGGGAGGAGGCACCACCACACCTTCTTCCACTTGCTCCGGCGGCAACCGCATCTCCACCGCCCGCGCCGGAAACGCCCCAAACACCCCGTCGTGTCTCCCCAGACACCACTTCCCGCCCCACTTCCCCGGGAACAAGACCCCCACAATGACGCCCCCGCGGAGGAACTCGAGCATCTCCCCCGCGTAGGATCCCCCCGGCGGACCCTCGAGCTTTGTCCTTCCCGGCCGGCGGTACTCGTCTCGTGTGGCGACGGCGGTGGGGAGGTTGGCCGTGACGTTGTAGGGCATGGGGACGGGGATGGGGGAGGAGGGGAGGTGCAGGTCGAAGGGCTGGGCGGGTGGGTCTGGGCCGTAGACGACGGTCGTTGCAGGGAGGGGGGGGAGGGGTTGCGGGTGCCGGGCGAGGTGGCGGAGGAGGTCGGAGGGGGAGAGGAAGACGGTCGCGTCGCTGGGGTGGGGGGTGGTGGACGTGGCGATGCACCAGGGGCAGGCGTAGCAGGGGACCGAGGGGAGGGTGTTGTGCGGGAGGTGGGATTTGAAGAGGAGGCGCGGGCGGTAAGAGGTGTCGCCGTGGGGGGTGGTGATTGGGGGGGCTGGAGGGGGGTTAGCATCGATCAGGATCGCGGAAGAGGTGTCGAAATGGTCACCTTTGTCCGTCATATCATCTAGGACCTCGTCCAGGCTGTGCGAGTAGCTGCAGTCGCCGCATCGGGCGACTTTGACGGGCGCCTCGTCGTAGTGGAAAGGCATGATACCGTCCGAGGCTCGAAGCATGTCGCCGCCCGAGCCGCTGTGCTCAGTGGTCCGGACGATGCTGCCCCAGTGGCCGTCCTGGCGGAATTTGACGGCTCCACGGCAAAACCCTCCGAGTCGGTGGTATGTGCTGTTCTCGAGGATCGTGCAGTCGGGAGTCACGGTTCGGGGGTGGAATGTGTCACGGTGTGCACTGAGAGGTAGCTTTTGTGGCGGTTTTGTCTCCTCATCGGGCTCATCTAGGAACTCGCTGAACAGCATCGGGCCGTCGTCGGTTTCGTGTTTTGGTGCAGCTTCGGGTGCAACTGGGGTCGAGAGGGTGATCTCTGAGGGGTTTGCGATTGTGGTTAGGGGCTCGGCTTCGGCTGTCACAGTTGGTGTGATGAGGTGGGATGTATCATCGTCGAGGGAAGGAGAACTTGGAATGGTGTCGTCGGCTGCGAGTGTTTCGGTGTCGTTGAAAGGGTCAGATGATGTCGTTGAGGTTGTCAGTCTCCCCGCTGAATTGGGGCCCCCCTTGGTCCGTTCTTCCCACATGTCATCCAGAAACGCGTCAAAGTTGACGTTTCCAGGAAGTTCTGGTGAGCTCATTTTGCGGGAGAACCCAGGTTGGGGGTCGATGCTTGTCCCAGCATCGCCAGAGCGCAGAGACCGTTTTCGGTCTTTCGGTGGCCGGAGGGGGAGAGGCGGCAGCGGAGGAAATCCACCCGTCGGTGTTGGGGGAGCGGAGAGCGCCAAAGGGTTCAGTCGTTTTGAGGTTTCGACAACATCGAAAGCAAGAGCCCTGACTGCGGCTTGGAGGGTCTTGTATCGATGGGGTTCGAAGCTGTCGGAATGCACGACGTCTTCAAAGTCCCAGAGGAGACTCTCGAGGTGGAATCGTTTTGTTTCGACGGAGCCTGGGAGAAGCCAAGATCAGCACGGAGCTGGAGATATCTTGATCTGACTTACCTTGCTGCACCATCATGGCCCGAAATGCATCACCGTTCTTTTCCACCTCGGTCTCCCACACTGCTTCAACCTTCCTTTTCGCACGTTCGGCTTCTCGGAGCAAAGCTCGCGCGGCGACTTTCATGTGGCTGTCCTGGTCGGCCTCAGAGTTGACGAGGGCTGCGTTGGCAAGTATCACCACGTCCCCAAAGGGCTGGAGGAAGAGCGCCTCGGCATCGAGTCCCATCGTGACAATGTGAGGAATCTACGACGGCTTTGGATTGGAAGTCGTGATGCGTTTGACATTTGGCGGTCACTGGCCATTGAACAGTGAGGGGTAGCATCGGAAAGACATGACGAGTGCCTGTCATCTCCAACATGACCCCCATGCCGTCTTGTCCGTGCCGAGACAGGACATATCCAGCACGGTCCGGCGCGTCGGTAAGACGCGGCGACGTTCGATACGGTTCGTGCTAGTCCAACGGTGGATACCGAGAGACGAAAGGAAGGCAGCAAATGATGTCTCCGGGTCGGGGCACGATGGCGGTGTTCCTGTCTTGTGTGGGGGTCATGCCAAGGCCAACGTGGTTGAATCACTGGCTGTAAGTCGCTGACAGCCACGACCCCCTGACAACAAACACAATCCTGACGACCATGCAACGTCGAGAATTATTGTTGCTTTTTCTTCCTCCAGATGTAATGCCAGTGCCAATGTTCTTGGAAAATCCGTTCTTCACGTCAAATGTTTCAGCCATCCCATATCTGATTCGGACAGAAACATTGAAGAAAAGCAAGCCCGCGGACTTGACGTTTCCGAGGGCCAGTAGGAGCCGTTCTTCTTCTCACACCACATGTACGGATACCGTATGAACGCCCTGAAGGTTGCGTATGCTTTGCTATGGGACTACTACAGGTAGTACCCCCATGGTCCCAAGACCCGACCCCCCCACACATGGCTTCATGCCCCTTGCCTGCCCTTGCAGATGGACTTGTCCCCGTCCCACTCATGGGACCACGCCCTCGCCATTGGGGTCCGGGTTGAAGGCGGGAAATACGTCCCACCACCGAACCCCGACGTGCTGGAGCCGAAGGGGCGCACCGACACCCGCCGAGCAGCCATGCTGCAGGCACATCACATCCCACATACCACCCCAACAGGGGTGCAAGGGATTGTCAGCCACGTGTGGTACTTGTCAGTCGAGGGGTCGTCCTGATATCAGCCAGTCTCCCCAGATCCTCGGGACCTGCTGGTACCCGTCGAGTTCTCAGACCACAAGCTTGACGAAGCCCAGCAGGGCCTCCTCCATTGTACGATGGGTCACTTCTCGGAGCTGAGGAGGAGTCTACAGGAATTCTCGGCCCAGGAACGCCGAAATGTCATGATCTACATCCTCGGCATCATGGCCTACAAGTTTGGGCTCGAGGCCTTTAACGGCTCCGTCGTCGCCCTCGCCACGAACCGATACGACTACGAGTCAATACACAGCAACACCCCCAGCCGGACCTTTGAGCGCGTTGGACTGCTCACGGGGTTGAACCAGGCGTTTCAGTGCATTGGGTCCATCCTGATTGCGCCTTTGGTGAGACATACCATCCGCTCTACTGTCAACTTGGAGACTGACGAAGCACCAACAGGTCAAGAGATATCCCACCAAGAATGTCCTTGCTGTAGCGGTCACCATCTTTGGCTTCTGCACCGCACTGCTCATCATTCTGGATGCGGCAACAGGAGGAAGTTTTATGCCGGCTGAATGTGTGTATCGACCTTCAACTCACATGTCAACACGAACTGACCTGCCATTGCAGACCGCGGCGTCGGCAAGCATCCCAAGAACAAGTGGGACTACTACGGCAGCTACAACACCGACGCCATGATCCCCATCTACTGCATCAGCGGCGTCGCTTACGGCATGGTTGAGCTCATCCGCCGCGTCATACCACGAGACATTGTCGGCGGCAGCGTCCAAAAACTCCGACAAGTCGACTCGATTGTCAGTCCCCCTCCCCCAGCCCCTGCGCACCTCCCCTAACACCCCACCCCCCACAGGTCCACATCTTCTACGAAATCACCGGCACCGCCGGCGCCTTCACCACCGGCCTCGTCATCATCCCCCAGCTCGGCAACAACATGGCCTTCATCATCACGCCCCTCTGCTTCTCCCTCTCGGCCCTCGCCTGGCTCTTCCTCAGCGACGTCGGCTTCACCCGCACCGCCACCACCACCACCGCCCCCAAACCCCGCCGCACCCCCACCCGCTACTGGAAGTCCGCCCTGTCCGCCCTTCTCCTCTTCTTCGAGTCCATCCTCGTCGGCGCCCGCCTCCTCTTCTCGTCCCGCCGCTTCATCTGGCTCATCCCCGGCTACGCACTAGCGCTGCACGCGCATCGATACCTCGAGAATGGCATCGCGCCGCAGATTGCGCGGCGTTACCTCGGGGATGCGTCGTGGTCGCAGATTATTGTCGGCGGGTCTAACGCAGGTGAACTGCTCGGTGCGCTGGCGGTCTTGCTGCTGTCGACCGGGGGGACGATCCCCACGCCTATGCCGTGGCTGCGCCTTGATGCGCTGCTGCTGATGGTGGTGTGGTTTCTCCCGTACTGGCGGCCGGAAGCGGGCCACGTGGGACAGGCGTGGTTGGTGGCGGGGACGTTTATCCCGGTTTCGTTTGGATGGGCGGCGGGCGATGTTTCGCTGGCGGCGTATATCCAGGCGGCGGTGGGGCGGTTGGAGAGTCGGGACCGCGAGGTGTCGGCGTTGGGGGCGGTGATGGCGTTTTTGTATTCGTTTTATATTGTGACGTATGCGATTGTTGGGACGCTGCTCGGGAGATATCTGGATGGGGTGTATAATGCCACGGGGGGCAGTGCTGGGGGTGGGAGCATCGATGGGGGGCTGGTGTATACGGCGGGGGTCCAATTTACGGTAATTGCGGGGCTGGTGATGGCTTCGACGTTTGTGCCCAAGGGGGCGCTGGCGTTCAATCCGAAGATGTTGGAGGGGGATGGGTTGGAGGGGACCGGGAGGAGGAGCGAAGAGAGCGAGTCGGTGGAGCCGTTTCCTGGAGGGTCAAAACAGAAGCAGAGCTTGGGAAGCTACGAGGAGGAGTCGATCGCGAGCATTCAGTTGCCAAAGAGGACGAGGGAGATGGTGTGATAGGACCAGATAGAGCTGCCCCCATCTTTGTTTTGGTGGGTTGGCCGAGAGACGCCGAGTATCAGGGGTAAAAATCAAGAACAAGGCCCATCAGCTTGCGGTGTACCTATTCTGGGAATCAATTTGCAGTGATTTAGTGTTGTCTGCCATGTGACCGGGTCGAACAGTCCGAAAATCACTTTGTACATGGACTCGAAATCCTCTTGAAGCAAAATGGCACCTCCCTCTCCCAAGCGAGACAAGCGAGGCGGGGAGACGGGCGCTTCGCCTCCAAGCACTTTCGGTCGGGAAAGGCCGTCGTCTCGGGGTATTCGAATCCCAATCCTTCGGGGGAGCTACACCGACGGGATCAGTCCAGTATAGGAACTAACTGAACCCCGTGTGCTGGCTTTCGCCCAGACAACATCAACCCGTTCCAAACACAAGACAAATCATCACCATGAAGTCGTTCCTTTTCTCAACGTTTTTCGTCGCTACCGGCTCCCTGGTCTCGGCTGTGTGCCCGACCGGTCAAGTCCGAGTCACCCTTCTCGGCGGTGTCTCCAACGAAGAGTTTTGCCAGGTCTCGGGGTCTTGTGGTATGTGCGGCCTGCTAAAAAGTCCAGGCGAGATGCTGATGCAGTTATGCTGCAGTGACGATGACCGAGAAGTGGACGAACCAAATGGAGTTGTTTAGCATGGAGGGCAAGACATGCGGTGCTTTCTTCAAGTTCGCACATTCTTTCCCCCTTTCTCCTTCTCGGGGTCTGGTCTGGGCTAACTTGAGCGCACAACTGCAGACAACCGAACTGTCAGAGCGGTGGTGTCGAGGAGGATGTGTTCATCACGGGCTGTTCCAAGTCTGATGATGCCTGGGGACGGCATTTCCCGAGGAACTGGACGCGTGGTGTGATAAAATCGTACAGCGTCTGGAAGCTGGAGTGAAGGAGGAAGCGAAGGTACCGGAAAGAACCTGTGTTGGATTGACGGAGTTGAGAGATTTGTGGTCGGTGGATAAATACGGCAGAGGGGTTAGGGTTCAAACGGGATGTTTCTTCCCTTCACTGAGACGCTGGGAAGTCACCCGAAACACCACGTGGCACCGGAAGGAACAGACGCTTTGTCGATTCTGCCCCGCACTCTGTCACTAGCAGTCACGATCATCGACCATGTGAGCCTCAGCTCAACCTACATGTATCACCTCAACTCATTCCCAACAGAGTCTTGATTGCCACAGATTTGCACTCGCGCAGAACCCCAGGCGGGAGACACAGCACTTCCGTCTCCCAAAAATGAGCATCCTCACCACCCTCCTCACCACCACCAATTTTCCCACCTCCCCCTTTCTCTCCACCCTCGCCCCATCCATCCTGGCCACCTCAGCCGTCCAACTCCTCTTCGCAGTCCCCAGCATCTTCGCCCACACCGACATCCTCTACGACTTTGCCGGCGGCTGGGCCTTTCTCGCAACCCTCACCACCAGCCTCCTCGTCCCCGCCCTCCGCCGAGGCGCACCCATCACCCTCGATGATGCCCTGACGACATGGAACTGGCGCCAGCTCGCCCTGACGGGGGCGGCGCTGGTGTATTCCACGCGCTGTGAGTTCTTTCCCTGCACTGCATCATCATGTCTAGACCCTGTTGTATGCTAAACCCCCAAAAGTAAGCACCTTCCTCTTCCTCCGCGTCCTGCAAAAAGGTCACGATTCGCGATTCGACGAGACCAAACACAAGCCGCGACGGTTCGCCGTGTTTTGGTTTGCGGAGCTCTTCTGGGTTGCCATGTGCTCGACGCCTGTCATTGTCGTGAATAGCCTGCACCCGGCGGCCTTCAAGGCTGGCATGGGTGTCCCCGGGCTGCTGCGGACGGATGTCGTGGGGTTTGGGCTCTTTGGGCTTGGGTTGGTGGTGGAGGTGGTGGCAGACTGGCAAAAGTCGGCGTGGTATGCGCAAAAGGTGAGGAAGGAGCATGATGAGCAGTTCATGACGAGGGGATTGTTTGGGGTGTGGTGAGTTCTTATCTTCCTTTGCTTTGGGGCCGTGGCTAACGGGAGCAGTCGGTATCCGAATTACGCTGGAGATATCACACTGTGGGCTGGAATTGCCATCGTCGCGGCCGGTGTTTTGGCGCAGGGACCTATCAAGGCGCATCTTGGATGGTGGGGGCTGCCGGGCATGCTCAAGGCCGTTCTGCTGCCGGCGTGCGCTCCGGCTTTTGAGGCGTGGGCGCTGATCAAGCTCAGTGGGGTTCCCATCAGCGAGAAAAAGTACGATAACCTGTACGGCAAGGACAAGAAGTACCAGGAGTGGAGGAAGAATACGCGTATGTTGATTCCTGGCGTCTTTTAGCAGAGAGCGGAAGGCCAGGGCAAGACGAGAAGGAACATCAGCATCATCGCAGTCTCATGTATTCGAGTCTCGTCATCTTCTGCCAGCGGAACGTAGTACTGTTTCCTGCAGCATCAGGAACGACACATTGACCTTGAAGGTATCGGCCAAGGGAGTGCAGGGAGCACAGAGAAACGCAAAAGAAATCCACAGCGTCGCCCTTGCCAACAACCACGAGATCAACCGCTCCACACCAGGCAACAACCCTTAACCATCCGGGATCCCGCCAACGGCCCGGCGAACCCAATTGCAATGCGACCCCCGCCCGTCTTCAACTCCCGTTCTCCCAGACAATGTCTGCCGGCCATCGACCTTGGACGGATCCTTTACGTCCCGTCCTTCTCTGACCTCAATGACAGGGTCAAGGCTCATCCACCATCAGCTTACAATATCATCGCCCTATATGTCGGACCTCCGAAGAAAAGCCCCCCACAGGAAGCCTTCTTGTCCCAGCAAAAAAAACCACCACACCACACCGTCCCTCCCAAAAAAGCTCCCGGTACACTCCCGCCCTCCGGCTCGACGCACCCAGGGACCCGGGCGGATAAATACCCACCCACCCAATCCTCAGCGCCAGGTAGCGAGGAGCAGCCCCATCGCGTCAACGCATCGTCAAAAACAACGGAGTATCCTCCCCTCGTGCCTCATCATCGTCATCCACAACCAATCTATACCGTAGGCGAGAAACCCGGCCACGCATCGGAACAATTCCCACATCGGGCGACGCAGCTCGGACGCGGACGCTTCTCCTGGGTGGCGGGATGATACCACCGCGGAGCGGTAGCCTCGAAGATCTTGGGAGATGGGGCGCGATGCGACCTGCTGGAGGCAGGATGGCGCCCAAGAGGAAAAAGGATAAACTCTGCTGGCAGGAACCGGTGGGTCAGTCTCTGCCAAGGATGGATGTCAGCGAAGTGTGATCTTCCGGGCCAGGCATCGGGATCGTGATCCGTCATGGCGATGGCTGATGATCGCGGGTGTATTCAAAATAAGCACCTGTCGCGGTCGTGCCAAGGACCTGTCACTGTCGCGGGCAAGTGCCGTGCGAGGGCTAGCATGTCCCGTCTCTTGGAAACCGGTGTGTTGACCTCTGCAGTGGTGTGTCTGGCTCTGGACCGACCGGGTTTCGGGGGTCAAGTCGGGCTGCAGCAGATGACGAGCTTGGAAGAGAGCAGGGGACCAATGGGGGATTTATCGCGCGGCGGTGATGCTATCCGGCTACAGCGTCGAGGAACCGCGCGAGGCGGCTGATATATGAAGCTTCATATCGAGCCGGCGCACTCGGGGGCCTATTTTTGGGATCCTCAGAATCATCACGACATGGTCTCTCGCGGGCGTCCAACTTACAGTGGCGGAAGCCATATTCTCCTTGTCGCTACCCGCGAAGGTGCTGAGGTAGCGTTTTGGCAATATCCAGGCCAGACCCGGCATTGGTCGGGATCAGGCGAACCAGGCTCTCAGGTATCACCACGATGTCGAGATCAATCTATCGCGTCTCTCACCCGGCACGGAGTCGCGGGATCTCTGGATGGGAGGTGATGCCACGAGCCCTCCCAGCTACCCGGCTCTTTGCTCAAGCACGGGACGAGGTCGACCCGTTGCTGGAGACGATGTAGTATTTATGTCAGGTCGTCCTCCCCCGAGATCCAAACCCGGTTCTCCCCCCAAGCCACCTCGTCACCGCCGGAGCTTGCACAACCACATCAACCATGCCATCCCTCCGCTCTACCCTCCTCGCCGCCGTCGCCGGCCTCGCCGCGACGGTCTACTCCCGCGAAATCCTCTTCCTCCCGCTCAACGAGACCTCGGGCACCCAAGCCCGCGACTACAGCGGCAACAACAACCACGGACGCTTCGTCAACAACCCCCAACTCCGCGGGACCGAGGGCGCGCGCCTCGACGGCGTCGACGACCACATCACGCTCCCCAACGACCTCCTCCGCAACAAGCAGCACCTCTCCATCAGCGCCGAGGTCTACGTCCGCCCCGAGCAGTCGGGCGAGTACTTCCTCTTCGGGCTCGGCAACACCGACTCGACCAACGGGCTGGGGCAGGGCTACGTCTTCGCCACGGGCGACCCGCAGCTGCGCGCCGGCATCTCGCGCTACACGTGGGACAACGAGTCCGAGGTGCGCACGGGGGCGGCGCTGCCGCGGAACACGTGGAAGACCATCACGTTTGTGATCAACGGCAACGCCGGGACCCTGGCGCTGTTCACCGACGGCCAGTTCGTCAGTGGGCGCACCAACAAGGTCGAGGTGCCGGTGCCGTCGCAGCTGGGCAACGGCGCGACGAGGAACAACTACATTGGCCGGTCGCTGTTTGTCAAGGACAAGTACCTCGCCGGGTCGGTGCGCAACTTTCGCATCTGGGACCACGCGCTGTCGTCGGCCGAGGTGGCGGCCATCCCCCGCGGGGCGCAGCAGGGCGGCGGGAACCAGGGAGGGGGTAACCAGGGCGGCGGGAACCAGGGCGGCGGGAGTGGAAGCCAGGACGCGGCGATCAAGAAGGTGACGTCAGCGCTGGAGAGCATTAGCCTTCCTGAGGAGACGAGCCGGAATCTGGATCTGCCGACGACTGCGAATGGGCTCCAGGTGACGTGGACGTCGAGCAGGACGGATTTGCTCACCAACAGCGGGCGGGTCACACGGCCGCGGGGGGCGGATGTGACGGTCGAGATCACGGCGCGGGTGAGCACTGATGGGGTGGCGGGCGAGCGGCCGTTTTATGTAACCATCTGGGGGCAGTAGAGGCCGAGAATTTGATGATGACATGATCGGGAAGATCTTGAACTGGAGGGAAAGGTTTTAGGATGTTGGGGTTCAACTATTTACGATAATTCAATAATGATCCTGACTCGAAAGTTTCGTCCATGGCTCGTGAGTGTCACGGCCTGATCGCCTCAGACCTGTGAACAGTTTATATACGCAACCCAGAACTCCAGTCTTCGACTTGGAATTCTGGCAATCCTTTTGGAAGCTGGTGCAGTGGGGTTGTGTATCCATTGTTCGGCCAGCCGTCACAACGTGGGCGAAACCTCGGGCTACTGGCTACATCAAGGCAGAGATGTTTGTTTGCGCCGGATTTCCATCTCCCTCGTGCAACTCAAGCCTGCTCAATCCATTTCCATCCCGAAAGTCAAGCCTGCGCCCCCCTTAGCCCCGACCAAACCCGGCATTGGAGAAAGATCGCACCCAAGTACTGCCAACGGCGTCAAGATGAGTTTACTGGCGTTGGAGAGCAACCCTCAGCTTTGCTTTCGGTGGTGGGAGGGATGGAACGAGACGTGTCTTCGTGAGCGGGGAGGTGGTGTGACGGCTGGCCGAACAATGGATACACAACCCCACTGCACCAGCTTCCAAAAGGATTGCCAGAATTCCAAGTCGAAGACTGGAGTTCTGGGTTGCGTATATAAACCGTTCACAGGTCTGAGGCGATCAGGCCGTGACAGCATCCGTTGATCTTGACGGAGCGTTGGATCCGCGCCAGTTCGACAACCTCGCCCCGCTTCACTCACCAGGCGATACACCATGAGAGGAATACATACGGAAAGCCATGATCTTTACCATGAGTTCTGTCGAATCCGGCAGGAGTTTCTGCGAGCTGTGTTCCTTTCTTTGGCTTGTCGGATCTATTGCACAGCGATACAAAGTCGGGGTCTTATCGCTGAACCCGCCGTTTGGTGGCTCATCCTCTCAACACCACCCACCCAGCGAGGATGAGGACGCCATGACTCTCGCGACAATATCGAGCCAATTTACTTTCCCGACTTCGTTTTCGACCAATCCCGGCGCAGATGCTGCCTACTGCGCCGAAGATGCCGGCGCGATGCTCATAGTCGTCAAAGGATACAACACACTGGAACGAAAGGCTGATAAATATTATCGTAATCCGGGCTTTGCACGCTTCAAGATTCCCGAACTCCTCCTCCGGCAACTATCAGCTGAAATCAAAACCCCAGGAACGTGGATCGCCGAGGCCAGCAACGATAGCGTCTTTAGCCCATGCGCACCACTTGGAGGCCGGCGCACTTGGAGATGTGGACTTCCCACTTGTGCGGTCGTGGCTGAACTTGTGCATCGCCAACCACTCATCATGCAATTCCTCGACGGCCCGGGACAAGCAAGCCATTCCCCACATGAAGCTCATCGACTGCGAGACACACACCCTCGTCGCTGCCGCTCCGAGCATGCCGTACCTCGCGCTGAGCTATGTCTGGGGCCACGGCCCTCTGGAGAAATACACGTATCCGAACCTACCGGACCCTCTTCCGCCCACTACCAGAGACGCCATCACCGTCACGCTGAAGCTCGGATACCGATACATTTGGATTGATCGGTACTGCATCTGGCAAGAAGACCCCGCCCACAAGGCCGGTCAGATCCTCCGCATGATGGATATTTACAATCGCGCCGTGGCAACCATCGCCGCCGCATCCAGCGGTTCGGATCCGACATATGGTCTGCCCGGCGTCAGCGCAAGTCGCGGCAGAGAACGCCATCATCAAATGGCGGGTCTGGTAGGAAATCAAATCCTAGTTTCAGGGCCCACCGACAGCAGACAGCGAGGGGCCATCCAAAGGTCGGTTTGCTCCAGAGCTTGGACCTTTCAGGAGGCTGCGTTGTCGAGACGAATCCTCTACTTTACCGACGTGCAAGTTTCGTTTCTCTGCGCCGGATTCGAGGCCTATGGACATCTCAGTCGCCCTCTCGCGCTGCTCGACACGGACGGGAATCCACGGAGGTCAAAATATGGAGTAAACGAGGCCCTCGGCGCTTCCTCGCTGGTGAATCTGTACTCCCGAAGGAGAATGACCTACGACAGCGACGCTCTGAACGCTTGTCTGGGTGTGCTCACAATGTGGTCAACCCTCAACGAGAACTACCACCATTACTGGGCTATTCCTTTAATCCTGTCTGCGGACCTTGAAGATTCGGAGCTGAACGAAGTGCTGTGGAGGGCTCTGGGTTGGTGTTTGTCTCAGGGGAACATGAGTTCCGGGAAGAGACGAGCTGGATTCCCGACGTGGTCTTGGCTGGCGATCGAGGGGAGGGGGATCGAGCTCGACAGGAGCCGGAGTCGAATGGAACAGACAACCACCGATCCGGGTTACGGCTTCAACGTGACGACCAAGCAAAGGCAGACGGTCGAGTGGTGTGAGTTTGTGCGGGCGGGAGGCCTGCTCCAACCACCGTCGGACTGGGGGATAGGCCTCGGCATCCAGGGTTGGGTGTTCGGAGTCGGGTCATTGGTGGGAGTGTCACTTTCGGGGCCATACCGGCAAACCGTGTACTACACGAAGCTTCCCGATTCCCCGAACGGTACTTTAAAAGCCTTGGAGTTCCTACCGGATCTCGGCACCGAGTTTGCGGCCGAGTTTATGTTCGATCAGCTCGAGGCCATATCGACGTATCCATACCGCCCTCCCGGCGATCGTTTTGCCATTGTATTTCGGACTGAGGGGACGGCGAAGAGGAGAATGGGACTTCTTGAGCTCACCGGGTGGAGGAGCCCCATCAAAGGCCGCCTTCTCTCAGCAAAGGGGCCCGACGCCACGTTCGACATTCAGGCACTGGGAGCGAGATGGGACAGAATTTGCTTGGAGTGATATTGCTTAGGCTCAGTAATTGAAGGTGCGGCCCGTTTTGTAGCCGGGAATTGAGAAGGGATTGCACCAGGCCTTGATGGGGACGTAACTTGGGTCGTTGGGGACATGGTGATTCTCGGACCTCAACCTCTCTCAACCCCAAATATTCACAAACCCGGAACCCAGATCTTCACACCGTGCCACAGCGGCAGCAAGCGAACAACGAAGATCAAGAAAACCACAATGCTTCAAGGTTCCTTGGACGACTCTGTTTCGCCAATGGGTCGATGGTGCGGCGAGCGACATCATACATCGTCCAACATCATGCCAAAGCGAGATCTCGCTAAGGAGGGATGAGCGGGATTTCCTCTCCCATGATCCTCAGATCCATTCAACCACGATGTTGGTCCGGCCATTCGGCAGTGTTTGACCTGGCTGGTGGGTAATTCGCCTCGTCGTCTGATGTGTAGCTCCCGCTGCTGTCGCGCATGGAGGCGGGATGGTATTTGCAATCGACATAAGACGTCGACTTGTGCCGGCAACTTTGGATAACGAAGCCAACAAGGATTCACGTTCAGTAGCATTTTCGGCCATGTTCGCCGGATCGTCGTCGCGATAAGGCCCGAGCAGGGGCCGGGCGCGGAAGTGTTTCTGGGGCGGCTGTGAAACGGAAAGGACCCGAAAAAAGAAAGTTGCTCCCGGTCGGGGTCTTTGGGATCGAGGGGCGTGGGGGAGGTCTTCACTGCAAGTCTGGCTTTGCTGATGACGAGGTGGATAAAAATCAAAGAGCTGGATGGAGGTCAATTGCACCTTGTATTAGCATTGCAATTGACCGTTGATATGGGCTGGTTTGGAGACAAACCGACGAGATAGATGCTTGGGTCATGACATCAGGGGCAGGATGGCGCCAAGGGACGAAAAGGGGGGTCGTGGTCAGCCCTGGCGATGTGATCGCGTCGTCAACGCGCTGTCCCGCATGGGCGACTGGGAAGGCCGCTTTGCGGGTTGCCGCCGGGGAAATTGGAATTGCAGACACCCAAGGGCGTGAACCACAGACAACATGGAAGCGTTCGGCTGGCTACCTGCCGAGTCCTCGCTAGAATCCGTCGAACAATTCATGGAGTTCCTGATACCACTCTTCATTCTGCCTGATGGGCATGGCAGATTGGGAAGTCGCACTGGGCAAACATCCAGCATTTGGGTTCCAGCAGCCAACTGGCAATGTAGGGCTTCGAGTTCCAGAAGGGGGCATGAAACGGCGTCTGTCTGAGGCGGAGGTCGTTGTTGTTGACTTTTCGTGCAGGGGGCGTCAGCACCGATACCCCTTTCCCATGTCCCTGATGAGAGGCTGAGAGGGTGAGATGCCAAAGCCGATGCCTGGGTTGTTTCCGTCATTGAGTGAGGCGTAGTGTCCAATGTGAAGACCCACGGAGTGACGAGGGACTATCAAATGTTTCGTTCCATGTTTGTGATGCATCGTTCTGTCGGGATGAGAGCGTCCTGGCCAATCTCGTGGGCGAGCCGCTGGACACCCGAAAATGGCGAGAGTGTCGCAAATTGGCGAAATTCACCATGACGACGATGCTGGGAACCATTGCAAAGAAGCGATATTGAAAAAGAGATTCGCTATGCTCCAGATGATGAGAGCACAGAGGATGGCACTTGAGTACTCTTCCCTCATCGTTGCTGTTGTTCAAAAAAACATTCCGACGCACGTCATTCACAATTCACCGAACCCGTAGACAGCGACAAAAAGAGCAGCGTCGTCGAGAAGCTGTCCAGATTTGCGGGCTCGCTTTCGATTGGGCAGGGGTCAAACGACCCCTTTTTCTTCTCGATGACAATGTCCCCTCTACGCGGCACTATCAATAGCGCACCAAATACACCGCTATTGATTGTTAGTGTATATTTAGCAGATACACGCCCTGGGAACACCCCAGCTTGGGATGGCGCAATGAGGGGCACCCAAATGGCCAATGGCACGGCGCTGTCGAACGTTACCCCTGCGTCACTGTCGAGGAGAATCTTGGAGCAAGCATCCAAATTTGGGAGGTGAAGAGAAGAGCAGTCAGAGTCCGGAGGTGGCAGCAGCAAAAGACGTCGGGAGGGGAAGCCGACGAGAGAGAATGAGAATATGGGAGGAAGCCGCCCGGAGCCGAGTGCACATGCTGACGACGTGGTGATGACGAGAGCAGCAGAAATGAGGACATGGACATTTCGACGTCTTTTAAGAAGAGCAGACCGGAACCGCTGCCCAGGGGCTTCCACGACACCTGTCCATGAATCTCGACAGCCATGGCCTTGAATATGCACGGCGCGCGAGTTGAAACCACCCTGGACGAAGCCACCTGAGCCCGTCGTCATGTGTCATACCAGCTGGCGCAGTTTCTCTGACGGCGAACCCGACGGTAGCACCGACGACTACTGTTAGGTAGTAGCATTTGCCGCCCCGACGAACCCCCGATATCGACGACTGAGGCCAGGCTGCTCGAAAAGCTTTGGTGGAGGGTGGCACGCCAATATTTGCAGATTCGCAGCTGCGGACGCACGAACACGACACGAGGCCCGAAGGCCTTTGCATCCATTGCCTGCCCCGTCGTCGTCACTCCAACACGAAGGAGGCGAATCTCGTCCAAGAATTCCATACCCAAGAGGTCGGGAGGAGGACAAGAGGTGGGCAGTGGTCGTCGATAGGGAATCCATTGGAACAAGATTTGACAAGGTGCCAAAAAGTTCGAGGATTGGACCATTCGTCACGACCGACGGGCCCGGTTGCTTGTCGCTCTCCCGAGTCCTGCACTGCACGCTGTCTTGCAGCAACTCTGGGCGGGCATCCCCCACCCCCTCCAGTGCCCAGTGCCCACCATTGCCCACTGCGTGTCTCTGTCTCGGCACCCCCCCCTGCCCCCTCCATGGGATTGCCGTGTGTGCCCTCCCGCCTGTCTCAATTCGGTCTGGGGGAGAACTGGGAGCTGGGAAAGCCGTCGTTCTCGTTGTTCCAATGCCCCCTATCGGTTTCGCCTCCACCGCTTCAGGTGCCGGCGCTCCTGCAACGCCCTCGACTTCGACTCGATTTCTCGGCCGCAAATCCACATTGTCCTCGACACCACCGTCCGCATCGACGTCGCCGTCGACATCCACGACCCGCCCAACACGGTACCAGTCCGACGCACCCTCCTCCTCCTCCGCAACGGCCTCGACCACGCCGCCCCGTTCGAGACCCAGCAGATTCCGGGGCCTGGGGGGCAGCCCGAGCGCAGCAGCAGCGCAGAGCAGCAGCACCACTCCCACCACGCCCACCACGCCCACCAGCAGCAGCCGTCGACGCCGCGACGGGCTAGCGAGCACCACCCCTGCCGACCTTCCCGCCGCAACGCCGCCAGCGACATCCTCTCCCAGCCAGCACAAACCATCGCCCACCGCCCACGCCCACCGCCCCGGCCCCTCGTACTCTAATTTTCCTCCTCCCACGCCCGTCCGCCCGCCGACCCTCTTCCACCCCGAGAGGTTCACGACCGAGTCGGCTGCCGGCCCCGACGCGAACGAAGCCGACGACCCTCATTCCCACGACCACCGATTTCCCGCTGTTCCTCCACACGCGCCGAAAGACGCCGACTCGGGCCGCGGGAAGGGCCACTCGCGCTCCAGCAGCTCGGGCGCCCTGAGCGACGGCCTCCGCAACCTCAATCGCTGGTCTGCATCGACAACCTCGAGCCGGGCCTCCAACTTTACCAATTTCACGCGTCGCAGCGCCGAGGCCATTGCCGGAGCCTTTGGAAAATCCCGACACTCGGCATCGAGCGATTCTCCCCGACCAGAGCCCGGCCAACCCCCCCAAAGTCCGTCGCCGCCTCTCGCGCCTATCCCGCCGCTCGAAGCCCTCCCTCTTATCTCATCCGGTCCGTCGCTCGTGGACGAGGTGCGCGTGTCGAGGGTTCTGGGGCCGTCACTGGGTCAGCCGCCCACGGGGCGACCGAGTAATGACCGCGCTCCATACGGGGATGGTACATTTAGGAAACCGGAACAAGAACCGACAAACCACCCGCTCCAGGAATCGCATCGCGCCGATCGTCCCATGCCTGCCGTGAGCGCGGCGGTGCCCGCGGGGATGCCGTACTCGCAAAGCCGCGAAGCACGGAGCCACTCGCATTCTCGGAGCCGGTCAACAGCGACAAATGGCGTCGAGCAGAGTTCCAAAGGCCGCGACCGCGACCGCGAGCGCCATGGCCGGCCTCCATCCCAGAAGGCCATGTTGTCCAAGGCGCTCCAAAAGGCCAACACGGCGGTGCAACTGGACAACGCTGGAAATGTCGAGGGTGCACGAATAGCATACTCGGAGGCCTGTGCCTTGCTCCAACAGGTCCTCCAACGAACATCTGGGGAGGAGGATCGGAATAAGCTGGAAGCGATTGTAGGTTGCCACTGTCCTGTTCTCTTCAACTTGTCTCGCTGTTCCAACTTCTGACGTGTCTGTCGCACTTGCAGCACAATACGTACACCTCGCGTATCCTCGAACTAAACGAGCTGGGAGACGGCCTCGAAGCAGAAGATAAGGAGCTGCCAGAGCGCCCTGTCAGCGAAGACCAGTCCTCATTTCTCTCGGCTCAAGTTGGTTCCTACGATGAAAGCCGGGCGGGAAACTTCCTGGTCGGGTCTGGAGGCCAGCCAAGTGGCGCAGAAACATCACAGTCCACATACTCGTCCCCGAGACGCCCGCCTGTCCCCAAGGCGCCCAAACTTTCCATCGATGCGTCAAGCGATCAACGAGACGCTCCTTCCGGGATCCTGCAGTCCCAATTCGCGCTCCACTCGGCATTCTCTCGGGCGAGACCAGATATCAATTCCCATGGACTGACACTACAGATGATGCCCATGGAAAGCGCATATATTCCACCGCCGCTTTCACCGCGACGACCCATTTCCCCCGGCCACCCACCACCCCCACCACCGTCTCAGGTCGCCGGCCACGCGACTCCGGACATGTCTAACCGACCCAACATGACTATGTCGGGCGCCTTGCTTGCACCTGCAGCTGCGATGGGCCACCAACGGGCAAACAGCCACGAGTCCGTGTCTTGGCTGGACCCCATCGACGAATCAGCGGGCTCGAGCGCTTCGTCGGTCCACTCGCGGTCGTCGATGAACATCAAGAGGAGGCATATCCGCGCTGCGAGCGGGGACACCGAGGCTGAATTTGACGCTGCTCTCGACGACGCGATCGAGGCTGCCTACGATGATGGCTATGAGCCAGACGCGCAATACACGGCAGCACCCCCCTCCGAGGAGCCCATCGACCCTGTGGCAAACACGCTGCGCCGAGTCGAGCTCGCGCGGGAGCGTGTCCGGGAAAGCGAGAGGGAAGTTCTGGAGCTCGCCAACGAGCGCGAGAGGAGGTTGCGATTGCAGCAGCAACTTGAGGACAAGGAATACAGGCAACAGGGGGGCGTAGGTACTGATCTTTACGACGGCAACGGCAGCGACGACGAGGAGCGATTCCTTGAGGAGATGACCTCGGGCTACATCATCGAAGATTTCGCTTTTGGCATCCAGCCGCGACCCCCGGTACCCAGGGAGTCGGATTCGAGTGGATGGACAAGCAGGACGTGGCACAGCTCGATGGGATCCAATCCTCCGACGGCGACTACAGTACTGACGACAGTGAGCGAGCACGACCCCCTCCCCCAACCGTCAAAGCCTCTCGCACCACCCCCGACCCAGGCCCTGCCACAAGTACCACCGCAACCTCTCTCGGCAGGCTCCCAGAGCTCGACACAAAGCGTCCGGAACCGCCGACTGTCGGGTCAGAACGCCAAACAGCTCAAGATTGAGACGTCCAGGCTCGGAGACCAACCCGCGCCAGCAACAGCCGGTCCGGCAATTCCCGCCCCGCCAAAATCCGGCAGTTATATCGTCCAGCAGCGCCAGGCTCTCTCGGCCGGTCCCAATCGGACGACTGGACCACTGTCTGCGAGACCCGCCGTGCCATCGCCTGTTCCCCCGACGTCTATGGACGATGTCGGCCTTTCGTCGATTCCCATTGGACTTGTGCAGGATGATTTACCGCGATCGGGCTCGCCATCTGTGTCACGACCGGTTTTGAGGAAGAACTTCTCCTCGTCCAGTCTGAGGAGCATGAAATCTAGGAACCTTTCCGTCTCCAACATTGACGAGGCTTCGGATATCTCCCCGGGAACACCACTCAGCAGTCAGTACGGAATCGGTTCTAGCACAAGATTGCCGGCTATCCCGTCGCTGCCTACCCCCTTGACGTCGGCCTTTAACAAGGAACGGTCAAACAGCACGGCCGCGGGTGGGCTGTACCTTTTTGACAACCAGTTCCATGCGCCCAACAGCCCAGGGTCGCCAAATCCCATGCTCACGGATGCGCCTGCGCCATTGGAGGCGTGCCCCAACGATGTCACACTTCGGCCATTCTGGTTGATGCGGTGTCTTTACCAGACACTTTGCCACCCGCGCGGCGGCTACGTCAGCAACAAGCTGTTTGTGCCGAGGGACGTTTGGCAGGTCAAGGGGGTGAAGCTCAAGAACCTGGAGGACAAGATTGCCAGCTGCGACCTCTTGACAGCAGCGCTCCAGAAGCTGATAAAGGTGGACACGTGCGACGCTGACGCCGTCCTTGAAGAGATGCAGTCTTTTGAGAATATCATCGAGCAGGTCCAAGCGACGTTGACACGAAGGCTGGGGGCCGAGGTGGGGGTGCAGGGCAGCAGCATCATGTTCAAAGACGCGAATGGGCCGGAGAGCGAAGCATCGTCGATGCCCCGGTCGGCAAGCGTGGCGAAGAAGGCCAACAGCACTTCAGCGCTGTGGCAGCGCATCCGTAACAAGGGCAGCTCCGCAAACATGCACACCCTCCCGGGCGCATATGGTGGCAAGGGCGGCAGTGGCACAAGCGGCGCCATGACGCCCGTCGACGGCATCGCCCACAAGGACCTTCCGCTCTCCAGCCTCCCCATGACCAGCCACCCGACCAGCCGGCCGACGAAGCGCGATATCGGCAGCGTCGTGTTTGCGGGGCCGAACGCGACGTACATGGGCTCATTGGCGAGACTGTTTGATGCAGCTCAGGCCGTCGGTAAGTTTTTGTCATGGTGCGCTGGCAGGGCAGCACATGCTAACGGAAACGCAGACCAGATCGCACGACAGGTGGAGGATCCGGGGCTGCGACACGCCGACAAGACGCAGGTGGGACTGGAGCTGTGCACCAGGCATGCAGCCGAATTCTTTTGCTTCTTCATCTGCCGCTTCGTGCTGTCCGACATGACACTGCTGCTTGACAAGTTTATCAAGCGGGGGAGCGAATGGGTGCTGGCATGAGGTGGTGCGGCATGGCGGGGACGCCGATATATGAGGAATGGGAACACGGACGAGATATGAGTAGCGGAGACATGGTGCAATAGGCAAGGTGCCATGATTGGGATGGGCGCGAAGGGCACACACGTGCTCGCTCAGGCATCTTGGGTGGAAAGTATGTAACGAGGCATGGGCGATGTATATAGATGGACGGATGGATGGATGAATGGATGTACTGGCTGACTTTGACGTCCTGTTTATATTATGGCAGAGATACGAGCTGTCGAGGGGACGGGGGGAACTGTGGAGGGTGCGAACAGAGGCCAGTCATCTCTACCTACATTATACCACTTTTAGAACTAATTTGCTTTGTCTGGCAGAAATGGAGATTCTCGTGTCCGTCCTGTTCTCCTCAAGGGTCTCTCTGTGGCCCGATGTCGCTTGGTGGTGTGGTGGTGGTGCGATAAGATAAGGATTTGCCCGGCAAGTTTTGGGGCCAGGCTCATTGAAATTTTGGCGGCAACTCCAACAACCACGCCAAACCTCACTGTCGCCAACCACGCAGCGCATTGCATCCTTCTCGCTGTCCACGTCCCCAGTTGGACTTTTACGCCCTCCCGGGTCCAATTGGATGCGCGGCGCGTCGGGTCTCGACGTCCTCATGCGACCATGGCTTCGCCCGTCGCTGCGACGCCCAGGGCCAGCCCTTCCCTCTTTCCCCCTCCCCGGTAGCACGACCACGACCACCACCCACGCCCGCCGCTACCTCTCCTCCCCCCTCGCCCTCCTCCCGCCACGAGCCCCCCGAACGAACCCCGAACCCCCCTCCCTCCCCAACGCCGCCACAACCACAGCAACAAGCACGTCGGCCCCTCCCTCGACGCCAAGGCCGCCGCCCTCCAAACCCGCATCGACGCCATCCCCCTCTCGCGCTACCGCAACTTCTGCATCGTCGCGCACATCGACCACGGCAAGTCCACCCTGTCCGACCGCCTCCTCCAGCACACGGGCACCATCACGGCCGACGACGCCAACCGCGGCCAGGTCCTCGACAAGCTCGACGTGGAGCGCGAGCGCGGCATCACGGTCAAGGCGCAGACGTGCACCATGCTGTATACGTACAAGGGGGAGGAGTACCTGCTGCACCTGGTGGACACGCCGGGGCACGTGGATTTCAGGGCGGAGGTAACGAGGTCGTATGCGAGCTGTGGGGGGGCGCTGTTGCTGGTGGATGCGAGCCAGGGGGTGCAGGCGCAGACGGTGGCGAATTTTTATTTGGCGTTTGCGCAGGGGCTGGAGCTTGTGCCGGTGGTGAATAAGATTGATTTGCCGACGGCTGATGTGGAGAGGGCCCTGGGGCAGTTGGAGGAGGTTTTTGAGTTGGATACTGAGGGCGCGGTGAGGGTGAGTGCGAAGACGGGGTTGGGGATTGGGGAGGTGCTGCCGGCTGTGATTGAGCGGATTCCGGCGCCGGTGGGGGATATTGGGGGCAAGCTGAGGATGTTGTTGGTGGATTCGTGGTATGATACGTTCAAGGGGGTGGTGTTGTTGGTGAGGTTGTTTGATGGGACGGTGAAGGCCGGGGACAAGGTGGTGAGTATGGTGACAGGGAACAGCTACATTGTTGGGGAAGTGGGGATTCAGTACCCCGGGACGGTGCCGCAGAGGGTGTTGAGGGCGGGCCAGGTGGGATACGTCTTCTTCAACCCGGGGATGAAGCGGATTCAGGACTCCAAGATCGGAGACACGTTTACGACGTTTGGAGACGAGGACAAGGTCGAGATGTACCCCGGGTTCGAGGAGCCGAAGCCCATGGTGTTCGTCGCGGCGTTCCCGACGGACCAGGGCGACTACCAGAAGCTCGCCGACAGCATCGGCCAGCTGGTGCTCAACGACCGCAGCATCACGCTGCAAAAGGACCACTCGGAAGCCCTCGGCGCCGGGTGGCGGCTCGGGTTCCTGGGTAGTCTGCACTGCTCCGTGTTCCAGGACCGCCTGCGGCAGGAGCACGGCGCCGACATCATCATCACGGAGCCGGCCGTCGCGACCAAGGTCATCTGGGGCGACGGCAAGGAGGTGGTCATGACCAACCCCGCCGACTTCCCCGACAGCGACGACCACCGGCTGCGGACCGGGCGGGTATTCGAGCCCTTTGTCACAGCCACCATCACGCTGCCCCACGAATACCTCGGGCGCGTCATGGAGATTTGCGAAGGGTCGCGCGGCGTGCAGAAGAGCCTCGAGTTCTTCCACGCCACCCAGGTCATCCTCAAGTACGAGCTGCCGTCGTCCAGCCTGGTCGACGACCTGTTTGGCAAGCTCAAGGGCGCGACCAAGGGGTACGCCACGCTGGATTACGAGGACGCCGGGTGGCGCGAGAGCGACCTGGTCAAGATGAACTTGCTGGTGAATAAGCAGCCGGTGGACGCGATTGCCAGGATCGTGCACAGGAGCCAGGCGATCAGGCTTGGGAGGAAGTGGGTGACCAAGTTTAAGGAGCATGTGGACAGGCAGATGTTTGGTGAGTACCGCTCATCAGTAATATGTGTGGGTGGTGCTAACGAGCGGCGCAGAGGTCATCATCCAGGCGACGGCGGGGAACCGCATCGTCGCCCGCGAGACCATCAAGCCCTACCGCAAGGACGTCCTGGCCAAGCTGCATGCTAGCGATATCGGACGCCGGCAGAAGCTGCTGGACAAGCAAAAGGCGGGACGCAAGAGGTTACGGGCCGTGGGAAATGTCATCATCGAGCAGTCGGCGTTTCAGAAGTTTTTGACCAAGTGAGAGCGGCTTGGGACGGAGGCTTCGGTGGTTTGGTCAAGGGGAGTGGGCCATGTATTGTATGTGAATGAGCATAGGTGGCTGGGCGGTGTATGCATAGCGCAGGCGGATTTGTTTTCCATGGACTTTGAGACGAGTTGGTTGATGAGGGCGTACGCTGCTTTCCTTCAACAGCCTTTTTTCGTCCATGACCTTCTTTGGCGGCTTTCTGTCGGCGACCAGGGGCTTCCTGGAGTTGGATTCGTTTGTTTACTTTTCATCCCAGGGATTTCTCGTCCAGTGCCCTCCGCCAGATCAGCAGGCCGAGGAACGAAATCAGCGTTGGATGATGTAGGGGTTGCCGCCCCTGGTGTGGCCCAGCCGCTGGGTATTTATTCCCCCGTCCCCCTTTGGGCCCAGAGTCCGAGTCTGCACCACCAGACACCATCTATGGCCCAACACCTCCAAGATTTGCTTGCCGCTATGGCCGTGGTTCCTCAGCGCGCTGCGTAGGTACGCCTCGCCACAAAAGCCGACATCCCCGCTATCTTAAACATCGTATATCTCAACGACAACAAATGGAACAACTTGCCTGATACTCTTCCGCCTACTAGTACTCTAGTAAAGAACCACCCAAGCTACCGGATGTGGCGTAAGTGTCTTGTTAAGGCAATTACTGTCCCGAACGAAGTTCTCCTTGTACTCGAGATGGACTCTCCAACAAGGCTCGAGTCCAATCAAGGTGTCATAAGTGGCACAAACAAAGCCATTTTGGGTTATGCCCGTGGGTTGATTGTCCTACCTCCTGGACACCAACCGATCACAAGAGGGGTTTGGACCGCGAGTAATTGGAGGAGTGGTCCGTACCTAGACCCTGAAAACATCCTAGATGAAGGCAACACAAGTCCTTGACTAACATCTGTGCGTAGAACTGAGAATGTCGCTTCTCAATTTCCAGCGACGTGCGAAGCAGCAGATTCAAGAGCATGTCTCTTCACTTCTCGCTCTTGTGCGGCAGCAGACATCGGCCTGTGAAATCTGCCCATGCGAGTGTCACGAATGTCTTCATCAGGGAGAAAACAGAATCGTTGGCGAAACTACCGAAAAGTACGGATACTGCGGCTGCAATGTCAGGCTGGTGGTTCTCAAAGTTCACCCAGACTACCAGCAGAGGGAAGAGCGTGTCATAGCAAAGTGGCTGCTGGACTGGTTTATCCGCGCTTCAGAACTAGAGAAGGTCCTTCTCTTTACCATCACCAACGTTCACAGTTCAGGGTTGGCTCTTTGCACGGAGATGGGAGCAGAAGAGGCGGGCACTTAACGTACTTGATAAGCGATTATTCTGGGACGGAGCCCTATTTCATTTCATGGATGGCGGACCCCGCGGATCCGGATGTAACAGAGCGCGAGGAGGAGGATAGAATTACCGGCGTCAATTTCATAATGTGGAAAGCACCCGAGGATTTGGTCCATTGCGGTAAGGAGTAAGGAGGAGGAGGGCTGGGCTGGTTTTGCGTTGCATTTAGAGAGGGCGGTACTAGGTTGATGATTTCGGTGATTGATCTTCCAGTTCGTTTCCATTTAAACTTTGAACTTTGAGACTGGATGGTACTTCAAGTAAGGGCATGTGACAGCTTATTTTCCATACCTAAATAGCTATCGTCTGAGCTCCTGGGTTGGGTATGGTGACAAGCGGGCGCAGTAGAGGAAGCTCGAATCACGAGCTCCATTAATAATTCTTCGCCGACCATCGAAGGACGAAGCTTTTGTCAGCGGCTTTCCGTCAACATGTATTTTCCACGGTTCTCTGCCCATTTGGGCTTTTGGTCCCGGTATGTTAGGGTCATAAGGCTTCCTCGAGTTGGCTTCGTTTGTCTGTTTACATTTCATCCAAGGATTTCTCCCCCAATCTTCTCCGCAAAGATCGGCAGGCCGAAAACGAAATATCGACATCGGATCATATGGGCCTCGCGGCTCAGGCATCGACCCAGCGGCTGGGCACTTATTTATTCCCCGTCCCCGTTCAAGTTCAGAGCCCGAGTCTTTAACACCACACCTCGCCTTAACCCTTTAAAATCTCTCGCCGCCCACCATGACCGTGGTCCCCCAGCCCACGTTGCAACTCCGGCGCGCCACCAAGGCCGACTTCCCCGCCCTACTGAACCTCGCTGAAAAGCAGTTTCAAGCCCTCGAAAACCGCAACAACCCGGGTGCTCTTCCGACATCCTGCCCCACTCGGCCAAAGAAAAACCCAAACTACCAGATATGGTATGACCGTCTTCTCGAGACGCTTGTTCTTCCCAACACCGTTCTTATAGTGGCCGAGATGTACGACGTAATACTAGAACTGAGAATGTCCCTTTTCAACATCAAGGACTCCGTCAAGAGGCAGATATTATACCGGAAGCTCCCTAGACTCTTCGCTCTCGTGTCCAAGACGACCTTGGAGTCTTATGCATCGTCTACGTTAAGGCTACTTTTCAGAAAGAACTAGGAATCGTGGCAGAACGTGCCTACACGAACTGGCACTGCACCTGCTATGCGAGAATACTAAATTTCTCGGTCCACCCAGACCACCAACAAGACGGGCTTAACGTCGAAAAACTACTGCTCAAGTGGTTTATCCAAGCGGCAGAACAAGAGGGCGTCCCAATGTATGCTACCACCACAAGCTCTCTGGCATTGGGATGGGTGGATCTGTGCATAGATACGGGGAGCAGAAGAGGTCGACATGGATGATGAGTCTCCGTCTTTTGTTCACTGGACGGGGGATGCGGCGGACTCGGAGAAGCTACCGAAGCCCGAGGAGGATGGAACGGCGGGAGTTAAATTTATGGTATGGAAAGCACCCGAAGATTCGGTACATTACAGGGATGATTAAGGGGGGTAGGCCGGGCTTGCGTTGCATTTAGAGAGAGAGGCACCTACCTAGTTTGTCAGCTTCGGTGGTTGCTCTTTGCGTTCGTTTCCATTAGCAACTTAGTCGTGGACATTTGTTCTTTGCAACCATGTAGCCCAACTGCCACTAAATGAGCACCTACACCGGGGACTTGTCGGAAAATACCAGGACGGGAGCAGTACTGCAGACTGGGAATCGTCATGATGGAAGCAGTCGAAGGATATAGCTTCCCGGCTCTGAGACCCAGGATCTCAACGAGAAAACAACGTGTGGCCATCATCTTAGCTAGGACGGCCCCAATCGGTTGGTTTTGAAAGCAAAATTGACGTCGTGCTCCCTATCTATTTCCATGGATGGATGGCATTCTTGGAGATTCCATCCAGGCCACCTCCTCCCTCACCCTACTCCAGAGGCTTCTGAACCCACGCGGTGCCCCTTATTCACGTTAGCATTCATGACTTCGCGACAATATTCCCAGGAAAGAAACTCGACTTACCAAACGCAATACCCGTGATGGCTCTTATTCCTAAGCGCCCCCTTGACCCTCGCCAGCAGCGCCTCCGCCTCCGCCAGCTCCCACCCCAGCACATTCGTAAGCACGTACGTCCCGAACCCATCCAGCCCGCTCAGCAGCTGCAGCTGGTTGCAGTACCCAATCTCCTTGAGCCGCTCATCCCTCGGCCACCCGCCCACCGGCACCTTTGTGTTCCTCGACTGCACCCCCGTGAACCCGGCCTCCTCCATCCACTTGATGTACTGATCACCATCCAGCAGCTCAAACGACTGCCCCATCTTCTTCCCCGCCTCATGAAACACCGCGCGCCACTCGGCAAACGGCCCCCCCTCGGCCGGGACCGTGCCGTCATCGGAAAACACCCCCGAGCTGCAGTCCATGTGCTCGAGCCAGCCCCCGGGCTTGAGCACGCGGTAGGCCTCGCGGTAGAACGCCGGCCAGTCGGAGAAGCAACCGATCATGTAGCGCACGTGGACGAAGTCGAGCGAGTTGTCGGGGTACGGCCAGGGCTTGGTGGCGTCGTCGAGCTCGAACTTGCAGTTGGGCGGCGTCCAGCTGGGCTGGATGGGCGAGAGGTCGGTGCCCGTGACGGACGCGCCGGGGAAGGCGTCAGCGAAGTCCATGGCCCAGATTCCTGAAGTTTGGTAAGTGAGACGAGTGGGAAACTGGATTGGGGTATCTACGAACCTGTACCCGTACCGACGTCGAGGACCTTTTGGGGGCTGGTGAGGGGGGCGAGGAAGAGCTTGCCTTCGAGCGCGAGGGAGAGGATGTGGTGGCTCCGGGGGTTAGTGGGGGGGAGTTTTCAAGCGAGTGACATGCTCACTTTAAGTCGAGCTGCTCATTCTGCTTGGCGTCGTTGGGAGCCCTGGGGAGAGAGGTATGGTCAGTCTTTTTGCGGGGTGGAATCTCATTGAGAGGGGGATGCGAACCAGTACTCCCGCTCTCCACCATCAAAGTTGTGGTATGTTCTGCCGTGCAACTTGCGGTACTGAAAGATGGTGGAAGTGATGGAGGCCGTCGAAAGGGTGACGTCGTCGCCATAGGACGAGTCTGCTTCGTCCGCCCCGAAGCCGGGGTCCTGTGTGAGTGTCAGACACGGTGAAGAAGCGGACTGGGCTGAGACCTACAATGACAATGTCCGTCGGTGGGGAACCCATTGTTGCGGATGATCAGAAAGTGAGGCAAGGTTGTAAGATGTCTTTTGGAATGTGTGAGGGGGACTTTGCCAGCATTTGTCCTCCCATCCTTGCTCAATCTCTTCATGCTCGTCGACATGGTCCTTGCGAATATTGGCGTTTCCCCGCACCCTAAACCCAATGCATTTGGCGAGACTAACGATGGTCTAGACCGCATCCCGTTATTCCCCTTTCGGTACAAGTGTCGGAAGCTTGTGGATCTTGTCGGGTGGGGGTCAAAAGGCCCACTCAAACCCCTGACCAGGAGAAAAAGGGGTCGACGTAAACAATGGGGGGGTTACCAACATCGCAACCCAGGAGGGTAGATGTTGGTCCTTGACCAATTTCCCGTTCAAAGTTCAAAGTTCAACGATGGCCACCCATCAGATTGTGCCCATGTCGCAATTCCGAGTCGTCATCGGTTTCCCTGGTGTCCGTCGACGCCTTCTATCTCGTCCAGTGCGAACAAGTGCGCCTGGCTTGACTGCAGTCGGCGAGAGCAAGTGCGTTGCTCTGAAAGTGTCTCTTGTCGAGACGTCCAATGCAACGGCCTTGTCTCGTCGAACAACTGGCAAGCCTTGACCCTCAGGGTTCCTTCCCGATGATTTGATCTCCAATGGCTCAAGGACATGGCGACACAGCCTGACAGCCCCAAGCACAAGACACAGCAACTGCAGCGGACGACGAGACGAGACGAGGCACGGTGAAAATCTTTGCTGACAGGGCGAAAGTCGTCCTCCAACCAAGCACCGAACCACCCGAAACATTGCGTCCAGTCAACTTGGCAGCATCATTTCATTACTTCTTTTTGACATCGATAAGACTACAACCGAGTTTACAGCCAAATCTTTTGGAAACTCGTGCTCCCACTCCATCATGGCAAGCCCGCATCTTCACCTCCACGCGCTCGATGGGGTCGTTCAGGAAGAGCTGGAACTTGACCCAGAGGTTCAACCATCGACAGAAACACGCTATGGTGAAATAAACTCGCTGGCATTTCACTCAGGAGAGAAGTGGATTCTCCTCGTTTTCCCAACCAACGTATCCTTGGACGGAGAAATTCCCGAGCTTCAATTCTTGACGTCATCTCTCCGTGGGCTGGGTTTCCATATTGCGAACATTCACTCGACCAACTCGGCCATCATCGATTTCATGACCATCAGCCCGTTTGTGACCGGTACTTGGAGGAACCTTGTCGCCGTCGTCCTGCTCGACCCGGATTTCCCGATCCCGCCAGGCCCGCCCCACCCTGCTCGCGCCAACATCGCGTTGCAGGCCTATGTTCTCAGCGGTGGCCTCCTCATCATTGCCGGCGCCTTTCAAAACGCCCTCTCCAACCCTCTCTGCTTCAAGCAGTTCGCCCAAGACATGGGTCTCTGCTGGCAGATCGGCCCATGGCGGCAATGGGCCAGCGTCCAGCGCTGTGACCACAATATCGACTCTACAGCTCGAGGGGGGATTCAGCATGGTGCCAGGGCGGTGAGTATGTGTCCAACGTCCTACCCAACAGAGGACGTGCTGGGCGCCTTTGTCACGAATGTGGACGAAAACGATGTTTGGTACAAGAGGGCTTCAAACGGAGAAACGAACCTGCTGGAGGCCTTAATCGTCATGTCGAGAGTTGGGCTCGGGCAAGTTGGGTTTATTGGTGATGTGAATATGGAGGCTTTCAGCCAGGCGGCGATGGTGGCCATGTGCCAATGGCATTCGCTACTTGTACGGTAAAGGTGGAAGAATGGGAGCTGGAGGGCGCTAGAAATGCCATGGGTCAGCGTCACTAGTGTTTGCTATAAAATTAGATTGTAAAGCCACGCAGCTCGCGCCCCGAGGCTCAGTCAGCTTGTACTCCCATCAGCTCAGAAAATCGAGGCTATCCGCCACTCCGCCTCTCGTTGGTTGAACCAGTCTGGCTCCCGCATGTACTCTTGTCTCCTCGCCGTGATTCTCCCCACCCGTTTGAAGATGTCGGCTCCGGTACCCCGTTCCTCGGTATTTCTTTGCAGAAGCAGACCTTCGCTCTCGACATTGTCGCCCCCATCGCTGCTCGAGTATATCTCCATACTCCAAACCACAATCTCCTCATTCGCCGCCCAATCCCCGCGGACGTCGATGCTCAGCGTGAGTCGCGGATCCCCGCCACCCATCTGCCATAACAGCGCCAGCTCCTCATCCGACGCCTCTGGGTCTCTCCCGTGCCGGAGATTCAACGCTTGGTACCGACCATCCCGGTACTCATCGTAGTTGAACCACAGGACACGCCGCATCCTTGCCCTGACGCGCATGAGACCTCCGCTGACATTGCCAAACGGCATCTTCAACGAGCAGAGCGTCGTTTTCGCATGCATCAGCTCGCACGAGATCTGAGGGACAAACTTGACGTCTCCCTCGGAAGGAGTCCAGGGATAGATCCCACCATCCAGCGCCGCCCACGACCAAGACGGAGCACGGTACTCCTTCGGATATCTCGCCTTTTCGGGATTCCACGAGCGCCATAGACACTGCAGGAGCAAGTCTTCTCGCCACATGCCAG
Source organism: Podospora tetraspora (assembly GCA_027943155.1). NCBI lineage: Eukaryota > Fungi > Ascomycota > Sordariomycetes > Sordariales > Podosporaceae > Podospora > Podospora tetraspora. Next base: position 343,368 of record JAQKAE010000001.1, on the reverse strand, counting down.
CGAGATAGTCCGTGACGGGTGCAAGCTCGGCGTATTGCTCCGCGACAGCTGCGATGGCGGGCAGTTTGTCGCTTTCCACGGTGAGACTGCGTTGCGTGTAATTCTCGACTCTGTCGCCCCACGACTTGGGGTGCTCGATGGCTGTGCCCGAGGTTCCTAGCTGTGCTTGGTAGAAGAGCAAGGTCGCGTGCTCGTTTTGCTCTTGCCAGTGAGGGCGTTCGTTGCCGCCGTCGCGGTGGGTGGATTCGGCGCACCAGTAGATTACGCCGTATGTGCCGTAGATGAGGATGCGGGGGGAGAGTTGGTGCTCTTGGTAGGTCCATCCTCGCGTGAATAGGGGATGGTCAACGGCATTGTCACGGCGGAGGGAAGACTTGGGTTCGGGGGAGGCAACGACGTGACCGAAGACATTGTCATCGAGGCGAGCGGAGAGAGTGAAGGGTCTGAAGTCGGTGCGCGGTTGAAGGAAGCCCTGTGGGAATGTTAGCCGACGTTGGGTTTAACGGGTAGTAGTGCAACGGTACCTCTTTGCTGGTAGCAGCGGTGGCAGCCGATATTGTGACATAGGCACTCCGATAGACCGCGTGCATTTGGCCAATCTGCTCCGCCATGTCATCACCATCGTCTTGGACAATGCACATGGCATCGACCCAGAGATATCTCAAGCCGATGCCATGTGTAGCCACCACAGCGTCATAGATGGTCCGAGGGAGAAGTTGGAGGGGAATATCCTTCTCATATTCAGGAACTCGTGACTTCACCGTCTTCGCCATTTGGTCACCTCCCCAGCAGTAGCTTAAAGCTACATAGGGAGCCACCGGAGCGTGCGCCAGGAGTCTTATCCGGAGTGCTGGGGACGCGCTGTCAATTTCGAGAACCCTTTTCGGCATGTATGGGCGTGTGACGGCGTGGGAGGTGCAATTTCCGTGGCCATTGTCGCACGCCTCGAGCCAGCTCCGTGCTCGACAGAAGCCGAGCTCTGAGTTTGGCACAAGATTTGGGGGCAAATAGTAGCCAATAGTCCCGTGCAAAGGTTTGGTGCCTGTTAGGTGTCAGACTTGGTAAAGGCTCTCCGTCCCCTGAAACTGGCCTACCTGGAACGGTGTAAAGAGTCAAGCTTTGTGTCAGATTATGGCTCTGCGTAGTGGTTTTCTGATCCCGCCGTTGCACTGAGAACCCCAACGTAGTGACACCCTGCACCATCCCCGTTACCGTCACCTCAAGAGAATTGCCGACTTCTGTGTTCAATCCCGGGATCCGCAAGATGCGAACAACGAATGAGAAGAATGGGCACCCCTCGTTGGCGGCAGCCAGTGCCTCCCCGTGGGTGAGCCCTGTCCTCGAAGGCTGAACACGCCAGCCCTTGGGACGTCGATCATCACCTGGGTCAAACTGATAGGCGCGCTGCCGTCGCAAGTCAACAGAAACATGGCGGCAATAGGTGCAAGAGTGAGGCGAGATGTCCGGATGCGTGCGTTCGAGTTTCTGGTGCTGGGCCACGAAGGAGAGGCTGGCCTTTTCTCCACCCTCGTCCCATCGATTCGACGCTTCATCGAATGTCCGGAATATCAGCCTTTCTCGCCGAGGGGTTTCGTCTTCAGAATCGGAGGGAAAGGGAGGATTGAACTCATTCGGATGAGCATCGAGGTGACGACGAGGGAGCCAAAAGAAGCGATGCTGCTGTCCCTTTTTCTCTTTCAAATGCCTGCGGTGGGCTCTGACAGCGCGTGGCTGGTTGGTTTCAACAACATTGGGCTGGTATTTTGAAAGGGCGGTGTCCTCAGGTTTGAGACCGAAACTCCACTCATCCGTGGATGCGGCGTCGTCGTTGTTTGCGATGAGCACGCTCATGTTCAGTCCAGGTCCTCGATGGCACAGTTGTCAACCTCAGGGTAGGTGAGGTGGTGATGGTGGTTATGCCTCAAGGCATTGCAAGATGGAGAAATCAACGGCCGAAAGGTGGCCGTTGTGAGGGGAATGGTGGTGGTGTGGGGAGTGCCAAGAAGCGGTGATTGGACCGTCCAGCCGACGTGGCAAACGGAAGCGATTCCGACCTGCGAACCTGCTTCCAGTTAAGCCTATCCAGCCGCCCAATCTCATCATCGTCGAATGCGAATTCTCGGCAGCATCACTCTCAGTCTCAGACCCGTGGCGGATTCGCCGGGCCACGGGTCTACCGCCGAATCCGCCGCGGGCGTTGGGGTGTTGGTGAAGATAAACGGTGAGCGGGGCGCAGCCATTGACTCCAGAGTGTAGCACTCTATTGAACTTGGGACCTTATTGATTGCCCCCGAATTGCGGCTGAACAGCTAGTTACCAGGTGCCTCCTAAAAATTCCAAAAACATGCAACCTTCCCCGAAGCTTCGCCCCATTCCATATCCCCAAGATGCCAATCAGAGCCTTCTGGATCAACGACGTGCTAGGAACTGAAACGCAACCCCACGATACCTCTCATAAGTTTGACTTGGATCGGCATCAAGTATCCCCGCCTGGTTGGATGCCGAGGAAGGTTGACGGTTCAACGCCGAAGGGGTTGATGGCGCACAAGTCCCGAAATCGGAACAATCGCCGACGTTGCACCACCACATAATAAGCTTCATTTATTACAGCCGATGTAGCAGTGGACAGAAAGCTGGTGTTGCCCGATGGTTGCGACCCTCACATGTTGCAAGCCGGGCAGACGAGCCACTGTTTGGCCGAGAGTCTGACGATCTAATTGTTTGTTGATATTGAGGCCGATGGTTCCAAGAATACAGAATAAGCATCGGGATAATTCTTGACCTTGGGTCTGGAAGCTCCAAAGGTATCAGGATGTCGTCAAGACGTCGGCAACCATGGGTCGAGGTATATAAATCCCCGTCTCTCCCCTCCCTCAAGTCAAGTCCTTCACCACCGCAGAATCCCACCATCACAAGTTCTTCATCCCCCTCAAACCATCACCATGAAGCTCGCTATCGCCGCCGCCCTTCTCTACGCCGCCGCCACGTCGGCCTGGAAGCTCGACCTCTGGACCACCGACGGCCGCCACACCAGCATGCACGGCCGTTTGGATGCCTGCAACAACATTGAGTTTGTCCCAGTACGTCTTCGTCCCCAACATTCTCAATGTACATGACTAACATGCCGGCTCCCACAGACTCTCAACGTCAACCGCGCCAAGTTTGTTGACGAGACGCTCGACACGGTCAGCACCTTTGAGCTGTACCGCGACAACAACTGCCAGGGCTTGCTGTACCGCAACGATGGTGGCGACTACCGCATGACGGCCCGTCTTGTCAAGAGCTACAAGGTTCACTGAGCTGTGGCTGCTCAACATTTGTTGCGTGTTTTGGTGGCTCCAGTTTGTTGTTTGGACGGATTCAGGGGCACAAATTCAGGGGCACAAACGGTTTTCAGAGGCAATGACATGTACTTCTACTGGCTTCCCTTTTCGCACAAGTTCCGAACTCGTCAAAGAATGCAGTTTTCAAATCCCATCATAACTGGCAGCCATGGTGCTTACACACAAGTTCCCCGCATCGAAATGCACTCCCATGCTGTACAACCACCAACGGACATTTTACATCCGTGGCGGGGAGCCAGCGCCTCTCCCGACTGGTGTTTCGTTACCATTGGTGAACTCCAAGACAGAGGCGTCCACCAGTCTATATCTGGAATCCCCCCATGCGTTGTCCGCCATTGGGCTGACACTGCCTGCGGCTGAGACGCGACTGATCTCCGACGACCATGTTTTTATCTGGGTGAAACCCAATTCCGTGCCCACCACCATGAACCTTGATGGTCACTTCATCAACATGATACGACCACTCTCGACGGCGGCAGTCTGCCTCGCCGCCCTTTTGAGCCACACAGCGGCGGATACCGCCTCCGATCTGACAGCAGCCCTGGCATCGGACCCGTCCCTCTCGTCGATGCAGCAGCTCGTCGTCCAGCACCCGACTCTCATCAATGATCTCGTCAAAGACAACACCGCCGTCACCATCTTTGTGCCCAACAATGACGCTCTTCAAGCCCACACCGCGACAGCCGGTCGGCCCCTGACTGACACCCCGGCGGCGCTTCTGGCGAGCATCCTGGCGTACCATGTTGTCGCGGCGGGATTGATTTCCGCGAGCTTCAACAGCGCGAAGGGCATCACAGCGCCCACCCTGCTGACGGGGGAGGTGTACAACAACCGCACCGCGACTCCCGAGCTTGTCGCAGCGTATGGGGCATCGGCAGGTGGCCAGGTGGTGTACGCTGAGAAGGACGACGGGGGCTTCACGATCCAGGGTGGACAGGCGGAGCGGATCAACCTGACTGTTGTCGACAGGCAGTGGCGGAGGGGGTATATCCAGATTGTGGACAGGTGAGTCATGTCGTGTCTCACCCTGATTCCTCCTAACATCAAGGGCAAACAGGGTCCTCCAACTCCCCAAAAACTGCACAGCGACGATGAATGAACTGGGCTCGCTCAAGACGCTGAGCACCTCGCTGGCTGACACGGGAGCATACGACTCGATTGACACGACTCGTGATGTGACGTGCTTGGGGCCGAGCAACGAGGCGTTTGAAGCGGCGGGGAATCCGCAGAAGAAGCTCAATAAGACGGAGTTGACGTGGTTGATTCGGTGAATGCTGGTCCAGACAGAGCCCGGGAAGAATTGAAGCTAACAGACTCGCAAGATCCCATGTCCTCAAGCAACCGTTGTACCTCGACCTCATCCGGGACGGGATGGTGCTCGAGTCGTTGCGGAACACGACCATCAAGGTTACGAAAAAGGGCGATGACATCTTTTTCAACAATGCCAGGGTGGTGCAGCCCAATGTTTTGTAAGTTGGCTCCCAACCCTGCCCTTGTGGATTCGGGTTGATTGATGGGTGGGAATAGGACCAATAATGGCGTTGTGTACGTCTTGGACAAGGTTCTGGAGAATAACTCGGCAGTGTCGCCAACGAAACCTGATGATCCGAGCGGTACCGGCTCGGCTCCGTCCAGCACATCGACCAAGTCTTGGGGGAGTGGAGGACCTGATGTGGGGAAAGGGTTGTTGTTTGTGGCTGTTCTTGGGGCTGTTTGGGCGCAATTTGCATGATTTTGTCTCAGCTAGAACTAGGAGAACGTAGAATGTGGAGGATGTTGTGTGGAAAAGTGTGACATAACAAAACTGGGTACCTAAATGGTGGGGGCGCGGGGAGCCGGACAAGAGTGAAGAGAGTGGAATGGTTTTCATTGTTTTGTTTTCGATCCCAACATTAGATGCAACTCCACCATACAAATAGCTCGATCAACATGATAGCTCCAAGGTCCCATGCCTACCACCAAACAGCCCGTTTCTACTCCCCCCCCCCCTCCCCCCCCCAATCCGCCGTGTCCACACAAGCCCCTTTCTCCTTTCCTTTCCTGACAAAATGAACAGATAACTTAACTTAACACAAATGAAAAATTGAAAATGTACGGCCATCTTCCCTTCATGACGCCAGCTCTCTACACGATCCCGCTCTCGCCCAGGATTCCGAGATTCAGCTCCAGGCTGAGTACCGGTAGTCTGGCACTGGAAGGCGGAAACAAGAGTGTTGACGTCCTGATTGGGGAAAATGACCTTCCAATGTGACTGGGTGACGCCTTTCGACCAAAGATCGGCGGCCGAAAGGAGTCACTCAGAAAGTACCAGGGCCCCACATCCGCGAGCTCTCTCGCCAGTTCGTCAAACCTCTACACTAAAACACTAGCAGTGGGGAAGTTTGACGAACTCGTGAGAGAGCTGGCAGATGTCGGGGCCTTGGTGCTCCATCGGACCGTTGCGCTGCTTGCTCAAAAAAGGGTTCGATCAAACGTGTAATAGGCTATGCCATGCGGGATAAGCCCCAGTGTCAGCGAGTTTCTCTGCCCGGTACCCGCCAGCCATCGGCAAGCTCAGATAGCCCAGGGACCGAAGCGCACCGGGATGGCCTTTGACTGGGGATATCGGCAGGAAAACTCACCGAGGGGACAACCCGCATGGCACAGCCTATTCACGTTTGATCGTAAAGTGAGGCCCTCGAGCAAGCTCAAGGCAGCGCAACGGTTGTCCCCTTGGGGTGATGGAGATCACGCGACTTAGACTCGGGGATGAGATGTGGCCTGTGGTCTCCGAAGACGGGGGATACTGAACACATCTCATCTCAGAGTCTAAACCGCACAGCCTCGAGTGGTTGAGAAGTTCCTAGGAACTCATAGTGTGCAATCTTCGGAACTTCGGATTGCGGAGGTGTCGTAATAGGTTGTCCTTGCGTGGGCCACGGAAGGTGCGCCGGCACTGCTTGTGTGGACAGGTGATGGTGGTGATTGAGTCGGGGCGAAGATGGGGATGTGAAGAGCGGACGTGGCGTTCCATTCCGGATGGGTTTGGGAACATCAATGGACATCCTCCCATGTCGCAGCGCACTATCTTTTTGCGAGGGCATGGCTTGGACCTGCAAGACTGGTTAGGTGACATCTAGTTTGAAGGGAAGGATGCTGAGCACGAACGAGGATCTTTTCTTTCCATGGCATCTGGATGGAGGGGCCACGGGCGGTGACCCCTGGGGGGATGCAGCATGTATCATGTGCTGAAGACTTGCAGGCGATGGGGCGAGAGAAGAGATGTTGAAGGCTGGCAAATGGGGGAGAGGACATCCGCCTTGAGCAATGGACCCCATAGGATAACATGGTAATAGCGAATTGAGGGGGGCGGGCGCAAGAGAGTCCGCGGATGAAGCGTACGGGCTCAAAGCGTCCAGAGGGGCTGAGAAGAGGGTGAACTCGGGAGCTTCATGGTGCTGAACGACGCCATAGCTTGAGGGGATGGAGGCTTCATTCGGTTGGAACGAAGAAGGCGTGATGGCTGGCGCGATGCCACTCCAGTCCGACCATGCCGACGTGGACGCAGAATCTGGAGACCAAAGGCCGAATGTGTCGAGAGGAGCCTCTCCACCCGCTCCTCCCCCCACCGGCACATAGTAACACTGGTAAAGGGAGGCAGGAAAGCCGCATACCTGACAGAACTCAGAGAGGTCGCTCGTGGGCCCTGAAAACAAGAGCGAACCATCACCTGGGAAACTGTCGAGGAAGGGCTCCCCATGCCAGCCTTGTCCTAGTTTACCACTGCATTGTTGCGAAATGAGAGGTTGACGGGGGACTCAAAAAATCCCCCGCGGACTCTCGGGATGGGTTGGAAGCTGTCACATGGTGGGTCAGTGCTGTCCCTCTTGAAGGATGGGGATGGGAAGGACGGTGAGGAAAACCACGACTTACCGGGTACTTTGCCCGCAGGAAAGCAACCCCAAACTCCAAAGAGCATGAGCGTGATGAAAAGTCTCAAACCTGAGGCAAGAGGGGTAGCACTGATAAATACTCGGCGGGAGGCTCAAGAGCCCAGGTTGGAGCTTAAGCCTCAGATCTTCGACCCCGCAAGGGCGGTCCGTGATCGTGATGGAGGGTGTCTACCTCACGAAGTTGGCCTTCAATTGGGTCGGCCTCATGCAGGCTCGCTGCCTCTTTTTTGACCAGCTCCAATGGCATCGAAAACTCGACATGGCATCAATGGTGCGCTGGCTCCGTACGACGTCGGATGCAGAAGGCGGTCGGCTCCGCCACACCATGTCGAATTCCTCACATTTGTTTGGGCTGCAAAAAGAGGCAGAGCTGAGGCAGCGCCAGCGAGGCATAAGAGAACCCCGATTTCAAATTTCGGTGAGGTTTGGAGAAACAGATGATGGCTTGGCGAAAGTGAGGTTGAGAGCCAATGAAGTCATTTGACACCAAAATCGCGTCCGGATCGACATTTGAGGGTCGACAAAGTGGATTGCTCTGAGCCCGCGTTCAATGACATCATGACTTTACGACCACAGCAACAAACACACCAAGCGCATCTGGACCTCAGTTCAACAACAACAAACACAAAACGATAAGCCCTGCAGAACCATCACCATCCACGCCACCTGCTCCCACTTTCCCGTTCAAAACCACACCAACACCTAAACATCACCACCATCATGATGCGAACCAAGGCCGTCTCGTCCATCTCGCCCTTGAGGCGCGCCCCCTTGGCCACAAAAACCGCCATCAGATATCCCCAAATCGCCTACCAGCAAAGACGAGGTCTTGCCAATGACAAATCGGACCTGGGTGGCGTAGATGGTTCCGAGCCACCCAGTCCTCAGAAAAACAAGCACAACTGGTATGCCGCGGTCTTCACAAGCTTCGACCATGCACTGACAATTTTCCAGGATCGCAGGGTCAATCACCATCACAGCCGTTGCCTTTATCGGGTGGAGGATGATGGTGGCCAAGCAGAAGCCAGTTGCGGACCGAGCAGCTTGAAGTGGCACCGCTGTTGTACGATATGGTGTTGCTGTAGTCTTTCTAATCCAGTCCAAGCTTATACAGCCTGTCCGTCTTCGCCAAAAGACTTCAGCAGCCGGAAGACCTTCGGCCTCCTTCCCAAATGCAGCTTCCCATCCAGATCCTCCGGAACCTCCTCCAGTTGATGCTAAAACAAATGTCAGCACAGCTCCCACCCCCAAAACCCCAACAAAAGACGAAACAGAGATCAAAACTCACCAAAACCAACACCCTCCCCCCCACAACCAACCTCCCCCCCTCCACCTCCTCCGTCCTCACCCCCGCCCCCGCCGGACTAAAATCCCACTCCAAAACCGCTGCCCTCCCCCCATACGCCCCCTTCCTCGCCTCCAGCACCCCCTCCACCCCCTTCTCCCTAACCTCCTCCTCCCCCACAACCTCCACCACCACCGCCCCCGCCACCCCCCCTCCCGGCCACTCCCCCACCGCCCCCCTCACAACATACGCCCCAATAACAAAATCCGCCACATCAAACACAAAATGCGACGGCCCGGGAAGCATGGGATGATATAGCGGTACGCGGAGGAATTCGCAGGTTGGCGAGGTGAGCCAGGCGAGGGAGATGGAGGGGTAGAGGGCGATGAAGGGGAAGGAGCCGTCGTCGGTGTCTGGGGAGGAAGGGGAGGTGACGGCGGCGTATCGTATGGCGGAGTGGACGCCGGGGGTTTGTAGGAGGTCCGGGATGTGCACGGTGTTGTACCATTCGTGGAAGGTGGCGGGGGAGAGGGAGGGGGCCGGCGGGGAGGGGCGGATGCGGGATTGGACTAGGATGAGGCGGAGGGGGAAGGGGGGCGAGGAGGGGGGGTTGGCGGTGGTGGTGGTTGTGGTGGCCATTTTGGCGGGTCGGCTGGTTGGGTTGTTGTGGTTGTGGTGGTTTGGGGGGCCGGACTGTGAAAGAAGGGCAGGTTGACTTGAAGGATGGAGTTGGGTTGTTTTTTATGCTGAATTGATATCGCCTGCGTTTTCTGCCGTGCTTGGGTAGGAGCATGCGGTTGGCATGGAAGGATGCAGCGAGCCGTGTGGTGATGAAGATATGTGTTGTACGTTTGGTGTCGAAGCCGAGCCGGCGAATCGGAGACCCCCAAAGGTCGGGTCCGGTCGCGGACACAGGGTGCGGCTTGTGTGACGGGTGCGGGACGGGACAAAATGCACAGCTGGACGCCATGCACGAGCATGCAGGCAGGGCTCGAAGCTGAGTCAACACATCAGCGTCATCCAGAAGCTGACCACCATATCACTTTCACGACCCTCTGTTCCGTACGATTTGGACAATTGACAACCATTTGCTATGGCGGTAGTGGTATGATACAAAGCTGCTCCCACTATATACAACAACCCCCTTGATCACGACATGTTTTTCATCATTGGTACTCGTACTACTCCATCCCTCTCCTTGCCGGTATGCATTTACTGCAGGGCGTTGACAATGGCAGTGTAGGCCGCCTTGGCGTTGTAGCTGCTGTCAAAGAGGAGGGGGTTGCCCTGGGGCCGCCACGAGTCCTGGAATCATCCTGTCAGTCCCAAATCCCACATGAAGGACAGCAGAGGCAAAACTCACATTATCACGAACACCCCAGACGGTGATACCAACGCACTTGGGCGTCTCGAGGCAGCCCTTGACAACGGCGACGTAGTCAGCGGAGTTGTTGTTCTGGATATCGAGCTCCGTCACGGCGACCTCCTTGACGTCGACAGCGGCGAGCGCCTTGACGGCGTTGGCGAGCGCCTGGCCTTGGCCGGACTGGAGATGGCCCTGCGAGCCGATGCCGTCGATGGGGATGCCGGCCTTGAGCCACTTGGTGACGTGCGCTACCATGCCCTTGACGAGCTTGGGGTGGTCGGGCCGGTCGAGGTTGTAGTCGTTGATGTAGAGCACGCAGGCGGGGTCGACGGCGCGGGCGGCCTCGAAGGCGATGCGCACAAAGTCCTCGCCGAGGACGTTGGAGAAGACCGAGGGGCGCAGCGAGCCGTCCTCGTTGAACATCTCGTTGATGACATCCTGGTTCTGTTAGTGGCGGGTTTTTGGAAATATGGGGCAGGAAGAAACCCACCCATCCCCTGATCTTGCCCTTCCACCGCCCCATGACGGTCTTGATGTGCTCCTGCATGGCCGACGTGAGCGTCGCCTTGTCCTTGATGTTGCTGACCCAGCCGGCGAGCTGCGAGTGCCAGACGAGGGTATGGCCGCGGATCGAGATGTTGCGCTCCGTGGCCCAGTTGACGAGGTAGTCGGCCTGGCCCCAGTTGTACGAGCCCTTCTGGTTGTTGAGACTCTGCCACTTCATGCTGTTCTCGGGGGAGACCTGGCCAAAGTTCTTCTCGATGATGGCGGCGTTCTTGGCGCCCGAGCGGGTCAGGAGGCCCTGGTCGGTGGCAGCACCGAAATAGAGCTTGCCCTTGGCCTTGATGAGCTTGTCGATGCTCTGCGACGCCTGGCGGGGCTCGTTGGTGGGAACAGCCATGGCCGCCAGAGGCGCCAGGAGCATCATGAGAGAGGCCTTCATGGTGAATACGGGCTGTCGAGATCAAAACCGGGGGAGAGGTGGAAGGGATGAAGGACAACAACAACGGGAGCGGTAGTTGGAGGACAAGAGGGCCGCGGCGGTATAAGTAGGACACGGCGGGCGGAGACTTGTCGTCCTCCGTCCCCTCCCCACCTCGGCCCGTGGGTTGGAGTTTGCCATGGCTTCCAAATGTTGGTAGCAAGGACAATATCGAAGCCGGCTCACAGGATCACGGCCGTGCCTCTCCCCCCTTTTGCCATGGTGCTCGTCCTTGTGTCCCTGATGATCCGAGGTCTTGGCCCATCCCGCGACCAGGGAAACAGATGACGGCACAGACGACGCCAAAACCTTCCGCGCGAATCGTCTCATGCGGGGCCCCGCAATGGCAGAGATGCTCGCCTCTCCCCACGGGGAGGGAGGGGAGGCTGCCGTGCCCTTCTCCAATTCAGCAGATTAGCCGCCTGGTGCCTGCGGATCGGGTAAAGAACGACGCCTACGCTTCGGGATTTTGCCATACAAGATTTCTCCAACGACTTACCCCGACTCGCTGGAGCTCGTCGCGAACGCCAGGGCTAAGCGCGCGAATGGGCACCCCTCGGGGGGCAGGCAGACGAACGGAGGGACCCGTCATTGGTGGCATAACCATCCGAAACCAGGCCAAGACAATTTCATCTACCGGTTAGGGGGCATACACCTGTATACTGGCAATTAGTGTCCGTCGGTTCGTGCTCTCCGTTCCCCAAAGCAGATTGTGACGGCGGGAGGCGATCTGTGGTGGAGTCTGGGGTTGGCGGCCGAGATGTTCTCGAAGATCGCAATGTTCGCTGGTGTGGTGCGACAGTAGCATGGAAGAAAGAAAATTCCAATGTTGACACTGCCGAGAGGGCCTTTTTTTCCCTCGATGCCACATTGCGACTTGGCATGTAGAAGCTGAGGATGAAGGGGTACAAGACGCTGTCTGTTCGTGGTGAGGCGGCTCAGCCAAATTGATGGTTCATCCTCCGAGCCGCAAACCCGGTCGTTGGCGACGTCGATCGCCACGGATTCCCATCAATCTGGATCTCTGACCACGACCTTCGGCACGGAAGTGGAGGGCCAACCAGGACGAACAGGCACACCGGAGCCCAAAGGGTGGTGTCTTGTGATCCGGAAGATTCGTCGTCCACAGGGAACTCAGTTTAGGGCCGATTTGGGCGCGCCACAATAACGGCGGCCACACCTCCATCGAGCTGGTATATGCCGGATGGCTGCTTCGAGACTACCACCTCGAGGCGGGGGCCGCTTGATTGGAGAGCGACGCCGCCATGCACCCCGCAGGCTTGCGCGGCACTCGTCTGCCCCCGGAGAGACGGGAACGCGACGTTGGAACAAGCCTCCTTCGGCTCTTGGCGGGGAGGACACGGGTCTTGGCGGGTCGGTATGTGCAGCCCTCCATTCCGGTAGCCGTTGATCTCGCTGGCAGTGCGGAGGGCAGGGATGGGCGGTACTGTCAACCGGAAGTCGGCTCTGACGTTACACGGTGGCTGTCCTGTCCTGTGGGCGATGCGGTCGTCGGTGGTGGCGAAGGCGAAGATGTTGAGGTGGGCTGAACTGGAGTTGGACCTCCGCTTCTCGTCTTCAACGAGGAGATATTCGTCCCTCCACCGACACGTGTGGTCCATGTGAACCCGGAAGGGGTGCTGGTGTTGGGAGATCGACAACGGCCAAGTCCAGTTTGGTGTGAGGCATGAACATCTCCGATAGTAGCGCATGCACCCCAGATGGGGCGGCCGAGGAGGCGAGCAAGAGAAGCGGCTTTCGGGCTGATGACCCGCTCGCTTCCTCCTCGATTGGTGGGAAGAGATTTCTTTCCTTTTCCACAGCTGCCCGCACATAAGAGTTCTCCTGGCGATCAAAATGAAACTTGGTAACCGGCGAGGGTTAGGGTCCCTCCGGGGGGGGGGGGCGCTCGAGGGGGCGCTCGAGAGAGAGAGTCTACAATGGGACTGGACTTGAGAGACTTTGTTCTTTTCTGTTCTTTCTTTTCCATCGTTGGAATCACGCCTGCCTCAACTGAATGGCCACATCAGCGACAAAATGTCTCTTGGGCCTTCCCCGCAGTCAACATATTTCGAACCTTCATGCCCGCCTAAACAAAACAAAACCCCCTCGCCTCCCCCACCATCCCCTCCCCCTCCATAATCCCACAAACAAACACCTCCCCCACCAACTCCACCCTCCCCTCCCCTGGCACCCCCCTCACCAAAAACGGCGTCCTCCCCCCCTCCAGCACCACCACCTCATCCCCCACACTCGCCCCCCACGGCCCCAACCCAAGAAACCCCCTCCCCGTCACAAACAACACCCTCCCCTTGCAAACCTCCCCAACCCTCCAGACAATCCGCTTAAACGCCTCATCCGTCTCCTTCCCAATCTTATACCCCTCCCCCTCCGCCCTCCTCAACTCCCCATGCAAATCCCAATGCTGATACCCCGCGTCCACCTCGGCGCTCGACGCCTCCCATACGTTCCTCCCCGTCGTCTCGCTTAGCTCGGGGAGCCGCTTGCTCCACCCTGTTTTGTCGAACCACGCGTCCATCAGCGGGCGTGTCGTTGCTTCGGGGAAGGTGGATGTGTCGGCGAGGTATGTCCGCCAGAGGGCCGTTGACCTGCCCTGGGGGAATGCCGAGGCGCCGGTGTACGGGCAGGACCCGCCCGGGGGCGGCGCGAGGGCGAGAGTCTCCCACTCGGCGAGGGTGGGGTCGAAGCGGCGCGAGAGGATGGGGGAGGTGGGGTGGCAAGGTGGGGCGACGGAGGTGAGGGTGTCGAAGGGGCGGCCTAGGAGGGTGAGGGTTCCGGGAGGTGTGGTGGAGAGGATCGTGGCAGAGGTGGAGGCGCTGGCGTTGTAGGCTGGGGACGTGGAGCGGGTGGCGGAGAAGGGGAGGAAGGGGCGTGGGTCGTTGGGGGTGATGGCGGACCAGTTGGGGACCCAGGAGGGGAGCGAGTCCAGGTCGTCGCTGGATGGGGACGTGGCGGCGCGAGGGGGGAGGGGAGGGCGGGGGTCGTACGAAACGATGGCGCGGCCGAGGTTGTCCCATGTCTTGGTCCATCCGTGTAGCAGGTCTCTTTGGAAGGCGGGGTGGCAGGAGAGTTTGGGGTCGGTGCCGTCGAGGGGACTGGTGTCGTGGAAGGTTTTTGTCCTGTGGTTGTAGTACCGGGAAGTTGGGCCCTTGAACATGGTCTTGAACATGGTGAGGCCACCCATGTTCTTCCCTTCGGTGCCGGGAATCCTCTCCCAGCCTGAGGGAAGCCGGGCCCATCCTCTCCTGGGCTTTTCCCCCGGCCCATCTATGACCATGGCGCCCACGTCGTGATATTTGGCCTGGTCTGGGAGGCTGAATGCCCGGGGCGGTTTCGGGACCCTTTGGACACCCCTCCATTTACGGACGCAGTTCAGAATGTCGAGTGTTTTGGTTTCCTTGATGATGCTGAGTGCAGTCTTGACAAAGACATCGCGGGTTGAACTGCTGTAGTCTGGCTGGATCCTCGGGAACCGATCGCCGGCGGTTGCCAGCCCCAGACATCCAAAGACACGATCCCTCTGGTTCGTGCATTCGAGGTGTCGAAAGTCGTATAGTAGCTCGTAGATGCTGAGGTCGAACTTGTCGGCCTGCCACGCCTTTCGAAGGCGCGCTATGAGCCGGTAGGATTCGTCCTGGGCGGAATACATTTCGGGGTTGACCACGACGCCAAACATCTCGACAGCCCCCGTTCCCTGCAGGACTCTGCCCTTTTTGATCCGCTCAAGAGACCTCTCCACGTTCTCCCAGTCGAACTGCTCGCTTCCCACCATCAAGACGACCTTCTTCCCCACAACCGCCTCCTGGACAATCCACACCCGATTCCACCACGGCCGACTGAGCAGCTCCCGGATGTCGCCCATGTCGAATTCAAGATCCAGCTCGACCGACCACTGCCAGGCGGCCCCGCTGGTGACGTTTCGGAACGGATGGCTGGGTGCCAGCAGAGTGGCCATGTAGTAGTTGACAATGGACTTTCCCGTGCTCGCCGTCAGCGCGACGCCCACCGAGTCCTGCAAGTCCTGGATGGCGAGCGCGGTGCTCTCGGTCGGCTCGCCGAGCCAGACGCAGACTTGCTCGGCTTCCTCGTAGATCTTGCGCATCAACATCAACTGCCCTTCCTTTTCGTGAATGTCGGCTTGGTTGATGCAAATGGCATCAACCCACATCTTCCGCGCAGTCTTGTTGGTTCCCGTGAATCGCAGACGGCGAAGGGCTGCTGCGGCATTTTCTTGGATGGGGAAGGGCTGTCCATTGAGTTGGATCTCGCACATGACGCCTGGGAGACCCCAGGTGTAGGAGAGGGCTTCGAATTGCGGTCTATGTGACGATGGAGGGTTGCCATGCCCCTGGGGCGCTGGCGATAGGAAAGCGGGTTGAAGGTGGCAGACAAGGGGGCTGTCGTATGTGGTTGCGGGCTCGATGATGAGAAGCCGAATCTCCCCCTTGGTCGAGTCGATGGGGGTATAGACGGAGGAACTCATTGTGTTTTCGTGCTCATCTTTGGAGGGGTTCAATGTTTGATGGACGATGTGGGAGAGAGCGAAAATCGAGGGCGGGGTTTAGAGCATTCTCGACTCTCAACAAGGGCCCGTTTCAGTGGTCATAAGCGAGGGCCAATGGTATTTGACGCAGATACGGAGTACTTGAGAAATTCAAAGATCACCTCATCCTGTCGCTACCATTTTCGTGCCCCTTTCGACGGGGAAAGTGTCCAAAATGTCCCGAGTCCTCGCCCTCCAGTCCTCTTTCATGTCCAGTCTCAGCCCAGCAGCTTGACCAGAACCTCAACTGGCAACTGCTCCTGCAGGAACCTGGCTCTCTCATCCAATGTCGGGTCCTTGTTTCCAAACTTTATCTTCTGTGTATGTAGCGCGCTGCTAGAAAGTGCCCGTGGTAGGTTGAAGAACTCCCTCCCAGCGCTATTGCGTCCACGGAGTTCGTCCGCAAAGATCCTTATTTGTTGTACTCTCTGTCAGCTTTCAGCTTCGTCGCAGACCAAAGAATGCTCACAGACCACAATACACTCACCAGTGGCTCGACTCAAAGCTAATGATGTCCCGGACGTCGACGTCCTCCACCCACCGGCGATCCTTGCCAATCACATACGCAACGGCGAGCCAGCGGTCTTGTTCCCGTCCTGGAGGTGGTAGCTCTGGTTCAAACACGTTGCGCCGCCCCCACTGCTGGCAGCATCCACACATGTACGTCCCACACGGTATCTCCATACCAAAAGCCACAGCCAACTGTGTGTTGGCTGGGGCGTAATCACGCCAAGGTACTCCGGGGTGCCTTTTTTTGTGTCTGGGGCCGTCTCTAGCGCGTGGAACCATTTGTCGGTTTCTTTTTCGTCTCCGCTGTCGTTGCAAGTTTCATCTTCCCAGCGCTCGGGTTCATGAGAATCGCTGCCTTCCTGATGCGGCAAGTTAACCAGGAATATCCGCAGCATGACGCCCCAGGGCCTCCTATATCTGTTTCTCGACAAGATAGTACCCCTTGGGAGCATAACGTTAAAATGAGTCGATCAAGTAGTTGAAAGGGGATGGTTCCGGTTGCGTGGGATTGTCGAGGACCGACTCGGGCCGGCGGCATGTCGAATTTTGCTCCCGAGACTTTGGAGAGGAAAGTTTGCGAAATAGCTTGCCAATACGATTCGACGCCGTCGTTTTGCAGCTGGTGGCAGCGCTGTCGTTGCTCGGACTTTGAATGTGCCATTTGCGGGCCTCGGCGGCCGGTGTGTACAAATGCTCGCTGTTCCAGTAATGCGGACGTCCCTGTGTCCTGTGCCTGGCCTGGTCATATGGACATAGCGTGGGGATGAACCTTTTCGTGGTTGTCCGGGGTTCGAAAGTAACCAGCATGTTGACTGCATCGGCGGGCACCTCGAATGGTTTAGGGGTGAATTTGATGTCTGGAGACAACCGACAACGGAAGAGGGATGGCTCCTTCAGTCCTTCTTATACCCTTGTGGTTGACAGTCGGACGAGCAAGAAAGGGAAGATTCGTGTCTCCTCTGTCCCTGGGCCTGCATCACATGAACTGATATCGGACGTTAGCGAAGAGATACAGCATCAATGTGATGCACATGCGTGGGGAAGGTGGTGTCATATATGCACTCAATACTAGCTCTGAGCCTCCTGATCAAGACACGACAGCAAGCGTGAGTGCCGAGCTTTTGACCATCGTCCCCTCCCGTCCGATTGACGTTCAGGACACTGGCATCATTGCCCCATGCCAAGAAACCAAAACCCCTTTTTTGCGACGACAACATGGCCCCTTCACTTTCTCAACTCCGCATCTCCCAACACCACCTGCCCCCACCCACCAACACCCCCAACCTGCGCCGCCCCCGGCCCAGAAACCTCACACCCCGCCACCTTGACCTCCTTGCACAGGTCCTTGCCCGTATTCTTCCCATCACAGAGCGTATTCGACGGCGTGCCCGGCTTCACCGCCACGCGATGCTCATGCCCGCCCACCGGCCACTTCAACCTCCACTGCACCTTGACATCCCCATCCGCCGCCCTATCCGCCTTGAACCCCGGCCGCGTCAGACACTGGTTCCCAAACGGCGTCGGCCCGCAGCTCGTCGTGATATGGCACTTATTCTTCCCCGGCGCGGGATCACACGTGAAGCACCTCATCTGGTTCACCGATACCGTCACATTCTGCACGAACTTGTCCCCGCCCGGCGCGCCGTTGAGCAGGAACTGCACGGTACAGGTCAGCGACTTTGTCTGCGCCGCGTTAGACGCGACGACGGCCGTCTCGGTGAAGGTGGTGGTGCCGCCGCTGCCGATGGTGATGGCGAGGGGGCTGAACACGAGGGAGAGACCGGGCGAGCAGGATTGCACCGAAGGCACGATGCGCACGTCCAGGTTGGACAGGCCGCTGACGATGGCGGCTGAGACTTGGCCGGCGTCCGAGGGGAGGATGGAGCCGCCTGTGTCGGAGGTGACTTTGCCTGCTTGGCCTTCGCCGTCGAGGCGGCCGACGTCAACGCCGATGACGCGGATGCGGTGGGCGAGGAGGGCGCCGATGGTAGAGGTGAGGGTGGCCCCGCCTGACGGGGGGGACGGGTCGTGGCTGGGGGCATCGCCGACGAGGACAATGATGGGGCTGCTGCCGGTGCGGAAGGTGATGGCGTCGGTGGCGGCGATTTGGAAGAGGGCATTGATCCAATCTTCAGCTTCGTCGCCACCGCCGCCAGCGGACAGGGAGTTGACGGCGTCTTGGAGGCGGCCGACGTTGGACGTGAGGCCCTCAACGACCTTGAAGCCGCGGTCGGGGCCGTCGTCGAGGTCGCCAAAGCTGACCACGGCGAACTGGGCGGCCGGCTGGGTGCCCGTGACGGTGGAGATGACACTGCCGAGGTTGCTCTTGATGTTGTCAATGGTGCTTGACATGGAGCCGGTGACATCAATGAGGAGAACCACGTCGGGCTTGGGGGGGATCTCGAATGTGGTCACGACCTTGTTGATGTTGAAGGATGTTCCAGGGTCGGCATCTCGCTTGACAGAGGCCGGCGTGACGCCGGGATCGGCCAGGGAAGCCCGCACAAGGGCAAGTGCCACGGCGGTGACGGTGGAGAAGTGCATTTTTGGTTATGGCAGGGGCAGAGATGGGAACTGGTACAGAGCAAAAGGATGAGGACATGATGCTTCCTTTGGGACCGTCCTCCGTCTTGTAGGTGCCAATTCTCGGACATCGTCGTCTCAGACTCAAGCTCACCACCGGCAGCTTGCATGGGCTGAAGAGAGATGCGGCATTCTCCGCACTCTATCGGGGTCCGGGGAAGTCGGTATGCCCATCTTATTGGGATCAAGTCCGTCTAAGGCTGCAGCTGGCAAGCCCTGTGCAATGATGGCTGACCCGGGCAGCGAGAGATGAACTTCCCATTGGCCTTCAGCTTGGGGCAGCCAGCCACGGTCCCTGAGCCGGTGCGGGGAAAGCAGAAATACGACCGCCCGTGGTGCCACAGGACCCTGAGAATTGTCTTGAGCAGAAACACCACGAAAAGGACGGATTGTCAAGGAACATTGATTCAACCCTAACCCCAGGTAGAACTTACCCCTGAGCTGGTTCTTCTTTCGGACCGGAGGATCATGAGATGAGGCGTAGTGATTGGATGCCTGTTACGAACCGGCTGTTTTAGTTGGCAAGCATGAGTCCGCTGTTGCCTGTTTGCGGCATGATCAAAACAAACTTCTTTCCCCGCCACCTTCATCAACCTGTTCTGCCCCATTCATCGACCGCGAACTGGGGTCAACGACCACCCTCCAGGAAATCTCAGTGCCACAAACGTTTATCATGGACCGCCGAGGCATCAGCCCCGACCTCATGGGACTGGGGACAAAGCTCCTCCGCCGTGCCTGCCACGAAACCACCGCAGAAGACACGCATTGGGCCGATTCGTGGAAAGGCAACCCCTATCGCGTCTACTTCAGATTCGAGGAAAGGCCGTCCCCCGATGGCCACAATTCAACCCTCCAGGTCGGGTACAGCAACACTCCCCTTGCCTTCTGCGCCGACGCGACGCCGTCCTCACCGCGTCCGTACGCCCTTTTTTGTCTCTTGCTCCTTGCGGCGCTCCAGCCGACAGGCAGGATCCTTGGTCGGAAAGCCAGCACGCCTTGGATCATTCGCTGCTTTCCGATTATCTACGTCGCAGATGCCTTGGCTGTGCTGGTGGGCTGGATGCACCTTGCCTTGATCTCTGGAAATGGGATTCGAGATGCAGCTTCGGCAGTCTTTGAAGCCAGAAACCCTGGAGACGACATGGAGCATTGGACCTTTTCTCTGACCAAGGCAAAAGCCGCGACGCCCGCTCGTTGGGCGGCGTGTGTGCTCGGAGTTGGACTATCCCCGCTCCTCGACACGTTGCACAGCGACGCCAGCGGGCAGGCCAAAGTCTTTTTGTCCGTCTATGCGGTGGCGTGGCTGGTCTTTGAGGCACTTCTTCTTGCTGCAAAGATCGATTCTGACGAGGACAAGCCAAATTCGGCGAAGCCTGCAGCCCCCGAGACCGCCGACATCCCCAGCGGCTCCGACTCGCCGGCCCTCGAGTCTCCGCCCCCACACAACGAGGCCTCGGTTGGAGAGCAGGAGGAGAAACCAAACCATCTCCCCGTCCCCGTCGATCCCGAGTCCGAGTCTAAGCTAAAGACCACACCCATAATTCCAGAAGACAACGACCCGTCAACAAGCTCATCCAGTCGAGACAGCAGCCAGATCTTGCGCCACTTCTCTACGACCGCCATCCTCGTCTCTGCCGTCTACCACATCGCTCCTTTCGTCTCTTTCGAAGCCGCCAAATGGTACAGGTATCTTGCAGGCTGGTTTCTCGCCGAGCCAGTCAACCCACCCGGCTCGTCTCTGTTCCAGCTTGCGGGATCCTCATTGAATGCTTCTTTCTGGGTCATGATTGTCACCCGAGATCTCCAGGTCGGGGGATGGCATCCCACAACAGGAGATGGAGACCAAACGCAGGACTTGCACGTGAAGTGGCCGGTTGCCTCGGGGCTTATCTGGGGGGTTGTGGAGTCCTTGTACAGGCTGCTTGGAGACCGTTCAGAGCCCGAAGGTGGCGGGGGTTTGTGGATTGCGGCTGCAATTGGGGGCTATGTAGCGGTGAGATGGTTAGGGGGTGGAAAGGGGGTCATCGGGTTGAGCAAGGTGGACTGGTTCAGGCTTTCCGTAGTCTTTTCGGCCGTGACGTTTTACACTCGAGAGGATGCAGTCCCCATAATATGGGTTCTCTGTCTGATGGGAGGGCTGTGTCGTCGACTTCGAGTTTAGGTAGTTGGCTATGGGGTGGTGGCATTGGCGTCAAGCTGGAAATATATTTGTTCTCAGATTGGTGTATGAGTCTTTTCTGTCCAGCATAAAAGGAGATCATACACTTTCTTCCGTCTTTGCCTTTCTCATTTCGAACGAGAGAGCTAATAAACTGCACATCCAACACTTATGACGCCTCAATCAAGAGGCGTAACCTTGATCCCATCCAAAGCATCATGCACCACATCCCACCCATCCCCCTTGGCCGTCCCGGGTCCACTCCCCGTAAAGAACGTGGCCGCCGTGGCATTCCCCCTCAACACCCACTTAACCCAGTTCGACCCCGCCACGCCAAACTTGCCGCCATTCACCTCGAAGTACGTCCCCATGTGCCCAACAGCCAAGTTGGCCTTCCACTTGGGCGTCGTCTTGGGGAGGCGCGTGTAATCCCGCTCGCCCTGTCATCCGTCAACACTTGCCCATCCGCCACCACTAAAGGAGAGAAACTCACATTCGCATACGCAATATCCGTCGGCCCGCCCAAAAAGAAAAAGATGGGCACCTTGACCAAATCCGGCGTCGTGTCCGTTGCATTGATCATGCCCGAGTTGAAGATCCCAATCGCCGTGATCCTCGGGTCTTTGTTGACAATCGCGTACGCCTGCGTGCCGCCGCAGCTCTGGCCCGCCACGGCGATGCGGGAGGCGTCCACGGCCGAGTAGTTGCCGGGGGTTCCCGCGACCTTGGAGACCCAGTCGATACCCTCCTTGTGCAGGGAGGCATTGGGGTTAGTCGTCTCGGCGATGCCGTTGGGGTTGCCGGGGCCGTTGGGGGTGCCGTTGGAGATGATGAAGACGCCGTGCGAGGCGAGCTCCTCGAGGAAGAGGCGGAAGACGGTGCCGTTGTTGGTGCAGCCGGATTGACCCCAGACGAGGACGGGGAGTTTTAGGTTGGCGGGGGGGCTGGTAGGGGCAAAGATGGTGTGTCGGGGGAGGGAAGGGTCGACACGATAGGACTGGTGATGTCAGTGTCGGTGGCAAAAGGTGTTTGTGAGTTTGGGGAGCTTACTACCGAGTATGGTCCTGATCCAGCCTGAGTGTTCTCTGTTAGTACAACATTTGGCACGAATGGACCAACTTGGAGGTTTCTCACCGCGGCTGCGCCAGAAATGACACCCATCAGGGCAACAAGAGAAGCCTGCACCATTTTTGCGGTCCTGTCAAAAAGTTGAGAGAAAGGCTTGAATGTCAATGGACTGACTCTGGCGACGAACAATTCCAACTTTCTGCCAGCAAGACGCCGTTTTAATACCAGACACCGGTCCCGGAGCCACGAAGTGCTTGCGTCAGCCCTCCCCGCGAAGTCGACGACTTCCATGAAGTTCATTTATCAAAAGAATTGGGCCAGCAGCTCTCGCGGAGAGACGGAAGCTTCGGCATGAAGCCACGGCACATTTGCGGGGGTTGACGCGGTGCTATATGTCCCGTCGGGTCTTATATCAGGAACCGCCTACCCGGAGAACGCCCGCATGATAATGCCGGGCGTTGATTTATGGTAGTATTCCCATGTGGAAATGTTTGGGCGCGAATTTACAGCAGGTCCATGGCAAGAAGTGGACACGGAGGACACGGAACGGTCACAGGTATGGACAAAAAAGAAATAAAACCGAAAAGCTCACCACCGAACTTCCCTATTACCAGTGCCCTACGAAAGGGGGTGGGCTCTAGATCTATTGGAAGGTCGACGGCTACGAAAACCCGCGGTAAGGTGGGGGTTTTAATACCGACGAGCGAATTCGGAGTCCCCTACGTCGAGATGTGGTTTGTAAATAGGAGCCTTTAAGGGGACGCCCATGACCGCTCGAGTTGCGGCCACTGGGGTTCTTGGCGACGGAAGGAGGGTGTGTAAACAATAACTGTATGGCTCCGGCCTCTCGCCAGGACACAACTGCTTGCTCCACTCCGGACAGACAGGACTTCTCCTCCATTCTCCAGGCATATGGACACTACCTAGGTCATGCCCATTTGCCTGCACCTCCAATGCAGGCAAGCACAATGCGGGCCCATCCCCCGCACAACCCCCCACAACAAGCTGGAAAGGAGGAGAAACTCCACAGCAAAAAGGGCCAAGAAGCAAACACCGCCTCCTGGCATGTGGGCTTCCATGGCCCCCTTCTCTTCCAAGTTCAATTTGAACCTCTCCCAGATTCCCAACTCCAGCACCTCCCACCTCCCACCTCCCATTCCCAACCCCCGACGTTAACCACTTCAACCACAGAAACTCTTACAACCATGGCCTCTTGCGAAAAGTGCAAAAAGAGCCCCCGAGAGGTGCCGCTGAAGCAGTGTGCCAAGTGCAACGCCACCCCATACTGCTCGCGCAACTGCCAAAAGGCCGACTGGAAGACGCACAAGAAGATTTGCGGCAAGCAAGAAAACGCCAGCCGCTTCTAAGCCTCGACATTATCTGGACCTTCTGCTTCATCCCAGGGGTCCGCCCGAATCGACGTTCACTCGGCGACCCACGAGACCAGGACCGGCCCCTCGCCTCCCAAGGGCACCGACCAGCCCGCCACCAAGCCCTTTACCCGCCTCACCAACAAGACGTGGCTGCACGACCGCTCCGAGAAGGACGTCTACTGTCTCCTCATCGACGCCTACCGGCTGCGGGCCGAAGATCTCTACAATGTCGAGGGCGTGGCCGACCAAGACAGCCTCCACAGCGGCTCCGCCGACGGCAAGAAGGGCTTCATCCGCTCCCTGGACAAGGCCGAGCAGGTCGGCAAGGGCATTCTCCCTGGCTGGTGGAACGCCGAGTGCATCGCCATGGGCATCGGGGCAACGAGTGGCAGGACCTCAAGCGCCGGGTGGACAAGTCGGACATCCAGGATCACTACGGGGACCCCAAGTTCCCCATGCAGCTGCGCATGTTTGCCAAGAGCATCTACGGATCCGCCCCGGGGGGCGTTCGCGGCGACACTATGCTGGCAATGATGGCGTCAATGGAGAGACCTTGACTTGAAGATGGCTGTACTTGATTCGGATACCACGATAACGTTAATGGAGGTGAAATAAAGAAGAATATCTGAGCCCCACGCTCGACCACCTAAATCTTCTTGACAAACCCCACCTCCACCAAACTATCCGCATCAATATCCAAATCAGCCAACTTGGTCCTCGAGTTCTCCCTGATCCACAAAAACATCTCCAGCACCACAAACCGAAAGAACCCCTTGACCTTGCCGCCCCTCTGCACCTTCATCACCTCCTTCCCCATAATATAAATCGTCTGGTCCTCCTCCGCCCCCCTCAACACCGCCAGCTCCCCCCTCACCTCAGGCGTGTGCTCCACCGCTGTCGCCTCCCCCCCACCCCTCGCCCGCGTGATGTACAGCACCAGCTGCTCAACCAACACCCTCCCCAGATCGGGCGTCAGCACATCATCCATGTACCCATGCCTCAGCGTCACCCGATAGCACGACGGGATCCCCGCCACGCGACTGATGACAAACCGCTCCTCATTCGGCACCGTCGGCCGCGACAGCGGCCGCATGTGGAAGAACACAATCACCGCCGGCCTGGCCTTGAACTTGCGCACAAACTGCACAAACACAATCGGCACGTGCCGCGTCATCCCCCCGACCTTGTCGAAAAAGATACCCAGCCCCGAGGCATGCGAGATCGTCTGCCCGCCAAACGGCTGCGTCAGGACCAGCGAATTGCTGCTGGCACCCGACGAGGCGGCGCCCTGGAGGAAGAGGTCCTCGGGCGTCAGGCGGCCGGAGCCCTCGGCGGACCACTGCTGCTCCTTGCCGAAGCGCCAGAGGATGAAGATGGACGAGAGGATGAAAGCGAGGAGGATGGTGAACCAGGCGCCTTCGGGGACCTTTGTGAGGGCGGCGGAGAGGAAGGCGCCGTCGAGGGCGAAGAAGACGAGGAAGAAGAAGGAGACGATGACGACGGGGAGGCGCCAGATGATGAGGGCGACGAGGGAGACCATGATGGTCGTGAGGATGGTGACTAGGATGACGCAGATGCCGTAGGCGTTGCCGAGGGAGGTGGTCTGGTGTTGTTAGTTGGGGGACTGGGGTGGGAAGGGGAGGGGGGACTGACGTTGTTGTACACTGCCGTGACCACGACGGTGCCAATCATCAGCAGCCAGTTGGCCATGGGCAGGTACACCTGCTCGTGGAACTTGCTGCTGGTGTGCACCGTCTTGATGTGCGGAAAGTACGACAACCGCATCACCTGCGTCAGGAGCTGGAAGCTGCTGGTGATCATGGCCTGCGACGCCACGATGGCCGCCAGCACCGCGATGACCATGGCGAAGTAAAAGGTCCCCGGCGGGACAGTGTAGAAGAACGGATTCGTAAACGCCGTACCCGTCTCGTCCCTTGCGATGTACGCCGCTTGGCCGATGTATGCCACCAACAGGCACGGATATGCCAAGCACAACCACGACAGCTGGATGGCGCGTCGACTGAACGCTCCTAGGTCGGCAAACAGCGCTTCCACACCGGTGAACGCCAACAACAGGCCCCCGAGGGACTTCCATCCCTGGTATCCATTCCTCACCAGGTACGCACCGGCGAAGTAGGGACTGAACGCCTTCAGCACCGAGTGATCATGCTGCACCAGGTTGTAGATCCCCGAGACGAGGTTGAACAGCAGCCACACCACGACAACAGGCGCAAACCCCGTGCCGAGCTTGGACGTGCCAAACGGCTGGACGGCGAACAACGCGACGAGGATGGCGCACGAGATGCCCACGATCGCCGACCGGGTCAGCGTCGGATCGGCGACAGTGATTCCCTGGATGGCGCCAAGCACGGACTGTGCGGGCGTGAGCACGCCGTCGGCGAGGACGAGACTGACACCCAGCACGCCGATGGCCTTGAGGGCAAACTGTGCGGGGCGGGAGCGCTCGAGGAAGGCGCGGACGCCGCGCGAAGCCGGACCGAGGTCGTTGGTGGCGCGACGGTCGAGCGAGACGGTGGTGAGGATGAGCGGGGAGTCCTTGGTGATGTTGGTGAAGCGGGCGAGGAGCGAGTAGAGCGCAAAGGTGCCGCCCTGGCCGTCATCGTCGGCGCGGAGGACGATGAAGGTGTATTTGAGAGTGACGATCAGGGTAAGGGCCCAGATGATGATGGAGAGGGCGCCGACAAGGTCGTCCCACGAGGGCTGGGAGGTGAAGGTCGAGGAGTAGACGTAGAGAGGGGAGGTGCCGATGTCGCCGTAGATAGTGCCGGCGGACTGGAAGGAGAGCCAGAGGAGGAGGAAGCCGGTGTATTCCTGGAGGCGAGGAGGTCAGTTACGTTATGGCAACGTGGGATAGGATGGAGGGAGGCACAAACCTGTTTGCGTTTGTGCGAGAGGTCCTCCTCGGCAATCTTACGCGCCTTTTCCTCATGGTCGAGGTCGTCGAGGTCCTGGGACGAGACCTTCTCCGAGAGGCCATCGGCGCCGGCCATGGCTTGGTGCTTTTCCGACTTGGACTGAACGTCCCCGGCAAACTGGATGCGGCCGGGCTCCTCGCTTTGGGCTGCCATCTTACCCCGATTTCTCTCGTAATGGTATCGAATGGTGCAGCGTGGGACCAGAGGGTAATGCATCAGGGCGTCTGTTGTCAAAGCTACCGGATCAGCTCGCCAACTTATACGCAGAACCTCGTACCTCCCACCCACGCTGCCGGACAACCCACGAGGAACGCCATCGCCGGAAACGAACCCAAGATGCGCCCGTCGGCATGTGCATACTCCCCCACGAGATATCGAGCAAATCTTCCGTCAGCTCAATGACATGAATGATGATGGCCAGCACTGGAGGCCACAAAGGACCCCGGGAACCACAGACCGTCCAGTGCTGGGAGCGACCAGACCGAACTGGGCTGCTGTAACTTCTCCCGGGCGGCGGGCGGTAAACGACATACATGGCGATACCTTCTTTCGTGAGGATCGGACCGCCACGACCATGTCACGACAATGTCCATGGAGTTTTCCCTGCACCGGCTGGCAGCGGTACAAAACGCATCGGGAAAGCAGGTCAGTGTGGCAGTGCCTGAAGCCCTCTGATCCATCCCCGAGGGTAGCTATCGGCCCTCTCCCATTCGTCCCTCCGTAAATCACTCACGTTAGCAAACCCAAGTCCTCGTCCGGAGTACCGATCTGGGTAACGCGGTTCCTTCAGGGCGTTGAGCAATATCCGTTGATCATCGATGGTCGTAGTGGATGGATCCACGCTGACGGCACCCGGTCGATAGCTCGGAGCTCGGGGATTGGTCCGGGGAGCTGCAACAAGCTCCAAAGCTTGTTTTGGTTTTGGTGGTTGGCATGCAGGCACGTCCTGAAAAGGGGGGCTCGCACCCCCACGGCTGACCCCCATCTAAGGGAGGCCGCCCGTCGTATGCGTCAATGACAGTGGAGAGGGATGCACGCCGGCGATTTCTCTCCACATTTTGGGCGGCAAACTCAAGCTTGGATCCCCTGCGGTTGCATATCCGACCGGGAATACCTGCTTGGTGGGAATGGTCTAGGCTTTGGCGTGGTCGGTCTGCGAGGAGGGAGGTCCAGCAAGCTCTTTGTCGTCTCTTTCCCTCCCAAACTTTCCTTTCCCACCTCCTTTACGAAACTGCGAAACGAGTTTGGCCCCTGCCTCCGGCAGGTTCATTTTTTTCCTCATGTTTTTTGAATTTCGATCTCGCTTGTAGAGCTTTTCTTCTACCATCGCACACGGCATCAGGCTGTCGCGCTGTGGTGCTCCACAGAGAATCAGATCACGAAATCTGGGGGCATGTGATCTCTCGAGGTGTCGTCACTGTCTTCGCGAGCTCGAGGAGATGGGTGTATCTCAACTGCTTGAGGTGTTTTTCCTCGCTGTTTGGGTGCCTCTGATCATTGATGTCAGCGTCGGCATTGGTGTCGACTGTGACATGTCTGTTTGACGCGCTGGACAGAAAAGAAGCATGGCTGAAGAAGTACCGACAACGGAAACGTGGTTGGGGAGACAGTGGAAAGGACTCGTTGGGTTGGGATTCGCTTGTGTGCGCCGCACATGTGATATGCATGAAAGGGCCTGGGGACGAGGGGGGTTGATGGTGGAGCCGGCTGATCTGGCCTACACAAAAACATTGACGGCCCTGTGCAAAATTTCCACCTCCTCTCTTTTGTCCAGGCCACTTCGCTCAACCCATTGCTTCCTGTCCACAACTACCATCACCGCTTCCCCCTCAAACAGCAACCATCAACGGCGCCATCAATCCCACAGCACCCACCACCCATCCATTGACCCCAACCCCCATCCCGCTCGCCGCCGAATCCGACGTGGTTGCCGGGCTCGACGCATTGGCCGTCGGCGTCCTCGTCTTCGTCGTTGCCGTCGTCCTCGTCACAGTGGTGCTCGCGGCCGAGGTGCTCCGGCCCTTGACCTCATCACACGGCAGAAACCCATTGTTCGACGTCCCCGTATGCGTCATCGCGCCCACATACTCGCACTTGCTGCTCCCAGGCTTGACCACGATCCTATCCGGGCCAGGGGAACCTGTGCCACATTTAGCCCCTGCCCGCACACCGCGCACTGGAATAAAAAGGGAGACTCACGCCCGGCATAGACAGCGCCTCCAGCGATGACGGGGAACTCCTGGTACGGCCCAGACGCGGCAAAGATGAGGCCTTCGCGGTTGTTGAACTGATGCGGGTAGTTGTTGGTGCCGAGCTGTTGGTTGGCAGCGTACAGTCGGCACGCTTCGGTCGTCGCGTCGAGGATTTGCTGGGCGCTGTAGCGATTGCTGCCGCATGTCACGGACGAGAGGGAGCTGGTGCCGGTGACAGATTGGGCGATGGCCAAGGCCGCGAGGGCCGTCGTGAGAAGCAGGAGCTTCATCTTGGTGGCGGGAGTGAGGTTGGAGATGGAGATGGGACATGGTGAGTTGAAGAGGACCTGCTGGGGGGGGAAAACATGCAGAGGGAGCGGAATGCCAAGATCGTCTTGTCTTGTCAGGGATCAGCCGCGGTCGCCTATCGTGGATGTGGTTAGTCGACAAGGTTGTGATTCGTTGGACAGGAGGGTGGAATTTTGATTTCAGCCGGTCAGGGAACACCGGCACATCGGATCGAGACTTCCTCACGTGCAAATGTCTCGAAGCTTATTCCGGCGACGACGACAAAGCATCGGCGACCTCGACTCTATTCCCAACACCTCTTCGTTTTTCCAGGTCTTTACCAATCTTCGCACGACTATATTTTCACCACCTCTTTGTTTTGCTACGTCTTTATCAACCCTCCCACGACCGCCTCTCTTACGACCACCTCTCCTTCGACCACCTCTCTCACTGTCAAGAAAATCTCGATACGCATCTCTCCAAATCCCCAAGACCCTGACTGACGTCAACCCACCCCACACCCGCGAAATTACCACCCCTCGTCCGTCTTGGCGATCAGATCCCCGTCCATCTCCCGCTCCCACGAGGATCCGACCCTTCATCCACCGGTTCCTGACCACCACGCGCCGCAACGTCACTGAAACCTCTACACCCTTCACAATGGACACGGAACCCGAATGCAAAATGACAGAAGCGCAAGCACTGGCCATAAAGGAAAAAGAAGCCCTCGCCACCCTCCTCACCGAGGGGCTCAACGACATCCCATCCCTCATCCGCGAGGTCTCGAAACAGGCACTCTCCGACCCGGGGCCCGATGGCAGCGACTTTGCCTGGACCCTCTGGGGCGCCGTCTTTGAGGCGGCCGGCCAAGCATCCAGCGATGAGCAAATCGCCTCCCTGGTCGAATTTCTCGTGCAGCTGAGCAAGACGGATCTCAAGGACCCGGTGACGGGCGAGGGGCGCCTATGCAACCGCCACGCGCTGTGGAAAGGCCTGCCGACGTTTTCGTGGGTGATAAGGGAGTGGTTTAATTTTGGTACGCTGACGCCCGTCTGATTTTGCGGGATTGGGGCTGACACCGCGGCAGATGCATCCGCAGTCGAAGGGGAGGTGCTCGCCAGACTGGAGCGGCAGGTAAAGTTGGTTACGCTCTGGATGGCGTATCCGGATGACGATTCAAACGACCTCTCTATGTTCGCACTCTGGGCTCTGAGAGAGACATTCGAGAAGGATCGACCAGTTGCGTCCAGCGCCGTGAGGCTGGCGGCGCCGTGGGTGCTCCATGTCGCAAAGACGCTTTGGCGGCGCACTGAGCTAGGGACGGATATGCCTGGGAGATGTGGCGTGCCAGGGGATAAGTATGCCGACAAGGAGTGGAAGGGATTCAACAAGGAGAGGTGGGCAGTGTGGAGAGATGGGTTCGTGGCGGCACAGGCTGAGCTCAAGGACGAAGAGGTAAAGGCGCTGGCGGGCAGAGCGGCCGAGATAATGAAGGAGCTTGAGGGTTAGCTGGTAAGCCTGGGTTACGCCTCGGATTCATCATGAATATGCGAAAATTGTTGCCAACAACTCCACCGAACAGAGAAAGACCATTGGCACCAATTCTGAAGGCATCCACATGATCAAGTCACGGGATCCCTGGCGCAACGGTAGCGCGTTCGACTCCAGATCGAAAGGTTATCCGTTCAAATCGGGTGGGGTTCATTCGTTTGTTCCTTTGCGGGACGTGTCATTTTTGTCTTGATTTTGGAGTCATGATGAGATAGGGGTAGTTAGGGCTTAGGCAAGGTAGAAGTTGCTGACAGTCAGTCATTACCTCGTAAATTCAATCCACTGCTATTCAAACATTACTGCCATTATCTGCTCCAGGCTTCCCATGCTCTTCTTCTTTCCCGTCTTGCGGGTCCCCTCGTGGCTTCTTCAACCCCGCCACCGACCTCAGCTTCTCATAATACACATCCTCGCTCTCGTCGCTCCCCACTGGGGACAGCTCCTGCGGATTGTTATTTTCACTCATCTCCAGCCGCACATCGCCCTTCCCGTCCAGCTCCTGCGCCTCCTTGTCCTTGTAGCTGCTCAGCTCGACCAGCACACACCCATCCAGCTCCGGCTTGTTATCCACGCCCCCCACCTTCTCGGCGCTCATATTTCCCAGCTTCAGATCCCGTGCCGAAGCAGCTGCGTCCTCGTCCTGCTTCGCCCTCTTCCTTCGCTGTGCCACCACGACAGCAGCAAGTGTCCCAATCATCGAAATCGCCGTCACAAATCCCGCCACGATGCCTACTATTCTGCCGGTGCCGAGACCATTTGTTGTGAACGTTGTTTCGAGGTTCCTAACCGTGGAGTCCGTCGCAGTTCCATTTGTTCCATTGTTGGTTTGAACCGAGTCCTCGTATTTGACGCCGATGCTGGTATATAGCCCCGTCTTGTCCTCCCACGTGTAGTACTTGGGTTGCCGTCCGGGGCTGTTGTACGCGTCGTCGGTGATGTTGATCGTCTTGATGTAGACACGCTTGGGGCCGTCGGTGAAGTTAGCTATTCCACCAACCGAGGAGATAATCTCGTCGTTCATGATCCCTTGACCGAGGACCGTGCAGCCAATGCTAACTCCCATGGGCGCTTGGCTGAAGTCCAGAGTTAGCATAAGCCTTTAGGGCATATAAGTTTGCACGGGGAGGGGGGTTCCATACGGGAAGGCAGTGTTCGTCCCGTCATCCTCCTTGCGATAGTTCAGGGTTCGTACAACGTTCCCGTCTACGAACCACTGGAGCGACCTCGTCCCCCACAAGAAGCTGTAGGTGTGAAAGTTGATCGACGAAGTCTCGATGGGGTGATTCTGCATGTATTTGTACGGTGAAATGCGTCCCTTGCTCAAAGTGGTCGTCTTCACCTGCTCGTCATTGGCGCCCATCCACTCGAAACCGACATTGTCGCCGTCGGGCGAGTCGAGTGTAAGGAAGGTGACAATCCCGGCGCCGGGAGCCGATCTCATCTCGACATCAACTCGCCCAAAGAAGATGTGCTTTGGGACTATAACACTGGGTGTACTGCTTTCGCGGGTCACGAGGAGGACCAAGCCATTTCCAGTGAGGTCCCAGTCGAGTGGGCCGTTGCCCTTGACGATGTAGTTACCGAGAGATTGTTTTCGGAGGTCGATGTGGACTGTTTCTCCTAGCGCGGGGACAGGCGGGCAAACTGCATCAGGCACAGCATCAGCACTCCAGTGACTCAGGAAAAGATACCCGCATAGGTGGCCAACAAACCGGTATTACGTGGCCCGCACCTGGCACCGTCATCCGATAGATGATCGTCTTCCTGAGCTGTTGCATAATTTGATGAAACAAACAAAAAAAGAAGGACGCACACACATGCGCCCATCCAGCTCGCCATGATCAAGCGCTCGCGTCCGTCGGGGGTACCATGGCGGGGTGTGGGAGTTGACAGCGCGCATAAGGGGAGCGGGGTGTCGAGGTTTTTGGTCACAGTACCTACTAGGCAGCACTGAAGGGAGGAAGGGCCGGGGCGAGACGCGATAGAATTACATAGATTGCCAACGGTCGTGCCGCTGCGGCGCAGCCGAAAGTAGTGCCGCCGGTGTGCTATGCGGAAGTGCCCTGGTTGGGACCGTAATGTTCCGGGTTAGGGGGCCGTCATGAGGTTCCAGCTGTGTGCGGGAGTGTACATAATTGGCAGTCAATGAAAAGGAGAGATTACAGATAAGTAGGCATCTCTCTGGGTGATCCGCTATTAAGAAATCGCCTCGACTGTCAGCCTAGCTCCCGTCAACATCCATTTCGTGTAACCCACCCTCACGGCAATGTGGAAGGACTCAAAGCTTGGCTCCAGTCAACTGCCTCAACTGCCGGCAAAATGGTCACATTTCCGGCCCATTGTGGAAACCGTCAAGAATACGGATATGCTGGTTCCACGATCGCTCACTCTCCTTGAAAGCTTTGATTTCTCCCAATGGCCGGGTCTTGGATGCGCTAGGTGTGTTCCGGCCACCTATCTTTGTTGAAGTTGAAAAGATATGTTGAACTTCAACCGCATTGACACATTTGTCGAAAGTGGAAGGTGGAAGGTGAGCAGACTGGCAGGAGGCTAAGTGGTGCGGCGCAGATGCAAGAGAGAATTTGAGAAATTGAAAGCTCCTCCTCCTGCCATGTTTCGCAGGCACTGCTCGACCCTCCGACACCTTCTTCCTCTTTTGTTCAAAAGACACACGCTCTTGCCGAAAAACTTCAGCATGTCGAAAGCTTTCCTGTCCAAGCCCTTCAAGTCAGAATCAACTCTCGCTTCCGCCCCTGAAACGAATTGACCTTGACGAGACTTACGTTTGCATCCGACATCGGTCCAACGAATCGACAACCAACAGTCCCAGGCGGGGACAAATCCCCAAGCGCTGCGTCCGTGTCAGCGCGGCTTGAAGAAGATCCAAAGGACAGAGCTCACGTCTCTCCGTCAATGTTTTCGCCGTCTGTCGTCATACACTGCACTGCAAACGACTGTCTCGGCCTAGCACTGACAATTGACGAGAACTTTCTGCTAGGACCCTCCCGGCAGTACACGCTTGCGCTGGTTCCCTCGATTTTGCACACGCTGTCAGTTCGTGGGAGACTGGCTGCCGCGCAGCCCAGGCCATGCATGGCTGCGGGGAGGATGAAGGTGGAGGAAAGCTTCATTGCAAGATTGGGCAGGAAGAGATGCGTGCTCAGACCAAAATGGGCTGGGTCGAGAGCGAATGGAAGGTTTTATACCTGCGACCCATCTTGAGAAACTTCCTACCTACCTCTGGCCTCGTCGCCCCCTTTTGGTAGTTCCACATTCTCAACTTCGCTCACTTGCCAATCAGACCCGCAGATGTACAAGTGTCGAAAATGGCCGACCTGGTCTTGAGTGAAAGTCGAGAGGCAATTGGTCGCATGGGTGGCGAACACTATGGAAGTATCCAGTGTCGTTTTCGTTGTTGACAATCGACAATTATCCGGCCCAACAACACGACGACTTGCGACAATAGCACGGACAAGAAGCAGGTTCTGACTGCCTCCGGACGGCATGCCGCGGGGCACCAAACTCAAGCCAAAACCAGGCACAGCACGAAGACAGACAAGATGTAACACCGGACCGAAAATTACTCGGACATGGATTCAACAACACCAGGAACAGTTCGACTGAATAATTGCAAATTCGAGCTGCCTCATCCAATCCATCCACTATTCCCGAAGGCTACTCTAAAGCATGATGTTCATGGAAAAATAGTCCAAGTCGAAATAGACGTGGTAGATCCCATGGTCACCGCCATTGTCCACCCCCTCCATCCGAATGAAGTGGGTGTATGTGATGATTCTTGAATCATCACTCCGAAGTACCCTCTGCTTCGCCCGCTGAAAGTCGGGCAGTTTGACCATCATCTGCCCTTCGGGATACGGGTTGTCGCCAGGAAACCAGTCCTTCTGGATGCTCGCGCCGACCGACCAACGAGCACTCCACGTCCTCTCCTCGCGATTGTACGCTTTGAGGACTTCGTTCTCTCCCTGGCCTTCTCCAATCCAGCCCAGCGCACCTCTCAGCCCTCCATCCCCGGCCAAACCATTCACGCAAGTGTTTGCCACATCCTCCTCCTCGCTGTTGTCGACCTCCACCAGTTCACTGAACACCCTGATCTCGGCCGGCGGCCCCTCATAGAGAAGATTTCCCGCCGTCACCGGCCACACTCTCACATGGTCTTTGAACCTCCAGTCCGAAATCTTGAACACCCAGCTCGCCGTTTTCATGGCAGGCACGAACAGTCCGATCGCCCCAGACATCTCGTCCTCCGTCTCCTGCCTCGCCACGCACTCCAACCCCGCAAACCTGACCCTCACCCTCCCCGTCTGCACCCCCTGCGCCTTTGGCCAATCCAGCGGCACCCTCACATACCCCCCGCGAAAGTCCATCCTCATAAACCCCCTACTCCCATCAACCTGCACAAACCACCCCCTCATCCCCCTATCCACCGGCAACCCTAACACCCCCGTCGGCCCCCCCAACCTCCTATACTCCCCCCAAAACAAATCCGGCCACGCCGCCGTCCCATTCCTCCCATCCATCCTCGTATTAAACGTCACAACCCCCCCCTCAAACGCCACCACCGCCTCCATCTCACTCCCCTCCGCCCCGCGCTGCACCCCCGTCAGAGGATATCCCAACCACCCCCTCTCGCGCCCCAGCGCCGTCCACTGCGCCATCGGGTTCCCATACACCTCATTCGCCCCCGTCTGCGGCGTCCAGTAAATCGCCCCGCCCCCGCCGCCAAACGTGTTGAACCACCCGCGCCCGTCCGGGCAGCCCGTCCAGTCGCTGGTGGGGAAGCCGAGCGGGCTCTTGGGGCCGCCGAGGGCGAGGTAGCGCGCGTGGATGGCGCCGTTGATGGCCCAGGCGGTGGTGGAGGCGCGCTCGACGTAGATGGTGCCCGAGTCGAATTCTTGGAAGAAGCCGCTGGTGGCGGGGGTTGAAGGGGCCGAGACGAAGGTGAGGGAGCCTTTGGCGCGGCCGATGAGGGGGCCGAGGGCGGCGGCTTTGGCTGCGATGGCGGTCGAGGCGCTGAGGCGGTCGAGGATGACGGGGTTGAGGGGGGTGGGGGGGATGATGCCGGTGGGGAGGGTGATGCCGGTGGGGAGGGTGAGGCCTTGGGCGTGGGAGAGGACGGGGAGGAGGAGGAGGGAGAGGAGGGGGAGGAGGTGCATTTTGGACGTATGGTATGAGTCGTCGTGGGAATATGTGAAGACGAGAAGCAACCACGAAGTGTTTTTTGTCGGCAACACTCCTACATAGCACGAGGCGGAGGACCTGGCCCCTTTAAGTAGAACCGTTTATTTTTTTCCCTCGTCCAGTCAGTGGTTACATGTAAGTGCGCTGGACATCAGAACCATCAAACGCCAGTCATTTTGCGGGAAAAGTCGTGACTCAACTCCGAGCATTCAGTATCTCCATCAATTTCAATTGATGGAGTCTGCCTTGTGTCACTGACCGGGCATCGCCTCGCTGTGGAGATTGACACCATCTTCCAGTTGCCAATGGAATGTATCACATGGGGGAAGCTCAGTTCCGAACGTCGATTTTTGTTGCCCAATGAGGGTTGGCTTCGGCGTGTTGTTGTGTCCCAGAAGGAGATTTTCAGGGGCTGCACCGCTGGAAAACAGCATCATTGGTCACCCCACGATTGTGCCTCGGGAATCGATCGTAGGGCTGAGATCGGATTTCAGCCCTGAAAATGATGCATGGGGTTTCGGATCTGGCAGTGCATTCTTCTCTGAAAGAAGGGTTTCCATCGTGGAAGGCATGATGTGAATTGATGGATTCCCTGTCTGAAGCCTCATGTGCCTGAGGCAATGATGAGCAAAACAGAGGCGGATGCAGACATTCGGATTGGGCCGCCTCGTCATCAAGCAAAAAAATGGCAACCCAATCACAACAACAGCCCGGCTCTGTGGTCTAGTCGTATGATTCGCGCTTCGGGAGGAATTCCATCTCATCAAATGAGATTGTGCGAGGTCCCGGGTTCAAATCCCGGCAGAGCCCAACGTCGTTTTTTTTGCTCTTCAATCTTTTTTTGCTGAGCTTGTTCGATGTTGGAGGTTCCGCTCCTCCAGGCTCCTACGAATATTTTTGAGATGCCCGCTTCTGCCGATACTCCAGATCATCGCGTATTTGGTATCATTTCGCGGACAGCACCTGCTTGGTAGAAGGGACAGTCCGGCACTGGACGACATAGAGGGTACAAACTGCCCAACAGTGGCCATATGCCCTGAAGCACAGGGCCAGATGGCCACTCCTCAACGGTGGCTCGTGCGCCGAGATTTGATCCTGCATCGCCTAAGTTAGTCCATCCGTCTTCCATCCATTTTTTGCTTCCGCCAGCAACCAGCAGTCCCACTCTATAGCGTTTGTTTACACCTCCCTTTCCATCGCCAAGATCCCCATGGCCGCCCTGGTTAAGCGGTCATGGGCGCTCTCTCCCGCCAACGCTCCAGGGCCCATGACTGATCACCATGGTACCCCCCGAGTTCGAACCATCGAAGTAAAACCACTCCGGGGGTTTTCGTAGCCACCCACCTCCCCGGAGCTGGCCGGTAAGCTTTTTGGGATTTTTTTTTACGGAGCTTTTGTTTATGGGAACATGGATTGGTGAGTTTGTGTTGAATGATGATGCTGTTGACAAGTCATCGTCCGAGGAATCTTTTTCTTTTCTTTTCTTCTTTTCTTCTTTTCTTTTTTCTACCTTCGGCGGCCCCCACAACGACCACCGACCGAGCCTCTACACCCACCGCTACCCCCGCTCCAGCACTGCATACGTGGACAACGGCAATGCCAGAAGCTCGCCCATCCGTTTGGTCCATTGGCTGACCACGCCGAGCGCCTCGATCTGCCCTCCCATCACCTCCCCGCCTGGGATGACGAGTTCGGTGTCCCTCTCCTGGCTTTGGATATCGAGCCCTCCCCGACGCGTTTAACTAGGCATAACAGCAGCAGCACACGCGCTGGAATGGAAGGAAATCTCTGGCTGGACCCGGATGCCGATGGGTTGCAGCGGCATCATTAGCCGCCAGCCATTGAACACCCACATCGAGCTCCAGGTTTGGGCTTGCAAGCGCAAGAGAATCGATCTCCGTCTGGTTCATATCGTTCCGTTCCCTTCTTCGGCACTGATTTCTCCGTCTTACGGTCAGTGCTGCGTATTTCAAGTCAACTCAAGCTCCAACCCCGATCCATTCATCCTCATATCCATTTATCTTCATCTTTCGTTTCTCCCTCAAAGATTCATGTCGGGTACCTAGTTTCCCGGCGACCGCGAAATCCCCACATCATGCTCAACTTGGCGTACATCACTCTCTCCCTCGTCGCTGCTTTCCCTTGCCGCACCTATGCATCAATGCGCCCATGGGAACTCACACGCCTCTCCGTCTCTGGCCTTCCCTGGCGAGGGGAGGAAGGGCTGAATGAGCCCCTCAACACCCTCACCGTCGAGGTCCGCGACCCTAACGAGTACGCCAGCTCACAGCCAGTGGTCCAGTGTATCACCAAGTTCTCCTACGCCTCACCTCCCTATCATCACCCCTTTAACTGCACCGAGGTGTCATACGGGCGGTGGGAGTTTGCCTTCTTCCCTCCAAATCCTCCACAAGACGACGCGGAGCCGCAGTACTGGAATCCGGGTCAGAACTTTACGCTTGAACTCCGGTTGTTCCCCATGTCAAGCGGCTCGTGGTTCGAGGGTCAGGCCAACTTCTCCGTCTCGGTCGGTGGGAATCTGCGCGGGTTGTGCTCCGCCGGAGGAGTCTGCTCATTCATGGTCAAGGAGGAAATGTTACCTGTCTATATTCAGCAGAATGAGGGGTGAAAGGCTTGACTGGTGGGTATCAGCGCAACCTCGCAATGTCTAGGGACCAAAAGCACTCTTGTTGAATTCATGGATGTTTTGCAGGCCTTGAGGATCGAGGGGAGGTTGGGCGGGTTGGTGGAGGGCCGACGGTCGACTTCCCCACAGTCCATCCGTAGTCTATTGGTGCGTTATCGAGTGTTGCCAAGTCCTTCAAACCCAAGACCCCACTCTCCCAATCTCCCAATTCCCTCAAGCAGCCCTGCGCAAATATCAGGCAACGTCGACCGCCCAGCATGCGTCTCCTCAACACGTCCACGCTGGGCATGAAGGATTTCATATCCGACCACGACAGACCCCGGTACGCCATCTTGTCTCACACCTGGGGGGATCAAGAGATATCCTGGGTGCAGTGGGAGAACCGACATGTCTCGCCCATCGAAACAACACTTGGAGGAGCGAAGATTCTCGATTGCTGTAGGCAAGCTCTCGCTGACGGATACGAATGGGTTTGGGTGGATACGTACGCCCCCCAATGTGTCGTCTTGAAGGCTTCGAGGAGATCTCTAACCTTCTCAGTTGCTGCATCGACAAGTCGAGCAGCGCCGAGCTGTCCGAGGCCATCAATTCGATGTTTCGATGGTACCGCGACGCTGAAGTCTGCTACGCCTATCTCTGTGATGTCCCCAATGCGCCGCCTTCCTCTGGAGAAGCTTGGGACCACATCAAAAAGAGCAAGTGGTTCACCAGGGGCTGGACATTGCAGGAACTCGTGGCCCCAAAGGATCTTCGTTTCTACTCCGAGGACTGGCACCATCTCGGAACGAAAGCTCAGTTCGCCGACATGATCAGCAAGATGACCAAGATCGGCACACGCTTCCTCTTTGGGGACAACCTGGATCTTGCGAGCATCGCGCAAAAGATGTCGTGGGCGGCACACCGACATACCACCCGTCTGGAAGACCAAGCCTACAGCTTGCTCGGGATCTTTGACATCAACATACCCTTGCTCTATGGAGAAGGGTCCCAGGCTTTCCAGAGACTACAACACACCCTGCTGACGACATATCCCGAGGACCAAAGCATATTTGTGTGGGGCAAAATCGTCAACGGCCATGTCGAAAACCCCCCAGTCCTGGATAGCAGCGTCCTCAACCCTGGGTCGATGCCTTGGAGACCTCCCGGCGCAGGCTCAGCACTTCATGGCATTCTTGCGGGGTCGCCGACCGACTTTGCCGACTCCCACAACGTCGTCCCATGCCGTACCGCTGCCGAGCGCTTTTATCACGACTCAAGTTACCGAGCACAACTTCCATCATTGGCAGGCAATGGCACAGTCAAGGCCCACTTCGCCAGGTCCCCAGACAAGTCATCCATCATCACCATCATGAAGTACCTGAGCGATCCACCCGTCGCTCAGCTGAAAGAAGTGGCCAACTGCATGATACTCTGCAACTACGAAGGCCTCGCGGAATCTGCCGGTACTTTCACCATGAACGTTGACTTTGTCAGCGCAGCAAAGTCGGTCCGCATCGGCAGCATCATCTACCTTTCCAACCCGGGCATAAGGCACCCGGACCTCTTCGACGAATTCAGGAAAAAGCCCAGGGCGTACTCCTTCTTCACCAATACAGCCCTCCTTTCTTCCATGTTCCTCCCCGGCGATATCATACAGCGCCGGGCTGTAGTTTCCCCGAGGGCGGGAGTGGTCGCCCAAGAGTGGTGGAGCGGCCAACAGGTCGGCTTTTCCCTCTTCTCCGAAGCGAAGCTGGCTCGGGCTGGGAATGTTCTCGGAGAGATTTTCGCAAAGCAGTACGGCTTCAGGGACGACCGAAGCCGAGGCTTTGGCATCCTGGTCGAGCGGGTTTTGTCTCCAGCTCACGAGGGCGGAACGTGTCTCAAGTTTGCCATCGTTCCTTGCCAGTGCGACTCGACGGAACCCCCTGTCAAGGAGAAGAGGGATGGTGTCAAGCTGGTGTGGTATACCTACCCCCTGACGAGCTTTCTGTACGGTCCGGTTGTCCCGCTGCGTGACTCGGGGCATCTCGTGGCCAAGGGCGGGAGGGGGGGGTACAGCTGGACGATTGAAGAGAAGCCATTTCCCAAGATATTTGTCAGCGTGGAAAAGTTTCCCCTGCGTGCGGGGGGGTTCGTCGACGTTGTGGATTTCGTGCTTGGGCCTGAAATGGATGGATTGGAGACGGCGGCTGTGGGCGTTGCAACGGCAAGTGGTCGTGAATCCCGCCAGCGACACTCGCAAAGATGAGACTACCTATTTTCACTAGGCATGGCTTGTTAGGCTGGATGGACGCTGCGAGGGGTCCAGAACAGATGCCCAAAGAATCATCTCTTTTGGCGGCCATATTATAGCTCTCCTGTGTCAACTGCATCACAAAGACGGCCCCGCGTCCTCCTGGTAAAACCAAGGATCACCCAGAATCTCGGCAGCCGACGGCCTCTCAGCAGGGCCATACCTCAAGATCCTCCGTATCAAGGCCTTCACCTTGAGGGCTTCTGCCTCCTCGAGATCCGGCTCAGCCTCAGCAAGCCGTTCCTCCATCGACTTTTGCTTCAGCATAAGCGGCTCTTCACCCTCGTCGACCCCGCCCAGGCTACAGTTGAAAACTTCCCCTCGGGCGTGTAGTACCGCGACGACGTCTTCCATTGTTCGAATAGCTCGTCCGGGAGGGGTCTCAGTCTTTCAGAGAGAGCGAGGAGGTAGTCGTCGTCCTCAAAGTCGGATCCTGGTATGCACAAGAAAGGCTGCCCGGTGATGAGCTCGAAGACGAGGCAGCCAAAACTCCAGATGTCGAGGGCTTTGTCCACAGTCCCAGCGATGATCAGCTCAAGAGCCCGAAGGCCGTATGTGGTGACGGGTTTGGCGGGTGGAACGGTGAAGAAGTACGCTGTTTTGGGATTGAGTCGTCAGTACGGCGATTCATCACGTGGGGGTAGGAAATGCTTACCGCCGCCCATGTCAGACAACTTGACCTTGAAAGCCTCGGTGTAGGGTGTGAACGGCACCACTGGTTGCGCCACGCAAAGGTATCGAGGGGCCCATAGGTCTTGTTTCCCGTCAAGCCTCTGTACTGGGGCTGAGATGGATCCGGTTTTCTCATTTTGCTCTTGCTAGAAGACATCCTCGGGTTTTGAGTTGATGGTATCGTCGAGAGCAAAGAGAATGTTTCCCGGTTGGAAATCCCCGTGGGCGATACCGTTGTCGTGGAGGAAGGCGAGGGCCTCCAAGGACTGTCGGAGGATGCTTTTGGCCATGGGCGGCGGATATCGGACCTTCATTCCAAACATGAGCGGATTGGACTGGGGGAGCTCTTCAACCATTGAGTTGACACTCGGACCCATGGGCTCGAAAACGAGGCATGTGTGGATGCCATTTGGGCCAGTGTGTTTGAACTCGTCCAGTAGCTGCGTGACATGCCGGGCTCCTTGTGTTGGGGAAGCGTTGGCAATGTGCCGCAAGATTTGCAGCTCCTTTGTCAATTCGGAGATTTCAGAGACCAGGATCTTCAAGGCGACATATCTGCTGTGTCTAAGAGGGAGTGAGCAGGTAACTCCCATCGCCGCCGTCTTGAACACTCGTAGGTTGGAGAACTGACTTCAGGTCCCGGGCAAGCCAAACGGTCGAGTAGGAGCCGTTGCTGAGTTTCCTGATGACTTTGTAATGGTCATGGTGGAATAGGTCGCCAAGATGGACGGGATGATAGCCCCCTGGGTGGTAAGCCTCAATCCACTCGCATGGCAAGGTGTTGGGTTTGAAGCGAAACTCGTCGTTATTCGGGCTCCTTGCAGGCGGTGTTGGCGGAGGAGAGGCTGTCATCGTTGCAAGGGAGATCCGCTGACCAAAGTTCCTTGAATGAGTTGCGAGATTGTAATGAGGCGGCGAAGCGAGTCGAACACGTTGACGGACTGGTGTTTAAATGTGCGACGCCTTGACTCTTGAGAGAATTGAGGACGGATTGGAGCGGGGTCTCTGTTACACCTAACTTACCTTCCCCCGGAGGACACTAACGATTCTTTTCCCCCCCTCAAACAGCCTCA
Organism: Podospora tetraspora; assembly: GCA_027943155.1. Classification (NCBI taxonomy): domain Eukaryota; kingdom Fungi; phylum Ascomycota; class Sordariomycetes; order Sordariales; family Podosporaceae; genus Podospora; species Podospora tetraspora. The sequence goes on along the minus strand of JAQKAE010000001.1, from coordinate 301,373 downwards.
AAGGCGGCGGCTGCTTCTTCGACCGCGCAACCCTTTCGCAGGGCCAAGCGGTCCTCAACGAAGCTGCCATCTGCTTCGGCGTGCTGTTCCTCGCCTTTGGCGTCGGCCTCGATCCGCGGGCAGCGCTCCTCTTTGGTCCCCGCTACGGCCCCATGCTGGTGGGCGTGTCGATTGGCGTCATAGCCTTTGCGACGAGCGGCGCGGTACCGGGATATGCGGGCGCGGCGATGAATCCGGCGAGGTGCTTTGCTAGTGGGATTGTGAGGAGGGATATGTCCGGTGAGCTTTCGTCGTCTCGAGTGGTTCGGCGGTGCGGTGCTGACGAGGAGGTATCTAGACCAGTGGATTTGGTGGGTTGGGCCGGCGGCGGCGGCACTGCTGTATGCGGCTTTGTACAATACAGTGCCACCTCGGTTGATGACGACGAAGGGGGTGGATGCCGCGAGGAAGGGCGGGGAGAGCCCGGCTTGATGTTGGAGATTCGGATGCCGGTGTGGAGTTGTGGAGATGGGGACAGGATGGAGTCTTGGGAATGGAGACACCACCCACAACCGGTGGGGAGCGTGTCGGGAGAAAATAGCAAAAAGTCTAATATAAGCAGAGCATCGGGTATGGGGTAACGGTTAACCTATCGCGCTTTCACCGCGAGGCCCCGGGTTCGACTCCCGGTATCCGAACAATGTTGAGGATGGTGAGAATTACCTTTTTGCCCAGCGTCAAAAAGCTGCGTCGATCTGGCGGAAGGGCTCGAGGGAGCTTGCCCCGGTATGGGCTGGTTCAAGTCTGCCGCGAACATCATGGTGGCCGTCGTTGGGTGGGGGCCAAGGAGACATGAAAGGATTCAGGGGCAATAGATCGTTAAATTGAATACGGACAGGTCCTAAGTTGAGTTGACTTGACATAACCCAAAGGTGTCGCTAGTAGTTGCAGATCCCGCCAACGTCGTCGTCAATGGTCCACGTTCCCGCAAGACCCTTGACTTCGACCTCCTCCGTGTGAACATTCTCCTCCTTGCCGGCGAAGAAGTCACCCTGTCCTTCGGTCCGGATCTGGCGGCTCATGAATCGCTGCGCCCACTGCTCAATAGCAGGCTCGCCCGTCTCGTCGCGCGCCTGCTTTAGGAAAGAAATCAGGGCGGTGCCACCAGTGCCCTTGAGGCTGCTCTGCTTCTTGTCGCCATCAGGTTGGGCGGCGGCGGCGCGGGCATCGTAGGCAATGCCCTGTGGCTGGCGAGAAGCCGTGGCGAGGTTGACCTTGCGGCGGGTGGCCTCGGGGCTCCGGCTCCGGCTGCGAGCGCGCACCTCGCGGCTGGGAAGCACAATGTAGCGCGTGACAATGGCAATGTGCTTGTCGCGGAGGGCGCTCAGCATCGAGAGACAGGCATCGTAGGCAAGGCAGAGGGGGCGGTTGCTGCGGTGCGACTCGACAAAGTCGCGGATGTTGGCCACAGCTTGCACATCGCTGAGAAAGCGTGCGTGGGGACCCGGCATGTAGCGGCGCATCTCCATGATGAAGTTGTGCTTGGGCGGCGGCGCATGGCCCTGGCGCTCCGACTCGGGGCCGGGATGGCGCTTTTCGCCCGTCGGCCGATGCTGGATGCCGAGCACAACGTCGAAGAATTGGATCAAGCTGCTCTGGGCATTGCTGCCACCAGCGTACTGCCGGAAAGGTTCGTTGCCGGAGCCATCCTCGTACACCACGCCGTTCGGCAGTCCGGCGTCGGTCATGTTCTTGCTGCCGGCAAGAAAGGGACGGATACGATGGTAAAAGACGGTGGGGTTGCAGCTCTCATGCATGCGCACCAGCAGCGTCGTAATGTCATCGAGACGTTCGGCGAAGCCGTGGAGACAGCGGGTGACGGTGGCCGCATCGTTCTCGCGAGCCGCGGCGATGGCCGACAGCATGAGCGAGATGATGGGCCCACCTCGAGCCTCCATGGCAACCGAGACGAGGTAGAACCACGACTCATCGATGGCGCCGGTGAAGGTGTTGAGGGTCGCCAGGTTCTCGAGGTTGTCAATGTCCTCGTCGATGAAGAGCGGCTTGAAGTTCCAGAGGCAGAGCGATGCATAGGTGGCGACGGGCGGCACCTCGAGGTGCTCGGAGACCTCGAGCAGCGGGACTGCGATGGGAGGTGGCAGACGATCACTGGGACTATCACCGCCCCAGATGTAGCCGTGGGCCATGAAGGTCAGCAGCGAGTAGGCCCTGCGCCATTCTGCGTCATGTTCCAGACCGATGGTGGAGAGCACGGGGAGGCGGTCGACGACGCCTCGGAGTCGCTTGCTGAGGATGAGAGCCTGGAGGTTGGCGGCGATGGCCTCCCATTTGTTGTAGTAGGGGTCGGGGAGCCTCGTCAGCGGCAGGGTTTCCGGAAGGAAGCCATGGGTCGGAGAGATTCCATAGTCGGCCAGTACTGGGATGGGCGGGAGCATGACGCTGCGGGTCCGAACAGGTTGTTCGTGGCTCGGGGGGTTGGTGTTGTTGTTGTTGTTGTTGTTGTTGTCGCTTGTGCTACCAAGGTTGAGTCGACGATTGGTTGAGAGTGAGGGTGAGTGTTGGGAGTTGAGCGGATTGATGATGGATCACACGAAGAGAACCTGACGCAAGGAGTATACAGATTGACTGTAATACTCCTCAGCCGTGCGAAAATTCGTGTGGTTCGTAAGCATCAAAGTCGTCAAGAGAGGAAGGACCGGGTCCTGGTGAATGAGTCAATCGAAGCTCGGATGGGGAGGGACGACAGGTGATGGCGACGACGGTGTGCGAAAGTGATGGGGAACGGGAAAGGGTCAGGCCAGGAGAAAGAGACTGGGGGGGAGCAGACGTTATTAATCGGGTCCGCGGGATGTGTGGATGAGTCCACGGCGGCCAGAACGAAGTCGGAGGTGGTGGTGTGGGTTTGGCGCCTGGGGATGACATGACTGATGGAGAGAGGAAAACTTTGCCCCCTCGCCCTGTAATCACTTCAAGGCGCGACATTGCCAAGTTGCAAAGCGCCGGGAGAGGAACGTGACTGGCGCGCCTGGTTTGTCGCAAAGACCCGAGTCAGATGCCAGATGCCAAAGCAAAGCCGGGCGCGTCGGGGACATCGACTGGGCTTGTGGAGAAGACAAAAAATGTCTCAATCTGCCCCCCCGAAATGTGACAAAGAGCCCGTGTTGGAGGGCGTGGAGGGCTCCGACCACGGGGCATCCCGCCGTTTCGCTCGTGTCTGCGCGGCGGGACCATCTCGGTTGACCCTGAAGCGGACGGCGGCAGCACTAGGGATCCAATGACAATGGAGCCCTGATTCAGCAGAAAAAGGGACCTTGTAGGGAGCGTGGGAGAAGTGTGGCAGTGTGAGAGTGTGGGCAGTTGGTGGCACCGAAGCAACGACATTGAAAGTCGGGAATGGCGGGAAGAGTCGGGGGCCTTCAAGCCTCGCAGACTCGAACCCAGATATTGCGTGCTCGATGGTGTGCGGTATCGGCGAGGTAATGACTTTGACTTGCTGTTCCCACACATCGTGGTCTCTGTCTGCCTCCCATGGGTGTTGGAAAAAGAATTGGAAATCATCTCGATGGCCCAGCGCATCAGAGCCGCCTGGAGGGCCGCCGAGGACCCCGCCGTGCCCGCCCGCCGATAGCCGAAGAACAGCGCCAAGCCCAGTGTGGTCTGGACCCCCAAGGGCATCACTCGCATGCCAGCCTCGTCATCCCCGCCAAGGCTACACTGGCAAGGATTGTCCACTCCGCAGCGACGCCATCTCGACGACACCACTCGTCCAGCAGCAGGGCACTGCTCAGGCCATCGTCGCCCGCCCGGCCCAATCCATCATGGTTGTCCAACAACACGTCCTGAATTGGCTCTACAGCGTCCTCACCAGCGTATGCGCCTCCCTCTCCCCTTGACCGCGATCCCCGACCCGACGCTGACCATCTCCCCCCCTCTCCAGGAATACAGCAATGTCAACCGAACCTACAACGACGTGGCCCAGGTGCTGTCTCAGTATCCTTCGCTCTCCCCGCGAACCGATGTCCACAGTACGCAGCTCCCAAGACCCAGCGATAGCTCCGTGACCCGTCGCTGACAGACTGGCCTCAGCATTCCCCAACGGCACATCCGCCCTCCTCCTCCATCTAACGGGCACCATCCCCGTCGTCTTCCGCGGCACGACATACCGATTCCCGATATCGCTATGGGTACCCTACGCCTACCCCCGCGAAGCGCCACTGGTCTACGTGACCCCGACCGAGAACATGGTGGTGCGGCCAGGACAGCACGTTGATGCTCAGGGCCAAGTCTACCATCCATACCTGCTTGGATGGGCTGGATTTTGGGATGTACGTTGACATTGGGATACTCAGAATGGACAGAGCTGACTGCCAGCAGAAGTCAACCATCCTCGACTTCCTCACCATCCTGCGCGATGTGTTTGCCAAGGAACCACCCGTCATCGCGCGCACCCAAGGCCGACCACCCCCTCCTGCTCAGGAGCAGACCCTGACGCCCCCTCCCATACCGCCTCTCCCACCCGGCATGGCACCAAGAGTCACAAGCCCGGTCGAGCATCACATTCGAGAGGCTCCAGCGAGGCCCCCCCTCCCCCCGAAGCCCGGGGCGCATGCCGAGTCCCCGCATCCTCAGTCGCATTCGCAACCACAGGGACATCCTCACTCGACGGCCCCCCCCCTACCTCCACCTCCTCCACAGAAGCCCACAAGCTACTCACATGCCGAAGACTCGAGAACACCACCGGGGCAGCACCAACAAAGACCCGAGTCGTGGCGCTACAGCCAGCCACCCCCGCTGCCGCCACCGCAAGGGCACTCCAACCCCCATCTCCAACACAGCGGGCCGCCTCCCCCGCAAGCCCAAGGCCCTCCCCAACAATGGTCCCCACCTCCAGCCCAGGCTGGACCTCCCCACCAACCTCATCAACCCGCATACGCACCCCACGACCCGCGCAATCCGACAGCCTTCGCCCACCAGCAACCCCACCCAGCCGGCCAACCCAACCCGAACAGTGGCTACCCTCCCGCCTGGCACCAACAACAACCCCCCACCCACCAACAATACCCCCCGGCCCAACTCCCACCGCAACCCAAACCCGCCCCCCCTCCCGCCCCCAACCTCCTCGACGAAGACCTCACCCTCCCCATCCCCTCCCCCTCGGCCACATCGGTCCCCGCCCCGCCCATCCCCCCCAACCCCGAAAAGGACCTCCTCCTCCACCAGCTCGCCCGCACCCTGCACGACCTCCGCCAGCGCGCGCGCGCCCAAAACGAAGCCTCCCTCGCCGGGCTCGAGTCCCAGCGCGCCGCCATGCGCGCCGCCGCCGCCGCGCTGCAGTCCGAGTCGGCGCAGCTGGGCCAGCTCTCGGCGCTGCTGGCGTCCAACACGGCGGTGCTGCAGGAGAGCCTGCGGCGGGCGGACGGCGTGGTGGAGCGCTCGGCGCGGCACCCCGAGCCCGACGTGGACGAGCTGCTCGTGGCGCCCCACGTCGTGGGGAACCAGCTGTACGATCTCGTGGCCGAGGAGCGGGCGCTGGCCGACGCCATCTTTGTGCTGGGGCGGGCGGTCGAGCGGGGGAGGGTGGCGCCGCAGACGTTTGCCAAGATGACGAGGAGTTCAGCGAGGGAGTGGTATCTCAAGAAGGCGTTGGTTAAGAAGATTGGAGAGGGCATGGGGCTGGCGCAGTGAGAAGGGGAGAGGTGTAGATGGTAGTTACACAATGACTGGCAGGGTTTTTACATCGCTCTTGGGTGCGGTTGCCGTTGACAATGATGGTGTCTATATATGCTCTGCCAGCTCTCTTCCCCGAGTCTTAACTTGCTGCTTTTCCGGGCCCTCCTCGCCGCCAACCCCTATCCAGGATGCACTACCCCGTCTCGCCGCGCAAAAGCATTCCCCATCTCCCACAAAGAAGGCAAAAAAGAAGATATCCGTCCATAGAAATAACATGCCATTGCATTGTCAAAACACAGAGCCCCTCAATCACAACCCCCGCCCACCAACTCCCGTCCCGCCCACCAAAGCCTCGTCATCAAACATCTGCATGTTCACCACCCTCGACGGCCTCGGATGCTGCAACCCCCCCCTCGGCCTCGCCACAAACACATCCCACTCCTCACTCCCCCGCTGCAGCGTCCGCCGTCCCCCTCCCTCGTCGTCGTCATCCCCATCCCCCTCCGCAGCCTGACCCCGCCGACCGCTCCCCCGACTCTCCTTCAACCTCCGTCCGACAGCAAATGCCGCCGCCGCCGCGCGCCGTCCCCAGCTCAGACTCCGACTCGGCCGGCGCATGGGCGGCACCGCGCGGCCCTCCTCCTCCGAGAGGATCGGGCGCGCCGCGCCGCGCTTGAGCGAGTTGCCCGCCTTGCGGCCGTATGAGCTGGGATAGCGGTGTTTTCGTCTTGCTGCTACCGGTAGTGGCATTTTTGCTGGGCTGAGGATGGGGACGCTGGAGACATGGCTGGTGGTGCTCGGGGGTTCTCCGGAGCTGCTGTTGTCGCTGGCGTTGTTGCTGTTGATGGGGGCGGAGTGCTTGAACGGGTCCCGGAATATGGTGGATTCGACTTCCTCCCAGGCGGGTTTTGTGCTGAGCACGCCGTAGCTCTTGCGTGGGGAGACGGCTTGGCCTTTCCGCGGGCTTGGGGCGTGGAAGAGGCTGGACGATGTCTCGCGCGTGTTCCTGTTACTGGCGAGACTCGTTGAAAATGCCATGGTGGATGGATGCGTCGCTCTGGACGGGGGTTCGCGCTCGGGGCTGTCGTCTTGGTTGGGAGCCAGGTGTATCGTTGCTAGTGGTCCGACAATCCTTCGTCGCGAGTTGGTGAGGGGGAGGAAGGAGAATCTCTCCCCCTTGGACTTGGTCCTGGAGGTGACGCTGCTGCTGTTGCTTCTTGAATCGCCAGAGACCTGAGTTCCCCTGTTGTGTTCGACAATCGGTGCCTTGACATTGCTAGACGTCCTTCTCACCGATCCAAAGGACAAAGCTCGAAGCAGTCGGAATCCGTGTTTGAACTCCCACCCGGCCAGTCTCTTCTTGTCCTTTCCTGTAGGAATTGCAGGATCATATGACTTGGACCGGCTATTCGAGGGCAAGCTCATGGTACTGGTTGGACAACTGAGCTGCTCGAACAAGCCAATCCTCTCCTTCACTGGAGAGGGCTTTCTCTTCCGTAGCCTGTTCCTCTTGTGGTGTCTGGTAGGGGAGTCGGCAGCGCCATCCCTGGACTCTGTAAGTGAAGAGCCCACGGCTTCAGATCGGTCACCAGCTCGGAAGGGCTCAGCAGACCTCCCTCCCGCCAGTGGGCGAGCTTGAGTGGTTGCGGCCACGGTAGTGGACACCATGATGGGCAAGCTCAGACGAGACTTTGATGGAAACGCGTCACGTCGACCTTTCTCCGAGAATGGATAGAACAGGGACTGTTCTTGTGGTTTGTCAAAGACTCTGCGCAGCGCTTTAACTGTGACCGGGTCCGAATCATTGGATCCTTCTCTCTGAGTCATGTGAGGTTGCAAGAGGTCATTCTGTGTTTCTGATGCCTCTGATATTGTCGAGATCTTGACTGACACAACCCGTGGTCGAAGAAATAGGCCAGAATGGTTGGCGCGGAGTGGGTCGGTGCATTCATTGGCAGTTTGCCGTAGTGGCTCGGCCTGGGGACCTGCTGCTGCGTCGAGTGACCTCAATCCACCCTCATGGCCACTCCTTTGGAAGTCGGATCCGTGGGCGATGCATAGAGAGGCAAGGTGGTCAGCTCTGCCACCAGATCTAGGGGGAGCTGGTTGAATGGGCGCTGTCGTTTGGATTGGTCTACAAAAAGGTGCGCCCTTGGTGCCGTTGCGTGGGCAACTCTGTGGTCCGCGTTCAAGATGACCAAGCCTATTCTTTGGTGTTTCGACTGTATTCTCAACACTTGGTTCCTCCGTTCCCGTTGTGTTGGTATTTCGTCGCAGAGGGCTTGGTGCCATGGGCTGATGACGAACTCGAGGGCTAGTGATATCAGGATGCAGGCTGTGCTGACTGGCCATCTTAAAGGATAAACGAAGGTCCGCGACGCTGTACCACTTGCGGTGTCCCAAGGTCCTGGATCCGGGATGCCACAGAAGGACATGGGTCGACGCTGCGGCAGTCTCCGGGTCCGTTTTGGATAATCGATGCTCTGAGATCTGCTTCCAACCAGCCGGGACTGCTGCCGAAGAAGGGACAGTCGTGTGTGTTACGGTGGGCTTTGTGAACCTGTCATTCTCAAACAACTTTCTCCTCTCTGCGACAATCTTTGGGTCCCAGCCTGTTCTGAGCAGTCGTCTTGATGACGGAATCAATGGTGTCTCGTGAGGGTCCGTGGTGATGGTCGGCTTGTGGGAGGACGCCTAGTGCTCCACGCGGCCGCGCTTCTGACCGGTCCCCGTGTTGTCGCTCAAACTTAGCGCCGTTCGGCCTTTCAGGGGCGAGGTTTCGATTCCCTTCAAAGCACCTGGGCGCAGGTTCGCTCGCAATGTGTTTGGCGACATCGGGGTGGCTTGTTCGGAAGAGCTCTTGCAGTCGGTGCGTGGCGGAAGGGGGATCATGAGTCGAGGAAACTTCCGAAACGGTGATTCGTCGCAGAGGGAGTCTCGTTGGGGAGGCGTCAGCACCATCCGAACTGGTGTCTGGGCCCCGTGATGTCTTGCCGGTGACAGTGGGTGGGCGAAGGTTCGGACGTCGACTTGGCTGATGGCATCGAGGACTTCGTACTTGGACACGATGCTTGCGAGGCTCGGCGCGGGTCGACGGCATTGCGTTGGAGACTTTTGGGGACTGCAGTTGGGCTTTCGTTGATTCGGCGTCTCTTGGTCATTGTTCTTGATTGCTTCGCGTATGTATGCACTGTTGATCGAGTTCTCGGTCTGGCTGTCGTTGGATCCCGTGTCGGACTGGCTCTTTCTCGAGAGTCGGAGGGGGGCCGGCCGGAGCTGCGAGAGGAAAAAGTCGTGCTCGGTGTCGGGTTTCGCGATTGTCAGTGAGGAAGGCTCGAGGCCTAGTGATCGAGTTGATGTAGCCATGGTCGAGAAGAAATCAATACATGGCTGCTGGTGACTGTCGCGAGGGCTTCAGTCAGAATGGATGTCCGGTTGCCAGGAGAAGCCTGAATTGGTGCCCAAGGCAGAGACGACAATGAAAACTTGAAGAGACTGTCGTTCTTGCCCCAAGGACGCACCTCTTCCTGAAAGTCAAGGCAAAGAGCAACATCACACAATCACGCGACAAGGAAGGAAATCTCTGCAAAGGCAAGCTCGCCACAGTGTCAAATCTCCATTTCCGCGCTTTCTACCTGATTAGGCTGCTCTGCTTGATGGGCAAGATCCCGATGCAGGATGCAATGCCGATGCCACTTGTGAACAAAGGAAACCGAAGGACTCTCCAATACCAAAACAAATGCCGATGCGAGGAAAGCGACCAACACCAAGAAGAAAACACCGAATTATGGCCAAACACCGTTGCCCGTGGGCCCAAAGACGAAGGAAAACCTCCAGTGGTAGGCAAGAACCAAAAACTTCAGCTCCCTCTTCATCACCTTGGTACCTAACCAGATCCAAACTCTCTCCCCGAGTCGCACCATCCACCCTCACCGTCCCAGTCCAACGACAATCAAGCGGGGCAAAATAACTCGTCCTACGAGCTTCTCCCCTCCTTCTCGCCGCCCGGCGTCCCCATCCGCTCAACACTCATATCAATGACGCGATCCACGCGCACCCCGCGCTCCAAATCCAGCTGCTGATCCCCCGACATCCGCACCTCCTCTCCGCCCGTCTCGCTATCAATCCGCGCCAGCTCCGAGTCGATGTTGTCCCCGCGGAACTTGGCCCCCTTCTCCGAATACCCCCCGCGCACTTCACTCGACACGCTCCCACTGAGCCCGCGCGCGCCGCCACGGAACGAGAAGCTGTCGTCGTGCGCGCTGTGCGTCGTGTTGTTGGTCGTGACGCTGAGGAGCCTTCGCTTGGCGGCGTTGGAGTGCGGACGCCCGGAGCCGGTGCCCGTGGTGGACGTGTTGTAAGTGCCGGCGGCGGTGGTGCTGCCGCTCGAGCTGGGTGTCGTGAACCAGCCCGGGTTGGCGAGGCGCTGGGCGACGAGGGTGCCGAGGGGGAGAACGACGACAACAGAGGTCTGGGTGAGGGTGGCGGACTCGAAGTTGTAGAAGATGCCGAACTCGAGGCCGGCGAAGATGACTAGGAGTGGGGTCAGTGGGTGAGGGGGGCGAGGAGGGGGGTGGGGGTACGAACCTGGGACAAGCATGAGAAAGCCGTTGGTGATGACGAGGATATCCATGGCATTGAGAGTTTGCATGGAGGGGAGGATGCTGCGGTTCGAGTACATGTGGGTGAGGAGGCGGCTGATGAAGAGGAAGCAGAACCAGATGATGGAGGCGGCCAGGAGAGCGAGGTAGGTCTTTGGGATCCACAGGACTTCGATGGTGCTCTCCCCGCGCAGGGCGTACTGGACTTGGGTGATGGTGTTGGCGATGTTGAAGGCGACAGTGGCGAGGACGAGGGCGAAGGAGAACATGGTCGTGGTGACCTTCCAGAACCGTGGCCACAGCTGTATCATGGACCAGGCTTGCAAAAACAAGGCTGTCTCCAGGAGGAGGACGACGGGGATGCTGAGGATGTTGGCCGCCGCGCTGTTGTCATAGTCGATCTTGTCGACGGAGCTCACGTCGCCGGCCAGCCAGACGGACATGGAGAACCACGACGACGTGAAGTAGTAAGCCATCAGGACCATGCGGACCATGTTGATGGTGAGGGCGAGGGTGTGGATGATGGTGGTGGTGCGCTTGAATCGGCTTTTGGGAGTCATGACGAGCAGCACGACGAGCATGATGAAGCAGGCGCCAATCTGGCTGCCATAGTTGATGGACGTCGACGTGGCATAGACCCAGATCTGGTTGATATAGTCGAGAGATTCTGTGGTGTTGACGCCGTCGGGGGAGGTCAGTGTGACGGTCCATGAGGGTTGTACCCCCCCGTTGCTGGGATCGTTGGATGCCATGGAGAAGTTTGGAAATTTCGGACACGGGCGGAGAATTCGATATCAGGAGAAGGTCTGTGGGATTGTCAGACGGAGGGGAAGACGGTAGCACGACCCTCTTACCTTGGCTACACAGGCAGGGGCAAGTGCCGTGACAGCGGCGGTGGCGGACGGAGGGTGACAAGGGAGACGTCCCGTCGGGGAGAGCTTGCTTGGCCGTGCAGAATTGGATGTCAACAAACCATGAGCTGCGTGGTTGGGACTGAGAAGAGCGCGAGTGTCTGGAGAGGAAAGGGAGAGGAGAGGCCAGGCGGACAGAGGTGATGATAGTTGTAGTCTGGCAGCAGCCATCACAATCGTCGCATCGCTGCTATTCTTCCCCTGGGCGTCGGGGATTTCCATCGGCGGCCAGCGGTCATTCTTCAAAGAAAGTATCGCGAGCCAGGGATAATGGCTGATCCATGGCGGGACAATGAGATGAGCGTGATGGGGAATTCCATTGGTGTGGCGAGGCTGAAGATTTTAGCATTGTTGTGCTGCCGCCCCTTAGCATTGTTGTTGCCGACGCAGCCAGGGGCAGACCCGCAATCCACACTGTCTTGGTGACAGGTCGGGGATTTCGGCCACCGGGTCTCTGTCTGTCTGTTTGCCTCTGAGCCCATTGGTCGAGGGCCAGAAAAGAAACTGGAACCAGCATTCGAGACTTGATGTCCGGTTGGGGGCCATGAAGAGACTGAAACTCGGCCATTTGACTTCTCAGATTTTGCATCTCGAGATGCGAGGTCGTGGTGTCTCGGCCGGCTCCCCAGCGGACGGCACCGGGTTTCAATTTCCAGTCGCCCAATAGTTTTAACTTGGCAATCACATTCCAGCTCGAGACTCGCATCAAAGCGAGTTGTCTGTTACGAGTCTGATCGGCCATGTCGTGGTCCAGTCAGCTTGGAGTTGGACCCGGCCAGTTCATGTTTCGTCGGTTGTTTCTTGACAAGGGCGTCGACGGTGACGTTTCGAGCTGCCATCCACCGAAAGACGAGACCTGGTTCAAGTCTCTAGTGACTTGCGAAAAGTGACAACCCGGAGGTCCGAAAGTTGACTGAGTACCTAAGGTGGCTGTGTTGAAATGCTGTGGAGGTTGAAAATCTGATCTTGATCTTGGTCAACGAAAGGGGCGAGGAACACTCCCCCGGACGTTTGTTGGCATCTCGAGACCTATGCCTCGATGGAATCAAAGGTGTAGCGGCTGCTGTGAGCGCAGAGAAGAACCTGGTCATACAAGTAAAAACTATAACGTTAACTAACTACGTTACGTTAGTTACGTTAACGTTAGTTAACGTTATGTGTTTTCAGAAAACACAATTCAAAGCTACCTACCTACTCTGTTCCCTCCTCTTCCTCCCCCCTTCTGATCTCCCGTATTCCCACCAGCCTCCACAGCTGCGTCTCCCTCCTCCCCTCCGTCATGACCACCAAACTCCAATCCTCCGTAATATCCAAAAACATCCTATCCGGCCCCGACTCCATATTCGTCAGCCGCCAGACATCCCCGCCCTGCCCAATGAGCTGCCACTGCTGCCCTGCCACCTCATCCCCCGTCTCGGCCAGGCGGAGCAGCGCTGCGTCGGCCCCATACACGTCCAGGGCCCGCGCGGGGCCGAGCCACATTGTGACGAGGCGGAAGTACCCTAGGTGGGTGGCGGAGGGGACGAGACGCCAGTGTTGGCCGGAGAAGTCGCCGGTGCGGGCGAGCTGGAGCTTTCCGGCGGTGAGCTGGGTGCCGTCATTGATTACGTCGAGGCTGAGCTCGGGGAGGGCGGCGGGTTGGAGGCGGTACCAAGTGGTGAGATTCAAGGGGGCGATGGGGGGGTGAGGGGGGGTTGCGTGGGGCATGGTCGTCGATTTTGACCTGGGAGAGAGAAGGGGGCAGATACTTGGCGTAGGGTCCGACTGGTTCAGGGCAGGAGGGTGTGGGACAGGTTGTAGTTCAAAAGGTAAGTGCCTCTAAAATTGCCGAGTTCGACAAGATGAACAGGAAGGAATACACTGGATGGTTTCCCCGCTCAGGCATCCAACCTGCCCACGCTGATCTGCCGCCGTGGCAGGTGTCAAACTGCAAGGCACCATTCGGTTTTAAGCCAATAGCTACCGGATGGGCATTAGTGCGTAGGATTTCCACGTGTCCATAGACTCGATCTCGCTGAACATTCTGTGTGTAACATGAGGGAAAACAACACCAACTTCACATCGTTCAGATCCTCCAGTTGATCTGGTCCACAGGTACCTTCGCAGTTTCACACCGCCCTTCAACCATCCTCCACTCTTGACCTGGTCGAGGCCATGCAGATCACCACCGGAGGATAAGCGCCTGACAGGTTGCCATCGGCGGCGTGATTCATCACTGCATGTGTTTGCACTGGCTGCAGTGACGAATCGCCAATGCCTTCAAAGTGGGAGGGGCAGCATCCAATGGCATCAGAGGCTCCGTGGGGTTGGTTGACTGCGACTGTACATTGTCGGCTTGGGGGCCCAACGGTCCAGCAAAACCTAGGGATTGGGGGTCTCTTTTCTGTGAGGGGTGCAGAATCGTCACTTTCGGCCCGGCCCAGACGGGTTGAGGCTGGAGAAAAAAAGAAAAAAAAAAAAGAAACCTGAACGTTTTGCAACACTGTTCCTCGAAGTTGGGGAAGAAGAAAAGGGCTTCAGACGACGTTGAATCTATTGGACAACCTGATTACACTTCGTATTTTGGAAGCGGCAATAGATATTTGGATGTCGGTCCACCATCGCTTGATCAATTCATCAAGCATGAACGTCTTTTGCTTTTGGCGGAAAGATAGGTAAGTTATTGCTTTCGGCCATGAAGACTTCCCAGGGGACCAAACCTAGCAACGACGGGACGGAACTTGCCATCATGATCTTGAAAGAAACCTAGGCCTACCCGTCGGTCCCGACATCCCAATCAAAGACATCTTCAATATCCCCAAGAGCGGCGGGCTTCTGCCAATCCAGACCATCAGAATCCCGCTTGCAGTGGACTCGACCACCAACCCAACCCCTTAGATAGCACGTCGTCAAAACAAGCCATCATCCGTGCCGCAGCATCAGCCATCGACTCCCCCCTCCCCTTCCGAACCAACCTTCGGCTCTCTGCCGAGACTCCCACCCAACCATGCCCCATCCCCATACGTCGCCAACAAGTACCGAACCCCCCTCCACCCCCTTCTAGAACACCGCCCATAGCACCCCCCGTCGCGTGGCCACCCCGTCTCGCACCCTCATAGGGCGCGCGCACAAGCAGTATATACGATCCCCCATATCCCCCGCGGCGTCCCCTCGGCGCGCGCGATAGAGTGTTGAATAGAACGTCCCCCCAGGTTCGGCACTCGCACCTGGCTCTTGTTGCGGGTTGGTGCCTCGCTTTACCCAGAAGCCCAGCGAGCTTCCGCGCCTATCACAACCCGGCCGGGGAATAATGCGGGTGTCGGCTGGCCGCGTGCGCACCCAACGACATATTGTTTACCCCGGACTATGGTCTTGAATTACCCGGGGGGCCAGGACCGGGGGTGGATTGGCCCTGTCGACTAGTGTCGATGTCTCGGCAGTTTTTTGACGGCGGGAGACGGTCGTGGGCAGGGAGCCGGAAGGACGTCGTCTATGCCCAACCCGGACCAAAAGGGGGACCCGGGATATGAGCGATGGCCGTCGTATGGGGTGGCGAAGGGGGTGAATGGATGGGTTATGGAAAGAACATATATGGGGGACACGGTCGAATGACGCTGCTGGTCTCTCTCTCTTGATATCTGCCTGTCTTGCACCCTCCTCCCTCCGGTCCCCGTCCCAACAACCCAAAGAAAAGCACCGCCCAGACCCCAGCCCTGTGCCCCGAGCACAAACACCAAGATGCATCTCAAGGCCCTCGTGGCCGTCGCCCTCGCGGGCCGCCTCGGCGTCGCCCAAGAGCTCATGCGCTTCGGCTGCTCGCAGCTGACCTTTGACCGCATCGACCCCCTCGTCAACCCGGGCGCCATGCCGTCGCCCCACATGCACCAGATCATCGGCGGCAACGCCCTCAACGTCACCATGGACCCCCAGGGCCTCGACCCCCCCACCGCCAGCACGTGCACGAGCTGCACGTATAGCCAGGACTTTTCCAACTACTGGACCGCCAACATTTACTTCCGCGCCCAAAACGGCTCCTTCAAGCGCGTCAAGCAGTTTGCGAACCTGGGGCTCAAGGTCGAGGGCGGCATGACCGTGTACTAGTGAGTAGCCGCCGAGTGTGAGGGAGCAGGCTGGTCGAGGTGCTGATGGCGTGTAGCATCCGTGGATATCGGTCCAGCGACAAGGTCACCGCCTTCCCCAAGGTATGTCTGACTTCTCCACCTCCCATGAGGGCGACGTTGTGCTGACCAGGCTGGACAGGGCTTCCGCATGCTCGTGGGTGACCCCGGAAACACCGTGGCCAGCAAGGTCCCGTCGGGCAACTGCTTCCGTTGCGAGGACAACTTCCAGCAGAACCCCTTCCAGGGCGCGCCGTGCACCAACAAAGACACCAAGGGCTTCCCCAAGGGCAAGTGCAACGGCGGGTGGCGCGTGACCGTGACCTTCCCCTCGTGCTGGGACGGCAAGAACACCGACAGCCCGGACCACAAGTCCCACATCGCGTATCCCGCCTCGGGCACCTTTGAGTCGGGCGGCGCCTGCCCCAAGACGCACCCCGTCAAGATCCCTCAGGTCATGTACGAGATCATGTACGACACGACGCCCTTCCACAAGGACTGGCCCACCGATGGCAAGCAGCCCTTCTACTGGAGCCATGGCGACGACACGGGCCACGGCATCCACGGCGACTACCTCTTTGGCTGGAAGGGCGACGCGCTGCAAAAGGCCATGGACACCAAGTGCGCCAACGACAACTGCAAGGCACTCGAGAGGCAGAGCGACGCCAAGGCCATTGCCTGCACCAAGGGCCAGTTTGCCAAGGAGGAGATTGGTGACCAGTGTAAGTGGTTGATGCGTCTGGCACAGTCTGTCGTCGCGTCAAGCTAATCGTATTTGCAGGGCTCGCGAGTCTCCCCGGGGCGGCGCCCTTGTCGTAATCGCCAAGTCGAATTTGGTGGCTCCTTTCGAGACAGTGCCAGTTTGTCGGATGGGCCAGAGCGAATTCTGGCCGCGGGGATGGCTCGGCAATAAATGTTGGTAGAAATGATGTTATCCGATTTCTTGGCGTAGTTACGAGAAATCTGGGACTTCGTAGGGGTCTAGCGGTGGCGGTGGCCTGTTGGCGGGATTCAGAATTGAAGCTGGCCACTGTTTTGCTTTGATGGCGGACATGCTGCGAATTTCGTCGACTCTTTCTTGCTTGATCTTGTCTCTGTTGAATTCCTTCTCGAGGTCCTGCTGCAGTCTGTAGTTTGACTTGTCTGCCCATTTTCCATCGATTTGCTCGCCATCTGCTGGTACCACTGTTGGTCACAGACGCATTAGTGTCCACCCTAACCGCGCTGTATTGGAGCATTCGAAGAAAGACATACCTCTCAGCGCAAAGTTGGCCATGATTTCCTCCACCGTATACTGCCTGGAGCAGTCGTGGCCCCTGCATCTGGCCGAGTCATTGAAGTGCTCGATGGCGGATATCTCGTTTCCTCTTGGAGGGGGGTTAGTCGCGGGCCTGAACGGATGCACGTTGCACTTTATTGGGTCGGCGTCTTGACCGAGGTCACAGGACACCACGTACCAGCCCGGCACGGGGATGTTGTGGTAAAAGACAAAGTATTGTCCCTCCGCCTCCCAGTCCCAAATAGTATTCCCGGGATCCTCCTGGGTATTTGCTTGGCTCAAAGACTTCCTCATCGATCTCCTTGGAGCACAGCTGCCCGGTAGGATTTCCAAGTCGGCTTGCTGCACCGACGACGTGTTCCTGGGTTTCTTGGTCGAGTGTGGCCAATTGGTGTCGGATAAGGTTCGGCCGCGTTTGGCCTGGCAAACACTGGGGTCAGCTCATGATCCATGGCACGGCGGGGGACAATACGCACAGGAGATCTTTGGAACCGTATCTGGTTTGAGAATTCGAGGATTCGATGTTGGTAGCTTCCAACGATCGGCGCGGCGACCTCTTCCGGCTCTACCTCTCCGACCAACGTCTGGTCTGGCGACTCGGGCAAGGTCGAGGGTGCGCGATAGGTCGAGGCAGCGTGCGAGGTCGAGGCAGCGTGAGATGTCGAAGGGGCTTCCTGAATCAATCTCTGGGCGGGCGGCTCGGACGATTCGGACGAGCTCGAGGATGCCTCGGTTGGTGGAGTCGGTGCGCTGGATGCTGCCAAACCGCGACCTTGGCCTTGGCTTCCCCCGTGCAGAGCAGTTTCGAGAAAGGTTCCCTCAACGGCTTCCCAGACAACCTTGAGTGCCTCGGAACGCAGCTCGCCCATGGCCTCGTTGGCGTCATCTTGGCTGAGATAGGTCCGCAGGGTCGCGTCCAGGATGTCGGTCCGGTAGACGAAGCGTTCAATCCTGGAGCGGACTTCGTCGCGTGTCTTTTGGGCGATGTGAAGCAGCTCTCGCTTGACGCGTTCCGTGGCCAGGGTTTTGGCATGTCGAGCGAGGTCGGCCTGGATGTCGGCCATGAGGGCCGGGTCGGGGTCGCACGGCATTGCGGAGGCAATGGCGGGGATGGACGCGTTGTTCGTTGTCAATCGGCAAGACGCCGTCAATCGGGAGGTCGGGAGGGAGGAGAAAAGGTGTGCTTTGGGAGAGAAAGGTCCATTTTCTGGTGAGGAAAAGAGAAAAAGAAGCAAAGAGATGACCCCAGCTCGAGACATTCGCGTTTGGATCGCAGCTCCGCGGTTTGGTGCCTGCCCGGCCAATAGTGGCCCGTGTGCCCTGTAGCTCCCCGAAAGAGCGGTGACACAAGAGTGACAGCTCAACTCGATGGCAGCAACTCCCACTCTGCCAAACACCAGACGGACAGGACGGGAATACCCTTCTTCGACCGTTTGCTTCAGTCCCATCAGCGCCGGTCAAGATATCCCGTTCCATGACGAATCGCAACCTCGAAAAACTCAAGTCCGGCAGATCTCGGGAATGCCTCCCCTTCGTCTCGTCAGCAAACGGCGATGGATGGTTGTGAACGGTTTGATGAATTAACAAAAGAGATGTTTTACAGTGTCTGATGAGTCTATGTGGTACTTTCCCCTCTCCCTTCCGCTGGCGATTTCCGCACCATTAGAGCTCGTCCTTCGTGACCTCCTCCTTGACCTCCTCCTTGACCTCCTCCTCCTTGACCTCCTCAACCTTGGGCTCCTCCTTCTTGACATCCTCCGCCGGCTTCGCCTTGAGTACCTGCGCCTTGATGGTAAACTCCATCGTCCTCTCGCCCAAACCCCTCTTCGCCTTCGTCTTCTGAACGGGGTACGCAACCACGGCGCTCTCCGCCGGCGTCGGGGTGTACTTGGCCAAGTCCCTGAGCGAATCTACCCACAAGTCAGCCCGCCGCTCCAATAAACAAAGGCAAACAGGACAACATACCGACACAGTCGCTCCCCTCAGCCACCCAAAGTGGCAAGTTCTCATACACGGCGCCCGGCGCAAAGATGACGGTCTTGCCCTTGTCCTCGGCGCGGTCCTCAGCCGTCAGCGGCGCCTCCCCAACCGGCACCGTCTCGGCGGCCTTGGTCCCCTCCTCGGGGACGCGGTACACGGCAAACAGCCGGTGCCCGTCGCCCTTGGACCGGTCCTGCTCCTCGATCCACTCGCGCACGGCCACGGGCACGTCGACGTAGTCCATCTGCAGCAGGTTGCGGTCGTAGCCGTGCGGGTCGACGCCGTCCCAGCTGCCGGGGTAGGGGCGCTCGCCAAACAACTTCTTGAGCGCGTCCATGTACGGCGCCAGACCCACGGGCGGCGGCACCGACAGGTCGTCGAGCAGGAACTCGCGCGCGGGGAACTTCTTCTCCGACGTGCACGAGGCGTCGAAGCGCGCGGAAAAGTCGTCGGCCGCGAAGGGGTTGGTCCACTTCCAGTTCTCCAGGCGCTCGGGGCGGCCCGCCGGGCGGGCGGGCTTGCCGGGGGTGGCGGGGCCGATGGCCGAGGCCGTGGCGGCGAGGCAGGCGGCGGAGACGAGGGGGGAGAACTTCATGGTGGCGGCTGGGTACAGAGTATGTCGTCAAGAGGGAGCGAAGGGGGGAATGACGCGGCTCAGGAAAAGGGGGCGGGCGGCAGTCGATAATAAATGACAGCGGGAGGCTCGAAGAGCCATGCTCGCGTCTGGGGCTTTCATGCGATTTCGAGCATCTGGCCTAAACGCCGTGCTGTCCTTCGGAGTCGTGTTCCGCATTTCCATTTCGAGATTTGACGACGGTCCGCTGTCGCGAGATTGTCTCGTTGGAGAATTGGGGTTCATGCGCCTCTCGGTGCTGCAGGGCCGATGCGGGGAAGCTCCCCCGAGATTGTGCGGGGACGAGGTGGGGTGCCCTGACAATTCTTTGCGTTGCTGTCAAGTTGAACTTTTGACGCCACCACATCTGGAGATGACCTCTCCCAATCTGCCCCGTCAATGAATGGCCTCAAATACTGCTTCTTATATGAACGACCAAACGAGCCAGACCCCTCGACAAACTCAGCGTCTCCAGCATGACAGGTAGCCCTCATCGCTCGGGCCGCTGTCCAAACGATCCCAACGCTGCCTCGACGGCAGCGAGTCCCATGGCGTCAGAGAGCCCTTTTGCCGATTCCATCTGCGGAGGTGGCCCCTTGTTTGGCACAGCGCTTCAGTTCCATTTCGGGTGCCAACTATGGCCTGTCTGACAAGCGGGACTTGCCACCACATCTTCACCTCGCCATCAGGGACCTCCTCGTCACGCTTCTTCTCCATCGACAGATTCCAAGCGATCATTTCAGCTAGGATTCCCTGGGAGAATAGTTCACGCGTCATCCGATGGTGCTGGATTTCCAACGCTGCGTCCGATTCCTCCACGTCGACCGCCTCCCCCCTCTGATCCCACACAATGAAGTCGAATGCCGCGTCAGATAGCGGGTCCTGAAAGTTCTTGTCAGAGCGGACCTGGTCCCGCATGGTGTCAATCTCATGACGCCCATATACCAATCTCTTTGATGAGATCAGCCCGTTCGGCCCCTCCAGCCCCTCCAGCCAGCCCTGCTCTAGTTGGCTCTGAACTGAAAACAGCTCGTTGACATTCTGGCAAGCTCGGAGGGTGCGCGACGCATCCGACAAGCCGTTGGGGGGAGACTGCACATCGTCCAGCGCCAGGCGACGCACCCGCGTCAGATCCTGTGGATCCAGGTCCCAGATGCCGAGATCGGAGCTCTCCTTGTACCTATCACACCGATTGTGTATCGGTGCGCTCGACCACTGGTGGTGGAGTTTGTGGAGGTACAACACATCGCGGTGGAAGCAGAACCACGTTCGCGGCGCGGCGGTGCGCGTTCCAAAGGCGAGCTGGTAGCCGTGCCGCATGAGCACCTCCCGCGACTCGAAGCAAGTATGCAGCAGCGGCGGGACGGGCGCGTTGCTGAAGAGGTAGTGTGGCCGTGTCATCTTCCACGTAAGGACGGGATCGGCGTACAGGAGGTGAGGCGGGAGGTCGGGGCACTCGGCGGTGGGCGTCCAGGGGAGGCGGCGCGACTTTTTCGTTGTGAAGCCAAAGGCGGTGAGCATTGTCTGGATGGCGGAGTCGGGGTTGCGAGGGCGGAAGTTCCAAGAGGACCGGGGCGGCATTTGGGGGAGTTGGATGGAAGGCCGCCAGTCTTGGGCAAAGTGTGCCATCTTCGGGTCAACGGTCAGGTTCCAAGGGCCCAGGCGGCTGGCGAAGGCGTCAAAGGGCGAGACACCATCTTGTTGTTCTTGCTCAGTGAGCTCCACGAGCGACTTGGTCTTGATGAGGACGATCCGCGTCTCAATCGCCATGAGGAAGATCATACGACGTAGCTCTGGCAGGAGCCGCGGGAATAGGTGAAATGAGGGCTCATCCATGGCCGATTGATGAGCTGGTCAGCCCAGCTGACATGGGAGGAAGACGAGAAAAGAAGAAGTTTAGAGCTAGAGGTCAGGGAACGGCAAGCAGAGGTTGCCAAGACTGACAAACATTCAGCAGCCAACCTCATGGGCAGGGGTCCAAAATGCGGGGGCAGTGTCCGTCCATCACCTCCAGCACAACCAGGCAGCACTCTCGTCCTCGCATCGCAAACCCAACAAGTCACTTGACCTCCCGCAACAATGCGCCTGCTCGACACCGAAACTCAAGAACTCAAAGAGTTCATGGACGATGTCCCAACGTACGCCATCCTCTCCCACACCTGGGGCGGCGACGAAGTCACCCTTCAAGATCTGGCCAGGCAGCCCCAAGACCCGACAAAAGACTTTTCCAAGATCGACGGGGCCTGCAACCTCGCCTCTGGCGATGGCTACCGCTACATCTGGATCGATACGTGCTGCATCGACAAGACCAGCAGCGCCGAGCTCTCCGAGGCCATCAACTCCATGTTTCGCTGGCACGAGGAGGCCAGTGTCTGCTACGTCTATCTCTCGGACCTGTCGACAACACAAGACGACCTCTCCAAGGATAGCTTCGCTAGATGCCGATGGTTCCACAGGGGTTGGACATTACAGGAGCTCGTTGCGCCGGCCGAGGTCCGTTTCTACAACTGTTTCTGGAACCAAGTCGGCACCAAAAACACACTCTGTGACTGGCTGTCAGACATCACTTCGATCCCCCAGGAGGTTCTTTCCAACCCAGACGAGATCTACTGTCTGCCCGTGGCAACCAAGATGTCGTGGGCGGCCATGCGGCAAACGACGCGTGTTGAAGACATGGCCTACTGTCTCCTGGGACTCTTCGACGTGCACATGCCCCTCCTTTACGGCGAGGGCCGCAAGGCCTTTCGCCGCCTGCAAGAGGAGGTTCTGAAAAAGACGGACGACCTGAGCCTCCTCGCCTGGTCTCCCGAGGGACCACCCAAGAAGGAAGAGATTCGTGAAATCTGGGCACGAACCCCCGCCGAGTTTTCCTGGATCGTCAGGGGCAACGTCCGCATCTCGGTCCGGGGGCAGTTCAGCAACCAGATTGAAATATCTAGCAAGGGTGTCCGGGTCGCCAGGGGGCTCATGAAGATTCCGGGCGTGTCCTACGTTCTCGATCTGAGGTGCGAGGCTCTGCCGAAACCGCAGGAGTTTTCCCAAGGCCTCCCGGATCAAGACGACGACATCTACACGTCGGTCGGCATCCGTCTGCGGAAGTTCGGGCCCTTTATGTTTGTCCGTGATGTGGGAGGCCCACAGAACAAGCGGCTTGTCTTTGACAACGAGGAGTGCGATGCTTGGATCCCCGTCGAACCATACCACCCGTCATGGCTCCAGGCGGAGGAGAGATTTCTCCCATTCTGGATCCTCGAAGATCCGAGTCTCCTCCCACAGAGAAAGTTCTACCGGGAATTTCGAAACTACAATAGTGAGCCCAACGTCCACTTTGCCAGAACTAGGCCCACCGGGCAAGGTCTATTCGCTTCATGGGCGCGTGTCGAGGCCATACTCCCCGACCTGTGGGACGAGCCCAGGCGCACACTCTTGATGGGCTGGGACACGGTCGCTCGGTACCGACCGTTCAAGGTAAAGATGAGATACGATATACCGTTCACCCGATTTGAAGCCATCTTTGTCGAGATATTTGTCGTCATTCACCTGCACTGGATCGGCAATCCAGTCTTCCTCGTGGATCCGGAGAGCAATGTGGGCCAGGAACTTGAACGGGCGGCGAAGGCGGTCTCTGAGTTTAAGGGCTACAATTGGGACTCCTTCAGTCCTGCGCCCTGGCTGGTGGACAAATCATTCATGGGACCTGGGAGAGGTACCAAGCTAGTTGAACTCCTGACGCGGGAGTGGGCTGTCACGGCTCAAGTCCAGGACATGACAGTGCCGGGAATATCGGAGACAAGGCCGATTACCTGCATCGGTTTTGACCTTCAACGTCGACAAACAAATGCCGATGGTAGTGACATCGGCTCGCCGGGGCTCTCTACTCCCAGTTTGTGAGCGTCAGCAGTGTTCGGCCCCATTCTCTTTCACGGAAGCAACTACCACTGAACGAACCAGGACTGAAAGCAAATACCAAGTCTGACAGTCCAGAAAACAGAAACGTTCAAATCTCCAAGGCTTCACGTTTCCTTGATTCTCGACCGGATTTAACTATGCCCGATCTGACTTCAAGGCGACAGCAACCTGCATGTCTCCAAGCACCTTCCACCGACCCCATTGGATGAGACTCGTCGGTGTGACACTGCTCCAGTCGCTCGACAGGTCCCCGGCCTGAGTCACATCCGAAAAGACGGCGAGCCTCAATAGGTAGGTGCATATCACCTTTAAACATTCAACACTGCCACAACTTGAAGACTCAGGGATATAAACATGACACTCTTCCACCACCACCCCCTCCCCCCTCAGTCCCAACCCACAACCCCAAACCACCACCAAACCTCCCACCCCCTCACCCCCCAAGCACCCCATCCGCAATGTCCCACCCCGCCCTCGCCGCCGAAGCCCTCTCCAAATGGGACGCCATCGCCTCCTACTGGGACGCCGGCATCGGCCGCAACGGCAACAAGTACTGGCGCGCGCTGCAGGAGCCGAGCCTGCGCCGGTTGCTCGGCCCACACCTCGCCAAGCCGGGGTGTCGGGCGCTGGACCTGGCGACCGGCAACGGGCTTTGCGCGCGGTGGATGAAAGCCCAGGGGGCGGCGGAGGTGGTGGCGACGGATGGGAGCGAGGGCATGTTGGTGATTGCGGGGGGGCATGAGGGCGGGGAGGGGGTGGAGTGGGGTGGGGTGTTGGATGTTACTGTGGAGGAGGATTGGCGGAGGCTCGTGGACAAGGAGAGGGAGGAGGTGAGTCCCCTCTTTCCTTGTTTGCTATTATGGGCTGGTAGAGATGGAATGTGGACTGAAGGTCCGCCATGTTGCTGATCTCGAACTGGGAGAAAAGAAGCGCGGCGGCTTCAATGTCATCCTCATGAACATGGCCATCATGGACGTGGCGACGCTGGAGCCGTTGGTCAAGGCCCTTCCCCTTCTCCTGGCCGAAGACGGAGTGTAAGTCCATCTTGCCATCCCCTAAACAAGGGGCTCATGCGTCCCAAACAGCTTCGTCGCTACGGTTCTGCACCCCGTCTTCTTCACCTCCCGCGTCTCGCGCAAGATCGACGTCGCGGACAACCACGTCACGGGAGAGATCGATGTCGTTCGCAGCAAGGTCATCACCGAGTACCTGCACGTGGCTCCGGCCAAGGGCATTGCGTTGATTGATCAGCCCGAGAAGCAGGTAGGTTGTCCGTTGGCGTCTGTTGATTTGGACGTCGAGTTGAGTGACTGTTCAAGTTCTACTTCCACCGGCCGATGGACCAGCTCTTCACGACGTTCTTCAAGGCTGGGATGGTCATGGACGGAATGGAGGAGCTGGCGTTTACCGAAGCCGATGCTGATCCCCAGAGGGTTGAGTCGAACGTCAATTACACGCAGCTCCCTGCGATTCTGGCGTGGCGGGTGCGTCTTGCTTCCAAGAGGACGGAATAAAGTTGTTTGGGGGACTCTGATGGTTTCATATTATCTGGCATGCGCCCCAGACTGGCTGCGAGGCAAGAAACATGATATAACCTTGAAATGCATAATATGGTGGATGCTGTCTTCGAGGATTGACAATCTTGACATGCATTCAGAAACAGGATGCGCCAACCCCCCCTCCCTCGCCATCCCAGCCCATCCCAATGCCCATCATCCCTCCCCCTTCCCCCTTCCTGGTACTCACCCCCCTAACCCCTAACCTCCCCCCGCCACTCCCCCCGCCTCGCCTCCACCATCCCAACCAACCTCTCCCTCTCCCTCTTCAATTCCTCCGCCTCCCTCACCAGCCCCTCAATCCTCTCCCTCGCCAACTCCAACACCCTCGCCTTATTCACTCCCATCCCATTCCGCACCGTGCTGCGTCCGTCCACGCGCCTACCACCCTCCTCTTTGTCAGGAGCAGCGAGTACCGGCGCCACCACCAGCGCCTGCAGCCGCTCGAATTGCTTGCTGAGCTTGGTGCGGTATTTCTTGCGGATGCCGTCGTTCCATTGGCACTGGCGGAGGTGCGCTTGGGAGGAAAGGGCGGGGTCGGGGGACGGGGCGGGTGAGGTACCCGGGGGGATGATGGGGGTGGGTGACACAGGGCCGCCCGGGGCGGGGCCGGGGGCAGGGGCGAGGGCGGGGAGGCCTGGGCGGTTTGTCGCGGGGGCTGCTGCCAGTTGGTGGTGGGGTGGTTGATGTTGACTCGCTTGGAGTTGCTGGGGAGTGACGATGCCGCGGGCGACGCCGTCGGGGTTGAGATAGTGTTGGTGAGGGTGGTGGTGGTGGTGGTGGAAGCCTCCGGGGACCATGGCGAACGCTGGAACTACTGCCGAATCGCAGACGCAGACGTCGTTAGGTCGGGGGGAAACGGGGGGCGGGGTGCTGGCGGAGACAGCGATGCTGGTGTGGTGAAGGAGGGAAAGAAGAAGAAAGAGTCGGTCGGTGATTGCATCGGGTTGTCGACAAGGGTCATGTATTCAGGGTCCGTTACACAGCGCGCGGGGCAGCCATCGTCACCGGCACCCACGACGGGGAGGGAGGTGGTGATTGGGTGCGCTGGCGAGCGTGCGTTGGGTGGCTTGCGGCTGGTGAGAGACGGTGAGGGATGCACGGAGTTTGGTGGACTTGGCGGTTGTCAATTTTTTGTTTTGGTGGGAAACTGAGGAGGTGGTGATTTGCCAAGATCGTTTGAAGGGAGTGATGTTGGGAATAGGGGCAAGACCTGGGAAACGGGATGCCCATTTCCCGGCAGTGGTGGCAGCGTCGCTATAGCGCTTGGGCTGCTAAAGAACAGCCCGCAACGCGCTACGCACTTGAGCTCCAAAAACCGGCGGGGACGCAGTCCATGTCCGCGTCCCTGATGAGCTCCGTTTCCGAGTCATTTTCACATCCACTGTCAGGCAACTTGGCCGAGTTGGTCTAAGGCGATGCACTCAAGGATTTCTCCTTGCCCCGGGTAATGGGGTAGATTTGCATTCTCGAAAGGGGCGTGAGTTCGAATCTCACAGTTGTCAGTCACATTTTTGGACCCGTGGGCATCATGTGTCTTGATGAAGCGAGTGCTTTTTTGGGGTCCAAGTGGATCATGGGCTGATGATGATGAACCCCGTGGGATGTCCGGTTAAAGATGGTGTAGCTCTAGAGATTTTGTCGTGGTGTTGGATGTGTGACATGTGCGATGGAGTCATCCCATTGCGATGGAGTCGTCCCATTGCGGTGGACTGTGGACGTGAGCAGTTGACTCTCCCTTCCCCAAAGCAAAAGTAGGTGTCTTGGACAGGGTGTGATCGGTTGCTCGCTTTGTTTACTTGCCCCTGATCCTCCCGGCCCGCTCTGCTTCATCTCTCCCTCCTTGGCGTCTGACATCACCACCCCGGGCATCAACATCACTCACTGAGCAACTGTGGCGGCGTGAAGCCCATGGCACATCTTGAAGAGGTCGCTGATTTGGGTACCTCGTATATTCCACGTTCTAGAATGTCATGTAGATGTCCCAGCCGAAAGCAAGAGCACAGAAGAAAACCGCCTCCTCGAACAAACCCCGAAATGACTGTTTCCTCCCCCATATTCGCGCCAAGTTGCCCAGTGCCGGTATATATATTGTCATTGACCTCGTTACAGCCGAACCAAGATTCCGAAACAAAAAAAAAGAACTCGTCGCTCATGAAATCATCGATTCGATCCTATCCACACCTCCAAGTCCAAGAAAAGAAAACGCCCCCCCTGCCAACCCACCCCTCCAGACACTCAAGTAAGCGTAGCCAACATAGCCTTCATCAACGAAGGCGGCGGTCCTATCCATCCCAAAAATCGTCAGCAAACCCATCTCACACCCAAAACGACCCTCAAAGAAGAATCCACCCACACATCATCATCACCGATTCCTCGGAACGCTAATAGACATCCTACCTCTCTTATCCTTCTCAAGCCGCACCCCGTTCCTTGTCGGCTCCACGTGTTCCACCTCCTCCTCATACAGCACCAGCTCCCCCGTCGACAGCCGCTCCGCCCGGACCACGTCCCTACTCCCATGCCGACTGTGATGCCGGCTGCGACTCCGGCGGCGGCTCGGGAGCACAATCTCGTGCCCGCCGACCGGTACCAGCGCCTGGTGATGGTGCTGCGGCGGATACGCGTCGACGATGACGGGGCCCGTGACCGTCGAGCTCGTGCCTGTTGTCGTGGTGCCGTAAGAAGATACGCTATCATACGACGTGGTCGTGTAGGAGCGCGCGGGCGACGCGTCGCGGACAATGGCGGTGCGCGCGAACTTGACCGTCGGCTCGGGGGCGTACTGCACGGCCGAGGGCTGGGGGGCGTATTGCACGGCGGCGGGGGGTTGGGTGGTGACGTACTGGGGAGGGGCGGGTTGGGAGACGTATTGCGTCGTGGGCTGCGGGGCGGCCGCCATGATGACGGACGGGGGCGGGGAGGGGCGGGCGGACTGGCGGTGACGACGAGGGCGCCGCTCGAGTGTTGCTGGGTGTACTCGACGTGGTCGTGCGGGGGCGCGACGTTGACATATTCCGTGTGGCGCTCTTCGACGATTCGCTCTTCAAAGACGTCGCCGGCGCTGGAGCGGGCGGCCATGATTTCAAGTTCACCTGGTCTCTGGTGAGTAAAGGTGTGTGGGAAGGAGGGTTGGGATGGCGAACTCTTCTTGTAGTCTTCAGAGAGCTTGAGCAGGTCGTCAATGTTTTGCTGGCCCAGGGCCTTTTGGACGATCACGACATTGCCCTGCGATGGTCAGCATGGTCACTTTTTGAGTACCGCAATGCATCACTCACCTCTTCGACAAAGGGGTACCCCAGATCGATGAGCGCGCGCTTCGACACGAGCCGCGAGGGGATCCTAGTCTTGCCCTTCTTCGGGTACTCGGCCGTGGTCTTTGTCGTCCTCGTCGTGGCGGTCAGCGAAGTGCCGCCGCTGCTGCTCGAGCTGCTCGACGATCGCGACCTGCTGCGCCGCGACCTGCTGTGATGGCGGGCGCGCGACGAGCGGCTCACTGACCGACGGCGTCGGGTATGGACAACCTCCTTCTCGAGCACCTTTTCCCTGATCTTCGCGGGATGGTCGTGGAAATCGTCGTCCGCGTGCCGGTGTTGATCCGACACTTCAATCTCCTCGTAAAAGTCCCGCTCGGCATACACCCTCGGCGGGGGCAGCGCCTTGGATCGCGGCAGGGGAATCGGCTGGTACGGCGGGGCGCGGAAGTCGCCGCCTCTCCTGGGCGGGCTGTATTCGCGCTCGTGGTAGCGCGTCGGCTTGCGGTCAAACGTGTCGAGGCTGGACTGGCGCCTCACCATCTGGCCGGGTCGTTGTGGTCGGGGTGGCGACGGGCTGCGTACGCGCTGGCTTTCTCGCTTGTAAAAGATTCGGCGGTCGATCTCGCTGTCGGGCGGCGAGGGACGGCGGCGGAGGAACTCGGGCTCGTTGTGGTAGTTGACTTCGCTTCTCTCGCGGACGAGAACGTCATCGTCGAATCGGCGGCGCGGGCGCTCCGAAGCCTCGCGGGCTGGGGCCGGGGCGCGACGGTAGTAGCTTTCGTCTTCTTCGAATCGCGATCGGCGGTCCTCCTCGAAGCGTCCGCCGCGGTCGCGGATTTCACGGTCTTGCTCGTAGACGAAGCGGTCACGGTCCCAGCGGTCGCTGCGATCGGGGCCCCTCGGGTCGGGGCCTGAAGAGCGGGCTGCCATGGTGGCGGGTAGCGACAGCGGGACTCGTCTGAGAAGTTTGTCTCGGCTGGAGACGGCAGGTCGCAGAGGAGAGGCTCCTGGGGATATATTGCTTTGGAGGCGGGGGGCGGCGGAGGATTTCCGCAAAATGTGGTGTGCACTTTGCAAGAGGATGGAAAGTTGTGCTGATCAGTTCAAGAATGGGAGGACGGGGTCATGAGGACTGGGAAAAAGGGGGATTGGGGGACTGGGGGACTGGTCCAGGTCGGCCGGGAGGGGCCCCGCGACCAAGATATCCATCTGATGACGCACTTTGAGGCAGCCGAACCACTCCGAGGGAGCCAAGCATCAAAACCAGGCCAAGCCCCTTCTGGAGCCGGGACAGCCACTGCCGGAGACCCTCCCTCTGATTCGCCGGGCTGCCCGGCGAAGCCCCGCTAGATACGATGCCGAAGACGATGGTGTAATTTTCTCTGAATTTTCAGCGGCTTTGAACCCAACACCAGCACACCTCGACCGAAATGTCTTGCCTCGAGCGACACCGCCCGTAGGCAACCTTTGGCTCGAGTCCCGCCCCATGCGATGTACCGGAGATCTCAGAATACTGAGAGCCAAAGAATAACAGAGCCAACCGACAAACGAACAAACTGTCCCACTCGTGCTCCCATACCCAACTTGCTTGTGTCCGACAACCTGATGGTTTGCCGTCAAGGCGTCGGCCACAAGGCATCTTGAACGCAAACTCTGCTCAAAACATCACAACTGGCATCTCACATTGCACCGCTCTCCGCAGTTGCGCCGAGTTCCTTCACCGCCGTTTTCAACATCCATCGCCGAGTTGTCCGCCCATTGCCACTCAAGTCTTGACTGACTGATCTTCTAACGCCGTCGATGCCCAAGCCTGATCACCCTCCCGGTTTTACTCACAATTGTGCATTGGGCATCCTCACATCTCTCGGCCATTTCTCCCCATACCCAGCGAGCCAGCCTCCCAGCCTTGTGTCGCACGAACTGTGCCTCGTGTGCGACCCGGAGGTTTGCAAACGCCAGACTCCAGTGGCGGCAGAACTCGCACAAATGCACAATGACGTCGTTTGTTGCAACCCCTCCTCGGGTGGACACAACACGACCCCTGAACCCCTTTTCGTCCCCTCCATCCGGCATCCACACCACAACCCTGGATGCCCAACACACAGCTTTTGGCGACGAGCGTGGGTGGCATATGTAGAGGGTGACTCTTCCGGGCTCATGTGTGGGTTCCTTGCACGGGCCGAATGCCAGCCAACCTGACCATCGAGTCAATACTGGATGTCGAATCCCCCGCCCGATGATACCCAGTGCAGTGGCAGAGGGCAAGAAGACATTACTCGCCATCACAAACACAGCATTCACCGGCTCCAATTGTACCTGTCAAAACCCATTGCATTCAGAACTTTTTGCTCGGCCAGTTCCTTTAACCCGCTCTCCAAATACATGCCCAAAACTTTTGGTTTGCAACGCTCCCGTCAGAGACGACTCTGTGTCCTGCGCGAAACTCCGATATATGGTCCAGCCCAAAATGATGCGATATCCCTAATACACAATGAAATCCCAGGAAATGCAAGAAGCTAGGCCACCACCGCCGGCGCCGGTGCCGCGTCGCCGTTGGTCTGCGCGACTTGCCCAGTCTCTGCGAGTCCAAGATGGAAGCTGCGGATGATGGAGTCGGCGTCGTCAATAGCGATTGGCCGGACATCGGCGAGCGTCTTGATCTTGGCAGTGCTAGAGATGGTCAGTATCAAGCACCGTGCAATTCTGGGGTCGGGGCCAACATACACTTCCTTGACCTGGTCATCCGTCATCGTCAGGCCAAGCTGGCCGACACGAGTCTTGACGGCATTCCAGCCAGTAAGTCTCGACGCAAAGTGGACGTAGCGGGTGAGGCCAAAGTCGGCGGGGTTAAGGATCTCGTATGTGCTGGGGTTGTTGAGAATCGCCTTGGCGTGGATACCGGCCTTGTGGGTGAAGGCGCAGAAACCAGTGATGGGGTTGTTGAAGGGTGTGTTGACCTCGACGGCCTCGGCGACCATGTCCTCAATCTCCTTGAGCATGTGGAGCTTGTACTTGCTCTTGACATAGTCGGGGGCGGTCACGACCATGCGGGCAAGGAGACCACCCAGCGGGGTGATGCCGTTGCGCTCACCAACTGCACTCTGTCAGTACGGGTTTCAGGTTGTCAAGGTCACCCTGACTCACTTCCAAGCACGCTCGTGTCAATGTGGGTCGCGCCAGCCTCGAGAGCGCAGTACGCGTTGGCGATACTGCAGCCGGTGTCGTTGTGGAAATGCGTCTCGATGTCGCAGGCTACACCTGGTTAGCTTTGCAATGGGAGCGTAGGTATTCCAACTTACAAACGACACCCCTCAGGGTCCGCACGAGGTCGTAGACCTGGCGGGGAGAGGCGCAACCAACGGTATCGGCGATACCGACACGGTTGACACCAACCTTATCGACGGCACGGTAGAGGGAAAGAAGATCGACGAGATCGGACCGGAAAGAGTCCTCGCTGGAGACTGCAGGGTGTTAGCAGAGGCTAAACCCCAGAACCACCTGTCCAACTCACATCGAACCTCGAGTCCCTTGGACTTGATGTACTCAATGACCTCGATCGCCGTCTTCTCAATGTAGGCCATGTCCTTGCCGTGGCTGTGCTCCCGGAGGAAGCTCGAAGTGCCAATGACAACGTCCAACCCATCAACACCCGTCTCGACCGCCAGCATGGCGTCGCGCATGTCGCAGCGGACATCTGATCGTGTTAGTCGGATCGCGGAGCGAGCAGGGAGATCTTGGCAGGCCACTCACGGGTCAGAATCTTGGCCTTTGCAAGGGGTCAGCACGGAATCTTCGAGGAGCAAAAAAGGAGGAACAGACGTACCTTGAGGCCGAGCTTGCAGATGGCCTCGCAGTCCTTGCGCGACTGCTCGGAAGCAGCAGGCGATGTCAACTCGATGTAGTCGACTCCGAAAGCGTCCAGCGCTGGAAGCAGGGCGGCTCGTGTTAGTCACTGGGAACTCAAGGCGGGGTACCGTCAAGCATACCCTTGGCACTGGGAAAAGGTTAGCAAGCCACTCTCCATGACCAATCGCGGGATACAAACATCTTGATCTTGGTCTCGGTGTCAAAGTAGGCGTTGGCGAACTGCTCGCCCTCTGCGCATCGTCAGCACTGTTGGTCCCTGAAGCGCAAACAGCCCATAGCAAAACCATACCTCGGAGAGTCGACTCGATGATCTTGAACTTGTCGACATTGGAGAGGAAGTCGCCTACTGGCTGGTAGGGGTTCGACCGGAAGTTGGCCTGGGGGGACACGCGATCAGCCACTGTTCTTCAGCGAGGGGATGCCTGTGCTGCACTTACATTGCCGTTGGTGGCCGCGGGCTGGGTGTGGCCATTGGCGCCGTTTGCGCTGTCGGTTCCGCACATCTTGACGGGAGGGATGTTCACAAAGATATTCGGGAGTCGGAGTGGCAGGCAGAACGAGCAATGGCAAGTGGACGAGGGGGAAGGGCAGGAAGATGGGAGTTCAAGATGCGGTTCGAAAAATGCAGGTGGCAGCGCCCGATGTCGCTGTTATAAGCTCGCCTGAAAGCGCCCTGGCCAGTGATGAGTCAAGCAGAGTTTTCAGGGCACCCAGGAACCCCGCAGTGGCACAAAGCAGGGGCGAACACGTCGAATGGGCAATTCGGGCTCACCGCCCTGAATTGAGTCGGTTTGATTGGTCAATAGCGCTAAGCGGGGTAGCACACACGTCACACGCCCTCCCCAAGCCTTTCGCCATATTACCCGCCATCGCTTTGAGATCCACGATCTCCGGCCCAAAGTTTACGGCAGCTGGTCTCTGCGAACCGCGAGATTACTGTGTCTCGAAGAGAGTGTCCGGCGAGGCGGATGGGCGATGGGCGTGGGTGTTTGTCAGACTCGTCAGAGAAGTTCAAGCCAGAATTGCCCCTCCCTGGCCGTTGGTCTCGACGGAACCCCGCGCCCCTCGGTCGTTTTGCTAGGGATTTTCTCAAACGATGCCCGAGAACATCGACATGTTCCCGACCCAACCTGAAGGGCGGCGGCTTGTCATCCTGTGGACCTCCAGTTGCAGTCATGATGTGTGCTGTCATTGCCGCAACATTTCAAGAGACACCATCCATGCAGGGCTTTCCTGGGACTGCCCGAACCGGGCTCCTCCGCCACATCCCCCGCAACTCGCCGATCGGGAACTTCTGGGTTCAACCCGGGAGGCCCACATCTATTCGCGAGCGTAAAGACATGGATACGGAAAGGTCGACCCAATCGCTCAAATCCGGGGGAGAATGCATGCAATATGGGCAGCGGCCGGCAAAGACGGGAATAGACGCTGCAGCACACCTCTTCGTGGCAGTGTGCCGTGGGGGCGTGAGGGGAGCTCGGGGGCCAGAATGGAGATTTTTTTATCACCTGCCTGCTCTTGGGCAGCCCAGTGAGACGCTGACAAGAAATATGTATTCAGGGACCGTCGCGCGGCTTGGACCGAGGCTAGAAGGTGTTGGCACTGCATGTTCCCTCTACATGGCCTGATCTACCTGGACCCGTAGTACCTATCGAACCTCAGCAGACATTCTGCGCCCATCCATCGCTCAAAGATGCCCAAGTACAAAAGTAGAGGCGCGTCCGGTTGAGGTCACTCAAGAGTACCGTATCCCAGCCCAAACCACGACGACGAATCCACAACTCGAATCAGCCAGCACCAACCAACGGAAACCTCCGGTTCCCCTGCCCGACAGCCCAGCGCATCATCACCGCACCGCGACAATGTGCATCGCGCTCCTGACAACGTCCCACCCCGGGTACGCCCTGATCGCCATCGACAACCGCGACGAATACATTCTCCGTCCCACCAGCAGACCGCACTGGTGGACGCCCGTCGAGGAAGCCACCCCCTCGTCCGCGCCCAAGCCGGCTGAAATCCAGGTTCTCTCCAGCCGCGATCTGCAGCGAGCCGAGCGCGGGACCTGGCTGGGCATCACCAAGGGCGGCAACTTTGCCGTCCTCACAAACTACCGCGAGACCGACACCCACGATGCAGCCCATCCCATCCACGGCAAGCGCAGTCGCGGTGGCATGGTGACGGCGTGGCTGGGAGCGGACCCCGAAGAGTCCACCAGCTCGTTTGTCCGTCGCATGGTCGAGGGCGGGGATGTCAAGGGTGTCGGTGGTTTCTCTCTCATCTGCGGCAAGCTCCGAAAGACCAAGGGGCAGGAAGTCGAGCCCCTGGCCATCCTGTCCAACCGCCATGACCACATGGACCATGTGCCATGGGTCTGCGGGCAACGAGGAGGCACCTACGGACTGAGCAACAAGACGTATACCGCCGACGAAACCGAAGAAGAGATGGTGTGGCCCAAGGTGCAGGAAGGCATCGAGCTACTGAAGGAGACCGTCGCTTCAGCCGTGGAGAAGAAGATTGGCGAGGAGGAGCTGATCCAAGAGCTCTACAAAGTCCTCGACGTCAACCGCTTCCCGGACAACCACAACATGGATCTCGAAGAGGGCATCCCGCTGCTCAAACACACCATTCTTGTTCCCGCGTTCGGCGGCAAGGCGCATCAGCAGGAGATGGAAGAGGCGAGGGCGCGTGGGAGGAAACGGGCCGCGGAGCATGGCAATGCTGCTCTCGAGCTGACTACCGAGGTCATGCCCGACGACAACCCCAACGGCTTCTCGACCGGGCTGTACGGGACACAGCGACAGACCATTGTGCTCGTGGATTGGGATGGAAATGTCACGTATAGGGAGCGGTCTCTGTGGGACTCGTTTGGGAACCCGATACCGCGTGGGAGCGGCGACGTCAATTTCCAGTTCAAGGTTGACGGGTGGGAGTCGAGGCTGGAGCCCCAGACGCATCTGTGAGGATATGGAAACCGTTTCAATATGGAGGAGTGAATGGTCGTCGAGTGGTGGAAGTTGGGGGGTGGGGGTGGGGGGTGCGGGAGAAGGCAGCGATGCGGATGAATAGTCTTGTTGACGTTGGGCACATTTTGGATGCTGCATATAAATCGGGGAGCGCTCGAGCATTGGATATGGTTCAGAGTACCCAAATACATTGTTAGGTTGCCTTTGGATTGGGGGCAGCTGCGAGATCGTCCTTTTCGCTCTTGCTTAGCTCCCTTTGGGACGACCATGTGAAGTCACCCGTCGCCGACTTCCGTCCCATCTTCCCTCAGACCAGGCCACATACTTCGATCCACCTGCTGGTAACTCTTACCTGTCATTTACAATCTCCCAATTCCTTTCGCACCGCCAAAATCCATTCTCAAGTCTGCATGTCAACATCGCAGCTGCCTCTGTCCTGTCTTGGATCTCTCCTCCATTGCCACTTGCCGTCAACGTAAGTTGTCCTTCCCCTTCCTCCTCGCCGCGATCGCACATTTCCAGCATTTCGCCTTACTTGCGAATTCCCTGGGCCATGGTTTGGTGTCCCCTCTTCTGACCTTGACAGCTAGGGTTCCCTGGTCGGGAGAGCTACGTCCAAGCTCCTCTCGACGACGCCGCCTTGACACGGCCACATGCCCCCCATCGCCGGCGAGAAAGTAGAGCTTCGAATCGCGGAAACGGGACAAGGCAAGCGCTCACCATAAGGTGGCCATCTCTTTCCAAGATCTGGACCGGCCATTCGCGGTCCGAGACTCCAAGAGCGCTGCCCGACTCCGCCCCCCCAGAAGACATGGCAAGCCACCCGTCTCCCACCAAACTTGGCAGAGGGGAGGCGTGGAAAGCTTACCAGAAGCAGCACAAACTATGGCTCCCCGGGACGAAGCCTAAGATCAGCGACCCGGTACCGTCAGAGACGCACGCCGTCAGTCTCACGGAGCCGCCATCCCCACCCCTCCCGCCGTCCACACTTCGTCGACCGATGCCAA
Source organism: Podospora tetraspora (assembly GCA_027943155.1). NCBI lineage: Eukaryota > Fungi > Ascomycota > Sordariomycetes > Sordariales > Podosporaceae > Podospora > Podospora tetraspora. The sequence continues at coordinate 265,663 of JAQKAE010000001.1, read as the reverse complement.
AGTCCCGTACGATGGGCGTGCTCTCAACAATCACCCACACCTTCTCTCGATCCTCCCTCAGCAGCTCAAGAACCAAAAGTCGCAACGTCAGTGTCTCTACCTTGGGGGAACAGCCAGCACCGCCCTCCCACAAACACTCGTTTCTCTCGCTGGCTCGACGTAAGAGCAGGGCGACCGAGCCGGATACAAAGAGCTACGACGAAGAGGAGAAAGAGAACACTCCAATGACCAAGCCTCTTCCCATTCCCCAAGACCCCCGTCTCGTCTTCGAAGCGATGCCCTCGCGGTACTGGAGCGGCCGGTTCATGTCCCTCCACGACAAGGCCCGGAGCCAAATGCTCGAGAAGCACAACCTCGACATCCTCATCGAGGCCCAGGCCGTCAAGAGCTCCGTCCCGAAGTCCCAAGAGCAGACGACCCCCGCCCCCATCAACCCCTACAACAACCCGTCCACCTCCATCGACGCCACCACCCGTGTCCCTCCCCGCAGCAGCTCCAACGACGGCACCCACTGCCTCCGCATCCCGCACTCGGCCACCACCAACGCCATCCACGAAGCCATGCGCCAGGCCAGCTGCCACCTCCCGTCCAACCCCCACGCCAACCCACCCCCCTACACGCAACCCCCTCTCCGCCTCTCCACGCAAAGCATCGCCCCCCCTTCCCGCCCCACCCCTCGCACGCAACATCACCGCCGCAGCAGCCAACAATGCAACTCGCTCAACAACGCCACCCAGCGCGATCACCACAACAGCAACCATCCCTCAGCTACGACGGCGCACGACCTCGCCATCACCGAGGCCGCCATCCTCACCGACGACGACCGCCGATGCCGCCTCGTGGTAGCCGAGCTCGACGCGCTGTGCGCCACAGACGCGGCGCTGCGCTCGTTCCGCGCCTGGCAGCTCGAGTATGCGCGCAAGACGCGGCGCAGGGAACTTCTCCCCGTGGGGACGACGATGGAAGAAGAGACCCAGCCCCAGCAGCAGCAGAAGCGGGGGCGGATGACGGGGTTGTTTATGAGAAGTGACGGCGGCGGGGCGGGGAGGAAGAGCGAGAGTTGTTATTCTCTGCAGGGCCTTGGGGGAGCCGGGGGGTATTATGCGGATCGGGAGGTGTTGCTGCCGGCGCCGGTGCCGCCGGAGGGATTTCAGGCTTATACGACGAGCGGGCATGGTGGAGGGGAGGAGGGATGGCGGCCGAGGTTGAGGATGAGTTTGAGTACTACGGATGCGGTAAGCGCAATCACTGGCAGCGGCAGGGAGGGAAGGGAGAGGAAGAAGATGCGGATTCCGGGGCTGTTGGGCGGGTGTTGAGTCCGGGTCGGAAGAATGGGTGTAGGATGGGATGATGGGCAGGCCCGGACGTGGCCATGGCGTTTCTTCGTTGGTTTTGGCCTGGAGCATGGCATACCCTGAGCGAAAGCGAGTCGGCCTTTTGCCGACCACCACCGAGACGGAGGATAGCGGTGGGAGGTTGGGGGCATTGTGGGACTGGAAGAGGCGACAAGCCGAGAGGGAGCATGATACCGATGACATGCTGTAATACGACTGTATTCTAATAGGATAAATGATAAATAGCGAGTTCTCCAGCAGGTAGAGGGGATGGTGATCACTCACCAGGCCGTAGAGATGTTGGCTGGGGATGTATCATGCAAGCGAAACAAGAAACAAATTGTCTGACCGTGTGGAATATCATCCGTCCATGTTCTTTTGAAATGGTATGTCGTGAGCAATACAATGCTGACCTCCCAGGCGCCCCTGGCTGCCCATCCAAAATCCCCCCCCTCCCGTTTAACGCCGCCGCCAGATGCAAGTCAAAAATATAGTTCCCCACCAAAAACGCCCCCGATATCGTGACACCAAACCCAGCCTGCCCCCCTCTCACTTCTTCCTAGACTTGAGATAATCCCTCAGTTGCTCCACCTTTGTCACGAAAAACGTGCCATTCTTATCATTCCGAAACTGCAGCACGCCAATCTCCTCGGCATACCGCGCCATGCCGTCGTACTCCTCAAACGAGTCAAACTCTTTGAACATGAACCCCGGCGCGTGCGCCATGCGCTCCGTCTCGAGCTGCCACAGCCGGATCTGGTCGACCACGGTGCTCGGCAGCACGGGCGTGCCCTGCGCCGCCGCCGTGCGCACCATGTGCTCGTGCGCGTGCGCCACCAGGTACGCGATGATCTGGTCGGCCGTGATGCCGTAGTTGAAGGCGCGGCGGACGGATTCGCGCTTGAGGCGGCCCGTGACGAGGCCCGGGAGGCGGACTTTCATGTTGGTGAAGAGGGCGAGGACGGCGATCTGCAGCGGGGATTGCGTGTAGCAGTAGAGGCGGAAGTTGGTCTCGAGGAAGACGGAGCCTTTGGTGTTGTCGCTGGGGGTCGTGCCGATGGAGGTGGCGTCGTGCGTGGCGTCGGCGGTGGCGGCGGAGAAGCCGGCGCTGACGGAGCGGAGGGCAGAGGCCGACGAGGTGAGGGTTGTGGCGAGGCGGGTGGGGTAGTATTGGCGCGTGTCGCGCGGGATGAAGATGAGGCCAAAGTCGACGAGGGCGGGGAGCATGGCGCGGCGGGATTCGGGGAGGGCCTGGGCGTCGTAGGCTTGGCCGAGCTCGGTGAAGGCGAGGGTGAAGAGGAAGGCGAGCATGTCGATGCTTTCGGTGGTCTTGGTGTCGGCGGCGGCGGGGCGGTGGTCGACGGCTTCGAGCCAGAGGAGGAGGAGGGTCCAGACCTGGGCGTTGGCTTCCTGGAGCAGAAAGGTGAAGCCGGCCTGGGTGATGGCGATGCCGACGCCGTTGGGGTTGCGCTCGACGAGGTGGCCCGTGACGAGGAGCTCCTTGACGCTCGCCTTGGGGCCGCTGCCGGAGCCGTGGCCGCCGCCCTCGACCGAGTTGACGACGTAGTGTAGAATGTCCTCCCACTTCTTGCGGGCGTAGCGGTCGAGGGCGGCGACGGTGACGGTCGGGTCGACGGGGAGGGTGCTCGGGGCGCCGAAGCTGTTGTGGTCGCCGTTGCCCTCGAGGACCATGCGGAAGCTCTTGGCAAAGTTGGTGGTCAGGTGGACCTCCTGGGGCCGGTCCTTGCCGGCGGGCGTGATGGTGATGATGTGCAGGGAGCGGAGGACAGAGAGGGCGCGCTCGCGGTGCAGCTTGGCCTCGGGCTTGACCCAGAGGTCGATCTGGGCGAGGGGGAAGGGCCCGGGCATGTACAGCATGGCGCGCACAAACACCTTGGCCAGCGGCGGCAGCATGCGGCGGAAGATGGCGAAGGCGGTCGAGGGCTGCTGGTAGAGCTTCCGGAAGGTGGTGCCAGGCAGCTTCTCCAGGTAGTCGGAGAGCTGGTACGATTGGACCGACATCGCGGCGGCGGCGGCGGTGGTCCAGGCGGCGGAGCGCTATCTCTTTCGCATGGCAGGGTGGCCGTCGGGGGTCGTTGGGCGGTATTCGGCGGTCGAGGGGTTCGTGGTCGTGATTGTGGTGGTTGTGGTGGTGTGATGGTTGAAGAAGAAAGAAAAAGATGGACAAGAGACAAACAGCTTGTGCCACCAAAAGATCCCTGCAGAATTGCAGGCAGAATGGCTGCTGATCGAGGGCGAAAAGTGGGAACCGCCGTGCCGGCGGCACGGACCGGCAGGAATCCGACTCCCGGTGCGGCAGCGTCACAGTGGGGGGTTTGAGCAATTGACTGTTCGTTCCGCTTCCCAGTTCACTGTCCAACTCTTGCTAACTTGCTCGCGATTGCTTCATTTTGCGCAACATGGTCAAAACACCACTGGGCACCCGGCTCCCGCCGTCGCGGTTTGTGAAATCGGCATGTTTCCCAACATCTACCAGCAAAATAAATGCATTCCTAATTCGTGAACCGCAGGTGTGGAAGTCGTTCATGGCCGAGTCGGGAATGGAACCGAGGTTAGCCAGTTCCTTGCCCCTGTTCCAACATTGACCGCGCTGGGAGACCTACCATACCTTCACCCCATGAGATACTCACCAAAGCCGTTCCTCCAGATTACTTGGCCCCCACGTACGTCCCCCTTTGCGCCCCCTTCAGCCCACCACTAACCTCTCCATGCAGCTTCGCATCACCAATGCCACCACCGGCAAGGTCGACTTTGAGCTCGACATTACCAAGGACCATACAGTACGGTTTTTCTCTCCCTTCCCCTTCACCCAGACTGACTCCCTTCCACAAAGAACCGCCTCAAAATTCTCCATGGCGGGACCATCGCCTCCATGGTCGACCTCGGAGGCTCGCTGGCCGTCGCGTCGATGGGTCTCTACGCCACTGGCGTGACGACGGATATGAACAGTGCGTTGCATATCCGCCCTCCTCATCCAACGGATGAGTCGGGCTAGCTGACACTACTTTTTCCAGTCACGTACCTCAGCAGCGGCGGCAAGATAGGCGAGACAATCCGGGGGAGTGCCGTCTGTGAAAAGAGTAAGCCCTCCACGTCATTCTATGTTGGCTTGAAGGTAATGTTGACACTGGCATAGTCGGTAAGACACTGGCGTTTACGACCGTGACGTTTACCAATGCCAAGGGGGAGCTGGCTGCGCGGGGGAGTCATACCAAGTATGTATTTGCCGTGAGATATCTAAGTGGTAGGCGTGTTTACTGACTTGGCAGGTACGTGACCAACGCATGGAAAAACAATGTCGACTATACGCCCCCCGAGGGTGCTCAGATTGCCGACGAGGAGGAGTGATATCCCCGGAGCTCGGGGGTGGCTGCTGTTGTTGTACATATGTGGGCTTCCGTCCCGCGCCGAAGACGAGTGGTGAACACAAAGATATAAAATCCAATTCGAGCTGATCATGCAGACATTATAACATACAAACTCCCCCCACCTGCATCCTTCAATGATGCCCATTCACCCCATTCACCCCATTCACCCCATTCGTCCCATTCGACTTCGACCCACAACACCCCGGCGCGCCCGCATCCTCGGCCCCGGCAACGGGCGCCCCAAACGCCAACTTACTCACCGCATCCGTCGCATCCCTCACCCCCTTGCCCCCCGCCGCCACCTGGCTCGGCGTGCTGCAAAACGACGGCGGCACGTCCATGACGGGGTTCCCCGTGAAGAAGTTGCGCGGCCGCAGCAGCAGCGACATGGGCTCGGCCGGCATGACGGGGAAGTCCTCGGGCGCGGGGAAGTGCGTGAGACCCCAGGTGTGCCAGAGCACGACGTCGGTGTTGTCGACCGACTCGGTGCCGTCGCCGATCCACTCGGGCAGGCCGCGCGAGGGCTCGCCCGAAGTCTGCGGGACGTGGCGGCCGGCGGGCCAGAGTTGGTCGTCGCGGTCTAAGGGACGGCGTTCGTTAGCACAGTGAAGTGGGAAGGTGGGGGAGGGGGAAGGGTGGCGTACACTTGGTGACGTGCATGGCGTGGCGCGCAAAGGCGGCGCGCTTCCACACGAGGGAGCCCTCCTTGGGCAGCAGGCCCGGGATCTCGCGGCTGACGAGCTTGTAGCTGACGGGCTTGCGGCTGACGGGGTTGAGCACGTTGGGGTTGCAGATCTCCCAGGTGCGGGACAGCGAGCCGTCGTAGTCGGTCTTGGCCTCGCCCGTGGTGGCGAGCTTGGTGCGGCGGGCGTAGAATCCGTTGCCGTAAAAGTTCTCGGGGCTGCCGACGGGGGCGGCCGAGGGGACGGCGTCGGAGAGGAAGACGGTGTTGTTGGGCCCGTCGATGTTGGGGTCGATGCGCATGCAGAACAGGTGCTGGTGGTTGTGGGCGTTGACGCCGGGGAAGACCTGGGTGCCCCAGCCGTGCGTGTCCTCGTCGGGGAGCATGGCGTACGTGTTGAGGATGCCCGTGAGCTTGATCTCGGGCTGGATGGTGCCGTCCTGGTGCAGGATCCAGGCGACGACGTACTCGTAGTTGGCGGCGGTGAAGATCTGCTGGATGACGAGCTTGCGGCCGCGCGTGACGATGACGGACTCATCGCGGAAGTCGGTGTGCTTGAAGAGGATGCCGGCGTCCTCCTCGTGGATGCAGATGGCGTTCTCGATGGTGCGCAGGCCGCCGGCGCGCGTGGGGAAGTGCGCGTCGAGGTAGTGGATGGCGCCCTTGCAGTCGCAGCCGAGCGACAGGCTGTTGGCCATGTAGCCGGCGCCGTACTCGCCCTGGTCGAGGGCGTGCTTGCGCTGGTGCGGGTGCTCGGGGTTGCCGTAGGGGACCACCATCTCGGCGAGCGAGAGGCGGTAGAAGAGGGGGCGCACGGTGCCCTTGTCGTTGAAGGTGATGTTGTTGAGCACGATGCCCTCGCGGTAGCTGAAGCCGATGTGCAGCTTCCAGTTCTGCCACTCGATCTCGCGGCCCGTGAGCTTGAAGGACACGCCCTCGGGCTGCGTGATGTTGATGGGCTTGAGGTTGTCGCGGTACCCGCCGCGGGCCTCGACGGCGGCCGGGTGGTAGTCGATGGCGGGGGCGCGGTTCAGGGGGCGGCGGATCTTGGGGATGTCGATGGCGATGATCTCGCCCTTGTCGGCGTCGTAGATGGGGCAGAAGTCGAGGGGGTACTGGTACTGGCAGTTGTCGACCTCGGGACGGTAGTACATGAGGGCCTGCTGGAGACGCGTGCTGCTGCCGAAGCGCTCGTCGTAGCCGATGGTCCAGGGGTCGCAGTAGACCTTGTGCATGTCCTCTGCGGGGATGCCGCTGATGGCGCACTGCTCGATGACGCCGGGGTCCTTGCGGACAATGTGCTCGACGAGCTGGAGCTCCTCCATGGTGATCTGGGGGAGTTAGAACAAAGTGAGGGGAGGGGCCAAGGTGGGAAGGGCGTACGATGGGCTGCTCGCCATCCAGCAACTCCCAGCTGATGATTTTGGGCTCGGCGAGGTCGACGAGGCCATCGTAGACCTTGCCGCCGGGAGCAATGACGACGACATCGGCGATACGCTTGGGACGAGGGGCCGTCTCGGGAGCGGCGAGCCATGCCGTCATCTCGGCCTTTCGCGGCTCCTGGAGGGCCACAACATTGAAGTGGAGCTCGCCATGGGCCTTTTTGACAATGTTGATGGCCGTCTCGATCTCGGCCAGCGAGAGGGGGTCAAAGGGGTGGGGGATGTCGGCCATGGTGGCGGTTGAGGAAGACAGTGAAGATGAGGAACTGGTTGACTTGAAGCATCGAGACAACAAGGGAGCTGAGGATGGCTGCCATCTTTATGCTCATCGCCGTCGTCGTCGTCGTCCCAACTGTCCCACCGCGTCGCCCTCCATGATAAGCCCACCACACCCTCCCATTCGTCAATGGCGGCACACGCCGTGGAAGGGTGGAAGGGAGGCGATAGCTTGTGGTCCACGATCTCCCCTCCTACCCCCTCCCCCTCCCCCGCCGCGGGTGTAGATGCACGATAAGCATGCCGTAGCCTGGCCCCGCCTATCGGGTGTCAGGTTGTCGGCGTCAGTTGCTTGACAAACGAGTCTCCAAGTGTCGATGGGAACCCCGCAACGGCCAGGCCCGGCTCCCGATGGCGGAGGGGGACGCGGACCTGGCGATAAGGGCCTTATCGTCGACCCCGAATTCCCGATCCCTGCCAGACGTCGCCCTCTTCAGTGGCGAGCAGTTCCCAAAAGGGCACTCGTTCTTCATCGACTGCATCGACCACGCCGTGCCATGCGCGCCTCAGCCCTGCTCTTCTAGCGATGCTGCCGTTGCTGTCGTCGCTCGGCGCCCTGCGTCTTCCATGTCCTGGGGAAAAGACGCTAATCCCAGTCCGGGCGCTGGTCGACAAGAGCTGCATGGCCTTGGCCAAGACAAGATCATGACCCATTTGCAATGTGGGTTTCGGGGTCGCGATGTGATGACAGAATTAGGAGCGCTCTCCTCTCTCCGAAGTCGCGACGGGGACAAATGACTGATGGAGTTGACAAACGATTGACAGTCGAGAGAAATGTCATTACGCCCCGTCAGACCAATGGGCTTGGACGAAAATCATTTGATCAGCTTCGAGCCTTCGACTCGAGCGGTCAAACATGGAACAGACAAATGAGGTTGCCCTCGCGCCCGCCAAGCAAACGGGCACGACACAAACGCTGGACCTCTTTGGCACGATCTTGAAGCTTTTCGACCCCAACAACACCAAACGAGGCAGTGAAAGATCACCGATCCCAAAGTGGAGAATGGCCACCGAACAAGTGGACTTTGGACGGTCCCAGTCGGACGGCCCGCCGGCACCAGCAAGGCCGGTCCACCTCCGTCCTCTCCGAGACCCTGACTCCACCCGGCCCGGCACTTCGGTGGCCCATCTCCCCAAATAGCAACCGGTAGGGGTCCAGTTGCACGCGCCTCTTCCGTGATTGGCGACACCACCCTCCGTGCCGCGCCCCTGCCTCGCGGTTAGAGATGGACATTGGACCATTCCGACGGCCAAGGTTGAAGCCAAGGCTGAACATACGGCGCCGAAAAGATGCAATCGACTTGACGAGGCTCTCAGCTCCGTCAACTCCGACTTCCTTTCTTTTGCGCCCCCCTCCGGCACGACATATCTACCTCCGCGGTCCCTCCCCGGGCACCGCGAGCGACTGCGACAACACCCCACCACCTCCGTGCCCCGCCCACCGCGACCATGGCCCTCTCCACCTATACCGGCCGCATCCTCGCCGCCTCCCTCCACGGCCTCCTCATCCTCCCAGCCTCCATCCTCTTCATCATCAGCCTCTACCGCGCACGCCGCCACTCCGACCCGGCGCGCAGCGGCCTCGCCTGGCTCCGCGCCGTCTTCATCTTTGCCATCGCGTAACCCCCTTCCCTCCTCCCCCATCCACCAACTAACCCCCCTTCCCTCCAGCGGCGCAACCCTCACCGTCCTCTCCTTCGGCCTCACCATCCACCTCTCCTCAGACAGATTCGTCCCGGACCCCAACGACCCCAACGACCCCACCAACCCCTCCCGCGTCTCCCGCATCCTCCGCACCAGCTCAGCCGCGCTGTACATCTCCACTGTCGGCACGCTCCTCTCCCTCCTCTCTGACATCCTCCTGCTCTTCACCCTCGTCGAACTAACCCGTGGTTTCGTCCTCACCCGGCGGCCGCGCGCCGCGAGGCTCGCGCGAACGGTATTCCTTGCCGGCGCGGGCGTGCTGGGTGTGCTAGCGCTCGTGGCGTTTGGGCTCGCGGTGCGGTATGACAAGGGGGTGCTGGCGCTGGCGAACGGGGAGGTGTATCCGACGTGGAAGGTGACGAGGGATACGTTGGCGGTGATGAGGGTGAGTGGGGCGGTGGATGTGGTGGGTTGGGTGGGGAGCTTGGGGGGGGTGGGGTGGGTTGTTTGGGTGGTGAGGGGGGTGAGGGGGGCCGAGGGGAGGGTGAGTTATTGTTTGGGATTGGCTTTGCTGGTGAATTGTGCTGATGATTGTGTAGTCGGTTTCGTTGGTGCTGGCGGCGGCGATTGCTACGTCGCTGCGCGCGCTGGGGCTGATGGTGATGGCGGCCATGTATGGGTTCTCGTTGGGTCCCGTCACGCCCGAGGAGATTTTTGTCGTGCGGCCGGTTGTGGATGTGGTGCCGTTGCTTGTGGTTTTGGTGTTGTTGTTCGTCGTGTCGATCCGCAAGGAGGGCGGGTTGTGGTCGGCTGCGCCGGTGGTTGGGCAGACGGTCTGGTATGGTCAGTCTCAGGAGGCGGGAGAGTACGCACTGCGAGGGGCGCCAGTGGAGGGGTATTACAAGCCGCAGAAGGTCTCGCAGGTACAGGGACGAGTGCCGTCGCCAGAGGCAAAGTGGTGTTGATCGAGGCATGCGCCCGCCTACTGGTAATGGGAGGAAATTGATGCTTTGATCGGTCTCTGTCGATGGACGGAGCAGACGCACCCTGAATACCCCTGAATCGATGAAGTTGACGAGACAGTATTGGCTGCGAAGGAGACAAGTAAACAAAGGCCCCTGAGTTCATCGATTCGCTCCGCTGGCAAGACAACATTTAGCCGGATCAACCTTTGCTCACCCAACCCCAAATATACCGGATGGACACACTTCAACACGCCTCGAATGATATAACCAAGCATGACATTTCATCTACCAATTCAAGTATCCAAACTCCATATTTCCCATGCCTCGTAATCCAATCCATAGCATGCAACCCTTGATCCCCATACCCAAAGCAAAAAACGCCCTTGAACCTCTGCACCCTTCGTCCGCACCCCTCCGTACCTCTTCCTAAGGCTTCCACCGGAAGTCGGGATGCTTCCAGTCCAAATCCTGCACCTCCTCGACCGTCATGCCCGCGAGCTCCTCCTCCGAGTTCCTCCCGTCCCTCTTCTTGTTATCATAATTCATCCAGAACAGCACCAACGTCGCCACGATCAGCACGCCGCCGCTCGTCGCGAGGTTGAGGCCATTGCCAATGTGGTAGTTGGGCGCGTCCGTCGGCAGGAAGCTCCACGTCGAGATGAGGCCGCCGACGTTGCCCATCATGACGTTGAGCCCGATGGCGGAGCTGCGCGCCGTGTCCGACACGACGTTGGCGCTGACCTGGCCGTTGCTGATGGGACCGAGGCAGAAGAGCGAGGCGGCGATGAGGAAGGTGGCGCCGTAGCGCACGCTGGGGTTGGCCGAGGCCAGGAACATGATGTAGCCGACCATTGTGAGGGGGGCGCTGGCGATGAGGAAAATTTGGCGGCGGTCAAGCTTCCATGAGATGAGGGGGAGGAGGAGGGTGAAGAAGCCGCCGACGACGTAGGGCGGGACTGTGTAGAGCTGCTGCTTGACGAGGGTCTCGTGCGGGTAGATGGTGCGGACGATGGTGGGGGCGAAGAAGGCAAGACCCTGGACTGTGACGTTGTTGAGCAAAAAGATGAACGAGGTCGACAGCGTTACTGGCGACGTCATGCCCAGCCACAGCTTCTTCTTGTCCATGTGGTCGAGCACGACCGTCTGGCCGACGCGTTCGGCGCGGACGCGGGCCTCGGCCATCTCGCGCTCCTCGGGGGTCAACCAGCGGGCCGAGGCGGGGCGGTCGGTGAGGGTCAGGAACGAGATGAGGGCGAGGCCGCAGGTGATGATGCCTTCAACGACAAAGATCATGCGCCACGACGTGACGGAGCCGACGTGGTCGAGCGTCAGGATGGCCGAGGCGAGCAGGCCGCCAAAGGCGCCGGCCATGGGTGCCATGACGATGAAGAGGGCCAGGCGGAAGGTGAGCTCGGAGCGGCGGTAGAAGCGGGAGAGGTAGTAGCTGATTCCGGGGAGCATGCCGGCCTCAAACATGCCGAGGAGGAAGCGCACGCCGGCGGCCTGGGCAAAGTTGTCGACAAAGGCCGTGGCGAGCGAGATGGCGCCGAAGCCGAGCGAGATGCCGGGGAGCCACCATCCGGGGCCAAAGTACTTGCAGGCGATGTTGGAGGGGATCTCAAAGACGATGTACGAGATGTAAAAGATGGAGAGAAGGGCATTGTAGTCGTAGCCGGTCAGGCCCAGGTCCTTTTCGAAGCCGGCGATCTTGGCGTTGCCTGCGTGTGTTAGTGGCGGGTGACAAGACGGGGCTGCTGCTGCTCTGGACATACCGATGTTGGCGCGGTCAATGAAGCAAAAGAGGTAGAGCAGCGACACGGTCGGCACGACCATGAAATCGATCTTGAGACGGAGACGCGCCTCGACCTTGGGGTCGATGTAAAAGACGGGGGCAGCACTGTTTCTGGCAAGGTCAGTCCCGGCCGTTCGGGTCAGCCCCAGGGGGGGGGGGTGGGACCAGGACTCACTCTTCATGTCGCAGGTTGATGCTCCCGCTGGTGTTGGTGCCAGCCTTGCCGCCGTCCAGGGACGCCTTCTTCTCGGAGGCTGCCATGGTGGGGATTCACGGCCGTGTGCGGGCAGGGTGTCCGGGTGCCGGGGACTCGGGTGGAATCGGCGAGGGTGACGGGATGGGGTGAGGATGGGGTGGTTGATGGTGGGAGTGGCGTGACGGGAGGGAGAAAGTAAGGCCTGGCAGCGGGTGCGAGGGCGGGCTTTTTATCGACGACGATGTCTGGGCGCGACAACAGTGATCCGGGGGCAGTGGGCCACGTCGTCGTCCCCGCAAAAGATGCCGTCGCAGATCCGCAATCCCCGGATCCAGCGCACACGCTGGTAGGTTGCGAGGGCTGGCCGGGGCAGACGAAGGGGTCGTCTCCAGTCGCAGGGGCGACACGGCAACAGAGGTCGGCACGTCTTCGGTCGGGGGAGTCGAGAGCCACGAGCTCGGGCGGTGTGGGATGTGGGACCGGTGGACGTCCGGGGGGGGGAGGGGGTTCGCGGGGTGGCACCGCACCCAGGCCCGAGCCAGAGAGCCAGGATACCCGCGGCATACGGATGCACCACGCTTCCAGCGCATCGATGGCAAGGACCCGGGTTGGTGGTGGTGGTGGTGGTGGTGCTATCTTCGGTGGGGGTGGGTGGGCAGCACCGGGGACGGGCCAAGTGTCTGGTTTGTGGTTAGAGCCCCCGCCGTTTGTCGCCCCCTCCCCCAGGTGCCCCCCCCCCTCTGCACAGCTGACAGGTTCAGGGCTCCTCGTGGGCTTACAGGCTTGCTTCTCCAATCCCCAATCTCCAATTCGCAATCCCCATTGTTGCCCCGCCTCCTCCGCCAAGGCTTCTCTCCTCGCCAGCCTTTTCCCCGTGGGGCAATATATCCACGACTCCACGAGTCCACCACGCAATCCACCGTCCGTCGCCAACCACGAGGCGGTGGAGTGTCATTTCCCCCAGAGCTGAGAGCTGGGACAATGTCCTCCACGACCCTTTGTCACCTCATTCCCCCAACAAGACGGCGCTTCCATTCCACAAAAAAATGGCAACAGCGCACCCAAATGAGCGACACACAATCTTGGTCCGACGGAAACACCATGGAAATATCTGACTGATGTCGTCTCTCCCCTCCCTTGACCCGCTGCTCAAAGCAGCGGCTCCGGCCCTTGGTCTCCTTGGCACCTCTTTTCCGCCTGGTGCCAAGCGTCAAGTGGCTTTTCCCGCCAAGGACTGGACATCGCTTCCCATCGCCAAGGTTCGCCCCAACGACATCGGACCTCGTGCACCGCTTCCTCCGCCATGTTCACGAGGAGAGACACCTGGAGAGGCCATCGAAAATGCCTCTTCTTCTTCTTGCTTTATATAGGTCGAAAACTCAAAGCTCAGCCGCCTCGGTTAGAGATGCCCTCTTCAATCGAGCACGGGGTCCCCCCTGACCGAACCACCACAACACAACTGTCAAGTGTCAACCACCACGTCTAGACCCTTCCCTGTCACGCCCACTGTCACCGCGCATCCACCGTGGACCGCAACACACCTCCCGTCTTGTAAGATCCAGCACATCTGTTCTCTGTCCGCCGTGCCACGCTGCAACACACCGGACTTTTCCGTGTACCGCCGGTCCCAGTTTCCCACAATCCAGTCCCGAGCAACGTAGCCGGTGCCGTACATGTGTACTGCCCGGTGATCGCTGAAAACAGAAGGGACATGCGTGCCATGCCATGGATGCATGCCATGCAACTCATCCCGATCCCAAGTGCCTGCTCGCTCCCAGCTGCGCCACCAGTCTCCGGGTACCACCCCAATCTGCAGACCGGCAATCTCGACGGCACCTGGGACTGCATACCCTGCTCCACTAGACCGTACCTGTCCATCAGCACTCAAGAGCCTCATCCCCAAACCGGCCAAGACCAATTGGCGCGCCATCTGCCGGTATTGATGCCCGTCCCGAGCATTGGCATCCATTGGGGCTTCATACCCCAATGCCCAGGCAGAATCGCAAGATCTGGGACGGCCCCTTCGGATGCGGTTTCAATGCACGTCATGGACATGCACCCGAGTGTTGGATTGCAGTGCTACGTAGAGCGTGGATACCAATGCTGACAGTGCTGATTGTCAGCTCGAGTTGCAGGGATGGACCCATCGGCACTTAAATGCCGTCGCCCGGGCCAGAAGGGTTGTCGTTGTTACTACATGGAAACCTCTCGGCAGCCCTCGAACAGTTCCAAGAAGTCAGGGGGCTCTGATTGGGGTACTGGCATTGCCTAGGTACGTACCAGAGGTTGGGAACAAGTCAACCCAATGTAGGTACCTAGGTAACCATATCACGGTCCATCATACAGACAAATGACATGGACAGGACATGCATTCAGAATGTTATTTTTTGCCCGCTAATACTATTGGCCTCCTTCAGGGCGTGACAGTCTCCCCGGCACTAAAGAGAGCTTTATATATCAGGAACGTTTGTATAACTACTCCATTTGCCAGCTGCCTCATACAAAGTCCAGCGCGCTCTTTGTCCGAGCATGTCGCTTGCCCTCTGCAACTCGTCATGTAAGCTTGGTCTTGGGTTGGTCTGCTATTCTGTTTCAAGGTGTTGGCAGATATGGAAAGCGGTAAGAAAGAATGCTGTATTTGTGATTTAATCACGATCCTTGTGATTCTCTTCTTTCTTTCAGTTCCTGGTTTCTTCGAGATTTTTGGTGTTAAGTCGCCGGGCTGCAGGGCTGGGAGACAGGATATGGAATGGTAAACATGGGATGTTAAGCCCTATACCTACAGTCCTTTGCATATTTTTGTTTACTTTACATTTACATTTCCTGCAGGCGGCTGCGGTGCCTGCATGTTTGTCCGCCCTATTGCCCTCACAATTCTTTTCTTTCCATTCGACTTCTTCGGCAGCCACTTGACATCCTGCAGCCACACATAATCTTCCATCTGCTTCTTTCTCTATAAACCCGCCTTCTTCCCAATTCCACCACAACTCAATTCTCCAAAGCCGAACTGCCATCTCTTCAACGTCACCTCAAACTCGCGAATCTTCCACAACAACCATCAACGATTTCGCCACGCCATTCATCAAGACATCAACCCTCGCGGCAATAGCCATTGGCAATAAATCTTGCAACGGCAACATGTCGGTAAGTTCCAAGTCCTCAAGCATTTCCAATCTAACCCCCCCCCTGACGAGTGACAGGTCCACACGAAAGGCATTGCCGCTCTTCTCAGCGAGCTCCAGACAGCCATCGCCGAGGTCGAAGTCAACACGAAGAAGTTTGAAGACACAAACAAGCGCTTGGAGGAGGCCCGTGGGATCCTGGAAGCGGTGACCAATGTTGATGGAAACTGGACGAAGCAGCAACAGGACACCGTGGCCAAGACGAAGACCATCATCGCAGATGAGATTGTGTCGCTCAAGGAAGTCGTCGACACGTGTAAAATTCATGAGGCGAGGCTTTACAGGATTGCCGCGGAGATTGCCTGGTGGACTGGAATGGAATGAGCATACAGGAGTAGTCTGCAATGGGGGAGAAAGGGCAGTGCTTGTCGCTGGCGGCTCTTTGATGTTGAGAACTGGACAGGCAGGAGGAATTGTCAGCCCCCGGGAGGTAATGATGAGGATGGCAGTGCGGGAGCCTTTCGAGAATCACATGGGAGACCAAATATTGGTATGCGGGTTGTCCGGACTGAACTTGGAAGCGACTTTAGGAAAACTATTAACGGCAGCTATACTACTAGTACCTAAAGCCTAGGAAGCTAGCGTCCTACTTCCTACCGCGGAGCCCGTCACAGAAAATAGTTGTTCTTAGCCTTGGTGTCACGGCCTGATCGCCTCAGACCTGTGAACGGTTTATATACGCAACCCAGAACTCCAGTCTTCGACTTGGAATTCTGGCAATCCTTTTGGAAGCTGGTGCAGTGGGGTTGTGTACCCATTGTTCGGCCAGCCGTCACACTTGGCTTTAATTAGACAAGTACTTGGTCTTGGATCAAACTATATTTTACCTTGGGTAATATAAGAAGGATTGTCTGCCTAAAGAAAAGATGGAAAAGCTTAAAGATTCAATCTCGTCAAAGTCATGTCGTGATGTGCGTGCCTTGTAAATCAGATCCCGTAACGTTACCAGAACCGAAAAGACACGAGGAAAGATCCAACTTGATGCACCGGCTGTGCCGGCCAGCTTCACCCCAAGCGGTTGCGTGTAAAAATCAAAGAATCACACATACCTAGGTCACTGGGTCGATGGGCCCGGGAACACGGCCAGTGGGGTGTGCTGAGCATTGGGTAATAAAAGGTAGTTTCCGAATGGTGCCGCGGCGGGTCGGTGGGGTGCCTTGCCCTTGACATCAACAGGCGGAGGGCTTGCCTGAGTGGCGGGGAAATGCCGCGGCCCATTGTCGTCTTCAAGTTCGATGGGAGTGACACTGCCTGCCGGAGTCGAAAGGCCCGCCCCATTGAAACACCGGACGAGCAACTGCGCGGCGGATGCTCGCTTCTCTGGATCAGCTCTTGCCATCGCTCGGAGACTTGGGAGCCCTGACAATGACGCAGAGGCACAGATGTGCTGTACTTCTTCCCTTCTCGATCTGACGCCTTCCTCGACCATGTACTGACGGAATTCATTTGTGTCCAACATCCACAGCATGGTGATGAGGAGCGACCAGACATCCGCCTTGGGTGTTTGCGGCTTGTCACCGTAAACGTCTGGGGCCTTGAATATCCCGGAGCCGCACTCGGTCTTCGCCACGGATTGGCGGTTGCTGAGGCCAAAATCTGCGAGTCGAAAGATGAAACGGTGCTTCTCGTCGGTGCCGACGGGCGCTTTTGTGCTGTACAGGATGTTTGCGGGCTTCAAGTCTCGGTGAATAAGGCCCTTTATCGAGAGGTAGTCGAGGGCTTGGAGCATGTGGTGGAAGACATCGTCGGCAATGAGTTTGGCGGTAACTCCAGGCCCCGAATATCTGTCCCGGACCAGAACCTCGAGGCTGCCTTCCTGTAGACCGAGAAAGATCTCGACAATGGATTCAGGCCCATCCCAGCCCTGTGAGTAAATATAGTCGACGATGTGGGCCTATACCAGGAGATAGGTTCCATGTCAGCGAAAGGGACCAAGCATGAGACATTGGAGAACCCAGTTAAGACCATCCATCTGTGCAGCAAGGCCCTGACATTCGGCCTGGAGGCGTGTACTTGTTTTGGGCAGGCCTCGACAGGGGAGAACTAGCGCTTTCTTGCTTTGCGGGAGGTCTTGTGCTAGCAAATAAACCAGGATTGAGACTCACATTACATGGTGGATGATGTTCAGGTTCTCGACCTCACGCTTCAAAGCTGCCCACCATCTATTTCCTTTGGACGTGTCCTTCTCCATCAATTTGACGGCCATGTGCTTGCCCGAGTCGAGGTCCAAAGCCTTGTAAACTGTGGCAAAGGCTCCGGCCCCGAGGGCCTCTCATCCACCTCATTCGTGGCTTCTTCCCCCGATTGAATGGATTCGTGTCTCCATTTTAGAGGGGAGCAGGGTGTCGGCCTCATCAAGAGTTCGGGCAAGGCGGGGATTGCACCAGGCAGAATCATCGTGTCGCGCCGCAATCTTCATGGCCACATCTTCGGGCGGACAAGCCCAATGTATCCTAAACTGGACAAGGTCTCGGTGAACCCCACCCATTCCGATGATGGTGTTGAGGCCCGGCCGTACCACAACTCGACGGGGGCATCGTCCATGTTCGAATGGCACAAGATCCTCGCCTTTGCCTAGGTCGGCAAAGACCTGGCTGCTTTGCGCGTGCGATCTGTCATAGAACATGATGTCCCCCGTTTCT
Source organism: Podospora tetraspora (assembly GCA_027943155.1). NCBI lineage: Eukaryota > Fungi > Ascomycota > Sordariomycetes > Sordariales > Podosporaceae > Podospora > Podospora tetraspora. The sequence goes on along the minus strand of JAQKAE010000001.1, from coordinate 248,119 downwards.
CGGACGAGCTCGAATGCGCATTGGTTCATGGAAATAGTAGGTTCGTCAACGTGGATGTCGCCGTTCCGTGAAATTGTCGCCAAGGTGACGTCGTCTTTGGCGTCCGATCTCACATGGCCGACGTCGAGAACCGGCGTGCCGGTTCGCAAGGTAGAGACATGGCGTCTGTTGTCGCGATCCGTGAAAGCCCGGTAGGGCTTTTCGTTGAGCGGCTCCAGCGAGAACAAGGCATTTGGGTGAGGCATGGTAGGGAGGAAATTGACTTGAATGACGCGGAACTGAGGAGAGGAACCGAGGAGAGCGCCGGATACTGCTGACAGAATGGATGAGGGCTTGGACGACTGGATCTGGAGGTTCAAGGGAACAGGAATGACTGGAGGGAGTGGTGTTACCCTACCTCGCCTACCTACCTAGGTATATTCCGTGTTGCCTCACCCTTCTTGTAGCTGGGCAAGGTCTCTCCGGGCACCCTGTTCGTGGCCATGTCGGGCCATACCAGGTAGGTAGGCAGGCCTTGGCCGGCGGGAAGCGCGCCAGGAGAGACGGCACATTGAGATGTGAACAGCAAGGGGTCCAACGGTGGGCTCCGAGTCCTCAGGTAGGTATCGTGCAACCAACAATGGATCTGGATTGAAAACAGGCAATGCAGGGCGACATATCTTTTGGGCGTCAAAGCATCACCGAGTTTGCCTTGCCAATACCTAGGTAGGTTGCATCAAATGCTGGGGGCGCGCGCAACTCGGTAGGTTGTGTAACTACTCCCTAGGTAGGTCCTGCTGCCAACCACGCAGCCGTGAAACGAAGCGGACCAGCAGCCTTGTTCCATTTGAACTCCATTTGAAGTTGAAAATGCACACTGGCAGTGACGACGCCTCATTTTCAGAGCACTCACTTTCAGGGCGGGCGTCAGGGAAACCGCGTTCGGGCCGCTCGACCATTTGATATTCGCGAGACCCGCCAGGCCTCCCCTCCCGTCTTGAGCTCTGTCGTGCAACCCATGGGATGTGCACTTCCAGTGGCCTCAGGCAGGCACAGGAAGCTCTGGCGGCAAACGCGTCGCCCAGTGCCCGCCACCCCTCTCCCTCTCGCATTTGTTAAGAGTCGGCAAGACAATGCGGCCCAGGCCCGCACGCCAGCCAGCCCATCCATGGACACGTCCCCTTTTCGCCTTCATCGTTAGCTCGCATCTTTGCTCTCTTCGCCATGTCCTTTGCCATGGAACCCACCGCCCGCCACATGGTGTCGCAGACCATCCGTCCCGGAGCCGAGGAATACCGCCGGGCAATCGAGGATCTGGAGGCGCTGCAAAACAACCCCGACCAGCTTGAAGTCAGCGAAAGTTCACTCGGCCGCCACCCGTATATCGATCGCCGTCCGGCACCACGACAGAATACGATTTTACCGAGCCCGTCCAGCTCACCGAAGAGGAAGAAGAGCGGGAGAGGCTGGCGAACCCGCTGGCCTTGGAGCTCCGCCAGTCGCGTCCTTCCGAGCAGTTCAGCCTCCAGGGTATGGAGCTTGCCTCGGAGCTCTACACGCTCAAGGAGCGCCGTCTGTACACGTGCCTGCGCAAATTCCAATTCAGCCACATCACCCATGCCCTTTTCCTGGTCAAGCTGCGCTGGATTCAACAGGGAATCTGGAAAGACGAGTGGAATACCAGACCCACAGACGACAGTACCTGGAAACACGAAGACCCGCTGCCACCGCCGCCAGAATCCGATAGCGAATCGGACGATCCGCCTCCCATGACCAAGCCTTGCGACGCAGCCGCGTTGCGCTCGACGCTCTTCGGGTCCACGCACGAGGGAGAAGAGACCATGCCACCGAAGAAACCACCGCCACGGATCAAGAGGTACAGGGACGGCCCGGCAGAGCCGCTCGAACGCGCAGCATCGCGTCCTATCTATCAGTTCATGGCCCAGCTGACCTACCAACGCGAACGAATCCTCAAGGAGCTGGACGAGCCACCCCCAAATCAGGGTCGGCGCATCTGGCGATACTACGACGAAGACCTCCTTCAGCGCTGCCAAGCAGCCCGCGACCAATGGTTTTCCGACAGGCCTGCTGAAGACGACCCCGCCAGGATCCCGCTCGACATCGACACCATGGCGTATGCTAGATTGAGGGCGCTCTGGACGCAATGGAAGATATGGGACACTAGATGGGGAGTGCTGCCGGGCATGCCGTGGAAGCATGAGTACCCGTTCAAGGAGGAGCTGGAAGTGCGGGTGCGGGCTGCGCTCGAAAAGAGGCCACCGCAAGACAACCCCGGCCCATTCCGCCCGGGGTGGTTGGAGGAGGCGGGAAGAAAGCTGTGGGGGGAAGAGTTGATCGTTGCACGGTACGGGCCTCTGTTCAGTCGGGCGTATGAGGTGGAGACGTACAGGGCCAAGATGGCCGAGCGTGGGATTGCTGTCGATGTTGCTCTCGATGAATTCGGCGAGCCTTTGGAGTCGGCCGGGAAGGAAGGGTCTGTTGGCGCCGCCTCCCCTGAGTTAGGCAAACCATCAGGGGCCTCGGCTCCATCACCAGCACCCGAAGCCCAGAAGGCCGGCGTCTCGCCTGCTACCGCGGAGCCCGTTGCGGAGAACAGCCGGGCCTCGAGCCCTTCCCCTCCGGTCCGCCAGAAGCAGCGCCGAGGCCATGCAACGAAATCGGTTCCTTCGGGAGACGTTGAGTCGACGGCCCTTGACCCAGTCCGTCCGGGAAGGGTGTCGAAGCCTCGCAAGCCGACGCAGCCCGACGGTTCAAGGCAAGTGAGCGGGTCTGGCGCGCCAACCGTCCACGACCCCGTCACCCCTCGCCGGAGGAGCCAGCGACTGCAGTTGGCCTCGGAGGAGAGACGGGCTGTGGAGATCAGGGAGGATCCGGGTCGGTCGGGGCCAGTGCGTCGCGGCACCAGGTCGATGATCGGTGTTGGGGCCACGTCGGGCAAGAAGCCGGTTGGTATCTCCAAGAGGGGTCCGCCCAAGTCTCGGGGGAAGAGAGGATGCGTCCGTCGACGGCCAGTTTGCATGTCGGATTGGAATGTTGGGTAGGTAGCGGTCGTAGATCAGCTTTAACACGTCGGATGTGTTCTTCCCTAGTTCAGGTCATGGGTAGACATTGCGTAGATGAGCACCTACGTACCTATTCTTTGCATCACATGTGGCGCTCAATCCGCACAAACTTGTCGTCGCCGTCACGACAACCTCGAGCCGGCGCGTCACTGGACACCGGGCTCTGCCATGGTGGCCATCGTTGAGGCGTGGGCAAGAAACAAACCTGCGTGTGGGAAGCGTGACGAAAAGAAGAAACGGCGACAACTGTGTGATGTGTGACGTGTGACGTGTGACAGTTGGCGGGATGAAGTCGATTCAAGATGCAAGAATGCGGGCGCTGCAACGGTGTGGCGTGCTGCTAAATCTGCAGTGAAGCGAGGCGCAGGGAGCGGCCTGTGCGGTGCTGTTCTCAACGCCAACAGCGGTCCGTCTCAGATTTGGCAAGCTTGCAAGCTGCAACCTCCACCATCGCCATCACCATCACCATCGAGACCCTGCATCCTCCCGCGCGATCCACTGTAACCTCGACAGAAGCAGCTCCGGTGATCGACAGGCCGCCTCTCGCGATGCCGGCAAAGAAGATCAAGAGAACAATGCCGCGTCCCAATCGTCTCCACCGACGAGCCCGTCCCAGTCATCGCACGTTCGGCGACGACACTCCGGGGCCATGATCTAGACTCGTAGACGTACCGGCTGACCATTCCCAGACGGAAGCATCTCTCGACATCGATTGGGGCGCCCCGGACGGCCAAGAATTAAAGGGTCGAAGGCGACTTTCTGGAACAGATGGCCAATTACCGCTCAGGGGCGAGCGACCGTGCCATCGAGAACCATTTTCGCGCGACTGTGCCGTGAGCCCGGGTCATCAACCAAATTTAGACGCCCGCTGCGAAAACCCAAGGCATCGGCCTCATCAGTCTGCCTCGGACTCGAGCATGCGAGGCCAGGCCAAAGATGGTTCCTGTCAAAGACACCGCCACCCAACTTCCCACAACAACGACTCACTGATTCTCCGCCACCAAGCTCAACCACGGGTCGGGACGAGCATCTCGACCGCGGTGATCGTCGAGGTGGATCGTCCGCCCATCAATGCGCTTGAACCCGCAGAAGACGCCAAATTGCCCTCCCGGCCGTCATGCTGGGGATGATCGAGTCGAGGCCAGCGTCCAGCAAGGAGGCGTCGGAGGCACCCCCAAGTTCCCCACAGTCGTGAGGCTCTCGGCTGTTGGGGCCCGTGGTCTAACCGCATCCAGACCGCGCCTGTCCCTGATTTGGCGTTTCATGTTCGACGTCTGGGGACTCGACCTTGCGCCGGCACTGGACGACGATTGGCACCTTGATTCGACGAGTGGTGTGGACTTAATCTTTGGCATTTCGACTCCCCCCTTTCTCTCCTCTTGTCGAGAAATGTCAGTCAGCACCATTTTTGCCGGGCTCGGGCTTATCGAAACCTATTTCCAAATCACGCCGACGGCAACAAGCTTATGGGATCAGAACAGGGCAGCTGGGTTCGGCATGGAGGACATGGATAAGCTCCGCCACGGCCAGGGCGGAGATCGCTCCTTCGCCGCACCACACTCCCAAAATACCAGGCTCTTGTCACCGCGTCGCCGAGTCGCGACCACATCCTTTGGCCTCTGCCAGCTTCGAGCCCAGGCGTTGCCGAATGGCCGTCAATGCCATATGCACATCCCTCCAACAAACCAGCGCTGCGAACCAAGGCCTCGGGCGGATGGGTTGGTTCGAGGTCGAGCTCACCCCATTGCCCCACGGTCGTAGCCAAGGCAAAGTCGGCCAACGACTGGCCAGCACTGCAGTGATGGATTGTTTCACGTTTCTTGCCAGCGCAATCTCCCCTTCAGGGCCAGCCACACCCATCCATAGCTCTGGCTTGGCCGTGCCTCACCCTCAACACCACCCCGGCCAGCAGGGCCTCTTCACCATCCAGACGGATCCCGGTCCCAGGCCTGTGCCGTCCGTGGTGGAGCTGCCTGCGCTTCTCCCCGATGTGCCGTTCAATCTATTTGGCGATATATGCCCCGGTGCCCTCCTCCGCGACTGCCCCGTCTTATATGATGGAGAAGATCGCGTCCCGCCGTTCGCTTTGCATTGCCTGACGATTTACGCTTTTCACTTTCCCTTCCAGGTTTTCTGTTCTTGTTCATGCACCACGCTCCTTGATACTGTTCTGTGGGCCAGCCGAACCACTGCCATTCCTTGCTATATACCGCCCAGGGGCTTCTCTCTTCTCACGCCCACCCTCACAGCAGCCAGTCTGCTTGTCCCTTCGAGCTGCTTGTCTAGCCCGATCGATTCGGCGACGACCTCTTTTGCAGCGCTTTTCGACATAGATCGACAACATGCGAACCTCAACCACCGCCCTTCTCTCGCTGCTGGCTTCGTCCGCTGCCGCCCTCGCGCCACCAAACTACCCCGGATGCAAGACGCTATGGTCTGATAGCTTCATGGGCAGCTCGGGTGACATTCCCAGCAAGTCCAACTGGAACACCATCACCAAGTGCGTTCCGTCCTACCCCTTTCTTTGTGATGATAACTCGCTGACGAATCCCAGCTTCAAGGTAAACAACGAGGTCCAAGACTACGTGGACTCGATCCGCAACATCCAGATCTCTGGCGGCGGCACCGTCCAGCTCGTCCCGGTCAAGGACGCCAACGGCCGCTGGACCTCGGGCCGGCTCGAGTCCAAGTACACCTTCACCCCCGAGGCCGGCAAGGTCACGGCCGTCGAGGCCGTCCTCCGCTTCGGCGACAACGACCAGTCCAACAAGAAGGGAATGTGGCCCGCCTTTTGGCTCCTCGGCGACAGCATGCGCCACGGCACCCCCTGGCCGCAGTGCGGCGAGATCGACATCATGGAGACGGTTAACGGCGCCGCCAAGGCCTACGGCACGGTGCACTGCGGCTGGATGGGCGGCGGGCCGTGCAATGAGCCCATCGGCCGCGCCACCGAGACGCCCCTGGCCGACTACGGGTGGCACCGCTGGACGGTCCAGATCGACCGCACCAACGCGGCCGACTGGCGCGCCGAGCGGATCCAGTGGTTCCTGGACGGACAGGTCTTCAACACGGTCTCGGGAGCCGACATTGGGGACCAGGCCGTGTGGTCGACACTGGCGCACTCGCCGCTGTACATCATCATGAATGTTGCCGTGGGCGGAAGTTGGTAAGTTTACCCTGGGTGGAAACAAGACGAGGGAACACGAGCTGACAACGCACGAACAGGCCGGGGAACCCCGACGCAGCCACGCTCGGCAGCTGGGGCAGCATGATGGAAGTCGAGTACGTCAGCGTCTTTCAGCAGCAGCAGACGACGCACCCGCGCCCCGGTCGGCCTGGCGGTCCCGGCTGGAGCAACGAGGATGCGGTATAAGCGACACTCTGTTGTTGAAAGACAAGGAGGCGGCCAGAGTCTTTCGGGATCCAAGGGTGATGTGTAAAAACGGGATTTGGGCTTACATTCGACACGTACATATGGGATACACGACACTTTTGACGACAAGGGCACGATGACGCCCCGAGGGCGATTCTCTTTTGGCGGGACCATTCTTTTTGGTCAAACTTCAGTCGGTTGGATGCGACAGCGACGACGACGACAATTACATTCTTGATGATACCTCGTACATATGCGCTTTTGGGCTTTTGGATTCATACACTCGCTTGGGGTGGAGATTTAGAGGGAAGATTTAGATATCACGGGCTCCAGCTACATTTTTGGACAGGGGTTTGAAGTATATAACGTGCATGATAAGCGAGTGAGCCAGATAAGCGAGTGAGCCACTTTTTACTACCCTACAACAACAATCCCCAATTGCAATGCATCAACACAAAGAACCAACTATAATTACATCAGAAGTAGGGGAATTAGATGCTTCTGCAGCCTCCTGACAAGTGCGGGCATTATGGCCAGGCTTGCCGCACACACCACAGCATCGAACCCTCGTACGAACCCCCCCTGCACCACCACCATCCGCCTGCGTTTCTTGCGCTCCCTCCCCATCCACAGCCCTTGGGCCTAGTAGCTCCATTGCATCTTGTAGAGTAAGTGACCCTCTAAGCTGCACGCGTATTCTTTTGGCTCTCCGGCGCTTGCTTAGTGCCTCGTTGGCCTTGCGGAGCGAAGAGACCTCTGACCGAAGAAGAGCCACCTCGTGCATTACGGCCGTCGTACCCTTGGTAAGCTGGTCTACAGCAGCCAACATCGAAGTCGGAGAGCTATTTTGATGGTTGGTGATACGAGTCTTAATGAGCGTTGACTGTGAGGCGGCTTCTCGAGGGTTGTGGGGTGTCTGGAACACCCAAGGTTGTGGTGTACCAGCTCGTGAGGTCGGGGTGTTGGCGTACGAAGCTTGACATCCAGCTTGGAAAGCACCCTCTCTGGATCGTGAGGAACAAGGCCAGCACCTGCGAAGCCGGCTTGAATATTCCTCTCGGTGATAGAGGCAAAGAAGGCCTTGCGAAAGCCACAGAGAAACTCGAGCTTGCTCACGTGGTTGATATGCATCCGCATCAAGTCCTCAACCTGGCGACCGTACGCCTGCTTCAACGGCCCAAAGCAACCAACATCGAGTGGCTGGAGGAGGTGCGAAGAATGCGGGGGCATACAGAGCGTGATGATGTTGTTCTGCTGGCAATGGAGCTCGAATTCAGTCGAGTGGTGGCTCGTGGCCGTCGAGGATCAACAACCGATATTTGCCTTTCGTACGAGGTGCTGTATGGCAGTCGAAGTGCTTGATCCAATCCAGGCCTACTGTATTGGTCGTCCAGCCATTCTCGGTGGTTGCGATGCGCCAGTCGGCCGGGAGGTCGCACTCGGTGTACCAGTTGGCGAGGTGGTACTGCGCGGCCAAGATGATGAAGGGGGGGATAGCCCAGCCGAGGGCATTGACGCCCTGGATAACTGTTGCCCATTCGCGGTTGCCAGGCTGGGCCAGCTTTGCCTTGCCACGGCCATCTGAGGTCGTAACCACCATGCCGGCGAAGATGATGCCCATCATAAACCCAGTCTCGTCGAAGTTGTAGATGTCGTCATCCACGATACCGTACTTGGCCTTGACGTTCCGCACGAGGGCAAACCACTCGCCAATGACCTTTGGATCCTCGCACTTGGCCCTCTGGTAGTCATATCGACGCGTATAACTCGTTCGGAGCTCAGGCTGGCGTTTGACGAAGTTGTGTGCCCAGCGTTTGCCAACAGGGGGCGCGTCGCGTACGCGTAGCAGCTGGTTGGCCATATCTTCCACGCCACCCAATCTGGGAGGAAATGCGCGGGTAGATAGCTCAATCACATACTGGACTATCGTCTGCTCTTCCAGTTGGGTGAGCTTCTTCGAATTGACTGGAGAATCGCGTCGTGCAGGCTTGCCGCCACGTCGTCGTGAGAGAGTCATTCGGTCGACATTGTAGATCTTGGCTGCGGCTCTGATACTGAGATTTTCGTCATTTTGAAGGGCTTCGAGGGCCAATATCACCCTGGCTTCATTTGAAGTGCAAGACATCTTGGGTTGTATAGGAAATTGATGTTAGGTGTAGAAGTGGCGCGTCGCGCGGAAAAGTGGCTCACTCGCTTATCTGGCTCACTCGCTTATCATGCACGTTATGGGTTCGAGGATACTCGTTTGAGATGCCCATCGTGTTCAACCTTGCTTGTGATATTTGATGGTTCTACATGTGTGATGCTCTTTTCTCTGGGTATCGAGCTTACCGTATCGACTCGAGCCTGCTGAATTTCAAGTGTTGGAAGGGGGTTTCGTCCGAAGTGGCACGGGAGCAATGCCTATATGAGAGTCGACGTTCAAGGTTTCCACTTACAATCAAGATAGGCCTCGAAGCACAAGACCTCGAGAACGAGTTCTCCAAACGTTTGCGTCCGTTTGTATTTTTTGGGGAAAGGAATGTTTGGTGCAAGCAGAGGACGTTGGACCGGTACATCAAGGTCCTCCTGACCCCCATCGACCTGACCGCGCCCGTCGGTTATTTCAGCCTCGTCTTTGGCTTCGGCGGCGGACCTTGGGAAGAGGCTGCGCGCAGGAGAACCATGGCGCATCTTTTCGTTCGTCTCTCGAAAGTCATCGAGACGTTCCCCTTTCTGGGAGGCCAGCTCCTACTCGATGACGGACAGCTAGAACGCTCCAGGTTGTTCTTCAGACGCGATCCCCGCGCCCGCAACATTAACCGTATGGTCAAAAGCGACGAGCACCCCACCCACAGCATCATGGACGAGATGCTAGACATGAAGAATAAGTGCGGTGGACCCTTCGCCGGCCCCGTCCCCCTTTTCGAGCTCGCCGCCCACCAAGTCACCCGACTCAGGCAAATCGACACCCCTCCACCACCCCGATCAACCCCGCCACCCTCCCCGCCTACCGCTGGACCCCCAACCCCCCGGTCCTCCCCCCGGTTGGCATCACAGGTAAGATCCCCCTCCTCCTCTCCATCCCCCACGACTTCCTCACCCCCCTGCACACCTTCTGCAGGAAGTTCATCCGCGCCCGCGACGGCCCCGACGCCTTCGTCTCGCACGTCGACGTCGTTTCGGCCATCATCTGGGTCGTCCTCACGATGGCCCGCGTGCGCGCCTGGCCCGCCAACGCCCAGGGAAACCCCACGCTGCACCCCACGGCGCCGACGCGCTTCTGCACCGCCGTCAACCTCTGCCCGCATGGGCATCGCCGGCGTCTACCCCGGCAACTGCTTCATGCGCGTGCTCACCCCGGCCGATGTGACGGTCGAGAGGCTGCTCGGGGGCAATGGGAATCCCACGTCGTGGGAGCAGGTGGCGCAGGCGGCGGGGTGGAACCGGGGGGCGATTGCCGGCGTGGACTGCAGTGTCAATGTCGCGGTGGGCGCGGATCTCGAGTTTGATATTCCCGGGCTCTCGGGCTACAATGCCCAGGGCAGGGTGACGCCCACGTTTGTGAGGTTCCCGTACGACATCGTGGGCGGGTGTGTGCGGATCCTGCCGCGCGTGGGAGGCACCAAGGGGACCGAGAACTGGGAGGTCCTGCTCCCGGCCAGGGATGAGGAGATGCCGTTCGTGGTGGAGGAGTTTGAGCGGTTTGCAGGGAACAACTCCTTCATCAGGTGAAGGCCTCGCTCGTCGTGCTAACTTTCCAGCAGCGACAGGACTCGTCCACGGTGCTGCCTTGTATGGATAGACGGATAGGAGATAGGGGACATTTGCCATGGAGTTGGAGTTACCTGAGGGCTTGATTTCACAAGAGAAAGAAACGAGGAAAATGATAGATCGACTTACCTGAAAATGAGAAACAATATGCTCTTGCCTGTGAAATGCCGTGACCATGTTGAATGTGATGTGACCACGGAAAAATCGACCGACCGAGATGTTACTTGCCGGGTGATGGTGGTCCGATGGACAGCTCGGATTGCCGCTCACGGGCAATCTGAAGGGGATCAAGTGAAGCAATGAATAGGCGCCGACCTAACCCTGATCAAGGCGTTGCAGGTGAACTCAGTCGTCACCATGGCGGCGAGGCGGCCACCAGGTCGGCCGCAAAGATGTGCGCGCAATGCAGCCGAGGGTGATGTGCAGGAGGGAAGAGAGACGCGAACCAATGATTTCGGAAATGCCCAGCTTTTTCCACGCTTCATCCGCGGGACCATCCGCCGCGCTATGCCCTGCCAGATTGGGTTCTGCAAGCCGAATGTCACCCCTGCCAGGGCACGACTCCCCCATCAACCCGCCTCTGTGCTGAGTGTAACCTCTTCAGACACGGCAGAAAGGTACGCACGCGCTTGCGTCGGACAAAGGCAGTTTTGGCGCGGGTTGTACAACCCATATTAGCCCAAATGGATGCCCTGAAAATGCCGATCATGGCGGGCTTCCTGCTCCTGCCCGCTTCCTTCTCAAACTCAACTCCACCTCGCAGCCCATGGACAACCATCTCTTCGCTCCAACCTCGACGATGTGATGGCGCGCCGAAATCCCATCGCGTTCCTGGTCTTTGCGCTGGTCGCTTTACTGCTGTTCTACCAGTTTGACGTCAGCACATTCTTCGCTCGCAATGGCGTCGCTCACCCTGCTGGGCGTTTGCCCAGCCCAGCGCCTGGTATGTCTTTGTCCCTCCCGCGCCTTGTCTCACCTCTAACTCAACTCCTTGCCCTCCAGAAATCCTCTCTCCCGAAAAAGTAACCAAATACGTCGACTCCATCCTCGACCCATCCTCGACGGCCGTCCCCCGCCTCCAGTGCCCCGCGACAAACATCACCCGCTACGCCTCCCTCGTCATCCCCCTCTCCTCGGCCCCCCTCGACTCCCAGCCCATCGAATACTTCATCGCCCTCGACCTCCGCAACTGCCTCCCCGTCCTCCCCCGCCTCCTCGGCAGCGTCCTCTCCGCCATCCACCATCTCAACCCCGCCTCCTGCTTCCTCTCCATAATCGAAGGCAACTCCCCCGACGGCACCGCCGACGTCCTCGCCGTCCTCCGCCCACACCTCACGCGCCTCTCGATCCGCCACAACATCACGACCCACCACCCGCTCAACCCCCTCGGCCAATCCTCGGACCGCTTCTCCTCCCTCGCCACCCTTCGCAACCTCGCCCTGGCCCCGCTCCCCTCCCTCCTCACCACCCCCACCACCACCATCCTCTTCATAAACGACGTCGCCGCCTGCCCCGACGACCTCCTCGAGCTCCTCCTCCAGCGCGTGCGCCACGCCGCCCACCTCGCCTGCGCCATGGACTGGGTCGGCGCGGACCCGCGCGTCTTCTACGACTCGTACATTGCGCGCGCCATCAACGGGGACCTGTTCTTTGAGGTGCCGCCCGAGACGACGTCGTGGGCGCGCGCGACGGAGCTGTTTTGGAACGAGCCGGTGGCGCGCGGGAGGATGGAGAGGGGCGTGCCGTTCCAGGTGTTTGCGTGCTGGAATGGGGCGGTGGCGATGGCGGCGGAGCCGGTGGTGAAGGGGGGTGTGAGGTTTAGAGGGACGGGGAAGGACGAGTGTCATGCGGGCGAGCCGCAGACGTTTTGTAAGGATTTGTGGTTTGGGGGGTGGGGGAGGGTGATGGTGGTGCCGAGTGTGAATTTGGAGTATGAGGATGCGAGGGCTGAGGGGGTTAAGAGGGAGAAGGGGTTTGTGGGGGATTGGGTGGCCAAGGGGGACGAGGGAGATGCGATCGAGTGGAAGGGGCCGCCAGACCTGGTAAAGTGTATGCCGACGTTTAATCGGCAGAGTTGGGAGGCGTGGAATCAGTCTCTGGTGTAAGGTAAGTTATGCAATGGTCGGCGTTGGGGATCTTTGGTTATATGGTTTAGGATCGATGCCCAAGATAAAGGGGCCGTTGACCGGCGGTAATCGCATTTGACGAGTTCAAGATCTAAGATGGTGTCACATTGTGAGACATGTCAAGAACCCAAGTACGACAACGTAAAGACAAGGAGACTCCATAAGTCTCACCTCTTATGTAAATGCTCGAAATGCTATATCCAAACCCAAACAATCCATGCCCAAAACTCCAGTCTCACCACCGGGTATCAAATGCTGTATGTAAACGCCACAAAGCCACCCCCCCCCCCTTCTCTATTCTAATAAACCCTCTGAACCCTCAACACCCCCCCACCCCCAACACCCCCATCATCCTCCAACATAACCTTCACCGCCCGCGCCTCCTCCCTCTTGGCCTCCAACCCCTCCAAATCACTAAACCGACACCTCACATCGTGATCCAGCCCGTGGAACAGCACCGCCAGCGCGCTCGTCTTCCATAGCTGCGTCCCCGTCCGCCACGTCTGGTACGCCACCATGGCTAGGAACGCGCACGCCGCGAGGGAAGCGACGGCGGGGACGACGAGGAAGGGGTAGCGGATGAGGATGTAGGGTTCGGAGAGGAGGGTGTGGCCGCGGACGGGTTGGGCGTTGGAGGAGGAGCGGATGTGGGATGTCATGGTGGTGATGAGGCGGGTCATGGTGTTTTGTATTCCCGTGGGGGAGGAGAGGTGCGAGTGGTAGAGCGATTGGACGACATCGTGGGTAGCGACATCGGGAGAAGAAGCGGCGCCGGCGCGGAAGAGATCGGAGAACCAGGTGTGCAAGCCTTGAAGGGAGCGCATGGACATGGTGTAGGTCTCGTTGGAGACGGGGCTGGTGATGGACACGGGGAGGAGGGTGTCGATGGCGGCTTGGGTGTTGGGGACCGTGTCGTTGGTGTACTGGGCGAGGATGGTCTCGGTGAGACGGCCGGCGGAGACGTCGGAGCGCAGCCGCTGGACGCAGGTGTCGAGGGAGCATTGGAGCGCCCAGGGCTTGGGGGTGCCCGTGCTGCCGGGTTGGGCGTCGATGCCCATGAATACGAGGCGCATGATGGTTGAAAAGGAGCCGCCGTTGATGTTGCCCGGGAACTGGGGGTTGTTAGTGCTGCGCTTCGTGAGAGGGGCTGGGGATTCTCACCAGAGGCGTCATGCTAAACACGTCGGCGCTCGTGTTGAGCACGGCTCCAGAGGGGAGCTGCCATCCGCACTTTGACGTGTCACCGCCTGGGGGTGTGCCGCCCACGCAGTACCGCGTCATGAAGGCGCTCATGTCGACACAGGACTGGCAGACAGCCAGCGTCTCAATCTCCCCAAACGTGCAGTTCCCCGTCGCGCACTCCACCGGCAACCTGGACCGTGGCTCGCTGTTCTCAGACAAGAGCCCGTCATAGACTGCCGCCTTCATCGACATGACTGGGAGAAACCCGCCATTCCCAGTAAGAGCGAGGTCATACCCGAATGCGCGCCAGTTGACGGCACCGCTATCCGCCATAACCGTCCGAAAGCGATAAGCCACGATCTGCTGCGCGAAGGGACTGATCAACACGGCGAGGACCATGATCATGGCACCGAACGAGCCAGTCACCCTGCGACGACAAGTCAGTCCATTTGCTTCCCAAAAGCCCACCAGATATGGGAAATACGCACCCTCCACGCATACGAAACAACAACCCCAGCCCTCCCCACGCCCCCCGACTGGCCTCATCAAAGTACTCCAAGTCACTCAACGGCGCGCGCCCCTGCTTGAACCGCACCCACTTCATCTGCCCCATGCCACTAGCAAGCGCAACACTCATCCCCGCCGTGCCCACCGTAACAAGCACCGCAACAACTGCATTCATCGTAACAGCCCGCGACGGCCACGCCCCAAGCGGCTCCCCATCAAACCGCGCAACAACCCCTCCCAAGCACGCCACAGCCACCAACGCCAAAACCAGCCCCGCGATCTCCAGCCTCCACGCCCCGACGTGGGAGACAACAGACGTCGTGACGGCATGCAGGCTCGACGACGGGGATGAGCGGCCCGTGACGTCGTGCTCGCGCTTGACCGTCTCCCAGGGGATGGAGGCGGCGGACTCAAAGGACGGGCGGCGCGGGACTTCGAGGCCGAGGGCGCGGAGGTCAGGCATCATTTGCTTGGGGCTGATGGAGGGGTACATGGTGTCGAGGTCGATGTAGTGGAAGCGCCAGTGGGCGTTTGGGTCTCCTGGGCTGGCGGCGAAGGTGGGCGAGGGGGCGGCGACGATGGTGTCGACGCTGGAGGGGCGGGGGGGTTGATGGGCGGCGGTCGGGGAGCAGGGCGAGGTGGTTGAGTCGACGCTGGAGTAGCGGGCGTGGTAGGGTTGTTGGTATGGCATTGTGCTGGTGGTTGGGGAAGGAAGAGTTGGGCGGTTCAACGTCAAGTCGAGTCCATGGCGACGACGAGGAGGTCGTCCATGATATGTGTGTTGGCCATGATGGCCCCGACCACCCCCTTCCTGCCGGGCCCGGCCTTCTTCGGTTACATCGCGACGCCCGCAGCCCAAGAAGCGACCTAGTTGGAAGAGTCCATTCGGGGAGGCTCTGCCAGATGTCTCCGGATGCGGTCGAAGTTGGGGTTGCTCGACGTCGCTGCGCCACCACGACCTGAGGAAACAAGCTTTGGGGGTTGAAGTGCGTGCGACCATGCTCCTTTGGGGGCGCCATCACCAACCGAAACGTGCTCGGCGGCAGTCGGGGGGGTGGGGGAGGGGCGGTGCCCGAATTACGCGACCCGACCCGGCGCTTGTTCCAGGGCCCGCAGCGCTGTGGCGGCGGGATTACAGTGGTTCTTCCGTAAGAGGTCGGCAAGTGGAGCAGGCTTCCATTTGGGCCATTTTTAGGCCTGTGCTGTAACAGAGGTTTTTGGGTGCTGTATTTGCTGCTGAACAGCACAGAAAGGGCGGGGGGCATTTCGATGCCGGCCGGGCTGCAATCGCATTTCAATCAAGACCACAATCGGGCAAATCTGTTCAACCTAACCACAGCACCAAACCTCGCGACAAGATGCCAAAACAAGGTTAAACTCTCCATCCCATCACCGACAATAGCGTCCCAGCGCCCAACGCCGTGTCTCACCACGCCAGACGCCATTGCCGCCGACGCGACACTCACGCCGGGGGCCTGGGGCTGGTGGCCGTCCCTTTTGGGATCAGGCATCCACATCGCAGGGCAGACCGGGCAGACTGGGCACACCGTTGGGGGCGGTGCAGCCGCGACAACCAAAATCGACAAAGATGCAACAAAAAGCAGCAGCCTGGCGTGCCTGGCGAGGTGTCGATGCAACGACCGCGCTGGGTATATTGAGTCGTCGGTCGGGCGGATCGATGGCTGAAGGGTGGATGGGGAGATGGCTTGAGAAGAGGAGATGGGATTGAGCAATGACTTCAGCTCGACCTTTTTGTTGGAAGCCTGGATGCATTCAACACGCTTCAGCTCATCTTTGCTTGACAGGTTGTTCGACGCGAGCATGAGCTGATGGTCCGAATGTCTGCTGCTGTTGGGGGGTCAAGCGTCATGCCATGCAACCCTCAACGACAGCATGTCTCATCGGCAAGGTCTGCGTCCCCCTCATCCCAGGTTCTCATGTGTTAAGGACCTCCCACCACTGAGGTCTGCAATCAACCCCGCCTCGAGCCCCCCTCATCATCCCATCATGGGTCCTGAGCCACTGGCAGGCAGCTCGGCAGGTCCCGAAGTCCCGCCTCCCGACACGACGGATCAACCCCTCCCCCATCCCGGCTTGCGAGATGCTGTGTAACAATGTCAACCACAACTCCCAGTCGCACATCCAATGTACAAGTCCCGTCTGTACATATGTAGCTAACCCCCTCCCGTGACCCGTTGAGCCTCACCCCGGCATCCAACGTCATCGAGACACGCCATGGCTGCTCGCCGACACTACATGTGCGTCCATATCGAACCATTTCTACTCGGTATCCATCCCGCTACAGCTTTTGCTTGCCCTTTTGCTCCTGAAACAAAACAAATGGGTATCTTGAGTATCCGCACAAGGGACGTCGCTCAACGGCTCAACAGCCAGACAGGGCCGGGGTACCTACCAGATCCCCCCTCTTCCCACAGACAACCTCACCACTGCCACTCTTCACCAGCACGTAGGCACATCCGCGCAACATCTTCTTATACCAGAACTGCAACACTACCACCCCTACTCTGCACAACCGAAACAATACGACCACGGTCGTCGCCCAACTCCCCTCAACCACAGGAACTCAACACCGTGCCATCCTCATCTCACACACCCTTCGTCTCTCTCCACAAAATAGCCGTGCGTCGCAGCTCGCTTCAAGAGGTCCCCGCGGCCGCACGGCATCCATCGTCAGACCAACCCCCCTATCCTCCGCGGTGAGTGCCCTCCTTGCCAACCTGATGTGGCCCTCTGGCTACACGGACCATGTCCGTGTGCCGATCCATTGCCGAGTGATAAAATATGGGTTGTTGCGAAGAGGTCGAAATAAGCATGCTGAATCTTTTATGACTCGGGGTATCGTTCAAAGTCCACATCCAACCGGATTGCTTGCCCAGGGAGAGTAGGGGACGCCCACCGTCGTGCAAGCACCATCCGAAACCGAATCTCGCATCCGAGGAGAGCCGACTACCCTCGGTCCTAGGAGACGTAAATTCTTTTCCGCATCGTCGTTTGTCCAGAAAGAGCATAGTCGAAAATGAAGTTGAAAGGAGAGTCCGGGACGCCGTTCTTGAACCGAGCTAACCCCATGCTCCCAGTCGTACAAACAAAAAGGCCGGTCGTAACGGGATAAAGACGTGACAAGGAGAAATGAGCAAATGAAATGCTTTCCGAGGTTGCGGGGTCGTGCTTCCTAGGCCTTAGGCCACAGGGGCGTGGGGCGGCGGGACGCTGACCTGGCCGCCGAGGTCCATCTCCTGCTTCATGATGTGGTCGCCGTTCATGGCGTTCTTCTCAGGGCAGTCGCGGGAGATGTGTCCGGGCTGGCCGCAGCCGTAGCACGTCTTGCCGGCCGTGTTGAGGGGGCCGCCGCCCGGAGCCGTGCAGTCGCGCGAGATGTGGCCGAGCTTGCCGCAAGCGTAGCACTTCATGGCCTGCGCCTGGCAGTCGCGGGCAAAGTGGTTCGGGCCTCCGCACTTGTAGCACGTCGAAGGGCGCTGGCCGACAGGGTAGCCGCCGCGGCCGAAGCCAGGGACGAACCCGCCACGCGGAACCGGAGGAGGACCCCGAATCGCACCCGGGTTGAGCGGGGCAGGGCAGGCACGCTGGTCCATGTTAGAACTTGAGCCGACATCAAGAGTGGGGGGGTGGGAAATGTACAATGTAGTGGCCAAACTGCTGGCAGTTGTGGCAACGGCCCGTCGCACCAGCACCGCTAATGCGCAGAGTGGGGCAATCGGCTTGGACGTGGCCGAGTCCCTGGCAGTGGTAGCACTGCTTCGCCTCGGTTGTGCGCGGGAGAGGGCACTCGCTCGACTCGTGGTCTGGACCGCGGTGTGATTAGTCTTGGGAACTCGGGGCCCCGCGTGGCGATGTGAAAACTCACTTGGCTGCTTGCAGTTGTAGCAGAGCCTATGGGGCGAAGAGCAAGCCTCGGCATGATGACCGAGGTCACCACACTTGTAGCAGGCGCGGCGCGAGAGAGACGACATGTCGAATATCCTAGAAGCCTCCATCCGTCAGTTGTGTGTCCAGGTAAGAGCGGCTTTGAATTTCAGTCTTTGGTTTGGGCGAGATCGGAGGGGTAATCCTGCGGCGGCGACGGCGAAGGGTCGTAATTTTCTCGTCTCGACGATCTGGCTGCTCTGGGATATCGTATCCGTCACCATTGGGCGTATCAGTCGAAGAAATGCCGCTGGTGAGCCAGTGCTGTGATCCCCAATAACCACGACACCATCCGCCCCTCTCTTGATATGTGGCCGGGTCTTTTCGCAGGAGGCATCGAGGTGCGACGGGGCTGATATTTCGAGGCAAGCCCGCTGTTCTGCTCAAGACGGGGTTCCAGGAGGCATTCGGGTGGTGATGTTTGGGGCGGGCCGCGCTTCATCCGATGTTCGGGGACGACGCCAAGAGGCGGTGCGGGATTTGCGCATGTCGAAGCTTGTAAGCGCGGCTCGGTGCCGGTCGACGAGGGACGAGTGTGCGTCGTCTGATGGATGGCGCGAAGCGCAGCGCAGGACGGTGTCGAGGACGAAGATATCGAGGGAGGAGGGGGGAGAAGGGAGGGGAAGGGGAGGGGGGTAGTCCACTTGGGACGACGTCGACTGACCTTTTTCTTGTCGCAACAGATTGCCGAGTTCTTCCGATCTTTGCTTGGTCTTCAACGACTGATGACAACCTCTGCAGCTTCGTCTTCCTACTTCTTCAACACCGACAACGACCAAAAATGAGGTAGATCTGACGGCAAGAAAAGAAGCGTTTCTGTGGAGGGAGAATGGAGGAGAGAAGAGGTGGAAAGGGCGGGACAAGTCCAGCTGGGGGGGAGGTAGGGATAGCGGAGAGCGCTAGAGGCGACTCGGTCATTGTGGGCGCGACTCCTCGCACGGGCAGCCTTGGGAGAGAGAAAAAAAAGGGCCAGAGCGACATCAGAGGAACTTGTCCCGGTTGGGTGGCGGGCTCCTCCGCTCCTGCATCATCGAGGGGGAAAGGCACGGCTTGGCCGCTCCGCTTAGCGAGACCAGAGGTACCTTTGTTGTACCCCTGGCTGCCGACGATTGTCCATCCTTTCGGTCAGGCATGCTGCAGTCTTGATGTTGGTGCCTTGATTTCCGGACCCAGCCCGGCGAGAACAAGATGCAAACGCTTCTCACAATGACATGGACGGAGGTGCCCTCGCACTGAGCCCTCAGCGCAACAGCAGGGGAACGCTAAAATGTGTGGCCTCTTGGCAGAGCTGCGTCCAGTGTCCACTCTGACGGCTTGTTGCCACCCACACTTTTCCAGCCAGTCTGGATGGAGTCTGTGACGAGTCTGGCACCTGGCCCTCTTTCTCTCTGGCGTGGACCCACCAACGCGGAGGGGTAGCAGCGCTCGAAAGCCGTGGTTCACGGTCGTCACCCGCGTTTGTTCCCTGATGATTGGGCCGTCGGAAGCTGGACCGCAGACGACGGGATGCCCTGGACCTGCCCGGTGCCGTCCTTCCTCTGTGGTGCCTATCCTGAGGAGATGAGGTCGTCGTGGTCCTTTGCATTGCTGCTAGAATTATCTTGTTTTCTCGAACTGGCATCACGGTGCTACCCGACCATCCTGAAGCGGTCCGGCGATGGAAGCAAGGCACCTGCTGGCGGATGTCGGGTCGGAATGAGGGGACATTCCATGCCGAGGCCGGGCCATGTCAGCAAACCCAAACCCCCCGTGACATCCATTCCCAGGACCACCAAGAGAACACAATCTCAGTCGCCCTCCTGGGATGGGGATCCATGCATAGAAGCCCAGCTCAGGCGGCAACTGCCCAATCACTCCGATGCCCTCGCATGCCGTCGCGAGAGCCCCAGCGTCGACTCGCCTGCAGGCACCGTGGCACACACCTCCCACGGCATCCAAGGGGAATGGGGGGATTGTGGCCGGGAGACCCAAACGGGATCGAGCGTGACGATCTGGCATCCGCAAGGGGATGTCCCGAGCCTCGTGGGCAGCCGGGCGGCACCAAATCAAAAAGGAAGAGATACAAATAACGTGTCCCATTGCGGCAGACCTCCCCTCACCTTGGCACGAGGCCGTGTCTTGACATGGTGGCATCCAACATTTCCAAAAGCATGGCCTCCTGCAGGGGAAAGGGACAGGCACCAGAAGGGGCTGACTGATGGTCATGAAGGAGCCCATCAAGCAAAGTCATCCGGCAACCTATCCCATCGCCGACGAGCCCACGAGCCGTCCATGCGAGGGGCAGAGACAGTCGAGTCCGAAATGCGACAGGTCGCCGACAGCGCACATTGCATGCGACAATCCGCCCAATGGGCAAACATGGCTTCCAATACTCTTGCATCCCATCCGGCAAGAGGAAAATATACCGACGGCGGCAAACGTGGTGAGCACTGACAACGCGGACAGACTCATGGAAAGACAACCTTGAACTCGATTTACACTGATGTCTTCGTCGTTGGGATTAGCTGTACCCTTCTGCATGACTCTCCGAGTCCCTCAAAACATCAAAAATTCTGACATGTGTAACGATCCACGGATATCATTCGCCCATCCCTTCCCTCACACTTGCGCCAACCGCCAGGACGCCGCCATGCCATATGCTGTGCAACCAAACAGCAAGCAATCGCAAGGAAAATGGAGAAACTGTCCCCCCCATCCCCCCATCCCCCCAACTTCCCCCAACCCCTAAAAACACACTGGGAAACAACCCCCATCACCACGCCGGCGGCAGCCCCGCCCTCCCCGCCTCGGCCGGGTGCATGCTCATCCTCAACGGCACATCTCCCGTCGGCGCAATCGACCTCGGCTGCGCCTCGACCACGTACGAGACGCCGTCGTCGGACGCATACGACGGTGGCCGTGGCGCCGTCGTTCGCGGACGAGCAACATCACCATCATCATCGCTGCCACTCCTACTCCTCGCCGACGGGCCGGCGCTCCCCTCGCGCGACTCGCGGCCCTCCTCCACCGTCTCGGAGGCAGCGGCCTCGTTGCGCATCCAGTAAATGCGGTCGGGGTCGACTCTCTGCAGCACGGTCAGTCAGTCTACCATACACTGAGAATCAGAGGGGGATGGTACATACCACACTCTCCCTCCAGATGCCATAGGCAGGGGGATTCGTCTTTGTCGCCTCGCTCTCAATTCCAGCGGCCTCCTCGTCGCGCGCCAGGACGACGCGGATCGGCCGGCGCGGAATGGCGTAGCCGCCGGGGCCGATCATGTCCGGGAGACGTCGGCGGCTGCTGTTGTTGGGGTCGTCGACGGGGCTGGTCTTGTTGCGCATGATGAGCATGCACAGGCGCACGAGGGCGTGGCAGAAGAAGAGGGTGACGAAGAGGATGACGAGGATGAGGAGCACGGTGAACTCGGAGCTGTTGATGTTTTTGGTGATGGAGAGGGAGAGGTCTGTCGAAGCCGCATGTCAGCGGCTGCATCGAGGTAAGTCGGGGGGGAGGGGCGAACTCACAGATCGTCAGAATCAGCACAAGGAACAACCCCGAGATGAAGCACCGCAGGATCTGCTTCCTGATCCGCCGCGACTTGACCCACGGGAAGCAAAACAAAAAGTTCTTTGGCGGCGGGCCGCGCCGGCTCCCTGAGCCCGACGACGACGTCGCCGTCGCCGAATTCCCCATCGCCTCTGGATCCCTCCGCCTCCTTCTCCTCCTCCTCCTCTCCTCCCGCGGCGCCTCCTCCCCGTCACCTGCCGCCGCGGCGGCCCTCCTCCGATGCGACCGCCTCCCACTCCCACTCCCCTCCCCCCTCTCCCGCCTTCGCCGTCTCTCCCCCCTCACCACCGCCGCCTCGGGCTCCGCCACGCCACTACCATCCCGCCCCGTCCCCGGCCGCGAAGGCGGCCCATTCGACCCCTGCGTCCACGTCCGCGTCAGATTCGGCAGGTGCAGCCTCGTGCTCGGGAGGTCCTGCACGCCGATGCGGAACTCGGGCGTCTTGGGCGTGGAGAGGACGCTGTTGCCTGCGCCGGCGGCACCAGCGTTGACGACGGTGTCGGGCGGCAGCCCGTCGCCCGAGTAGTGGCTGCTGCTGGGGCGCGGCGGGCGGGTGTTGTTGCTGCTGCTGGCGACGCTGAAGAGGGAGAGGCGGAAGCGGGGGAGGAAGCGGGAGGCGACGGCGGGGCGGGCGCGCTCGGTCATTTCGGGGGGGTGTTGGGCTTCGAGGTCGGTGGTGGAGGAGTGGGCGGAGGAGGAGTAGGATGAGGTGCTGAGTGGGGAGAGGGGGGAGAGGGGGGTGCGGTCGTCGTTGTCGTCGGGGTAGGTTGGGGGGTGCCCGTGATGGTGGGTGCTGGGCCCGGACCCGGTGGTGGGGCCGGAGATGTCGCGCGGGTGGAGGAAGCCGAGGCGACCTGCCATGTTGCCGCGGTTGGTGACAAAGGGGATGTTCATTTTGGGTGGTTGGTGGGGGTGTTGCTTGGTGTTGAGGTAAGTAAGGGGTGGGTGTTATTGCTGGCTTTGTGCGGTCATGCCCTGCCTGGGCCGTCGTTCCATTTGAGGGCCCAGATTCAATGTTTTGTCTCTCAGCGAGCAGCGCCAAAGCTGCTGTTTCTCCGCTCGAGTGGCCTGTCAATCTTTGGCCGCGCCGAGAAATGAGGGCGTCGTGAGGTCTTGGATCGGCGGGCGACGTTGCGCGGTGGTACGATGCGGTGGGGGAGATGAGGTGCGACTGTTGTCTCGTTCGTATCGGGCGTAAAAGGGTGATTGCTTGAGCTGATGCTTTCGTCGCTCGCTCTTTGTTAGGATTGCAGGCGAGCTTTCTCTTCCTCGGCAGCTGAAGATTCGAGGTCTCGGTCGCAAAGGCCAAGCTTCAATTAAGGTTGCCAGTGTAAGTCGTGAGACTGGTCTGCGCTGGTGTAGTAGGAGGGCGGTCCCGGTTCTCAAGCCCAGCACTCGAATGCAGAGACTGGAGCTGGAAATGTAGAATTCGCCGGAGGCAGGTGCGCGAAAGGAAAAAAGGGTGGATGTTCTTGTTCGGTCGAGATGAAGGACGAAACCCTAGCCCGGGGACAAAAGGTGAGAAGGGTGACTGGCTGCTGACGACGACGACGACGACAAGCCCCGAGCTGTGGACGAGTGGTCGGGAGGGAATCCCCCAAGGTGGGCACCTCCGGCAGATGCAAGGGGATATCTGCAGTTTGTGTCGACGAGGTTGCGTCAAAGATGATACTGGTGTGCGTCCCCCCTCGTCGAGGCGACGAGGTGCGTGTGGAATGCAACGAGTGGGAACGGAGCAACCAGGGGAACGCAACACTACAGCCACCACATGTCTGGAGGAGTACGGTAGCAGTGAACGGTATGGAGGATGCCCTCGTGGCCAAACAAATCCGCTCGCTGGGATATTTCCGAGGGCGAGAGGAGCTCGATAGCTGCAGTGGCAGGGCGGATGGTGAAGGCGGCGGAGAGTTTGTGTGCCCGGTCACTGGCTGAGAAGGGCTGATGGCCTGCAGTCGCCTGTCTGTCTGCAGCGAGAGTCTCTTTGGCATCTGTCACACACTGGAGGAGGACCTGCCGAGACCCGGAGGCGGGGGAGGGCGGGATTCATGTGTCAAGAGGACTGCCACCCCCAAGTCGACTTGTGGCCAAAGAGCTTCCCGCCATGGTTATTGTTTCATTGTCATGGCGTCGAGGAGGGGGGAAACACGGGTAGCTGCCTCGCAGCTCCATCACCTCTACCCAACGAAAAAGTGAAGAAATTGTCCCAGTGGCAGCCATCGAGCATCCTCCTTGCTGCACTGTGGGATACTGAGCACACAACCTCCAGGTTCGTTGGCTGACGACGACAGATGGCCGCGACCAATCCAGAGGCGTGGATGCCATGTTGGACGAGGTTCGTACCTTGCATCGACCAAGGACGTCCAGACTCCTCCAGGGACAACCACAACGGCATTCCAAAACTGCAGCTGCACGCCAGCCGTCGGGAGCATCGAGTGCCAGTGAAAGAGCCCCCTGCACCACTGGTGCGGAACCCCTGAGCCACGGAACGGGCAGCGGCGCCGGCTTGATTGGCTGTCGTCGTCGCAGGCTGGCAAGGTTCGTTGGGAGCGCGGGGCATCCCAGCAGGGGCCAAGGCGTTTCAAAGAGAGCTCCCGCTGCTTCACCCTGATGGTGGATGCGAGAGGCAGATAGCCGAGGCGCCCAGAGCCTTTTTCGCGATCGTGACGGTGACGGACGCCGTGGGAGGGTGTCATGGCAGCACTTCGCCGACGAGGGCAGAAATGAGGGAGCTATAAAAATATCGGCAGGTAGCCGCAACGACACTGCTGATGTCAGACAACGAGTGCAATGGTGGGACAGAACAATGAAGCGATGGAATGCGGCGCTGCGGCTCGGGCCAATTTTGGATTCCGGTGGTTGTCAACTGCAACACACGGCATGAGGGGACCGCAACTTGATGATCCAATATGGACTCTTCCGAATGCAACAAACATGCTGCCGCCGCCTGCGTTCGTTGCCCCCACGATCGCCAAACCCTTGACCGCGGCCATCCCGAGCAGGCTCGGCTTTCCTGGAATAGCCGACACAGCGATCCCTCATCGACAAGCCTGTTCTAGGCGCTTCGTGGTTCTTGGTAGATCAAAAATGACGAGCCGCCGATACTTCTTCGACATCCATCTCCCGATCCGAGCTCCATGGTCACCTTGCCAGGCGCTTCCCCTCCCGCATTGGACCTGCTCGTTGGCCGGCGCGGCCCTTGTCTTGCGAAGCGTTATGAAAATGGGTATAATGTGATCGCTACGCAGCGTCATGCCTTGGTTTCGCCTTCTCCACGATGTCGTCGCGACGTTGTCGCCGATTTTTGTTTTGTCGCGCGCCCAATGTTGCCCTCTCCCATGAAGCAGTCTGCCCTGCTCCAAATGGGACACTCACTTCAACTCGCCGAGCAGCATAGTGCGATCCGAGGATGCCGACAAAACTGGGACAAGCGGGTCAGTAAAAGAAGGGCAAACTCTCGGACAATGGGGGACATACTGATGGGGTCTGCTCCGGGTGCAAACTCGGCGCAGTTGACCGTTCCCTTGTGGCCTGGCAGTTTGTAGAGCAGCTTTCCCGTGTCACTCCCCCAGATAACCACCGTGCCATCTCCAGCACCGACGGCAATCTTCTTGCCCGAGGTGTCCCAGCTGCCCCGGATCAAGTTCTTCTCCAGCCCGAGCGGTGCTCCGTCAAACGTCCGAATGTGTCGCTCTGCCGGCGCAAATGGTCGGATATCCCAAGTCCTCGCCGTGGAATCTATCGAGTACGATAGTAATTGCTGCGAGTCCGGTGACACCTTGAGTGTTGTGACCGTGTCTCGGTGGCCAAGCATCGTGTAGACCACCGCCTTTTTCCGGACGTCCCACACCTTGATGTCGTTGTCGATGCCGCCAGAGTAGATCTCGTTTCCAGCCTCGGATATCGCCACGGCGGTGATGGGGAACTCTGTCTCGATGTAGTCCGCCGCGTGTTTCGTCCTCGGGTCCCAGATGCCTATTGTGCCGTCGTCGCTGCCACTGATGAGTATCTCCTCGCCGCGTTTGCTAATGTCCATCGCGTTGACAATCTCCTCGTGGCCGATGTACCGCCGTATCCTTGTCCCGGAAGTCAAGTCCCAGCTGGCGAGGTGCATGTCGGCCGAGGCGGAAAAGAGGATATCGGAATCGCGTGACCATTGGAGGTCGAGGACGGCACCCTTGTGCCCGCTGAGCACACCGTAGTTTTCGCAGTCACCGTACGTTCTCCAGAGCACTGCAGTCGTTGTCAGCAAACACCAAGTAACGGGGACATGCACCGCGTACTGATTGTTCGGTCCATAGACCCGGACGCGATCAAATTCCCGGATGGGTCAAACTTGGCCGCAAAGATCTCCCCTGAATGTCCAGACAGCTCCATCACCGGCGCGTTGAGGCCACTGGTTCGGGGTGCCTGGACGAGGGCGCTGCTCTCTGGTCCTCCAAGGCGAGTGAGGGCGCGACTCGAGCCGACATTCTGGCGCTTGACGACAAGTTGGCCGCCATTGGGATCTCCAGACGCTGGTCGTTTCTCTGATGACATGTTGATTGTGAAGTCGTCGTTGAGATCGGGGATTGGGTTGAGGTAGACTCGGGGAACTTCAGTCTGGTGAGGGCGTTGAAGATGGAAGCTGTTGTCGCGCTGTGACGATGGCCCAAAAAATCCCCAGCCAACGAACAAGGCCTGGATTTTAGATTCCCCGCCCCGTGGAAGCTCTGATGGACGCCCCTGTCGCCCTGCGCTGAAGCTCCATGTTTAGTGGGGCTGGTCAGGGCCCTGTCCATCACTGCGGGACATCACCGTTGGCACAATCCCCACCGCCTTCAACCATCATCGAACAAACAAGCCCCGTCCAGCCAAACATCGCTGCATCCTTACTGGCCCCCACACCGTCCATTTGGTCCTCTGTCCGCCTCACTCTGTTGATACGACTGAGAACGACAAGGCCTTGCTGGTCTGTCAGCAGCAATGGCAGCAAACAAGGCGTCCAGGCTGGGAGAGGAGTACGTGCCCAGCTTCTGTTTGCCATGACCTGTGCTGACTTCAACTGCCCTAGGATATGGAAGTACGAGCCTCCCGATCTCGCCCCAGCCTCCCCAAGCTAACTTCCTGCAAGGACGCGGATCGACAAGGTCAACTCGGAGCTCGTTGTGCTCACATACGGCACTATCGTTGCCCAGCTGTGCAAGGACTACGACAGTGACTACGTCGAGGTCAACAAGCAATTGGACAAGATGGGATACAACATTGGGCTTCGCCTGATTGAGGACTACCTTGCCAAGTCCAACACGATGCGCCGATGCTCAAACTTCAAGGAGACGGCTGAGATGATAGCCAAGGTACGGCGAGGCTCTCCGGCTGCGCCCACCCCGACTCGTCCGCAGCATGCTAATCCTTCTTCCAACCGCAGGTTGGGTTCAAAATCTTCCTCAACATCACCCCCACCATCACCAACTGGACGAGCGACAGCAAACAGTTTTCCCTGGTGTTTGACGAGAACCCTTTTGCCGACTTTGTCGAACTGCCCGACGACGGCCGCGCCCAGGACGCGCTCTGGTACTCGAACATCCTGTGCGGCGTCCTGCGCGGGGCGTTGGAGATGGTCCAGATGCAGGTCGAGGCGCACTTCATCAGCGACGTGCTGCGGGGAAATGACACGACGGAGATGCGAGTCAGCCTCATACGGTACATTGACGACGAGCTGCCGCCCGAGGACGACTAGTTGTCAAGTCAGTTGACCCCCAGGTCGGCAAAGGGAAAGGAACGAGCCACACCAACACCAACCAGCAGTGGAAACAGCCCAACAAGGACGAGGCTTGGATCATCCGGGTCGCCCCGGAAAGGTGCGCAGGGTCCCCACTCCAAGCAATTGGAGCGTATTAGGCATGACGGGAAGGGGGTCGAGGCCAGCGGGAGTGCAAGTTCTGGGAGCGGTTGGGAACAGCAATGTCACCAAGGTGGCCGGTCCGACCAGGCAGGAAGGCGTCCTTCTCCAAATGTTGGGCCAAGCCCCGGTGACCCAGAGCCTCACCAGGCGACCTCTAGGATGGCCCCATAGGTGGCCTTGTCTGGTTCACCGAAATCAGCAAACTCATTCTGAATGCGGCTTTGCTAAATCCACCGAGATACCCGCGCTGGGGCAACATCGCTAGAGAAGGAATTATGACTGGTGGACTATCCATATTGTTTCCGCTGTTGAGAACATTCCCTTTCCCTTAGCTGACAAGCGATTCTCCATTACCCATCCCAGCTTGCCTTGACGGCGTCCCAGGTGACTTTGGTGTCTTGGTGGCATTTCCGAAGCAAAAGGTAGGACAAGGAATACGGGCATGTTTGATGAGCTTCCGAGTCTTCCACACGACCAAGGAAATTTTGGCGGCGCCGGTGCTGGTGGCACAGCATCAGGGGGCAGAGACACCTCAGCTCTGTCCTGTGGAAGCTGTGCATCCCATCGATTAATCCCGTGACTGGCGACTCTGTGGCGACAGAGTCTGCAGGTGCATCTCCCCGGAATTTAGGTTTGCCAACATCCCAAGCCGGCGCGTGTGCACAAAGGCTGACACGGGCTTCGCCTCTTGCATAGTTGCCTCGGAGGGGAGTCGGGTCATCTGCCTGGACTTGTCGGCTGCGTTGCCGGACTCATCCTTCAGTAGCCGTCGGACTACAGGAGTGCAGGTAAAAAGTGAGAGATTATGTTGAGAATGTGAGCATGGCGGCAGCGATCAGCCGCTGCGCCATCAGGCCGGAGCCCGAAGACCCAGGCGCACTGGGCGGTGGCAATCCTCTATGCTGTCTCTGCACAGATGGGGCCGATCCGCAGGTTGGGAGGTTGGCTCAGCCGTTGAACGACAGGCCAGACGCCGGTGACGCCCCATGATCCCGATGGCGGCGATGCGTGCCGCAGGGGTTGGCGACTCCGCCACGTTCAACCCACACCATCTGCACCACCACCACATGTTCCAGGCGACGAACGGAAATATGATGGAAACAAGGGGCTGTCGGATTGACATGGCATATAATGGCAAGCGAACCACACTTTTTTGTTGCAATGGTTCCTGGACACTTCTTTGTCTCTTCTTCATTCACCGGACATCGAAATAGTTAACCTAACAACCTACCTATACTAGCCCCGAGGTCACGTCTATTGTTGTCATTGTGACCCCTCGACTCCGCCAAAGACGTTGTCACATTCACTTTTCTCGTGGACAATTTTCGAAATCCGTTCAAAACAGGCCCAATTGGCCTGATTCCGTCACAATGCTCGCCCTCCAGCACCCCCCACCACCCTACCACCCGCATCCACCCCCAGCACCACCACCACCAAGATACACGATATCGGTGAACGTCAACACCATCCGCGTCTTGAACCTGGCCCAGAGTGGCTCTCCCCCCACATCTCTCGACGAAAAAAGTCACCTCGACCAGAGGTACCGCCAGTCCTGGGACACCATCCCCTCCTCGGCCACCTACCTCACCGCCCGCGATTACCACGACTACCACGACTCCCGCCGCCGTGACAGCCACACCATGGCGAAACCCACCCACCGAAGTGCCGTACCTGCCCCCTCCCTGCGAAACACCGTCTGCCGCTGGTTCACTCGAAAACCCTCCACTCCTTGCCCCAAATTCCAAGCCTTCCGCTTCTCCGTCCGCTGCTCCCACTGCGTCCCTCACAACGCCCCCAACCTCTACGGCACCAAGGACCTCTGCACCTTCCAAAGCGGTTTCAACGTCAAGGGCGGCAGGAAGGGATACCTCGTCGTCGCTTCGGCGCCGAACCAAGACCCCACCCCCGATGAGGCCAAGGAGCAGAGGCGCAAGATCAAGAACAAGATCGAGAGGGGCAGCTCGGCGGACATGGGCGAGCGCGTGCTCAGCCTCGATCTGTGCGGCATGTCGCAGGCGGCGCGGGATGCGAATGAGGTGCTGGGGAAGTGGATGGTGGATTCGTATGTGGCGGTGGATCTGGACGCGGCGGATTTGACGAGGGAGTTGGTGGATGTTGGCGGGTTGGTGGGGGAGTTGGAGGGGGCAGGGGTGAGGTTTAAGTGGTATACGGATGTTGAGAGTCCCTTGCTGGGGTAGAGGATGGAGCTTGGTCTCTTTGCATGGTCTGGGCGTTTGGCTTTCGGGGGTTTGGAGATGGATATTTGCATCTTTGGGTTGGCCATGGGGCTGGGAGCATCGGGGCACTCGGACTTGGAGTTGGATCTCGGTGGGCGGTATGGCATGGCTTCTGATGGCGTTTGGGCAGTTTGGTAGGATATATCCCGGACTCACGTCCATGTAGTACGATGGTAGGTAATACCCGGAAAAGTAGTAGACGGTTGATAATTGAGCAGGGATCTCTTTTGGCAATGGGGGATCAACTTTGACCGGCAGCTGTGAGAATTCTTGAAAAGCAGGTCGACGACTGCGAGAAACATTTCAGGGAAACCCCTTCAAGTTGAACATCAATGGCTGGGCTATTCCCTCCTTCCTCCTCCTCTCCAACTTGCACCTCAAGCAACTAACCCTTTCCCTCCCCCTCGTCCGTCGGTCAATAAACACATGACTGCACAAAGGAAACACACGGCCATATCCATCGGTATATCCTAATGCACAGTGAAACCTCGCATCTGGGGCAAACAACTAGTCTGCCTAGCAAATGTCAAATCTCCGCCTCCCGCTCCGTCTGCAGCACCGCCGGCGGGATCAAGAATCCTTCGAGGCTATGTCCCGCATCCGCCAAGACCATTGCGCAAACTTATATCCGATCAAGCGAACTCGGACTTTTAAATGATGCGAATTGTGTTTTGCTCAGCTACTGCCTGCCTACTTGGACCTAATAGGTGCCTTCCTGTATGGATGGGAGGGATTCGGTGACGGAGAATGTGTGAAAGAGAACACTGAGAACACGATTCATGGCAGGTTGCGCCTGCAACAAGAATGACGCACTTGGGGGGACATCGGAGACGTTGGAAAGAGGGGAAGATGGCAGGTCGAATATGAAGATATATCCAAGTCTCAGCGTTTGTCAAGTTGAAATCTATGTTGTACCCTTACCCAGGGCAAGGTAGGGCGCCGATGGAGGCTCGAGGGCAAGATCTGAGAGTTGACCTGAGCCTTAATCCAGAGAATTCTAAGCTCATTGTCGGGATGTGGACTACGAACAGTCCCACCATGCAAAAGAGATGTCTCACGAAGGCAATTATTTTTCGTTGTCTCTTTCTCGGGCACTCCCGCAACGGCCGGTCACCAAATTCTGGCCAATTACGCGACAGTCCTGCTACTAATTTCGAAAACGCCGGGGGGCATCAGCCCTACCTTGACCATTTCGCATTCCTCAACCACGATGCCACCAGCCGTCTTCGCCCGAAGAAAAAAAAAAGACAAACCCCCATCAAGCGGTTCGTCCCATGAAACTGCTCCCTGGGTTCAACCTGCACTCCTCAGCGCTGCGCATGTCAGCCAGCTCAGCAACGCCCATGGCGTCGGTGGATCCCGGGCCTGTCCGCCCAGGCGTCGATCATGGATCTCGACGGGCCGTGACATCGGCCGCGATGGAGATCCGAGAAAAAACAGCCCCCCCTTTCTCCGCAAAAGACGGGCGGACAGGGAGCCGGGATCGGTGTCGGAACCTGGGGGCGCCGAGAACGACAGCGCCCGATTCTGGGGTGGGCGCGGGCCCGCGACGGGAGGCGGACCGAAATGCTGGACCGAAGTGCCCGCCATCTTGATCAAACATGGGAACATCGGTCCTTGACATCCAGTCCCTGATGAAGATGCCCGAAGTGGTGGGGGATGGACGTCGCGGATGCAGCGCAACCCCCCTGGCTTTTAGGGTCGCAGCGGTAGTTTGGAGTCGCTCACAGCATGGGCTAATGCAAGGCACAGAACCCCTCCTTTTCGAAATCGAAGCCCGGCGGCTTCTGCTGCATGCTGAAGCCTGCGGAGTGTCAACAACCCCTGAAGGATGGGCGAGAGGGCATCTACAAACGGACACCACACCAATATTTCGGGACAGTTGATGAGCGAGCAAAACGATATTACGCGTGAAAGGAGAGGCCGAGGTGGGATTCCAACAATGCAAGGCAGAGGAGAGCTGTGACGGCCAGCCACATGGAGGACCATGACCAGACAAACTAGATCTTGGGTTGCAGCTGTTGCCGGGCATGGATATCAAGCACCACTTCAGCGCAACACGTCTTGGTGTACAAAATGCGGATTGCAAAGAATCGAGGCTGTGATCCAAGATTTGAAAAGACAAACGCATGAAGGCACACCGGCCTTGAACCTGAGGTGTCGTCTGCAAACCGGGCCGGAGGGGCCGGCTGGGGCGTCCGAGCAGCCCGAGCAGAGAGGACGCCATCCCGTCAGCAGGCAGGGAGCCCACGAGGTCAAACATTTGAAATGGTGGAAGAAGCCAGAGGGAAAATGTAGAAACCCGGACATCGGCTTGGTCACGCAATTGTCGGGTGACTCAACTCTGGTGGTCAAGACTCAACACATGGCCTTAGGGCGCTGGGCTCAACACCAATCGCCCGAGGGCCGGGCCCGGCAGGTGGCACTTTTGGGGCTGTCGGGAAGCCCAATCCATTGTCGCCAGCCAGACAGAGCTTGCCAGAATCCCAGCAAACGTGGCATGGAGACATGACAGCGCCCGATCGAGGAGGTGGAGTTTGTAAACATTTGCGCGGGCCGTCTCGAGAAGGCGATAAATGCTGCGAGAGACTGATCAGTGATGGATGACGCGTGGTGGTGGCTTGACTCGCAACACCCCGAGTGTTGCATGTCCGTCCAATTATTGGGAAAGATATGCGAGTTGACGCGCTAGTACCGGGGCGATGGACTGGATATTGTCAGGAGACGACGCCAACACCCGGATGACGCTGTTTCGGGTGGTCACGTCCTCTCTTCCTTGGTCCTACCTATGTCGGCGTCCGGCGCCCGGCAGCGCGGGTCTCGCCTTGAGCGACGGACCCTTGCCTGTCAAAGGGCTATTCTGCCTTCAGACAAAGTGTCGTCGCGATCTGGATGGCGATGCATAACACTTCTGCGGCATTGCTGCAGGAGAGCTTCCCTTCTTCAAAGATGGGGATGGGGTGGCCAGTGCCGCTCAATATCATGCACGACCAGTTACCGGGGCGCCAAGCCCCCGCCAGGCCAGTTGCGGCCTGATATTGCTGCGTGGGTGCCTGTATTGCCTGAAGGCCAAGGCAGCCAGCCCGCGGGTCTCAGATGTACGCAGAGGTTGCGGGCACATCGTTCCAGAAGCTGCGCAGCGGCGAGGACCAAGGTCAGAGGCTGGCACCCAGAGCATCCCCAATCACCTTGGGCTCCTGTGCTCCCCCATACGTTCAAGCGTCGCCGAAAATTCGAAAACTCCCAACCCCCGTCCTCCTCTCTCCTCCTCTCCCGTCTGCCTCCACGCCTCACACACCTTGGCTGTTCCCTGCTGCCATCCCCCCCCCTCCTCCTCCTCCCCCCAACGCGACACTCCTTGGAGGATCGACCCATCGCCGCCTCACCGGACGCCGTCATCGTCGGATTGGCCCAGCACTGTCGGCCGGAGCAGGCGTGGACTGTGGGACATTCGTGCCGACCGTGGTCCGCCAGAGGCCAGCAGCAGCAGCCAGCGGGTCGCTGAAGAGGGAAGCGAGGAGCGCGAATCCACCGCCCGTCGCCCGTTCCACCTCTCCATCTCTCAACCACCACCACCACCACCACCCGCCACCACCGCACCCAACGACGCCAGACCGGCTGCATCACGCCGCACCGCACATTCCAGCCATCGACCCCGCGACCATCGCTCTCGTCGTCGCTGCTCCAACACTCGACGCTCGAACACCCTGCGCTGTTGGCCGTCGCGCCTCGCCGCAGGCCACGGTCCAGCGGGCTTGTCACATCGGACGCCCAGCCGTCGCGAACTCGCCGCCAGCCCCGAACCATCTGATCCTCGCAGAGTCATCAGCACACACTGTTGCAGCCTGCATCGCGACGACTGTCCTGCATCGCGCATTACTCGACAACTGACGTGCCCCCATTGATCTGGCAATCCCGCCACACACACACCAACTACCCCCCGACCCACGCCACGCAAACGCGCAATAGACCACCGCATCTCGACCAACTATCTGCCGTCTTCCATACGCGTGACTGAACCTCGACAGCACAACCACCCTCGCTGCCCGGTTTCGCGGCTAGCGGTTCACCATGAACATGGCTAACATGGCCAACATGGGTGGTCCCGTCGGCGCACAGGGGCAGATGCTCAACAACAATAATGGCGCACTACCACACCAAGGCGGCCCTCGACAGCCTTTGCACCTCACAAACAACATGAGCCGCACCCAGTTCCACACATATATTTACGAGTACCTCCTCCGCACCGAGTTTTACGACTGTGCGCGGGCTCTGTACCAGGCCGATCCCAGCATTCACGTCAAGAAGGAGGTTGACGAGAACGGCAACGGGCTGGGCGATGACCCCATGGACACGGACATGAAGGAGCTCGAAATCAAGCGGCCCAACGACCTGCCTGCGCCCTTGACAGCCACCTCGGGCGGCGGCAATGGCTTCCTCTATGACTGGTTCTGCATCTTCTGGGACATCTTTACCACTTCCAAGGGCGGCAAGGTGTCGCCGCAAGTTCAGCAATACGTCACCCACAACCAGGTAATGCTTGCCGGCCTCGGCGGGAACGACGATGGAGACCTGATGCTAACTTTATCTATAGACTCAATCGCGGTTACGCCAGGAGCAGCAGCAACAGCATATGCTCCGCAACATGCAGCGAGGAGCAACCGAGCCCAACTTTGCGCAGCAACAACAGTTTCACCAGCAACTGCTGGCGCGGGGCATGCCGAATGGTATGATGATGAAGCAACAAGGGAACCCGCTACAGCGGGCAGCCATGGCGAACAACCAAAAGTATGTCCCGGGAACGACTGCCTCCCCCCTTTTACTGGGTCCAGCTAACCCCGTCGCTGCAGCCCCCAAGCGATGATGCTTCAACAAAAGGCTGCCGGCATGCAGCGTGGCCCGTCCGACATGGATGGTAACCGGGGCGGCCCGGCCTCGCCTGGGTCCACGGACAACGCCCCTTCGCCCTCCAAGCGGCCACGCTTGGACGGGGTACCTGCCTTCAATCCTAACCAGGCCGCCATGATCCAGAACGGCCGGCCAACGCAGGGCATGCAGGGCATGCAGGGCATGCAGGGCCAACAACAGGTAGGAAACGGCCCCAACTCAGCACAGGCACTGCTTTTTCAGCAAGGCATTCACCCAAGTTCGCTGAATCCTGACCACCTCCAGGGCTTCCCCCCAAACTTAGCGAAGAACATTGCCACGTACGCGGCTAACCTCCAGCAGCACCACGGCAGTCAGATGCCCAACAAGAACATGGCAAACCCCGGCGGTCCCCAGGGCCAGGGCGCTCCTATGGTGCAGCAAGGCGGCCCCGATGGTGCGGGTCTCGCACAGTTCTACAACCCCGGAGATCTCGCCCCCGGGGCCAACATGAGGCCTGGCCCTGGCGCCCAAGCGGCAGGAAGCAACCACGCCTTGCAGGACTACCAGATGCAGCTCATGCTTCTCGAGCAGCAAAACAAGAAGCGCCTGATGATGGCACGCCAAGAGCAGGACGTTGGCGGGAACACGATGCAGCGCCCTGACGGTTCCGGCGGTCCCGGCGGTCCCGGAGCCGCTGCTGGCCCCGGCGGCCAGAACTTCCCAGGCGCCTCGCCTCCAGGTGGACGGAACGGAGCCTCGCCAAACCCAGCGGAACAGATGAAGCGCGCCAACCAGCAGATGGCCAACGCCGCCATGGGCGGCTCTCCTCTTCCCGACGGCGCTCAGTCGCGTAGCTCCCCGAACTCGATGAACTTCATGGGCCAGAACATGGACCCCAACGGACCACACTTTGCCATGGGCATGGCCATGGCTGGCCAGATGAACGGGGGCATGCGCCCGCCCGGGGCCCACCCTGCCGGCGGACCGCCCTTCAATCCCCAGATGGCCACAGTTCAGCATCAGCAGATGATGGCAGCAGCGGCTGCGCAACAGCAAAGGCACCAGGCCCAACAAGGTCAGGGTGTCCCAGGGATGCAATGGCAGCCCGGTCCCAATGGCCAAATGCCCGGCCAAGGGCCTGCGCAAGGGACGCCACAGCAACGCCCCATGCCTCCCCCGTCGGCTCCGGCAGCCGCTGCCGCAGCGGCGGGCTCGCGCAACGCAACGTCGTCGCCCCAGACCGGCACTGCCGCACCACCCACGCCCCAGCAAGCCAATAAGCCGGCGCCCAAGAAGAAGGAGACCAAGAAGAACACCGGGAAGGTAGGCATCAAGCCTACTGAAAGCTCCCGGGATGGAATTGCTAACACGAGTCAGGCTGCTGCTCAGAAGAAGGGCGCCAATGTCACAACCGGGGCGAATACCGCCGCGGAACCCGAAGCCCCGCAGGAGCCCCCGACACCGGCCACTCCCATCACGCCGGTCAACCCCCCCAACTTTGCCAAGAACCAGAACCTCGGCGTCAACGCCCCAGGCGTGCCAAACGGACAGCCCGCGCAGGCTGTCCCGGCACCCGTCCCCGCCGTTCAGCCTGTGCAGCACCCTGAACAGAACCGCAACTTCAACATGGAAGCCAACGGTCTTGTGAGTGCAATCTCCCCTGTGTATCTTGTTCCCCTGCTAACTGGTGTAGGACTTCTCCATGGACTTTGCCAACCCACTGACGTCCGGCGATGTCTTGAACGACTTCGACTTTGATTCCTTCCTTCATGACTCAAACGGGGGCGACGAAGGCACATTTGACTTTAGCGCCGGCTTCATGGAGGGAGGGGAAATCGGGGCCGACTAGACATCTCTCGAATCTCCCGTCGACATCTTCCTTGAATAACGGCTTCGCCATCTCCCTTTCGGCATGCTTCTCGTCTATTCCCGGATGGAAGAATGCCTTTTTCCTGGAGATGGCATACCTCGCCGCCACCTGGAATCCGACGTCACCGCCCGCCTCTGGTGGCAGCTATCTCATGGCTTCTTTTTCTTTTACCGTCACGCCCTCCGGAGATGGACGGCCTCGACCTGGATGCGGTGTCTGGTTGGCTTCGCTTTGCATGGCTGTCGGTCCACAATGGTCATTTTCATTCTTCATCGGGACTGGCAGCCCTTGGATCACCACTTAATACCACGAATCGTTTTATATTTCTGCGAACTGGAGTTTTATCCATCTTCCAACATGACATGGTCTTTTTCACCAAAAAAAAGCGTTTCTCCTAACTGCCTGGGTTCGACTGCCTTTGGTCTGTTATTTTCAACGCTACCACGAGGCGCCATAGAGACATTGGAGCGGCCACGTTGACGACTCAGCCTGGACTTGGGGGCCGGGGAAACGAGGACGACAACGAGGGGCAGACACGAGGGGCTATGAGCCGATGCTTGAAGGGGGTTGTTGGGAAGTCGGGGATGGGAGGAGGGAATTGGCCGGGAACAAGGTCTGGGGAGGAAGGAGCAAGGAGCGCTGGTTAAAAGGAAGAAGAGGTAGCACACGTGAAGGATTCGATACCATGGTTGTCACATTTTCTTTTTGCCCTTGGCGCTGTTTCCTTTTTTTTATCTTTTGTGTTTGGACGGTCGGGAAGGACTCGGATGAGGGGACCGGACTTTCTTATCATTGGGAATCATGGCTTGCGTATTTCTCTCTCTCTCTATGTCTCGAGCGTCTTTGGCGAGTGCCTTCTAGGTTTGCGAGGCACTACAGCTTTTATTGTCGTCCAAAGAAGGTTTCTCTTTTGTGTGTATTGTTGCCCCCGTGTTGCCACAGCTGCAACCCCCCTTTTTCTTTTAACCTTTCTGGTTATCAGCGGTGGAATTGGAGGATTTTTGTATTTACGTATTCTGTTGATGCAGCAGTGTTGACTCTGGACGGTGACTCCAAGCCCGGAGGAAGGGGGACTTCTTGATAGAAATCGAGAAACTTGCAACGAGATGCTTCGACGACGCCTTGGTGTTTGATGGCAATGGCTGATACTGTACTGTTGATGTCCCTGAATGCCCTCCGTCGGCGGGGAGCGGTGGCGTTCCGAGGCTTATCCCGGTATGGGAGGGCCAAAGTACCCAGATACCCTTCCCCTGAAAACATCCCATGCATGTGCCAGGGCATTCAGTGCTCACGCCAACAACCAAGTGTGGGAGGGTAGACGTCACTCTTACGACAACCGTCGTACGAACTTGATAACAAACTTGGAGAGAGCCCTGGACCCTTCAGGCCCTGGGCAGCCTGCTGCTTATCTGCAGTGACTGGATTTATGCAAAAAACAGGGCATGCAAAAGTCGAGGAAGACGTCGGTTGGCCTGTGTTGATGACAATAGCCATGGCAAAGCATGGATGCCAACGATGATGCCGGGGTACTGTACTGTACACTTCACTTCTATCCATGCCTCTCTATTACTGCCTGCCTGTCTATCCCACCACCCTCCCCAAAGCTCCCCAAAAGTATCGAAAGACCGAAAGGTTCCTCTTCCGAGATTTCCGAATACAAAACCACAACGGAACGTATCCCGTGCAAACGCCCAGCCCCCTAACCAAGCATCAATCTATACTCCAATCCCAACAGCACCGACTACCACCCATCTACACATTCCTCCAGGGGGTACACACATCGGGATACTCGTCCGCCGTCGACGAGATGCGCTCGGCACCCGTCCGAGGCTCTTCCTGGTCACCGAGCATCTTTAAGGACTCATCAATCGAAGGTATCTCTGGAATCTCAAAGGGGGTCCCCCTCGGCCCGATCGCCCAGGCAACGTCAGGTGTTGCATTGCGCTTTGATGGCCGCGAGGTCTGACAAAAGTACCCCTGGGCGGGCTGGGCTTGAGCGGTTGGCGACGACGGGCCCTGGGCCGGCGTTTCGGGCAGCGGCGGATAGACTTCCTCGGGTGACTGCGGGATCAAGTCAGGAACAGGAGGAGCCTCGGTCTCGGTCTCGGCCGCAACCTCGGCCACGACCTGAGGCTTGACCTCGACCTCGGGCTTCACCTCGGTTTCGGCTTTGACAGCGGCGACGACCTCAGGCACTGTAATTGGAGTCGGTGCCTGCTCTTGCGGCAGACACTCTTCCTTGGCCGGAGGCATGGCTGGTTCCGGAAACCACCCACCCAGCTCGAACCGGTCCTCGTCATACGCACCGAGGCTACGTGCCCGGGCATCCCAAGCGCCCCCTAGACACTTGCCTAGCCACTTCATGTTGATGGGCTTTGGCATCCAGCCATTGAACCCGGCGTCAATGTATAGCTGCTCGTCACCACGCCGCAGCATGCCCGATACCGCAAAGATGGGTGTACGGCCAAATGACTGCACGGCATGGGAAGGCATGGGATTCAGGTCCTCCTGCTCACGGATTAAGCGGGTCGAGTCCCATCCGTCGACAACGGGCATCTGGTATGAATGGTCAACAGAGGAAGTCGACAGGGCGCAAACCGAGTACTCACGTTGACATCCATGAGGATGAAGTCGACAGTTGCTTGGTGCGCAACAAACATGTTGAAGCATTCCTGACCATCCCGGCCCACAAAGACTTGATGGCCCATCTTGGTTAGCCTCCTCTTCAGAATCTGAACATTGATAATGTTGTCATCAGCAACGATTATGGTGAACCGGGATGTGTTTGGTGTTCCTGCGTCCATCGGAGATATATTGGGCGTCGCTGTAACTAGCGGTGGTGACATGGCGACACCTGTTGACCCTGGGGTGGGAAACGTGGGCCGTGTTACGCTTGACGATGGAGAGTCTGTTCGAGTAGGGAACGGCAGGACCGGGAGCGGAGATGCGTCACGTCTTGTCGCCAGCGACGTCGGCCGCGAGCCGATCATGAAGGGGACTTCGACAGAAAACGTTGTCCCTCGGTCTTTGACTGCCACAACCTTGAGCTGTCCACCTCGCTGCTTGACGTATCGCGCGGCAAACGCTAACCCAACGCCGACGCGCAGCACGTTCCGATTCCGGAAGAGCGTCTTCCCCTCGTGGTCATATGCGTCTTCGTCCGAGACCTGCTCAAACTCTTGAAACATGTCGTCGAGCTCCCGCTCAGTAAATCCGCGCCCAAAATCCGACACGGCGATGCGCATGGTGGCGTGGTTGGAGAGCCTCTGAGTCTCTCCCCACTCGACGATGATCTGGCCTCCTGTGGTGTGCTGGATAGCGTTGGTGATCAGGGTGGCGATGACACGCTTCAGGTTTTCGGGGTCTCCGCGGAGGGACCGGGAAGCACCCGGAGATGTGCGTGAGATGATCTCAATGCCATGCTCTCTCGCTGTGTTTCTCTGTGAGTCCAAAGCCTCCTCGATGCAGATGGAAATGTCGAATGGGTTGGCGAGCATCGCAATCGACCCCGTTGTGCTTCCAGTCAGGTTGAGTAGGTCGTCAATGACATAGATCAGGGATTTCGAGGCCGCGTGCGACTGGGCGAGCTCCTGCTTGGTACCCTCCTCCAGTGGCTTCTCCAACGCCATCTCCAAAAGGTTGATGACTTGGTTGAGGGGTGTCCGGACTTGAGGGCCCCAGTTAGTCCCAACCTAGCATGAGCAAGAACCCGATCGTACCTTGATGAGAGGCGTCATGGAGGAGGAGGCGTTTAAGGCGCGTCTCCTTGACGGCTATCTCCTTCTCTCTCCAGACACGGATGAAGCTTCCGTAAACGAGCTGGGCCATGACGGCAATGTTTTCTGTGTTCCTGTCAGAGAGCGGCCGGAGCACTTTTTGAAATGACAAACAAACCTTGGTCGGCATTCCAGGCCTTACTGCTGCCTTCAACGACCTCGGTCCACTTTCTGAAGCTGTTTCGAGGCTCCAGCCTTCCGAGATCTCCTGGCAAGAGTATAGGCTTCCCTGCCCAGTGAACTTCGCGGAGCTGATTTCGGCGGAAGAAGACGACGCAGTCATCTGTGGTTGCCGAGAGGGGGATGTACAGTACGCCGGCGATTGACTTGAAGCCGGCGGGGTAGTGCATGTCCTTGAAGTCGGCCACGATGTTGCTCGAAAAGAGAATCCGGTTCGATCTCCTGAAAAACAAGTACCGAAGCAAAATCAGAGCCTCGGTATACGATGCTAATCGACCGATCGTCTTGGCTTCGCCCTCGATCACAAGAAAGCCGCAGTCGGCTTCAAACAGTTTGAGCAGCTCCTCTGACGAAGCTGTGATGCATTCGTTCGGGGCTTTCTCGTGGTTCAGCGTGTCCATGATGCGCCGTACTTGGAGCTTGTCGGAATTCAAGAGCTTCTCCAGACAGGTTGAAGCCGACAAACCCACAAAGTACGACATTTCGCGGACCGAGAAGGGCACCTGAACTGCTGTGGCGCCGTACGAGTGGCACACAATGAGGCCCCAAAGCTGGCCATCGTGCTGCAGGGACATGGACATGGACGAGCGTACCTCCATGTTCGCCAGGTACCTGAGATGCACGGGCGAAATAGCCCGCAGGTAGGCATGGGTGAGATCAAGTGGAACCGCAATATCGGAAGGCTCTCGCCCGACTAGCCTCGACGTAGGCTGGTCTCTGTCGAACAGCACGCGGACTTTGTTGACCATGTAGAGCTCGCGGGCTTGGGGGGGAATGTCGGTGTGGGGAAAATGAAGACCCCTGTAGACATCCCGACTGACGGCTGGGTCCATCAACTCGGCCACGACCTTGCCATTGTACTCTTGGTCGAATTGGTAGACCATGGCGCGGCTGAAGTTGGTGAGCTCCTTGACAACGCCAACGACGGCGTCGAGGAGGGCTTCCACGCTCGTGGCCTCGGCAAATTGCTTTTGAATCTTGGTCGCAACACCCACAATCTCGAAGGAGGCTGTGGGGCCAGCCGTAGGATTGAAGGCGATCGGGTTGACGACGACGGGCTGGCTCTTGGATACAAAGCTCGAGACTGTGGCTGCGTCCATATAGTCACTCCCGAGCGTGTCGATGGGCTGGGGAGGCGAGTCCTGCTCCTCCTCCTCTCGCGAGACCGCCAGCGGGTGCATCGTGTAGTCCTGCAGCTCGAACTCGCAGACGTAGAGGTCGGCACCCCCGAGGTAGTGGGCAGCACACCAACAGGGAACGAGGCGCCCCTCGGGATCGAAAAAGGAGAAGGCAAACACCACGGGCTCTTGTTCCTTTCTCTTCTGGTCATAGGCGGCACGAACACTGCGAAGCTGGCTGTTGAACATTGCGCGCTGATAGATGGGCATGATTTTGTTGAAGCTGTCGAAGGCGAACAGTTCGGCTGGGTGGTAGCGGGAGATCTGATGGCTGTTCTCGCTCACGATCCTGGGGATAAAGACACCCTCGGCACGGCGCTTAAGGGCGACGAGCATGCCGTGAGATTGGATGGCGCCAGGAATATGGATGGGCTCATCTTCGCAGCGGGTGAAGGCTTGCCGCGTGCCCTGGACGACGCCGTGGCTGCCGTCGTCCATAAGGGCATATTCGTATTTCTCCGACACCAGCGGTGGGTTCTCTGGCTCTGGCTCGGGGTCGCTGTCGCGTTGGTCGACCTTGACCACTTGGAGCGAAACGGTATCCAGGCCTGCGGCATTGTGCCCGATATAGTTATTTGGGCCTGTCAGGGCGGTTCCAGTGGACTCGAGGGTATTTTCGGGCTCGGGTTGCTCGACGACCGTCTGGCATGGAATAAGCGCATACGAGCCTCCGGGTCCTAGCAAATCGCAGATGTCAGCTCCTGTCCAAGAGAGTGGAAGAGGATGGGAGGGCAGCAAGGGGTATTTTGCGTACTTGTAGCCGTGTTTCTCAAAAAAGGGGAGTTTTCGAGGATCGAGAGGCGGATGGGAAAGACCCTCTCGACCCTGGGGTCTGGCGACGACATGTCCAGGTTGACAGGCGCGCCGCTACGTGGGAATGTCGAGCACTCGATGGATTCCTGGTGTCCATCCACTGGGGGGCCGGCCGAAGGAGCGCAAGAGTGCCGGCGGACGTTGGGAGCGCGGCCGAGGACGGAGGCGGAGGTGGAGACGGAGACGGAGAAGGCACCCCGTGGACGTCGGGTCCGGGTGACAGACCGAGGAGGAAGACGATCCGTATCTTAGGAAGCGACCAGAAGAAGAAGGACCTTTGCCTAGGGAGACTGGGAGCGTGAAGGGCGATATAGCATCGAGGCCAAGGAGGAAAAAAGGGACGCAACACGAAAGTCGCCGGCGACGCGAGGCGACATGGCCACCCCATGGCTTTAAATTGTCAACCATGCTGCGAGAGGCGAGATGGGGGATGGGCACCGGGGCGGGGGACGAAGAAGCGAAGGTTTCAGTGAGAAGGTCGCTGGACCACGGTGGGGACACAGCGTGGAAGAACGGCAAAGGTGACTCGAGGTGAGACCGATGGACCGAGAGGCGAGACAGGGCAGGCAGGCTGGGGGCGCACCTCCTCGGAACTTGCCCGGGCGACATGGACGCTCCTTCTCAGCTTGTTGCGATGGAGGAGGCTGCCGGCTCCCGTTTGCTGTGAGTCTGTCTCCACCATCGAGTGTCCTCGCTCTTGCTGCTCGCTTCCACTCCTCCGCCTTTTGCCCTGCCACGAAGCCGTGGCGAGAGGAAGGTACAGCTGGCGGCA
Organism: Podospora tetraspora; assembly: GCA_027943155.1. Classification (NCBI taxonomy): domain Eukaryota; kingdom Fungi; phylum Ascomycota; class Sordariomycetes; order Sordariales; family Podosporaceae; genus Podospora; species Podospora tetraspora. Next base: position 205,046 of record JAQKAE010000001.1, on the reverse strand, counting down.
GAAGCGGTCGCAGATGAAGTGCACACAGCTCAGACACGCTTCCACCCAAGGGCGCTAGAAGAATGAAATGAGAGCCTGAAGGGTGAGGTGGTGACAGGATCGAGTTCCAGTGCCGGCAGGCGTGTGGAGGGCTGGACGAGAGTTCTGGAAGGCGCCGAGATGGGTAGGCACAGCTCGGCAGTGGCGATGCGGGCCCATCCCGAGCAGCAGGCAGGAAGGTCGCCTGCGGTGAGAGCGTCTCACCAGACTCCCACGGGATGGGCATCATCCCTGGACCTGGGCCTCCCCAACCGCCCTGCCAGAGATCTGGCGGACGCCAATCGCAGAGATGTAACGATCCGTGCCACCATGCTGCTGGCGGCGGTTCGGCAGGGCACATGTGCCTGACCACAACAGAGGGCTGGGCCTATCACGCCCGGAACCGAGACCCAACATTTTGCGACGTGCTCAGTCGAGTCTTTGCGCACACGAGGAGTAGTCTGGGTTTCCGGGATGCAATGCCGTCTGGTTTGGGAAGCGGGTGCTCTCGAAAGCGAGTTGAAGCCGTTGCCAGCTTGGTCTCGATGTCGGTCGTGAATCACTTGCCAATTTCGACGCGGTTTGGAGCACGGCAGCAAGGATGCTACCGAAGAGTCGAGAAGTATCGTGTCTGGTATGCTCACAACCGCAGCGAGGGGGATGTGTCAATACAAACGCCTCGTGGGTTGGGCAAGCCACTCCCCGAACATGTTCCTGGCATCACTGACCTCCTCCCAGCAGCAATTCTGATACCTCGGGACCCTTTTTACATTGTGGGAAACACTACCCTGCTAGCGGCTTTCCTGGGATCACTCATCAGAGCCCGAGATCGAGGGACTCGAGCATCGGGAAGACTAGATCAGCACTGCTTGACCTCCCCACAGCCGTTCCAGATGGACTCTTGTTCTTGAGACAAGACAGTAACGGTTGGAGGAGAGTCAAGGAGGCAGCATTGTCTGATTCCTTGTCAAATCGTTGTCTCTGCGCCATCGGCCGTTGTGTGCCATCTTCTCATGTCTGGGCGCCAACGACGGGGATCTTGGATCGAATCAGCACGGCAACCCCACGGACGAAGTCCTCCGGACAGGTGAGGTCTCAACTCGTCTCGGATGGGTCGCCCGGCGGATCTCCTGTGTTGGTGGTCGGCTTCGTCCCCGAGCCCTCTCGTCCATATCGTGTTCCTGAACAAGAGGGACGACGGAATGTTGCGTTCTGGCTAGAAACCTGCCCTGTTCTGACACCGATTACCAGGACCCCAAGTCCGAAACTTGCGGAAGGGCAACATCACCGACAGGAGATGTCCAACTAGCCTTGTTCAAAAAACACATATATAAGAGGCAGTAGTCCCATTTACCTTTGGCTTCCACCATGCTGTGACCCGCCCAAGGCTGGATCGCCACACGCGGTGCCGTGCAAGTAAGCAGCCCGTGTGAGACTGGAAGACGGCGGGAATGGCAGCTGTACACGTGGAGACCCGACCACTTGTTTTCTCCCAAGGCTTCATTGCAAACTTGAGAAAGCGTGAGCAAACTGCCTTCCTCTCAGCTCCACCATGGCTACTCCAAGTCCATATCACCACACGACTACTAACAAATAAGACCTGCAAATGAACCCAACGAGGACACGCTTGACACCCCCATCAATCGCCCCCCCGATGCCCATCAACTCCGCCATTCTGCACAACCCGCAAGCTTCCAGACACTGGTTTCACACCCGCCGGCAGCCAGAGACATTCCCAGTAAAAGGAGGAGGGGGTACGGGATACAAGACACGCGCGGCCCAGGCATGACCCCCGCACGTGCGATCCGGATGCCAGCGCTGACCTTGTGTATCGCGGGGGCGGATCGATCTGGGGATGTCAGGCGTTTTGTTGTGGTTGTGGTGGCGCGGCGGGCGGGATGCAAGGATAATGTAAAGCGTTAACAAAGCCATTGCCCAACTCAAGGCGTGGTGGCAGAGTGGTCTAATGCGCAAGACTAGAAATCTTGTTCCTTCGGGAGCGTCTGTTCGAATCAGGCCCACGTCGAGTTTCTTTTTGTCCCCATTGTGGTCCCCATTGTGGGGATATTTTTGCCCCTTTTGCCGTCGAGTCCCATTTTCCTGTCCACAAAACCAGAAGCAATCCAAGAGCAGGAAGACCACGAGTACAACTAGATGGCTAACCCTAGCTATGTACTATGTTCGCCAAACTTACTGGCATGCCCCCCCCTCCATCACTGATCTCCGATGGTATGGAGACACCTAATTGACCCATCTGTCTCCGTCTCCCTCGTTACATTCAGTCCACTGACCGAAATCCGCACCCAGTGCTTCTTCTCCAGCCCCGAGTTCGCCACCCTCTTGCCGATGTCGACACCGCTCTTCAGCACATCCACGGCCTCGAAACCGCAGGCCTCGACCTTGGACATCACCCGGCCCACAAAGTCCCTCGGTGTCCACACCACCTCCGTCATGATATTGTACACCTGGTGGCAACTCTGCTTGCACTTCCTGCCCGTGCCGCTGCCAGTGCACCCCTTGCCCTTCCAGTCGCACACATCCCAGCAGACCCTTCTGTCGAAGCACTCGGCAAACCACCCATGGACCAACCCCGAGATGAGCTCGCCCGGCGCCCCCAGCGTAAAGAACTGGACGTGTGCCGGAGCCCGCCCGACGCAGGCGTACGCCGCCGCGCGAGACCCAAACAGCCCCAGAACGAAGACGCCAGCCTTCTTCTTTGTGCCACCACCCCTCGTCTTCCCCCCCCCCCCGCCAACACCCCCCATCTCCACCCCCCCCCATCTGCTTCTCCTCCCCTTCCCCCCCTCCTCCCCCGCCATCGTCAACCTCCGCCACACCACAAACCTTCCCCACCCAACCACCCCCGCCCCCACCGCAATCCCCAAAACAATCCAATACAACCGCCCCTACCCCCCCTCTCCCCCCACCGCCCTCCCCCTCAACACCTCCCCCACCGCAACCAAACACCTCTCGGGATACCTCGCCTCCTCCGCCCAATTACACATCTCCTCGGCCGCGCAGCCCTCCGGGACGCCATGGCCGACAGACAAGTTGCACGCGTCGGCGGCGTAGCTCGAGTCTGCGCAGCCGTGGTAGCACGCGTCGTAGACTTCGGAGCGGGCGCGGGCGGGCCAGTTGATGGTGGTGGAGGATGTGGCGGACGAGGAGGACCGTGCTGAGGGTGAAGATTGTGGCGGCGAGGAGGAGGGCAAAGGGGAGGGCGAGGCGTGGGAGGGTGGGGGTGCGGCGGTGGGGGTAGGGGGCGGCGGAGGGGGAGGTGGTGGGGTCGTGCTCTTGGGATTTTTTGGGGGGGTTGGTGGGGCTGTGGGGGCCGTAGGAGGGATCGTTGGGGGTGTAGGAGGGTGGGGAGGGGTCGGAAGGGGGGTTTGGGTGCTCCATGGTGACGAGGTGAACCGTAGAGGGCGACAAGGTGGATGGTTGTGGAGAGAAGATTGAAGGTTGTGTAGAGAAGATGATTCACAAGCTCGTGGATGTGGCGATGTTGGTGAGTTGAGTTGAGCTTGAGCTTGGTGATCGACGGGTGTTAGGATGTCACCGTTGTGGAGGAATTCTAACGGAGAGTACGCGAAATTACCGCTGGCAATGAGATTATTAGCGTCTCTCGACAACCGTCACCGAAAATGAGGTTCGGGTCTTGATTTTGACAGTCGAGAGTCGGGTGTGCCGTGGGTGCGAGTTGGAGAAAATGCGGTGAGTTTCGCAGCAGAGGTTTTGTTGGCGGGTGAAGAGTCACCTGCGAAGTTTGTTGCACATCCAATCAACTTTGCGCACAAACAAATTTGGCGCGTCGAGAAAATTGAGACCGACGACGGACACCTTCCCATCGCGCGGTTGCTCAGCGCCGACGCCGTCCTGCGGGGCCGTCTCTCCTACACCATCGGGAAAGAACTGCACCGGGCCGCCGACGATGGGGCCATCTACCTTGCCAGGTCCGTTCAGTCACCCAGCATCACTGCCGTCAGCCCAACTTGACAACATCAATTGACCGGCGCGCAAAAACCTGAGCGGCGACAAGTGCATCGTCAAGAGCGTCCGAGGTCACTGGCGCCTCAGAAACGAAGCCGAGGTCCTCCGGCGATACCAGTCCTCGACCCCGTTCCTCCGCCCGCTCGTTGACGACATTCACAATCCATCGGACCCGCCGTCGATCGTCCTTCGCTATCTGGACAGCGACGTACTGTCCGAGTCCAACCAGAAGCGCCTGTCACGCCCCGAGATCAAGCAAGTGGCCCGGTGCGTCCTCGAGGTCCTGCGCCTGCTGCACAAGGACGGCATGGTACACACCGACGTCAAGGTGGACGACATCTTTGTCAACCACGGCACGGGCGGCAACCAGCGTTTCTCCGACATCCAGCTCGGCGACTGCGGAGGAGTCGTATCCCAAGAGTCCTCCTTCGCCACGGACGATCATATCATCGGCGCTGCCTTCACCCGCAGCCTCGAGGCTACCTCGCAGCTACCATGGGGCACCGCAACTGACATTTGGTCATTTGGGACCGCCATGCTTAGCCTCGTCTTCGGCGGCGGCTACCACTTATTCAATCCCCAGATCGAAAACGTCGGACCGGAAAGCGACGATTACGAATTCACCGTCTTGAAACGAATGCACAGGTTCTTCGGTCCCTTTCCGGAGTCCTACCGAGACTTCAAAGGCGAGGACACCATGACCATTGTCAATTTCATCCACGCCCAAGGGCCGCCGCCAAAACCCTTCCACAGGGTTGGTTGGCGAGAGGTTCCTCCGACTGACATGGAGTTTCTCTTGAAGATCATGAAGCTGGACCCCCACGAGAGGCCGACCGCCGAGGAGCTGCTCACTGACGCGTGGTTCACTGAGGAATCTCGGGATACCAGAGAACCTCTGCCGGGAGAGGAATCGGAACCTGGAGCATAGGCCGTGTTTGATAGAAGCGGAGTGGGCGAGATTGAGTGGGCGAGATTGAGTGGGCGAGATTGAGTGGGCGAGATTGAGTGGGTGAGATTGAGTTGTCGATGTTGCTCTTGGACCATGTCTGCGCCGTGACACCGGTCTTTGTGCTGAAGTGAGACCTTTCGGCATGCTTGAAACCCCTGGAAAGCCTAGTCTGGAGAGACTCGGCCTTTGGTTTCGGGACTCGGTGTGTCAAATGAGGACAGATTGACTGACCCCGTTCTTTCTATGTTCTCGCCTTGTCAAGGACGAGATCGCTGGCGATGCCTCAAGGGAGAGATATCCTGGCCTCGTAAGACTTTGCCGTATGTGCCATTTGCATGAAGCATCTTCACTGGCCGCGGACTCTGAACCCCAGCAATGTCAAGCAATCCACGAATCGGTCCCCCTCTGGAGCACAAGGGGTCAGTTCAAATCTGGCGCCGGGGACCACGACTCGGGAGCCGTACCAGCTTACCTGATTCCTCCTTGAAGTAAAACATTGTCTTGCTGCTTTTCCCCGCTTTGACGCCCCCTATGCTGAGGTCAAGGAAGTTGCCCTCGTTAGGAGAAACACCTGTCCACTCATCGATAGTGTCGGAAGGGAGCATCCAGGAGTCGTCCGTGATGCCCACCACCCACTCTTCCGAGTTTGACATAGCATGATAAGTGAAGCGGTGTTTTCCTTGGATTAGTTGAAAGGCCGTTTGCGATGACTCAGGGTGTCGACGCCTGGGTGGTGAAAATATTGCGACCCGGATTGCTCCATTGCCAGTGTCACGGAGGATTTGAACACGCGGCTTCCTTGCCGTGTGGCCCCAGTGGATCTCTTTGGGCAGCTTAAGAAGTCCAAGATCCCGCCGCCCAAACCCAATTTCATGTGGCCACCCATCATACAGAACTGCGTATCCGGTCACGGCTTGCTGAAATCTGTACAATGACCCTAGGTTCTGAAACCGATATTCGCAGAAAGCCCGTTGCTCCGGGTGTATGCCTTGGAGCTCCTTGGCGCTTATACTGGCCGGTATCAGGGATCCTGGACTGCTAGTGAGCATCAAAACGTTGCAACGAGATTCGCTCATCAGGCTTTGACTTATCACCAAACTGCTGTAGGCTTTTCGCGTCAAAGAAGGTGAGGATGACTTCCTCGTCCCCAGCTTCAGGTTGGCCCCCATAAGGCCTGTGTCTTGGAATCGAGAAGAGAACGGTAGCAGGCGGGAGTGGCGCCTCTGAAACATTGGGGGGCAATGTCACAGTAAAGAAAGCAAAACTCGGAGCATTTTCCATCGCCGAGGCTTCCAATGTGGGAACCCACAAAAACAAGGAAACCTCGCAGTGGCGTTGCGACTGTGGAGGTTGACCTTCGAACACCCGTGCTTCGCCGAAGTTCTGGAAACACTTGAGGGTTGTCCGGAAAAGAAGAGATTCGCCAGTGCCCGGGGCGCCCAATAGGGGTTTCTGCGACGCAGTCTGCTTTTTCCAGCCAAAAAGGGAAAGTTGGTGGGACGTATCGTTTCCAGTGCCGTCGACGTGCTCGGAGTCCCTGGTCAATGTGTTGGTCAGGGCACTGGAATCCAGGTTGTCTGCGGAAATGCCAGCCAGGGCGGTTGTCGGGCCACTGGGAGTTGACGGCGCGCTGATCTCGCCCAACATCAATCTAGCAGCATGTTGCGTTGGAGAGGCCGTATGATCTGCCTCTCTGGGTCTGTCGGCGACGGTATGTCGGGAGTGGTCCGGGGAGGGGCGTCTCGGGCTTGGTGACAGCACCGAGTCCTCCGAGAGGCGGGATAAACTCTCAGAAATGGCGGACATATCGCCCATATCGGCGGGATCGATGATGGTCCTTTGATAGGTAGTCTCGGCGTAGGAGCTGAGCACCGCAATATCTTCAATCCAGTCCTCGATTCTCTTGTGTTTCGTGTTGCTCGCGTGACCGTCACGGCGGATACTGTTGACTCGGGCCAGGATGTCTTCGGTGTTCATCTTGCTGGCGACGGCGTACTCGTGGATGGCTGCCGTGTCTTGCTTGACGGCCTGATTGACGATTCTGCGCATGGTCAGCTCCGCGTTATTCTGGCCAGGAAAAGGAGCGCATACGTCGAGAGGACATGCATGGCGAGGCTAAGAGCCATCTTGTAGGATTCCAGACCCTGACGCAGCTTTTGCATATCCCCCTGGCCGAACATGCCCAGCCCGCCTTGGAGAAGGTCTTGCCGCTCTGGTACTTCTGCACGTTTTCCTCAATCTGCTCGACGAGGGCTGCGGTGCCCGACAGCATCGCGTCAATATGCTGGAGAAGGGTTTCGGAGATCGGGGATTCGGCGCTGGGCGAAGGCATACTCTTGCCAATGAGGACGATGATGATGCTGATGGCTTTCAGTTCGTCAGAGACGGCGTCGAGGTCTTTGGCGGCATCGCGGGTGTCGCGGGCGAAGGTCGTCAGGGTCGCCGAGACCTTGGCGATGATGCTGGCGAGCCCGAGAGACGCGCTGACGATGGATAGCGGATCCATATTGGGAGAACTGGCGTGGCACCCAGATGCTGTCGAGGACTGGATCGGGTCGGGCTGCCAGATGAACTGCCTCGCCCGTTTGCCTCTCGGGTCTCCTCTCTCAACAACCGGGCCGGGGCTGCCTGGCGCCTGCGTCTCTTCAGCCGGCGCCCCAAATGGTTAGCGTGGTTGCTAATTCTGGGTGGACGGTCCCATTGGCTCACAGAAACCGTCCGTGGCACAATACCCTGGACTTGACGTTTCAACTTTTCATGCTGTGTAGGCTCTTTCGATGTGCTTGGGACTGTGAGGGATGGCGAGAGCAAACCTTCCGCGAGGCTCCTAGCCGGGAAGTCCAGTGCCTCAAGTCTCATGTCCACACCGATTTCCGGCCCCACCGACCGGACGGGACGCCCCGGCCCTTTCTGAAGCGGGGTTAAATGGGGGGTTGAACACCGGGGCTCGCGGGGCGCGCGCCGTCTTTGACATCAGGGGTCTGGACCCTGAGGCGGGTTCGAGCCGAACGACAAGAGAGTCGAGACTTCAGTCCCTTCGGCGCCCATTCAGCCGACGTCGACTCGCAAACTCTCCTCCCGCCGAGCCGCCTCCTAACCTTGAACCCCCACCCGAAAAGAATTCACCCATCTTAACGTTAGGTAACTGCCTCGGGCCTGGTTGGCATTGGGACGGAGTCAAGTGTCATGTGCCGGGACCGGCAACATTTCCCCCTACTCCCGCTTGGCATTGAGCCCCTCGCTTGCATCTCGTGTCAGCACCAACATGGTTCTGGCACACACGATGAGGCCAAGGATATTGAGGAACCGCAGCTCAAGGTCTTGCTTCCGAAGTCTCATCAACCGCCAGCTGTTTGAACCTGGCGGTGGTCTGACAAGAGCGAGCCATGCAAAATGGAAGCGAGAGTGAGTTCTGTCTGACACGAAAAGAAAAACTCTGAACAAAGTGACATCACCACCCCTCCACACCAGGGAATGGGGCCGTCGAACGGCGAGTCTCGAACGCATCCAAGCCGCACGTGTTTGTCGAGAATTTCCCAAGTGGGAAATCTTCAAGGTGACAGAAACGAATCGACAGCACATTACATCGCGTGATGCTGCACGTTTTTCGGCAACAGGGCGTCGAACGGTGCAGCCTGCATACAATGCCAGCATCCAATCACGTCTCGGCTGAGGCGGCGGGGAGAAGAGGCGTGTTATCCGATCGCCGCGGTTCCCAAGCCGGGGGGGTATTACGTGGGGGTACGGATGAACGGGAGGTGGTGCTGATTCTGTCCCCCCCCCTCGGATAGGTCCGGGCCTTCGGCAAGCGGCGAGAATTTGCTCGAAGAAAAGAGCCCAGGAAGGGCGTCCCGGTATCGGTCTAACGTTAGTCGCCTGGTTCCATCATCAGTGGAGAAAGAGCTTGAGGGTGTTCCCACTTCTTCTGCACCCATATTGCGGCTTGCAAATTAAGGGTTGCAATCGACGGCTTGCCGTTTTTAGGAGGGGCTGGCTGCAGAGACGACATGTAACAGCATCATGCAGGCGAAGAAGATAGACGCGTGTAGGGCGCCTGGGTCTCGACCCATTCCCCCCCCTCCAACCAGTGTCGAGGTTGCCACATCTTGAAAGGTGAAGGCTCTTCTTTAAAACCCATACCTACCTAGGTGTTGACAACTGGTCGAGCGGGACCAATCCCCCCGCAAATCATCATGCCCTTCAACGAGACAGAACGAGATGTCGAGGATGGGTGTACCAAGGTGTCTCCCAAATGCAATGAGTCTTCCCCACTGTTGTCCAGTCAGCAAACATCCAGCTACCTCGCGTTTCCCAAACCCCCACCAACCGAAACCTGGACGCCAGCAGTGGGTTTCTGGTGGATAGAAACAGGTGAGTACGACAGGTCGAACCCCCTATTGACATAATCTGACACCGATAGCTCTCTGGGCTAACGTCTTCCTTTCCGGGTTCGACGGGACCATCACGGCGTCGTCCTACGCCGCTATCGGGTCCGAGTTCAATGCCGCTAACAATGCAGCATGGCTCACGACGTCCTACTTGGTTACGAGCACGGCCTTCCAGCCGCTGTACGGACGGCTCTCGGACATGTTTGGAAGGAGAATATGTTTTTTTGTTTCCACCATTGCCTTCATGGTGGGCTGCTTTGGGTGCTCCGTGTCCCAAACCATCCTACAGCTCGATGTTATGAGAGGCCTGACAGGATTTGGCGGAGGAGGACTGATCACAATGGGTAGGATCCCCCCATTGCAAAACAGACTCGAAAAATGACCGGTGCTGACTGGTTCCTTAGCAACCGTGATCAACTCGGACATGATTCCCTTTAGGCAACGAGGGATGTACCAAGCCATGCAAAATATCCTCGTCGGCTTCGGCGCGGTCCTTGGAGCATCCCTCGGTGGTGTCATCACCGACACCATTGGGTGGAGATGGTGCTTTCTCGCCCAAGTTCCCGTGTCCATGTTCGCTCTCGTGGTCGGATACCGTGTTCTCATTGATCCTGAACACTCCGTCATGAAGTTGCCCAAAGACCAGCAGTTCCGGTCAGCCCTGCGTCGCGTCGATCTCTCCGGCGCAACCTTGCTCGTTGTTGGACTCGTAGTCCAGCTCTTTGGACTGAGCCTCGGGGGGAACGAGTTTCCTTGGGGAAGCCCCGAGGTGAAGTTAGCGTTGGTGACCAGCACGGTGCTGCTCGGTGGTTTTGTGCTTGTTGAGGCCAAGACCAAGGCGGTGCCCATGATACCGCTTCAAATTCTAAAGGGCTGGCAGCCCCAGGTGCTCCAGCTGACCAACGTCTTTGTGGGGATGGCGTCATATGCTGTGGGTTCCTCTCAAAGTCGTGCGCTTCGCTTGCTGACGTCTTGATCCAGTACATGTTTATGGTCCCGCTGTACCTTCAGGCAGTTCGCGGGGACTCTCCCTCGGCTGCTGGTATGCGGCTCATGGTTCCATCCCTGGCGACACCGGTAGGGGGCGTCATTGCGGGATCGTTGATGCATCGTGGCTACCGGCTTGCGTACAACGTTCGCTTCGGAACAGCATTGATGCTTCTCGGCAATGTACTCGCATGGTCGATGGGCACGACGGGGGCTCGGTGGAAGGAGTTCCTCTATCTCGTCCCTGCGAACATGGGGCTCGGTCTGACCAACCCCAGCGTGCTGTTTAGCTTTATATCGTTGTGCGAGCAGAAGGGTACGTTTTCTCCCCAGAGGTGTTCAGGGCCGAACTCACATTTCGCCTCAGAGCAAGCCGTGGCTACGTCGACAGTGTACCTGATTCGGTCCATGGGCACCATTTATGGCGTGACCATAACGACAGCCATTGTGCAGAACGTCCTGATATCGAGGTTGCCTCAGGCCCTGGGGCCGGATGCAACAGAGGAGGTGAGGTTTTCCATGTGGATTCGTGCATGCGTGGTGGACTGATGATGGTGTTCGCTCAGCTCGTCGAAAAACTGCGAAAGTCCATCTTTGCCCTCAAGGAATTGCCCCTCGAGACCGAATTGGCTGTCCGGGCATTGTATGGCGATGCTCTGCGGATTGCATTTGCAGCCTCCAGCGGATTTGCCCTGATGGCGTTCATCCTCTCATGGGCACACCGGACGGGCTCTCTTCAGAGGAAGGGTTGATTGCTGCCGGATCTGAAAGATGGTGTGGTATCCGATGCATCGGTCGCGTCGGTCTTGCTCAGTCTGGGCGCTTGGTTGTCTCAGTTGTGCGTCCTTGAGATGCCGTCGATCGCGTGGGGTGCCGACTGGTGAGGAGTCGCGAGGTGGTGTGAAGAAAACGTAGATTCTGGATTTTGGTTGGGAGAGATGATGAAAAAGACAGTTGAGCCAAGAGTCGTCGAGGTTGCTCGTCAACAGCCCCAAAATGACGTGCGCGAGCAAGCGAGGGAAGAGGAACGCAGTCGGGCTCGCCCAAGAGAAGGCAATGCCAAAGAAGCCAAAAATTGAGCTTCGATTCTCAAAACGACGAACCCAGCTGAGGCCTTTGGCGGTCCGATGTTTGGTGGGAAGTCTGGATCGACAATCCGAGTCACTCCATTTCTCCTTCACCGAGCCCTCCTTCCTCATGTTTGAGTTTTCCTCTGGATGCTTGTTGACGGAAAGCGCCTTTGCATATTTCCTGGCCGGGGCAGCAGGGGTGATGGACAGCATACGCGGCTGTTCTCGACCAGCAAGGCAGGAAGGGGCACGGAGACCACTGAAAATCCTTTCGACAGCGCGCGTTCCAATGTCCTGTTTCCCCGTCTTCCAGTCCTTTCCTCCCCCCGCCTCCGCCGTCAACGTCAACGTTTTCCTCATTCAGCACTGGAAGCCTGCGACCTGGGCTCCCCGCCGTGCCCCTGACCCGGAGTCCTACGGTTTGAAACTGGCACAAGGCCGGGTAAGGGTCCCGCTCCTCAGGAGTCAGGACACATCCCATCGGCCTGAGCCAGCCCCTCTTCCACAATGCCGCACTTCTTCCTGCTCCCAGACGCGATATCAAGCAAAGCCCCTATTCGGACCATGCCCAACAATGGCTCTGTCAGCCAAACTCAACGTCTGGGTATTTGTCATCGTCATGGTCCTTTTCCGCGGAGTCAGCGATAAATTTCCCTCACTATCCCCGATCACTACCTAATCCGCCCTCATGTTTCGGGGGTCTTCAAGTAGCCCTTCGGAGCTTGTTCGACTCGGCCGTGCTGATGGGCGGAAGTCGACCGGGACCTCGCCGGCGAGATACGCAACTTGACAGGCTGGTGGAAGGATCGACGCGCCCTGACTCAGCCGCCACCCAACGCCGTCTGAAGGGCGCCATCCGATTGAGACATCAGAAGTCTTCCCACATTACAAGGCTGGATGCATGGCACTCAAAAAGACGCGGAACGCTTACCTGGGTACTGTTCCTCTTCAAGCCCGCATCTGTAATTGCTTTGCTCCCCCTTCTCAAAGTCAACAAAGCCCTTGTTCAAATCTTGGCATCCGATTCAGGGGTAATATCAACAAGGCCCGCAATGCCCCCCCCAGCCGCCACTCAAAAGCATGATCGCCCAGGACCGGTGCCGTCGGAGCGCCCTGCGGCTCTGAACCAACAGAAACGGCGCGGCAGGCCGAGAAAAGCCGAGGAAGGGGAAGACGAGCTCGTCAAGGTAAGGTGCTCCGCAGAAGAACCACGCGGCCGAGGGACTCACAAGTGCGCAGAAGCGTCGAGCGCGGAACCGCGAAGCCCAGCTGGTCTTTCGGGTCCGGAAGCAAGCAGCGCAGCAATCGCAGGAGCAGCAGATTCGGCGACTCGAGGAAACCATTCAGCGCATCAGCTCGGCCTTTCTGGGGCTCGCCGACACCATGCTCCAGTCCGACACGGCCATCGCCGACGCCTCACTGATGGAAGAACTGGGTCGCACAACCGAGAACATTGCTGATCTTGCGCGATCGCTTGATGATGGCCGGGAAAGCGAGACAAGTCCTGCTGCAGAAGTACCCACCCCCGAAGCGACAACCGCCACGATGATGGCTTCTCTTCTCATCGACCCTATTTCGGCTGGACCGTCAACGGGATCACTCATCATCCGTACGCCCAGTCTGAACATCAACATCTTCGGCAACGGATGGTTCGGGCAGGTGGCAAGCAACTTTCCTCACCTTGCCGAGTGTACTGTTGCGCCACTGCCCAATGTCTCTGATTTTCCACTCGCCATGAAGATCATCATCGCGACAATCCAGATCGGATACCACGCCTTGTTCGAAACAATTCAGCTGCCCGGTGACTCGAGCCGCATAATCGCCAATCGCGTCTTCAACTATTCGCTCCGGTACCACTCTGCCGAGGAGATCATGTTCAACCTCCGGTGGTTTCTCGGACCCGGCCAGCAGGAAATGCATCGGCTCGGAAACATCTCGTTCGTCACCGGGCCGTTTGCTCACATATACCGGGAGGCCTTGAAGTCGCACAGACGTGTCGGGGAATTCGTCCCGGCCATCGACGATGATGCCTTTCGGGAGGTTGCGCCGATGCGGGGCGCTGCCCTCTCGGAGTCGGTCGTTGTGACGGACGAGGATGCATACGTCAATGCAAACGCTGTCGAGCGGTATCTGTGGGAGAAGGGGATTTGGTTTGTAGGCAACGACGACATAGTCGAGGTTCCTGGGTCGGTCGTCGAATTGAAGCCGGCGCGCGGGGCTGCTGCTCCTGCTGGTTCTCGACAGGGAGGACGGAGTCGGGCGCCAAAGCCTTGGGACTTCGTCAACTTCAACAACGTTTTTGTTGGGGATCGGCCGCCGTCTCCGGGAGCATTGTCAGTCCGGGTGTCACAGACAAAGTTGTTGACGAGTCTTGTCGGGACGGCGGTTTGTCTGGCCAGCGGGCCCGGCTACGAGCGAAGACTCATCGATGAAGCCATCAAAGCTGCCGTGGTGGAATAGCTCCATGTTGTCAATTGACACTGTCAGGCGCTGAGTCATTGTCGCTGATGTTCTCGTTGCTCAGACCCCTTCTCTTGTCGGACGGCAGCCCCCATTTTTTCAGGGTTCTTGACGCATCCGTTGTTCTTGTTTGTTGTTGTCAACTATCGTCCAGGGGCTAGATTCGAAGTGTCCTTGATCGATATCATCGTTGTCAGTTAAGCGCCACAGAACAGAACTGTCTTTGCGCGTCAATCGACAGGTTTTGACTGGACCGAAGCCGAGACATGGATGGCCAAGTTCCAATCTTCCCAGCCGCCGGCCAGAAGTTGACACTTGCTCGGCGACGCACCACAATCTTTGGCCAAGCAAGATAAGCGACAGGGGTTTCGGCTCCACTTCCAAGGCAGGGCTAGACCGTTCTTAATGCCCCTGCGTCACCTCTTCTCCACTCTTCGTGCGCCACACCAGCTCAGCTCGTCTTGTTTTGCTCCATCAAAAACCTCTCTCCAACATCGTCACCATCGTCACCTTGACCGCTACCTCGATAACCTCTCCACAACGACCTTTGCCCGCCGATTCTCGTCCGTCGACCCACTGCAACCCCTTATATAACAACTCCTTCTTCTCGCGTCCACCACCAAAATGCCCGCCACAATCCAACCCCCTCAGCAGCAAGCGCCCATGGAGGCCGCCAGCCCCGCCTCCGCTCCCTCAGCCACGACTATCGTGACCCAGCAGCCTGTGAGTCGCGTCCCCTTTCGCGGAGAGTGATGTGTCTTTTCTTTTGTGCTGACCTCCAGCAGAAATCCCAACCCCTCCCCTCGCTCCAGGGCGACCAGGGCGACATGTCGCTGCGCGGCGGTGATTTCGACTTTGGCTGCGGTCCGAGGGGGAGGGTGTGCGGGTGCCTCTCACTTCGCTTCCACAAGTCCTGCTGCTGATTGATTGCTGGAGGCGTTTTTCATGGAGCCAATCTTTTTGGTCTGGTTTGGCTGGCAGTCGGAGCGATCGTCGTCGTTTGCAATGAGTTTCATGGCTCTGCACACGTCAGGGGCGGTGTTGGGGGCCACGACTCATGAGCGGAGGTAATGAGGAGGATGAGGCACAGCAATTCGTAGTTTTATTAGGAATTGATGGAACACTTGCAGTCTTTGAAGATTCCTGATTCCATGCTTGAGCAAGAATTAGTTGCTTCCATTTCGTTGTCTGCAACATACTATAGGCACGGGGTTATGTCAATATAGGTGCCCTGCCATGAAGAAATCAATTCCGAGTCGTCCCGTCTGTCTGAACCTGCGCGGGAAGCTGTGGTTGTCAATTTCAACATGCAAACTTGGCCTGACATGCTTCAACACCAACCTTCGCCATCATTGCACCCCCTCGAAGACTTCCCTCGCATTACCTGCAGCGTCTAAGCTACCCTGACTCGTCTGTGGAGATATTATTGAGACTGGGCTTGATGAAAGTGTCGGTGAGGCCAACAGAACAAGACTTTCATCCTCAAAGGTTCGATTGCCAGAGGATGAGAAATACAGGGAAACGATGGAGCAGCCTGAAGAGAGGTCTCGAAGCGGAAGCATGTACGCGAATAAGCAAAACATTGCGCCCAGGATAGTGAAGACAACGTGCTTCTATCGGGCGGGGTTTCTGGTATCATGGTGGACTGAAGCAGTCTCCCTTGGATCATGTGAAGAAAGATGGCAGTGACAGAAGCGCAAGATCGGAGGCGAGGATGCACTTGCTGCTTTGGACCAGACATTGATTCCCATGACTACGTTGTCGCTTGCCATATTCTTGGTGTTTACATTCGTCCCACAGGCAATGTTGCTAAATGTTTGAAGGAGAATGCAACCATTGACGTTGAAGCCCGGATTGTCAGGCAGTCCCTTTCTGAGGAAAATAAACATAAATCTAGGGTCGGCGCCCGCTTTATCACATTTGCCATGCATCTTCTTCCATCTATTCCATTCGAGATCGGGTGTTCTTTTGCTTTGACATAGTATAGATTGCTGCCAGGCGGCAGGGTTGGTGAACAGCAATGTGAACCGTCGGGATCCATTCACCTCTGCGGTGTGGGGCCCTTCATTGAAGAGACCGGCGACGGCGATGCCACTTGAGATGAAGCTTCATGAATTCCTAGAACGCTACTGAGCCAGAAGTCTCGTATCATGTGATGTGAGCTCGTCGCTAGAAACCTTCACCTACCTGCGAATCCAAAACCCTTGCTTGGGCTTCTCCTTCCAACGCCAACACCGACAAGACCATCACCGGGCAACAACCTCGCAAGTATCCCATGCTGTGACTCGCTGTGTCAGTAACAGCAGCAATAGTAAGTTCAATCCAGTCCATTCCTACCTTCCAGTCAGTGACCAACACTTTCACTCTAGCACCGCTCTTGCCAACATGGACCGTGACAACAACGGCGAGGAGGAGCGTCGGGTACGCAAGCTCCCCAATGGCAGAACCGTGCTGCCCGGCCATGGTTTCACCGAGGACTATGTCAAGAGGACTATGTCAACCTCTTCTCGGCTCGCCAGAACAACGGATCCGATAACAGCACGAACGATGCTTCTGCCAAAGCACCTGCCACTGCAGCTGCGACCACCAATGCATCCTCCACGGCCGCTGATCCCGTCACCGCTTCGTCTACGGCCGCTATATCCTCCATCACCGCTTCCTCTGCCGTAGCAACTCCTCCGGCCACGGCTCATCCCCTCACCGCACCTCGCCCTGCTACTGGACTTCATCCTCACCCGGCCGCACAGGGACAAGCCGACCATGGACAGAGACAGCAATCTTTTGGACAGGGACAGGCCGTCCCATGGACGGCCGAGGAAGACCAGATCTTATTGGATGCGACGAGACAACAGATCACCTACAGAAAGATCCATGAGGTAAAACCACCCGGCCATTTGTCGTGACGTCGCGGAGGCTTTTATCACCGGCTAACATTTGTTTTCTCACAAGGAACTCATCCCTCGCCATTCCCAGAAGGCGATCGAAGCCCATTATATCAGGCTGATTACCAAGAACCCGAAATAGGGTAGACAGGAACATACCGCTAGTCCAAGAGATTAGTTGGGTGGATGGAGGGGGGAAGAGGAGGGGGGTGACAAAGGGGATATAGGCCCGGGACGAAGGAATGGTTCCCTCTGGACAATCACCGCTGCAGTCAAACACCCTTGTGCTGTTGTACAGTTCATTGTTGGCCACTCTCTTCCCATTCCACCACTGAACTAACCCGTCAACTTCTGCCGCCATTTGCTCCGAGTCCATTGCTGGAGTCACGACTCGCGCACAAGTACCGAGCTCGGAACGCATGAACGACCTGAACAGCTTGAATATCGCCGACATACACGGGTGAGCAGAGCCAAAGTGCCAAAGGTGTGAGAACATCTAATAATATTTCTCTCGATTCTCGTCTACAGCTCCATTCAAGTCCAGTTCTTGTACTCGACAGTCCACTTGTCCGACACCAAGCTCCCCGCGGCCTTGGGGTCCAGCAGCTTGGCCTTGGATACCTCGTCATTGCGGAATTGCCATTGGAGGTAGGCGACAGCCGCCTTGCCCTGCTTTCCTCCGTTGGCTGCGCCAAAGGTGCCCCCATGGCCGGTGTCGAGGTTGGCCTTGTACGCGGGCAAGCCAGCGGGGAGGAGCTTGTAGTCCTTCTCGGCCTAGACAGTTCATCCGTCAGCATTGTGAAACCGGGGGTCATCATCGACGCGCGACGTACATTCGGGTATCCCATATCCTTGGGACCGCCCACAAACCACGCGACGGGCACCTTGATCTCCTGCAAGAGGTACCTCTTCTCGTCCTGGAAGATGGCAATGTTGAACATGAGGATGCGCTTGACCCTGTCATCATGGTACGCCGACGACATGGCCTCGAGCCCGCCGCAGCTGTGGCCCATGGTGGCAATGGCCGACGTGTTGACGGCGCCGTACTTGGCCGCGCCGCCCTTGGTGATCCAGTCCAGCGACGCCTTCATGTCCGACACCATGGACTGCGATGCACCCGTCTTGCCGCCGGGCACGCCGTCGGCGGCGATGACGTAGCCGTGGCTGGCGATCTCGATGAGCAGGTTCTGGTGCGTCGTCGGGTCCGTCGCGCACCCGCCGTTGCCCCACGCCAGGACGGGCATGACGACGCCCGCGGGCGGCGGCGCCTTGGGCGCGTACACGACGTGCTTGGCCAGCGCGCTGTCGGTGTAGGCCTGCGCGGGGTAGGGGCCGGATCCCACGCCGGCGGCGGCGCTGCCGCGCGGGGACTCGGCGCCGGTCCCGGCCGCGTTGTTGCCCGCCTTGGCGAGGTAGGCGCCGAGTTCGTTGAGCGGGATGCAAAAGATGCCGCCGGCGATGGTGTCGTCGCCGGTCGCGGGGAAGTAGCCCGGCTTCGGCACGAACTGGCTTGACTGGCGCCGCAGCAGGCAGTTCATGTTGGGGGCGGCGATGACGCTGCGGGGTGTGTTAGTCCCATCTTGGTTGGTGAGTTCCAGCCCCGGAAGGCGCTCCGTGGGGCCGGGTCAGGTTATCCGGGCCCCGGGGGTCAGCTGTCCGGGGTGCATGGAAGGAACATACCCTGTGGCCGCCAAGAGGGCGGAGAGGACGATGAGCTGAACCATGTTGTCGACTTGCGGCACGCGTTGTGGCTGGGGGACGAGCTCGGAACAAACTCAGGCTTCAGAGCTGGCAGCACTGGTTTTAAACCCCTTCTTTCCACTGTGGCCGTCCAGACCCGGCCGAGGGTCCTTCCATCTGGTTTCCCCTGGAAACAACACGCATTGTCGTCCCGCTTGATGATGAACCCGCCCTGATAGAGTGGGAAGCAGGATGACAATCTGTGTCTGTCTACCCCGCGAACTCTGATCGTGTTTCTAGAGCGAATTGACGAACTAGTGCATCGTAGGAGCCACGCTCTCCGTTCCATTCGGTTCCCGGGTCGCAGGGATATACCGCCTTTACTACCGAGGGCTAAAGCCGATCTTGGTCCACAATTCCTCCGTCCTGCCAATCCCCCGCTGTCCTTCCCCCTGTCGGCTATTCCCATGACCTTTTCCCATCAACTTTGACAGCTCGCCCACTGGGCCATTGGGTTCACAGGCAGGCGGTTGAATCGGGCAGGTCTTGCGTCCCTCTCGTTCCTCCCAGCGCCCTGGAACAGATCTAGGGACTGCCGTACACGATAGCCGAAGGCCATTGCCGCTGCGAACTGCCAGTCTCGAGCCAAATAGCCATGTAATATTTGCAGATTGTTGGTATGTTGTGGCCATGTCGATCCTCCGAGGTGCGTTTTAGGTTGTTGACGGGAATTTGGACAACATCTCGCAGTTGAGACGATGACGAGCAAGTTGCCACACGCAATGCTTTCGTCTGATACAGGGACACGGCGGCCCCTTTATGTGTCGGTGGCAAAGAATGAGAACCCCATGTGAAATCACGGACACGACGTGGACCGCCAGCTGGTTCTTGTAACCCCGGCATGGAGTTCCTGCATCTCCCCGCAATTGACCGAGCGTCGTCGTCCAGTCTACCGGTCCATGTATACCCGGGCTCGACATATTTCTCCGCACCAGACGTACGTCACTCCGCACAACGTCTGCTGCGAGCAGTCGTTCGTTAGCACATGTGTCAACCCCAATGTTACCATATAAGGCGCCCTCCAGCACCTAACTGGCTGCTCTCTCATATATCTGTCGTCTCGCTTTGATTGCCCATCAACCCAAACACTTCACACGTGCCCAAGTGGAAACAACTTGTCACCATGGTGCGACTACTCGCTGCTCTCGCCACATCGGTGGCCCTCGTCAACGCCGCCACCGAAGTCAAGCTCCCTGTCCCGACCCTGACCAAGGACTTCCACCTCGAGTGCGAGCTCAACCCCAAGCTATCCCTCGGGTCCGGACCCGGCGACACCTTGTGGAACTGGATCAGCTTCACCGGCGGAACATGGAACGCCACATGGGGAAACGGAACCATTGAGGTAACCCACCCCTTTCCCAATCCCCTCTGCACAAAACACTGACACCACTCCCAGCTCGGAGGCCACGACTACCAATACGTGCTCCCCGCCCTCGCCGCCAAGCTCGACACGCGCTACCTGCTCAAGACGGCCGACAAGACGCCGGCCTACATCCAGATCAAGACGGACGGCTGGCGCACCGGGCCGCCCGAGGTGCTGCAGGCGCTCAACGACCCTCTCCGCGCCGACGACGTCGACCCGAGCACGTACAAGTTCCGGCTGTACATCAACATGAACACGGGCGACCCGCGGTACAACTTTGTCAACACGACCATGTGGGTGGCCAGCGGGATGCGCAAGGGAGCAAAGGTGATTTATGATGCGTACCGGCTTGGGTAGAGGGTGCGAGTGTTGTTGCAAAGAGAAGAAGTTGGACAAATCAAAGAAATTGTTTCATGTGCCGCTTCCACCTTGTTGGACTGGGACGCACCTGCTGTCGTGTCCATATTTCCTTTCACGAGTGGGCAACGTTCCTGCCAGACTGGTCCTCTCTTTGAGTCATTCTCCGCTGGCACTTCCCCCTGCCACGACGGATCCTGTCGCTGGTGTGCTTCGTCGCCATGCTCCTGCAGTTGTGTCGATGTCTGAGGCATTGACCGTCTGGAAGAAGACAAGATCCACGTAATTGAAGGAGCAGCGGCATTGAAGTGGGGATCCTGAGGTGGTGGGGACGAGATGAAAATGTCTGCAACGAGGAGCTTGAAAATATCTTGGATGGAGCACCGAGGCTGCCATTGTCTTGTCTCCCAAGTTCAACAAACTCCTTTCGGCTCCTCGGCCAAGGTCTCGGTATTGACAGGGGAAAAAGGCAGCCCGATGGAGCGTCAAATGGAAGCGAATATCATTTCTGCATCAATCCGGACCGTTGAGGTTCCTTACCTCAACCCAAAACGTCCATCTCGCCCACATTCGGTCCAAGCTGGCGCCCCATGGTCACATTTTCTGGCCGACAACTCGACGTCAACTCATTTGAAGTCTGCAATACAACATCGAAATGGAAGCCCGATGAGCTGTCGCCAACGAGGTTGAGCAGACGAGGATCTTGAGTGAAGGGGGCTGAAGAAATGAAGAAAGCGCCAACCACTGCCCGTCTTCTGTTTATGGGTATCAACTCTTCGAGTCCAGGTGCTGTTCTGGGATAAGGAATTGCAGACTGGGGGATGCCTAAGTCGGCGAACAGTGGAAGATTTACAGCTGTGACGATGGCTTTTGGTTTCTGTCAAGGTTGAAAACTCAGGGGTAGGTTGTTTTGGCCCATTCGATACTTACAGAAATATGGAGCGTATATGTACTAACAGGAACGCAACCCAGAGACAGACCCCATGCAACCAAACACTGCCCGACGTTATCTCCTCAAACAGCATCACCCTCGCGACACCTTCCCCTCGTCGTCCCACAGTCCCTCGCATACCCATAGTCGCAACACTCCCCCGACGGGCTACACTCATAAGCATGTGACGCCACCCTCTTGGTCTTGATGGCCATGGTGCCGGCCCCGACGACACAATTGCCACAATACACGCCCTGTGAAAGCCCGCGGACGCAGGCGCACCCGTTTGACGAGCATGCTCGCTTGTCCAGCAGAGAGTCCGTGTTGGTCGCTGGCACTAGTGCATATGCAGCAGCGGCAAAGGTGAGAAGGACGAGTGGGAGGTGCATTTGGCCGGAGATGGGTGGTTGGATGGTTGAGAAGGTGGGGCGAGGTGTTGATCTCGCGGGTTGAAGACTGCCGTGAAGGCCTGATGCCCAAGTTCATGAAAATGAAGAGAATGGGCGACAACCCCGTCTTCAAGTGTATATCACCGAGGGATTGGGTTCTTCAAATGGGTAGCATGCCATAGAGGACATACACAAAGATGTCGGCGCAACTCATGTCCGTGTGACATTTCCCAGCCGTCCTCGTTGCTCCCGCCCTCCACAGAGGTACGGGCGGGACATGTAGGTACAGCATCCATTGACAGTACGGGACGCCGAAGCGAGGCGCCCCTAATTTGTTGGCGGGCAAAGTGAAGTACGCGCCAAGTGTCGTCGGCTAAATATTGATGTTGGCAGTTGGCAATCTGCGTGTGGCTGTTATATGGGAAAGTGGCATGACTGGATGTGGTTGTTCGTGTGTTCTAACTTTAGTAGATGACAGCAAAAGTTGTCGTTCTTCAACAGCCAGGTTGAAGCTGGACTTGAGACCACCTACCTGTCTCTCAGACTTACGGTTTCGACTCCAGGCTGTCAAGGGCTTGTCTCTTTGAGAGAAGCTTCAGTGTTTCCGGACTGTATTTTGACAGCACCACATCACTGGCTGGGATCGTCGACATCCACCTACCATGTGTTTGCCCTGCATGGAGAAAAGCCTGTGTGTCCCATTCACGCAGATCCAATCGCCTTGCCGCGAAATCCCATGCATCCCGATGCTACCCACACACGGACTGATCGACTGAGCCATGGTCGGCCCCGGAGTTGCAGTCCATCACTTGCTAGCCGAGCTCATCTATTTTGATTGTCAGAAATGACTTGCTGTAGCCCATTGGTTGGAGCGGACAGAACAGTTCCCGTCGCTGCCGTTGGAACTTGCACGTTTCAACAGACCAAAGCTGGCAAGGGTTTTCACGGAACACTCGGAGAGTTTTGAATATCAACAAACGAATGTTGCATTAGGACAAGACGTCGGAAAACAGGGGTACTGGCACCGACTATCGAGTACGAAAAAAGGGTAACTGCGGACAATGATTTGATTCGCATCATGATTACAACACTGGTATTCCAACAACTTGACAACTCGCCCCCGCCTTGATATCGCGTCCCAAGGGTATACTCGAACCGCCGATAGCAACACAAAACTTAAACAGTCTCCTTGATGGTGGCACCGGGGTGCTTCTCGTCCTGGCTCGCGCCATGGCCCTCGCCGATGTCCTCGCCCATGACCTTCTTGACGGCAAGAACGGCCTCGTCGGCAAGGTGCTTGTCCTCGAACACTGGGGTAGGTTAGCATTTGCAGGTTTGGAGTGAGTGGACAAGGGCAACGTACTGAAGGCGAGCTCCTCGAGGGTGCGGCCAAAGGTCTCGGGGAAGAAGAAGTAGACAAAGACGACCTCATAGGCGAGCCAGCAGCAGTACGAGATGAGGTACTTCCAGCCGACGCTGTCGAGACCGATGGGGTTGACAAAGGTGGTGAAGAAACCGGCGAGACGGCCAAAGAGCTGGAAGGTGGCGATACCGCGCGAGCGCTCGGCATAGGGCCAGACCTCAACCATGTAGGTGTAGGTCAGGGCGTTGTAACCCATGTTGTAGCAGGGCGCGTAGGCGTAGATGAAGAAGAGGGTGGCGACGTTGGCAGCCTGGTTGGCCTTGCCGGTCTTGGCCTTGACAGCCTCGGCGGCGGTCTGGGCGCGCTCCATGGAGATGGTCCAGGCGATGTAGCAGCAGAGCAGCGAGATGGTGCAGGCGAGGTACATGACGCGGCGGCGAATGCGGGTGACGAGCATGGACACGGTGAAGGCGCACGCGAGCGACCAGCAGGCAATCGAGACGTTGATCTTCTGGATGTAGGTCGAGTCGGTGTAGCCAATGAGCTTGAGCAGATCGCCGAGGTAGTACGAGATGAGGGTGTTGCCGGACCACTGGGTGAAGAGACCCAGCATGGTGGTGATGAGCAAGCGGCGGCGCATACCAGCCGTCTTGAAGAGATCGACCCACGACTTCTTGCTGGACTCGACCTCGAGATGGATGGTGGTGGTCATCTGGGCGAACTCGGCCGTGACGAACTCGTCGCCGCGGTCACCCTCGCTGTGGTACTTTTGGAGGATGTCGCGGGCCTCCTGGCCGCGGTCCTTGGTAATGAGCCAGCGGGGCGACTCGGGCAGCCAGAAGACGAAGCAGACCTGGAGAAGCGAGGGGCAAATCTGGAGGAGCGAAGGAATGCGCCACGACCAATCGTTGGGGATGTTGTTGGTGCCGAAGCAGATGGCGGCGGCGACAATCTGACCGACAAAGTAGGCGACGTTGAAGAGCGAGGTCATAATGGGGCGCTCCTTGGGGTAGGCCAGCTCGCCGATGAGCGACGAGCCGGAGACGATGCAGGTCGGGATGCCGAAGCCGAGGATCATGCGGGCGACAATGTACATGCCGACGTGCTGGGCGAAGCCCTGGACGAGGGCACCGATGATCATGACCAGGGAGCCTCCAAAGATGGACCAGCGGCGGCCGAAGCGGTCGTTGATCATGGGGATGAAGGGCAGCGAGAGAATGGCACCGAGCGAGTAGGCAGCGGCGATGATGCCTTTGAGAGCACCCTGGGGCTTGCCCATGTCTGTTTTGGCAGAGTCAGCGTCGGTTCGAGCCAGAAGCTGTCATTCGCTCATGGCACTTACACAACTTCCACGGCTCGACGATCTGGAGGGCGTTAATCATCTGGGAGTCGAAGCCCGACGTCAACTCGATACCCATGCATGTCGGGAACAGCATGAGGTAGAGGTAGAGCAGATTCGGCTTCTGGTACCATCTCTTGGTGTCCTGGGCGGCGAGCCTGGTGACGATGGGGTCGGACTTGCCGATCTCGGCGGCGGTTCCAATCGCCATCTTGACAGTGTTTCGTGCTGGACTGGTGGTGGAGGAGGTCTGGTGTTGTGGTTCGACGGTCCTGACTCCTGCTCTGGGTCTGGTGGCACACAGAACGGAGAGAAGAGGGTGAGAGACAAAGGTTCCCAGGCCGGGGGAGAAGAGGGTATTAATTCTCAAATATAAGACGCGTCTGCTATGGGCCAAGGTAGGTACCAAGGCCAATCTATGGTTGCAGTACGACCCAACCCGTTGGGATCTCCGTCTTGCCCCAGCTCCAGGGATGTGTCCCGCACCGGACGATGCCTGCCTGGGGGAGTGGAGACTGGAGGATTGACACGGAGAGACGGAGTGGATTCGATGGAGTCGTTGTCGAGGTCGGGGAGAGAGGCGGATCTGGTACGTACCTACCGCCCATGCAAAGTCCATGTGACGGGCGAGGCTTGCCCGGGGATAGTGGAATCCGCCACAGACAGAGTGGTGGTCGAAAAAGGCGCTGGCTGAATGGACAGCCGTAGCCGTGGCCGGTTCTGTGCCGTGTTGATCCGTTGAGCACAAGTTCCGCGCGCATATTCCTCGCACAGCAGCAACTCACCCTCGCCTGCTGGCCTGCTGGCTTCCCCGAGCGGGCGCCCGTCCCCGCATCCAAGCCAAGCCGAGAGCAGACTGGAGGTTGGGGGAGGAGGAGTGGACACGGACGAGCCACCATGAAAAAAAATAAACCTCTGTCAGGAAACGGCAAGCAATGCTACCCCGAAGCCCAAACGGGCCAGCCGTCGAGTGGCAACTGGGGAGTGAGCACTGGCTTACACACTGTCTGCTGGGGGGGGGAGGAGGCCCGACAGGGGAGCCCCGCGGGCGCAAGAAGCCAAGCCCGTGATCATCGGCGAGTGGCTGCGGGAGAGAGAGGGCTCACTGTTTCTCCCAGACGACCGGCCGGGCCTCATTGGACGACCCCTCTTCTACCGGCTAAATTCGACGACGGAAGCCGGATATTCGCATCGTGGACCCGCTAGCGCGCTATGTTCTCTTCCCCCATCCTGCCCCCTCCCCCCCTCCCCCATCCTCCGCACTCCTCCACTATCGTCGCCCCTCCTCCAGCAGCCAACTTTGGGGTTGCCGCCGCTCTGCTCCCTGCTCCGGTGCCCACTTCCCACTCGCGCACCAGACCGGTTCCACCGCATCCCGCCCAGTGTGCATCCTCCGTCGCCTGTCATCTCGAAGCATGAGAGGCCCCATTTGCCTGGCCCCGACATTTGCAATCGGACCGGGTCGCTGCCAAGCCACGCGTTGGCTGCTGGAAACCGGGGCCCCGCGTGATCTCTCTTGCTTCGCTCGTCCATGTCATCCATGACAGATGCACGAGATGGCTGCCCCAAACGGTCCATCTTGCGCGCACAACCAAAATGGAAGCAGCCATCGATTGGTTCAAGCGTCTTCCTCCAAAGAAACTTCAAAGACGGCCCCGTCGCCGACGACAACCCTTGGCGCCCCGGCCGGCAATTTGCCATGGTATGCAAAACTCTGGCCCGGCTCCGTCTCCGTCTTCTTCCTCCTCTCGAGCCGAGCTTGGGGGCAACCGAGTTGAGGTCCAAAAGCCCAGATTTTCTCCTGCTTGGCCGAGGGCCAAGAAAAGGAGAAACAGCAATTGCCAAATTGCTTGCGTCGACCGCCATGGTGCAGGACAAGACGGACAAGACGGACAAGACGGACATGAGAACGTGGCCCGGCGCCACCGCCCACCATCCGCCGCCCCCCGCCACCACCAGACCGCTCCCTGTTCGTTCCGCCGCCTCTGCATGGAGGGGGGAACGAGATGCGGCGCACCGTTTTGGTCCCAAGCTTTGGGAAAATGTCTTGCTCCTGTCCGCCAAGCTCGGCTTTAGCCGCTGCCAACCAGGTGTCGTTACGCCCCCGGCCCCTCCTCTAGCGGCGTCCACACGGTAGCTTGCGGCACATGGGCGATGGTGGCTTTTGCATGCCTTTCTGGCTGCTAACTTGCCCACGGGGAAGTTGGGAACATGTTTGTTCCCCGCATTTCACATCGTCTACCCCGAGCGGCCCCCCCCGGCAGATCGAGGCTCAAGCACGCACGAGGCGCTGGCGTCCAGTGTCATTTGGGGCAGGTGAGCGGTGTACTGGTTGGGCCGCGACATATGCCGATATTGTGCAGCGGTGGAGAAAGCGCATCAAATATCCAAAAGGCAGACTCGACTGAGTCGAGTTTGGTGTTTGGATCAAGATGCTGCAGAGGCCGTGTGCTGTCACGATTTCACGGTTGTATGCCGTCTGTCAACGTAGTTCCCCTCGACGCGGGCGGGCCGTCGTGGAGAAGAAAGATCAAATGCGCACCCGCCCGCTTGACACAGGCACCGGGCAGGTCGGAATGACTGAGGTGAGCAAGGTAGGGTACAGATTTAGGCATCCCCGTCCCGGCTGCTCGCGAGAACTCGTGGCCAAGGCCTGTTTAATCGCGGCCGTCATCTATGTGCGTCGGCGTTGATTAATTCTCTCGCCTTGCCGGGTGTCGACCAAATTGCCTTCGCACCGTGTTCTAGATGGCCATGCCGCCCTCTCGCCCTCTACTCCAGTCAGCAGCGTCCCGGAAGTCCGGGTGACCCCCTTCTTCCCATCCCACCGCACGGCGAGACTGGAGTGGATTCTCGTCCGTCTGGTGCTGCCCTCTCCGTCGAGCTGCCGCCGCCGCCGTTTCCAGGGTCGATGGCACCGCGACCCGTCCGGCAGCCTGTCTCTCGCCTGGACAATCACTCTGTACCTTACGGATACCTTGTCAAGGGTCATCAACGTGGAAAAATGGCTCTGTCTGCGGTTGCATGCTTGCTGCACGAGGCGAGTGCTACCGCCAGCAGTGGGTGACCATCTCCCCGGTGCCGACAGTCATGGCCCGCGGCGCGGACGGTTGTTGGCAATATCGATCTGGCAGTTTTCTTGAGGCTTTTTCATATCAGCCACGCACACAATCCCATTTTGTCGTGTCCTGCGTCCACTCAGCGCAAAAGTTCTCGACGTTTACTCCCACCCACACACACACGTCCAACGCGTCCAGTTTCTCTCTACCCGAGATGGCCACTCTACTCAGCTTGACCAACCCAACCGTGACGAGTGGACCCTCCCTGTCCGAGGAGACGAAATACCCGGAATTGGTCATTCAGTCGCCAATGCAACGGTGCTCCAACTGCCTGGGCTCCTTCTGGCGCCAAGGGTTTCAAGCAGTTTTCTTTCAAGATGGACGAAGCGACATGCACTGAGGGGGGCAAATCCTAAAGAGGGTTCGGGTCATGGCAAAGTTGCGACTACTGACTTTGGAATCCGAGCTACTCCAGACAAACTCGTCCGTTCGTTCAGCTCGGAGCACGGATACATCCAAGGCTGGGGCGGCCGCGCGCACCCGTTGCCAATGTCCCAGCGCAAGAAATAGCCAAAGGTGAACCGCGAGCTAAAGGCAGATAACCGGCAGTAGCGCAGCGGCTGCGACACTGCTAGACGACGGTCATCTTGGGGCACTTGTCCAGGCGATGGAACCTGACAGCGCCGGACTGCGCCGGGCTGCTAGCCCCGGCAGTAACCTTATGCTGCCTTGGTTTACCGCGGCGCCGTCGGAGAGGGATGCCGCTCGGAACAAATGCGACAGAAGCTCGGATTGGCGATGGAGACTGGCGCATGGGCTTTGCAGTCTGCGGGTTTGTCTGATTGGCGGACAAAGTCTGGAGGGAGGCCTGGCGACGGCGTAGTGCGAGCTAGGAAATAGGTAATGGTGTCTTGGACTCGACTCCCACGGGCCCAGGCGTGATCCTTTGTTACGACCACCAAGTCTTCCTGCTGCTTGGTGTTGTTTGCACCATCGTTGCCGAGTTTTGATTATTATTACCGCAGTACGAGTTTTCCCACGTCTCCTCGGCAAGACATCCAATCTTTGACAGCAGCGTTCCACTCTTTCTTTGGCTCGGCCCGCGCGCGGTGAGATTCCAGGATTACCAACCCAGCCTGCTGGGCAGTGGCGGGATCCATTGCATCGAGACTGTTGTTGGAGTAATTCGGGGCCCGCCACGTATCGTTTTCCAAGGCAAGGAAGAGCCTTCCATGTGTTTTCCAGAGATAGAATTTTCTCCATAACTTCCAGGTTCTTTCTTCGAAACAGCGAGCAGCGACCGGCGTGCAACCCGGCCATGCAGACGGGATGTTGGCTGATCATGCTCTGTGGATCATCCCCCTTTTTTTCTCCTCCAGCTTCTCCAGGGAAAAACCTTGCCACCCCGATATAGTGGATCACCCCTCGCGGGGGAGAATTTGGGCCCCCGGGTGGGGGAATACGGGGATGTTGGGGTAGAGAGGCGAGAGATGGGGAATGGGGTGTTTGTGGAAGCGTGGGTCTTGACGGTTTCTCCAGGCTCCAGCACGCAAAGCTCAAGTCGGTATGCCGCAGGCTTGGCCGGCGAGATAACGAGCGAAGCGACCCTTATCTCGTCAACACGCGGCGACGAGATGGTGGTGACTGACTCGTGCCATCACAGTCCATCCAGTGTGGTGTGTTCCCGGCCTTTGGGGTTGCTATCCACCCACATGGCACCATCGAGAGCCTGGGAGGTTGATGGGTCAACCAGCCAATACACTCCATGTGCGCACATGGAGCTACCAACAGATTATCCATCAGGCACATTCTGCAAGCGCCTAGGAGATGGGATGTCTCATCCCACGAGATCGTCGTGTGGCCCACGGTGAGGGGGATGACTACCGGTAGTCGGGGTCGTTGACTTGTGCCGGTAGAAGCCAACAACAAGTGGACCGGTGGCTGGGTCCGGGGAAGGCCATCGACCTAGACATGCAGCGGCTAGCTAATGCGGACAAGCAACCGAGCATTTGTTTTCAGGCTTTAGAAGGGGGCTTGGGCATGGGATTCATGAGCAAAACTGTCTCGTAATCTAGGTTCCGACTAGTCATTAGCAAAAGTGCTATGCTTGCGATCTATGCTATTCAAACGGGATACAGACTCAGCTCCTGCCAAGTTTGGGAGAAGACGACCTAGGTTCGAGTCTCTCGTCTATCCAGTCTGCCTTTCCACGTCAGAGTCCAAAGGTGGATATCTCCCGAGTCCCATGAGCAATCCGGAGTGCCTCAATGGCATCCTGGTCATAGTCGTCCTTTTGCTTCATAAAGGGCATATACATGAAAGTGTGTGGACACCCTCCATAGCGCTTGAACGTTACCTTAGCGCCGCCGGCGACGAGCTTCATTCCGTATGCCTCGCCCTCGTCCCGCAGGGGGTCAATCTCAGCGGTGCGGATATACGTGTCGCAGAGCCCCGTCCAGTTTGTGGCACGGATGGGGGCGAACCACCAGTCGGGCCACAGCTTGCGGAGCTCGGGCAGCTTGTCCTGCGGCATGGCGAAGCTGCCAAAGTACTGGATGCGCTTCCACGGCAAGATGGGGTCTCGGTTGAACTCGTGGAACGAGGCGAAGGGCGAGTCAGTGTAGTAGCGGTAGCCTAGGCCGTCTGTCGATGGCGGCACGGATGCGAGGCACAGTTTGAGGGGGATGCCGGCGTCGCGGGCCATGTGTTGCAGGACGAGACTGATGTGGGCGCCGGCCGAGACACCGCCGATGGATACAAGAGTCGGGTTGATGTTGAGAGTGCTTGACGAATCTCGAGCCTTGGTGGAAACAAGTCAGCCGTGCACTCGGCCCGCGCATGAGAGACTTCGGCCCGCGCATAAGAGACATACCCAGTTCAAGGCTGCCCAGGCGTCCTGGATACATTTGCCCCAGATGGTTTCTGTATCGCAAGTCAGCCCAAGATATATGAGTTGCCAGTGGGTGAAGAGGCACACGTACCGGGACAATGTCGGTAGTTGACGTCGACGATGACCACGCCCGCCTCGCGCATCTTGACACAGAGCTCAGCCTCGGTCCACAGGTCTCCCATGACGAAACCACCGCCTTTGGATCGCGATATATGTTAGCAGTCTGCGAGGGCGGAGCTAGTGCCCGTCGGAAATGGACAAGATGGGTTGGTACCGTGGTGGTTCATGTGCACGGGGTAGGGGCCGGGGCCAAACTTGGCCGGGTCGGGGTGATAGACGCGGACATCAATGCTGGCGCCGTCCTGGGAGCTCACGACATGGTCTGACACTCTTTCGATGTTTGTCGCGGCAAGGGCCTGGGCGATGGGCGGGCGGTACTTTTCAGGGTGAGCTCGGGCATCGTCGAGCGAGATGAGGTGGTTTGGGGGTTGCTTGGAGACGACGTCTACAACGTAGCGGAGGAAGACGGGGTCCAGTCTGGGGAGGATGTGGTCTTCGATGAGACCCACGGCCGCCGTGTTGGGGCTGGGCTGGCGACTGGGCGAGGATGAGACCGAGCTCAAGCCCGACGCTGTGGTGGAGGAATCGAGGATGCTCATCTTTCAGTGTGGTTTCTCGGACATGGATGCGGTGGGAGCGTTGGGTCGGACAGGGCGAGACTCGGGGTCTTTCTTTGCCTTTGCCTTGCCAAAAAAAAGTTGAGATGAAGTCTCGTCGACACCCCGCACCTGTGCTCTGCTTTTTCCCACTGACGTTGTTCCCCGGCAGTTGCCATGCAAAGATGGGTGCAAGCAGGGCAGCTGCATGGTCCGAGTCAGGGCCGAGGATGGAAACGTGTTTGAGGGTTTGTTTACTTTGCGTGTTGATGAATTGGCCCAGGTTGAATCTCAAAACTCTTGAACCATGGGGGCATCTGTGGGAATATTTCCCTGCAATGTTCGTGTCCTGGCGCAAGCCGTAAGTCGTCGTCGTGATGGAAGAGGCTGTCCTCGACCCCTCGACCCCGCGATTGGAGATGCCTTTTTGTGTGACGTCAATGCGGGGTTGTGGAAAGGTTGCCGCCCAACCAGCCTTTCGGGGTTAGGGTCAACTGGCAATCCTTATCGGAATCGCCTTATCAGAGATGAGTCCCTCCCCAGCACGTGGTCACGCGTTTGTCCGTTGTTGTGAAGACGAGTCCGAATCGAGTCCGAGGCTCGTCGAGGCCAGAAATGCAAACGATGGACGAGATGAGTCGATTTCCTCCCCCCAACATCACCCACTCGATTTCTCGCGGCAAAATTTGACCACCATGGCAAGCTCGGCCCCCATGATCGCCGAGGCAGAGCGGACCGAGGCCGACGACGTCGTCGATCAAAAGGCTCAAGAGCTCGTCGACCTCATCACCAAGAGCAAGCATTTCATCGCATTTACTGGCGCCGGTGTGTCGACCTCGGCCGGTGAGTTTCCCATTTCTCCTTGGGGAAAAAGACAGAGGACAGGGGAGAAGACATCTCCGGGTCGACGAGACAAGACTGACTGACACGAGTTGCAAGGCATCGCCGATTTTCGCGGCACCGACGGCGTGTGGACACTGCGTGCCCAGGGAAGGGATGGCGACATCAAGTCGGCCAATGCGTTGCAGGCCATTCCGACGGCCACCCACATGGCTCTTGTCGAGTTGCAGAACCGTGGCATCCTCAAGTACCTCGTCAGCCAGAACTGCGACGGCCTGCATCGGAAAAGCGGCATGTTGCCGGTGGGCATTCCTCTCCGACGCGTCCATGTCCCTGCTGCTCACATCCTGCCTCGGCGTAGGATCGCATTTCCGAGCTGCATGGAAACAGCAATCGTGAATACTGCAAAGACTGCAATCAAGAGTACATTCGCGGTCAGTATCACCCTGCCCTTCACGAGTCTCCGTCTCTGATGCTGGTCGGCAGACTTCCGCGCCGTATCGACGTACGAAAAGTCGATCCACGACCACCGCACCGGCCGAAAGTGCGCCCTGTGCGGGGGAGTGCTCCTCGACACCATCATCAACTTTTATGAGCAGCTGCCCGTGGTGCCGCTGAAGCGGGCTCGCCAGCATGCCAAAAAGGCCGACCTCTGCCTGGCCCTCGGGTCGTCGCTCACCATCCCGCCCGCTTGCACCATCCCAGAGACCGTCGGCGACAGTCGCAAAGCCACGCTCGTCATCTGCAACCTCCAGAGCACGCCCCTCGACGACAAGGCTGGGCTCAAGATCTTCGCCAAGTCCGACGACCTGATGGAGCGCGTCATGCAGAAGCTGGGGCTCCCTATCCCCGCCTTCGTGCTGCACCGCAAGTTGGTTGTTGAAGTGGCGGTCAAGGGCGCCAAGGGCGATAGGCACGAGCTGATCGTCTCGGGCGTCGACGTGGATGGCACGCCCGCCACCTTTCTCAAGTCGGTCAGGCTGGTGGCGCGTCGACGCGGGGTTGACTCGGAGCCCTTTGCGATCCCCCTGCTCGGGACGCTCGAGGCCATGGATCCTCTCCGTGTGTCTCTCGAGTTCATGGGCCACTACGGCGAGCCAGCCCTGGAGCTGGACGTTGATCCCGTCATCGGCAAGACTGTCCATCTCCTCGAGTACAGCCCTCACACGGGCGAGTGGGGACACAAGAGGGAGCCAGCTCTTTGAGAGCCGTCGGTTTCGTAGAGCCTTGCGGGCTTCCGTCGTTTCGTGGGGTCAGAGCCTGATCAAGGCGTCTTCCTGCACATGCGTTGCCGGCATAGTGTCTGCCAAGACTCAGCCACACTGGTGCCTAACTTGGGCTCTCGTCTATTTCAGCGACGGCAGCAATTTTCAATTCAACACCGCGGTTCCGCATTCCCAAACCCGCGATGGACCCAAGTAAGATGGAATCAGACGGTGCGTTGGACGGCCTCGTCGAGACGGACTTTCCTCACCTCTTTTCATTTGTGACCAAGGCCCGTCAAAAGGGGTCGAGAGCGTCGCGATGCCGCAGTAAGTCCCAGAACGTCGACGAGAGCCTGGCGCCCAATGCTCGCTCGCTCTAATGCTCTGCTCTCTGGGCTAGCAACAATCGATCTGTTTCAATTCAACGATGGTGGACACGACTACTTTCCAGATCTGTGCACAGAAGACCTCTTTGGATCACACCCGCGTCTGGGGCAAGACTCGGGGCCTGCTCTCCTCATCATTGAAGACGTCGACCTTGAAGCCATCCATCGCCTAAGGACATACGTCGGCCCTGACAAGTCTTTTACGCGCTTCTTGGACCGTTTCCTCTGTGACCTGCCGTCCTATGTCTTTGACGACGACATCACCGTCCACTTCCCTGCCCTCCAGTCCACCAAGAAGCAACGCCACCACTTGAGCTTTCACTACCACCATGCTCGGGAGTTTCAGAGCAACTTCAAAGTCAGAGTCGACAACATACCAAAGGCCTTGGCTGAAGGTTCGGCGTATTGGAGGCGCGAGGCGACCTACGGCACCATGAACCCGTGCCAGCGCTTGAACTCAACTCGAACGATAAAGTCGGAATTCCCTCCCGTCCTGATTTGCCGCCAACACTGCGCCGCCTGGTTTGACGTGGACGTGAATGGCCAGTGGAAGACAGGCAAGCACCTCCCCCTCGTCTCCTTCGTATCATGGCTAACCCAGGGTCTGCGCAGGTGTCATCCTTGTCGAGCCCAACTTCAAGACGACGGCAAACATGGCGGCAGCCCTGTCTCGACCCCTGTACACCAACCTTCTCGACCGTAGCGTCATACAAGACCCAACGCAGGAGACTCCCTACCGCACCGTCCTGTCCATGCTCACAAAGTACGCTCTCGGTCGCGATGGTCCAGCCTTGCGCCCACCGCCCCCATATCGCCTTCTGGAGGGAGTCTACCGCATCCTCACCGCTGAGTGGATGGTTCTGCACACGTACTATCTTCGAGACATCAACTCGATCGTCTGGCGGCTCCATCGTGGACGAGCGGACACCTTCACGTCCACACGGCAATTTGAAGACGTCCTCGACTTGTTGTTCCGGATGCGTCTGCGTCTCGCATGGGCCATCGGCATGGTCGACGACCAACGCACCATCTGCGCGGCGTGCGGCTCAGCCCTGTCAATATCTTGGAACGGACCTCGCTCAACCATCCCGGAAGCTGCCGACGACGTGTGGACCGACTTGGTCGCCGACTACGATCAGGTCCTTGGCCTGCTCCGGCGCGACGACGACCGTGCGCAGGAGAACATCAGCTACATCGCCTCTCTCCTCACCATCCAGCAGACGGGAGCCGGCGTGAGGGAGGCGGAGCGCACGACGGAGCAGAACCGCATGGTGCTGGTGCTGGCCATAATTGCCACGTTCCTGCTCCCCATCGGGACGGCGTCGACGGTGCTGAGCATGGAGGGCGACTGGGGGCCGGGAGGGCCAAACTTTGGGGTGTTTTGGGCCGTCGTCTTGCCGGCGTCGGTTGTGCTCATGGGGTCCATGCTGTCGTTCATGTATTGGGGAAGGCAAAACCGCCAGGCCACGCCGGTCCCTGCCAAGACGGTCACGGCATCGCAGTCTCTTGCTGATGGAGACAACCTGGGAGGCCATGGGACGGGGTGGAATATGCACTGGAAGGATCCCAAGTGGATTTATCGGCGTCGGCCCATCGTTGCGGGGAATGCATTGTCTGGAGAGGGAGTATGACAGGAACAGACTTTGAAACGAGTACAAGTAGTACTCCCCGATACAAAAACAACTTTTGGTTTTTGGACCAAACTACAATCCAGCCCTGTTTGCTCCTGAGAGCGGGATTCTGGGAATTCCAGTAGCAGCCCCAAAATACAAGCTGAAGGCCTTGACAAGAATGAGTGAGGTTTTTCGCACAAACCAACAATGGTTTGTTTCTCGGCGCGAGACATCTCTCTAGGCAATTGAGTGCCATCTAAGATGACTACTCGATCAACAGGTATATAACCTCGCCAAGTATCTCGGACGTCCTGCGCTGACAAACAAACCAGGGCTGGGTTGTGAGGAGTCCTTGAGCCAGGCGAAGCTCTCGACAACTCCGGTACCGGTACGGTCAAGCCAGGGGCCCATCTTGATCTACAGGCCCCGGTTGACGAGTTTTCGATATGATCTCTCTCTCTTTCTCTTTGAAACATTAACCCATCGTCCACCTATGGGCCGAGGTTGACAAATTGCAGGGCCACGTGCCATCCTCCCATCTTGCGCGCTATGCATCTTGAATGACGACCCAACAACGTCATATCCTGCTCACTCTTCTTTTCGGATCGGTCTTGGATCCCTTTCTTTTCATTTTCTCGACTAACATGGTGGAGAACTGCACTTGAGCACCAACACCCACCAACGGCTGGTTGCCCGCTTGTCCACCGGACCGCCCCCATTTTACGCCCGCATAGAACATAGAAAAGTCGTCTCGCTGTGCAGCAAACCCTGCCGGCTCCGAAGGCCACTGCCCATCAAAATTCGGTTCAAGACTCGCGAAGCTCCTTGATCTTTTCCCCGAAACGGCTTCACTTCAGCCTCAGTCACCACATCCTCTCGCATCCATCACCATCGCACCCATCTCTCCTCATTCCAGACAACATGGACCAACTCCACTGGGACACATTCGGCCATGAAGGCGATGCACACAACAACGAACTCTTCTCCCAAGCCCAACATCTCCTTCGACAGTGTCCTTGCCGCCGATACAATAACTCTGCATCGCGCTGCGTCCGATGCAAACTTTTGCTGGCCATGTTTCCCCATCGACCTGAACTTCAAGACGATTCGCCGAAAGGAGGAAAATCTCGTTTAGAAATCGTCTCATCTCGGGCACCGGGCTGGTCAGACCATTTGGTCATCGGGGCACCTCCGCCGGTGGAGCTTGGGGACGACATCGTGGCCGGTTGGTCGGATGACGACGCGGAAGACTCGAGCTACGGCGTGGACGACTCGTCCTAAGGGAGAAGCTGGGAGGAGAGGCTGGTCCGGCATAGAAGCCGAGATGCGAGACGGCAAGACGAGTTGGACTGGCTCCAATGGCAAGACGCGGCCGCGAGGCCCACCGAGGAGGCCAAGGCAAGTGACCCAGGGGGTGTGGAAGATGAACATTTCAGACCATCGGGAGTCCAAACTTCAGCTCCCCGGCGTTGCAAGTCTTGTGGGGACGGTTCACGTCCTATCACCAACGAGTCCTACAAGGGGAAAACATCGTAAATCTACGTCGAGCAGCTCTTATCACATTGGGCCCTCATATGGAAGAGGGACAGCCCATGCGGTAGGACTTTGGGCCAACAGCAACGAGACTAGTATCTTTTTCAAGCTCGGTTGCTGGATTAGAAGGCAGAGAGAGATATTGTTTGGAGTTCTTTTCGGGTGATGGAAGTGGAAGGACAGGACACAGAACAGCGGTGGCTACAGCTGAGATTAGCCATACCAAGAGCGAGCGAAATAAGAATCATCATCTAGCACGGGTTCATAAACCCATCTTAAGTCATATTTCATTCGGGCAGGTCGCCTATCCTCATGCACGCATCCGGCGTTTCTATGTACAAGATCCGGTATATACTGTCATCAAAGTCAACCAGCCACAGGCCGTTGTGTTCATGTCTTCCATGTAATCATCGTTTCGGCAGGCTTTTGTTTACTAAAATTCACGCATTAGTCGGGACGAGCAACAGGAGACTCGGCAGACACTTACGATATCAATCCATCTCGCCATCCACTTGTTGACCGCCTCCTTGGCCTCATCAACGAGACCCAGCTCTGTCCGAAAGTCAGCTCCAGAAAACGTGAGTGGGAGGTACTTGTTTCACTCACCCAGCAGCAGCTGAACAGCGCCGCGAATACCCGAATCCAAGGCCGAAGCAATCCACGCGTGCGTGTAGCTCGTGTGCTCACCAACAAAGATCAACTACCAGCCACCGTCAGTCAGCACCACTCCCAATATTACCAGAAGGAAAGAAACAACTCACGCCATCATACGTCTTGAAATACTCGGGAATATACAACTCATGCTGCCCCGCCGCGGGACTCGCCCAGCTGCCCGACTCAAGGGGATCATTGATCCAGCAGCGCCTGTTGAACTTGCCGGTCCACAACTCGCGGACGTGCTCGCCGTGGATCTCCACCATGGCGTCCACAACATACTGCACGTGCTCCTCCTCGGAACTCGCCACCCAGCGCTGGCCCCAGTCGCCGGAAATGTAGCTGGCCAGCATCGTCGCCGGGCCCGTGCCGTTGATGTTGTAGCTGGGGTAGCAGATGCTGCCGATGCCGGGAATGTCCGACGTGGTCGAGCAGCCGCCGATGATGGGGTTCTCGTAGTGCTCCCAGAAGCGGGTGCTGAACTCGAGCGCGACCTTGCAGGCGGACGTGTACTCGACGTTGGAGATGGCGTTGGTAATGGTGGTGGGGAGGGTCTTGGGGATGCGCCACTTGCGGACGATGGAGAAGGGCGCCGAGACGATGGCGTAGTCGTAGGCGGATGAGTGGAAGGCGGTGTCCTTGAACGAGTCGCGGTGCTGGAGGACAACCTTCTTGTCGCCGGCGGAGGTGGTGGTGAACTGCACGCGCTCGATCTTGCGGCCCATGGTGGTAACGGAGTCGACGAGCGGGTGGAAGGCGAGGGGGAGGCGGTTCAGGCCGCCGTCGATGGTCTTCCACGTCGAGGCTTGGAAGTACATTCCCTCGTAGAGGCTGTCCCAGAAGGAGTGCGCGCCGCCGCCGCTGACGTCGGTCGAGTTCAGGCTGCCCTTGAGGTAGTTGACCATGAAGGCCCACTCGGACCAGGTGTCACCGCCGAGGCCCTTGAGGCCGTT
This sequence comes from Podospora tetraspora, assembly GCA_027943155.1. Lineage (NCBI taxonomy): Eukaryota > Fungi > Ascomycota > Sordariomycetes > Sordariales > Podosporaceae > Podospora > Podospora tetraspora. The sequence goes on along the minus strand of JAQKAE010000001.1, from coordinate 167,034 downwards.
TGCTGGGGATGTGTTAGAGAGGGAAGTTCTGCGGTGTCATGGGGCAAAGGGTTGACGTACCGACCCAATCCTTGTGGGCTTTGAACATGTTCTTGGCCATGGCCACGTTGAACTCGGACCCGGGCATGTACTTGCCCACCTCAGCGGCGAGCTCCAGGGTCGAGTTATCCGTGGTCTTGGCGGGGCTGCCGAGGGACGCGTTGGCCGAGATTTGGGCGCTCGTGGGAGGGAGGCCGTTGGGCAGCTTGAAGCCGTTGCGGTACACCAAGCCGTTGCGGTTGCCCTGGATCCAGGGGACAAAGTCGACGCTCAGGTTCTTGCTGCGCCCGTTGAGGCTGTTGAGCTCTTCGGCCAGCTGGAAGACCATCTGATGGTCCGTGATGTTCATGGTCTCGTTGGTGGCCGAGTCCTTGTACGTCGACGGGAAGCGCATGGGTCCCATCTCCTGGTAGCTGTAATCAAAGGGACCGCCGCTCAGGTACTCGGTGTGCACCCGTCCTCCGAGGCGGTGGCCGGCCTCGATGATGCTGATGTTGGTCATGCCGGCCTGGTGCAGGACGAGGTAGCTCATCAGCCCGGACATGCCGGCGCCGACAATGGCAATCTCCTTGGCCTTGGCCTTTTCGACATCGACCGCACCGGGCTCCTTGTTGGCGAGAACATTGACGCCCTCAAACCACGGGCCCAGGGTGTCGATCCCGGTGGCCGATGTCATCTCGATGCTCGCTGGACAGCAGGTCAGCCCAGAAATGAAGCAAAATCCAGAGAAGGAGCATACCAGAACGCTTCTCGGCCCTCCGCCTGTGCCTCTGATGAAGCAGTTGCGGCTCACTCCGCCCAACCAGCAACCCGCGATCATCCCAAGCCGAGATGCAACCACCCGAGCTCACGGCTTCGGGAAGGAGCCAAACCAGTCTCTTGCCATGGCTGCTGCCGCCATCGGCCCTCCCGACGACGTGGTGAGAGTCCTGCTGCGAGCTCGACGCACACGGCCCATATGTGAAGCTGACTTCGCCGTCGAGGAGCTTGCTGAAGGAGAGGTGGATGTTGGCGGCGCGGGAGGTGACTGCCGATCTGGTTTCGATGTGTACCGGAAGCCCAGCCAGGGCGACGGCGGCACCACTGGCCACGAGGGCTGCTGCGAGACGAGCCATGCTGAGATGGTGTGAGGATGGAGGCGGTGAGGATGGTGTTGTGAGCCGGTTTGTCGAGAAGGGGCACTGTCGCTGTTATACTTCCCCTTGACGTTGTGAATCCGAGGACCCAACATCGCCAACCCCGGCCCCCGGATCAGTCGTTATCTCGACCGGTGCACAAATCGCTCGCCGACGGGATCGGAGATATCATGACGGGCATGTCTCGAAGGCCATTGACTAATGGCAATGGCCAGCGATGTTATCTCGACGAGCCCAGCAGCGGTGAGTGTTCACCTTGCCCTGCAGTGATGACCCGACTGGACCGAGTGATTGGGGGTACCAATGTCTCGAGATCCGGCAACTTGGCCCCGGTATCCTCGGCAGTACGGGATCGGACCTACCTATGATGCCGTTGGCTGCAAGCCCGTTGTGTGATATCTCCAATCCGGGATCCAGGTTTGACATCAGAGGCTGCAGGGCTTGACCAGAAAAAGCCGCCTTGGGACATAATCCTCGTCGAGTTCCACATCCCAGCCACTGGCCGGCGCCATCAGGTTCGATAAGAATATCTCAAGCCGACCGAAATGTCATTATCGCGCAGGCTGGAGGTGTGCAACCGGCCCCGACCGGCGCGGCAGCACACAAGCTTTCACCGCAGTGGGGGCGATCGGAACATGAAGGGTGTTGGCTTGTTGACTTGACCTTGATTCGGCAGGTCGTCAAGCCCCCGCGCCAGTCGTGGAGAGGCTAGCCCGTTTGCCTCAGATAGCGGGGATCTGCGGTGACGATGATGCTCCACACTGCAGCCGTCGTGGTTGGGTTGAACCGTTGGAGTCGCGAACTGCACGTGGGAATGGGTTCGGTAATGGCGGGCAGCATTCCCCCGATTGGAGTCTTGATGCAGTGTCTTATCAGTGCGCCACCACGCTTGCTGTGCGGAATACGGATATCAGATGCGGGGTTGAAGAAGAAGCAGGGAAGCGGAGGAAGTATTCAACACTTTTTCGATGCCACTCTGCATCACCGACCTCGGAAGTCGGATATCTGAGGTCTGCTAGTGCCAAGCAGCATATCGATAATTCAAAAGCTTGGAGATAGCGCCCCGCGGCCGTGTGAGTGACGAGATGGAAATGGAAATGGAAATTGCTGTTGACTTTGGGGGTTGGCAGGGAGAACTCTCAGGGGTCAGACCCTAACCCCGACGCTCAGCTCTCCGGCGACGGCAAGGGGTCAGTCAACAAACACTCAGCACGGAAAGGAGAACTATACCTCAGTGCAAATAAAAAAGCTGTACCAAGCAGCACGGCAGTAGGGTAGCACCCGGCGGGCGGAGCCAATCCCGGCGAAACGTTTCTCGCTCCGCGTTTACCAAACCGCTCTGCCTCCCGAGTTCGAGGTTGTACTCGCCGGAACAAGAGTCCGGGTAATGCAATATAGGTAGGGTACCGGCCGCCGTCCGTCCCTGACAGCCTGACATGGCGGCTTCTTGTCTGATTGGGGCGTCTATGCGACGACCGCGGATCAACAACCGTTTCCTCTCTGATTGACGGATAATACAAGAACCCGCCAGGGACCTGCTCTCGACAGTAGCAACCGCCGTCAAGAGTGTATGGAATATCCAGAGTCCGTGTGCGAGACCCAGAGGCGTTCGTCGACAATGAAGCGCAACCAGGGTCGCTACCCCGGCATGTGCCCATGGGCACTATATGCGTACCCCGATCTCGCGAGTCTTCATTCCGGGATAGGACCGGGGAAATGATCGGGACAGAGATCAGCGCAACTGAGCTCGACATATATATTGGCCCGAGGTCTGGCGCGGCTGATCGAAGAAAGCTTCTTGCTCCCACTGGCTGGACTTGACATCTGCAACCCGAGACAACCGCCGCCATGAAGTCGCCGAGAAACGCCCTCGTCACAGCCATCGTCCTCCCCGGGGCGGTGCTCGCCCTCCAGGATGGCGTCGGCCTAAAGCCGCACATGGGCTGGAGCAGCTGGAACGTCGCCCAGTGCGACGCGGCGTCGGCCAAATACGCTCTCGACACGGCCAACAAGTTCGTGTCTCTCGGACTCAAGGACCTGGGATACGAGTGCAAGTTGATCCCGAGGCGGGAAATGGCCCTTTCTGTGAGCGCCACTGACAGCTTGTGCAGATGTCAACATTGACGACTGCTGGACGACCAAGACGCGCGACTCGAGCGGAAAGCTGGTGCCCGACCCGAAGAAGTGGCCCAACGGTGTCAAGGCCGTCGTCGACCAGATCCACGGCATGGGACTCAAGTTTGGCCTGTACGGGTGCGCGGGCGACAAGACGTGCGCCGGTTACCCGGGAAGCGAGGGACACGAGAAGTCGGATGTCGCCCAGCTGGCCAGCTGGGGCGTCGACTTTTGGTATGGCGGGCATCTACCCTCAGTCTTTCTGACAGTCGCTGACGTGTCGCAGGAAGTACGACAACTGCTACACGCCCTGCCAGCAGAACCCCCGGCCGCAGACGTGCCAGAACCCGACGGGCAACACGACAAAGTTTTACGCCCCGATGAGGGACGCCATCATCGCCGCCAAGGCGACCAAGAAGATTCACTTCAACCTCTGCAACTGGGGACGTGACCAAGTCTGGACATGGGGTGCCAGCTACGGACACTCGTGGCGGTACTTCCCCCGCCCCCTTTTCGTGCAGCGAGACATGACTAACACCCCCCACAGCATGAGCGTCGACAACTGGGGCGACTGGGCCAGCGTGGAGCGCATCGGCAGCTCCGCGGCTGGCATCCACCAGTACAGCGCGCCGGGCGGCTTCAACGACCTCGACATGCTGTACCTCGGGTCGTCCAAGATCAACGAGAACCAGGGCAAGCTGCACTTTGGGCTGTGGGCCATCACCAAGTCGCCGCTGGTGCTCGGGCTGGACCTCAACAAGATCTCGGCCGCCACGCTGACGCTGGTCAAGAACAAGGGCCTCATCGACATCAACCAGGACTCGCTCGGCAAGGCCGCCACCACGTTCCGGCCGCCGGGGGCCGCTGCGCCCGTGTCGGGCAAGATCTACCCCTACTGGGCGGGGCCTCTCTCGGACGGCGTTGTCGTCGGGCTCTGCGCAGGCACGGCGGCGGGCAAGTACAGCGTCAACTTCAAGGACGTGCCGGGCCTCGATGGCAAGGCGTATGTCTGGAAGGAGATGTTTACCGGGCAGAGCGGGAACGGGACCAGCGTGTCGTTTGACATTGCGCTCCACGATATGCGCGTGGTCAAGGTGACGACCGTGTAAATAGGATCGGACCGGAGGGCGAGAACTGTAAGAGCGTCAGAAAGGAACTTCTTTGTACCATTTTGCGGCGATGACCAAGTTCGAGATCTTCTCAGTTGATGTGACTGGTGTGGCTGGGAAGGATGTCGTTGAAGGGGTGCCAGAACGACGGAGGGGCGGTCCCGGACGCGGTGCAACGATGGCGGCATGGTCTTCCCCGCATCGCGTCTCGGTCCGAGTCTCCCAATAAAAAGGCGGCCTGTCACCACGTCAGATGAATCACGAAAACTTGCTCCTTTTTACAAACCTCTCAACCAAGCCTCAGAACCTACCGAGCAAGGCCGCAGCAATGGCTTCTTCAACCCCGCTCAAGAGCAATGTCTTGCTCGTCCTCTTCCCGGGCTTCAACACGCTGGACATGAATGGGCCGTACGAGGTGCTCCAACGCTCGGCGGACGCCAGTGTCTTTACCATAACTGTGGCGTCCGAGACGGACATCACCACCTCGGTTGAGGGGGTGCAGGTCAAGGTATCGTCCCCCGTGTCGGGTCCATCGGATCGCGCCCTGACCGACTCCCCGTAGCGCGACGTGGATTTGGACGACGCACTTGTGGCGCGGTTGTCGGACTATGACTTACTCGTTGTGCCCGGAGGGCCGGGTGTGAAGGTGGCGGCGCAGACGGCCAAGACCGACAGCTCGCTGTTCGCCGCGATTGCGAGATTCGCAGAGCTGGAGCCCACCGACGGGCAGCCGCCCCGGATCTTGTTGTTCGTGCCACTCGGCCTTGAAGTGCGACGGGATCTTGCTGACGGATTGCCATGACAGTTCCATCTGCACGGGGGCCATCTTCCTCGGCACCCTCGGCGTGTTCAACGAGAGGTTCTGCACCACCCACTGGGCGTCGTATGGCATCCTCGGCGACCGTGTCAAGACGGCTGCGATCCGGACGGGATGCCAGCGGCCGGGCACCGTGGTGGCGTCGCGGTTTGTGGATTCCGGGCTGAACCAAAACGGCGTGCGCATCATCAGCAGCGGCGGCGTGAGTTGCGGCATGGATGCGGCGCTGCATGTCGTGAAGCTGCGACTGGGCGAGGCGACGGCCAAGGCAACGGCGGACAATCTGGACTATGCCTGGCGCAAGACGGAGGGCTTGGTGTTTTTGGACCAGTGATGTCTTGAAGAGGGGGAGAGGGGTCGGGGTTGATGGCCGAATGGGTGGGGGCGGTTGGGCCGAGGCGGGGATCGGCGACCGTCTCCGATGGACGTCAAGGGCCGGGGCGGAGTCGGTTGCCGGGATCTCCAATCTTGTCGATGACCATTTAGCTGGATAAAATGCGGGGTTCTCTCCAGACTGACTCCTCTCAACATGTCCACTCCTCACTTCTCCGTTCTCCATCAACCCCCAAAGACGACAACGTGTGCTCGTTGGCTCTCGTGCGAAGACTAGGCATCTCGGACGGTTTGCTGCGAAGAAAGCCCATCGCCACGCACGTCACCCCTTTGGCACCCATCATGCCAGCCGAAGAACGCAGAGCGGCGCGCAAGCCCATCCCCCAACCCGTGCCCGCCTACCTCCCGACATCCGCCAGCTCTCCGCTCGTCGTGGACCGACAGGCCTACTCGGCAATCCAGCAGGCGGACCGCACCCTCCTCCAGGAGTTTACCCTGCCCATCCGGTCCGGCCGCGCTTGGACAGCGCCGGCAGGCAGCATCGTGCGCATCAGCACGCCGGACGGGCCCCAGGTGGGCGACCTCAACATCTGGAACCTGCACAACCCGCGCGAGCGCTTCTGGGCGTCGCGCACCCGGCAGCTGCACGCCTCGCACGTGTCGACGCACGACCGGCTGTGGTCTTGTCTGCCGTACATGCGGCCGCTGGTGACCATCGTGGCCGACTCGCTCGACTGGTACGGCGAGGACGAGCACGGTGGGCGCGTGCACGACCTGCTGGGCACGAGGTGCGACCCGTACATCCGGTCGGTGCTGTCGGGGGGCGCGCAGTATGACTTTCACTGCCACTCCAACCTGACGCGCGCCGTGCTGCCGTTTGGCCTGGCCGAGACGGACATCCATGATGTCATCAACTTGTTCCAGGCGACGGGTCTCGACCCGCAGGGGCGGTACTGCATGAGTCCATGCCCCGCTGAGAAGGGGGACTATATCGAGTTTCTGGCCGAGCAGGATGTGCTGATGGCGTTGAGTGAGTCCTCCGCGGGTGGCATGCTGGGGCGATGATGGCGGCTGACAGAGATGGCGTAGGCACCTGCCCAGGCGGCGACCTGTCGCTGTGGGGGTTTGGCGAGAGCAGCGACGAGGAGATGGCCAAGGTTTGTCGTCCTCTCAAGGTCGAGGTGTTTCGGTTGGCCGACGAAAAGCTGCTGGGGAGCTGTGGATGGCGGCCTGCTGAACCCGCAGCCTACAAGGGCCTGCACGGCATGGTTGTCGTCGAGGGCGAGGGGCGGCGTGCTGCGGTGAACTGATGCGCAGTTGGACACGCCGGCGACACGACAGGCCGAGACAGACTCGGGCAGCCTGTCATCGGTCGTGGGAGGAGGACTGTCGGCGAATAAACAGGGAAGCGCCAGCCGAGGCAGAAACGAGGAGGCCTTCATCGCGACGGCAGTGGTTGTCTGCTCTGGCTCAGCAGATCTCGGACGCGCCGAACGTCCATCCCGGCAACGGCAGCCGCCCGAATGACGGCCATGACGACGTCCAAGTGTTGGAGATTGCGAGGAGCTCACCGGTCAATATTTGAACCAGATTGGAAGTTCGGAACCGGATTGGAACCGGATATTTTCCTCCCTCAGACTCGACAGTGAACCGTGCACGTGTGTGCAGACCGCTGCGCGTCGCCCCCCCAATTTCCAAAACATCACGGCTCGCGGACCCTGTCTTCCATTTCTGCCAGCGAGGCGCGCCTCACTCTCAGGGCCTTGGCGCGCTTCACGATGCGTCGAACTGCTGCAGGGTGCATGGAGCTGCCACGTTGAGCCATTCTCAGGTCTTCGATCAAGAGTTCCACCCGCCTTCGATTGGCCCCCGACAAGGCATAAACTGCCGCCGGGCCATTGTTTGGAGCGATTGTCTGGGTCAGTGGTCCCCGAGCCGCTGCTCTGCCAATTCACCGCTGCCACGTCATGGGCCAATCTGCACGTCTGCCGTGGCGCTGCTGGAACAATTCGAAGGCAGCCAAAAAAAAAAAAAAGATGCCGCCGTCCAGCCTCCAGTCTGCGTCTGCAGGGGGCCAGGAGATTCCACCACAGCCTTTTTACCATCAATCTCCTGCCCATGTTCCCTCTTAAAATGCATCTTTCCCGCTCCCCGAGCTGCTCTGCAGAAAACTGGGTCTCTTCCCGTTCCAATGGTTGCCCCATCTCGACATCTCGACGCATGAGACGAGCCAAAAGAAGCCGCACACTGCAAGCACAATGGAGTTTGTCAAGTCCCATGCAGGCGCCATGTCGGCTTCCCTCAGCCGGCTGAACCCTCTGGGGTCGTCGTCTCGTTCCAGAAGCCTTGTAGAATACCGAAAAAAGACGCTGGCGAGGGCTCTGGCAGCCCTCCCGCTCCTCGGTCTCTGCATCGTCGCCTACCACGTCATGACCACTCGTCCGGCCCTGCCATATGCCCGCGTTCTCATCGACAAGGGCGAGATTGTGTGGGATGAGGGAAAACAACGAGCCAAGATACTCACAAGCTTTTACAATGTCGAGTTCCTCGACTACACGTACGTCCCCACCCCCGACATCCAAGCACCCGGCTCAGACTGACACCCCACAGCACCACCACCGCCAACATGTTCTTCCTGCAGGCCCTGTACGGATACGACTCCACCTCCCGCACCCAAACCATCTCCTTCCTCGCCGACGGTGGCATCGTCCTGGCCATCTGGTGGCTCGAGTCCTTCCGGCAAGACACCAAGGCCAAGAGGTCATGGTATCTCCGATAGTCCGTTTCCCCCCCCTCCTGACCACATCATTCCCCAAGCTAACACCCCCCCTAGCCCCTCCATGATCGCCCTCGCCGGGCAGCTCATCGGCCTCGGCGTCGTCGCCCCCCTCTACAGCTTCCTCTCCCTCCTCCCCGCCCCTCCCCCCTCGGAAGAATCCCTCCCCTCGCACCACTCCAACCTCGCGCCAACCATCTCCACCGCCCTCCTCACGCGCGACCCCTCCCCCTCCTCATCAGCCTCGTCCTCCCCCTCCCGCGGCGGCGGACGACGGACCCTAAACCCCTTCCACCTCCCTACCACCACCCCCTCGTCTTCCCGGAAATCCCCGGAGCCAACACCCTCGACAACCCTCCTCCCCGCCCTGGTTCTGGCTTACTACCTCCCCGCGGCCCTGATGCTTTTCCACCCCGTCTCGGCAGACCGTCAGGCATGGCTATTTGTGTGGCAGCTCTTCCCGGTGTATCTCGCTGTGGCGAGCTTTGTGCTCTCGCGGATTCCGCTGAGGTTGCCGGGGAAGAGGGCGGAGCGCACGGCGATGCAGAAGCTGGATGCCGAGGTGCGGGGGGCAAGAGTGTGCATTGGGGCTTTGGTTGCGCTGGCGGTGGGGGTTTGGTGGGGGACTTGGGCTAGGAGTGAGAGTATGAGGGGCATGGTGGCGCTGTTTGTGCCGAGGGGGATGCCGGCGGGGGAGCTGCCGAGCTTGGAGGGGTTTGCGGCCGAGTTCTTGAGGTGGGATGAGATGTTTGTGTTTGCGGGGGTGCTGGGGTGGTTGGGGTATTTGTTTGCGGAGCTCGGAGTGGTGACGGGGGTGCTGGGGCGGATGGGGGTGGTGGTGGGCGGGATGGCGTCGGTGGTGGTGGTGGGGCCGGGGGCGACGGCGGGGTTGGGGTGGTTGTGGAGGGAGGAGGTCATGTTTAAGAGGCGGGAGAAGGAGGTGCTGCTGCGGGAGGTGGAGGCAAAGGTGGAGGAGCTGTTGAGGGCGAATGGAGCGTGAAAGGAGCTGTGCTGGCGCGGTTTCTTTTTTGTGCGTCGAGGGAGGATGGTGGGCAAGGTTATAGAATGTCTCAAGACTGATGATTTGATGAGAGCGTTAAGATCACGAGGGATGATAACAGCAGTTTGAGTTGCTTTTTGATAGAGTTAGTAGATATCAGTTTGATCAGTCGTAGCATATAATGTTGAACATGTGTAATTTCAAGCTTGGTGTTCCGGTCAATCTCAGTCTTTGATGTCTTGCCATTGGTAATGTTGAACTGGGACGGGTGTTCGTCAATTGCCCCTAAAAAAGCCAACGCGCATTGGAATCGAACTCAGTCCTCTCGGCGAAAAGAAACTAGTTAACGTTAAAAAAACAACGAAACATGGGCATCACCACTTTGCCCGCCCCTCCCCCATCACATTGACAACGCCCAGCATTTCCAAAAAATGACAAAAAAATTCAAAAGAGCAGCAAAAGCTCACCCGAAAGCCTGCTATAGCGCAGGGTTGGGGGCTACAAAAACCCCCGGTGGGGGTTGGCTTGCGTAGATATTTTGGTAGGGCGTCGGTTTGGGAGGAGGTTTGTCTAGAAGTGGCCCGCTGGGCCCATTAGGCCAGAGCGAGGATCTTTGCGTTGAAAACTGGTTGAATAGTTTGATGCTGTATGAGGCACAAGGTAAGGCAGCAAGGCCAGAAGAAAAGACTGGCCGATGACTGCAATCTCTCCAAGAATTTCGACTTCCCGTGAGGACTCCAATTTCTTTCCATCGATGGAGGGTTCTTCATCGACAAGATGCCAGTGACAACAGCTCCGTTCCATTGCCCTGGGTATCTAGGTAAGAAGCGAAGCAGAGTGGAAGGCAGCATTCTGTTGGTGGCGACCCTCCCTCCTCTCCTTCTCAACCTCCAGCTCCCTCTTTCAAACTCTCCAGACAGGCCGCTTGATAATGCACGGCAAGACCAACCATTGGGGACATGTCGACTGCGCATAGAGGTCATTCCACCATTTCCCTCCAACCCCTCCATCCTGTCTGTTGTTCCAACCACCCACTCGCCGATATTCCCAACTTCGTCTCCTCTCGCAGCCCTCCGTCTACAGTATCATTCTTAGCCGTCTGCGTATGTCGCTCTGCCCTCTGCGGGGTCGCATCAACATCCCGCCACAACAGGTCGGTCTGCAACACTTCCAGATGTTTGCTGCTGACTATCTACGTAGTCCCGATTAAAATTACCTACTAAGCTAGCGATCTGTACGAGACATGCTCCCTGGAGAGCCCAGACGCGGGTCAAGACCGCACGTGTTTAAGCCTGAGCTCAACATGTTCGAGCAAATGGCCATTGACTATAACCGGCGCCGCTTCGTTTTAGTCAAATTCGCAACCGTGGATGAGCTCGGCAGACAGAGGACGCTGGAGGACTTGCTGGAAATGGCCAAATGCATGGCCAGGTGTCACTTTTACACCGCTTTGTCTGACAACTCGTCCCCGGCCTGGTACTACTGCAGGGCGGTACATATAAGCATCGAGTACATCCCGTTCGACAAATATATCGCATTCGACAAACGCCCGCCGCCCGACATCGAGACCATCTTACGCTCACAGCTGGTTGAGTTACGTCGCCTCAAGGACGGTGTCGATGTTTGCGTCAGAGACATTAGCACGGACAAGAAGTTGGGCTCGGAAAACCATCTGGTTTTCAAGTACTACTACAGAGGGTCCAAGGCCCGGCTGTTTTGGAACGAGGTGACAACACTCCTCGCCCTTCCGGCTCACCTACCAAACGTGCTGCCCATCAAGCACCTGGTCCTGGACGAGACGACAAACTCGGGCGTCGTCGGCTTCACGATGCCTTTCATAACCAGCGGAGACCTGGGCCGCTGGTGCGAGAACCATCCCATCAAGTGGAAGTGGGTCAGGCAGTTGATGTTGGCGGTGGACCGTCTCAACTTGACGCACGGCGTGTCCCACGGCGACATTGGACCGCGGAACATCCTGCTCGACAGCGAATTCGACGAAGTGTACCTGTGCGATTTTGCTCAGGCGACCCCGATGGAGTTGGCGGTCCCACAGCGCAACGACGTCAAGGGGGTGCTGCTGACGGTCTTTGAGCTGCTGACCCGGGACCCGCGCTGCAAGCACGGAAACCTGGCCCAGATGAACGAGTACGAGCTCGTGGGCGCGGGCCGGTCGGCTTGGACACTGCACTCCATGGCCAGACTGGAGGGCAACGTCACAGTGGATGACATCTACACCGAGGTCACGAGCTGGGCAACGTTGCGACGCGAAGCGCCGGTCAACGACAACGGGGTTCCCATCATCAACACCCCGGGCATTGAGTGGAAGCCCTTTCCGGGGTCCAGGTACGAGAGGGAGAGAATCACGCTTCCGAATTGCCCGATTCTCGAGCAGGGTTTTGAGGACAACATTTTTTGCGGCGAGGTGCTGGACTGGACTCGGCCATCCTCCAACAATGCGCAACTGGCACCTGGCCGTCGACTTCTCGCGACAGGAAGGTACGAAAACGAGGCCGCCCCGGCGAGCAAGAGGACTTGTTTGAGAGTTTGCCTTGAGCAAACCCACTGACGGGGCCGATGGCGGTGAAGTTTGAGGAGACACGCTGGGAGGGGGTGGGAGGCAAAGGCGTCGGGTATATTTTTTCTTGTATTAGTACGTCGGCCCTCCGGCTCGGGAGGGAGACTTTGGGAGTCGGAGGCGTTGATTGGCGACCAGCGATTAGCGTTTATTTGAGCATTTGATGGATTTTGAGGTGGTCGATTGTCCATCACGAGGTTGATGAGCGGGATGTTCTGTGACGTGGTGGTTCCCTTATCGATTGGGAAGCTTCCAAGCTGGCCGAGGTCTCCTGTGGGGTCGATCAACAGTCGAGCCCCACCAGTGCCGGCGCGTCTCGCGCTGAAAACAGTGAGTGGCCCACCAAAGCAAACCCAGGCCAAGTCGCGTCTGATGGGTGCTGCAACGAAAGAGTCAACACCACAAACTGAAGCAGACACAAAGGCAGCACCACAATGACCGGCGAACCCTCGAACCTCGCACTGCGCCGCGTGGCCTTTGCGATACGAGCAGCCCGAGAAGCTATCCCGGCAAGCCAGACAAACCAGCTGTCGGCGCATCGTCATCGGCCTCAAGCTGCCAAAAGAATGGCCCAGCACTGCCGAGGTCCAAGACACCAACAGCCACGGTCCACCGATGGAGCAAAGGACACCTCGACGAGATCCCAGATGTGTCCAGCGCGCCCAATCTGCCCGACAAGACCACTGGCGCCGCCAACAAGAAGGCCGCTCGCCCCAATCTCGACCGAGCATCTGCAACGACGGCCGACTCGAACCCCCCTCGCCGACATCACGCCGCCCCCCTCGGCCACGATGGAGAGCTTTGAGCGCTCGAGACTGGGCAGCATCGAACCGGCTTCGACGAACCACAGCTCCCACAGAGATCCAACACCATGCTTCGACGACGACATTGCCACCAAGGTTGAGCTGCTCGGTGCCGACCAGGCCAGGGCCCTCCTGCGACACTTTGCCTGTGGCAACGATGCGCTCGCGAGGGCCATTCTCGCCGCGCCAATTGGGTGACGCTACACACGGGAGTGGGATGTCGTATCGGCACTCTCTCGAGACTCGGTCCAGCAACTCCGTATCGGCCCATCACACGTGCGTCGGGATCGCTGAGCGCCGCCGATTTGTGGATCACAACCTCCGCACTGCCGGGCACCGTCGGCCGATTTGCGAGAGAGCGAATGCGCCAGCTTGGAATTGAGCCCGTTGGCAGCACAACACTGCAACACTTTCCCCTCTCCGTCGATCGGCCCGTTGATCTTGACTCCAGACCCGCGTCTGGCCGTCGGGGTTGCGGCTAAACGGCAGCCCATGACGTGCAAAAACACACGACCCGATTGGGACCAACGACCTGGCGATTTAATCAACCGTGTCTGCGTGTCAACCACCTCCCACGTCTCCTCCTCAACTCAACTGAGGCCATCAATTCTGGCCCAGAATTAAATCCGCCACTGTCGCCATGTTCTTGTTCAGAGCGCTTTCCCCGGCCTCGACTGCCGCAACGCTCCTCCTCTCCGCCATGACGACCTCGGCGACACCCCTCCCCGCGCCAACCCCATCACCCCAACAAGACCCCCTCATCCCGACCTTCCAACACGCCCCAAACCAGCCCCTCCCATCAGCCCACCGCGCCGCCGACCCCGTCCTCATCGATCCCGCCGGCGTCTACATCCGCGCCACGCCCCTCCGCACCTCGGACAACACGCCGGGCGCGATCCTCGTCGGCTACACCACCCACTCCCCCACGCTCACCACCCTCCGCGTCGCCCACAGCCTCGACTCGGCCCGCTCCTGGCAGCACCTCTCGGACGTTTGGCAGATTCCCCGCGACGGGCACGACGTCGACAACGCCATGCCGCTGCAACTGCCCTCGGGCCGCATCTTGTACGCGTTCCGCAACCACGACCGCAACGCGCAGGGGGGGTACACGCGTTTCCGGATCACAGTCTGCGCGTCGGACGACGAGGGACGGAGTTGGCGGTTCCTGTCGCATGTCGAGGATCGAGCGCCCAATGGGCAGTATTCGGGGGTGTGGGAGCCGTTTTTGAGAGTTGGGAGGGACGGGGAAGAGGTGCAGGTTTATTATTCGAGAGAGAAGAGGCTGGAGGAGCAGGAGAATCTCGTCAAGGTGTCCAGGGATGGGGGGGAGACGTGGGAGGGACCCGTGATTGTGTCGGAGGGGAGGGGGTCGCGCGATGGGATGGTGGGGGTTGCGGAGGTGGATGAGAGTGGGACGTTGATGTGAGTGCTCCCGGGGTTTGGTTGACTGTGCTGTGTGTGTGTGTGGGAAGCTGACCTGTTGGTGTAGATGTGTGTTTGAGGGGACAGAGCTGGGGCCGTTTTCCCTCATGAGCGTCATTTCGCGCGACGATGGGCGCACCTGGGGCGAACGCGCCCATGTCTATGTGGCCGGCGGCGGCACGAATGCGGGAGCGCCGCAGGTGCACAACGTCGGAGGGGCGCTGGTCGCAAGTTTCATGACCAACGAGGGCGCCGTGGATCTGGGGCAACTGGACGGTGGGCGGATGAAGGTCATCATCAGTGTAGATGGCGGCACCACTTGGAGCAGCGGCGGCGGCGGCGCGGATGGGACCAGCGATGGCGCAACGGTCACGGCGGATATTGGAGCCCATTGGCCCGGGCTGTACACGCTCGACGACACGCATTTTCTGGCGCTGTACTCGAAGGATGGCCTCGGCGCGGTGAGCCAGGTGTATGAGCTTGTTTAGACAGAGAGAAGCTGCGGCATTTGAGGGCCCCCAGTCGGTGTTTGGAGATTGTTGATGTCTCAACCCACACTAGCGATCCCCAGACAAAATGTCTTGAATCAACAACAATTTGTCAAACAAACCTTGGAGTCGTCTTATTGTCGACATTTCCCCAGCAGTTTCAAGTTGCAAAAGACGCTCACAGCACAAAACAACAGGGGAGTCTCGCCGGTCGTCCTGCATCAGGACAGTGTCGAATGACAACCTCACCACCAAGCCCCCAGGATCAGTGCCAAAAGACATGGCCAGTTCCTGTTCCTAGTCCACCACACCACAAGGCACCCCCATCTGGAAGTCTGCATGCATCGCGGCCCTGAACAGCGGTTCCGGCTGCAACATCGTCAAAGCCCCCCTGCAGTGTGGTGTGTGGTCGTGCCGTCCTGGACCGTCTCCCATCCGGGACGCCATCCCCGCACCGGGCGGCTGGGGTCCAGACCTGACCCCCGTCCTCGTCCTGCACCCCCGAGCGACGATAAGTAGCTGCCGCTTCGCGGGGTTGGACAGGGCAAGTTCTGTCCTTCTCGACTGCTTCCCTTGTCTTTCAAGTCTTGCTCATAAACACCGACACCATGGCCAACTCTGTCGCCATCGCCAAAGCCGAGGAGCTGCTGGAGAGACTGCGCGCCGACGATGGTTCGCCGGCGACTCGGGCCACGGTGCTGCGGCAGCTCGAGGAGATTCGCATCTCGGTGCAGCAGCCGCCCGAAGCTATTGGATACTACACGAACAAGGTCAGCATTGATCGCCAGGTTCTTGTGCCTTGTGTATGTTGACAAGGATACAGGGCGTCATGATGGTCCTCATCAACCTCTGCGTCCAGCTAGGCGTGTTTGACGCCTTTCCTCCAGGCGAAACGGCATCAGCAGCGGAAATCGCCGCCAAGGTAGACGTTGACGTCTCCATCATCTGTAGGTGTTTCCCTTTCCCAGACACGTGCCCGGAGCTGACACCCTCCAGCCCGCTTCCTCCGCCCCCTCCTCCTCGAAGGCCTCTTCGCCCCCGCCCCCTCCCCCACCCCCAACCAGCCCACCCGCTACGCCCACACGGCCGCATCCCTAGCCCTCCACGGCCCCGACGGCAACGACCTCTGGCGCGCGTCCATCGCGCTCCCCATCGACCGCTACTGGAAGAACGGATCCGACTACTTCCGCGCGCACACGCTCGCCGAGACGCAGGACCCGCTGCGCAGCGCGTTCGCGTGGTCGACGGGCCACGAGGGGCTGGGCTTCTTTGCCGCGCTCGAGCAGGACAAGGTGTACGCGCCGATTTGGAAGCGGACCATGGCGCTGTGGGCAAAGTACCAGCTGAGTGTGGTGGGCGAGGGCATGTTTCCGTGGGAGACGCTGCGGGGGGAGGTTGAGGCTGCGGGGGGGAAGAGGCCGCTGCTGGTTGATGTTGGTGGGGGGAAGGGCGGGGCGTCGGTTGCGATCCGGGAGGCGTGTGGGGGCGACGGGTTCGGGGCGGAGGTGGTGTTGGAGGATTTGCCGATTGTGTTGGAGGCGGAGGGGGAGGAGGTGAGGATCGAGGGGGTGAGGAACTTGATCTATGACTTTTTTGCGGGCGGGGAGCAGCCTGTCAAGAGTGAGTTCGCATCGACCTATTCTTGTCCCGTCCCGACGGCTCCTAACTGTGCCTGTCCAGATGCCCATGTGTACTACCTTCGCAAGGTGCTGCACGACTACTACGACGACAAGTGCCAAATCATCTTACGGCAGGTGGTCAAGGCCATGTCGCCGACGTCGCGCGTCATCCTCTGCGAGTATATCATGCCCGAGGGGGAGGACCTTGGGGGAGACGTGTTTCCGTATCTGCTCGACTTTCTGCTCTTCATGGTGGGCGGGCTGGAGAGGACCGAGAAGCAGTGGCGGGAGCTGCTCGAGAGTGTCGGGCTCGAGGTGGTCAACATCTGGAGGCTCAAGGACTCGCCCCTGCAGGCCGACATTGAGGCACGGCTGCGGACGGCCTAGACGGGGAGAACCGATTGGAGGGAGATGGATATATGTATGGGAGTTATGACGAGATGGACTCGTGGATTAAGACGGCAGGGAGACAAAGAATTGGCATCCATGTTGATGAGTTGAGAATTGCAGGGCATCTGTAGGGACCCACCCCACTGGAACGAACGCTGGGCCCCCTCGAGCTCCTCCAATTCTCCGCACTCCCCGCAACCCCAACAGCTCGAGCGCTTCTGTCCGCGTGGATTGAATGACGTCGACCATTCTCCCTCCTTCCGCGATCACCGCCCTTCCGTGACGGAGACCATCGTCATCGCCATTCGCCGTAACAATGGATCGACGATGCCAGAACTGGCTCACGGGCATCCGGGGCCCTCTTAAGCTTCCGCCCGGCCAGCCATTGGAATCCGCGGTTCCCAATTGCTCTCCATAACTATCCCCCGCCTCTGCCAAACATTCGAGACACCACACCGCACGAACAACACAAGACACATACCAGACAGCTCAAGCACGTCAGGAAACATGGCAGCCCAAGCAGCCTATGCCGCCGAAAAGGCCATCGGCCACGGTCCCGAGTTCATCAAGCAGGACGTTGCGGACTACACGGGAAAGGGGGAGGGCAGCGCCACCGAGACCATGAAGGCGCTCACATGGCAGGGCAAGCAAAAGGTCGAAGTCGGTATGCATACCTGTCTCCCGCAGTGCCCATGGTTACCGTGTTCTGCCAGAACTAACCCGGCCTCCTCTCCCAGTTGACGTCCCGAAGCCGAAAATCATCGAAGACCGCGACGTTATCCTCAAGGTGACTGGCTCGACAGTCTGCGGGAGTGACCTGCATCTCCTCCATGGTATGGCTTGCTTGGCCGCGGCGAGAAACGGGGTGGAAAGGCGCTGATGCTTTGCAGGCGCCATCATGCAGATGAACAAGGGCGATATCCTGGGACACGAGTTCTGCGGCATCGTCGACCAGGTCGGCCCCGGGGCCAAGGGCATCGAGGTTGGAAAGCGATATGTCGTGTCGTTCCAGATTGCCTGCGGAGATGTGAGACCCCCCCCGTCCATTCTAGCTTCTTGCTTCCCATGCTGACGCGCTTTCTCGCCCAGTGCTTTTACTGCAAGCAAAAGTTGTCGTCGCAATGCGAGATGACCAACTCCAACACCATGACCAAGGCCATGTACGGCGGGAGGACGGCTGGCATCTTTGGCTACTCCCATTTGACGGGTGGTTTTGCCGGTGGCCAGGCCGAGTACGTGCGGGTTCCCCTGGGAGACGCAAATCTGCTCGCGATCCCGGACGATGTTCCGGACGAGAAGGGCAAGTTCAGCCATGCCCCCGTTTCCGCAATGTTGCATGTCACCAATGCGGCACTAACATGTGTTCTTCGCCAGCTCTGTATCTCTCGGATGTCCTGCCCACGGCATACAATGCGGTCAAGGACACGGCCGTATACCCCGGCGACCATGTCGCCATCTTCGGCGTCGGCCCCATCGGCCAGATGGCCGCTTCGTATGCGCTCGACGAAGGTGCAGCCAAGGTCATTCTGGTCGACACGGAGCCGCGTCTGAGCTTTGTATCGAGCCGCTGGCCGGCGCAGCACAAGGACAAGCTCCAGCTCATCGACTTTAAGAAGCTCAGCTTTGGCGTGACCAACAAGGAGACGGTGGTGAGCAAGCTCAAGGAGCTCTGCGGAGGCCGCGGCCCCGACGTGGCCATCGAGTGCGCGGCGGGCGAGTACGCCAAGGGCTGGATGCACTGGCTGGAGATGTCGCTGGGGGCCGAGACTGACACGAGCGAGATTCTCAACGAGATGGTCGAGGGCGTGCGCAACTACGGGCGCGCCGGTATCACGGGCGTCTATGTGGGCTATGTAAGTGTCTGTCCCTGTCATACTTTTCCGGGTGTCGTTGCTAACCGCCGGGACGCAGACAAACCACTTCAACATCGGGTCACTCATGCAGCGCGGCGTCCGCCTCATCGGCAATGGCCAGGCTCCGGTCCACAAGTACTGGGAGGAACTCCTCGACAAGATCCGCGACGGAACCCTGGATCCGTACCAGATGCTTTCGCACCGGGTGCGTCTCGAAGACATTGACAAGGTCTACTACAAGTTCGACGCCAAGGAGGACAAGATGCAAAAGGTCTTTGTCGAGACCAAGTTTTCGTTTCCCCGGGCCGAGGGCACGCCCGAGTTGACGACGTACTGAGGGGACAGGGGTACTCGGTTGATGAAGAAATGATGAATGATGAATGCCGGTTTTGTTTTGGTCCAGTCCTTTCCTTCTCTGTACTACAAGTAGCCAGGACCACTTTCGAAATGTCTTCTTAGCGACCTGATATCGGAGTTGTCAATGTCCCATCCCGAGAATCACCACCGCAGAGATACTGCCACGGAAGAGCGGTGCCGGAGCGGCGCCGGCGTTACATTGGGGCCCACACGCTGTATCGGCGGCGCGTCGAGACGATGACGCGAGAATTTTTGGCAAAATCTCTCCCCGCGGCGGACCCTCCCCTGGGTCTGCCGAGAGCGGTCCAGCGTCCAGCCGAGTCGGCAGGGCTGGACCCCTCGGATATGACGGCACTCCTTGCTGCACGACGACGTCATTATTCGTCTTGTGAAACAGGGTCAGGGCGTGCCCGGGGTGTTGTGTCTGGCCTGATCATGACAACTCGATTTCCACGGCTCCAGTCTGCGGTGTTGTCGCGTCTGAGTCTGCACACAAAGCAACAGCTCAGGAAATATCCATCCAGGAGCATGGCCGGGCATGGTGCCTCAGCTGGCGATCCCAGATAAAAATGGCAGAAAATAGGGGACCCCTTTCCCCCTGACCGCATGTGAAAGTCGGACTCGTCGGGACCGGAGGGATTCCAGGTTGTCATGCCGCGACCGTGATCAGCACGCGCGGGATCGGCCAGGTCCCCAGCACCACCGAACGGACGTGACCTCGAGGCTCGCGCTTGGTGTCCCGTGATGGGTATCCTTTCTGGCTGTTCCGAGTCGGCGTCGCTTATCTGATTCTGGACCCTCTTGCGGGGTATCCTCCTTTCCGACCCGGGGAGGCGCCCAACAAAAGGACCCCTTCGTTTGGGCGCGTTGGCTGCCTCATTTGTGCTGGTTGGTCGCTCCATGTCGCGCGGGGGGAAACATTCCCCACCTCTCCATCGAGGAGGAGGGGGACAATGTACTTACGGGATACAGACGTGCCCCGCGCTGGCTTCTGGCTGCTCTCATCAGTGGTGGTGCTGCCGTGTCACTCGAGATCGGGGGTCCAAGGAGCCCAGACAGCCCCGAGCAGCCACGGCGCCGAGGCGTGCCACCGACTGGTCTAGGCCTGCCGATCCGGGCGTGGCAGCAAGCTTTTGCGTTGGGAGTCGACGAGCTGGCCAGACTCTGCAATGGGAAAAAGGCTTTTTTTCTCCAGGAATTGGTCATGTAGACCACGCCGCCAAGAGCACGCGCGTGGGGCATTTTGGGTAAAGATCAGGGACGGGAGACAAGTGTTTTTCTCCGGCCTACCGGGCCCCGTCGCCTTTTGAACATCACCCGGCGAGCGACCGCAACGGTGATGGGTGTGGGATACGGATACGGAGGGCGTCGCAGCGGAGGAGGGTATCCCCGTAATTCGGGCACCAGGCAGCAGGTTCGGGGTTGTTTGTCAGGTCATTCTGTGTTCCCAAACTCGGCTCCAGTTCCATCCGCGTCGGGCCAAATAAACAATGATCAGAGGACGAGGATGGGACAAGCCTCCATGTCCACCCAGGAACCGAGGAAGACCCGGGCGAGGTGGTGGTGCTTCTCCGCCCGCCTGGCCCGTGCTGCCGATGCTGAGAAAAGGTGGTGAGAAGATGGCGGCGTCTCTTGGACAAGACACCCGACGGGCACAAGCAAGCAGCATGTGCCCTGGAAAAGCAGACTCGAGCCAGACTCTTTTTTTCTCCCCAAATCGTCCTACATTTCTTTGCGTGACCGGCACGACCCCACCCCACTGTGCATTTGCATTCAGGTCTGGTGGTTGCCGCGTTGCCGCTGCGGGCTCGGCGCGGGTTCCACGGCTCCAGGCGCTCCAAGAGTCCAAGCTTCTCCACCCCTCCCCCCTCTGGTGGTCCCCTGCCTGCCGCTGATCGTTCGCTGGTCGGGCCTGTCTTTTTTTCCCAATCCAAATCCTCGGCGACTGCAGCACTGAGCAGTCCCATCACGACTGGACACTGGACCTGTCGCTCCTCCCGCAACCCTGACCCGACTCTTCTGCTGCGCGTTGCCTGTCTGCCCGAGAAAAAAAAAAAAGGCTTTTCTCATCAGGAAACAAGCGCCCGACGACAACACGTCCATCCTCCATCAGGCCCATCGGCATCTGCAACCGCCGTCCGAACCCCAGTGGCCCGTCGTCGCACAAAACTCAGCTCACCCCCGCCGCCCTCGACTTCTCGCTCCCTGAAGCCGTGTCCAAGTCGGAGCTCGCCCTCAACCCATCGTCGAGCCCCGTCCCGCCGCCACGACGTCCGATGACGCGACCGTGCTGAGCCCCGATTGAAGAAACAATGGCGACTCCAGTGGGGGAGGATAGCTGGGTCAGCTTCGTCGACAGCCAGCTGCGCGAGGCGACCGATCTCGAGGCCCGCATCAACATCGTCGAGACGTTTCGCCGCGCCGAGAGGGCCGAGCCCGGGAGCCTCAAGGTGTGGATGGCCTACTGCGAGTACTTTTGGTCCCTCTACACCGACTGCCAGCCCGGCAGCGACGCGGGATGGTCGCTCGAGGACCAGCAGATGGGCCGCGAGATCTTCAGCCTCGACGCCGCCCTCACTCTCTGGCAGCAGGGCTACGAGGCCGTGCAGTACCGCCTCGCCGACAGCCACGAACTGTGGAACCGCTGGGTCTCGCTCGAGCTCGAGCTGCTCGCCCGCACCGCGAGAACCGAGAACGAGAATGGCATCCGCCGCATCACGCAGCTGTTCAAGAACCGCCTGCGCGTGCCCCACGCCACTTGGGAGGCCACGTCGCAAATGTTTTCGAGCTTTCTCTCCGAGTACAGCCGACAGGCCTACGAGTCGGAGATGGCTGCCGTCACGCGCGACGCCCGCGATGCCAAGCGAATCTTTGCCTTGCGCGACCCCTTCGAGATGCGCCTCCGGCAGGCCACGCGGGCCGGCGACGTCGATGCCGCCAGGGCCGTCCTCAACGAGTACCTGCACTGGGAGATCAAGCACCTCAAGGATCACAAGAACAGGCGGGATCTCATTGTCAACTGGCACATATCCCTCGCCCTCTTTGCCCGAGCCCTCACCGGCCTCTTTGCCTCGGACGAGGACACCTGGCTCAACTTTGTCGTCTTCATCTCGACCGCACACTCGGACCAGAGATACGACCGGTCCAAGCTCCCCCCCAACCTGCTCCCCAAGATGCTCGACGTCCTGCAGCGTGCCGTGCACCACGTGCCCTGGTCCGGCCCGGTCTGGGCGCGCTACATTCTCTCAGCCGAGGAGACAGGTTTGACCTTTGGCGAAATTGAGCGGATCAAGCACGCCGCAACCAGCAACCCGCAGCTTGACCGCGATGGCATGACGAGCGTTCTCGACATGTACGCGGCCTGGTGTGGCTACCTGAAGCGGAAGGCCATGAATCCGACCGCCACCGAAGAGGACGTCGATGTTGCCGAGGTGGGGTTGCCCTCGGCCCTCGAGGACGTCAAACATTGGGGCAAGAGGAGATACGGGGACGCATACCAGGGTGATCCCAACTTTCGTCTCGAAAAGATACTCATTCAGTTCCTGAGCGAGAAGAAGGACGACATCGAGAGCGCACGCGCCGTGTGGGAGCAGCTGTCCAACATCACGCTCTACGCCAACAGCTACGACTTTTGGCTGCACTGGTATCTCTGGGAGATGGTGGTTTTCACGGCGAGCAAGAACAAGACGAGAAGCCCCACGCCCATGACGCTGTCCCAAGGCCTGCGCGTCCCTTCTTGTGCGACGCGCGTGTTTGCTCGAGCCCTCAAGGTCCGCACGTTGGACTGGCCGGAGCGCATCATGGAGGTGTTCTTGCAGCACTGCAACGACTACGAGCTCGCAGAGACGCTGCGCGAGGCGCAGGACACCATTTACAAGACGAGAAAGGGGGTGGCCAAGCGCCGCGAGAGAGAAGCCGCCCAGGCCGCGGCAGCCCAGCCGCAGTACGTCGTCGCTAGCCGTGAGGAAGCCATGGTCGACGCTCCCAACGTCCAAGCCGCCGATGACGAGGCGTCGCCAGGCTCCAAACGAAAGCGTGAGTCGTCACCAGGAGGCGGAGACGCCGGGAACAAGCGGTCTAGGAGCGAGCCTGAGCCTGTCGAAGGGGCCGAGGTCAAGCGCGACCGCGAGAACACATCGGTGTTTGTCTCGAACCTCCCGAGCACCGCCACCATCACCAAGCTCAAGCTGTTTTTCAAGGACTACGGACACGTCAACAACATCGAGCTCCAGAAGAAAGAATCAGAGGCCATTGCCCTCGTCGAGTTTCGCAGCCCCGAAGACGCCCGCGCGGCCCTGATCCGCGAGGGCAAGTACTTTGGTGAGCAGGCTGTCCACGTCACGGCGGCCACCGACTGCACTCTCTGGGTAACAAACTACCCGCCCGCGGCCGACGAGGGGTATATCCGCAACCTGTTCAAGGAGTGTGGCGAGATACACAGCGTGCGGTTTCCCAGCCTCAAATACAGCGCAACACGGCGGTTTTGCTATGTGACGTTCCGCGATCGGCCCTCTGCCGCCGCTGCGACCAAGCTGGACGGCAAATCGCTCGCCGGCAAGTACAAGCTGTCGGCGAAGCTCTCGGACCCGGGCATGAAGCAGCAGCGCCACGGCGCCCAGGTCGAGGGACGCGAGCTCCACGTCACCAACCTGCCACGCACCACAACCGAGGACGACCTCAGCACACTCTTTTCCAAGGCCGGCAAGGTCGCCAGCGTCCGCATCATGCGTGACATGAGTGGCCGAAGCCGGGGGACCGGCTTTGTCGTCATGGAGACCAAGGAGTCTGTGGACGAGGCGCTCAAGACTCTCGACAAGGTCATCCTCGCCAACCACGCCCTCAAGGTGGAGCTCTCAGCACCCCTCGGCCAAAAGACGACAGTGACGAGCCGGGGCGCGAACAGCGTCGGAACACCAGAGGTCGATTCGCCCGCCCAGTCAAAGTCCATGTCACCGGCGCCCACGTCGGCCGGCCCAGCGCAGGCCGAGATTGCCGCCCGGACAACGGCCGTGCTCGGCCTTCCCGACACGGTGAACGACGCACGCGTGCGCGCTCTCGTCGCCCCGGCCGGCGCCATTGTGAAACTCACGCTGCATCCGCAGCACGGCGGCGCCATTGTCGAGTTCGCCGACCCCGCATCGGTGGGCAAGGCGGGCCTCGTCATCGATGGCACCGAGGTGGATGGCAAGAAGCTGCGCATCGGCACTGTGGCCGAGCTGTTCAGGGAGCAGGCCGAGCAGCGCGTCGACCGTGTCGATCAGGACCCGCCCAAGCAGAAGAAGTCGGCATCCGAGCTGATGCCGCCGCCGCCTGTGGTGCGGAGGATGCCTGTCCTGGGG
Source organism: Podospora tetraspora (assembly GCA_027943155.1). Lineage (NCBI taxonomy): Eukaryota > Fungi > Ascomycota > Sordariomycetes > Sordariales > Podosporaceae > Podospora > Podospora tetraspora. Next base: position 142,863 of record JAQKAE010000001.1, on the reverse strand, counting down.
CGGGGTGGTGCGAAGCGAGGCCTTGGGTACGTGGGGGGCGTCAAGAAGGAGGCCAATGGCACAGGAACGGGGACAGCTCCGGAAGGCGGAGCACCGGCAGGAGGTGGAAAAAGCAACGCAGACTTTAAGAAGATGTTTCTGGGAAGCAAATAAACGACTCTTGCCGCCGGGGGCTTGTTACGTGGATGGGGTGGGGTGCTACTACTACTCTTTGGGTGGGCTGGTTGGGATTTGATACCATTATTTGGTGCCCTGGTCATGTCTGTCTTGGTGGGTTGACCAAGCAGTCATCATAAATACCCTTTTCAAACTACTATCCAACATATCTCTTAATTCTGACCACACTTTGTATCTTCTCTGCCGTGTCAATCTGATCTTGTCCATCATCCCCCCTGCCATCTCAATCCCCCCTCACCCGCACCGGCACCCTCCTAACATCATCCAGCTCCCCCTTGGTGTCATCGTGCACCAGCACGTACACCGTGTCCGGCCTCGACGTCACCTGCATCAGCTTAGCCATGGCCATGGCCACGCACGCAGCCATCACGCCCACGGCCGTCGTCGTCGCGTACCGCCGCCGCAGCGGGGCGGAAGCGGGGTACAGCTCTTGGCCGCCGGGGCCGCCGAGGTCGTTGGAGAGCTTTTGGTAGGGGTTGTGCTCGTGGGGGGAGGGGGGGGTGCCAAAGGCGCGGGCCCGGGTCCGGAGGGAGGGGGATGTGAGGGGCCGGAGAGGGAGGGGGCGGAGAAGAGGGCGGAGGTGGTGTGGGGGGGGCATTTTGGGTGGTGGTGGTGATGATTCTTGGAGTTGTGGCTGTTCTTTGGGGGTGATGGCAGATGGGAAAGGCAGGTTGGCGGTTGTCGAGGCTGGGTTGGGGATGATATCTGTGCTGAGGCTGGATGCAGGGATCGTCTGAGCTCAGAGTGATGGTGGTGATCGTCAGTCCACGGGCCGCTTTCAAGGATGGGGGTGACCTGACCGTCAGGTAGATGCTGGTGGACATCAACTGCAAGACATTACTTTCTACGTCAACGGATACACGCTTCAACACCAAGACCGCATTGCAACATGGACTGTCACCCCATGTACCGTCGTCCCCATTTCCATATCTTGATCCTGACCACCGCCCCCATTCCCCCCCGCCCTGTGGGCACCCAACATTTCGCTCGACCACAAACAAACTCCACGGGGCTACACAGTAGATACTATGGATTATCGAAACCTTAAATCCTCCCAGAGTCCATAGGCGGCTCCTAGCGCAGCCACGCTAATCTTAAGGCACGACCGCCCGAGGAACGTCGGAGGTCTAGCGTGGCGCCACGGGCCTGGGCCCAGCTGAACGCCAGCTGAAGCGCTGGGCCCTATCTCAAGCGGCGGGCTTGAGGGATCTTTAGATGAGCTCCATTGCGACACCCCTACCAAGGTAAAATGTTCAAAAGGCGACGATCTGCCACAAATCTCGTCAACATGAGCTCCATGTCAGCGTCTCTTGTCCAGCCCTCAATCTTTTCGGCCAGCAGCAGTTGCGTACTCGATCAAGATGCGTGCTTCCTGCTCCATCCTGCAGCTCCTGCTGCTCGGTGCCCCGGTCATTGCGAAATCTCCCTTCAACACCTTTGGCCCGGAGCAGTGCAACGTGAAGGGCGTGCTGGGGCTCTTTACCTGCCGTCACACCATCTCCGAGGAATGTTTGCCGTCCCTTGCGCAGCAGGCTGATGACTTCTGCCGCGAATATCTCGCCATCGAACCCGTCACCACCACCACCACGCTCACCGGCGACATAGCGACCGTTACAGCGACCGCGACGGACTTGTCAACCACCGCGACCACTGCCACGGACATCACGTGAGCCATCTTGACCTTACTGTTAACGTTGTGAAATGTCTAATATGAAGCAGGACGATCACCACCTTCACGACTGAGACCGACGTGACGACCACTACTACCCTTTCCACCTCTACGAACACCATCACATGGCGCATTCTCGTCATAAACAAGCGCTCGGCCGTGCTGAGTGAAGCTCTCCCGGTGCCGACCGGCTGCCCGAAGCTACGGACAAAAAAACTCGCGCGCATGGCTGCCACCAAACTTTCGGCGGCGTGTAGCTGTTTGAACCTTGCAGCCTCGACAACGACTATCGACGCCACCACGATGCCGACGGCTACCACGGTATGTGTTGTTTTGATTTCCCATGTCAAGTTCACCTCACTGACGCTGGGTGCCATATGCAGACTACCACCGTGACGGACGTGTCCACAGCGCTCGAGACGACGTCGACCACGGCGACGGAGAGCACGACCGTCACCACGGCCTCCACATCCACTGTTTCGTCGGTTGTTACTGAACGTGTAACTACGAGAGTGTATTCCACGCTGTACTAAACTGTCGATCAGCGAGGTCTGAGAGAGGGAGTTGAGGGACGCCTCCATCACTTCTCTGTAGTATCCTGAAAGCGGGACGGGCCATGTTAGTTTCTTGCGACTACCAACGAAGTCCTTTCGCAGTCGACTCTTATTAAAAGTCGAATTACCAGACACTAGGGAAGCTCTCCGACACCAATTTTAGCCGCTGTCGACCAGTTTTCGAAAGGAATGCAAGCGTTTTCCCATATGGTCCACTTGTTGCAAGCCGAGGTACAGGCATTGCAGGCGGCCAACACGGCACTTCCGAAGCGACGAAGGGCTAAAAAAAACGCGTCTCCAGGATGGAGGGGCTATCAATGGAAGTCAGGCCAGGGAGATAATGGTAGAAAAGGGTGTGGTTGAGGAGGAGGAGCGCGTCGAAGAGGAAAATGGGGGGCCATCGAAGAGGCGTCGGACGGGTGCGCGGTTCTGTGGCATCTGCCGCAAGACCGGCCACAATGTAAGGACATGTCCAGATGCTGGAGCGACTGATAGTTCAAGTGATTCCGAGTAGTTTTAATTGATTGTATGTGTTTTTGGTGGACTTTTGGCAGTTTGCGGTCGCGATGTCTGGAAAAGTGCGCGGTTCATTGGGGTGCGCGGCTCAATGGTGAACCACGTTATATTTAAAAGTATAATTTTATGCCCCGCCTGCTGTCTTGGTGTGCTTTGGTTCGTATGTAGATGACATCGATCATAGAATGGTGAACTAATTCGAATGCCTTGGTGGAAGTCGTTCCGGCCAGGCATGCTTCTCATGCAGGCGCAGAGGGTGAAGCTCAGAGCACAGGCGCAGTCATCAACGTTGCCCCAAAGGGTGTTCCCGCCAAAACTTCCGCTGGGCGAGGAAGGAAGTGCTGCTCCAGAAAGCCAGATCATGCCCGGGAAGCAGCGTGGATTGTTCCAGAGGCTGGACCGGGCCGAATCGCGGTCGAGGTGGTGCGCTGCCAGCCCGTCCCGTCTCCCAGGTGCTTTGTGAGGTGGTATTAACTATATTGCGGTGATCCAGGCGAGGTCACGGCTCGTCGACATGTCGGGAGGCAAACCCCCCGAGAGAATGGCGGGAAGTTGGGCGAGTCCTTGGGCAGGAGAATGTGCAGTTTGGACTTGGACTGAGAGCTGGACCAAGACTCAACCCCAAACAAAATGTGGAAAGACCATCTTCTCTTCTTCAAGGACTTGAATGACAGAACTCGCAGCATCTGCACAGCACCTGCATCGTGTTGGTCCGGCTGAATCGGGAAACCCGGGTCAGCGGGCAGCGTGGCGGCCCGGGAGGGCGACCAACAGCCCATCTGCGACGCCCGAGGCCAATCACGACCACGGCTCGCCCGTGACACTGGCAAAGTCAACGGCAAGGAGTTGCCAAGAGATCGCACGAATGACGGGGCTTGTTGGCTCCCGACAGTCTGGGTCAGTCGGCGGATTGCGCTATTGTTAGCGGTTGTTGGGAGTATGAAGAGTCGCCATGTGCCCCTCGGCCTCTGCTGTCAGAAGTCCGGGTATTTCCTCTTCTTCCAGCAAGTCAGCCCGGCCCGGGCACCTGGGTTGCCTGTCCCGGATTTCCCTCGACGACTCCCACACCATGTTCTCGACCCGTCCTTAGGATACAATGTCGGTGACACGCCGAGGAGGCAGAGCCGCAGCCCTCCCCGTCGTCATCATTTTGGCGTGCGGCTGGCTCCTGTTTGTCCAGTTTCGGCACCTGGGCGACTTTTCGATCTTGGGCCTTGAGCCGCCAACGCCCCCCTCCCCGCCAGACGCCCCGGTTGAGATTGTTGTCGCCAGCCAGAAGCGCGAAGACACATCCTGGGTCCACCAGTTCCTCCCCGTCTGGGGGCGTAGCATCTATGTGGTCGACGACCCCAAGGCGAAGCTGAGAGTGCCCAAGAACAAGGGCCGCGAGGCTATGGTGTATTTGACGTGAGTTGGTCCTGCACCCGCTGAAGCCCACCAGCTGACCCGGAATGCCCGTCGCCAGTCACATCATCAATCGATACGACTCGCTTGCCAATGTGACCGTTTTTGCCCACGCCTCGCGCTTCGCGTGGCACAATGACGACCCCGACTACGACGCCGTCACGACTCTGCGCCATCTGAAGCTGGACTACGTCGAGGCCACGGGGTATGTCAACCTGCGCTGTGCCTTGAGCCTTGGCTGCCCGGCCGAGATCAAGCCCCATGTCGACGCCCTCGGGCCCGAGTTCCCGATAACGACGACGAAACAGGTGTACCGGCAGGCGTTTCGGGAGCTGATGCCCGGACTGGAGGTGCCGGTAGCGGTTGGCGTCAGCTGCTGCTCGCAGTTTGCCGTGTCTCGCGACACGATTCATCGGTGGTCGTTGGAGAGGTGGATCCGGTGGAGAGACTGGCTGTTGAAGACGCCGTTCGAGGATGACATTAGTGGGCGGGTGCTGGAGTACACATGGCATAGTAAGTTCCGGGTGGGGCTGGCGCTTCGTGGTTGGGGCAAGGGCTAATGGGTGGTGTAGTCATCTTTGGAAAGGAAGCCATTTTTTGCCCACCACCAGCCGAATGTTACTGCAAGGCGTTTGGACTGTGCGACCTGAAGTGCGACAAGTATCACTGCGACGGTCGATACACCCTGCCGCCGTATTCCAGTCTGCCCCCCGGCTGGCCAAAGAAAGGCTGGAAAGGAGAAGCCCGAAATATTTCTGGACCATCATGACGAGGAGGATCAGCTGGGATCGAGAGTCAGGCGTCTCCCTGGGCGAACGGCAACGGATCGGAGGTCCCAGTCGAGCCAATGAGGAGGACGACAGAACGTTGACCGCTACAAAAATGGTGGCCTATTTCTGTTCGACGAAGGGGGCTGGCCGTTGGATCAAGACCGTCTTTCGTCGAGGGAATTGGGAGGCGTCGGCGGTATGTTGAGGCGCTGCTAGAACCGGACCGGGAGGGCAAAAGTGTCAGTTCAGACCTTCGACCTTTTGTGGGTCCATTTCCACCGGGGGGGTCGAGGGCCAAGGTCCTTGAGCGATGGTCCCGTCCGCTGCGAGGAAGGAGGGGAAAAAAGACGGCATTGCACCAGAGCACTTCCATGCCCGAGAAAACCACGATACGATATCCAAACAGTAAATAGACCGCATGCAGGCGCATTGCTTGCCATCAGCACCAAGAATTTGCCTGGTGCTGTATGCTCTCGCTCCATCACACCTCGTGTTCTTCCACCGGTTGGCGCAATGTCCGCTCCCCATGCTGGGCTTTGTTGTCAGGTTTCGCGGCCATTCTCCCATCGGGAACCATCGCCATACTGCGCCGAAGATGCGAGGGCCGGGAGGGTTCGAGGGCAGTGTTCGGGGCTTGGATCATCGGAGGCTGGCGGAGTTGGGCGGAGACTGGTCGTCGATTGGGGTTCATCGGCGGAAAAGTTCGTATTTCCCAAGCCTGTGCCTCAGACAGTCGGTGGGCGGGCAGCGTTGCGCAAAGGGATATCTCCCTAAGGATGTTGGTGGGGAGATAACGAGTCGAAGAGATGGCGTCAAGTCGCGTCTGCTCCCTGTCACCGCCAAGCAGGGCGCAAACGGTCCGCCCGGGTTGCCCCACTGCAGCTCCCGCGACATCAACCCCGCCTGCCCCGCCATCGAGTCCATGACGGCATCGCTTCAGGGCCACCAAACCACAAAAGACGGGAAAACAGGCCAATCAGGCCCGCTCCGATTGCGATTGAACATCCGATCAGCGACTTGGGAATACCCGCTGCAGCTCTCGGTCCCATCGAGCCATGCCGTCTTGGCCCTGTTCCAGGATGGGCGTGCAGTGTGCCCTGCACCGTGTTTCTGCTTCCCTTGTTGCTCGCTGACTGAAGTCTTTCATCTGGCCCGACCCCTCCCGTCCCCTCCCCCCAAACACCGCTGCTGATGAAGGGATTCTCCCGACTTGCCCAGAATCTGCGACTCGTCCCCAGCATCACAACCGCTGCTGCAACAAGACGTCGTCCCTTCTCCGCCACAGCCTTGACCATGGCCCAAGAATACAAGCTCAAGGGCGTCACCTCGCTCGACCTGAAGCCCGGCGATAAGCAGGAGGTCGAGGTCGAGGGGCTCGAGGCCAAGGTGCTGCTGCTCAATGCCGGCGGCAAGGTCCAGGCTGTCGGCCCCAAGTGCACGCACTACGGCGCCCCGCTTGTCAAGGGCGTCCTGGGCACCAACGGCAAGCTCACCTGCCCATGGCACGGCGGTATGTCTCTTCCCTTCCCTTATCTGCCCGCTCTGGTGATGGTTGCTGACGGCAATGACCCTGTGTAGCTTGCTTCAACACCAAGACGGGTGACATAGAAGACGGCCCTGCCCTCGACCCCCTTCCCGTCTTCAAGGCAACCGAGCGCGACGGCGCCGTCTACATCACGGGCGATGCCGACACCATCAAGGCCGGCCGCCGGAAGCCCAACTTCAAGTGCACATCCGTCGGGGGCGACAAGGTGGTGGTGGTCGGCGGCGGATCGGGCGCCCTGGGTGTCGTCGAGGGTCTGCGCAACGGAGGCTACACGGGCGCCATCTCGGTCATCTCCAACGAGGGCTACCTGCCCATCGACCGACCCAAGCTCAGCAAGGCCCTGCTGACCGATCTCTCCAAGCTCCAATGGCGCGATGAGGCCTGGTACAAGAGCGGGCGCGTCGATATCGTCAAGGACGAGGTGACTGGCGTCGACTTTGGTTCCAAGACGGTCTCGACAAAGTCGGGCGGCAAGTTCGCCTACACAAAGCTGGTTCTCGCGACGGGCGGCACTCCCCGAGTCCTGCCGCTGCAGGGCTTCAAGGTGCTGGGTAACGTCTTCACGCTGCGCAACGTCCACGACGCCAAGAAGATTGTCGAGGCCATTGGCGACAAGGGCAAGAATATTGTCATCATCGGGTCGTCCTTCATCGGCATGGAGATTGCTGTTGCCACCTCGGCCGGCAACACGGTGACGGTGGTCGGCATGGAAAAGGCGCCGCTCGAGCGCGTCCTCGGCGAACAGGTTGGCAATCTTGTGAAGAAGGGTGTCGAGGCCAAGGGCGTCAAATTCTACCTCTCGGCCGGCGTTGACAAGGCCGAGCCGTCCACCTCGGACCCCACCAAGGTGGGCGCTGTGCTGCTCAAGGACGGCACCCGACTCGACGCCGACATTGTCATCCTCGGAGTGGGTGTTGCGCCCGCGACCGAGTACCTCAAAGACAACAGCGTCGTCAAGCTCGAGGGAGACGGAAGCCTCAAGACGGACGAGTCCTTCACGGTGGTTGGCCTCAAGGACGTGTATGCCATTGGCGACATCGCGACCTATCCCTACCACGGCCCTGGAGGTGACGGCAAGTATGTCCGCATCGAGCACTGGAACGTGGCCCAGAACGCCGGCCGCACAGTGGCGGCCCACATCCAGAACCCCAGCGTGGAACCGCAATTCTTCACCCCCGTCTTCTGGAGCGCGCTCGGTGCCCAGATGCGCTACTGCGGAAACACCATGGCGAGCGGGTGGGATGACGTGGTACTCAAGGGCAAGCCGGAGGAGGGCAAGTGGGTTGCGTACTACGCCAAGGGCGACACAATCGTCGCCATGGCCAGCATGGGGATGGACCCCGTCATGGCTCAGTGCGCCCAGATGATGCAGCTCAACAAGATGCCGAGCAAGAAGCAGGTCGAGGACGGTCTGAACGTCTTGTCGCTTGGCCCGCCGCAGTGAGTCGGGTCGTGGGTGTCTGTATCAGTCTTTTTGTTGTGCTTTTGGTTTTGATAGCGGGAAATGAATGAACGTCGTCACGTCACTTGAAGCATCTCGGCGGGGAGGAATTTGATGAAAGATTCCGTCCGAGTCGGAAACTGACAAGACAGAAAAGTGGGGTTCGGCGATAAGCGATAAGTGATAAGACCCTAACCCTCCTGTGCTTCGTCCGAATTTTGACAATCCCATCTCCACAACTCCACTTCATGTTCAACATCAAGAAGTGTCAGATTATCCGCACGCCTTGGCGTGTGGATGAGCCCCGTAGATGTGGCTGGGGCCCACCCCAGGGGGTGCGCCTGTGCGCAGAGCAGATATTTCCAGAGGAGTCGGCGGAAGCCGAGGACTCTGGAGGAACAGAGAATACACACAACACAGTCACTTCAACCAATCTATCGTGCAGGTGCTACAATTCGACAAGAAGCAAAACCGCGGATTGGCCGTGACGATTCACACCTGTCATCGTCAATGGCTCACCAGCGGGAGATTTCCTCTTTCCTTCTGCGACCGTCTCGAATTCCAACCGCGTCGAAACTACGACGCCCGTAGAGGACACACCGCCTGCCTTTACGCGTCGGTTGACTCATCCCTGACCACGTCGGGTTTGGAGTCGACATGCTGTCCTTGGACATCGTGCTGGCCGGAGTTGGCACTATTCTGACGGTATGTTTGTGGACAGTCGGAGGCATCACGGCTCTGCTTGTCGTCGTCGCGACTCATCGCCTGGCCTTTCACCCACTGTCCCGAGTTCCTGGCCCCAAACTGGCCGCCCTTTCCAACATCTGGTTGGCACGACATGTCCGCGATGGACGCATGCTGGAACTGGGAAAGACCATCCACCAGAGATACGGTCCAGCAGTCAGAGTCGGTCCGAATGAGGTCTGGTTTGACTCGAGCGAGGCCTTCAAATCCATTTACGGTAGGTGCTCAGCCTGGACTCGCCACGCAACATGCGTGCCGCTTCAAGTCGAGGCGGCCGCAGTGCGTGCCGGTGAGGCGAACATGACAGCCAGCTGAACAGTGACATCAGGTGTCGGCAACGGCTTTGAAAAGTCGGATTTCTACCGTGAGTTCGCCGACCTGTGCGACGTGATTCCCGGGCTGAGCGGAGGCTAACCTGGAACCAGTCGCCACGGTGCTGAACCATCCCGTCGTGGACTGGCAGCTCAACCTGCACTTCGCCGACACGCTTGATTTGCTCTCGGAATTTGACATTAAGAGATATCGCCTGCAGAGACGACTCGTCGGCCCGATTTATCAAAGTTCCAACCTCAGGAGGTTCGAGCCCGCCGTCGACGACGTGATCCGCCGCGTCATCTCGAGGCTGAGAACCCTGGACGGAGCTGAAATTGACCTCAAGGAGTGGATGCACATCATTGTCGTCGAGTGTCTGGGTGCCGTGGTCTTGTCCTGGTCTCCGGGCTACATCCGGGATGGATCCGACGGCGGCACCAGCTCGCAGAGCTACCTGGGATGGAAGCGCAAGTCCGTCTTTGGACTCTTCCCCACAGTCACGACGGTGTCATTCTTTTCCAAGAACCTGGGCCGCCTCTTTTCCAATGCGTGGGGTGTAACATTTAAAACACCAAAGAACTTCAAGCCCTTCTTCACCGTCAGTCCACCTTCTGCTTCTCGTGGGAGGATGGCCGCAGCTGACTGTTACCCAGGCGGTATATCGGAAATCTTCCAAGCGTATCACGGTGGCGCTGAAAACTGAGCAGCCGAAAAAGACCTCGGCCAAGGACGTCCATGAAGACCTGCTTTCCGATCTGATTCGCCTTCACAAGGAACGGCCCGAGTTCAACGAGCTATACCTGAGACGCCTGGCAATGACAAATTTTGGAGCGGGTCATGAAACAATGTGTTCAGCTCTCACTTCCATCATGGCCATGATAGGATGTCATCCAGATGTCCGGTCGAGGGTGAATGCTGAAGTCCGCTCCGCCACAACTAGTTCCAAGATAGGGCTGGAAGACGCTCTTCAGCTCCCATACACCCAAGCCTGTCTCAAGGAAGCCCAACGGCTACATCCGGTTATTGGCATGTCCATATCCCGCAAGGTACCCGCGGGAGGCCTGTCCGTGCATGGATTCCACATACCTCCGGGCTCGACAGTCGGATGCAACCCCGTTTCGCTCCACCGCAACCCCGGCATCTTCGGCCCCGACGCCGACAGCTTCGTGCCCGAGCGGTGGCTGCAGGGTGCCGACACATCGGCTCTTCGCGCCATGGAACGATTCAACCTGACGTGGGGCGGCGGCGGACGCACATGCCCCGGACGCCATCTCGCAGAGATGGTTCTGCACAAGGTGGTTCCTGCGCTAGTCCGGGAGTTTGACGTCGAGGTGGTGGCGATGCCAGACGATGGCGCCACGCCCTACTACTTCATGGCCATGTTGACGGGTGTCAAGGCCAGATTCGTCCCAGCTGAACGCCGCCAACGGCCTCCCACCTCCCCGATTGGAATCAATTCGCCGAAAGCAGCCACCCAGGGGTGACATTTGGCGTCTGACTGCCACGAGGCCCGTCCCGAGACACGCAACCTAGGGCTGAAGCTGAAACAAAGTCGCGGGCGCATTCGACCTCTCTGGCTCACTCTGCACCGTCCCCGCAACGTAAACATCACGATGGGCGGAAACAACACAGACTTGGAGGTGAGCTTCTCCAGGAGTCCGAGACTGCCCCACGGTACTGGGACTCGCAACTTTGAGACCGGCCGACTTGGCAAAAGCAAGATGCTACTCTTTGCAGATGATGCGAGCACTCGGTATACACGACTCCGCCGTGCCCCCCAACTAGACCACCAGATGTCAAGTCCGATGTTGCCTACCGGCGCAACCTGCCCTTCCTGCAGGCGAATGCCTCGGCAATGTGTCACAATTCAGACGATACCCGTGTTGGGGGCTGAAGCCAGATCCAAACACCACGTTTTACCCCCCCTTTTCATCCGATGACGATGGGAATTGTCCTGATATCGATTCCGGAGTCTTACGACACCTTCTTGGGATGCATGCCGAGCCAGTCAGGATGCCGAACCCTTCCGTAAGGCGGCCAACCACTCCTGTCAGCCGGCATGCCGCCAAGCCAGCCGCAGCAAGTCATGGCTCGCCTGTCACGCACTTGCGAGCCCTACTATGGTACAACTTCCCGATCGCTCGGGCTCTCCGCCACGGCCGGGGCCGGGCAACACCGAGCGAGAGTGGACAGAGTGAGAAGTTGATTTTCAGGGACCCACCGCGTCTGGGCTGCGCACAATACCGGTGCTCCTCTTTCTCTAGACCCTGGCCCGCGAACAGAGCTGGGCAGCTGGGCTACCGAATTAGGCCTTTTGGATTCCACGTTGGCGCGCAATCTCTTGCGCGCTTGCGCTTGCGCTCCTAAGCGCTAGCAGCCGACCCGCTGCCTCTGCCAATCCCGGCGTCCACAACGCCTCCCGAGCCCCGAGGTCCCCGGGTCCCGCTCCGTGTCACACAAGCAGCAGGCGTGGGTCTGGCGCAGCACGGCCCCAGTTGACCGGATGCACGTGGAATGCGTCGATTCGGATTGGACAGCACCGAAATCCAGATAGATTTATTCCTGAACACCTGGCCAATTACGAGGGCAATATTGCTTCCATCTCCCAAAACCCCGTTCGCGGGAAGCCATCGAGAATGCGGCCATGCCCCCTATATCCGAGCTACCCTCCTACCTCCGCCACTACGTCGCATCGAACGATGACATGACCAGATCCACCAAAGGGCGCGCGCCGTTGCTACTAGTAGCATTCTTATTTGGGGGCCAAGCCGCACATCAGCCCTGCAGTAGCATAGGGCTGCATCCCGCCGCCACCCCTGGCGCCTGCCTGTGATGGGACGACGATGCGGGAGCAGCAAGGCACATCATGCAGGACGTCCCACCGGAGTAGCTGACTACACGCTCTCATTCGTTCCGTGGGGGGCCTGAGGCGTGGGCATCTAGGACCTTGTCAGGTGTCCACGGCCCCCGGTACGGGTGCTGTGCTGCTGCATGACGTGCCGCTGCTGCTGCTCCGGTATCCATCGGACTGATGCTTTTCGGCCCTGCTTTTTTCTTGCTGGCTGCTCGGTGACCTGGAATGACAGGTCCGGCGAGACTGATGGGCTGGTCGGCTGTGTGGCACGCCGCTGCGCAGGAGGCGGGGCCCTCGGGATGGTGACGGACGAGACGACGGCTGCCGGGATGGTGGGGCTGGGGACTAGTCGACGAGGTTGAGAATCCTCGTACTAGTCGTTGTCACGGACTGGGAGCTGAGCTGAGTCAAGGGGACGGTTGGGGAGATGTGGGTAGGGAGAGGACAGAAACTTGATTGTCTTTGGAAAGATAAAAGGGTTCGTGATCCTCGACGACTACCTATCGACCAAAGCATCATCATCACTCAACCTCACCTCCATTCCAGCTTATACTCTCTTTTCCCTTCAAGACTGTTTTGTTGTTGTTGCCCCTGAATCACGCTCGGACCTCGACCACCACAACCCACAACGACACCCAACTTCATCCCGGATCAACTCTTGATATCCCCGAAAAGTCAAAATGACTGCCCGATTCGCCCCCGACCCCAGGATCCCGTACTACTCGCACGGGCTCCGCGCCCGGTTCCAGGTCGATGGCGTTCGCGCCGAGCTGGCCAAGCTCGATGCCTCGACCAAGCCGGCCGACATCAGCTACTCGATCGACACGGAAAAGTACCTGGCCCGGAGCGCCGCGCGCCTCGCCGCCGGCGGTCTGCCCACCGAGGTGCCAGCCGGCTGGCCCAAGGAGCTCCACGGCCCGCTGGTCTGGGGCAGCGACAGCTTCCCCGACGAGAACGAGTACGTCTACACGCTCACGCAGGACGACAAGAAGGAGCTGTTGCAGGCGCTGGCCTTTTTCAAGTGTACGTCTCTTTGCATTTCCTCCCCAACTGTATCGCTGACAATACCCAGCCCACAACCTCAACGAGCACAAGGTCACGCAGGCCCTGTTCCCGCTCCCCCGTCTCGGCAAGCAACTCAAGGCCATGTGCCACGACCTCTACGCCGGACGCGGCTTCGGCATCGTGCGCGGGCTCAACCCCGACGACTATGAGCTCGCCGACCTGACAGCCATCTACCTCGGCATCACGTCGTACATTGCCCAAGTGCGCGGCAAACAGGACCAGCGCGGGTCCATGCTGATCCACGTCATCAAGCGCGGCGGCGAGCGGGCCTCCGACGCGCGCTTCGACACCGAGTACGGCGAGGACAAGCCCTTCCACACCGACACCGTCACCGACACCCTCTGCCTCTTCACGCAATCCCTCGCCGCCTCGGGCGGCTCCTCGGTCCTCGCCTCGGCCTGGTCCGTCTACAACCACCTCGCGCGCACGCGCCCGGACCTCCTCCACACCCTGGCCGCCCCGGACTGGCCGTTCGACACCTTTGGCCGCGACCCCCCCTACTACCGCCGCGCCCTCATGTACTACCACGACCACAAGCTCATCACGTCCTTCTCGCGCCGCCTCCTCGTCGGCAACGCCCCCTTCTCCCCGCGCACCCGCGGCATCCCAGGCCTGACCGAGGCCCAGGCCGAGGCCCTCGACGCCGTGCACTTTGCCGCGCGCGCCTGCGAGATCAAGCCGCGCATGGAGCGGGGCGATCTGCGCTTCGTCAACAACATGGCGCTGCTGCACCGGCGCGAGGCGTTTGCGAACCCCACGGGCGAGGACGCCGCCAAGGGCAGGCATCTGGTGCGCATGTGGCTGCATAACGATGAGGGGAGGTGTTGGCGGCTGCCGGCGGCGTTGAGGCTGGCGTGGGCGAGGGTGTTTGAGGATCAGGAGGGGGGGAGGGAGGAGAGGTGGGATTTGGCGCCCGTGAGGAATCCCAAGACGGGGAGGATCATGAGGGTTGGGGGGTCGTGTGACTAGGGGTGTTGGTCTTCCTTTTTCTTTGGTCGTCTAGAGTGAGTTTTGGGTGCATCAGCCGGACCTCGGATTGGACTTGGTGCGCCCATGTGCGGCAGTCGCTCGTTGGCTTTGGTTTTCTGCTTTTTCTTCCCTGACGGCTGGTTCCGGATGGGTCAAGATAGAACATTTCGCAAATAGAGCAAATTCCTTCGTTTGTTGACAAGTCAGGTCAGTGGTTCAGTCCTGTAGCGATGGCGTCCATTCCTCATCAAACAGCATCGAAACCCAGTAGAGGTCGTTGCCCACTGCGTTTGACTCGCGGGCGGCCTTGATGCGGGCGACTGGGGTGTGTTAGCAGACTGTGACAGGAGCAGGGGGTGCTGTTCTGGGCTTACTTCGGTCCGGATCCTTGAGGAAGGTCGATGTCCGCCGTACAAACTCGACCTGCTCGTCGGTGAGGTTGGCCGCCTTAGCCAGCTCTTGCTTTCCATCGGGTGTGTGCGGCACGGCAAAGGGTAGCACGCCCTTGTTGAGAAAGTGAAAGTGCGCAAGCATCGTCTGGGCTCCGCTGTGGTGCGCCTTGATGCTGCCGGGATTGGCGTATTGTGTCTGAGAGTGTGTGAGCAGAGGGGCATCCAAGCAAGGCCGGGGACATTACCTTCATGTCGTACTGCACGGCCGTCTCGGCATCCCGCCGCGTCGTCATGGAGCAGCTGTGCAGCAGCACAAACATGGCATAGTAGATGGTCAACCAGTAATCGCGTCGTTTGGCCAGCACCAGCTCGTTCAGCTGCTTCAGCACGGCCTTGCTCCACGGCCGGAGGAACGTCGTGTAGTTGATGCACTCAAACTGCGCCGTCATGATGACGGGCATCGGCACCTTGCCGTTGTGCAGGCTGTCGGTCGAGTACACGGCGCGGCCGCCGAGCTTGTCGTCGCCGCAGATGTAGACGGGGTTGCTCGTCAGTCGCGACGTCACCCACAGGCGAAAGACATTCGTCATGAGGCTGCGCTCTTCTGGGGTGTTGGCGTTGCCGATGTGGCGAAAGGCCATCGTGTACGTCTCCCACAGCAGCTGGTCGAGCGGGCCGACGGTCGAGGCGATAAAGTTGGACACGTTGCGCTCAATGTACTCCTTGAGGTCGGCGGCGGCCCCGTGCATCTCGGCCACGGCAAACTTGGGGATGGGCACGCTCTGCTTGCCGGTGGGCGTCATCCACTGCTCCTCGAGGAGGTCGCCGTCGGCAGGGATGAACTCGCGCACTTGGAACTGGAAGGGAGCATCAATGTGGACGGGCGACACGATGATGGTGCGGACAGTGGCCGACGCCCAGTCGCCGGCGGGGATGTTGACAATGTCCATGCTCTGCCAGCGGCGGCTGTAGACCTGGTAGGGGGCGCGCTGCTCGCGGAAGAGCGAGGCGTCAGTCACGATGTAGCGGTAGCACGGCATCTTGCACAACGTCGGGCCCGTGATGGCCTTGCAGGTGAGACAGGGGCCGTAGTGGTCCTCGGGGTCGGGGTTGCACTGCGGACAGGTCAATTTTGACATCATCTGGGGCGGTTCGGGGCAGGGGCAAACGTACCCGGCCTCTGTTCATCCTGCATCGGATGCACGACTTGAGGATGCGCGTCAGGGCCGTGTTGCGCTTCAAGGTCTCGTCCTGGTACGCGCCCCGGCGCTTTGGGCCGTCCTTGGCCACATCGCGGGGGTCGCGCTTCCGCTTGAGCGATGTGCCGTCGTCGGGCTTGACCTTTCTTCGGCGTCGAATTCGCTAAAGGCGCCATTGAGCGGACATATCTTGACGGGGCGGAGGTTGGGGGTTGACATACCGGAGGCAGCTCCCAAACCTTGCTGCACGGCCCAAGGGAAGGGGTCTCTCCAACACTAGGACTGCCACTGCCACCGCGCGAGTCTGTCAACGCACTCTGGTGGTGACCTCCCAAGACGAGGCCTTGGCTGTCCGAGCCGGCCGCCGCATGGTCCGGCTGGGTGGAGGAGGGCTGAGACTCCGGGGTCCGGCCCGCGTCCGGGTGGGAGACGGGCGACGTGCGGCGCGAGTGCATGGGCGACACGACGCGGGGAGAGACGTGGTCGGCACTCGCCGTCACGAGGGTCGCGCTGGAGATTGGTGAGCCGTCCCTGACCTGGATCCACTCGGACATGTCCGACCCGTTGGAGGCGGCGTCGCGCGGAAGAGAGGCGGCGGCCGCGACGCGTCCCATGACGTGCACCCAATCGCTATGGATGGAATGGGCGCGTCCTGATGGCGAAGGTGGAGGTGGTGTGGCAGCTGTCATGCGCACACGGGGAGGAACATGAGGATGGAACAGACCAGCGGGGTCTGACCAGGTTTCCAAGGACGGACCCGAGCTTCCAGTGCCAGGCGATGACGTCTGGCTCTGGTCCAATGGCCAGGAATAGGACGATGGCCTGACGTCGTGGGCGAGGCTGAGGCCATCAAGGTGGGAGGTGGCGCGCGCATCGGGGGATGGGTTGTTGACGCGGGGACGTGGCGGCGGCGGCGTAGGCAGGGCGCTGAAGACGTCGGGGGTCAGCTCCAGGCGCTCGACCAGCACGCCGACGGGCAACCGCAGCAGCGAAGCGGCCTCGAGCAACTTGGCGTGGGTGAATTGGGGATCCATTGTCGCCATGATCCAGTCCACTCCAGAGGGCGTCGCGGTGAAAGGTGAATCGTCAGGTGGACACGCGTGGGTCAGCGCAGACGAGGAAGCTGACGGTGAGAATTGGGGGATCAGGAAAAAAAAAGTGGCCGCGGCGATTGGTGGGTGGGAGTGAGAAAAGTGGAAGCGCCTGGTGAGGTGAGATTGGGCGAGGACGGTGGTTTCGAATCCTTCAAGGCAAGTTCTTTTGCCTCTCAGGCTTGCTTTCTGTTGGCAGCTTGCTTGGTCAGAGCTCGGAAGACAACAGTAAATGGACGGGAGGAAGTCCGAGATCTATACCCTCGAAAGGTGTACTAATTTAATTGTCGTTCCGTGTCAATCGCCCGGATTCCCACGTGTCTGGGTTGGGCAAATGGTTGACGAAAGACAAGCGAGGCCGGGACCGGGAGGCTTCGGTGTTTAGGCCTGTCAGTGACCCTGAAAAGGGCGCCAAGGTTTGCAGGAAGCGGGCTGTGCCGCCGTCGAAAGACAGTCCTATAAGCACAAAGTTCCTCCTCCGTATAGTTGGTCCCCAGTCTCTGATTGCAGCCATGAAGGCGGCATGCATTGCATTGCATGGCGTGGCCAGCTGGAAAGGCTCATGATGCGTGTCCCAGCCAGTCGAAGGGCGACAACCAGTCGCACTGCAGCCCCCTTCTTCCCCGCGACTTTTGCAATGGGAATCGAAGCCACACCTCCCGTCCCCCCGTTCTCCAGACATCGTGCCAGTCTCTGCGGGGCAATCGCTTCCTTTTGAAGACCCGGGCCCCTCTCCGTAGATATAAGATGCAATGCATGGATAGCAATGGGCGCAGTGCCCAGGCCCAACCAACCTTGAGAGTTCTTTTCAACTCGAACTCGACCATTTCCATTTCTTCAACAACCGACACAAGCGCCCCAGCCACCTACGCATCCACTCCCACATCCAAACCCTAAAACAACGAAGACCGTATAGGAACCCAACTCAAAATTTATGCCTTGCCTAGGTGCGCATGAAATTCAAGAGACTCTTCAACACAGCAAGACATGTCAGTGTTGCTGCCCCTGAGTACAACCCTAACCCTGTCACTGCAGCTTAAGCTTTTCATTTTATTCACGTCGAAGGAGAGAGGCTGAGATGCCACTCCCTTGGGATTCCACTATTATATCAGACTATTGGCCAAGATTCTAGCCCAGTGGAGGTACGGGACAAGCTAAGAGACGAGGGCCAAATCCTTGACTTCTGCTCAGACAGTGCTATCGGATCACCGATTCTGGCATCAGCATGTAGGAGTCCTCCACGACGCAAGGATCCCACAGCAAGAGTCACGAACGTTGAGTGGGTGAAGTAACCGTATTGCTGCCATGTCAGGTATGGAGAGGAGCAACGACCGGGTAACATGCGCAACTGAATGCTATACTCTGCAAGGTTCAAATGCAAGGTTCTAACGCAGGACCAGAAGCAATCAACGAGATGCAATAGTATGTTTCTCGGTCCTTATTACTTTTGTCATCGGAGGGCACAGAGTTGAAGACTCTAGGGGATGAAAGGATCAGGCAGTTTTCCTGTCTGATAAGGATGCTATTCTGTGCTGCCATTTATCTGCCGGGAACTGACAAAGGATAAACCAGGGCTGTGCCGTCTTACTGTCGCAGCTGTGTAACTCAACATCGATGGGCATGGATACTGCCGAGGATGCTCTGTTTAGCCGACGGACATCAACTTCTACAACGGGTACGTCCGGCAATTAAGCGGCATCCAGATGAGAGAAAGCGCGGGCACTGCGCGTTGAAATCTCGCCAGCGACGCAAGCAAGATAACCGCAGCGTGAAAAATGCAGCAAGTAGCATCTCTTATCGGAATCAACAGGCATAAAAAGCACAAAATACCTCCCGGTGTCCTGGAGGACATCCCCGACCATCGCCAGCCAAGAGGGACACCATTTCTGACAGCACTCAACTCCCAAGATGCGCGTCATTCTTCTTTTCGTCGGCGTCGCCCTGGCAGCCAAACATCAGATATTTGTCGGAAATCTTTTCACTCCTGCCACGATACATGCCGTGGAGTTTGACGACGTGACACACGAGTTCCGCAAGGTTGCCTCTCAGCCTGCTCACTCCTCTCATGCCTGGCTGGCCTTCAGCGTAAGCGCACCAAACAATGGAACACACACGAGGTGAAGACAGTTGATTGGCATGCTGACTAGATTGGGCAGCACGACAAGAAAAACCTTTATGGGGCATCCCTTAATTCAACCACCATCGCCAGCTACCGCGTCACCAGCCCAAGCAGCGTCGAGCTTGTGAGGACCATCTCTGGAAACGGCAAGTGCTTCAACAAGACGGCAGCCTTTATCCAGGCCACTACAGTGCCCCCGTACAATGTCATTGTTGCTTCCTGGCCAGGTGCTGTCTCTGGGGCCGACCCCAACGGATGTGGAATGAGTCTCGCAGCTGACGCCGAAGACGGGTCCTTGACCAAGGTGCTCGACACGTGGGCGTACAGCAACGCCTCGTCATCGCACGGAATCGACATTCGCGAGGTCGAAGGCGAGACGGTCGTGTATTCGACAGATTTGACTGCCAATGCCGTCTGGGGGCACAAGATTGACAAGTCGACGGGGCAGGCCGCCGCCATGTTTCGCGAGCAGGACGAAGCTGGATCGCACCCTCGGCATCTGAGAATCCACCCAGGCGGGAAATATCTATACGTGCTGCTGGAAGCTGCCAATTTTCTTCACGAGTACAGTGTCGACGAGAAAACCGGCATGGTCATCAAGCAGACCTCGCAATGGCCGCTTCTCCCAAAGGGCGAGTCCCCATTTGATGCCAGTGAATGAGTTGAGAGCTGATGGCAGGGTGTAGAGAAGCGTGCGGAGAACAAGGACTATTGGTCCGCCGAGGTGATGCTCTCCACGTCCGGGCGGTATCTGTGGGCAACGGTGAGGGCAAGGCCCAACACAACGGTTGGCTACATCAACGGGTTCTTGCTTGACGGGCAAGGAAAAATCGCCAAGACCATGTTCACGATCCCGACGACGACGACGGGAGGCGGCGCGAATGCCATCAGCCCGGCCGGATTCAGCGACGAATATGCCGTCATGACGGACTACAACAAGGGGTACGTCGAGATGTTCAAGATGGAGAGTGCCAAGCAAGGAGAGCATGGCTTGGAGTACACGACGGCCAGACCGGTGGGAAAGGTTGATCTTCCTGACGGGGGGTGCTGTGCAAACGCAGTTTGGTATAGCTAGAAAAGGCAAAAGGGGGGAAAGGGACGAGGCGTGCTTAAAGAAAATACAATAGAGGCCTTCCCCCGATTTTGAAAACCCTGTCATTGCTCTGTTTGATCTTGTAACAGGGTGACTGGAGTGGTGTATTGCTGCCGAGCTCACAAATAGGTCCAGTCACAAGGGATGGAGTCTGAAAAAAGTCAAGACTCATATTTCCTAGCAAGCAAACAGACACATCTTTGTTGAATGGCAAACAAGTGAAAAAGACACTGAGGTGTGCCGAAAAAGAAATAAAAGAGCCAGGAATTTCCCGACTCCGATCAGGCACCCCTTTTCCCCATTTCACATCATCCACACCGCTCCCCAACAGCCCCAACCCCGCCGGATTTCCACCCGACCTAGACAGTTGGAGCGACCCACCCTGGACGCCCACCGCGTGTCACGGTCTCTCGGTTTCACCTTAACTTCAACTTCTTTCTC
This sequence comes from Podospora tetraspora, assembly GCA_027943155.1. NCBI lineage: Eukaryota > Fungi > Ascomycota > Sordariomycetes > Sordariales > Podosporaceae > Podospora > Podospora tetraspora. Next base: position 122,507 of record JAQKAE010000001.1, on the reverse strand, counting down.
ATCCCTCCTCTCACCTTTCGTGCTTCCTTCTACCAGAACATCTAGCCCACCATCATGGCCCCATCTGCAGAATCGTCTCCCAAATGCGCCAACCCCCAGTGCCCAACGCCACCCGACGCCAACCCGAACCTCATCCGCTGCGGTCGTTGTCAAGTGGCACAGTTCTGCTCGGTGGACTGCCAGAAGGCTTGCTGGCCCGACCACAAGAAGGAATGCCGGCGTCCCAACTACATCATCGAGTTCCACCTCGCCCCCGAGCACATCAAGGACCCGTCGGTCAAGCGCACCCTGTCGTGTCCGGCCGAATCCACCTTTGAAGAGCTGCACATGGCCCTCCAGGACGCCTTTGGCTGAGCCTTTACTCACTCGTACGACTTTGCTGTCCTGGACCCGTCCTACGACGCCTCGGCCATCGACATTTTTTAAATCATGCAGAACCGCATGGCCATGAGCCAGCCTGGCGGCACCAACACGAACCCCGACTCGGCCCAGCGCCAATACGTCATGCGCGTCAAGCCCAAGCGCTACCACATTGATTCGATGCACGAGGGCCAGCGTCGGCACCCGCGCACGCTGGAGAAGCCGGCGAGCAAGTTCAAGCTGTGGCGGATGTTTGACAATGAAGAGTGGAAGGGTATGCCCCCCTCCCGTGCCCCCTTCGAGGGCGATGACTGACAAAGGGTACCTAGACCTCAAAAAGGTGTACGTGTACGACTTTGGCGACAACTGGGAGCATTACATTAAGGTCGTTGGACTCGAGCCGCCCCTCGAGGAGTACTTTCGGTGTCTGTCGGGCGAGGGCCACTACGTAGCCGAGGACGTCCGAAGCAACCGCGGCTGGAACAGGTTGAAGGAAGCGTACGCGGCAGCCAACCCGACAAAGGAGCAGCAGGAGAACATGGAGTGGTTTGAGACCGAGCGCAGCAACAAGGACCCTAAGGGTCTGCGGGGGGATCGCATCAACGTTGTTGATCTCGACGCGATTAATAAGATCATGGCCGGCGACGACTACGAATAAGATGAAGCTCATGACAGATTGATTTGCGGCTGGGCTTGGGGAGTGAAATAGAAACATCAGGATGGAAAGATGACAGTTCCTGACGTACATTTCCCCCCGCTGACATTGCGAGTTTGCTGATTGCTGTATAAGAAATGCTTCGCAAGCATCGAACGTGAATAACTGAGTGAAAGAATGATGCTCTGAACGCAAACTGCGGTTCAGGCTCAGGAACTTGAGACCGTCCGGTTGTCGCAAATAGGGGTTAGGGGTTTAGTTCCCCCGAAGAAAACAACTTACGTACTTGATAAGCGAGCTGCGCATATAAGCGAGCTGCGCACTCTCTACCAGTCTCCAAATACTATCCCCAATTGCAAAACAACAACACTAGGAACCAACTATAATTACATCAGAAGCAGCTGAATCAGGTGCTTCTGCAACCTCCTGGCAAGTGCGGGCATTATGGCCAGGCTTGCCGCACACACCACAGCACCGAACCCTCGCACGAACCCCCCCTACACCACTACCACCTGGCTGCGTTTCTTGCACTCCCTCCCCACCCACAATCCCTGGGCCTAGTAGATCCATTGCATCTTGCAGAGTAAGTGATCCTCCAAGCTGCACACGTGTCCTTTTGGCTCTCCGGCGCTTGCTTAGTGCCTCGTTGGCCTTGCGGAGCGAAGCATTCTCTGACCGAAGAAGGGTCACCTGGTGAATCACAGCCATCGTACCCTTGGTGAGCTGGTCCACAGCAGCCAACATCGAGGTTGGGGAGCTGCTTTGATGGTTGGAAATGCGAGTCTGGATAAGCGTTGACTGCGAGTCGGCTTCTCGGGGGTTGTGCGGTGTCTGGAAGACCCAAGAATGGGCAGTGCCAGGCCGTGAGGTCGGAGGGGTTGGCGTACGAAGCTTGACACCCAGCTTGGAAAGCACCCTCTCTGGATCGTGAGGAACAAGGCCAGCACCTGCGAAGCCGCCTTGAACATTCCTCTCGGTGATAGAGGCAAAGAAGGCCTTAGCGTTTGCCGACAGGGGGCGCGCCACGTTCGCGACGGAGATGGTTGGCCATATCTTCAACGTCACACAACCTGGGAGGAAATGCGCGTGTAGATAGCTCAATCACGTACTGAACTATCGTCTGCTCCTCCAGATCCGTCAGATTACGTGAGTTGGCTGGAATGTCGCGTCGTGCAGGCTTGCCAGCGCGTCGGCGATGGAGGGTAGTATAAGGCATAGAATAGAGCCTCGCTGCAGCTTTGAGGCTTAGCTTAGGGTCATTTTCAAGAGCTTCAAGTGCAAGAACAACTTTTGCCGCAACTGGAATTGAAGACATCTTGGTATGGTGGAGGAAATTGATGTTGTAGGTAGAGAGCGGTGTCGCGTGCGGAATCGATCCACTCGCTTGTCCGATCCACTCGCTTATCAAGTACGTTTTGTGTAATTGGGGAAACAACCCCTATTTCGGCGGAGCAGACCGTGCCCCTGTAAGGTAAGTGTATCCCCACAACATCAACATCTCTGAATTAAGTCCGCAATGACCAGGAAAAAGTCCGCGAGAGTAGAACGTAACGAGGTAGTGGTCACATGTGCTTTGCTACCACTCCATGACGCCGCAACAACGAGTCCGTGGAGAAAAATACAGCATCATGTCAATCCTGCAATGATTCAGATCAGGTCAACAAGGATCGTAGAGTCTGATCAGAATCTCCGAACTCCGACACCATTAGGTTCGGCGCTCAAGTTGGGCACCTTCGCACCACCATGTGCAGGATCTGCCCACTGATTATGGCGCCCCCGTGCAGCACATTGGCGTCTAACGGGGGCGGCCTGCTGCAGCGACCTGGAAATGTTTGAATCGGTTATATCCTGCATGGCGGGGCGTTGCTTCCGTATGGCCCAACGTTCTTCGTGGTGCGGGGAGGGGCACCCCGGTTTCCAGACCAAATCTTTTCCATGCCGTCCGTTTGTTTATAACTTGTTCTTGCCCGAGCTTGTGCCCGAATATCTGTGTCACCACCCTCAAATCCTTGTCCCTCATCCGGCCGATTCAACCCACCTTGCCGACCTTTCAGGTACAACTCGAGCACCATGGCCGACGCAAGCAACGCGGGAGGAGCCGCACCGCAGGATGCGGCCATCGAAGGGGTTCTTCCCGGCGAGCATTGGGCCGTGTGTTGACCCCCATCCCCACCAATATGGAAAAAGGGGATTCTGACGTCTCACACAGCAAGCCCCCGCAGATTCCGGCGAAGTTGATTCACTCTTCTCCGAGAGTCTCCGGTCGTCGACGGCATCCATAACTTCGAGCATCCTCGAATATCGAACCGTCGAGGGTCGGACATACCACAGCGAGAGAGGCAATGCCCTCTACTGGGGTTCCAACGATGAGGAATCACAGGACTCGATGGACATTGCGTACTTCTTCCCACACTCCTATTCTAAACTACGGGCTGATTCTTTTTCTCCAGTCACCACAACTTCACTCTCGCGCTAGACGGCAAGCTGTATTCGTCTCCGCTCAACGACAAGAATGTCAAGGTCCGTCTTTCCGTGTACGGGTACGCACCCTGGCAGCAAACTGACATGTCTCTATCGCAGAAAGTCTTGGACGTCGGAACAGGCACAGGTTCGTAGATATCCCCATACAGCTCTCAATGAATGTCACTAACCGCCCCTCAGGAATCTGGGCCATGTACATCCCCCACCCTCTCACCAGGACCCCTTAGAGTCTAACCTCCCTCCAGTGACTTTGGCGACCTCCACCCCGCCGCCTCGGTAATCGGCACCGACATCTCCCCCACGCAATCCTCCTGGGTCCCGCCCAACGTCCGCTTCGAGATCGAAGACTGCACCCAAGACTGGACCTTCCCCCCCTCCTCCTTCGACTTCATCCACATGCGCTTTCTCGTCGGCAGCATCGACTCGTGGGACCAGCTCCTCGAGCGTGCCTTCGACGCCTGCGCGCCCGGCGGCTTCGTCGAGAGCATCGAGCCGTCGCCGCACATTGAGAGCGACGACGACTCCGTCAAGCCGACGTCGGCAATGGGGCAGTGGGGCAAGTTGTTTGTGACGGGCGGGCGCAAGTTTGGGCGGTCGTTTGAGATTTACCAGCTCGGGACGGTGCGCAAGGCGATGGAGAAGGCGGGGTTCGTGGATATCGTCGAGAGGGACATCAAGATGCCTGTTGGGCCATGGGAGAAGGATCCCAAGAGGAAGGAGCTGGGGGAGTTTACGAGGCTGGGGATGTTTAAGGACCCCGAGGGGTATATGTTGTTTTTGGCGAGCGCGCTGGGGTGGAAGAAGGAGGAGATTGGCGTGTATTTGGCGCATTTGAGGAAGGAGTTGACGGATAAGAGCATTCATGGGTATTTTAGGCAGAAGATTCTGTATGGGAGGAAGCCCGAGGCTTGAGGGGCGGATCCAAGTAGGGTTTCAGGCAAGGGGGGTGTCACAAAGCAAGCATTGAGATTCATTGTCATTTGGGGTTTTATATGTTTTTATTGTCAACCGAGTTCCAGCTCGGCATATCTCCTCACATCCCCTCTATCCCAGCCCTCCTATCCTACCTCTGCCATACCAGTGGCAGAGAAATCCCACCCTGGGTGCGTAAGAAGAAGCCTAAGGCCTCTTGTTGTCCGCAGCCTCGCGAGTCCGAATCTCGGAGTCACAACCCTTGCACTTGCAAGCCTTGGTCTTGTTGGGCTTGACCTTGGTCGCCTTGCGTTTGCAAGCCTCGACCTTACAGGCCTTGGGCTCGGGAGCAGCATTGGGCTGCTGCTCGCCCGAGTCCTCCGACTCCGAGTCAGAATCATCGCTGTCGGACTCCTCTTTTTCGGGCTTGGCATTGCCGGAACGGCGGGTGATGGCGGCGTCCATGAGGTCATGGTACTCCAGCGCCATCTCGTCGAACTCGGTCAGGGTTATATCCTCGTAGAGATCGACGGGAGCCATGGTGGATGGGGATGTTGGGGGGTTGGTGGGGTGTGCAGGGAGTGGAAGGAGTGGGTGGGTGGAAGGGGTGGAGAGGGCGGAAGGGGTGGAGAGGGTGGAAGGGGAGGAGTGGGTGTGGTGTGCGGAACGAGAAGAACTTATCCGGTGTCTCCCTCCCCCTCTGCCGGGCCCTACCAACCTCGACGAGCGCAAACGTCGAACACGGGCAGTACATTACATCCATAAGCGCCAACAGGACCGAGAGAGGCACAATCTTGGCCGTAATAGCGTCGGCGATCCGTAACCACATCTTGAAAAAGGTTCCCTGACACGTGCCGGGCACCGAGGGGATGTCCGGGGCCAGCTGCTCGAACCTGTCGACCTCGTCGGCCGGGACCTTTCCGAGGATCGCGACGCCCTGGGGGAGCGTCCGGTGGCCCACGAGGTCGTCCTGGCATATCGCGTTTTTGATGCACAGGGCCAGGGCGACGTGCTCGGCCTGGTGGTCACGGTCGCTGTCGAGGATCCGGATCCGAGAGCTCATGTAGGTGGCCATAAGGACCAGGAACCCTTTTCGGGGCTCGACGGCGTCGCGGTCCGTGTGCTGCACGGCGTTGCAGCTCACGAAAAAGAGGGTGTGGTCCATGGCGATGTAAGCCATGGTGAAGATGGGCATGGATGGCAGTGTCTGGGAGAGACGGGTGCTTAGGATCTGTTGGAGTCGTCATGTCGAGACGGCGTATATATGCAGGTAGTTTGGTGGTTTGTATCGTCATGGACTAGGATTCCGGTGGTGAGATGAAAGGCGGAATGAGGAACACAAACTTGTTTTGACGGGCGGACAATGAGAGGGCATCACACTCTGCCTCTGACAATCGCCTTGTCTGACCTTGTCAGATGGCGCCTTTGTTCAAGACTTTCCAACGAGAACGCTGCACCAAGGAATCATGGAGGGTCCAGGATGCGCCGTCGATGGTATTTTATTTTCCGGGGCATATCCTCAATGATCACGCAGCTTGCGTCTCAACAGGTAGAGTGGGTCGAGGCTAGGACGACAGAGAACTTTGTTCAAGTCCCTGTAAGAATAGACCAAACCGGCCGCTTCTTGATCGCAGTATCACCCTAAAATGATGAGAACTTGAAGGCTTGAGTCCGGATGTCGCTTCGGTCCATAATCCGTCATTGAAAGGCTGCCTTGACGACCTCGATGCGGTTATTGTTGGTGAACGACATGACCAATATCTTGCCTGTTGGGTCGAGATATGAATGGGCGACACCGGCATAGACAAGGCCACCATCGATGGCTTTTGTCGTGTAGATCTCGACGTCTGGTGTCCATGGTCCTTCGAGTGACGTTGCAGTGCGAAGTTGGAGAGTTTCGGATGCTAAAGGTCGTTAGAAAACAATGAGCGAACGAGAGAGGATGGACCGAGAGGATGGGACTGACCGATTCCGAGATGGACCAGAATGTAGCACTGGTAGTACTCGTTCCAAGCAATTTGACCTTGGCCCGTCCCCCACATGGCGGCGGTTTCGGTCGAGAACACCGTCAGTGGTTCCGACTTTCATCCCTGCTTGGGGTCCAAAAAGTACTCATACTTAGGCAGTTCAAAGGCGTCGGTGGCCTTGACTCGGGCCAGGAACATGTAACTGCCTTGGAGCCAGCCGTTGATACGATTTGGAGGACCACCCCAGATGTAGATGTAGTCTGATCGCTCGTCACGGTAGCAGATCTTGTCGCCGTAGTGTGGGAATAGAGTCGCGTCCCACCAGTACCCTCGTTCACCCATCCGCTCAGTGGCAGTGGGTACGCCATCGATGACTTGGGCCTTGGCTACTCCGGCTCCGACCATGTTTGGCTCAAAGGCGTTCTGGGCGTGTAAGTGGGTGGTCAGGAAATCATGAGAAGTCCGCCACTCACCACGAGGTAGTATACCGCGCCAAGTTCCTTTTCCTCATCAATCTCGCAGATGCTGGCACCGCCGAAGGCAGTTTAAGCCGTCTCGTTCCAGTCAGGGTTCTGGGGAAAGAATGACAATGGATGTGGGACGGGGTCGTCGTCGTTGAGGTGCAGGTCAATGACCGTGAGGGGATCGTCAGTCATCAGGGAGATGGAGCTGCGGACCACTCCATGAAATCCGGGAGTATCTTGTTCCGCATCGGTGACGCCATGGTAACACCAAAGCGTGTCGGCCCAAACGGCATACCAGTTCTTGCCCAGTTTCCCCGTGAAGCCCAAGTCTCGATGCGTGGCGCTGTCGCGGGCGACCTGGCGGCCGAGAACTTGAACGGATTCGAGAACGATGGGATTGATGCCTGTCGTCTTTGTGTTGTCGATGTTGCTGGGATCCATACCTGAGAGGGGGAGGACAAAGGTCAGCAACCCTTGGGTGAGACGAGGGAGGATCATTTTTCGGTCGAAAGGTGGGTTGAGAGTGAAGAGAACAGCGAGCTTCAGCATACCCTGAGCGAAATCTCTTCCTTTTGACGAAATTTGATGAGGAACACTGCGGGATGACGTGGTGGCTGGAGTTTGACGAGGTGATGGAGGGATATGTTGTCTGCCGTTTCTGAGTCTTGTGGGTAGCTGCAGTTTACCTACCTACTGTACTTCTGCTTGAGCGGAAAACTTGAACATGAAAGTCCCGACTTCTTCGTTGGGGCAACCATAGGTCTTCGGGAACACGACGTCATGATGGAGGAAGTCGTCGACAGAAAAGACTGAGGCCGTGGCCGGAATATATCCTGGGCTCCGAATGGCGGGCTGGTATAAGATTTACATGATTGCCTCAACACGGTGAAATATGGAAGCTCAAGGTATTTGTCAATTGCAGCTCCTTTGTTGCAACTTCGAGCTTCTGTTGTTGAGAGGTGGTTGTCAAGGTCACTGAGGCCGATAAGAAAGCTGGAGGGGCGATAAGATAAGCCTCGGCGCAGCTGCTTATCGGCTATCAACCACCCACCGCGATCGCCAACTTCCATCCAGAGCATCACCAACGCGCCGCCACCGACTGCACATTCCGACAAGAAGCCATAGCAATGGAGTACAAACCCCAACCAGCATCTCCTCCCAATATCAAACCCCGCATCATCATCCATGGCGGCGCAGGCAACATCACCCCGGCGAGCCTCCCGCCACCGCTCTACCAGCAATACCGCGACAGCCTCTTGACCATCGCAAGTCCTCTTCCTTGCGCCCCCAACATCCACTAACCCCCCCTCGATCTCCAGCTCAACAAAACAAACGCCTACATGCACACCCCCCTCTCGACCACCTCCCCAACCCTCCCCTCCGCCCTCGCCACCGCCTGCTACGCCGTCACCCTCCTCGAAGACAACCCCCTCTTCAACAGCGGCCACGGCGCCGTCTTCACGCGCGACGGCCTCAACGAGCTCGAAGCCAGCGTCATGGTCTCGCGGGGCTTCGCCAAGCGCGCCGTGGCCGTCAGCGGTCTGCGGCGCGTGCGCAACCCCATCCTCCTCGCACAGCGCATGCTCGAGCACGGGGATCGGGACATCCTCGGGCCGAGGTCGGGGCCGGACGTCCCCTCGGCGCAGGGACACACGCTGCTCCACGGAGTGACGGCCGAGGTGCTGGCGGTGCGGTACGGGCTGGACATGGTGGAGCCGGGGTACTTCTTCACGCGGAAGCGGTGGGATGAGCACGTGCGTGGGTTGGAGCGGGAGCACGCGGGACGTGGGGCGGCGGGGTGGGCTGTCGACGAATATGTTCCGCAGGGGACGTGCGGGGCGGTGGCGCTGGACGCCGATGGAGTGGTGTGCTGCGCGACGAGTACGGGCGGATTGACAAACAAGCTGACGGGGAGGATCGGGGATACGCCGTGTGTCGGAACGGGTTTTTGGGCCGAGGAGTGGATGGAGCGCCGGGATCTGACAGGGGTGCTGAGGCGGAGGGAGGGGCCGGCGGTTTTGTTGTCCGAGGGGCTGAGGGGGTTGATGGCGGATTGCTTGCCGTCGCCTTTCTTGTACAGGCCTATCACGAGAGGAAGAAGAGGTCTTGTGACGATGCGGTCCATCGCCTTGTCTGGGACGGGCAACGGGGACTCGTTTCTTCGCACGGCCGCATGTCGAACTGTTGGCGCCATGGCCCGGTTTGGTGGACAGTCTGGAGACGTTGCCCTGAACAGAGTCGCTGGCCCGGGCGGCGAGCTGCAGCGGAGTGCTGGTGATCGTTGGGGCCAAGTCGGCGAGGGAGAGGGTGGCATGATTGGGATCGAATGTGTGGTTGTGAGGGACGAAGAGGGCGAGGTCATCGAGACAAGATCCCACATCTTCCAAGATCTCAACTGTGGCGGGATGTTTCGCGCCTGGGTTGACGAGGATGGCGCTGCGTGGGTCCGCATCTGGAGAGGATGCGACGATGATCTCCGAGTCCATCAGCACCAGAGGAAGTGTGTGGAATTCTCAGCCGGCCGACAAGATCCAAACTCGGGGTAGATTGGGCCCATGGACTTGGGCAAGCAAGGTCAACAAAGATTGACTTTTAAGAGACATTATTGGGACGGAGACTTCGCTGGGGCATACGGCATGCCCTTTCCCAACACCCTCTGTCGGCAGCGGAAAACAACCTGGATCTATGTTACATGGAACGCCGCCACCCTTTATGCTGACCGTCATGAATGCATACAGAAAATACACGCCCCAGCCATGCTGGCGAGGCCGAGGACAAGAGTTGAGAGATGTCGCGGGGTCGACCATCTTCCTGGTTCTCGCGGAAGACTCGGGGGTACCGAGGGGAAATGGAATGTTGCTATTTATGCCAGCTGCTTCTCTGCCGGTGGTGGGGGGAGCTGGGAATCGCATATTAGCGCAACCGCAAGACAGAGATGGCGGTGCATCGTCGTTGCTCACCTCGAGTTTTGTGCTCCCGGCCATCATCTTTTGGAACCCCATGCCGACACCCTCAATGACCGCGAGCAAGACCGCACAGCCTATCGCGCCGTTCCGGATCTGCTTGGGACCGCCACGAACAGCGAGCGCTCCGCCCGTGAAGAAGCCTGCAATGATGCTGTTCCATGGGTCCTCCTTCTTCCGTATCCCCTTGACCGCGCAGTCGAACGTGCTGAAGAGACCGCCCCAGACGCCAAAGTTTCCGCCGAGCACTGGTGCGCGCATCTTGATCGCTGTGATGGCGCCCACTCGCCTCTCGCCGTACGGGCTGTTCCTGAACCCCTTGATGCCGTGCCAGATGGTGCCGCCGATGGCCTGCAAGATTTTGTTAGCGCTGGGACGATGTCGCAAGGTCGCTGGTAAGTAGGGCGGGCGCATACCCCCATGGCGAAGGCACCGCCAAAATCATTGAAAATGACCCATGGGCAGGGGTCGCGTCCGTGATCCATGATCGCTTGTGGTTGTGTGGTCCTGACGAGGGTGACGGTGTTGCGTTTCGCCGGTCGCGCAGGCGGAGTTTAGGGAATGGCGGGCGTAGGTTGGCTTGGGTTCGTTCGAATAGTTCGGCTTCGGGGGGAGGGGGCGCTGCGCAAGGTGGTCGTCGGGGTGGGCTGTTTGGCGCGGTCGTCGGAGGTGGGCGAGAATAATTCCCCTCGATGATCTCAGAAGCCAGAGAAAATTGTTGCCGGCTGACAGGGGTGAGAGCACAGACCACCCTTGAATCGCTTCGTAGAAGCAACAAGTGCCGGAATATTCTTGGGCCGAAACTGACCACGCGACAGCGCTGTGACTGTTCGACAAACATTTTCAAGTTTAAACAAAGAAGACCACCACCTCCAAGGAGGTGAGAAAACTTACCGCCCAAGACGCACCATGCAATATCTATTGGAGCAATCGAAACATACTTCTCCTCCCCAACGTCGGTTCCAGGACTGCACATCCATCCATGGAGGACATGGAACGCTGGCGATGTCGGGCTCCCGTTGATGTCCAGGTCTGATGCGGACCAGCTCCAGCAACCACCTTGGACACCAACGCAGCCAGTCTTTGCCCTTGATGCCACTGGCCCAACATCTACATTTTTGGTCTTATCTGGAGCTTCTTGCTCTCGGCTGGGCATGGACTTGCCCCGCCAACTCAACCCGAACATGAACATCTGGCCCATCCATCCCCGATGACGTCTCTGCCCGATGTTACCAAACAACACCAAAGCCCAGCTCCGCTCTGCAACTGAACATGGACGCGGCGTCCGTATCGCCTTCGATTGCTTACTCGCCTCCTGAAAAGTGCGGTGAGATAAGAGACGTACGTAGACTCCCTGCTGGGGTGCCAGCAGACGGTTGCATTTCCAAAGGCGCCGGATGGTGAAATCGCCTTGAAATGGCTCACAGCACCGCGAATGCCGCGTTTCGCCATCCAACATGGCGAGGGGCAGCGTGGAAAAATGCCTCTGTGCCGCTCTCCAGCGAGTGTCTCGTGGCTGTCTGGCTGTCTTGGGCCCTGTCGCCGGCTCGGACCGCTCTACCAATCGTGTGTATAAGAACAGAAGAGCTGTCCTCCTGTCCTGCACACACAGCATCTGCATCCTCTCCCCATGACCATCGGCCCCCTCTGCTGCCGACCTGCCCATACATCTGCCCTGAAGCCCGTCTCAGAAGGGCGGTGAGAATGCCCCCGAGTTTCTTCTTTCGCCCCGTCCGCGGAGGGTTATGAGACCCAAGGACCCGAGCGCCGTCTCCATCTCCTGGCTCCTGGAATGGTGCACGCGACCCCTGATCTCGCGTCATTCGATAGCAGTGCTGAGATCCCGTGTACGATGCGAGCACCCGGCCCTGGCAGGATGAAGACTGGACAGGCTGTACAAAGCAGCGATTCCTCCCCGGCGCCCTCTCCCCCAAAGGCCCGTCCCATCCCGCCCAACTTTGTTTGGCGACTCGGCGGTGGTCGACGCAGCAGCTCCTCGACAACCGAAGCGGAAATCGAGGAACGAGACATGGCCGTGGCCGTGGATGTGCCCGCCCTGCGCGTGTCGTTTGATCCCTGGGGCCAACAGCAACAAAGAGAAGAGGAAAATGAGCGGTGCAAGGGTTGCACCAAAATCTCCAAGGCCAGGGCGGCTGCGGCGGTGACGGCGGTGATGCCGGCAAAGGCGGCCGGTTCTCCTCCGGTACCCAAACCCCACGGTCAGTACATCGAGTTCCATCTGTCGTCCATGTCCGGAGAGCGTGTCAAACCATTCGCAGATCCCCACGACAGTCATCAACGTGGGAGGGGGGGGACGCCGTCTTTTATGCCCTTGGCCGGGCAGTCAATGACTGAGCCCCCCACGCCCTTCTGCAACCCGCCCGTCATCCCCTCCTCTCGCTTCCCTCGGCCTTTTCCAGGCCGTTCCAGTTGGCGACCATGAAGTCCTCGTCGGCACTCAAATTCCCCAGTTGAGCCGCCTTGTCCCACGGTGGGGGTGGGCATCCGTCATTTCGTGTGTCAATCGGTCAATTCGGGGTGCAGTTGGGATCCGCTGTTGGTCATGACGGCGGGGTTGCCTTGTCCCCGACTCCCTGCAAGGGACGCTGTCACGTCTTCATGGCAGGGCGGTGTTCTGGGCGAGAATCGCGGGGTTGAGTGGCCTGGCCTGGGCCGACGGGGCTGACCGCCTGCGAGCTCGGTCGCAGCGGAAAACATCATCACGCCCGGGACAAATTCCGAACACCAAAAAAGAGAGAGAGAGAGAGATCACGCAATGTTCTTCATTTTGCCCACGGCTCCGCCCACAGACCTCGACACTGGTTGAAGCAACTGCGCAATTGGTGTCTGAGTGGACTGATTGACCAGATTTGCTGACCTTGGCCCGCCCTGGCAACTGTCTAGAATCGCCAGCACCCCCCTCGCCCGACACAATGGCCGTCCTCCCTCCCCGCGAACTCGACGACGGCTGCACCGACACTGCCCCGAAGGAGCTCCAGGAGCTGTCCCACAGCGCCGCTGTCCTCTCCATCGCCGTCTCCGACGAATACATCTTCGCCGCCACGAGCCAGGGCGAGATCTCGGTGTGGTCCCTGGGCTCGTACCAGCTCGTGCAGACCATCCAAGCCCACCGACACAGCGTCCTCTGCCTCTTCCTCACCAGCGACTACAAGTATCTCTTCTCCAGCGCCTGCGAGCCCATAATCAGTGTCTGGTGTCCCAAGACATTTGTGCGCCTCTTCGAGATCTACAGCACATACGATGTCGGCGACGTCTTCAGCGTCGTCTACTCGGCCCAGCGCGACACGGTCTACATTGGCACCCAGACAGCCTCCATCCAATGGGTCAGCCTCAAGGACGCGGAGCGAGAAGGGTCGGCCGAGTCGGCAAGCCACCCCGACAAACGGCAGCACCGCTTCTTCGACTCCCGCGCCGTCGGCGGCACCTCGACCCCGCGCCGAACCGAAGACCACTACGCCCTCATTCCCCGCGCCCAGGCCCTGCTCGAGATCGACTCGGGCGCCATTGAGCAATACGCACACTTTGGTTGGGTCTTTTGCCTGCGCATTGCCAGGGGTCCCTCGGTCTTGGTGGATGCCGACGAAGACGTGCTCGTGTCGGGCGGAGGCGACGGGACCATCAAGATCTGGAGGCTGACCGACGATGGCACCGACTACGGCGACGGCGACAAGGTCAATGGCGGAATCGTTAAGCTCCTCACGCTGGGCGAGGACGACGGCCAGTCGGTCCTCTGTCTCGAGGTTGACGGGTCCTTTCTGTACGCTGGCAAGCTTAATGGCATTGTGGAGCTCTGGGATATCGACACCCAGCAAAAGCTGCGCGTCATCAAGGCACACGACGACAAGATCAACAGTCTCAAGATGAGCTTTGGTCTCCTCTGGAGCGCTTCGGCTTCCGGTTCTGCATCGGTAAGTCATCTCTGGGAACATGTCCACCCGCCCTGGCTAACCAAGCACAGTCGCACAGCACTGTCCATGACGCCAAGGACGCCTTTGGCAGCTCGTCAGAAGTCAGCCAAAAATACCAGTGCCTCTCCCGGTGGAAGGCCCATGGCGGCCGGGTTCTTTCGTCGGCGGTTGCCGTCCACGGCCAGGACCAGCTGTTCATCACTGGCGCCAACGACAACACGGTTCGGGTCTGGCGTGTTAACAGCATACCGGCCGAGTCCGTCGAGGCGGTGGACCAGTTGGAGAACATGATGCTCAAGTCGCTCGAAGACTTTGTCTCATTCAAGACGGTTTCGTCGCGACCCGACTTCACCGAGGACTGCCACAAGGGCGCCACCTTCCTGGGCTCCCTCTTCAAGCGACTGGGTGCCCAGGTCGAGATGCTGAGCACTGGCGGGGTCCACAACCCCATCGTGTTTGCCAAGTTTAGCGGCAAGCTCGTGCCGGCCGAGAAGCGGAAGCGCATCCTTTTCTACGGCCATTACGATGTTGTCCCAGCAGACACCAAGGCTGGAAACTGGCAATCGGACCCGTTCAAGCTCAAGGGCAAGGACGGTTATCTGTATGGACGCGGAGTAAGCGACAACAAGGGCCCCATCATCGCCGCGCTGTACGCCGTCTCGGACCTGCTGCAGAACAGGGAGCTTGATTCCGACATCATTTTCGTCGTCGAGGGCGAGGAGGAGTCCGGGTCGCGGGGCTTCCAGGACACCATTCGCAGGAACAAGGCCCTTCTCGGCCACGTCGACTATGTCCTTCTTGCGAATAGTTACTGGCTCGACGACGAAGTCCCATGCATCACCTATGGGCTTCGTGGCGTCCTCCACGCGACGGTTTGCATCGACTCCAAGCTCCCGGATCTGCACTCGGGCGTCGATGGGAGCAACATGATCTCGGAGCCGCTCTCGGACCTCACCCTGCTGCTGAGCAAGCTCAAGGACTGCAAGAACCACGTCAACATTCCCGGCTTCTACGACGGGATCCTCCCTGTCACCGAGGAGGAAGAGCTGCGGTACGACGACATTGCCAGCATCCTCATCCGCCGCAATCCCGCCAATGGTCCCATCGACGCGCTGAAGCGTAGTCTCATGGCCCGCTGGCGGGAACCCAACCTGACCATCCACCGATATAACGTATCGGGCCCCGATGGCAGTCTGATCAGCAGCCATGCCACGGCCAACGTGAGCATCCGTCTGGTCCCGGGCCAAGAGGTGGAAGACGTCATCAAGTCGCTGCGTACCTTTCTGGCCGACGAGTTTGCCACGTTTGAGAGCGACAACACCCTGACGATCCGGATCGACAACAAGGCAGAGCCATGGCTGGGTGTCCCAGGCAACTACATCTTCCGCACACTCGAAGAAGCCGTGATGCAGGCCTGGGAGGTGCCAGAGTCCGCTTCGAATGGCGCTGGGACAGTATCGACCGAGCCAAAGAAGATGAGAAAGCCGCTGTACATCCGCGAGGGTGGATCCATCCCGACGATTCGCTTCCTGGAGAAGGAGTTCAATGCGCCGGCGGCTCACCTCCCCTGTGGTCAAGCCAGCGACGCGGCACACTTGCACAATGAGCGGCTGCGATACCTCAACCTGATCAAGAGCAGGGAGATCTTCAAGACGGTTTTTAGGAAGCTATAGTCCTTGGGCTACTTATGCTGTGGTTTTGGTGTGTTCCGTGGGTCGGGGCAATTCTCCCGCGTCCATGTTTGCAAAAGTGTTACAGCGTCATCAGTTTGGCTTGAGGGTAGCGGACCACAATAGATTTGTTCTTCATCCAGCTGATCGTTTGCAGTGAATAACGGGTTTTGTTTCAGCTACCTCTTTCACTTGAGATCTCCGATGATCGCTCCCGGAAAAGTCCTGCTCCAAGTTGGGGTCATCCCAGCGCCGCGCGTCTTGAAGGCGGGATGATACAACACCACGATATAGCCCGATCAAGCGAGGGCGCCCACTTGGAGAACTGCCGCCACGAGCTCGGGCCCGCAAATCTTGTCGACTCCCCAGAGTCTAGATCTGGCCATCAGCAAAATCCCCTCTCCATATCCGCCGGGATCTAAGCAAAATTTAAGCATCCCAAGCTTTTCCACTTGCAGCCTGGGCACAACGCTCTGTGGACTGGGAGATGTTGCGCCAGACGGGTCTCTCCCCGCGTTCCCCATCCTAATCATCCACGAACTTAGCCCGGGAACTTGGTATGGCGGGTGTCCACCCGGGCGACATAACCTGGCATCGGCTCATCGGCCTCATCGCCAAGCGGATAATCCCCGACCCCACAGAGGGCACACGTGGGATGCAAGATGCGAGCCCGGAAGACGGGTTCGGGCTCACCTATGGCACCTTTGATGTATGTCCCATCCAACCCTCAAGTCCGCCCGGACTGAACGTAGAGGTGGCGTCCCTATTTGACGTTGAAGCTTGTGTGTGTAACCTCGACAGGGCACCTCGCAGTCTCCATCACCTCACAAACTCTCGCATCCCTCCCTCAGGAAAATAAACCGAAGCAGGTACCCGTCTTGCAAGATACCCGGGAAGCCTGGTATCAGCCGAGGAGTCGGTTTGTTTGACAACCCGAAGCGGAGAAAGTGGTGCGCTTCCCAAGCACACACCTCCATGACCGTTTTGCCATAGTGTTCTCGATATTGTGGCTCACGCCAAAATCGCGACAACCGAACCCGCCCTTTGCCGTGCGCCAATGGCAGTCGTGTGTATGATGGACGACGCGGGAGAGATTTACCAGGAAAATACTCGTCCGTCGTGAGCCGATGGGCAAGACGCGGTTCAAAAAGGCAGGTCGCCCAGCGCGATGAACCCAGAGGCTTGGATGCCTGCAGTCGTTGGGATCACAGTCGACAAGTCCTCACGGTCATATTACACTCCCAGGGCATATTCGACACCATGCGCGCTTCACTCCTTCTTTCAACGCTTGCGTTGCTCTCACGACATGCCCTGGCGCAGCAGCTCGCCGTCTCCGAAGACGGAACCTGTGGAGGCACAAATCGCTTCACGTGTCTGGGCTCCGAGGATGGGAGCTGCTGCTCTTCTCAGGGATGGTGTGGGCAGGAGTTTTCACACTGCGGTCCCGGATGCCAGTCCGCCTTTGGCCAATGTGGGACACGCTACATTGTCAGCACTACAGAGGAGCTTGAGCTGCCGCCGATGACCTCGAGCACGAGTTTATCACCAGACGAGCCCATCAGCAGCCTTCCTTTTTTGACCACAACGCCGGCGCAATCAGGGACAGGGGGTACCCTTCGAATTACCATCACCGAGATCGTCCGGTCCGCCATCGTCCGCACCACGACGTCCACTCTCTTTGACTGCAAAAACTCTGAGACGGTCACCCTGACCGAATACACCCTCCAACCGCTCCCCATCCGCACGACTATTTTGACAACCGTCACCCAAACCTCCACCCAGATTGCTGTCCAAACCACCACCACCCTCGCCTCGGCCACCACCACCGCCACTATCCCGGTAACCACCACCATCACCGAGACCGCCACCGCCACCGCCCAGTTCAACACCACGCTCCCCGTCACCACCACCCTGACCGAAACAACCACGGCCATCGTCAACACCACCATCCCCACCACCATCCCCACCACCTCCACCACCATCCTCACCATTCCCCTCACCACCACCACCACCACCACCGCCCTCGCCTACACCACCGCCACCATCCCCGTCACCACCACCTCCTTCGCCTCCACCACCACAACCCTCACCTCGTACGCCATCGTCTTCGCCACCGTCTTCACCACCGTCCACGTCACCTCGACCGCGACCGTCTACACCACCTCCACCGCCACCTTGACAACCACCCTGACCACGACCAACGTCATCGACACCACGCTGACGGCCACAGCCGTCATCTTCACGACGGCCACGGCGCTCGCGACGGTCGACGTCACGCGGTATGCGAGCGCGACGGTGACGGAGAAGAAGACGGTGGTGCAGACGGAGAAGCGGACGACGACGGGGACGAGTTTGGTGGTTTTTAGTGTTACGGTTACGGTGACGAGTACGGTTGAGAAGGGCGGGGAGAGGGAGACGGTCACTGTGACGCAGACGGCAGGGGCGGCTTGGGAGACGGTGAGTAGTGGGGGGTTTAGGATTGGATAGTCGCCGGGTGGGCATGCCTTTTACGTGAGGGCGAGTTGTTTGGTCAGGGGTCAGGTCAGGGGTCAGGGGCAAGTGGGGCGGATTGTTTTGATAGGTGGGTCTTGGGGGAGTGAGTGGCCCTTACTGCCAGCACAGTGATTTTGAGGGATACTGAGGGGTAGAAGATAATTTATGAGGAGCATGAGAGAACTGGAGTACAAAATGATGACTTTTGAGCGGATAGTCGAAGACGATGTCATAAACTCCGATGTCCCAGCTCCGATTTTTGGCCCCACGACATGCGTCACCCAACGAGATGACCATGTAGCATCATCACTCCTTGAAGTCAGTGCTGGTCCAAATCTCCTCATAGTACGCTGCCGTCTTCTCCAGCTCCGCCGCCTGCGCCTTCATCTGCGTGCCCGCGTCGGTCCCCAGCGGCAGCCGCAGCAACCTCTCCTTCCCCTCAAACAATCCCTTACCCGCCACATACTCCCACATCCGCGCCGCCCCCTCGACCGGATTCCCCGGCTGCTTGCCATTGTACACGCCAAGTGCCTTGCGCGCTTCATGTGCCGGTGTTCCCTCGTACGCCGGATTTTCCGGCGCAAGGAACTCCCCGCCCACCGTGCTTGTCGGGTTCGCCAGGAACGCGGTCCGGAAGTACCCTTGACATTAATCAGCTCTCATACTTGTACTCTCCCAAGAGTACATCACCCACCAGGCTCAACAATCACCGCCTCGAGCCCAAAAGGACGAATCTCGGTCGCCAACGCATCCGTCAACCCCTCCAGCGCAAACTTGGTCGCGCAGTACGCCCCGTTCCCTGGGAACCCTTTCAACCCGCCCACCGACGAGATGTTCATGATAATCCCAGACCCCTGGGCCCGCATCCCCGGAAGGAACGCGCGGATCGTGCGCAGCACGCCAAACACGTTGACGTCGAACTGCTTCTGCACGTGGGCGTCCTCGGTCTCCTCGACGGCGCCAAAGTAGCCGTAGGCGGCGTTGTTGACGAGGACGTCGACGCGGCCAAAGACGGAGAAGGCGGTCGCGGCGTGGGCGTTGAGCGCGTCTTGGGAGTGGGAGAGGTCGTAGGGGAGGACGTGGACGCCTGGGACCTGGAGGGTGGCGGGGACGCTGGACGGCTTGCGGACGGCGGCGAGGACGAGGTCGCCTTCCGAGAGGGCTTTGAGGGCCAGGGAGAGGCCGATGCCGGTGTTGGCGCCGCTGATGTGCCAGACTCGAGGCATGGTTGGGGAAGGGGGACGGCTTGAGTTATGGGTGTGGGTAGAGGTTAAGGGGTGCAAGGCATCGGTAGCTGCTTCTTGCCTTTACCCCTGCGATAACGGGTGAGGGGGCTGAGAAGCGGACTTTATACTGCGTCTTTGTCCCGTCCTCCTCGACTTTGAACCCCGATGCTCGACTCCGCCAAGGGAGGTCATGACATATGTCGTTGGTGTTCTTTGTCAGCCACTGGCAGAGGTCGGGGCGGATTTGGCAGAGTCTACTATTTGCTCATCTGCAGGCACGGGTGACGACGCGTGGCATCGGACCAGTTGTCTCTCGGAATGTCTATCGCAATGCTCGCTGACGTGGTGCATGTGACGGCGGCTGCTGACTGGGCGATGTGTAGAAGACGCATCGGGAGGGGGATACGATTCTTGGCATCACCATGTACGCCGTCCATCTCGCGGGTGTTGTGGAAGGCTCCGAGACGGACTATCCAGAGGAGATGGAGACCCTTGCTGGCTGCAAGTTATCGGGCCAAGATGTCGTCGTATCTCGCTGTGGAGGTCCTCACAATGTACGTCGCTGGACCTCTGCACCATCGGGTCGGCCGATATGAAGAGACGGCAATGCTCGTGGGGCGGGATGTCGGCTTGGGAGCGTTCTGGCACACAGAAAACCAGGACGAATATAGGCAGGGCGGCAGCCAGCGGGATATCGACGAGCGATGGCCGTGCCGAAGCGTTTGAATGGTGTATGATCTGGTCGAAGCCTTCGGGATGGCGACCACGACTCCGATACGGTCTGGGCCTGGCCATCCATCGCAGTGCATCGGTCGCAGTGCTTGCGGTCCAGTGTCGAGTCTCAGTTCGGCTCTAGATGCTGCCAGGGCAACCGTCAATCCGTGGTTGTAGGTCTCCATTGCGAGATGATGTCGATCCGATGTTGCCATGCTGTGAGTGATGATGATGGTTGATGATCGGGTAGTCGATCCATGTTCCCGTCTCGGGGCCCCCCCGCGCCTCGCTCAACCCCCCCCATTCCCTCCATCTTCCACTTACGTCTCTCTCAAATTTTGTTCAGTCCACGACTCCACGCCTTCAAATCGCACATGTGTCCGAGCTGGTCCTGAACGCATCACAGCGCACCAACGACAATGGGTAATTCATCACCATCTGCTCCATCATCTGTCGCCATTGATCGATGGACGACGGGCAAACCACAGCTGCCAGCGTCACGGTGCGATCCCTGAGATGAGACCCCGGGCGGCTCCCCGGGCCTGACTTCTCTGATAGGGTGCCCTACGGAGTCCCGGCTGCTCCCGTGCATCGGCGCGCCTCTGCGGTACAGCTAGGAAGGCCTGAAACGGTCAAAGCAGACCTCCAGCCATGCGGCTGGTCCCTGCAAGACTCCGGAGACAGCTTATCTTGCACGACTCCCAGGGGCGCAGCCAGGTCCCGTCGCGACCCTTTTGGGGGCCATTGAACACCACCCATCCGATCTCCCAAATGCCCCCGAAGGATCATGTCTCCGTTCTGCGCCCCCAATGTCAATGGAACCGCCCCATGCAGGGGTCTCCGCTCGATGGACTCCGGAAACCGCAATGTCGCCAAGAGAGTTGGGTAAATATTGGGAGACACATCCTCGGCAGACCCCCCCCCCCGATCAAAGCAGTCCCCCGTCAAGCCCGACAACATTGCTGCCGGCATAGGTAGGCGCACGACAGCTCTTGCGACACCATGTCTCGAGACGAGCAGGAAATTCCTCTCCGGGAATACGCCCCTCTGGAACCATCCGACGATGGCCACCCCAGGGCCGATGGGCCACGGGGAGCGCCCTGGGTGACGGGCGTGTGGGAGAGATTCCCATGGCAACCCTTTCTCAACGCCATCGTCACCATACTCTGCGCCATCGCCTCAATCGTCGTCCTGAAGTTGTCGGATGGCGCCAACACCGAAGACTGGAGCGTCGCGCCGTCCGTCCTTGTTTCCATCCTCACCGCCGTCGGCAATGCGTCTCTGCGCTATGCCGTCGGGGAGGGGTTCCAGATGGCCTGGTGGTCCAAGGCGACGGAGCGCCCACGCACCGTCGGTCGACTGCACGAGTACTACTCTCACGGAACCAGCGTCCTCGCCGCCGGCCTGTCGCTGAGGAAACCCAGCTTCATCGCACTGGCGACCTTGCTCGCCTCCATCCTGGCCATCGACGGCCCCCTTTTGCAGCGTGCCTCGTCCACCCGTCTCGTCGAGCGGCAAGTCACCTCAGCTCCCGTCAGAATCACGGTT
This sequence comes from Podospora tetraspora, assembly GCA_027943155.1. Lineage (NCBI taxonomy): Eukaryota > Fungi > Ascomycota > Sordariomycetes > Sordariales > Podosporaceae > Podospora > Podospora tetraspora. The sequence continues at coordinate 101,125 of JAQKAE010000001.1, read as the reverse complement.
GGCACGCAGATGCCGTTTCGATACACGGGCAAGGAGTTTGCCGGCGACTCCTCCGCCCTCTCCACTCGACCGCTGCTGAACCCAGGGTTTTCCACCGTCTTTAGCGATTACAGCCAACGTATCCCCATATCGGCCGCCGCAGTGGCTCCGGACCAATGTCACGGCGTCTGCGAAGGCGAAATCGAAGCCATGGGCATCTGGAAGACATGCAACTCGTCTGAGGAGATAATCATCGAGCCGGGCGGCACAAACCTGACCCAGGCGTTTACCAACAGAACGCTGTTCTTGGTGGATCTTTCCCACCACACCAAAATCCCGGCCTTCTTCACCTTGGAGCATGGCCAGACCAAGATAGCAGAGGACACTCCCAGCAACAACCGCATTCCCCCGGACGAAGTGCCTTACATTGCCCTCAACATCATCTACTCACCCTTGCCCGTTGGCGGTATTCGCCGTGTCGGCCACCACGTCTGCCGCCTTTATTCTGCACGGCGCAGGTATCCAATTCGCATCACCAACGACACAGCGCCAGGTGAAGGGGCCCGTCTTCCATCCATCAAAGCCAGCAGCATTCTGACTCTGACCGACCGATGCACTTTCATCGAGGGCAGCATCCAGAACGTGCGCCATGCCGTCGAGAGCCTGAATCTCCCCCTAATCACAAAGGTCCCGGCGACATTCAACCCTACCACCTCTCCCTCCCCACAGTCCCGGCCTTCTTCAACGACCTCACCAGCCCTTGGGGCTTCGGTTGCCCTATGCACACGACACTCGGGGGTCTCAGTTCAGCTCTGCAGGATGTTCTCTCGGCCAACGTGAGAAGCACCCCAAGAGACGTGGACTTCGTCGTCAGCATGAAGGGGGCGCTTCCCAACCAGCTCGTCACCGAGTTGCCAGCTTCTACTATTGAGATAAACGGGGTCGAGGTCTTCAACCCCATTCTTGCCACCGTCGGCTGGAATGACCCTACCAACCTCATCATGGAAGCGTTCGACGAGATCATGCTCCGCACCGCCGTCGCCACGGCCTACGCCGACGTTCTGCAGAACGTGACATGGATCTACGCCAATTCTAACCTCAATTCGGTCTCGGCCCCGGCTCGCAACGGCTCCGACGCGGGCAAGTACCGACTGATACCCGCCATGCAAACCGTCAACATGAGGCAGAAGAGGACGATCCAGGTTTATGTGTCCAACTACGCCTTCCTCGCTGCTGGCGTGGCTGTCATGCTGCTCGCCGTCATTGGCGTGATGCCGCTGTTTTACGGCTTCTGGGACCTGGGAAGGGACGTGACGCTGAGCCCCATCGAGACGGCCAAGGCCTTTGAAGCGGCGGTGCTCGACACGGAGGGGGTGTCGTCGAATGCAACGGCGACGGCGATTGCAAAGTCGGAGACCGGGAGGTTGCTCGTGCGGTACGGAGAGGTGCCAGGGTCGGAGGCGGGAGACGGGGCGAGGCTGCGGTTTGGGGGTGCAGGGAGCGTGAAGGAGCCACAGTCGGGGCGGATATATGAATGAAAGGGGCACTAGAAATATGTTGGCCCGAACACTACTTCACCCCGAGTTTAGGATGACAATGTTCCTCAATACGTCCTATTTTTTATGCGTCCCATTCTGAGCAAGGGGTGGAGGGATTTTGGACCAGCGACTGTCTGACACGGCATCAACGATGAGACTTGTTGGCGACGTCGGGACGAATCGCTCGACGAGTCCCCGGCTGGGCGTCAGACTGGGCGCAGCGGCCGCACTTTTGGTCCTGCCCATCGAGGAGTTTTCGGAGCGATCCATTTTCGCCATGCCGGCCAAGACCGGAGTTGGGGGGGTGCTGTCTCTGCAGTTGGTGGTTAACGATAGATTGACCGTGAGAGCCGACATTCAGACCTGCTAACTTGCTGCCTGCAGACTCACGCAGGCTTTGCTCTTGAGCTGTGTGGCTCGGGTAAAGTCCGATTGATTGAGGTCGCTGAACCAATCGATGCCACCAACGATGAGGGACGAGGACGCCCCGGCCGGGGCACAGCGGCGGCACAGCCCCGGGGCGTCCGGTGGCCAGGCCTATTGGCTGGCAGTGCTGCCCAGGATTCCAGTCTCACAACGGGTTCTATATATGACAACGGGATTTAAGATGCTCGGTTTCCTTTGGTCTCCTTTTTGAACTCATCTTTTTGCCTCCTTTTACGTCTCCATCAGTCGGAATTCGCTGCTCTCTTCTCAGAACGTTCATCGGACAACTTGATCGCCAGTCTCATCTCACAAAAGCACATCCTGAACCCCTACATCACTAACACGCCATTTACAATGGACGAGAAGAAGCTCAACATCATGGACCCCTCCTCAACCCAGCAGGGCACCGCATCAACCAATGTCCGCACCCCCGGCTCTGCACCCTCAGCACTCTACACCCCCTTCCCCCCCATCATGACGGCCTACTACATCTACAGCCTAAGCGTCACCTCTCTCAAATCCTGGAAGCTCTGCGCCGGCAGCCCCTCCTCCTCCACCGCCCTACCCCAGCCCGCCACCAAAGCTTCGTCCGCCTCTGTCTCCTCGTCCACCTCCTCCCTCGACAAACCCACCCTGTCCCCGTCCCTCTCTCTCCTACCCTCCACCTCCCCAGAAACGAGCACATCCTCCTCCACCCCCCTCTTCTCCATCTCCTTCCACATGGGCTATTCCACCTCGGGCCCGCTCGGCTTTGACCGCCCCGGCGTGTACCTCCACAACGGCCCGTATCGCAAGGATCCGGTCATGGCTGCGTGCGGGGATCACTCGTCCTTGTCGATGTACACGTTTAACAACAAGAGTTATGTCATGTTACCTTCGACCCGGGGTGACGGAAGGTTTGAGGAGAGTGTGATGCGCGCGGCGATGGAGAAGGAGGGCGGGAAGGTGGTCTTGGGGCTGGATGTGGATGTGGTGGATGAGAAGGGGCGTGGGTGGAGGAGGGAGAGGTTTGAGTGGCGGAAGGTGGGGAAGGAGGTCGTCGGGGAGGGTGGGGGGTGGGTTATGGTTTTGCTTGGTGGGGAGGGTGGGGAGAACGACAATGGGAAAGGGGTGGATGAGGAGGAAGTGGTGGCCGTTTTGAGATGGGCCAAGGGTCTGAAGGTGCTGTCCAGGGCTTACACGGTTGAGTTTAGAGGGAGGGGGCTGCGGGAGTTGGGGGAGAGGTTTCAGATGACGGTTGTGGTGACGACGGCGTGGATTAACGTTTTGAGATTTTACGGAAGGACGATGAAGGGGACTGTGGCGACGGGGGAGAAGGTTAGGAGCGATTGAGTCTTCCTGTTTGGGAATTTGATGGTGTACAGCCTGGAGATATCGAGTCATGCTTGAATTGTCAACAACTTCTTATGTGAAGCCCTTGGAATTGAGCCCTCGAAGGAAGAGATCAAATATCCCTAACAAACAACATCCATTTCACAGTCTTGGATAATGAGGGCCGTCCTGTTTCAACGCAGCCCTCGGCCGTCAAGCAGGATCGTCAATTGCGAAGGCAGTCCGAGCCGTTGAGAGAGATCCATGTCGTCATCTCGAAGCTACAAACTTGACTGGAGTGAAATATTGAGCATTGCTGCCTGGTACCATCCATACGAGCCAGTTTGAAGAACCAACAAAGCTGCTGAATTACTCTTAATATTCCCATTGCTCTCTGGATGTTGCTGGAAGCATTCATGGGGTTGCCGATCATGACGCAACAGCGGTACATTTCAGTGCCGAAGGATCGCGGCACCCATAGAACTCACTGCATCCTTCGGATAAGTGTGCCGGCCTCAGCATTGCAGCTTCAATGACAGAGACAGCTATAAGAGATGTCCTTCCACACCCACGCGTCAGCTCGACATAGGTCTCCAATATTTGACGCAACTCTTCAAAATCTTTTATAGCCCCAATGCTAACGTCCCTTCCCTTCATAGCCCTCACGGGGCTTCTGGCACTGCGCACTGTTTCCGGCCAGGATGCGTTCGAATGTCGAAGTGGTGTTGGATGGACCAAGGAGACCATGGACAAATACGAGGCCGGTAAGATAAACCTGAACGGCTTCTACATAACACGTTTCTACGACCTGGAATGGAATTGCGCCAACGCATCTTACCCCGTCTCGATTTTCTGGGTTGCCGGGCGAGAGAACACTGTCCGTTACAATACCACAAACTATTTTGCTGTCCACAGTAAGACCCCAGCCCCTGGTACCATGCAGAATCACCGGGTTGATGCGCCGTTCCGCAGACATCACAAACGCCTCCTCGGGCACCTTCCGATTCGACCCATACCGCATCATCCGAAGCGGATACCCTTCCCCGCCGAGGAACGACAACATGACGGGTGACGAGATCCTCGGCCGAGCCATGAACGGCCCCAACTACCTCGCCATTGCCCAACCAGATCTTCCGGAATACGGTGCCATGATGCACTTCCTCCCCGCCTTTGTCCTCCTTCCCCAACGAGCCCAGGAACTCTTCACGGCCGAAAAAAGTGCCGGTAGGAAGACTGAGCGGAAGCGGTGGATCATAGCCGTGGCAGTTGCCGTCCCTATTGGTCTTTTGATCGTGGGAGCGACGTGTTTCTGGCTTGGAAGAAGGGTAAAAGGGCGGGAGAGGGGAGGTAAAGCGGGAGTGGGAGTGGGACGCTACAGGAAGCCCATCTTGGGGGCGCACTAGATGAACGAGGTACCTGTGGGCTTCAAGTTGTTGTGTCGGTCTTTGGTTGATTTGGATTCTGTTGCAACATGCAGTCTATCACAAGATGTCGATTCGGCACTGTGGTGCAGCCGCACTTTTGTCTCGGGGTCTACGTTGCATCGCGCTACGGGGAGCTGTGCGACATCGACAGGAAGCGCTTACATCGAGTCCTTGCATCTGGCCACTGGCAGTTCACGTCGCTAGATGCGCCTCTCCATTCAGTGGCATTGAACACAGGTCGCAGGTTGGGTTGCGTCTGTTGACCACTGCCATTGGGTCGACGCTTCGAGCTGAAAACGATGCAAGTAGGTCTCAGTTTCCCGCGGAGAAAGGGACACTATGTCGTGCCCACAAGGAAATCGACCGGTCAAAGGCTTGTAAAGACATTCCGTGGTCTCTAGTTAGTTCTGTCAACAGAGGTGCGGACCCTGACATGTATTAAAGACTCGGACCTTCACTCAACTCCCTCTGCATCACTCCTTGTTGTGGTGAAGCTAACCAGTCCCTCTTCTGTTCCCGGAAAGCCAACCATCATGGCGTCAACAGAGGACATCACCCATCAGGCCATCAGCTCTTACTTCATCGGTCCCAGAGCAGAGAACCTCGACGAGTTTCGCAACAACATCTCCATCATCCTCGACGAGATCCAGCGCGCCAGGGAAAGATATTTCAAGGAGGACGTAGTAAGAAGTGAAATCCGCCCCTTGATAATGCGCCACGAGCTGGTAAGTGCAGGAAAATGGCTACACATTCATCCCGCCCTCGGTCCAGCAATCGGATGAGTTCAAACGCGTCACGGCCAAGGTGGCCAAGGCAGTGCAACAGACTGCGCGCCTTCTTGGAGAGCATTCCATCCCCTTTTGGAGCCCCCGGTATCAGGGCCACATGTGCACAGATCTCACCGTGCCAAGCCTGTTGGGTTACTTTATGACAATGATCTACAACCCCAATAATGTGGCTCTCGAGGCGAGCCCAATTTCCACCATCGCCGAGATGGAGGTTGGGGAGCAGATGTGTGACATGTTTGGCTTCAACAACCACCCTAAGAGCAAGAATGAGCCCAAGGGGTGGGCGCACATCACCTCTGGCGGGACTGTCGCGAATCTGGAGTCGTTGTGGGTTGGTAGGTCGACTTGTTCCGTCCTTCCCCGTTCAATGCAGAGCTGACAATGACGGGTGTGCCAGCACGGAATCTCAAATTCTACCCCTTGGCTATCCGCTAGGCCATGGATGACGTGGATGGACCCTTGCGATTCCTTCCTCAGGGGTTCAAGGTGCGAACCTGCCAGGGCCGCTCGAAACCATTCAGGGAGCTGTCGACGTGGGAAATGCTCAACCTGAGACCAAAGACGATTCTTGACATACCAGATCAGCTGTACTCTGAATTTGGCGTCACTCCGACATTTCTGAACGAAGCGCTGGACCAGTACAAGATTCAGACCTCGGGAAAGGACGTGCTGGCTCGCCATTTTGGCGTGGAGAGAGTCGAGTACATCACCCCGGCCACCGCGCATTACTCGTGGCCCAAGGCCGGTGGTAGGTGAAGCCATTTACTTGAAAAGAATGTCACTGACACATCCTCTCCAGCCGTTTTGGGCATAGGGTCCGCCAACATGGTCAGCGTTCACGTCGACCACGCAGGCAAGCTCGACCTGGGTAAACTTGAGAAGCACCTTGAGGAGAACCTCAAGAAGCAGGTGTCCGTGTACTCGGTGGTAGCTGTCATTGGCACCACCGAGGAGGGCGCTGTTGATCCTCTGGTCAAGCTTCTTGCCCTCCGTCAGCACTTCCAGGCCAAAGGGCTGTCGTTCCTTGTGCATGCCGATGCTTGCTGGGGGGGCTACTTCCGGACGATGCTGCCTCGGGGACCCGATCTTGCCGCTGACTCGGCCGCCAACATGGCGGGGCGGGACGGGGGGACAGATGGTCTTGTCCCGGACTTGGCCCTGAGGGTGGAGACGCAGGAGAACTTGTCTGCCCTGCAGTACTGCGACTCCATCACGGTCGATCCTCACAAGGCCGGATATATTCCGTATCCCAGCGGAGTGCTTGCGTACCGTGATGGGCGGATCAGAAGTCAGATTACATGGACAGCACCGGTGTTGTCCATGGGGTCCACGGATGACACCAGCATTGGGATATACGGGGTGGAGGGAAGGTAATTTGGAGTCCCGATTTGACCCCATGAGATAGAATTCGCTGGCAATTCGCAGCAAACCCGGAGCGGCGGCAATGGCAACGTGGCTGTCAAACCAATGCATTGGTCTGCATCCCCAGGGATATGGGGCACTCCTCAGCGAGGCGTGCTTCTCTTCATCAAGGGTATGCCCCCCCCTGCAGATGCAAAGAAATGCACTGTTACTGAGAACTGCATCAGGTGTCTGCTCTTTGGGCAGCCCTAGACACCCCCGAGGACAGCTTCATCATTGTCCCCTTTAATACCCTCCCTTCAGAGGAGGGTGGTGATGCCAAAGCCGTCGAAATCGAGAAGCAGCGGATCCGAGATGAGATCCTCACAAAGACGAATGCCGAAATCATTGCCAACGACGAGGGAAAGAAGCCCGCAGACAAGACAATCACGCTTCTCTGCGCTCTTGGATCCGATCTCAACATCAACGCATTCGCACTCAACTGGCGTCACCCAAATGGGACCGTCAACACCGATGTGGAAGAGGCGAACTACCTCATGAGAAGAGTTGTCCGGAGGCTTTCCGTGGACTCTCCCGATGACAACCCCTCCAAGATTCCGCTGTACCTCACATCTACCGAGTTCACGTCGAACCTGTACGGCGAGTGTCTTGCTAACTTCAAGACGCGTCTCGGACTTGAGAAATCGGATGACTCAATGATGGTCCTCAGAAACGTTGTCATGAGCCCATTCGCGAGTCTCTCTTCCAAGGGGGACTTTATTAACATGCTCGGTGAGACCTTTAAGGAGGTCCTGGAGGAGGAAGTCAAGGTGAGTTCACCCTTTACAAGGCATGTTCATTCCACTTCTGACGCAAAACAGATCTGCCAAGCCCGCAACGAGGACTCTCCCGACTACCACAGCTTCTTGATGCACGGAACTGATCCAGTCTTTATCGTGTATCGACCCATGTTCGACATTGCCAAGCATAGCCATCAGATCATTGCTGCTGTAGAGCTGGACAAAGCCGGTGGGAAGGCGTACCGAGCGCTCAAGGGCAACACCGAAGAGGCCATCATTCTGAAGTCGTCTGACAAGATTGACCTTGAAGGCCTGATTCGGGGCATTGCGTCCTGCAAGCGCACCAGCTTCTTCGCCAACATGATGACTGAGTCCAAGTAAGCTCTTGCAACTGTTGCTGTCGAAGTTACACTTGGCTGACACGCACAGTGGCACGATTCACTCGCGGATGCAGGTCTCCTTCGTGCGCATCCTCAAGAGCCGGTCACTGCAGCTCTCATCCCTTTCGCCTGTTTACCCCCTGGAGCTCTTTCCCTTTTACATCTACGGGACCCCCTCGGACGCCCACATCGACCACATCCTCACCCGTGCGCCCAACATCACCCTCTCTGCCAGCAACGTCCGTCTGGTCCTCGACAACCAGCCAGCCGCAGATCACGAAGGCAGCAACGCCCTCTCCGACGAGGACCGCGACTCCCAAGCCCTCGGCATATCCATTGACACCCCCCCTGCCGCCATCGGCACACCCCTCCCCGTCCGACAAGCCACAGCCAGCGGCCATGCAGTCGCAAACGGCGCTCACCCGCCGGCCCCAAGGGACAGCCTAGCAGCCTCCCTCGCCTCCGGCGCCATCCTGACCCTCTCCTCCCACTACGAACGCCCCCTCCAGCCCTTCCCCTCCTCCAACGACGCGCTGCCGTTCCCATTCTTCTTCCGAGCAGGCGCCGAGTTTGCCTTCAAGATCTGGGCGGACCCGGCGCTCCCCAGCGACAGCATCTGCGGCGTGCTGGAGAAGGTGGCGAAGCAGGAACCGCTGGCGACGGGGACGATGATCCTCGGCGAGGACGTGATGGTTGATGTGGAGAAGCTGAATCGCGATCCGTGGGGGGAGGAAAAGAGCTTTGGGGTCAAGGTGGCGAGGTGGAGGAAGAGGTTCAAGAGTATTGCGAATGGCGGGGTTGTGTGAAGGTGGGGCGTGGGTCAGGGGTTTGTTTACTTGTTTCAGGGGATGTTTCCAAAAGTCTTTTGCAAACCTGCATGTCGGGTATGGTGTTGATGCTGGGTATCTAATCGGTGTTTCTTTTTCATTGAAGCCTTGTCCAGCCCTCCGTATAGTGCTCCCAGCGGGTGAGAACAGGCGTGAGATTAAGCTACAACAACCCGGGGGATATGCCGAGTCGGTATTGCTCCCGCAATGCTCCGAGTGCAACAAGAATTGAACACCTGGAGATAATTCTACGTCATTTACAACTCTCATTCTTATCAAACCAAGGGAAATATCCAACTGCGACGGTTCGTCTTCGCAAGCGAGAAAACAAGCATGCCGGCAAAAGCAACTGGATTCAACCGGACGAGCTGGAATCCCCCCCAAAAATCCCCGAACGATTACCGGGTTATCGCGAGGTGCACCTGGAGTTCTCGTGCCGCTGTTCACAATATCGAGGGCTTGGCTCTGGGGGTCTTATCTCTGCCCCGACGGGGGGTCTTGATCACTTCATAGAATGTCTCGACACCATCTCGACGGTGCTTCGGCCGGGCATTGCCTTTTTTTAGTACATACCACGCTTCGCGACCCGCGTCCGCTCTCAGAAGACGGCATCACTTGGCCGTGTTGACGCTTGTTCATTCGTGATTGATATTGCGGGCAATTAATGTGTCCGCTGGGATCCGGATGCGCCTTCAGGATGCAGTCCCCATATTAAATGTCATCCCGAACAGGAAGTCCGTCCCCATGCGCGATGATGCCTTGCCACTGGGAACAAAAGGGCGAGTTGGACCACGACCCTGTTCCACAACGTTGCGCAAGATATCAAATCGATATTCGGTCAGGAAGCCACCATCTCCTCCCCTATTACCGTGGCATCGTAGATACTGTGTGTATCAACAGTTTCAACTGCTACTAGGATCGGATCATCAAAGTTCCAGAAATCGGGGGAAGAACCTCGTGGTCGAAAATGGCCGAAGCCTTTACCCGGTTTCCTAACTCGGAAGGTAGCCGTTGTGCGTTTTGACAACCACACGTCAAAGCCTTGGCATGGGTCAGACACGACACCAGTCACGGGCCACGGCCAGGACCCTGTCCTCCAGCTCAACGTCTTTCGTAAGTCGTGCCCCTTTATTCCATACCAGCGCACCGACACCTGGGGCCTCCCGCACGGCAGACACCGTAGCAGCCCCCACGGGCCGCCGTGGGGCCCGGGAATAGTAGTATAGCGGCACTATGGCCCAGGGAAGAAGCGAGGCTTAAATGCCGTTGATGGCATAGCAAGGACCCGGGTCTCGGAGCCTGGACATTATATGGACAGCGCAGATGAGACTCGGCACGAGACCGATCCCTAGGAACTGCTGTGTCTTTTTCTCACTCCAGCACTGCCTGGAGGGCCCTCGATCTTGCTTGTTCCCTCCCTGGTTGCAAGCACGAATACCGACTGGATGCTGGCATCATCCTGTCTCCCATGATCCATGATGCCGTCGTCCACTGATGATGCCTTATCGATGCCACCTTCCCCCGTGCTGTCCCTTATCCGGCGAGATACTCGGAGTCGACATGGTCAACCTGTGGGAGATTGCGGCTTCTCGACTGGATGGACGGCATAGCTTCAGCCCCGGAAAGGGGTGCATCACGGGCTGTTTGAATCACGCAAGCCTCCTGGCGGCTCCGGCCAAGCCTGGTTGGGGAGGTACCGGCCCATGATACCACGGCACCCGACGGCAGCGCTCTGACACCAATGTCTCCCACCCACGCTTGAAGCTTTATTGACCTTCCCAGTCTTACTTGCCTGGTGAGGGCATCACGCACCTCCACGATCTGATGCGACGCCAAGTCTTTATGTGGAAGGTAACGGCTGGCTCCGGCACTCGCCATTGTCCATGTCGACATTTGGATATCGGACATTTGTTGTTGATAAATAGACGACAGCTTGACCACTTTGACGCTTCCATCTCTCCTCACCACCAAGCCGTCAGCCTCAATCTCCTCGACACCCTCTCGTCCCCGCCCTCGTCATTGATCCTAACAAGCCGCCTCAACCATCTTCAAAATGCATCACCTCCTCGCCTTGGCTTCGGTCCTCCCGCTGGCACTCGCGGCTCCCTTGATCCAACCCCTGGCCGGAACCGCCATCCCGGGCTCCTACATCATCAAGCTCAAGGAGGGCGCCACCGACTCGGCGGTGCAAGACACCATCAAGGGCCTGAAGGCGTCGCCCAAGCACGTGTATCGCTCCAAGAAGTTCAAGGGCTTCTCCGCCGACCTCAACAGCGCCGGTGTCAAGGCCGTCCAGGCCCTGCCCGAGGTATGCCATGGTCTCTGGTGTTTTGAAAGGGTCGTTCTCATTGCAAATAGGTTGAATACATTGAGCAGAATGCCGTCTTTTCCATCAATGACGTCGTGACGCAGACGGACGTCCCCTGGGGTCTGGCTCGCATCTCATCCCGCACCAAGGATTCCACGACGTACACGTATGACGCGAGCGCCGGCGCCGGCACCTGCTCGTACGTGATTGACACTGGAATCTACGTCAAGCACACTGTACGTCTCTCCCTCTCCAGCGGTAGTACCATAACACTCACACTCCCCAGCAATTCGAGGGTCGCGCTACCTTCCTCGCCAACTTTGCCGGTGACAACCGCCTCGAGGATGGCAACGGCCATGGCACGCACGTTGCCGGCACCATTGGCGGCAAGGACTACGGCGTCGCCAAGAAGACGCAGCTCTTCGCCGTCAAGGTCCTCAACTCGGGCGGCTCCGGCACCACGGCCGGTGTGATCGCCGGCATCGACTTTGTCACGACAGACGCGCCCACCCGCAGCTGCCCCAATGGCACCGTTGCCAACATGTCCCTGGGCGGGGGCAAGTCGGCGTCCATCAACGCGGCGGCCGCGGCCCTTGTCAAGTCGGGCGTGTTCCTTGCCGTCGCCGCCGGCAACAGCGACGACGACTCGTCGTTTTACTCGCCCGCCAGCGAGCCCACCGCCTGCACCGTTGGTGCCACCGATATTGCGGACGCGCGGGCGTGGTTCTCCAACTACGGCAGCTTGGTCGATATCTTTGCCCCGGGTGTCGATATCCTCTCCACGTGGATCGGTGGTGTGAACGAGACTGTGAGTTCCCATCCCCAAGGGAGAAACGATGAAGGATGACGCTAACTCAGCACTAGAACATCATCAGCGGCACCTCGATGGCTTCCCCCCACATTGCCGGCCTCGGAGCCTACCTCCTCGCTCTTGGCGGTCCCAAGTCGCCCACCGACCTCTGCGACTTCATCCGCACCTCTGGCACGAAGGACGTCATCACTGACCTCCCGAGCGGCACTGTCAACTCTCTCGCTTACAACGGTGCCTCTTCGTAGAGGGATTGTGCCGACGGGGGGGGATTGGTATGGGGTCGAGCATAGACGGGGGGCAGGGCTGCTGGGCTTGGTGTTGTCTCCTCGGTGCTGCCAGACATTTCTTCAGATCTTGTGTCGTTTTGTATCTCTTGCATCTCTCATAGTGTCATGAATGAATGTTTCTAGATTGCCGGCAAATCTGTTCGTCTCTTCTTGGATGTCAACAACGAGCCCCGCTTTTCTCAGGGGTTCCCAAGCTCAGGGGTTCAGGGGGTTGTTGTTCTCCACTTTGGCTGGCCTGTGCTTCCCCCTGACAACTCCTGAATGAGCCCCTTTCTTTGTCAACAAGTTCCCCATTATGTCAAAGATATGACAAAAGCGTGTTGAATTACGTAGTAGTAAACAGCCCATCAAGGTCGGTCCCACCGGATTAGTGGACATGGCCACTCCTGGGGCCGCTGTGACTGATCTATTCCGAGTCACTCTCCGAGCCGTCAGATCCGATCATGGCCTTCTTCTGGCTGTTCAAACTCTCAAGACTAACGCCATCCCCCCATCCCCCCATCCATCGATTTCATCCGACACGTATAGATTGAGATTGGCAGCCTTTCCGATGCTGCAGTTGGGCAGTGTGTTTGTGACTGGCAGCTTGATGACAACCTGTATCGTCTTTCTGGTCAGCGCTATCAACTCTTTCATCAGCTCCTCCCCCTTTGGTATCTCGGCGACCGTCCGGTGGATGCGAGAAAACAAGTTGATCATGATGAACACAACAGTGCCCTCGGGCAGGGCCGCAAGCATCTCCTTGAGCAGCACTCGTGCGTATTTGGGGTCAGTCTGCGATCGAGTCATCAGTCTCTTCCCCTCGAGGAAGGCCAAGTCCGCCGTTTGCTTTTCAGATGCCATGACCCTGAGCAGCTGGCCGTTCAGGCTGTTCCAGACAGACATGGGCCCGTATTAGGCAGGGTCCATCGACGACGATCTTGCACGCTTGTCTGGATGTCTTGCCTGGCTTCCGTACAGTTTCAATATTTGGGAATAGTGGAAGTTTTGAACGAATGGAATTGGACTTACAAGTCCCATTGGCGGGATTAAACGTTTTCTCGGCCGTGAGCATTGAGTAGAGCGCGTTGCATATGTTTGCCAAATACTTCTTCATCTCCTCCTGGCCGTTCAGGGCCTGTGTCTGATTCTTTAGGATCTGGTCCACCATGCTGGCAAGATCCCCTTGTCTGTCGTATGTTTTGCCAAGTACGACCTGGGCCTGTTGCATGTCATCGTGGGTTCTTCCAAGCATGATCTGCGAGCAGGTATTGGCCTCGTCTTAAAAGTCCTTGACACTGATGCCCAGCGTCTCAATGACTTCGCTGACATCACCACTCCGCCCCTTGATCTTTGACATTCCCTTTTCTAGAGGGGCTACGGGTCAGCCGATGTGATCCCTCGTTCTAATCACGAATCTGAACCACTTACGCAAGGTGCTCATCGTCAGCTCGTCAATGATGCGCTCGAGGACGACGAAGATGGACAAGAAGATTTGATCTGCGCAACGGTGCATCGATGGCCACTTGATGCTAACTTCAGCCAACTGGTGTATTGAGTCCAATTTGCGGGGAATGTCGGCCAAACCAGACTAGATCTCGGCCCGGTTGTTTTCATGTTTCTCGACGGCCTATCGGACTTGTCAGTGATGATACCAGCAGGGTTATAGGTCTAGTACACAAAACAGGAACCTCTTACAGCGAGAATCAGGGAGAAGCCACCAGAAATAAACGACCCGTAGATGTCGTTGGGACCATGCTCAGCAGGGCGGAAATGGTCGCTTTGTTGGCGTCGGCACGTTTGCTACACCTCTCCATACATCTCTAGATGGAGCTCGTGTCTTTTGCCCCCTCTTTGTGCTCGCGGATTGCTTGTGTCACTTTGAGAACATACTGGATGTCGCACTTTGCCGGGTCGCATGGCTCGATTCCAAGCCTCGTGAAAATGCCACGGGACTGAAGGGTTTGGGTAAAGGATTCGAGTGTTTGCCGGAACTGGGCCAGCATCTCGGTCGACTCCTGGTAGTATGAGATGATGCTGTTTGTATGCTGGTTTATCAACTCGATCTTTCCACCTAGGATGTGCCTGCCTACTCTGGGGCCTCATCTTTGGTCATAAAGACGTCGAGTTGGGGAACAAACTTGACCGACGCCAAGGCCACTTCCAAGTCCTCGTCATCGTTGGTCGCCGTCCTTGGCCCCGCCAAAGTTTGCCGACAAATCCCGGTTGCAGCTCGTGTTTCAAAAAACTCGGCCGCGCTGTTGCTGAGCACTCGCATGGGTCTGGGGGGGAATGCAGCGGACGAGTCGAGAGGAGAAGCCATTGTACAATAGACGAGCTCGCAGATTGGAAAGAGCGAGAGAGGAGAAAGCACAAGGTGGCCGGCCAAAGTCTGTCCTGGTTTGGTTGAGGGGCATGCTTGGGTCCCCAGGCTGTGGGCCATCCGGGCTTCCACCAGCCCGTGCGATGTTCGGGACCCATTTGAGAACAAGCTGCGGGCGCCCGAATAGCTCAAGGGCCGAATCGTCTCGGGTCGTTCGAGGTCGGCTGGTGGGATTAATTGCCCCCATCTAAGTGGTCCTCGCGAGGGAGAATAGAGCACAGACTGGCTGCAAGTTGCACAGAGGGACGCGCGCACTGTTTTTACTGCATGGAGGTCCTCCGTTTGCTTTGATTTTAGTCGCCCAGGCCTGCAGCGTTTCCTGTAGTGTGACACCCCAAGCAAAGCAAGTTGTAAGGCAACCGTGGACCGCACCATGAAATGAATGGAGGACGAGCGTTGCTTCCGGTGGGGGCCTCACCAACTAGGTACCTACTTAGGTACCTATGCTGCTCGGGCCGATAACTCGGCGGAAGGTTACTACATGTATTGTCGCTTCCGAGGGAAGAAAAGCACCGCACCCACCCACCCATTGGTACTGGCTCTGCTCTCACGATGGTTCCTGACATCTCCTCACTGAGCAGCTGCTTTTGTAGCTTTCATTGATGCAGCGAACCACCATTGTTTAAGCATCTTCACCTACGGACGCTCTCCTACCGCCACGCAAGTACACCTACCTCTATCCGCATCACCCAGGATGAAGGCTACTTCAAACGAGGAAGACGTTCAGGGTGGGAAAGTCTTTACAACTTTTCTGGCCACTGCGGAACCCACGATCCGGAACCACCCATCAACATTACCTGACCATGCCGCCAACAGCGACGAAGCAAAAGAAAATCCTGACCCCCCAGCCACAGGGAGATGCACGTCAGTCTGGAGATGAGGACGAGAAGAACCCAGCTGTTGCCGAAATGGGTGGCGATGACCTCCATGCATTGGCCGAAGAGTCAGACGACGGACACTCCTCCTCCGGGTTTTACAGAGATCCACGTAATCCCGATCAATATGCTGCCCACGCAGCAGCTCGAAACAGAGGTGTCGCCAGGAGTATGAACACAGAAAATATGTTCAAAGCCTACATGATCAGGTTGGGGATGAAACAAGCCGCGAGGAGAGACGACGCGTCGGCTCGGCCATAGCCCTGAGGAATTCGACCCTGAGGAACGCAAGCCAAAGGGCGCAGCAATGATGCGGGGCATTATGAACTACATCAAATCGCTCGAGGACCGCATCATGAAGTTGGAGGCTGCCGATAGAATGAGCCGGGAACAGCCACTGGTTGAGGATGGAAACGACATGAGCCTACCGGTAAACCCCGAGACAGGATCAAACGAGCTGCTGCTGGAAATCAAGTTCGTTGACGTCAATTTTGAACTTCCAGGATTCGATGGGAGATGCCTTGCCGGTTGCGGTGCTACAGAACCCTACCGGTGCGCTACAGGTTCTATCTGCTGCGCGTCCTTTACGCCTGGAAGGAAAACGTTTCTCCCAGAAATCATCATGGCCAAGACCCTCTCGCCGACGAAGTCGACGTGATGGGGCTCGGTATTTGGTCGGAATCAATCATGGCATTCTTCAAGAAGCGACTACAGATCATGACGCCTGAGAAGTCCGCACTCGTCCGTATGGAAAAGCCCTTTCAGCCACTGCTTCGAAACTTGGACGTCCTACGGGGCCATCTGGCCATGCTCGAGAAAGAATACAGGTGAGTAGCATCCCCTAGTTGAGGTACCACCAGGCCAGGTGATCTTAAGTAGGCTGTCGCTGACGGGGAATGTGCTTCCTACCTACCCAACACGCACCCCGACAAACATAGAAGCAACAAGACGGTGACGATGAAACCCGAGAGGCCGGCCATTTCAGCCGCCGTGGACACCGGCTCACCCCAGCAACCGAGCGACGCCCAGCCTTTTTTACCCAGGGAAGAAGCATCTCGACCAGACGAATAGGAGAACTTTGACACAAGAGAGGCTCTGGCTCACTTCCGCCTCTTGGTTGAGTTTGTCGACAAATTCTTGGCAAGACAAGTCCTGCTGCGACAGCAATTGAAGCGCGGCCTCGAGGACAAGATGGCCTTTGAGGATCTCTGGATGCTTTTTGATGCCGGAGCCAACATTTATTGCCCTTTCCACGAGGGAGGCACTCTTTACGGTGGCCACATCCCTCCTCGTCCAGGTCAGCGGGAAATGGATACACACATGACCAAGGCACAACATGTCCCACAGATCTTCCGCGTGTTGGGCACAACCGGCGGCTTACCCCTGCAAGGCGCTTTCCCGCCCAGAGGTTCGATCCGCAACAAGGGCCATGGAACCGTCAATGGGAGCGCATTCTCCAAGGCTTTCCTTCGTAACTTGACAGCGGCGACAGAGCCTCAAAATGAGAGCAACGATCCCTCAACCACTGCCAATCTGGTTGAGGAGCTTCTTCGAGGGACTACTTTGGAGACCTTCTCACGGCTGAATGTCGTTGTCTTTCATATTGACTTCAACGGCATTGAGTACGGCATCGCCGAGGAGATCTTTACCTTCAAAGCATACGACGGCATGATGGATATCAGAAACCTCCAGGCGTACCCCACTCAGTTTTGTACGCCCAAACCAACTCCACTCGGCACTGAGACCAAGTCGGAGGACGATAGATACCTCGTTCGGGAAAACAAGCTCATCGATCTCACATTCGTCTCACACCGGTCATTTGACGGCTTGACTGCCGGAAAGGGGCGCCAAGAGATCAACAGTGCCGTGATTGTTGACCTCCAGCTAGGTTTCTAAGAGTACAGCGACCATTTCGCTGAGGGCGAAAGCGTTGTGCCTAGGATCTCCACCTCCCAGCGGGGGTTCAGAGGCTTGCCATACCCCGTCACGATCCCCGTGCCGGAAGTGATGCAGCTTCACGGCAGCAGGTGTAGAGAGCCCTGGTGTCGGTCGGCAACTTGTGTAACTGAGGGTAATATGGGCAGGACTTACATCGAGCAAGAAGGGATGTCACACCGGAAGATTAAGGGTCAGCTCGAAGAGCACGTTCCAAGCAAGCTTCAAAAGAGTGAGAATATGGACAGATTCAGGAGTTACATGGAGAAGAATGATTTTATCAGGCTTCTTCCTGGAACGGTGCCGGCCTTTGCCTTGCGAAACCGAAAATGGGGTACCTACCTATGTTGCGGTGCTGACAGTGGCTCGACTGACACGTTCACAGTCATGCTCAACCTCGAGCAGCTCAAGGAGCTCAAGCAGGGTGATGACGACTGGAGCAAACTCGTTCTACCAGATGGGCACAAGAAAATAGTCCAGGCCATGGTTGAAACGCATGCCAGGGGATCTCGGGAGCCAGGATGGGGTGCGAGTACTAACCACCAAGGCAGGGTGTCGCTTGACTTGGTTCAGGGGAAGGGTATGTTCCCACGATCTGGAGAGGGAACAATGTCTTTGCTAAAGGTTTGCCAGGCAAGGGATGCATCATTCTTCTGCACGGGGTGCCAGGAGTTGGGAAGACGTCGACTGCTGGTAGGAGCTACACTTTACCTTACATCTCGATTATGCTAACATTGACCCCTAGAATGTGTGGCTTCGTACACACAGCGGCCCCTGTAGCCAATAACCCGCGGTAAGACCGAGACAATTCCCAAGTTAACCAAAGGCCACTTGCTGACTATAAATAGGCGACATTGGCTATGTCCCCGAGGCCGTCGAGAGGAGCATGGAGGAACACTTCAAGCTAGCCCACAAATGGGGCTGTGTCCTGCTACTCGACGAGGCCGATGTCTTTCTCGCAAAGCGGACAGTAAGGAACTCGATCGCCACCATGCACCACAGAATAGGGGCTAATGCCACGCAGAAAACTGACGTCAAGCGGAATGGCCTTGTTTCCGGTACTATTTTTCCTCTCGTCGGACTGGGACATGTAATACTGACATTCTGCTCAGTATTCCTAAGAATCCTCGAATACTGCTCGGGCATCCTCTTCCTAACGACCAACCGCGTCGGCGCCATTGACGATGCCTTTCGTTCCCGCCTCCACCTGACCCTCTACTACCCCAAGCTCACCAGGAGCCAGACCAAGAAGATCTGGAAAAACAACCTCCAGCGTCTAGCTGAAATCAACGAGGCACGTAAGAGCAGTCACCAGCTACCCATCGACGTGGACGAGAAGAAGATCATTAGATGGGTCGAGAGGAACTGGGAAACACTCCAATGGAACGGCCGGCAGATCCGGAATGCGTTTCAGACGGCCGTCGCCCTCGCCGAATGCGACACCAAGATAAACCGGACAAAAAACAAGTCTCCTCCCCAGGTCGGAGAGACGCCCGAGGGGCAACCCATTTTGAGCGTCAAGACCTTCAAGATCATCGCCAACACGACCATGCAGTTCAGCGAGTATCTGCGACTGGCTCATGGTCAGGATGAAGACCTGATTGCCCGCGAGGATAAAGTCCGTGCCGCCACCTTTGACTCGCCGCCGGTCTACACGAGACGAAGCAAGATTCAGGCGTTGGAGTCGTGTGCATCCACTTCAAATTCCAGCACAAGTTCCGGCTAGGAGTACGAAACCGACGCCGCTGGCAGCTCGGAGGGCGACACTGCGAGCAGGACTAGCAGCGGGGACAGCGTGTCTGAGGACGACAGGAAGAGGCATGGCAAGGGGAAGCGTAAGGGGAACAAGAAAGGCAAATCGAGTAGCAAGAGACAGGAATTCAGGGCGGGAGAAAAGGGGAAGATAACGGAAAAGTCGAGGGGAAAGGAGCGGAGGAACAAGTAAGATTCCGTTGGCGTGAAGGATCGTACCTAATGTAACTTTTCCAGTTTTCTTTTTGTCTTTTTCTAGTACGTTACTCGTATCATCTTCTGGCTTTTATATATCTTTGGTCCATATGCTGTCTAGTGCGATGCTGTCGCACGGGCATCTCTTTCATCTGAACCTGAAAATAACCCTCTCTATCGATGATCGCTGCGTCTTCGTGTTCCATCGGGACCGTCGCCTCGGGTATTCGTTTTGCTTCATCCAAAGCGAAGCCAACCACGACCTAGTAGCTGCATATTCTCTGCAGCAACACCATGTCAGCATCTCTTCAATCGCAGCAAAGGGACACCTTAACGGGACATACCTCTCTCCTCCCCCGATACTCATCATACCACCCATTCCACAGCTCCCGCTCAGCACACGTCTTGAACCCCGCCGCGCACCTAGGCTCCTTGTCCACCTTGAGCCCCGTCGGTGTCGGCAGCCACGGCTTCGGGATCGGCCAATCGGAAAAGTGGACGTACTTCGCCTCGGCCACCAGACGTTCTGCATCCCACGCGACACCCTCGCCGAGGTAGAGGGCGCGCTCTGCGTCCGACTCCCACCGTAGGACCTGCGAGAGCAGCATGTACGGCCGGTGCGGGAGCACGCGCGCCGTGTCGCCGTACAGGGCGTTGACGACCTCCATGTCGTATGCGTCGTGGCGGGCGGTGGCTACAGCGGCCATGACGCGGTCGAACTCGGACGTAGAAGGGGTGACAAGCATGATGGTCGAGGTAAACTTTGTCTCGCGCTGGGCGTCGGTGGCGATGATGGTACTGCTGTCGGCCGTCGGGGCGAGCCAGTAGGCGCGTGGCATGGCGAGAGGGAAGGGTGGGAGAAGGAAGAGTTCGTCCATGGTTTGGAGGAGGAGAGCATCGCTGTCGAGGGAGAGGACCCGCGCGTATTGGGTCTGGTTGAAGGCGAGGAGCTTGGTGAATGATTCGGCCCAGGTTTCTGGGAACATGGTGTTAGCCAGGAGGGGGGAGACGGGGAAGAGGCACGCGGTGCGAAAATGAAGGGGCGATTACCGTCTGCCGAGTCTCGGGATTGGACAGAGATTGGGATGAGTTTGGCGCCGTACTCGTCGCGGGCCTTGAGGAGGAGCTGGCCGTCGTGCGAGGTCGAGCTAGTGGCGTCTGGTTCGAGCATCCTGGAGGGGTAGAGCATGATGCGGTCGGGACGGCTACCAAGACGGTGCAGCGTCTCCATGATCATGACCGAGTTGCACAGGTAGTTGCTGTTGGTGACATATTGAACATAGGCGAAGCTAGCCCAGTCGATGCCGGCAGCGTCATGGTCTGTGGTTCCGTCTGGTTTCCTCCACACGGCGCTGGCGGCGTCTGGCAGGGCGTCATAGTGGTGGGCCACGCTGACGAGGGCAAGGGACGCGAGAACTGAAGCGAGGACGAATCGTACCCTCCTCGACCCTGCCATGATGCCGAGGGACGACAAGAAGCCGGAGGTTCGGCCGGGAAACCCGGCCCCGCCTTCCGGGGAGCCATCGGCGACTAAACTCTTCCACCCGCCGGGGGAGGGCGACCGCCACCGCAAAGGAAAGGATAGGATCGCCATGGTAAGAATAAGGGAAATTTAGATGCGTGTACCAGAGATGGACGCAGGAAATGTCGAGGGCACCAGCTCCTCGCATTCCTCGATGTCTGTGGGACGGATGACCCCGCTGAAACGACTCGGGTCAGCTGGAGGCGCAGGCTATCCCTGCATTGTCGAGGTCGACGTGTTCTTGTGAAAAGGAGGAGGAGGATATCTCGCCCGAGTCCCTTGACTGACTTTGAAGTAGAAAATGAGGGCGTCACCACCCAGAATTCAGCAACATCACAAGCCCGTGGGCGGAAATGGGGAGAGTTGGGACATTTTGGGAGAGAAGGACGGCGAGCAGTGGAGGAGAAATGGAGTTCGTGCACGAAGTTGGCCAAAGACTGAGACATCAGCCCAGCACTCTCGCTTCCACTGTGTCGGAACCGCCCAATAAGCCAGGGGCTGAAGCCTGAAGGTAGCGACAGACGAATCACCGACGGAGAAACCCAATATTGGCCCCGTCTCTTACTGCGAACGGCAGGCATTACACAGTGCGGATGCTGTGCTCTTGTGCTGCATCGGGCAAAGCCAAGCCCAGCCCCTTTTTGATGTTTTCGTTCAGGGGTGTTGACTTGGTCACTCCTGTGCCCAATTTGATCGTTTTTCCTTTCGGAAAAAGGACCACCGCCTTGTCAGGAACCACCAAAACAAAAAGCAGGACGGTTGGCATGGCCGACCGCATCCTCTCGACGTCGATGGCCCAGAGCCCGCTCCATTTGTACTAGCCGACCACAGTGACCGACCAGTCACCACAGCCGCGGTTGGCAAGCCTGCAGATGCTCAACTTATCTCTCGAGCCCCTGACTGTGCCCCTGAATATCGGCATCCGCCCTGTGGGAATAGCCTCATGCCTCATGCCGAACAGTCATCTACAATCCAATACTGGTTTGTTTGTTAGCGCAAGACCTCTCGTCAAGTAAGCGAGGTCTGGTTCTCTTCCGAAAAGGCCTCGACTTCTGACTTCAAGACCTTTTGGTTTAACGTTATCGTCTTTATTGCGACGAAATCTCGAAGTGGTCATCCACAAGCTTGAATGGCGCGTCAAAACCCATACGAGGGGGGATGAAACGGATGGATTGCTGCCTTGCGGCGGGCAACCAACTACTGTGTACCTAAGTACGAACTTTCAAGGACACCTTCCACGGAGATCACCACAATCCCGCAAACGGATTCCCCACCCTCCCTGCCCGGCTCGTCACCACGTCCGTCGCGGTCGCCCCCGAGGCTCCAGTTTGCACCGCCCCGGACCCGGCCCCGGCTGTCGAAGCTTGAGGAACTACATCCCCCGATGCCGATGCTGATGTCGATGCCGAAGAAACGGTGTTGACCTCCCTGTCCTTGGGCGGCGTCGCGTGCTTGGGCACCGCCGTCTTGGCACCGCACTGCACCGCGCGCTCCCACCCGGGGACAGAATACTCCTCCCACCAGGACGACTGCTTCTTGAGTGCGTAGTAGTTAAAGAACCAGTGGAAGCCGGGGTAGCCGTGCATGAGCGTGTAAAGCTGCACATTGCACGAGTCGGCGCAGTCGAACTTGTTGTTGGCGGGCCCGGAGGATTTGTCAAAGTAGCAGTACTCGGATCTGCTCATCGTGGTGAGTTGTGCGCCAATGCTGAAGGGACACGGGGAAGCCTACGGATTTCCCGCATCCACCAACCGACACGACCGCGCCAGAATGTACTGCAGCACCCAGCCCACAACCCAGACGCGCTCCGGCTCGATGGGCACCAGGTCGCCGGGGCGCGGTCCGTCGGTGTGCATCTCCGTGAGGTCGCCGGGGGCATTGCAGTTGAGCATGAGACCGCCGAGGTAGTTATCGAGCGAGGCTTTGCAGGTGGCCGAGCAAGTAAGGGCGAAGTCGGCGGGCGTAGGCTCAAAGACGGGGCGCATCGACGCAGCGAGGTTGAGCAGCGTGTCGGGGCAGTCGATCTTGGCGCGGAAGGCAGCGCGGCACCGGTCCGAGGTGGTGGGAAGCAGCCGGGCGGCTCTGTAGTCCCAGTCGAGGGTGAGGCCGTCGAGGGTGATGGCGGCCGTGGCCGTGGCCGAAGCCGCTGCACCGAGAAGCAGCGACGAAGTCCTCATCTCGATTTTGGTGACAAATGAGCGTAGGGGGTGAGTTGACGGGAGGAGGCGGGAAAAGAAGGGCGGCGGCCTCGTCAAGAAGTTGAGGCCGGGATTTAAGAGCCCAGGCATCAGCGACGCTGCAATTTCGCCTCGGGGGGCTCGACACCGCTTGACTCCTTCCGCAGCTGAGCAGATCCACCAGTACTCCACTGTCTCGTCCCTGGAGTCCGAGAATCACTGAAACCTCGTAAAGCCTCACAAATACTTGCCTTGAGATTGCCCGGACCTACTGCGCCGTGTCCGCAAACCAACAGAACTTGCCCTTCTGCGGCCAAAGGCCACGAAGAAATCATTGTCGAGCAAAACAATTTCCACTGCCCTCACCACCAAGAATCCCAAAAAAAATTCCCAAACCTGCACAAAATACCTGTCAGAGCATCCACCGGATATCATAGCGCAGCCAAAACACACAAACTCCGTCGCCATGAAATGCCCCGAGCTTCCGAGTACCATCAACCCATAAACTTTTGCTCCTGCTTAAACAGCCAGTCCTGATTCTGATCCACCATGTAGTCGGTGATGTTGAAATGGCCTTGAACGCCCATGTGCATGTTTGCGCCCGTCGCCGCGTCGAGGCCTCCGCCCATGCCGGGCCCCGAAACACCGTTGGTGCCCATGCAGTTGCTGTGAGAAGGGTCCATGTTCACCCCCGGCCCAACAGGGAGGAGCGGCACGTTGAAGAAGCCAAAGACGTCCAGATACGCGAGCTCGTTCTCGTTGGGCACCGGCGTTCGGCTGGTCGGGGTGTGGCTGGCGCGAAGGCGTTCCTGCCACCCCGCTGCTGGACCCGGGCCGCCGTTTCCGCCCGCTGCATTCGCCGCTCCCCCTCCAGGAATGTGTCGTGGCTGCCGGCTGATGAGAAAGTCGAGATCAAACGCTGTCCTCCTCATATCGGCCAGGATCCTGACGCTGCTCGGCGTCTCGACGTCACCCTGCCTCTCGCTCTCGCGGTGCTCGTCCAGCACGCGGCTCAGCAGATCGGAATATCGCCCTGCAACGGGCCAGTAGCGACCCATCTCGCGCAGCGTGTCGACAAAGACGGAGATGTGCGGGCTCAGCTTTCGCTCGACAGTGCTCCCATGAACCAGAAGCACGCGGGCCGCCACCCACAGCGTAAAGGCAAAAGGCGGACCCAGCTTCGACAGGAAGCCGTGCCTGGTGACAAAGTCGCCGAGGGCGGCGATGTTGTCGACGGCCGCGTGGCACCGTTGTGAGGCGCTGTAGCTTGCCGTGAAATGGGGCGACCGCGTCGTGGGGTATGCCGCCGACGAATGCAGGCGGATGACGGCGGTGTGGTACGTGGCGTGGAGCATGATCCAGCCGGAGATGGGTGACTTGGCCGAGGCCTGCTGGAAGAGTTTGTTCGTGTCGCGAAACTCGCCTGGGAGGCTGAACGTCCAGTCCTGGAGCATCGTGTCCAGCTCCCTGTAGCGCATCTGCCAACGTTCCACTTCCAGCAAGGCACCAATCTCGACGGGCTGCTTGAGGAACTTGTGAATCTTGGACAGGATGCCGAGGATCTCAATGTAGTAGCTGAAAGCACCGAGGTTCTCGGGCCGGTTGACCTTGTGCTCGGCCGCATTTCCATTTCCTGCGGCGCTGTGTGGGCGAACATCGTCTGCGCGGAACCACCGGGTCTCGACCTTTTGGTTCTTGATCCACAGGTCGTCGCTGCACGGCAGCATGCGGTCTATCTCACGATCGTCGAGCGCAAACTCGAACGCTGTGGAAACTGTGGCGTAGCGGTCCAGCAGGTAAATCATCCAGAACAGCCGGCGGCGGGACTCTTCCTCGACAAAGTCGCTCGACTCTGGGAGGATCATGGCGCGCAGCGTGTAGATGGACGGGTGGGCAGGCGATACGGAGAGCGAGTTGGTCTCTACAGCGAGGCCGAGCTGCACGACGGCACGCGTGATTAAGGCCATGATGTTCCACCCGGGCGGCCCGTTGCTGCTGCCGCACAGGTCCAGAGCGAGCACGACGAGGGCCTGGAGCGACTTGACGGACAAGTGCTCCATGCCGTGCAAGAGGACGCGCTGCTTGGACAGCTCGTGGTATCGATGTCTTGACTCTTCCGTAAGCCCCTCGTCGGTCGAGTACCTCAGCGCGGTGGCGACAATGGCATGGAGCAAAATCTTATCCTCGCCCACAACCATGGAGGGCCCGAAGAAGGTGTCAAAGATGCGTTTCTTGTGCAGGATGGGGCACCACGTGTTGATGTGCTTGAAGTAAAGGTCGACGAGGGCATACAACTGATCGTACGGGGGAAGGTCACTGTCTGTCGCCGGCCTCAAGCTCCTCGGTGCACTGACGGTCGGGGATCGGATGGACTGGGATGCCGAAGAGCGCGCCTGGCTGTACTCATGCCCCGGGGCAGGCTCGTGGGCTCCGGACAGACCGCCGGCGGTTCCTGGCAAGCCAGCGTTGTGGATCCTGTCAGAGGGTTGCGGTGCGGGATACTTGAGCGGCGCCGGTGGTCTGCAGAGGTACATGGCCGCCTCAGCCTGCGGGGTGCGCACGACATCGGTGCCCTGGGCGAAGAGCAGCGGGCCGGCATCGCGGGGTGGTGCCTGGTCGCCGAGGATGCTGTTGTGCCTGGTTTGCGTGCTCTGGGAATGATGAGGATGGGGGAGATGGAGGCTGTGCCTACTGATGGGGCTCGTCTGGGACTGGAGAATGTCGGAATGGGTCTGCAGGATCCTCTCGAGCTTATCGAGGCGCTGCTCCAGCTCCCGGCCGTATCCAGCGCGCAGGCCGGGCTTCTTGCGTTCCTTGTACTCGCAGGCGGCAGCGTTGCGGGTGCACCAGCCGCAGGCGGGCTGTCCTCGATCGCATTTCACCTTGAAGGCGTTAGTGCGTGCTGGGAATAGCCTCCAGGGACATGCCAGGGGGAAGCGGTCTTCGACGCAGGTGCAAGAGAACATACTTTGCGTTGCTTGCAGAGCTCGCATCTAGGGGTGCGTCGGTCAGCAATGCATGCGGGCCGGCCAACGGCAGGAAGAAGAAGTCCAAGACTTGATGCTCAAAGGAGAAGGGCAAGGGGATCTGGATGCCGATTCCCGAGCGGGAAGATGCATGCACAGGCAGGTCCCGACGCTCTCTATGCGAAGGGATCGGGCATGGGGCAAGGCCGGGGACAACAAGAGGCGAAAGGGGAGAGAGCAAGCAACTCACGAGACGGATATGGGGCGCTTGCGCTTGCCGTTGCGCACCGAGTCGTGGAGTTCGTCGCCATCGTTGTCGTCGTCACTCTGGCCGTCGTCGCTGTCGGCCTGGTCGATGCTGTTGTTGCGGGATGGGGGCTCTGGGTGACTGTGGGAGGAGAATCGGGGGTGGATCTGCTGGGGGCCGTTGTGTCTGGAAGAAGGGGATTGTTGTTGGGCCTGCATCATGGCGGCAGACTGGCGGACGGTTAAGGCCGTCCGTCCGAGGACGACGCTAGGGTCGGACGGGTTCCGTCGTCGCGATTGATGTCAGCCGGCACGGGCACGCATCGGGCGCCGACCGTGGACGGATGACCCTTGAGACTTGGGTGGAGCGCGCCCAGGCCGAGGTTCGGGCCAGACGATGACACGATCTGATCTTCCGGAGTCGAGTCGGGTCGGGTCGTGCGAGAGGCACCAGTGCCGAAGCTCTCTTCAGGCTGCCAATCCTCCGAGGACCGACTGCAACCCGAGGGCGAGGGGCGGGGCTCTGCTTGGGACAGCCTCGTCCGAGTCGCGCAACGAAGCGCGTCAGCCAGTCGACCAGGGCGGACAGCAAGCGAGAAACGAGAAATGAGACACTGGACGAGACGGCACAGGCAGGTGGCAGGGCACGAAAAGAGAGGCCCGAGATGGCGACGGAGGTTCGGGGTAATGATGAGCAGAGGAGCGAGGCAACCGAAGCAGCAAAATGGGTGGGTGGGCAGCAAGCGGGAAGCCCAAGGTGGGGACGATGGCAGCTCGGACACTGGCTGGGGTTGGCTGGGGTCTGACCGCCTTTCCCCATTTGGAGCTGGATTTCTTGCCTGCCGGAAAGACGGACACGCACTTTTTTCAATTTGGCAGCCAAAGAAAAAGGAAATCCGATGCCTTCACCGGCGTTGTTCTGTCGAGTCTGTCGACGTCCACTGTCCCCTCGAGGCCGTTATCTCTACACAAAACATGGAGTTCAAGGACTTGAATTGAAGCCTGGTCGCATCCCGTCTTGATAGGTTGCCGCCACAGGCGTCCATGGTCCTGTGCTTCAGCGCTCGCTCGACCCCGCCTCCGGGCTGTCATCTTTCCATGATGAGGTGGGGGATGGCACGGCAAAATGCCCAGTCAATACCACTTGGAAGTGGCCATTTCTACAATTTCTCGGTGCTGTACCAGCCGAGCCCCGAGATGCATCGTTCAACAGGATCAAAGATCTTGATCATCCGCAGACTCCAGAGCATAACTTGCAGCGGGTGCATGGCAATGCAACCCACCAGCAACGACGGGAAGTTCGCTCCGACCGATGGATGTTCATTCCAAGACGGAATGCGGTGCCTCGATGGCTTCAATTGGTACGCAGCATGCAATATTGGCCGGTCGTCCAACCCGGTCGGTCACGGCTCACCAGGGCTGGCGAGACGGCACCCGATCTCAGCCGTCCGCGACGAGGACAGCAAGCTGCATCGCCATGGGTTCTGCAGCGCACGTGGAGGCAGAAGAATGCGGGTGGGTGCCGGCGACAGCGCCCCGGTGGGCACGCCGATGCGGGCTGAAGGAGCCAGGCTCCCAGGGTCATGTTCCACCCGCACCCGATCCGTCTGCGCCCGTCTCCCCCGTCCCGTCTTGAGCCCTGCACGCCGGGCCAGTGCCCGCGGCAACGCCAGTCGTCTGCGACAGCAGGCCATGTCTCGGCCTGCTCTCAAAGTTGACAGGTCTCTTGTCCCAAAATGGAAACCTCCAGTCATCACAGCCATCAGCCCGTGGGGTGCCGGCTCCAGGCCGCGTCCAGGCCGTCCGACAGGTCTCGCCCGAACCCTCGTTCCGATCCGGGCCAGCGCACCAGACGATGCCGGGTCTTCCTCTCCGTGTTCCATTCCAGGCGGGTCCACGATCCATCCACTCGCTTCGGTTCCATCGCCATCGGGCCATCACGACCCGACAACGCCTCGCCGGCTTCCCTTGTCCTTGCCGAATCGGCATGTCTTCATCGGCTGGGAGAGGACCCCCTGCGGGACAAGTGGTGACGATCCAACCCAGCTTTCCTTTTTCTCACACTACCCCGGGTTCCCGATGGGAAGCGGCTGAGGCAGGTGATCAACAAACGGCGCGGTGAGGCAGTGGGCCCAAGGAGCCGATGGGAGGGGACACCCCTTTCACGTGTTTGACCAGATCTCTGTTCCTCCGAGTCGAGATATATACCCGAACCTCCTCCTCTGTCGACGCTCTTCCTGGTTTCGTTTCCCAAGATCCCGTCACCATGGCTGCCAGAACGTTCCCCACCATCAAGAGCGTACGCTCCTTTGTGATTGGAGGTGTGGGCTCGGGTTCGTCTTGCCACCTCCCCCTCGCTGCCACGTACTGACGACTCCAGGGGGTGACTATCACAACGTCGAGGGCGGGCACTGGTATGACCTCGGCACAGCCCATACCTTTGGCCACAGCTGACAAGCCAGGCTCATCGACTCCCCCATCTCGACACCATGCTCGCAATGGGAAAAGTACCGGGCCTCCCGAACCAGCTGGGGCATCAACGTCCTGGGCTCCTTCTTCCTCGAGATCGAAGCCACCGATGGCACCGTCGGCTTCGCAACTGGGTTTGGCGGTAGGTGGCCACGACACCGGCTCCCTGTCCCCCCTCCGGCCGCGCCAGAGCTGACCCGCCACAGGGCCACCGGCGTGCTGGCTCGTCCACCAGCACTTTGAGCGCTTCCTGCTCGGCGCGGACCCCCGCAACACCAACCACCTGTTTGAGCAAATGTACCGCGCGTCCATGTTTTACGGACGCAAGGGCCTTCCCGTGGCCGTCATCTCGGTCATCGACCTCGCGCTCTGGGACCTGCTGGGCAAGCTCCGCGACGAGCCCGTCTACAAGCTCATCGGCGGCGCCACCAAGGAGCGCATCAACTTTTACTGCACCGGCCCGGACCCGCAGGCCGCGCGCGCTATGGGCTTCTGGGGCGCCAAGGTGCCGCTGCCGTACTGCCCCGAGGAGGGGCACGCGGGCATGCGCAAGAACATTGCCTTTTTGACCGAGCACCGCAAGTCGGTGGGCCCCGACTTCCCCCTCATGGTCGACTGCTACATGTCGCTCAACGTGGCGTACACGATCGAGCTGGCGGAAAAGTGCAAGTCGCTCGACATCAACTGGTGGGAGGAGTGCCTGAGCCCCGACGACTCGGACGGCTTCGAGCAGATCAAGCGCGCGCACCCGGGGCTCAAGTTCACGACGGGCGAGCACGAGTACTCGCGCTACGGCTTCCGCAAGCTCATCGAGGGCCGCAACCTCGACATCCTGCAGCCTGACGTCATGTGGCTCGGCGGCATGACGGAGCTGCTGCGCGTGGCGGCCATGGCGGCCGCGTACGACATTCCCGTGGTGCCGCACGCCAGCGGGCCGTACAGCTACCACTTTGTGCTGAGCCAGGTCAATGCGCCGTTTCAGGAGTACCTGGCCAACTCGCCCGACGGGAAGAGCGTGCTGCCCGTGTTTGGGGACTTGTTTCTGGATGAGCCGATTCCGACGAGGGGGTTCCTGATGGCCGAGGATCTGGACAAGCCCGGGTTCGGGCTGACGGTGAATCCGGTCGCGCGGGCCAAGATGGTGTCGAGCGCGTATCTGCTGGCGTTGCCACCGACCGCTGGGCTGGACCCGCCAACGCCGCCAGAGACGGAGGTGGGTGAGGAAAAATGAGCTATCGCTAGTTGGGTAGACAAGGGTCGAACGACGTGGGACAATCATCACCCACAGCTGTCAAGAGGCCCATGAGCGGGAACTCGCTGGTTAATGTTTTGGTCATGATTACATACAAAGCGGGCGTGCCGCAACAAATGCTAAGAATTACAAACGGGTATATCAACGCGCTCCAGACACTGGGGCGCTACATGGCCCCATATCCAACCACATGAACCCAGCATCCCTAATCCCGGTGTCGGTATCCTTCTGTTCCTTCGTCCGTCCTTTCACTTTTCCCTTCCTGTGCCCGTCCTTGCCCCTGTTCCTCCTCTCGTCCCCCGCCTGTTTCGTTGGTCGTGGTCTCTCCTCTCCTTCACCGCCACGTCCCTCACTCCTCGCTCGAAGGCAGTGCTTTCTTGCTGATGACCATCGCAAGCAACCCGGAACTCACCCCCACAAAGAGCGCAAAGATGAAGCATCCGAGGACCATGGCCGATGGTCCAACGCTGGCCATGACGCTGCCGTTTGCGAAATCTCTGGCGATGGTGCTGGCCGCCACCGAGGCGGTGTACTGCCACAGGACCGAAATAAACACAAAGGTCGAGGCGAGCAAGACGACGAACAGCGCCACCTGGATGACAGCCCGGCTCGGGAACCGCTTGCGCTTGACTCCGCGCTTCCCGCCCTCGAGGTCTGTCTCCTCCTCACTGTACCAAGCCGGAAACGTTACCAGGAGAGCGATGCAGAGGACGGCCAGGGCGAGGGCCGCCACCAAGAGGTACGAGATGACGAGCGTCTCCTTGAACCGATTCGCCACCCAGATGAGGTTCAGCGGGTCCTGGTCGACAGAGATGCGGTAGGCCAGGGTTGTCGCGTTGTTGCTGCAGAGCCACGAGTTGCCGCTGCCGTCGGGGTTGACGCAGAGGCCAAAGTAGCCGACGCGGACTTGGAGCTGGGCGTCGCAGACGATGTTGCTGATGGCCGTGTGGACACTGTGATCGACTTGGGCGGGGTCGAGTGTGGGGGCGGACGTTTGGTACGAGACGGAGAGGAGGAAGATGGTCGGGATGAGGGTGGATGAGGACGAGCAGCCGGCCAGGAGAAGCGAGAGGAAGATGAGAGAAATGAGGAGGACCATCATCAGGGCATGGTGATGGCCAAAGTTGCAGAAGGATGGAACAAGATGACGCAGGCATTGCAGCTTTCCCTTGCTGGCCGTCGCCTTGGAGGCCTTGCTGGTTGACGTGTTGGATGATTTCGACATGTTGGCTCTCTGGTGTGGGAGTCCTCGTCTGGTGTGGGTTTTGTCCTTGGATGCTCTTGTCCCTCGTCTTCCTTGTATTTCGAGTGCCGGCTCTGCTTTCTCCTTGTCTACTGCCTCTTCGGTCGGCCACTTCCACCCCCCGGGCCCTTTGCAGAGCCGGACGTGTTGGTTCGGAGCCTTGGGGCTTGGTCAGAGAGTGAAGGGTTCGTGATGATGCTGGTGGTGCGAAGTCGGGACCTCTAATCTACAGCTTGTCGCGAGTGGCAAATGAAGGTATCGCCGATGCAACCCTTCCTCGATCGCAGGCGGTGGTTTGTGTCTTGATGTCGGGGCTGCGAATCGGCAGAGATGGGTCGTCGCGCTGGCTCGTGGGGGAGCAGCTGGTAGGAGGGGAGCAGAGTCGAGACTTTGGCGAACGTGGTTGTGCGAACTCGGAGAATGTGCGAATTGAGACGTGAGCAAATTCTGTAGGACGTTGAGCTCCGCAAAGCGAAAGATGCTGTCGGCGAGAGGCGAGGGGTCGAAGAAAGTGGTTGTTGCGAGAATGATGGCGCGCGGCGAGGGCAGGATGGGGAGCTGGGATGGAATCGAAGAAAGCATCTGGCGGGTCAAGAAGGGGAAGAGCAAGTCTGGCATTTGTTGCAATTAGTAGCGAGGGATCTCTGCCACGAATATGGCAAAGAATGGTCAGCGCTGGGAACCATGATGGCGCGTCATGTGAAATTTTGTCCTTTTCCCCGGTCGTGACCTCGAAAGTCGCGCGGGGAAGCTGCAGGACGTCTCATTATGACGACAGAACACTGTCGGAATGGCCTGTTGGATGCTGCATGCTTTGCCCTGTGAGCATTCTGCAGCAGTGAAATCTGCACGAAGGCATGGGATAGAAGCGTGATGGGACAGAAACGTGACGGGATGAAGATGGTGGTGACAATCACACGGGCCAATTTTGGGTCGTTGATGGAGGG
The DNA here is from genome assembly GCA_027943155.1 of Podospora tetraspora. Taxonomy (NCBI): domain Eukaryota; kingdom Fungi; phylum Ascomycota; class Sordariomycetes; order Sordariales; family Podosporaceae; genus Podospora; species Podospora tetraspora. The sequence goes on along the minus strand of JAQKAE010000001.1, from coordinate 68,964 downwards.
GCCGCCGTCCACTGTTGGCCTCGCTGCAGCTCGTGCCGAGACGATGGAGGGGTAGGTGGGGGCGGAGACAGCGGGGTTCCCGAGGAGCCGAGGAGCCGACCTAGTCCCAAGGGAGTGGGCCCCAGAGATCAACGCGGCAGCTTGCCGCTGGTGATCCATTCATGTCTTGCCCGTTTTTCCACGAGGGGGTATCCTGGCGAGCCAGGTTTTGATGCCGGCGGGTCGAAGTTGGAGACTGACGATGGCTTCCTTTTTTTTCCGTCCGCCTTCGTCTTCGACCCGCCACGGAATAGTGCCAGCCCTGTCGATAAGAGCAATGCCTTGGACTTGACCACGCCACCAACCCAACCTGATGAGACGGGCTACCTCCTGCTGCCTGTCGATCCCATCTGCTCGGGGTGACAGGCAGTCTCTGGCCCGTCTTCTGGGCGAAGGTGAAGGATCTTGATCGGAAAACCAATGGTGAGAGAATCTCGTCATAAATCTGGCCAATCCTCCCAATGCCGCCCCCGTAACAAACACGCCAACTGACTGCCACCTGGACAACTCCCCAAAAACAACACCATCCGCAGCTCCAAAACACCAGCCATGCCCCCCACCGACCTCCTGCTCGGCAAAACCGCCATCATCACCGGCGGCACCACCGGCATCGGCCGCGCCATCACCCTCGCCTTCCTCGCCCAGGGCTGCAACGTCGCCGTCCTGCACCTCGCCCTCCCCTCGGACGCCTCCCACGTCACCACCCTCGTCTCGCAGGCCTCATCCCTGCCCGGCCGCCTCGCCCTCCTCCCTGGCGACGTGCGCGACCCCGCCACCGGCCCGGCCCTCGTCGCCTTTGCCCTCTTCTCCTTCCCGTCCCGCGGACGGCTCGACATCCTCGTCTCCAACGCCGGCATCTGCGCCTTCACGCCGCTCCTCGACATCACAGCCACCCTGTACCAGGACACGGTGCGCACCAACCTTGACGGCGCCTTTTACGTCGTGCAGGCCGCTGCACGGCAGATGGCGCTGCATCAGACGCCGTCGGGCGGGAGCATCATTGCCGTGTCGTCCGTCTCGGCCCTGGTGGGCGGCGGGATGCAGTGCCACTACACGCCCACCAAGGCGGGGGTGCTGAGCCTGATGCAGAGCGCCGCCGTGGCGCTGGGGGGGTACGGCGTGAGGTGCAATGCGCTGCTGCCGGGCACGGTGAGGACACAGCTGAATGGGGAGGATCTCGAGGACGAGGGGAAGAGGAGGTACATGGAGGGGAGGATCCCGCTGGGGCGCATCGGGGAGCCAGGCGATGTGGCGGGGCCGGCCGTGTTCCTGGCCTGTGACGAGCTGAGCGGCTACGTGACGGGAGCGCAGGTGCTGGTGGATGGAGGCTTGTTTGTGAACTTGCAGTAGAGGGCAAGCTTGATCACATCAAAGAGGGCTCGTGGGAGAATAAGATTAACGTTAGCTACTACTTTCCTAAATCTGAAGCCCATCATCCTGCCTTTCCAAGCATCCGTCCTTCGTCTCCGTGTCTAACCCTCCCTGTCCTAGGTCAACGTCCACGTGGAAATTGCCTCGATGCAACCAGCCCACCCCAAAGCCAAACGCGCCGCACCCATGCCGGGATATCGTTGTACACAAAAGAAAGATTGGCGTCGTTGCCCAAGCCCAAACCAAAACACCGACCATGAATGCCTCCCATGCCATGCAATATTTAAAACCAATATCCAAACCCTCTGTAGCCTTTGCCGGCCATATGCCCCCGATTGCCTTGTTCGTATCCAAAACAGCGACCCAACCCATCTTCACTCCTCCAGCACCTCCCTCATGGCCTCCTCAATCTGCCCCAGACTGTCCACAGTCACTTTACTTGGGGGCTTCCGCTGGTGAGCCGCCCAGTACTCATAGAACCCCGGGATCCCCCCAGGCTGGTTGATGCCGGGTGATCGGAACAACCCGCCAGACGCAAGACTCCCCTCCGGCGACGATGGCCCCCCTGCCAGCTTGGCCACCCGTGGGGCATGCACCGCAGCCGAGGTCAGCACTGGAGATGCCGCCGGGCTCGGCTCAGGTGATAGATGGGCGTGCCCACCTCCCCCCCACAGCCGCCACGACACAAGCTTGCTGAGTTTGTTGCCCGGAGGTCGCAGGTTTGAGTCCCCAGACTCCCCTTCCAACGGATTGGACACGACGCGATTCCCGTTTCGCGGGCCCTTGGGCACCGAGAGGCCCAGCCCGGCCGTCGCGAGATTGTCTCGGAGAAAAGCACTCCCTCCCTTGCCCTGGACCGTGCTGGTGGCCAGGGTTGGACGCGCAATGACGGCGCTCACGTTCGTTCCTGCCGTAGTCAGACCCAGCGGTCGCAGCGACATCTGGCTTGGACGCGCTTTGAGCGTGTGAATGTCCATCCCGTTCGACAGCGACATGATGGACTCGTGGGACACCATTCGGCGCAGTCCCCGTGTGAACCGGTGGCGGTCGGCGTCGTACTCTTCGCTCTCCTCCGTTTCGCTTGCGACACTGGTCTCGACGGTGGCGTCGTCGGTGGAGGTGGTCGTCTGTGCCGTATCCTGCTCGTCGTCCCCTGTCAATGTCTCGGGCTGCTCTTCCTCAATCGTGTCCTCGTCGAGCGTGATACGCGTGAGCGGGTGTGGACCTCCCGGCGGCCGAGTTGGCGATGCGAGGTTCGGGAACGGACCAGGAACTGCTAGGTTGCGCGTGGACGCCTCCGAACCGTGCTTTTTGTGCGAGATCTGCCATGTCGGCGACATGGGGTCGATGCTTGTCGTCGGGGAGTTGGGGAGGGAGAGATCGACGATGCTCCTGTCAAAGACAGAGTTTCGCGGGTTGGATTGCGGGGAACTCGGTGCAGACGATGGCGCAAAGTCGGAAGGGTTGTCGGACATGATGGACCATCGGTTGTTGGACGGTATCGAGATGGAAGTGTTTGAGTGCTGCGACGAGTGGTGAAACGCGCCGCGGTGTTGCCATTTCTGGACGGCGTGTGAGATGGGCGTGCTGGGGACCGAGGGCGGGGGCGGCGAGAAAGTGCCCGACGTGATGCCATGTCTCTTCTTCTTGGGCTTCTTGGGCTCGGGCTTGGCAGAGATGTGGTAGTGGTGGTGGATGTGGAGCTCCTGCGAAATCTTTGCTGGCGGAGTCGGAGGCTCCGTCTGTTCCAGCTCCGTCCTCAGCGTCGGCGTGGGCGTCGAGTCCCGGTCTTCGTTCTCGGCGGGCTGGTGGTACAGCAACTGCTCCCGCAGCATCTGGATCTCGTCGTTGGAGCTCATGAGGAGCTCTCTCAGCTCCGCGATGCCCAGCTGCAACGTGGCGTTGTCCTGCAAGAGATCGCGCACAAAGTGCGACACCACACCCCCTCCATTCCTGCTGTCCGTCATCGACTTGACCGCGGCCGCACCCTTGAGCCGACCGGCAGCCGTGTTGAGTTCCTTCTCCACGACGCGCTGCTTCTCCATGCGCCCCATGACCTCGACATGCCGTTCCCTCTCGGCCTTGGCCTCCTTTTCCATGCGCTCGAGTTGTTCCTGGAGGTCGTAGAGGCTGCGCTCGGCCTGGCGCCACCGGTACATGGCCGACCGCGCCTCCTCTTGGGTGCTGACGAGCGTCGATTGCAGTGTCGCCTGCTCCTCCTCCAGCAGGGCGATCTGGCGCTCGAGGACGGCGGCTCTCTCTGTGGCGCTTTCGAGTCTGCGCACCTCGCGCATCGAGTCTCGCAGGGTGGCCTCGAGGGCTTCGATCTTTGTGTCGGCATCCGTGACGGACTCGTTGAGGTGCTCGAGTTCGTCCCGCAGGCTCTGATTTTCGTCGACGACCTGCTTGTTGCGGGCCTCGAGTGACAGGTTTTCGTGCTCCAGCTGTTCGATGCGGGCGGTAAGCTCGACCCGGTCGCGCTCGGCGGATGCCATGTAGGCCTCATGGCGGGCGAGGAGAGACTGGAGGGCGAACGTCAGCGGGGGCGCGCCATCGTGCGGCTTTGGCGGGCGGAATTTGCAGGGGATCTCGACAGCCATGGTGGTGATGCGATGAGCGCGTGCCACGATCACGACATGGCGGGGGGAAGGGGGGCTAGAAGAATAGAGGGGACGACGTCGTCGAGGTCACATCTCAAAGACACAAAGAAACAGCAGCCCCCAAGCCACATGCACATAAGCCGGGAGTCGTGGGGCACAACACCACGCGGGCTATGTTTAGAATGGAAATGCAGTCGCAAACAAAGGAATGCAGATGCGCAGCCGAGCAACATACCTGCCCCATTTTCGCGGCAACATGGACGTCGCGCTCCACGCTCAGCAGAACCGAGCAGTTGTGTCTCAGAAAAGCACACTCTTGCCTCCCGCAGCAGCATTGCAGGTCGTCTGGCTTGGAGGCCGTGGCCGTGGCCGTGGCAGCAGCAGCGCCGCCCATGGCGCCGGACGTTCGGTGGACGGTCGCAGGTCCGGATGGAGGGTTCGGAGGGTCGAGTGTTCCTATTGCGGCGGAGAGCGAGAGCGGCTGGTGGAGGGCAATGTGCAAGACGGAGAGAGCACCATAGTCGCGATGGAGTCGGGGAGTCGCGGTCAAGTGTCGGCGGCGAGAACGGGCATAATCCAGGGCAGGGATCAAGAGGGCAAATGCGATGGATGAACTGTGTCGAGAAACGGTTTTGGGCTTGACAAAGAAGGCTGGAGAGGTCGGCGACGCACAGGGACGACCCTCGGACGCGACTGGACAGAGTCTGGAATCGAGAGCGAACCGCGACGCAAAGATTGGCGGTGCCCTGTGTGTGGAACGTGATGTCGGGTGGGGTCCGGTTGATGAATGCGTCCCAGGCGCGTTTTGCCCTTTTCCTCTGGCTTTTCCTCCGTCGTGGTCGCCTGTCCAGAACTCCCGTCCCTGTCCAGAACTCGGGTGCTGGATTGAGCGGACTCGGCCCACCCACCAGAGGACCATATGACGCGATGAACAAGAGGTCAACAGGTCGACAAAAACCGAGTGGCTGGAGAGGCCCATTGTTCGGCCAGAAGCCTGCATTCCGCAAATCACGAGGGCGGCGTCGGCACGCGTCGGGCATTTCGTCCGTTGCGTGGCAGATGCCAGATTCGTCCAAGCCAAGACCAAGCATGACGCGAATTTCACCCCCACCAGGTCTTATCACGTCCAGTTCCAACCACCCCACTTCCATCATCTCTTCGTCTCTTCACCTCGACGTCTCTCCATCTCTGTCCAGTCCCATGAAAAGACATCGAGACGACGGTACAACGATTCGCTGATTGGTGTGACCGCGATTCTACATTTAGAACCCGGTGCCTATTCTGACACCTGCAGGTGCAACTCGGCCAAAGTTGGGGTGACATTGCGCGGCAGTGCATGCTCCCGACTGTGCCATTGTTCCTTTACAGCCCTCGTTATTTCCTTCGATGCCATTATTTTACGCAGGCTTCTTCGGGGTCGTAGGCATGTCTCAATCGCCTCGTCCAAGGGTTCGACAAATATCCCGCCCGAGATGAAACAAGTGTCGGGTCATCCATTGAGACAGGGTGATGCCAGGTTCAGTGCTCCAAGACCAGGTCGATGGCCACCGCCAGGGAGAGCGAGGCGATCTGTATCCCAATAACTCGCCCCTGAGGTAGACCAATATGGTATGGCATGTTGACAACAGGAAACTCGGCAATCCCGACAAGCCGGGCCGAGGACAGGAGCAAGAAGGGGGAGGCGGAGACAGCGGTACCGGGACAGGGGACGGAACATCGACAAAGAAATACAATGGAGGACGACGCCGGGGGTGTGGTGCATCTTGACGGTGTATGATATCAGAATTGCAATGGATGTAGAGATGGTGTTTCTGGCAGTTTTATTCCTGGGAGTAGTACAATCCAATACTGGTTTGTTTGGTGGCACGATAATAGGCCTCGTGTTTCGATTGCAGGGCCTCCTGCTACAGTTTCGCGGCCTTTATCAACTTGGCAGATAGCCTTGGTTCGTACTCCAGACCTGGTTTGGTTGTTAGCGCCAGACATGCGAGGTATAAGCCGAGGCCATTTAATGATTGATAGAGGCCTGAAATCCGAAGTCAAGGCTGAGAACAAGACCTTGCTTGCTTGACGAAGGGCATCGCGCTGACAAACGAACCAGGGCTGGAGAGTGCTCGGACTTGGGGCCGTCATGCAAGGCTTAGACGTTCCAGTCGCGACGAAACTTTCCACTTGTTTCTTTCTCCTTGACTGCATCTATCTCTGCATCCTCGTCTCCTCTTCTCCAACACTCCGCGAGGCTCGAGCAAGGCTCTTCTGCCGTTCCGATAGCCACCTCAGGCTCTGGCTGCTCGGGTCAATGTCGGGCCTAGACCTCTCAGTCCCCGCCCTCCTCAACGGCGTTTCCGTAGCCACAATCTGCGCTACTCCCCCTTCCCATCCAGAGGTGGGGCACAAGAGCAAAGGACATCAAATGGCCAAGGCAGAGTGGGCTCCTGCAGAGATGGTGGACACGAGTGTCAAGGACGGGCAGTGGAAATATGTTTGAGGTGGACAGTGTCAGCTTGGTAACAGGTCTTTGCATTAGTTGGCAAAGATGATGAGAGATGATGATGCCCAATCAGTCTCCAGCCGCTTGGTGAGCTGAGAAGTAAACCGGTACTAATTGAACCCCCCGCCTGGTGTTCCGTCCTGTCGGATCTAAAGGGTACTGTGAACGAGAGGCTGGCTCCGTGCTTGCTATCGGTGCCACTTGCCACTCCTGCTATTAGGTGAGCTTAAGGGACTGAACCCATCCCCGATGAACATTTGCTTGCTGATACCTCCTTGGGCGAGAACTAATACGCCAGGAGCTTTTCGAGTGGAAATCCCAGTTCCAAGACCGTCAATGAGGACCTCGAAGAATCTATAGTCAGCCCGCAGATGAAAACCATACATTTAAGGGGGGCAGAATGTAAAGGGGAGAATTGTCACAGGCTTTCCCTGTTCCTTGTCATGTCACGTGTAGATAGGAAGATAGCCACGAGGTCATGTGACCCAGGGACCCCGCAGCCCACGAGGGCCTACCTCGCAGGCTTCGGCCTCCCAGGGTTTTCCACTCCCTCGTGGAACAACAAACATCACACCTTACCCCCAAGGACAGACCATTGCGCCGTGATAAGAATGCATAAAGAAGACGATGGCAAAAAGAGAGATTCCGCGGCAGATTTTACACGAGGAAGAAAGGGTGTATGTAGTTCCCACCTGGAGAGAGAGAACCTTGACTGTTCTCTGTGTCCGACATTTGCGACTGCCTTGATATTTGACTCCATGGCCCCTTCCGCGTTTATATGTCTGGTTCCATGTGGACGTTCTCGGGGGTTCAGGGGGGAACTTGCGGTATACCTTTCAAGTTGCTAAATGTCTCGGTAGGTCTTGACATATCGGGTACCCTTTAGGTTTTTTACACGTCACCCCTGGGCCGAGTTGGCCTTTTGGTTGTTCGGATACGGCGAGACGTGAATGTTGTACAATGTAACACGAGGAGCTACATAAAAACCCTCAGGCATGCTCTGTGCCAAGGGCCGCAGTTATCAAAAGTAGTATTCTGGCTCCCTGGTACTTGACGTAGTCACCATTGCCCAACAAGGCTTGAGGAAAAGTAGAATGCGATCATGGAGTTCTACCTAAGCAATACAAGGGCCAATTAGGTACACACATGGACTGCCCGGGTTTCTTTGGACTGACCGGGGAAGGCCTCATGCCGTATATGTCGGCCAGTGTCACACGAACCCCAAGTTTTCATGTTGCTTCCCCGCGGTGAGACAGAGAGGCATGCTGTCACTCGCGGGTCGGAAGAAAAGATGTGACACTGACTTTCGCTGATGCCCCATCGCTGTCCGATCATGGGCATGGCCCTGCGCGAGCTCTGATGTGACGATACCAAGTGTCAAGCAAATGTCAACAAACATCAGCGGTAAGCCATGATCAACGTGCAAATGTATTAGTTGTCGAGGATGGCGGTCAACATGCACAGAGAAGTCATGACGAAGGTCCTCCAAATTGCAATCAATTACGACACCCAACCCCATTAGAAGCACCTAGCACGCTAAACTAAACAGCCAAGTCCCCTTCCCAACATTCATCCCCGAAACTTCTCCACCGCACAACCAACAACCAAGCGTTGATCCCCCTCTTCAATGCTCTTCCAGATATCCCCAACAAGTACCACAATGTTCATCCAAGAGGCTGAACCACGAGTGTCGTCCGAGTGGGAGAGGTTGAAGTCAGGGGCGCTAAGTCGTGTTCATGAGTCGACAATTCCAGAGACATGAGTGTTCCGAATTTAGACGACGGTGGAGGTGGCAGAGGCAGCGGGAGCAGCGGAGGTAGGGCGGACGGGAAGGGTGACGGTGCCGCCGAGGTTCTTGACGTAGTTGATGTTGTTGAACTCAACATCGATGCTCTTGATGAGCCACTTGCCGGCCTTCTTCTCGGTGTTGAGAATGGTGATTCCGCGGACACCGTTGGGGGTGACGGGGGCCTTGGCGAAGGTGGCAGACCAGATGAAGGAGATCTCCTTGCAGTTGAAGGGACCAACCTTCTCGATCTTGACGGGGATCAGGTCGGGCTATCACCGGTTAGTTTTTGACGCCAAAGACAAGGCCACATGGAACACAAACAGTTGTCGATTGATAGCCCACAAAGGCAACCTTGGCTGGGAAGATGGTGGTGCCGAAGGGGAGGTCGGCAATGTTGTTGATGGACTCGGACTTGTCGTAGAACGTGTCGGCGAGGTAGTCCGCGTACTCGGGCTTCCACAGGGTGAGCATCTGCTTGTAGTGCTCGACGACGACCTCGACGTCGGCCTGGCACAAGCACTCCTTCTTGGCTGCGCGGGCCTCGACGCCGTTACGGACGACGACGGCGGGGGAGGCGGCGGCCGAGCCGGCAAGCGCGGCGACGGCGAGGGTCTCGAAGAAACGCATCTTGATTAGAGGGTTAGGGTTTAGTAAACGAGTGTCTGAGCCGTTCTAAAACAGGCAATTAAAGTTGAAAAAGGCGAAAGAGGCGAGGCCGAAAACTGGATGTAGAAACAGGGCTGGGGAGGAGAGAAAAACGAATCCCGACTGAGCGGGCACCGACACCCCTTATGTATGGGCTCCTCCCTCGATGTGCTGCTGGGCTTCCAATGCTCCCATGTCCGAGCACTGCATCTTCTTTGCTTTGCTGTGTGGGCTTGCTGGCGCTCACTCCCACATCTCATTTCTCCTGTTGCACGACAGGGGGCGGCCACAGCCACGCTCCCTGCCCTTCATCACCCGGGATTTCCCCAAAATCGACTCGGCTTTCCCTGGCACGCCCGCATGGGGCAAGCCACATTGGGGTACGTACCGGCCATCGCCAGGGATGTGCACTGGCGCCTACGCCAATGCTGGAATCTCACTCGTCGCGGAGCGGGATCGCGCTCACCCCCTTTTTCTCAGCCCAGCATTTTCCCCAGACAGCTGAGTGACCCCCGACTTCGACGGCCATGGCAAAGACGCACAGCGTCAATAGATCTGGCCGACGGCTCCACCGTCATCGTCGACACCGCAACATGGGCGTCCACGGCCTGCTGCCACGCCGCGGGTCCAGACCGTCGAAGGCAAAGTGAAGTTCTTGGACGTTTCTCCGTGAGGCTCGCAGCTGGCCATGTTTCTTTTCTGGGGCTTGCCGCTCAGCCAGCCCAGCCTGACCGCTGCGGCGATCCTTTTGCTGTTGGTTGCCGTCCTTGACGCTAGCGCAGTCCCCGTCAATATTGCGGCGGGGGCTGCGAGGTCCCCCAGTGTCGGGTCCCCTTTTTGCACCGCTGGCTGCGCGGGTCTGCCAGCATGAATCTCACACGCGCTGACCGCCAGCGACAAAAACAGGGGGAAATTGGCACCTGCGGAAGTCGGAAGGTCGTGCGGTCGCGCCCCATCTCCCACTCCCAACAGTCAGCCCTCCCAACACAATTTTCGATTCCTGTCCACGCCGGGTTGACGCACCCGCGGCCGCCGCCCGGTAGGCAGCAAACGATGCTCCGATGGGAAGCGACATTGCGCTGTCGTCGACCATTCCATATTTGTGACCTGTCTCGCGCCTCGGGCCGAGCGCGGGTTGCGATTCGCTTGCGGTAGAGGTTTGGTGCAGCTGGAGTCAGCTCTGGACGGATAGGAGGGCAGGAGGGCTGCAAGGAAAATGTTACGAGACCCACTGAGAAAGGTTGCGACCTTGCGGATACGAGGATGGGGGGCCCGAAATCGAATCCAATGTCATGCCCATTGCCCTCCTCGTCCTTTTCGCATCGCACCAACACTTTGCGCGACTCTCTGGTCAGCTTCGATCGAGGAGCTCAAATCTCCAGGCTCGCGATACCTCAAAACTCCGAATTGGACGACTCGACGTCCAAGCTTTTGTTTATTCACTCGACATTCTGCCTTAACAGAACTGGTGAGTCTTCATCCAGGCCAATGCCAAGCCTAGGGTCCTGTTGGTGCAACTTCGGTCGCGCGTCCGATGAGAACCTCGAAACAATCGTCAGTTTCCACTGGGACTTTGTCAACACAGCCGTTGGTCTTTTGGTTCTGGGTTCCCGCAAAGTTGGAAAATCGCCAAGCACGACCACATCAAAACATGCGGCCCGGAATCCTCATTCTCCTCTCCACAACCCGGGCCGCTATGCAACTCGAGGTTGTTTGCCCGCATCGACCACCAGCCAGCCAGCCCACCAGCATCACCAGCCCCGAATCCGCCCAGCGGCCGTCGTATCTTCTGACCACTGCGCTGTGGCTGATCGTGAAGACCCATCTGCGGGTTGCGCGATGGCCGAATCACGATCGAAAAAGAAATGACCAGACCCCGTTTCGCTCATCTTGTCGCTGTCCCACACCTGCTCCGGTCCACCAGGTCCATCTCCATGGGAGCCCAAAACGCGGTTGCAAGAGGTCGCGATCGTCAGTTCAAAATATTGAGCGCTTTCCCTATTGACGAGGCATCATTTCTCCCTTTCTTCTTTCTCATGCATCGCGCGATACAGCACGGAGCTTGCTGTGTATGTCAAAGTCCAGTCTCCCAAGCCCGTCAGCAATTGACGCCCGTCAGCATTTGGAAACTTGGTGTTGCGGTTGGTCATGGTGATGATCCACTGCTGCACGGGTCTCCCGGGGGCTGAGGGAAATGGCGAGAACCAAGCTTCATTTCTCGGACTCCTCCTGGATCCTCCCCCCAGATCCAGTCCCACTGCCCGCTCCCCTCCCCCGCACTCCTCCAACCAAGGCGCCCCGGGTCCCACCCTCCACCCTCCCAAACACAGAGGGGGTGGTGGTGGTGAGCCGCAAAGGCACCCGACGGTGCCCCAAAATAGCCCCTCGTACCTTCAAGTGTCGCGACCGCCACCACCCAGCGACGTGCCATTCACCATCCGGAGCGAACCAGGAAACCGCAGGCCAAGGATCACGCCCTCTGTCAGGCGGAGCTGGCAAGCGATCATATTGGACCGCATATACCCGTCATCGGATCGGTCTTGTCGCCTGGTTCGGGATCGGGCGGCATTTGCCGTTGTTTCTGTCCGTTGGTGTCTCGGACCCGGAAAGCCAAGAGGCGGACATTCCCTCTCCAAAGGCCCACGTCATGTCGGGTGTCCGCTCCGGGTCGTCCGTCCGTTCCGGCGTAACGACCCGGCCTCGCGTCGGAATGAGAAACATTTGATGCCAGCCATCCCGAGTTTTGCATCGCCAGGTGTCCATCACGCCTTGACGTGGCTGTTGGACGGTTCACAGCAGCGCCGACGCGATACCGTGGTGGCCATTGAGGACGACAGCGGTACGCCACGTCTCACACCGCCTCCACCATGTAAGCAAGCACCAGCTCCGACGGCGCACTTCCGGATCTCTCCTCTCGGAGTTGCAGGTTGTCATCGACACTGCTGGTTGAACCGCGCAACCGTTCACTTGATAATTTTGTCACTCAACTGCTTGTCCGGCCCTGCTGGTGATGTTGGACTTCTCAGGTAAAGAAAAGGGGGTCCAATGTCAGCACGAGCTTGGTATCCGTGCTTGTATCCTATTATCTATGACATATGGTATATCTTCGCTGGCCCTGCTTTATCGCGACCTAAACTCGCTGTCACGCTGCGGCCTCGATGCTTTGAACTTGAAGTAGGACACTTCTCGCCAGGTGAGCGAGGCCCAACTCTCCATCGGCAAACACCTCGTTGACATAAACATAGGCCTCGAGTTCCTTCTCCAAGGACTCCTTCAACCGTTCGATAACCTGAAACCTCACAATCACTCGTCGCATGACACTTCATTCATTCTGACCTTGCCAATAAAGGCATCTATCATACACATTTCCGGGTTGGTTTCCTACTCCTCTCCGCCTCCCTCTACCTCTTCCACCTTGACAGCCACCTCTTCATCATCCTGCGCATCATCCTCCGCACCAGTGTACAAATAGCGCCAGCCCCAAGGCGCACTAGCCTCCTCGACCGGAAAACTCTGCCCGTTAAACACTGTATGAGGGAGCATAGTTGCCATCCTTCCTTTCCCGACCATCGGGATGAAGTGAGTACGTCCCTCCTTTTCGTGGTACTTCGTTTCGTCATAGACGAGGCCACCTACCCATGCCTCGACTAATGATGTCACAGAAGTAAACGTACACTGTCGATTCAACGTTGGGCACATCTGACAAGACATTGTCTCCTCGTCGTATTTGCAAGCGACCCTGGAGACTGCAACGGGCTGCTTCCCAACTGTGCGAGTCTTTCTTATCTTGAAAGTATCGCAGGCGACACCGGACGTAGTCGTTGATCGTGAGCTAATCATGACGAAGAATAGGATTCTGTCTAAGACCCTCGGGGTATCCAACATTGACCTGTCCACGAGGAACAAGCCAATCTGCGACTTTACCTAGTTACGCGTGGTTTTCGTCTTCTGTCGTTCTCCTGCAGGGTCCGACGTCGCTTATCATGGAAGTTCTCCACTCAGCGGTCTGCTGCAGATGATCCAACAGGAGTGTCTGGATCAAAGGGTGCGGCTGTGGCCGGTTGTCCCTGTAGGAACCTGGGTCCGGCGAAATGCAATGCTGACCGCGCAGCATCTGGCGAGGTCTGGAGCTATGTCTTGACTGATTCAGCCCGAACGACTGACACCTTTGCCATGGACTCAGTGCTCCGCAGTCGGTTTATATCGGGAACAAAAGGCCTCCAACCTATTGTTAGCTTGTGGGTGTTTCACAAGACATCGAGGCAGCTATGGTGCAGGCGGGGTATGGCAGGGGAGTGTGGACTAGGTGCTACTTGCTATGAAAGATATGTCCACGTCGTTTTAGCTGAACTGCGCACATCTCAATGTCTATGCTTTCCCCATCCTCTCAGACGACTTTGCGATTACGTGATACCGGGGGCATGTGATCCATCGAGCGGCAGGCGATAGATCCCTCTTCGAGCTTACACAAAGTCACAATTTCAACCTTTACTTCGCTAAGGACCTTGGTAGGGATCTCGGATTAGTCTCGCTTTATCAGAATGACACTCCACATATTAAGACAGGGCTCTCTACCTTGAAGCAAAGACGCGTCTGTGGTATGGCTGTCGTCCATCGTCGCGAATCTGCCAGACTCTTGGTTTACAAGTATAGCAGAAGCTAGATCGGCTAGTTTGAGAATGTATGGGCCGAGAGCCCGAGTTGACACGTCAAAATGATAAAGGGGGAGTAGGTGGTTAGAGTTGTCAATCTTGTATACTAGTATGATGCTGGTGCGTGATGGCCCAATATTCTCTCTGTGGAATGCCACAAGAGATGGGTTTATGTACTCAATGGATAGAGGATGTCTTTGAAACTCTGTCATACCTGGGGAAACTCTCTGCCATCATGGATGACTCAAATAGTGATATTTCCCGACAATATATAAAGCTTCACTTCCGTTGAATGACAGAAACATCTCTCTAGATGTTTGCAGCATGAGTCAATGCCAGTGGCTTGCAGGAAAGCTCCTATAACTGGAATTGGAGTCCCAGATGGTCCAGGCTGGGTTTGGGGGACATGATGTTGTGGACTCTGATTTAGCCATGTACTGTCCCCTGAAGATTGGATGATAGCTTAAACTGAGTCAAGCCCATTCACAGAGGACGTACCAAACAAGGCGGAGTCATTTAACTACACAGTAGTTGGTTGCCCGCCGCACGGCAGCAATCCATCCGTTTCATCCCCCCTAGTATGGGTTTTGACGCGCCAGTCAAGCTTGTGGATGACTATTTCGAGATTTCGTCGCAATAAAGACGATATGAGCGTGTTTATGAATGCAAATATTTCGCCAAACAAAGTGGTCAGCACCCTGCCTTGACGCTGGGCTGCAGGTGTGTCGCCAGTGGTGGAACGACGGAAAGTTCAACTTCTGGCTTGTTACTGCTGGGTGGCAGAGACGGATAGTAGTACATATTGGCGATGAAAACTCACCTGGATCAGCACAAAGAACAAACCACAAGACGGGAATTTATTTCGGTCTCGTCAGCCTGTGTGCCAGTCGCGATAGCATCATGCTTGAAGGGGTTGAGATGGTCAAGGTCGGGGTAGACATTAGTATTTCTCCGCCAGTTGTGGGATTTTCTTTCCGGTGAACCCGTGGGCAGCATCACCGACTGCTTCTTCAAACTTGTCGCTGTCGCTGAACTCGATTGCTTTCTAGAGACTGAATGTTGGGATCACATTGGCAACGCTATCGCGCCTCTGCTGTCACACGGCTGGCGCTAGTTGTCACACGGCTGGCGCTAGTCGAGGCCAGCTCCGGCCACACACACCCACAAGAGACTGGCCATCAAGGCCGGTTTGAAGCAGTTGGGCGGCAACGTAGGCCAACTACCAGCACACGGCGGCAAGAGCCATGTATGGAACTTTGTAGCCCATTGGGCACTAGAGCGAACCAATGGCCGTCAACCAGATTGATCGAGACCGGCAGGGCCGGCTGAGGATAAAGAGGCCTTGGACTCCCCAGACTGGAAACTTGGAGGATCAAGGACCTTGAGGCCATTGAGAATTATAAGTTGAATTTGACTGTATTCACATACACGAGTCCGAGTCTCTGGCAACAGACCCTCGTCACATCTGCCTCCTTGTTTCCATTCCAGGCCCTTCAACAGGGATTCAAGACCAACGTTTAGTCTGGTCATCGTTCGAGAGCTCCCAGAGGCGCTGGGACTGGGCGGCGCTCTTGGGACCACAACTCGGAAACGACGTCGATGACGCCGCGGTTAACGTCAACGGTCAACGTAGCGATCGGCGTAATGGAGACGTCCTGAATCTCCCATCCAGCCAAGGTGAGCTCATGTATCTCGTCGCTGGTCTTCTTCACGGCGTGCCATCTGAACCCGTACTGCCCTTGCACCTAGGGGAAATAAAAGACCGTCGGTTGCCATCCCGCCATCGCAAACCTGCTCCCGATCTCCTCATGCCGTCCGCGCCCATATGTGCATCTCGCGCAGAATCACCACCTTCTTCACACTCGTCTTCGTTGTCCCCGCCATCATTATATCTTTGCGGCTCCCAAGACGGGCACGGCAAGTCCGCTACCATTCAGTACACATACCTAGGTACCTAGGTTACCTAGGTACTCATCTTATTCCCCGTTCCTGGTCTGGGAATGGCCTCACTTCATCATGTCAGTGCCCTTTACCGTTTTCCGGGGTTGACATAGGTACATAGGTACATAGGTAGGTACTCCTCTCGTTAGCAGCACCGCCCACATCCAGCATAAGCCATCTTCTATCCCGTCTCGACCGGCTTCGGCTTGCCGTCGAGAACCTGATGCATGCCGGGGCCCCCCAGGTCTCGCCTTGGCCGTCATGATCGGTGGCGAATCTGTCTACAAGGCCACCTTCGAGCATGGCAATGTTGCGGCGGGCCCGTCCATCTCGGACGAGACTTTTTTCCCCGTCTGTTCCTTGACAAAGGCTATGACCGCGGCCGCTCTGGGGAGTCTGGTGGAGGATGGCAAGACCGAGTGGGATACGCTAGTCAAGGATATGCTGCCGACCTTTGATTCGAGAGACGAGACGCTCCAGAACTGCCCGACCATCACCGATCTGCTCTCTCACCGGTCCGGCATGGCCTGGGCTGATAATCTGGTCATTGGCACCGAGAACAACATCCTCATCCAGGGGAAGGATGGGAGCGAGTACGTCAGCACCCAGCGCCTCCTTCCTTTCAGAGGGCAGTTTGCCTACAACAATCTCCCGTACGATCTTGCTGGAAATGTCATCGAACAGATCAGCGGCCAATTGTGGTCCGAGTTTCTCCAGACTCGCATCCTCGATCCTTTGGGCTGGACAGAACGTACCTCACGCCGCCCCCAGGCGCAACCAACGTCACCCACTGTTACAACACCCTCGACGATCTTACAAAGGTGCCCATCCCGTGCCCGAAAGTCGGCAGCGACCGCTTTGCCGGACCGAGTGGTGGCATGTGGTCCTGCGTCCGTGACCTCCAGAAGCTCTACACGAGCTATGGGAGAACCTTCAAGGACCAGTTTGATACGGAAAAGACGTCGACAGATGCATCTCCGTTCAAGCAGATTGCCCACCTCACCGCGGCCAAGATCCCCATGGACTAACCATCGCAGCGGGAGTTCTCGTATGCGCGGCTGGGGCCGAGTGCAGCTGACAAACAGGATGGGGCAGATAGGACTCAACCACGGCCTGATACCCGACGGCATGCCCATCATCGGCAAGGCGGTTCCATCCCAGCTCGTGATTTTCCACCAGGGCAGTCATCCTGGCGCGCTCGCCATTGTCATGCTTCTGCCCGACTCCGAAAACGTGATCATTGTGCTTTCCAACTCGCTGGCCCTCACCGACGTCCCAGATTGGGTCGGCCAGCTCGTCCTGGAGGAGCTCCTCGATGTATCCGAATCGGAAAGAGTCGACTATCTCGCGCCTGCCAAAGCCGCTGTTGCCGAGAGCCTCAAGTGGTACCCGAAGCTCGTCAAGGAGCTTGACGCAGCTCAAAAGCACGGGGCGTCCCGGAAGAACCTCGAGGAATATGTCGGCGTCTACTGCGATACGCGTATCTTCAAGATTACTGTCACGCTGGAGGATGGTCGCCTTTTCTGGGCCCTACAGGGGCTGGACTCGGAGTCCACGCAACCGGTGAGGTATCGTCGGCCTCACGCACGCGAATGTCCCATCTCAGCATTGCCTCGAGGTGATAATTCATCAGCAGCAATCGACCTTGCCACATGTCTGGAGAAAAATGAAGTGCCTCCACGGGATGCCTCGGCTTCGCTTGGTACCCGTGCGTCCCT
This sequence comes from Podospora tetraspora, assembly GCA_027943155.1. Classification (NCBI taxonomy): domain Eukaryota; kingdom Fungi; phylum Ascomycota; class Sordariomycetes; order Sordariales; family Podosporaceae; genus Podospora; species Podospora tetraspora. The sequence goes on along the minus strand of JAQKAE010000001.1, from coordinate 51,718 downwards.
CAGGGTAGGCTTTTGTCCCACATACACGCTCAAACCTTGCCGTGGAGTGCTGCCTGAGCCTGCGCTTAAACCGGTCCATTGTCTCGCACGGCACCAAGCGCGAGCCAGTTTGACGAGTCAGGCTCTCAAAATAGTTCATCTCTGGGGCTGTAAATGTCTGCCAGTTACCCGACTGCCCCTGTTGATGAGTGCGATCCTGGTGTGGCGTGCTGGATGGTGGGTTGATGGCTTCAAAACCATTAGCATTGGACGTCGATGTGGGGAACCCGTTACCCTGACGACCTAGGTATGCTGACAATCTTGTGCAGCTGAAATACAATGAAAGCTGAGCTGGTAAACGGCGACGTCTGAGGACGTGGCTGAGGTATGGCCACATAGCCTGCAGCGTTGACGAATCCACCAGGCCGTCTTTGAAGTTTGGCGTCGGGTCGAATGTGGGTTGTGGGAGAAAGGTGCTCGATGATGACGCCGCAAGGCAGCAACCCATTCGTTTCATGCGCTATAGTCTGCGTCGTATCGGGGCCGATCTGTGCCGCTAAGTCGCCGGAGACCGTTACTGCCGTTGACAACGGCGCGTCAGCGTGCGGGGTTCGGCCCAACTAGGCCGGTCACCGCGGTCCTTTTATTCTCACCACCCTCACCTCCCCACGGAAAGTTGTGCTTTTCTTTTGCTTCCTTGCCGACCAACCCGAGTCCGTGCTGGTTCTCTCCTTCTCAACCCAATTCGAAAAAATGGACAAGCTCCACCCCCCTCCCCCTCATCCCCGTCGCAAGTCGGCTCCGTCCCTCCAGTTCATCCTGGGCCTCGCCCTTGGCATCCCCATCCTCTTCTCCTTTACCTACCTGCAGCAACAATGGACAACTCACAAACCCTTGCCCTTCACCACCTCCGACCACAACCATCATGTCGCCCCCACGGACACCATGAATCCCTGGCCCTCCGTACGCTCCACCGCCCCCATGACCCCCCAAACCACTGACAGCCTCATGCCAGATCCTCCCCTCCCAAGAACTAGTCTTCGCTCCGTGCTACCAGCCTCTTCACCCATCCTTCCTCTGCGCCCGTCTCTCCCTGCCCATGAACCCCTCCTCCCCGCTCACTGATGAAAACAAAGTCGACATTGCCCTCGTCCTACTCCCTGCAACCGTCAACACCACAGACCCCGCCAAACCTCCCCTCTTGATTAACCCCGGCGGCCCCGGCGGCCCAGGCGCCCTCACAGCCTTACTTATCGCCCCAGCGTTGCAACTCATCTTGGGGCGTGATCAGCCCATCATCGGCTTCGATCCGCGCGGGATCGGTGAGTCGAGGCCGTTGGCAGATTGTTGGGCTACAAGAAACTGTCCCTTGAGTGGTGGCGTCAGTGCTGGTGGTGGGGCATGCGGCTTGCGCAGGAGACTGGAGTGGATGGGCGCTCAAGCGGCGTACGGTACTGTCGGGAGTGCTGGGGGGGCGAATGCGGGGTTCCTGATGCAGGGGGAAAGGGGGGTGAACAAGATGTGTTCGGCACTGGATCACAATACCGAGGGAGGCGGCATCCTCAGGTTCGCGGGAACGCCGTTCGTGGCGGGGGATATGCTGGCGATTGTGGATGCTTGGGGGAGGATGGTAGGGGAAGAGGGGGGAAAGCTGGTGTATTGGGGTTTCTCGTATGGGACGTACTTGGGGCAAGTGTTTGCGCGGATGTTTCCCGAGAGAGTGGGGAGGCTGGTGTTGGATGGGGTGGTGGATGCGGATCTGTATGAGACGGACGCTTGGATGGAGAGTTTGGTGGATGCAGACAAGGTCGAGGGGTGGTTCTTCCGGACGTGTGTTGAGGCGAAGGGGGAGTGTGCGCTGTATCGCGAAGGGGATGGGGAGGAGGAGGTGGAAGGGAGGTACCGCGCGGTGGTGGAGAGGTTGGATATGGAGCCAGTGGTGTTTACGCACCCGACATTCGAGTTCCCCGTGGTGTTGAGGGAGGAGGTTATCAGGACGCTGATGTTTAGGTCTCTGTACACGCCGATTAAGGGGTTCCCGCCGCTGGCCGAGCTGCTGAATGCGCTGCATCAGGGGAAGTGGGAGGCCATCGCCGCCCTGTATGCGGATCTCGAGGCGCTGTGCAACCCGCCTGTGGCGAGCTTCCCGCTAAACTTTCTCGTTCCGACAGATGCACAGAGGGCCGTCATGTGTGCGGACAAGGCCAAGCCGGTGAGTTGTTCTGGCTTGGTGGAGAGGGCTCAGCTAACAGCTCAGGTCAACCTCACTCTCTCCGAAATCCAGGGGCTATACGAGAAGATGTCCAAGTACTCGGGGTTCGCCGACTTTTGGACTCAGCTCACGCTTGTATGCAATGGGTGGGATATCTTCCCGCCGAGGACCAGCAACCCGACGCAAAACGGCAACAAGGTCAAGACCCACCATCCGCTTCTCTTCATGTCCATGACGCTCGACCCCGTCACACCCCTTCTTGCGGCAGTCAAGATGGCTCTCAAGTTTGAAGACGCCGGTCTTCTGGAGGTCAAATCTGCGGGCCACGCCACCATCAGCGCTGCGTCTCGGTGCTCGGCCAAGATTGTGCGAGACTACATCGTCGATGGGAAGCTGCCGCCGCCACCAGTTGTTGACGGGGAGGATTACCTCGGTGGGAAGTGGACGACATGTGAGGCGGACGAGGAGCCGTGGAAACCCATCATTCCCCAGATTGTAAGCGGGGGACCCGAGGACTTTCGGGAGGCGAGCGTGGACGAGGCGTGGGCAAAGGTGAGGTCAACACTGGCGAGAATGCCGAAATGGGGGACTGGGGGGGACATGGCGAGCATGGCGATGAAGAGGACAGGATTGTCGCCGGCGATGCAAGACATTCTCATGAACTGGAAGACAGGGGCAGGGGTTGGTCCCATGGACGTGGACGAGTTGTTGAGGGGGTTTTGATCGAACCTTGAGACGTTGTACCAGTTCTGGATGCCGCTTCACTCAGCAAAGACTCTTTCCACTCCACAAAATGCCACATGGACAATTGTTTGAAAAATGTTGAATGTCGCTTCCGGCTTTGTTTTCTTTTCACCAGCATGTGGGAGACAAGGGGACGTACGAGGGAGATGTGATGTCAATCAAATGACGCCATGGGCTGCACAACGTTCATCTTGTCAACATGTACATACGGGGGTGTGGCTCAGTTGGTAGAGCGTTCGCTTAGCAGTTCGGCATCAAGATCTTGCATCTGTGGAGTTCTTGTCAGCGGTTGACTGCGAAAGGTCCTGGGTTCGATTCCCAGCTCCTCCAAACTCTCTGTTTTGCCAGTGTGCAAAGACTCCTGCGGTTAATTATCTTGTCTTTTTTGCTGGTGATATTTGTCATGTCATGCTGTCCCATTTGGGAGGCGTCCTTGGCACCCAGGCGCGACTTCGTTTTAGCGAAACTCCTGATAACGTAACGACTCTTCTTTCTTTCTATTACCAAAGTTTGTTTGCCCTAAAACCAGCATCACGCCGCTACCCCTTATCCTAGCCCCTGACGGGCCTGACCAAAGTACACAATGGAAATTGTCCGGTACTTCTTGTCTCATTTTGGGAGTGACCAAACACTACCACACTGCGCGACCTGCCTCTTTGCCCTCCCCAGCGACCCCTCCATCCAAATCACTCCGCTTCCAACTGACATGCAACCCCCCGTCGACCAGGTGTTTGCATGTTCTGATACTCACCGAGTCCCGGCTTCCGACGTTGCCGACTCGGCCCATCGCGGCTGTACGACTTGCTGCAGACTCCTCAGCTATCTCGAGGATCTCGGCATTTGGGAGCGATGCATCTCACTCGAGTGGTTCCCCACAGACCTCATCCGACAAGATGAGCCAGGGAAGCTGCTCTGTCAAGTATCCGCTTCGAGCTCAGCGTCATCCCTCGGCGACGAATTTATTGCTTCTGAAGACACCGAAATTCTCACCATCGAACTCTGCCGTCCCCGCTTTCCTGACTCGCCCCACGCAAACCTAACCGCCACGCATCCCTCCCTCCGCAGCGGGACCCCCCTTCCCCTGACAAGCACTGGCTCCCCCACCACACTCTCCCTCGCCAAATCGTGGCTCGAAAACTGCAAAGCCTTCCATCCAACTTGCGCCGCCCCCTCTCCGTTCAACCCCACCCGCCTCCTCTACATCTCCCCCGCCGCCCTCCTGCTCTGCGAAAAGCCTCCATCCTCCACTCCCTACGCCGCCTTGTCCCACCGCTGGTCTACATCCACCGCTTCCGTCATCCTCACGCTCGCCAACTTCCCTGACCGTGTCACGCGCGGGATACGCATCGCAAATCTCCCGCCTCTGATGCGCGACGCGGTGCATGCCGTACGGGTACTTGGGCTGGAGTGGCTCTGGATTGACAGTCTTTGCATTGTGCAGGATTCCGCAGAAGACTGGAAGCGGGGGGCAGGGATGATGGCAGGGGTGTACATAGGGGCTGAGGTCACGGTGGCGGCGACAGGGTGCGGAGCAGAGGGAGACGGCGGGGGTATGTTTACCGGGGGGAGGGAGGAAGAGAAGATACAGGAGATGGGAGGGGACATCTTTCTGAGGAGGGAAATAGAGCACTTCGGGTGGTTGAACGGGGTTGGGGTGGTTCATGGGGAGAATGAGGAACAGTGGCCGTTGTTGGGGAGGGGGTGGGTATACCAAGAGCAGTGGCTTTCAAGGAGGATGGTGCATTTTACGAAGAGGGAGGTTGTGTGGGTTTGCAAGCGGGCGATGGCTTGTGAGTGTGGTTGGTATAGGGTTGAGGACAAGCGAGAGGATGAAGCTGTGGGTAAGAGGAGCGAAGAGGGCGAAGGTGGAAACGCGGATGAGGGCGCCGACGAGGAGGAAACAGGGCCCGAAGAGTGGAAGGAGATTGTCGAGGAATATTCGGAGAGAGATTTTACACAGATCTCGGACCGACTGCCGGCGCTTGCTGGAATTGCCACCGTCCATGCTGCCGCCACGAGGACCGGCAGGTATCTCTGTGGGCTGTGGGAGACGGACCTCCCGGAGGCCTTATTTTGGCACCCGAAAAACAGGGCGCCGGTCTCCCCGAGACCAGGGGGTTCGACGCCAACCTGGTCGTGGGCATCAACTGCGGGTCCGGTTAAATTCCAGTACGCTGACGACGAAAACGCCAAAACGAAAGTTCTGTCTATCAACATGGCATACAGTGGGCTGGATGTCATGGGTGATGTGGTTGAAGCAGAAATCCATATTTGTGGTCCTGTCGTTGATGCGATATCATATCACGGTGGGATGTGGAAGCGAGTTCTCGACGGGGAGGGAAATGGGTCGCGGGGCAAGGGGAGTCCGGAGAGGGATTCTGGACTCAGAATTGGGGGGAAGCTCATCACATTTGCGCCCGATTACGCTCTTGCGATGGAGGATGAGTACTTTGTCCCCGACGAGGCGCCGGTGGTTTGCCTACTTTTAGGCAGCAGCAGCCTGGGCAGGTGGGACCCAGATCATCCCGAGTCAAACAAAGAGGTGCAACTCGCGTCTGGTTTAGTTCTGCGGTGTGTTTCTGATGAGCGAGCGCTCTACCAGCGGATCGGTCACTTTGAAGGTTGGGATTTTGATGACGGAATCGAGCTGAATGCCTTCAACGTGTTGGCTCAGATGCGAGATATAGTGTTGGTGTGACTTGAAAGAGAGTTATACACAAGTGGCAATACTTAGGTTGTGGTTTTCATAATAGAACTCGTCGGTGTAAGTCCTGGCGCTGCTGTTCCGCGAACTTCTATACCTAATTCAAGACTAAAGTTTCCTAGAATGTCCCGAAGTAGCCGTCCTTTTTTGGCGTAGATATGCCTAGGTTGATTTAACCTGGACAACTACCCTCCAGGACGGATGGACCTACCAGTGAGGAGGGGATGCTATCTTGGTAACTTTAAGGTGTATGAATCCAGGTATGGTCCCATCTTAGTATGATTCCAGCTTAGGCGATGAAAGGAGCTGGCGGACAAAGCGCGCAGGGGCTGTTTTGTTTTTACTGTTGATGGCAAATGGGCAGACCTTGAAGCCTTTGCAACTTTGTAGTATTGTCCAAGCATGAGAACTGAGATCCGCAGAGGACTTCTCTGAACGGATAAATGCAATCAAGTGGACTAAATAATAACCGATGGAGTGATATAGCAGCCTCTCCAGTTCCCCACACACATGACAATCTATGACTGCCAGCTGCGCCCTCGCGGCCGCTAGACTGTCCCGGTTCTGAAGGTCGTACAACGTGTAAGTGCGGAGGTACTCTAACTCTACTAATAATAGAAGCTGTTGATTGCCGCCTTTCTCGCTCAGCATGCCGTCACTGATCGCAGTCTTCGCATGCCCAAAACGAACCCCAATTTAGATGTCGGTTTAGACACTGAGCATTTCCTAAGCTTTCGGGGAATCAAACCGACTTGCCAGAAGGTTGATTATCGGGACGAAGGGTGACAGATGACAATCTTGCCATGCACAACTAATCAGATGCGTTGGTATACGCTGGAAGGAGGTTAGCAACATTGGTCCCTGGGCGGTGTCTTGTTGGAGGTCGCTCTTGTTACGCTAAACCGCTCCTACATTTGGCCGATTGTTTCCCCGTCGCGTGCGTCGGTTTTGCCTCCATTCCCACTTGTTCCGGCCCCCATATTTGCCGCATACAGGTCGACGACAACCGGGTCTGTGGCCTGCTGCCAAGCTCGGTGCCCGGATGTATATTGTGCAGCCGGCGAGTCAATATCATGGGTGGAAAAACTCCGCAACTCTTCCAAGCGAGTGGTCAAGCCCGAGCCTCTTGCTTACCAGCCGCCGTCGCATTTCTTACTCTTGACAAGAGTCGGAGTGGGCCGAGACAGCCCTTGACATATGCCCGTGATGCGCCCATTGGTCGCTGTAAGTGTTTTGATACCAGTGCCACTGACAGGTTCGTGCTGCTCTTTGCCAGATCGCCCCCCTCTCTGGCTCGTATTACATGTTGATCGCAAAGATGACCCGTATGAGCGTGTCACCATCGGCTCAGGGGACCGCACGAGTGTGGGTTGACCCTGCCGAATACCTAGCCATCGACATGCTAACAGAGGCTGTCGCCAATGGGACGAATCAACTTTCCTGCCCGAACCCTTTAATGAAGGGCCCGCGGGGGGTTTGTAGACCCTGTTTCGGTCCTGTAGCGTGCTGATTGGACGAGCCGGAGGACAGCCATGCCCACCTCCTCTATCTTGCTGTTTATTCTGTTTTAGCCTATTCGAGCCGTCTCCCAGCGACAGGCCACCCCGGATTTGTGGCCCGTATGGGAAGAGAGTCGTCGACAATTAGCCAGTAACCGGGTTCCAGTCACCAGGCAGTGGGAAGCAAATACTAGCTCCAGCATCTCACGTGTTCGACAATGTCAGCTCTGGGAGGACGGGGTCTTGGTTCCCTTTGTCTCCCACTGTCGTGGCGTTGTGCCGATATTACCCTCAAGCAAGCAATGAGGTCTAGGGTGGCCCGCATGTGAATTGCACCGAGCCTGACCGAAGACGGCGACGTCAAGAACAATGTGGGTTCGAAGCGATTCGCTCGCGTCCCTGCCCCCCTTCCCCCCTCCAGACCCCCATCGCCGCCACACAGCTGGACCTTGGGAGTGGGATGGACGGCAGGGTGCTGGTGCAGGGCAAGAGGCTCCCAAGGGACAGACCAAAATAGAACCAAGAGCAGCCGACCATAGATTGCAAGAGACACACCGCATTCCCGGGACATCCAGGACTCAATATCAAAATTCATATGGCGTTCGCCGCCGTTGGCTGGGTTTCGATTCGCCCCTCTCGACGACCTGTCTAGCCCGACCTTGTCAACCTTTGGGCATGGCCAGAAGAGCCGTCAGGAGACCCGTCACCTCCTCTCCAACGCCCAGCACTCCGTTCCGGGATAGAGAAATTCGGAGCAGCGCAAGGGGAGAACCGCAATGGGGCAACACGTAGCATCCGGGTGCGCGGAGTAGAGTGGAAGCAATTTACTCTGGAGCTTTCGCGAGTGCGGACGAGAATAGCAACAAGGCGAGCAAGCAGGATCACGCCTTTGTGGGGAGACGACGACGACGTCGAGATCTGGTGCTGCAGTTGGTCTCTGAGTATAAGAGGAACTCGTGGACGCCATTCCAAACATCTTGAAGTCCTCATCCTCACACTCACCCTCCAAACATCGGCCTCCTTCCGAGAACAAGCACTACTTCCAACCTTCAACATGCATCTCTCGCACGTCCTCCCCTTCTTCGCCGGCCTGGCCGCTGCCCTCCCCACCGAGGTCGAGCCCGTGGTTGCGCGCGAGTATCTCGCTGCCGCCCCCTCCGGCCACGAGGTCCAGATCACCGGCATTGCCTATGCCGGCTCGGGCTGCGAGGCCCAGTCCGTCTCGGGCCAGCTCTCGACCGACCTGACTACCATCACCCTGCTATACACCAAGTTCGTCGCCGAGTCGGGCAACAGCCAGCCCTCGTCCGCCGCGCGCAAGAACTGCCAGCTCAACGTGAAGCTCAAGTACCCCGCCGGCTGGCAATTTTCCGTCTTCAAGGCCGACTACCGCGGCTACGCCAGCATCGCCAAGGGCGACACCGGTACCTGCAAGGCCACCTACTACTTCTCGGGTGACTCCAAGCAGGCAAGCCACCCTCGTCTTCCTGCACTTGACTTGCACACAGCTGACACCCACACAGATTAGTTCGACCCTCACCATCAAGGGCCCCTTCGACGACAACTACATCAAGACGGACCAGTTCGGCGTCGAGAGCACCGTCTGGTCCCCCTGCGGCCTCGAGGGTCTCCTCAACATCAACTCCGAGGTCCGCGTGTCGCCTCTCAGCTCCCAGAACAGGAACCTGCTCACTGTAAGATCCCTTGGCAACATCACCCTCCAATGGCAACCCTGTGGGGGAGACGGGTTCGCGGGCGAGCCCGAGTGGCCTGTCAACCCAGACCCCGTCGTCCTCGAGCCCCTCGAGCCCACCCCCGAAAACCCCGAGGACGAGACGCCGGGCGACCTGCCACCGCCGGAGCCCGAGACCGGGCTCTAGTGGCGATGTGCTGGCGGCCAGTGTCTCCTCCTCCCACAATTTCCCTGCCCTGCCCACACCACACGCACACTGCCATAGGAAGAGCCGAGACTGATCATTCATGCGTTGCTTTACAGATCGACTCCACGGATCTCAAGTTCACCCAGGTCCACTACCTCCAGTGGACCAAGTGCAACAAGAAAGCCTAAGGGGATCGCAAACTCGCACGCAAAGGCGTTTCGAGGGGTCGAGAGAAACCGGGGCCAGCTGGGTCCGAATCAACGATGGTCGCCGGGGCGGAGGATGGCCGACACTGAGGCTCATTGGACATGGGATTTTCTTTCTACCCTTTTTTGTTGATAGTTTCAACAAGTTGCATGGATCACAGTCTTGAGGAGGGAGAGGGAGCGCCGGGATTGACGGGTCCCAGCCGGCACTTCAAGGGGTTGGGTGGTGGTCGAGGACACACATTGTAGTATCGAACCAGGACAGAGCAGTTTCTTTCCTCTTCTCTGGGACAGAATTCAATTGGTTCATACCTTATCACTGGCAGCCTGACGTAACCGACATGTGGTGTTGAGGGAACGCTGGGCCGCCCATCGACAGTTGGTCGAGCCGGTTGCATTGGTGCCGCCTTGCTCGGGGACTTCCCGTGGCGAGAGCCGAGAGGCGGCACTGCGCCATGACGCGTAAGCCATGGTAGGCTCCGAGTTGGGGGCACCACTGAAGTACTGATGTAATTCTTATTTTGACCACGACTCTTCCAACACTGTTATGTCAACATTCAAGGCCAACCCCAATGCAATCCGTTTCGCCATGGCCCATTTCGACCCTCTGACCACCAACGCAATTGACCTCGTCACCTTGCTCTCTTCCAATGAACTTACCAGTGTCGATATCGTGACCCAATATCTTGAGCAAATCGCACGTCGTAACCCTTCCCTCCACGCCTTCATCTCCATTGCGCCTCGAGACTCGTTGCTCCAGGTCGCATCTAAGCTCGACAGGGAACGTCTCCAAGGTCGAAGGCGCAGCCCACTACACGGCATTCCTATTGTCATCAAGGTAACCACTGCTTCAGACATTCTATGTTTGAGCCAAGTGTGCCATACTTCAGCAGCGACCAACACTCACCACTCTCCCCAGGATGTCTTCATCACCGCCTCCGCCCTCGGCATGCCCACCACCGCCGGGTCGCCCGCCCTGTTAAACGCCAAAGCCTCGACTAACTCTCCCATCGTTCAACGACTTCTCGACGCCGGGATGATCATCCTGGGCAAGACGAATATGACGGTACCCCCCTCTTCCTCCCACAACATGCCATCGCGGTCGCACTGACACCTAGCCGCGTTCTAGGAATTCGCGGGAATGAAATCCCCCACCGTCATGCCCGGTTGGTCGCCCATAGCTGGACAAACACTATCGCCCTACGTCGGGCCCATCGAAGAAGGGGAGACATTACTTGGGCATTCCGCCCCGGGAGGCTCCTCCACAGGCTCTGCCGTCGCCGTTGCTGCAGGCTTTGCGCCCCTTGCTCTTGGCACCGAGACAATCGGGTCCATCATCACGCCGGCGTCGCGGGCGGGGCTGTATGCTCTGAAACCGACGGTCGGCGCTGTGCAAGGGACGGAGAAGGGGATGTATACGCTCACTGAGCTTTTTGACAGTCCTGGTGGCATGGCGAGGGATGTGCGTGACTTGAGGCGGTTAATGGGGGTTTTGATGCAGAATAGGTCGCTTGACCTTGAGATGTTTGTGGATGAACCGGGGGGTAGAAGGTGGCAAGGGTTGAACATCGGGTTTCTGGATGCAGGGGTGTGGAAGATGGGGGAGGGGATGTGCAGAGATAAAGGCGGAGCGGTGGTGGAAATGGTGAGTTTTTGTTGTTTGAGAACGAAATCATTTGGAGAACATGACTGGCTAACTTAAGGTGCAGAGAGAGGCATATGAACGTGTTGTGGAGAGCATCAGAGAGCAAGGGGGAACGGCGAAGTATCCCGTTGACATTGCTGATATTGGGGCATTGGCCGTGGATGGAGAGGATGCGATAATGCCCATCGCGTGTAGGTTGAACCGCCGGGCAGTTAGCTGCGCGAGACTCGAGGGATTCACTGACGAGAAAAGTCTGGGACTTCAAAAACATCTGCATCACGAGGTTTCTGATCGGATTCGACGAGGCCGCGGTCAAGAACCTCGAGGATATTGTCAAGTTCAATGAAGAGCACAAGGAACAATGCCTTCCTTCTCGTCCGTCAACCCAAGCAAGACCGCCTCAGTTTCTCCAGACACGCTGACGTCGATTCAGCATACACAGGCCAGGAAGATCTCAAAAAAGCTCTTGCCAACAATGTCACTGTGGAACACGTCACGGCGCTGAAGACGGCGTTGCGAAAAAAGGCCAAGAACATCATCGACGAAGCGCTCGACAATGCAGGTGTCTCGCTCATTGCCGCGCTGGCCGACTCACCGCTGTGCATTCATGCTGCAGCCGCTGGTAAATGGCTTCAGAGTTTTGTCAAAAACGTTTCTTGCTGACAATATCCCCTCTCAGGATACCCCATCGCGACGGTTCCCTTGGGCCAGCTCCGATACAACGATCGTCCCTTTGGCCTCAGCGTCGTCGCCAGAGAGAATGATGAGGAGACCCTGCTGCGCTTCATGGACATGTACGAGTCGAGAGTTGCCTCACCGCGGCCGATGCCTTCGTTCAGAGGATTGTAGATGGTTGTCAAAAGGGAGTGGTGGAAGTACATGCCAGAATCAATGATGAGCGCTTGCTATGTCTTCATCGTGTTTATGCATAAGTGATTCCAATGCCAGAGCATTCTAAATCTAGACTCGGTAAACTGTCGTTTGAATTCGTCGCGTCTAAGAGGATGCGCGGACACAGATGGGTTGTGTTGATGAGATCAGCCAAGTAAACGGTAGTTAGCGGTGACCCCACGATTGTATTGATGACATGGGCATCAGGATCCTCCGCCCGAGAAGCGGGGCAGGCGGCACGGGCGGGTCCAGCACGGCTTGAGCCAAGCTCTTCCATTGCGTCAACGACTCTCGGGCTTCGAGGCTCGAGGCTTCTGTGAGGTCCCTTTTTCTGTCAGGGCCCCGGACAAAAGACTCCTTGAGCAGGTCACAAACGCATCAGGTTCTGAAGCCGACACATCACTCAATTTTGAACCACCCAGCATCGCACTTTGGACGACGACCCGCGCACAAAAACCAGAAAACCTCATCGAGGGAAAACCAACGGCAAAAATGCTCGCCAGACGAGAAGTCATCGCCGACCAAGCGACGCCGCAGGTTGAGCAGGATGCCAAATCCCCCCCTCCACAGGAGAGTAGACGGAGTGAACAAAAGGACGAGCATGGGCAAAACAGCTGGGAAGGAGACGACAGGCTGACATCGGAGGACGACGTGCTTCGGATTGTGAGGGAGAGGGCCCGAGCAGACGAAAACCAACGAGGTGGCCGAGACGGTGAGGAGAGGGCGAGCGCGAATGGCAAGTGATCTTAGACAAGGGACCTGGGTTGGTTTGTCGATGGTTGGAGGGAGTCGGAGTTGGTATGCAGAGGTGGATGCTGCTTTTGTTGGTTGCTCGAAGAGATGGATGGATGGTTGTGCTAGAGGAGTGGAGGAGCGTTGTCTACCACACAGCCGGCGGAGGGTAGACGAACGAAATCCTAGATGGTTGTCATCACTGGTTGCTGTTGCGAGATGATGTTGTAAATGCGAACCCGAATTGCCAGATGCGGACCTGCCCGTAGCGTTCGAAGTGCGCAGAGTGGCGCTCGTCGAGATGGCCTGAGTTTGGCAAGCACACATCAAGGTCAAGTTCTTCCGAAGAGGGTCGGAGACGACATCGACGAGGGCCTTTCCGAGGTGAGACCTACTCCCATGCCACGGGCCCGCGTCCAATTGTGTGTCGACCGGCTTGCCCTTCCACGAGGCGCAAGGGCATCGAGGCATTGACGCGATCCCCCACGACCGTCTCCGCGGGTTTGCTTCCATGTATCATGGGCTCTGCCAGCACCCCTTCGTCACCTGGGTGGATTTCTTCAGTTCGAGGGCTCGAGGAGCGACGGGGCTAGATATGGGCTGGGGGTCGTGAACAATGTTCGCGTCTTGATACTGGTGCGAAGATGGGGACGAGGCGTGGGATTGGGAGCCGAGTTCGGGCGCTAGGGGTTGGGCATTACGAGATGACCTGCATGGCGTTGGTTTCGGTGTCGGGGTGGAATCGGGAGCATGTTGACGCTCGCTTGGGTGGGCGAGAGGCGGAGGCCTGATCTTGGACAGGTCTTCTGGCCCGACCGAGGCTTCTCGAAGGGGCGCGCTTGGGCAGGGGACTGCAAAGAGTCAGCAGCGAGTTCCAGGTATTATTGAGGACGGGAGCTTGGGCTGCCAACTGGCCTGGGGAAAGTGGCACGAGGGTGACCAATGAGGCGGACAAGTTTGTGGATTTGGCGACGACGACGGATCGCGATGGCCACAGTCGCGATAACGGAGATAAGGGAGAATTTTCGAAATGGCTCTGACGTGTCTGGGAGCTGAAATTTGAAATGGGGGGTATGAGCTTGGACCACCCCCGCCGTTCTCCACGATGTCCCGCTTTCTGCGCCCTTCGCGCTCTGCCGACTCCCGAGACATCTACCCAAAATAACAACATCACTTCAATGCGAAAGGGATGTAGGTGATCATATTTGCCCTTTTTGTCCCCGTAGCCTTTTCCACTCGCTAAATTGCATGTAGATCGGGTACCTACACGCTATATAGACGCGAATTGGAAACAATTGTGTCTTGTGTAACCTACAGCCATGGACGAAACATATATCTACGCAAATGTATCTGCCTTCTTGGTGCATGGGGACGTGGACGTTGGAGGCCGAGAAACTCGGCCTTCTTCACTTATCCAGACTTAATGGCAACTAGCACATCAGGGGGTATCTGCGCAAGCCTCCCACATCGGCCGACCACCTCGCAATTATCCGCGCGGCGCGGCGGCCGGTCATGTTTATCCAGTGCTGCAACCGCGGCAGTTCCCGAGCCCTTGCTCTCACTACTTATGTTGCTTTGTCAGAGATGACTCAGGACGTTGATTGGTTGGCACTTTGATCAAGATGGTTCGGTTCCATCGAGACCGGCGATCAGATGTCGACCAAGGTACCCCCACTCGGGCATATTTCGATCCCCTCTCTCCCCAACTGAGCGCAACACTGTAGATTGTTGAGAAACTTAATCCGAACATCCCATTCTCCTGTCAGCATGGCGGACTCCGACTTCATCAAAACCGAGCTCTTGATCGTGGGTGCAGGCCCGGCCGGCGCGTCGCTGGCCTGCTTCCTCGCCGCCCATGGTATGCATCTGGCGGGGGAACGGAGACTTGGATGGAAACTGACGCCCGTCAGGTCGAGCTGGCATCATCATCGCCGCTGCGCCGGGCACGGCAGACACACCCCGGGCTCACATCACCAACATGGCTGGCCTCGGTAAGACGGACAATACCTAGGCAGCCGCGAGTCAATCTTGGAGCTGACACCCGATCTTCCAGAGTGCCTGCGGGATATTGATCTCGAACAGGACTGCCTTAAAGTTGCCACGCCTAGCTACAACATGGAACACACCAGGTGGTGTCACAGCATGGTTGGTGAGGAGTACGCCCGCGTGTACTCGTGGGGCCACCATCCCGAGCACAAGGTACCACGAATGCTCATGCCAACGTCGAAAGGACTGCTCGACTAACCGGACCATTAAGGGCGCCTATGAGACCGCCAGTCCATGTCAGCACGTGGACCTGCCACAAACTCTCCTGGAGCCCATCCTGACGAGACGCGCCATCAGTCGCGGTTGGACCATTCGCTTCAACACAAAGTTCCTCCGCCTGACACGCCCTTCACCGGATGTGGTCATCGCCGAAGTCCACGATACCGTCCTCGACAAGGTGTACCGCATTCAATCCCGTTTTCTCTTTGGCTGCGATGGCGCTCGGAGCCAGGTTGTGCGCGAGCTGGGACTCCCACTCGATAGGAAGCCTGGGCAGGGTTTGGCGCTCAACGTCCTTGTCCGCGCCGATCTATCGCATGTGATGGGTAGTCGGACCGGAAACCTGCATTGGGTTGTGAGGCCAGACGAGGAAGAAACGCCGGTGTGGGGATGGGGCCTGGTGACGCGAATGGTCCGACCGTGGGACGAATGGATGTTTATCTTCCTTCCGGCACCCTGGGCGACCGACCTCAAGGCCGAAGACATGAGCGGGACCGACGAGGAGTACGTGTCGAGGGTCAAGGACATGATTGGCGACCCCAACATCAACGTCGAGCTGCTGCACGTTGGCAAGTGGTGGATCAACGAGATTGTCGCCGAGCGATACTCGGACGGGAACGTGTGAGTGATGTCGCCGGAACGTGGGTGCTCAACTGACGTGGCAAGCAGCTTCTGCTTCGGCGATGCAACTCACCGACACCCTCCCTTCAACGGCCTCGGCTCCAACACGTGCATCCAGGATGCCTTCAACCTCGCCTGGAAGATTGACCTGGTCATGTCGGGCAAAGCCGGTCCCAAGCTCCTCGATTCCTTCAACGCCGAGCGCCAGCCCGTCGGCGTCGATGTCATCACGCGCGCCAACCAGGGCCTGCGCGACCACTTTCCATGGCAAACACTTATCGGCATGACGGAGCGAGACACGGAAAAACGACGGGCCATCTGGGCCGAGATGGACCAGCCCGGTGAGGCGGGTCGTCTCCGGCGCCAGGCTTTCCAGGCGGCCATTGAGCACACCGAGACCGAGTTTCACGGCCTCGGCATCGAGATGAATCAGAGGTACTCATCCGACGCCGTTTTCCAGGCTGATCAGGGTCCCGCACCGCCGCCCCCCGAAGACACGGTCCGCACCCACCAAGTGACGACGTATCCGGGCTGGAGGCTGCCGCACGCATGGCTCAACTCGCGCGCACCGGGAAAGAGGGCGTCGACGATTGACGTGGCCGGACACGGGCGGTTCTGCCTGCTGACGGGTCCGGGCGGAGAAGCATGGCGGGACGCGGCAAAGACGGTTGGCGACAAGTTGGGTGTCGAGATTGCGAGCTGCTCGATCGGGTGGAAGCAAGACTATGAGGACGTGTACTTTGACTGGGCGCGACGTCGCGAGGTTGAAGAGCACGGGTGCGTGTTGGCGCGCCCGGATCGGTTCGTCGCGTGGCGGTCCAAGGTCATGATTGACGCGCCGGTGAAGAAATTGGAGCAGGTGATGAGGAGTATTCTAGCACTCTGATGACGCCAGGGTTTTGGTTCCCAAGAAATGTCAAGTGGATGATGTTCTGGGTATTCGTTGGACCGGGCGACAAGTGATGATGTTGTCGAGTTGGTTGAAACTTGAAGTGGTTTACTGACATCACACACCCGCCTGACCAATCTCAGCTCCATCAATTTGGCAATGCAGCTCATCAGAGACATCAGCGACATCAGCGACATCAGGAGTTTTTGCGACAACTGACGATCTCGATGAAGGCTTGGCCCGCTGGTCATTTAGCTGGCAGGTGAAACCGTCCTGCAGGCGCCTTGCATTGCCGTCAACGCCATCATCACGTCCGACTGGAATGATGCCGATTTTGCAGTGTCACGATAATGCGCAGGCTGGACACAGTCCTGACCGCTGAATATTGCCCAATTATAGGGGCAAAGCAGGCTCAGATGACCAGTTCCCGGCGCCCAATCAGCGGCATCACCACGAGTTTCAGACGGCTCGGCAGGTGTCCAAGCAAAATGACGTCGTGGATCTTCACCCACAAACCCTATGAGTGGCTCAGGACTCAGGAGTGGCTGGAGCGGTTGGGCCGTCACCGACGTCACGATTCATCACAAGGTGCGGCAGCCACAACAGCCACGACAGCAAGGGGATCCGCATCAGACGTTTCGTGAGCAACCACAACCATGCACGAGAGTCGCCAGGTTGCCGGTGCCACGCCAAGGAAGGGACGGAATCAAGTGGGAGCCCATTCCCATGCCGTCAGTGGCTGTCTCTGTCAGAGGTCATGCAAATGGTCAGGCAGGGGAGCCGCCAGGGAGCCAGGACTTGAAAGCTGGGCTGAAGCTGCCATGGCTTGCCTGTTCCTTGTTTCCTGCTCTTCAGTGTCCTATATATCCCCATCTCTCTCATCGCTGACATCTGTTCCTCTGCCTCCTTCGCGAGTTTGTTCAAAGAGTGACACTGCGCCCATACAGCATCTGCAAATCAACATTTACAAACACCATTAAGCATCCACCACCCACCACCGGCAAAATGGCCATCGGGACCACGCGTGACAGGACTGCCGTGCACGGCCGGAGCAGGATGTCGCCCATCCTCATGGCGACCAACCTCCTCATCTGGATCTCGTCCGTCATCGTCATGGGAATCACGGCCTGGCTTGTCAGTGAGAACAATGGCAACGCCGCCAATCGCGTCATCTACATTCTTGTCATTGTATGTACACCTCCTCATTGTTGGCAGCTTCAGACTAACACATTCCCAAGTCCGTCCTGACAACCGCCCTCTTCCTTGCGTCCTTCGTTCTCAGCGGGTACAGCGGCTTCTACCTGCTCTTCAACCTTATCTTTTCGTACCTTTGGCTCGTGGCCGTCGTTTTCACCGCCGAAGGCTGGAGCAACAGCGGAAACAAGTACCTGTTAACGGTCGAGGCGTTCAGCTTCATTGCTTTGTAAGTTTTTCCCGAGTGAATTGCCAGTCCGCGGGATGGATGACTGACCGACGATGCACAGCTTCCTCCTCCTGTTCAACGTCCTCTATGACTGGCACGTTGGCTACCGCGGTCGGCGGACTGGCGCTGTTGTCTAAGCGTGCTGGACGACGGGATGCGATGTTGGACGAGGCGAGGGGATGTGGGACGAGTTAAGGGGGGTAATGGAGACGTTAGGGGAGGCGGCGTTAGATAATACCAAATGATAACTTACCTTTGATGACAAATTTACGTGCACTGGACGTCCTCGTGCTATTGTATACAATGTTAGCAGGGGCCGGGGACTAACTAAAAAGCGAGTCTCGACTACTAACGTTACGTTAAGCGAGGATAAGAGTTATGAAGGGCACTCCGCGCTAGAACAAAGGGCGGCGGAGAGACGAGGGCGGCAGAGAGACGAGGGCGGCGGAGAGATAAAGGTAGCGGAAAGGCGGAGAGACTAAGAAATACAAAAGCGGACAAACGTATCAAGAGTCTAGATGAGATCAAAAAGGTCAGCTCCCGCTACAACTCGTCAGTTCTGCTCGAGGACGTCGCCAACACCATCGACGGCGGCCTCCATCCCACCGAGGCCTCGCTCGAGAAGTCTCTTCTGGGATGTGGCACCAACGGCGGCATGATTGGCATCCAGTGGAATGCCTCGAACCCCATCTACACGTCAGCAAAGTATAATGCTACCAAGGCCAAGCCTGACGGGCTGATCATGAAGATCGTCCGGCTCGTCATTTGATGCTTTGTGAGCTGCTTTTGGCTTGGGAGCCACCAGGGGTGATTTTTTTTGACAGTAGCAGCTTGAGTACTACCTAGTTAGATTTCAGGATGAAAAGAAGAAGCGCACAGGAGATACCGCGTCCCTATGCGCCCAAAATTAAAGCTGACCATCCTAGGGGCCTACCTCCCAAGACCGTTGGTACACAGAAAACTTGTAAAGCTCGACCTCTTCCTTCTCGCTCCGGCCCTCCAGCTTCTCCAGTCTCACCACGCCCTCCTCGCCCCGGGATAACTTCCAGTAGCACCGATCATCACCGCCCAGTCTCAGATTGATGTACCGCAGACTCGGAACTGCCGACGCCAGTCTCGTCGCAACGGCAGCGCAGCTTTCCACCTCGTAGCCATTCCCACGAATGCAAAGCTCACCAAGGTTGACGAGCCGCGGTAGCGCGCCCTCAAGAAGCTCCAGATGCCCTTCCAAGCCGCCTTCCTCCTCTTCCTCCTCGGCGTCGGGAAGGCAGAGCACGAGTCCCTCCAGCGCGCCCTCGTCGCCCTCGACAAGCGACTCGAGAACGGTATCCACGTCGACCTTTTCCAAATATTCCCCCTCGTCATCCACGATGTAGAGATCGTCGTTTCCGCGATCGAGATCAATCTCCAACATCCTGAGATGCACCGGCAGGGCAAGATACCTCTCGTCCGCCCGCAGCAGCGCCGCCGGCTCGTGACCCATGCCGCTGCTTGCCGCGCCGAGGGGGATGTGCCGAGCCCTCGACGGGTCCTGCATCATGGCAAAGGCTTGGTGAACGTCCGCCGCGTACTTTCCCACGGTGAAGCGCCGCATCCGGGGGGCGTTGACAAAGGCAACAAACACAATGTCCGTCGTGTCCGTCTCGTCGGCATAGAGGACGATGATGTCCTTGAAGTTCCAGAGGTTTGTGTTCTCGACGTGGGCCTCTTCCAAGACCTTCATATCGGCAAGCTGCTCGAGGAGGGCCGCGTCCTCGGGGAATACGGCCGTCCCGCAGCGCAGAGACCGGAGCGGGAGGGGCGAGCCGCCGCTCTCGCCGTAGGACTCGCACAATTGGCCGAACCAGCCCTGGTATTGATCGAGCTCCCAGGCAAAGGAGAGGCGCGACACGGCGTCTGGTGAGAGCGAGAGCGCCAGTGTCTGGAGGGAAGGCGATTTTAGGAGCACCTGTACGATTTGGTCTCGCCACGCGCTCAAATTGCTGTAGAGGTTGAGCAGGGCGAGGTCTTGCAGGTTGCCAAAGCCGGGAAAGTCGGGCATCGTGTACATCTCCCGCGCCTGCAAGAGTTGCTCGGAGGGTCGCTCGATTTCTAGCCCAAGCATGCCGCTGTCCATGCTGGAAAAGTCGAAGAAGAGGGATTTGATCCCGGGACACGAGCGATGGAGGATGTTGATGTTTTCTGGCAGCATGGGGCAGGAGCAGCGAAACGATTCTAGAAGTGGAAGCTTGGTGAGCAGCTTCTGCAGCTTCCTGTTGGCGTCCTCGGCGGTGTCGGTGGAGAAAAGGGGGATGGTCAACACCCTGACGTATCCCAAAATGGTGCTATCGGCCAGGGCTGCCAAATGTCTATCTGAGTTTGGTGCGACTACGCGGAATAGAGCGGGCTTGATGGCCTCGTTCAGGCTCTTGCTCACAAGGCGCAATGTCGCGAGTTGCGTGCGGCTCTTGATCTGCGATTTTGGTCGGTCACTGTCTTTGCGGTTTCCCCTAAAAGCACTTCTAAGGGTTGTCATTGGAGAGCGAACCTGGTCGACGAGACATTGCATCAGCACGTGCAAGCTGGCAAATGTGGCGGCGGATGAAGTCATGTTGTTGTGGTCGATGCCCGAGACGTGCAGCAGAAAGTGCGTGATGAAGTCGTGTCGCTATGGACGATGAAGCTCCCAGCCCGACGCCCCCGACGCCCGTCTGCGCTCGAGCTAAATGTGCCGATGGGCTGGATCTCGGATATGCCTGGTGATGGGCGTATGGCAATATGATGTACTGAGGCAAGTACCAGCCTGATGACACCCACTTGATCTTATACCCGCATATTGATCTACCTCTGGTTGGTTCAGTTGGTACTACCTATTTCCTAGGTACTGTGCCCGATAAAGCCTGACCAAGCTTTGTTTCCCGTAAAAGTCTTGTTCCAAGTATCAACATGAAGCGGCCCAGGCGGCAAGGCGGCAAGGCCAATCACAATACTTTCTCAATATTGCGCTAGCTAAAATGCCAAGCGTCGTGGCATGCATCAACGTCCTGCAATAGCTACCCATGTCAACGCGATGGGTGTGGTTACACAACAGCCTGACAAGCCATTCTTTGGGGGAGGGGGGGGGTTATGACTCCAGCTCCATCATCCCCGCTCTCAGCGAGACGACGAGAAGCCTCAGTAGAGTCTCCAGTCGACGATAGGGTTCTGGCCGCCCGTCGCCTAGTGCCAATTGTCGCCAGACAGCCAGTACTTCAACATTGAAACAAGCCCAGGCCACAACATCGACACCGGCGAGAACGAACAGTCCGGCCCAGCCCACCCCGACGGCACTCGAAGAGCAACTTATGTCTTCCACCGTCCTCGAGCTCTCGGCTCAATGGGCCAGCTCATCCGACATCAGCACGGTGCTGATGGTGATTGGCGGTGACGTGGTTCAAAAGGCGCTCGCCTAGGCGACGGGAAAGTGGCTGTCGCCCGTCTGCTTCTCGTTCGGATGGGTGTCGTACACCTTCATGGCGCTGGTGGCCGTCCTGGGCGACGGCCGGCTGCTGCCGGCCCCCGACCATCCGGTGCGCGTCTTCAACCTCACAACCGGCAACGTGCGCGACAATCGCCACTGGGGGCTCGGCCGTGTCGTGCGCGACCACGAGCGCGCCCTCGCCCGCGACATGAGATACCTTCGCAGCGGCAACGACATCTGGATCGTCGTCTTCGAAGCCACGGCCAGCGGCCCGCGCTCCCCCAACTCGCTGCCCTAGGGATGGACGCACTTCTTTGGGCTTTCTGTCATGGTCGTCCAGGCCGTCATCGCTGCCGTCCCCTGGTTCCGCTCCGGCGACTGGGGCGTCTTCTTCGTCACGGCCGCGGCCACCGCCCTAGCCCTGACCTTTGGCGCCCTCCCGCAGTGGATCGTGGAGACGCTTCCGAACCGCCAGCACTCCCAGGCTGTGTACGCCCTCACCTCGGGTAACGGCGCCCGGGACATCATGATCATCAAGGGAATGACTGGCATGGCAGTGCCGCCTCAGGCAAACGACGTCGATGATGTCATGTTGGTGATGGGGAACCAGGGCATCGGGCTGCTGTTCCTCCATCGCGATGTCCCGTTGAAGAGCGTCGGCGGCGTCTCTCCTTGTTTTCGGGGCAACGATCTCTCCGCATACTTGACATTGTTCTTAGCTGGCGAGAATTTGGCGCGCACTTCATGTAGCCAGGCAATTGCCTCGCTCTCGAGTCGAGCCAATGCGACGTCATGTAGCCGTCTAGACGTCTTCTTCCAACGAGACGGGTTTGCCTTTGGGCTTGCGCTTCCTACATCAATGGAGGACTGGGAGGCGTAACGGCACTTTGTGACTCTTTGAGGCGGACTGTAGCGGGTGGTTGTAGGCGGGAACTGACTTTTTTTGCAGAGTTGCCGGAGTTGCGGGAGCGCGACGGCATGATGAAGCCAGAGACACCATGAGATGCCAGTGTCGGGCTTCTGGCGAGTCCATGGTGATTGAGCTAAATGACATTTAGGTATGCTTTTGGACGGGTGATCAATCGGCATGTTGACAAATTCGTCCAGCTGCCGTTGATGAGACCCAACGTATCTGTTAACGTGCTTTATAAGCGAGCTGCGCACTCCCCACCACAACGCGTCCTCTTTACACTTGACATCGAATTTTTTCACAACCTAATATGTCCCTTGCTTCAAAGGAAGCAAGGTGTCACAGGCTTTGCCTGCTCCTTGGTCATGTGCAGAGAGTGTAGATAGCGCACAGGTCACGTGATCATCCTTGGCACCGCTCCAGAGCTTACCTCTGGAGCGGCCCTCGCCTCCAGGATCTTCCCCCTCCTCGTGCTTCATCGTATATCCACCATACCCCCCTACGATCAGCCTTCCACGTGCGCCGTGATACTTACCTTTATCCTCGAGTCTACCGCCATGACAAAAATACAAGCGAATCGTAGTCGACCTCGGCAACAGGTCTGTCCTCCTGCCCTTCTACGCCGCCCTTACTATCTCCAGTCGTCTTGGGGCGACCGACCCGCTTCCAATACATATCCTCGGCCTCATTTAGCAGCTTATCGGCGTCGACCTCTCGGCCGGGCACCTGATAGAGTGCCTCGGACATCTTGAAGAGACAGCGTGCGTGTTCGCCCACCATGGTCTCCTTGTGTATAGACGTTACCGTCATGGCATCCTGGAGGTGCTTTCTGTGATAGGGTCAGTTACGCTGGCTGTTTCCCAGTGTAATTAAGCACTTACAGCGCGGCATCCACATCTCCTTGAAGCAGACAACAGCATCCAATCCGGTACATGGCCGCGCCGTTAAAGTCAGACGTGCGGGACTTGTCCCCCTGCAACCATATATTCTGGGCCTCGACAAATGCGCCCCCAGCTACCTCATAGTTGCCCTCAAACATACTCAGTCTTCCCAACGAGTACTTGCACCTAATGACGCGTCAAAGTCAGTCATGCAGTTCTTTTTCCTTCCGGTAGCAACAAGAATTCAAGGAAACAGAACACATACGCAGCAGCCATGCCCCAAATCAAAGGCTGTTGGGCCCGAAACTCCCGCAGCGCCCGCTCCAGCTCGGCCCTCGCCTCGTCAAACCTGCCTGCATACGACAAGTTCCGGCCAAACGCCAGCCGCTGGGGCGCGGGCCACTGGAACTCGACGCCCGCCGCGGTGGACCAGCGCTGCCAGGTATCGCGACTGCGCGCGTTCCATTCCAACGCGGCATCGAGCTCGCCCATGCAGCCGTGGAAGACGGACGTGTTGTCCTCGGTCCAGCTGACGTTTTGCAGGTCGACCTGGGGCGCCGACAGCTTGATGTCGCGCGCCGTGAGCATCGACTCGAGCGCGATGCGGTACCGGCCCTGGCGCGCCCACATCTGGGCGACGTGCGTTTCGGTCGCTGACAGCATGTAGAGCTCGGGGTCTTGGGACGGGAGCGTGCCCAGCGCGATCTTGTCGACCGTGACGAGGTCTTCGAGCTCGGTCCAGTTTTGGGATTCGAGAAGAAACCTGTCTGGGGGTTAGACAAGGTACCAACGTGCAGGTGGGAAAGGGGAAGGATGAACCGTTGACATTGGACCCAAGTGGCACAGGTCTCGGTGCAGGCGTAAAAGTTGGGATTCCGACGGCGTTCGGCGACGAAGCTGCTCTTCAGGTGCAACACATGCTGCATCCACATCTGGCAGCGGTCCCACACGTCATACAGCATGGCCTTAGTGTTGTCGGGCTTCTTGGGGAAGACGTTGTACATAAGCACTGAGGCATCACAGAAGGATTTCTGCCGGTCCTCGACCGCCATGAAGCGGAGAAAGTGGGTTTGTATCAGGCGGTGGATCGAAAAGGTCCGCGTGTATCGGTCCCGCTTGATCAAGGCCAGCGTCAGGAGATCTTCCATAGCTTCGGACAGTCTTTGAGGAAGTTGCACCGTTAGTAATGTGTCTTGCATCTCTCCAAATGCCAGTCGATGTCTTACCGGTTTTCATCCGTATACCATAGAAGACTGTCGGGCAGATGCTCGACGTCCCCCAAGTCAAAGAGTGCCTGCGGGAGGCTGTCCGGGGCGCAAAAACAAAAGATGGCGAGCAGCGCAGCGCTGTCT
This sequence comes from Podospora tetraspora, assembly GCA_027943155.1. Taxonomy (NCBI): domain Eukaryota; kingdom Fungi; phylum Ascomycota; class Sordariomycetes; order Sordariales; family Podosporaceae; genus Podospora; species Podospora tetraspora. The sequence continues at coordinate 27,446 of JAQKAE010000001.1, read as the reverse complement.
GGACGGAGATTCTGAAACGACAGTTGCCAGACCGCCTCGAGACCGTCCTTGAATTCCTTGGCGCTGTCATAAAAGGTCAACAGTTCAGATATGGTCCACGACTGGCGATGGATGAGCCCGCCCATGTTGGAGAGGGCCAACGCGTGGCCACTCAGCCGCTGCGCGAGACCGTAGGCCGACTTGGCCTCGTTGGCCAGCAGCTCAGCGCTGATGTGGCCCGAGAGCAGATGCAGGAGGAACTGGGACCCGGTTTCGGCATCCCAGGGCGAGACCTCAAGACCTGCGTCGGCCGGGTCGAATGCGAGCGAGTAGTTGCGTGTCGTGATCAGGGCGGACCCTTGGCTGCCCAGCACGGGCCAATAATCTCGTAGCAGACTGAACTCGTCCACATTGTCGTAGATGATCAGCCACTTGCTCGCTGAGATGGTTGGATGGTTAGGTCAGAGCAAAAAAAAACACGTAGGGGCGGAGGACGGGTTAGTTTCAAGTCTCACATGTCTTTTGCAGCCAAGCTAACACGGTGCGGCGATTGTCGCCATGAGAGTCAGTCCGCGCATCGGGCAGCCGGAGCCGAAGGGCCACCTCGGTGAAGCTCTGCTGGATGGCGACCGAGGTCTCGGCCTGGATCCAGAAGATGGCGTCAAACCCCTTGTTGGACTGCTCGCGCTCCACGTATTTGAGGGCAACATGGCTCTTGCCGACACCGCCCATGCCGTACAGAGCCAGGGATCGGAGACCCCCCGCCGTGCGGTTCGCAAAGTGTTGCTCGATCTTTTCGATCACGTCGTCGCGGTCGAAGAAGCGTGCCGTTCGCGCCGGGGGCAGGATGAAGCAGGGGAGCTGGGCCGTATCGGTGATGGTGCGAGGTGAGAGCGAGAGAAAGGAGAGCCACGAGGCAACCTCGTCACTCGAGTTCCGCGATATGGTGGCGAGCTTCTCGATACGGTTCAGGGATTCCTCGACGTCAGACTCGCTAGCAGTGAAGATGTCGGTAAGGCGTTGCCACGAGTATTGTTGGTGATGACCTGGCACATTTCCATGCTTTAGTAGACATCCAGAGTAGTTACTGCGGTTTCAAGCTAGAGGGCAGGTTTACCTCGTGCCTGTGAGAGTAAGGACATGTCTCCGACCTCGCGAAGGAACTCAACGGCATTGGTGAAGAATTTGGTGATGGAGATGAACATTTCAAAGCATGTTTCCTTCTCCGCTGACGACGGGGTAGCGCTTTGCTGGGTGTGGGCATGGAAGTAGTGGCAGTTCCGACTCAGCTTCTTGATCATCTGGCTCACTCGTCGCATGGCTTCATCGTGCTGCAAGGCAACCTGCGAGCGATGCTGTCAGCTACGTAAACAGATGCGGCTACCTAGGAATTCGCCAACAGTGAGAAACAAGCCGAGCAAGCCCCAAAAGGCGCCTGGGTCGAGGTCAGGGCCGAGCTTCTTGGCGAAGAAGCCGCTGAGGTTCTGGAGATCGACCAGACGTGGCTGAAGCATGGATAACTCCTGCAAGGCAGCCTCGGGGAACACTTCGTCTTGTTCGAGAACGGCATAGTTCAGGACGTCGTCAAAGTTGCGGAACCCCCGGATGGTTCGACGGTCTTGTCGTTCCATTCGCTCGATACACGACTTGGATATCGACACCCATTGTCGGGTAAAGTACTCGTTCCTTTAACCAGAGGTCAACTGGGCACGGCATATGCGAATTGTAGAACCTACATGTTGTACCCCGCCATCTTTGTGAAGGAGGCATCAATTTGATGGTGATGAAATGAGGAAGAAGGGAAATTCTACGGCGAGGGGGGGAAAGAATTGATCGTCAAAGTTCAAGCAACCCCAAAAGCGGGGTCGCCGATCTCCTGATTCTACGATCGAGATGGTGGAACAAAACAGGGTGCAGGCAAGAGGCGGGGAACCGGCCCCAGCCTGTCATCACACAGCAGTGAAGCCCAACGGCGAACAAATCGACTTCTGGCAAAACACTATGGGGCGGGCAGGGAAAGCTCTGGTAGGTCGCCCTATCAACTAGAGAGTTTGCGGATTACGACGGTCGATAGCCAAAACTGTCCGAAAACGCCGTGGTTGTCACGGTGCAGGGGTGGCTATCGAGACAGGGCTGCGATGTGGCTTGCTTGCATTGAAGAAAATAACGAAGTTGCAGGAGGAAGAGGAAGCGCAAGCCTCCATCCTGCAACGACGGATCTATGTAGTGGGCTGCCCCGCAGGCAGAGGCCGATAAGGCAGATATGGCGATAAGGCCGAACCATCATGGCAGGTGCCGTGACATCGCTCCAGCTAGTTGCAATAACACTACCTTGGACCGTTACAGGGACTACCACGGAAAAGAAGAAGTAATAACAAGCCGTTGAATCATTGTAGTTGTATACGATTCACTTGTGTTTTAAATGTCTGGTGATCGTAGAGTTGTGATCCAGTGGTCGTGGGGTGTGTATTTTGTTGGCTCACTTAAATTGGCCAGACCGAGCTTATCAACGGTTGTACACATTATCTGAACATTTACATACAAAACTGCCCGTTGATTGGGTGTAAGCCGAAGCCGCAGCTGCTGTGTTACCACAAAGTTTGCTACATGTAGCTGCCTGTCAGACCACCCCCAGCCGCTCTCAATGTTCCATCTGCAGTCAAGGCTCCATGTCGATCTCCCCTTTCCCTTCTCCTCTCTGGCTTGATAATCCATCACCAAGGTCCCGGTGTCTCAGTCTGAGAAGGGACTGGGTGAGGCTTCGGCATGGCAAAATCGATGGTTCTCGGTGGCTGGGGCAGGCTGCCTTGACCAGCGGCGCAGCTCAGAATGACGGGCTGCTTGTCGAAGTCGGCACTCATCGGGGTCTGGGGAACAAACCACGACTTCCAGGGCTGCGCCAAGGTTGTAGCGCCTCCTTGTTTGTCGGGGGTTTGGCTCTGGTCCATGATGGTATGGATCAATGAGGGCGCCGTTGTTTGGTTGTTCGTATCAACGGTGGCTTTGAAGGTGCAATTTGAGGCCGCCGTGTTCGAGCAAAAAACTAGCAATGCAAGGGAGGTCAAGCTGGTTGTTTTAAAGACAGGGACGGGGGGGCAGTTGGAATCTCTTTTCTCCATCACCCAGCCCCAGATTATATAACGTGCTTTATAAGCGAGCTGCGCATATAAGCGAGCTGCGCACTCTCCACCACTCACGGCGGCCACATGCCCGATCCTGGCCCGCCTGGCCTGTGCTCACCGTGTGGCCTGTGCGCTCCCACAACCTTGCCCATCTGGCACTTGCGACTCCGATCGCGAGCCCTCTCTTTTTCTCCTTAGCTTAGTTTTCCGCTTCGTAGACGGCAACATTGCAGCACTGTCTCTCTCGCTACCCAGCTCCGTGAAACTTCTGATGTAATTATAGTTGGTTCTTTGTGTTGATGCATTGCAATTGGGGATAGTATTTGGAGAGTGGTAGAGAGTGCGCAGCTCGCTTATATGCGCAGTGTCACGGCACCTGCCGTGATGGCTGATGGTTGCGCCTTTGGCACATGCCTTGGGCAGATGGCTCGGCCTTATCGCCTTATCGCCTTATCTGCCTTATCGGACTCTGGCCTGCGGGGCAGCCCACTAGATAGATCCGTCGTTGCAGGATGGAGGCTTGCGCTTCCTCTTCCTCCTGCAACTTCGTTATTTTCCACAATAGCAGACAGAACTCCCACGCGCAGCTCCAGACTCGCCAGAGTCTTCCGCCCCTGTGACACGCAGCTCGCTTATAACGCACGTTACATGTAGCAATACAGCCAATAATAATGTCACCGAGCCGGACCACCAACTGCGCCCCGCCCCCCCTCACTCTCAGCGCCCGGTTGAGCAAGTAACCGGTTGACAAGGCTCAGAACTTTCAACTGAAAACTACCTATAAAGGAAGGTACTTATCCAGGGTAGACGAGCACTCTGAGCAGGGGCAGCTAGTGCATGGCACTATATCCCGCGGCCTGACGGACCCTCAACTCCTCTTCTGTTGCTGGGCGAGCACACGAGATCGCGGCCCAAAATGGCCGACCATCTTCGGTACGTACTATGTTTCTGCGATACCGTTTTTTCTCCCTATCTCTTGCAACCAACGGCTTGCTGATAGCTGCAGCAAGCAATGGAAGTCGCTGAGCAAACTTGTCAGAAGGATAACCAGGTCACACGATGCACTCCACAACGAACCAGATATTGAGATGCAAACCCATGAACCTCCTTGTTGGTCAGCTACTCTGCAATCTTTCTTCAATCTCACACCCGAAGAACTCGCCCGGTTCCCCAGCATCGGGGCGTACTGCAGATATGTGGAGAGCCAGTTCCCGCCTGTCCTCGACGAATCCTACGTATCAGTTTGGGCCGCTCTGCATCCAGCAACTCCCCCCCCTCCCCCGTCTCCCCCCCTCCCCACCACCATCACCACCACCACCACACGGCCCATAGAGGCTGCTGATTGCTGGAAATTACTGCATACCATCGCTTCCGAGTTGAAATCGGCACCTCGGGACGCCAGCATCGAAAACATCAAGCATTGCGCCATCCCCAGGGCCGGTCACGTGGACAGCACAGAAGAGCCGCACGCCTCGGTAGTTGTCTTTGCCGCCATCTGCTGGCTGACCATGATCCTGCACCCGTCCTTGTCGTTCTCGGCACCCGATAGCTCTCCCTCGCTGGCTTGCGTGTTCCAGGGCATGATTGACGGGCCTGTGTATCAGAAGCAAAACATTCGGGAGGCTAAGAGGCCCATCTCCCGGGTCATCTCCGCCTTCAAGGTCAACGTCTGGGATGACCAACCCCAGCATCCCTCTGGTGCCGGTGATGGCGACGAGAATGACAATCTCTACGAAGGTAGCCTCACCTTTTACGCGCTAAGGTTTGGCCGCATCACGGTGGAGTGGGTCGACACGCTCGGCGAACATCTCAAGTTCGATCCCGTCAGTAGACGCTTGTGCCTTTTCCGCTTTCCCACCTATTGCGTCTTGTTAGCTTTGCGCAAGGACACCTGTCCTGCTCTAACAAGGTAGGCCTATGCGCGCTATCCCGAGATCTGGCCCAACAACAGTGAATTTTAACGAGAGAATGCCTAGTATTTCCCGAGACTTCTTATCCGTCTCCCCAGACAGCCGGTACCCCAACTACGTCACATTGGAGCAGGAGATCCTCCTCTCTTACCGCCTCCTATTTGGACAGAGCTCCCGCTCCCAGGCGCTAGCCCGATCCGCCATGCTAGAACTGGTAGAGAAGGACGAGTTGGTCTTTGACGAGCTGCTCCACACGCTCTGCGGCAGCAAAACCAAAGTCGACAAGCTGCCCCACGAAATCTGGCCCGTCTGGTGCCGGGAGGCCGAGAGCGACCAACTCCTCGAGAGCGACGTGTACAGCGCGCGCACCGATTTCCCTCGCCTGGGCTACCGCTTGATACAGCTGCAGCGCTTCAGTCTCCGCCAGAGACCCAGCCGGCTGACCGATCTGTGGAGGGACCGGCGGAACCCGCTTCAGTGGTACACGTTCTGGGCCGTCCTGTGGGTTGGTGGGGCGGCCATCGTCTTGGCCGTCGTGCAGATTGCACTGCAGGCTGCCCAGCTTGTGCTGTCGTCCCCGCAGACACCAGCAGCTTAGTTCGCCCCCAACTTGGAAACGGCTAAAGTTTATCTCGCTTTACCCGGTTTCTTAGGTACCTTGTCATACACACTAGTTCAACTGCCTAGTTACCAAAGGTACTTTGGTATTTTACTGGTACTATCCCACTACGCAAAGTCGAACGGCATTTCTCTGGCCATAGCAGGAGAATCTGAACCGCTCATCATCCCACAAACCAGACCGACATCACCTCTAGACACGCTTTAGTCACCAGGACACCGCATCATGGGCACTAGCAATGACATAGAGGGGAATTCACCACTACAATATCATACCTCGCCCGACTCTCCCTCTACACCCAAGAAAAGCCCTACTCGGCCGACTTCAGCCCGGGCGACGGCAGCAAGCAGACGAACCACACGTACGACCCGGCGTCCGTAACGATCCGCCCGATCCGCTCTCCAGAGTCCTTCGACCTCCACACCCACGGTTTCTGTGTGCTCCAAGCACCGTCATGTCTCGACCCCCAGGACGTCCTGCTGCGGCCCAGAGAGGTTGAGAAGGCGGCCTACGCCGAGGCAGAAGCGCTGCTCCATCGCCATTTTCCCGAGTATGAACGCATTGAGGCGATGAGCATGACGGTATGTCACTGTACCCGCCAATCTTGAGTCATGTCTCACCTTGTAGCTTAGGTTCGAAAGCGTGACCCCCGGTTCCCCGTTCCCGAGGGCACCACGCCTTCGCCCGTCTCGCACGAACAGCCCGCCACCCTGCCTCACTGCGACTTTTGTCTCTCGGGAAAGGATGTACAGCTCGCCATGTCTTTTCCAGGGCAGCTTGGCTATTTTCAAGACAAGGATTATGACCTCATAAAGTACGTCCATTCTACCCTTTACAATATGCATGGAATGGTTCGCTGATACGCCATCACAAATCAGCATCTGGCGACCCCTGGTAGGCTCAAATGACGACTACCCCCTCGCCTTGTGCGACTACACTAGCATACGGCCGGCCGACGACATTGTCAACAACGACGACATCCACCGCGACCGCGTCAATGGGAACTCGTTGCTCTACCGCCACGAGGCGCACAAGTGGTACTACCTCGAGGCTCAGCGGCCAAGGGATGTACTTGTTTTTCGTAACATTGACTCCACGGGAAGCGAGCCCGTATGTTGACCTCTCTCTCCCTTTCTCTATTCAAGGCAAAACCGGTCATAACATGACATGCGTCTAGGAGGCTTTCATTGCGCCGTTGATAATCCCCTGTCGGCTTCACCGCCGCGTCAGAGCGTCGAAATTCGGTTAGTGGCTATTAGGCCGAAGTCCGAGGATTAGAAAGCTCAGGTGCTAGATATCAGATAGGCAGTTCAGATGTGCAATGGGCGCTCAGCCTTACGGGAGTGCATGCATATGATTTACAATGTACATGTACCGAGATACTGATGGTATCGAGCGCATAGGTACCTATGTGTGACGGATCTCGCAAATGACACGCAACCCAAATGTGAAAACCTTCCAAAAGGATTGTCAAGATTCCAAGTCGAAGACTCTGGACTCTTGGTTGCGTATATGAACCGTTCACGACTGCCGTAGCCGTGACACGCTCCCTACTTCCCCCACAATGGCCACACAAGGCCGAGCCCGGTAGGTATTCCCACCCGAGCCGTCTACATCAGTGCTCCAGCTAACCGCGACTATGCAGCCCCAACCAAAGAGGTCCGTCCGGGGAACGATACCGCACGGGGAGCCCCATCCCCTTCACGTCCTCGCAATTCTCCGGCTTCGGGCAATCCAGAAATCTCAGCAGCCCCGTCAACGGCCTACGCAGCAGCAGCCCAGAGGATGACGGCGGGTACGAGCCATCACCAGGACCTGACGAGCTATCCGGACCTGACGAGCTATCCGGACCTGACGAGCTATCCGGACCTGACGAGCTATCCGGACCTGACGAGCTATCCGGACCTGACGAGCCATCAGGACCCGACGAGCCATCACCAGGACCCGGCGAGACGGAGCTAGCCTCGGAATTCTCCTCTGAGGGTTGGGTTGACGATACCGAAGGACCCTTCTTCCGCGAGCTCCGGTTCCCCCCGCACCGCAGTGTTCAGGAATGGATCAGTGCCGGTGAGGACACCCAGCGCCAGCTCGCCAGGCGGATTCTCTATGCACTCCACGTCGGCGTCATACCCTGCCCCGAAGAAGTCCACTCCCGTGCCGAACGCCGCCATAATGACAACTGCACCCGTCACCGCGGCCTCCGCCATACTTATGATGTTTGGAGCAAGGAGTACCCCGCCAGCCAGGCGGAGTGTTCCGAGGGCCTCGGCCTCTACCGCGAGACATCCGACATCCCACCGGTCTGGGCAGCCAAGCAACGTCAAGAGTTTCCTAGCCACGGCCGGCTGTCCCGCCTCTTCTCTGGGTCGCTTCATGACGGTGAGGAGATCTGTCTCCACAGAGATGCGCCGTCCAGGCCGCCGCTTCAGTATTCCGTCAAGGACATCGACAGTTCGATCGCCATCTTCTCGGACCTGAACCGATTTCAGAAGCCCATCTCGCTCACCATTATTCCTCAGCCCGCATCGCTCCTGAAGAAGTCGATCCACCTTTCCTACCCTGTTGAGGTTGATGGCGAGGTCAAGTCAGTCCCAATTCACAAGATCCCCACATGCAGTTTGCGACAGCCGGGACCCGCTCCCACGCGATCTACGCATTCTTCCCCGCCATGTACAGCCCGGACCCCAAGGCATCCGTCTACCTTAGCGACAAGGCGTACCAGGCTTTCTACGAGGATATCATCCATCCGGGCCTCCTCCAGCTCCCTCTCCGGGCGCGTTCTGGCCACCTGGGCGACGGCTGGGCCGAGACCTCCCAGCATCTCCCTGCTACGTTTGAAGCGGCTCTCGCGATATCCAGGGCGGCAGCGGAGCGGTCTGGGAATGAGGGCGGTGCCCGCGGGCGGCCGATCAATATCACATTCACCCCGTCGTCTGACCCTCAGGTCTGGGATGAAATGTTCTTGCGGCTCAGGGACCCCACCGCCCAGGAGCCGGGCGAGTATGATCGGCGGTCCTTCTGCAACCTCTTCTTCCTCTATGACAGCAAGGGCACCAAGCTCGAGACCCAGCGGCAGAGAGCCCTCGGCCCCTGCATCCAGGACTTCCGAGCCGAGCAGGCCGCCTACTTCCCGGAGAACGCGGCCGTCTCTTCCGATGACCGGCAGTACATCGACATCGCTGCCACCGTCTACGCGCTCAATGACGGGCATTACCCCCTGGGTTCCACCCTCCTCGCAAAGCGGTGCTGCGTATACAATACCGTCCGTACCATCCTCGAAGGGGAGGACGAGCCGACGGAGGATAGGCCTTGGTGACACCGGGCCCGCAGCAGCCCGCCCCCCCCAGCCGCCGCGTACAGTTGTTACCGAATATCCCATCAACCTCCTCCGTGATACCGTCACCCTGACCGCTGAGCCGACCGCCACTCACCCTCGTGCAGCTGACGGACTGGTGTACATCCAGACGTACTCACCGGTCAAGGAGCTCTTTGACGCGAGGGGATCTTCCCTTCTCCCATCCCGGGATCCTCAACCTCGGGTACAGCAACGTCGACTGCAGCACCATCCACTCCCTCCAGCGAACCGCCTCTGACCGTCCAAAGGCGAAGGCCTCCGACTGTCGGTCCCGGAAACGCGTCCGGATCGCCACCGACCCGGATGGAGGGGGCAGCGGCTGGTTCGGATGGCGGACGGAGCTCCGCGTCTCGCTAGCCCTCGCCAACATCATCCAGGAGGAGGATTCCAGATGGGATCATTTCCTCGCTGAGCTCTATCGGGAACCCAGCGGAGGGCTACCTCAAGAGCCGTAACCCTCGTGCCGGTGGCTCTTACGCCGGTCCCCGTCAACGACATCACGATCGCGTCACGGGCTTTCTACGTTCACAGAACCGAAAAGTACCGGCACTTCCTCCGTGGCAACATCCACAAGCACCTCGTAGCCATCGACACCATCCGGGCCCTCTACAGCGGCAGCCAGGTCGCCCCGATGGCAGGTGCTGCGCTCCACGCTGTTCTCGTCCTCTCTCTCCGCCACTTCATCTCCCACCTGCCGTACAAGGAGGCGTGGATCTTGAACAACGACATCCGCGTCCCTGACTCCTTGACACGGCAGCCTGGCCTCGGCTTGGTGGCAACACGGCGGAAGAGCGGTTTTGCTTTCTTCCATCCGGACATCATCGACTGGAGGGATCTCAAGCTCGCGGGTGGCTACGAGGACAGGATCACCGTACCCGGCTTCCAGCGGGTCGTCCGGTTCCGGACGGTCCTTGCCTACCAGGACGTCCGATCCTTCATCGACCAGCTCCTCGAGGCCGTCAACTCGAACACCTCCGAGGCAGCCTGCGAGTTTATCATGGAGAAGTGCGTCCATCTCATCCTCCAAGACTTCCGGGACATTTCCTTACGCAAGCTGCTTGGGAGGATGGAGCACGCCGAGTCTGCGACTACCCCCAAGCCAGTGGTCAGCACTTCTCGTTCGAGGGGCTCGGCCACCTTGCTGGGAAGGTCGATCGGAACGTCAGCAGGGCAACAGGGAACAAGTCTTTCTTCAAACGTGCTGGCTTGTTCTTTACCTGGCTCTGGACCGACGACCCGATCAGCTATAAGCGGAACAACATTCAGAATCTCTCCTTCCGCACCCTTGCCAAGGTTGCCTACGAGGCACTCGGGCAGGCCGGCAGCCGGTACGCGACACCAGCTCGGTTCCAACGCATCCTCGGCTACCGCTTCTTTGAGCAACATAACGCGGTCCCATATCCCGACAGCAACGGCAGTCTAGTACAGGTCAGCCGTAGCAAGACGCGGGTCCTGCTCTGCTTCCGGCCCCTCGACGCCGTGGAGCTGGTACCCCGTCACATATCTCTCAGCGAGCTGCTAGGACGGGTTGAGATCATTGGTACTGGGTGGGAAAAGGTGTGCCCTCCTGCGCCGGTGCCCGGATGCCTGGATAAGATTTGCACTGTCCAGGAGGCGCTGGCATGGATGCGTGATAGGCGGAACCTAGTCTGCTATATGTAGCATGTACGTGGAAAGGAGAGGTATGTCACGGCGCATGGGTGGCCATCGAGACAGGGCTGCGATGTGGCTTGCTTGCATTGTGGAAAATAACGAAGTTGCAGGAGGAAGAGGAAGCGCAAGCCTCCATCATGCAACGACGGATCAATGTAGTGGGCTGCCCCGCAGGCCAGAGGCTGATAAGGCAGACATGGCAATAAGGCGATAAGGCCGAACCATCTGCCCAAGGCATGTGCCAAAGGTGCAACCATCAGCTATCACGGCAGGTGCCGTGACAAGGTAAGGGTTTTGTTAGTTTCCTGTGTAGTTTCCTGTGTATTTTTCATGTCAAGTAGCATTTAATGAAGCACCGTTGTAATACCGGAATCGGTATGGATAATCAATCAGCCTATGTGACGGTAGTGAGTGGCTTGTTCGGAGGACATAAGTTAGATAGGCGATTAAATATGGATGGCTGCAATGGATTCCTTTGACTTCACAGCAGAGGCAAAGAGTCCATTCTTTCTTGACAACCATCGCACTCAAAAAGGCCACAGAATGAACAATAACCTTGTGAGACTATACTCCCATGCTGGCATCGTAAGCCGTGCCATGCTATTGTCAAACAGGGCAGTGCCTCCAGCGGGGATTCCGGACAAATAGGTTCAGCAAAAACACAAGCTGCCGTTGCACGCAGTAAATGGGATGCAAACAACGCAAGAAGGCAGGAGCAGTACAGCGCAAAAAACATACAACACCAGGGATTCGCTGGTCGTCACCGACCCAACTACTAGTCTGGCGGTTACTGGCTTATCTATGGGAGAGCGGACGGGATCCCGAGTTTTCCAGTGCCTATGGTCGTATGTGTTTTGTCCATCTGGAAATTGCGATTTTCTCTGACAAGCTTTTCAAATGTGTACTGTTGACATGCCCCTGAGGCGAGGAGGCCATGACAATCACCACACTCTGACACCTATCTCTAATGCGACGACGGATTCTATTACCATCCATGGAAAACCCGATACAAATGAAAACGGCGCTAGCAATGACACGGATACCATCCGTGGAAATGATGCGGTTAGAATCCGCAGACACTTTTGAGGCCAAACTGGATGCAAAGTACATGAGCGGAAGGCGTACAATGGAGCGACATCCCCACTGTCTTCAAATGGAAGAATGCATTACGTTTGCGGGAGAAAATCGATGTTGAAGTTTGGCGGTGCGACCGATGGGTGCCGGAGTACAGCGCAAAAAACATACAACACCAGGGATTCGCTGGTCGTCACCGACCCAACTACTAGTCTGGCGGTTACTGGCTTATCTATGGGAGAGCGGACGGGATCCCGAGTTTTCCAGTGCCTATGGTCGTATGTGCTTAGTGTGTCTGGAAATTGTGCTTTTCTCTGACAACAAGCTTTTCAAATGCGTACTGTTGACATGCCCCTGAGGCGAGGAGGCCATGGCAATCACGACACTCTGACACCTGTTCTTTCAGGGCATCGGAGTCCATCACGAGGATCACAACACCCAGCCACCTATCTCTAATGCGACGACGGATTCTATTACCATCCGTGGAAAACCCGATACAAATGAAAACGGCGCTAGCAATGACACGGATACCATCCGTGGAAATGATGCAGTTTGAATCCGTAGACACTTTTGAGGCCAAACTGGATGCAAAGTACATGAGCGGAAAGCGTACAATGGAGCGACATCCCCACTGTCTTCAAATGGAAGAATGCATTACGTTTGCGGGAGAAAATCGATGTTGAAGTTTGGCGGTGCGACCGATGGGGTGCCGGGGTTGGGCCCGACCCAGCCATGCCAAGCCCAGAAAGAGCAGGGTCATTCAGGGGTTAAGGATCAGAGAAAAAAGCAAAGAGAAGACGCGTTGCGTCGCGTTCGCCATTCCGTCGGACCCAGAGCGATGGGAATTTGAACTGATCATCCAACCCGACACATCAACATGGACCCGTTCGTTATTTTGGCCGAATACCCGGTCGTTATTTGCAAGATTTGCCGTTTCGCGTGTGTCGCCAATGGGACCGACAGTCATTTACGGGAACATCACCGCCATATTGAAGCCGGCAAGCGGAAACAGATTGCAGAGGCAGTGAAGCAGGTGCCCGGCATCATACAGAGACAAGAGGGGTTAAGTACATTCCCGTTTCCATCGTCCACCGTCCCCCCGATCCCATTCATCGCGCCCCCCGAAACGGACGGGTTACGATGCAACAGTTGCGGTTACATCATACGAACAGTACGGGGAATGCAAGAGCATTGTCGAAAGCAGCACGGATGGGAGAACGATTGGCGGAAAGGTGGCAACGTGGCCAAGAGAGCCAGGGAGGAGCGGGAGGTACCATGGACCACAGGGGTTCGGTGTCAGCGGTTTTTTCGATCGAGGGCGGCCAGTCAGTGGTTTGAGGTGGGACGGGGTAGGGAGAGGCAAGATGTGGCGGGCACGGCGGAGACAGAAGACGGGGAGACGGAAGAGACGGTGACGGCGAGGATGGAAGAAGTGGAGGACCAGAAGATCATGCAGGCACACCAGACCCAGGCAAGGCGGTTTGAAGCCAGGAGGAAACAGGCCATCCAGAGGGGAGACGAAAAGGCCGAGCCGAACGCATGGTTGGGGCGGGTTGGGTGGGCCGAGCATTTGAAGGGGTTGGACCCGGATGTGATGCGGGTAACGGTTGGCCCCATCCACGAGGACGAAACGGGGTTGCGGCGAATGTGGGAAAGTTTGGAACGGGTCATGGAGAGGGCACGCGCGACGGTGGCGGCAATGCACGCTGGGCACGCCGTGTTGTTCGAGATCAACCGCAAGGAGGTGCACGTCAAGCCGAGGAAGCCGTTTGACGGCCGGATGGAGGAGGACTCGTGGGCACGGTACAAAGACGTATTCCAAAAGTTGTTATGTTTCATCCGGCGGACAGACGACCGAGACGAGAACCGACCGCCGTACGAATTCACGAACCGACAGGGCGAATTGTATGACGAGTTTGTGGAGGCCGCGCAGGAGGTAGCCATGTGGCCGGGGAGCCGTCAGACACGGTGCAGGAGCAGCCGAACGCCGCGCGACAGCAACCGAACGCCGTACGGGGGCAGTCAGAGCCGACACGAGAGCAGACAGACCCGGCACGAGAGCAAACGAACCCGGCCGAGCAGGAGGTGTACAAAGCCCGGGTGGATCGGTTGTGTTTGGATTTCATGGTGGCGTTGTTCGATCACCCGTTGAAACATACACATTACGAAAACGCCATCATCAGCGGATTGGCCGTGATGGGGTTGCGTGAGGACGGCGGATGGGTTAGCGCGGAGAATTATACCCCGATATATTCGGCGGTCATCAAGATGGCGCGTATATTGGTCGCATATCAGGCCGTGGTCGAGCAGAAGGACGAGATCCAAGCATTGGCGAGGAGCATGGACGAGGACGACGCAGCCGAAGCAGCCACCGGGTTGTTCGTCATTGTGCGGGAGAAGATGCGGCGGTTCATGACGATGGTGGTGGAGAAGGCGGACCCGTCCCCGATGGATTGGATATTCGACACGCGATCGTACGGGATGCGGATTCGGTTTACGACGACGGCCAGCCCGGTGATCGATTGGGTGGGTGACCGGGTGTCGTACCAACGGATCCAGTTTACGATGAACCAGTTGAGCGATATGTTGCACGAGTTGGTGGCGGAGATGAGGACGGTATTGGGGACGTTGTTGATGGTGGACGACGGGCAGGGCGAGAGCGATTACACGACGGTACCAGGGATCGATTGGATTTCGATGGAGGACGACCACAGCGAAGACCGGGTCGGGTATTCGTTTTTGGAAGACGATCGCAACGCGTGGGTGGCGGCGGGCGAGGGGTTGGTGGCCAAGCAGATGTTGCGGAGGCGAGACAAACGGGTGGCGTGGTTGGCGAGCGGCCCGAGCAGCGGTTGGGATCCGGACGCAAGCCGACAGACGGGGTACGGCGAGGGCGAAGGCCGGAGAAGGGAGGCCGAAACGACCGAGGGACATCCATACCGGGGAGCAGCGATTCGGGAGTACGGGCGGTCGGCGGAAAGGTTCCGGGAGGGGTTATTAACGATGATGCACATGTTGGGGGAATGCCAGCGCGGTCGACGGAGATCATGGGCATCCGGCACAGCAACACGGCGAACGGGGGCGTACGCAACATCATGATGGACCGGGGCATGGCATGTTTTGTGACGTCGTACCACAAGAATTACCGCAGCACCGGGCAGGTCAAGGTGATTCACCGGTATTTGCCGCGGGAGGCAGGGGAGTTGTTGGTGTGGTATTTGTGGTTGGTGTTGCCGTTTTGGCAGCAGGTGCAGGGGATGGTGAAGCAGTCAGGCGAGCCGAGCGCGTTTTTATGGGCGGACGAGGTTGTGAAGAGGGAGAAGGAGGGAGGCGGGGGTCGAGGGTCCGGGGGGACGAGGAAGACGGGGAAGCATTGTATGGCGGGAAGGGTACGACCGGGCGTAATGGTAGGAGCAGAGCGAGGGGCACGAACAGAGAGACGGATACGGGTGGAGAGGAGGGCGAAAGGGAACAGCAGGGGAGGGAGGGAGAGCAGGAGGGAGCGGAGAGCAGGAGGGAGCGGAGAGCAGGAGAAGGGGGATCAGCAGGCCCGAGGACATATGATAGTGGAACGGTCATGGACGTCAGACCGGATGCGACGGATTTTGCAGCAGTACAGCGAGCGGTTGTTGGGCACCCGAGTGGGCATCAGCGCATGGAGGCAGATGGCGATCGGGATTTCGAACCGGTATTTGAACCGATCATTTGGGCCGGACATCAGTCAGGAGGGGGATGAGGACGAAGACGAGGATGTGGACAACGCATGGGATTTGCAGGCCGGGCACAGCACGCACGTGGCGGGGATGATATACGCGCGGGAGTTGCAGCAGGGCATGTTGGGCACGGCGGTACGGCGTGACAAGTTCCGAGCGGTCAGCCGGCAGTGGCACCGGTTTTTGGGATTCGGAGGCGGGGAGGGCGGCCGGGAAGCGGCAGGCAGCAAGCGGAAGAGGGAGTTGTTCGACAGCGTCCGGGAGGAGGCGCGGTTCCGGCGGTTTGCACGGTTGCAGAGGATGGATATCGGGGGGGTCGTTGCGGACGATGTTGGGCCAGAAGGCGGAGTTTCGAGGCATCCAGGAGAAGGTGATCCGGGCCATCATGCGGGGCGAGGGTCCGATCGTTCAGGTGACGGGGACGGGGGGGCGGCAAGAGTTTGTCGTTCATGTTGCCGGCGTTTTGTTCGCCGGACGGGGTCACAGTGGTGGTGGTGCCGTTGGTGGCATTGCGGGAAGATTTGCACCGGCGTTGCCAGGCCAGCGGGATCGATTCGCACGTGTGGCAGGGCCGAGAAGCGAACCGCGCAGCACCGATCGTGTTTGTGACGCCAGAGTCGGCCGTCACCAAAGCATTTCAGGGGTTCATCAACCGGTTGCAGGCGCGCGGCCAGTTGGACCGGGTGGTGATAGACGAGTGCCACACGGTATTGGACAGTGAGAGGACGTTCCGGCCGCAGATGGGTACGATGGGCAACATCATCCGCGGGTTCGGGGTGCAGATGGTGTTTTTGACAGCAACGTTGGCGCCGGCGGATGTGGGGATGTTTTACAGCCGGATGGGGTTGGATGGGCGGCGGGTCCGGTTGTTTCGGGAGAGGACGACGAGGCGGAACATTGGGTATCGTGTACGGACAGTACGAGGCGGGCCAGATGCGGAGGACGAGGCGGTGTGCGATACGGTACGGGACGGGTTGACGCGGTATGAGCAAGGGAAGGTGATTGTGTACAGCGGACAGATCGAGCGGGCGGAGAGGTTGGCGCAGACGTTGGCATGTGAGGTGTATCACAGCAAGGTGGACACGGCGGCCGGGAAGGCGCAGCGGTTACGGGTGTGGAGGGAGTCCGGGAGAGTGATCGTGACGACGAATGCGTTGGGTATGGGGGTGGACATTCCGGACGTGCGGATGGTGGTACACGCGGGGGCGCCGCGGCGGTTGCGAGATTATGCACAGGAGAGCGGGCGGGCAGGACGAGATGGGGCAGGGAGTCAGGCGGTGGTGATTTGGTCGGGGGATTGGAGGGCAGGGAAAGACAGGGAGGGCGGGCAGGGAGGAAGGCACAGAGGGAGGCAGTTTGGGGATCAAGATGGGCGGCAGGGACAGGATGGGCAGGAAGCATGGTTTGACAGTGGGATGAAACAGTTTTTGAATGGGCGAGGTTGCCGGCGAAGGGTGTTGGATGGTGTGATGGATGGATGTGAAGAGCGAGGAGGGTGTGAAGAGTCGGAAGAAAGTTGTGATGTTTGTGGTACAGAGCAGGATGAGGACAGCGAGGGGGGGATGGAATTCGAGCGGGTAGAGGGCGAGGGGGACGACGAGGAGAGGATGGAAGTGGAGGGTGAACAGGACGTACAGAGCGAGGGTTTATGGCAGGACATAAGGGAAAGGGGGTACGCGAAGCGAGTGCGGACAGCAACGACAGGTAGTGGGAGGCGGGGAAGGTGTGGAGAGAGACAAGAGGGAGAGAGGAGAGAGGGGAGGGAGGGGAGGGAGGGGAGGGGAGGGAGGGGAGGGAGGGGAGGGAGGGGAGGGAGGGGAGGGAGGGGAGGGAGGGGAGGGAGGGGAGGGAGGGGAGGACGGGGAGGGAGGACAGTCCGAGTATGGAGGGTAGTCCGAGTGTACAGAGCGGTCGGAGTGTGGAGAGTGGTCGGAGCGTGGAGAGCAGCCAGAGCATGGAGAACAGTCAGAGCGTGGAGAGCAGCCAGAGCGTGCGGGACAGTTGGAGTGTGGAGAAGGGGGACAGTCCGGGGGTGTGGAGGGAGCACAATAGGGAGAGTTGGAGGATGGAGCAAAGGCGGAAGGTCAGGCAAAATGGGGACGATGAGGTAGTGGGTGTAGAGGAGGGTGTGGTGCATGCGTTTTTGGACGTACGAGGGAGGGAGATACGCAGCAGACAGCAGGTGGTACGGGCAGCGATGCGAGAGTCGAGAGAGGTGGAGGATTTCAAGGAACAGTTGGAAAGTTGGGTAGATTGTTGTGGGTTTTGTCGGTCGACGGGATTGGAAGTACGAGATCACCAGATGGAGGGATGTCCGGACCGGGGAAGCGAGCGATGGTTACAGGTGAAGACGGCAATGGGGTGGGTAAAGCAAGAAATATTTGGGAGGAGAAAGATGGAGAAATATTCGGGGTGTTTTTATTGCGGCGTACCGCAGTCATTGTGTGGGCGATGGAGGACGAAGGACGAAGATGGAGGACGGTTCGCGCAGGTGTCAGGGGGTCGTTGTCAATATGGGGATACGATGATTCGTATGGTGGGAGGGTTGATGGGACGAGATGTTCATCAGGCGGGGCGAGTATCAAGGAAGATGATGGGGGAGGCAGGATGCGGCGAGAAGGAGGAGATACAAGATTGGTTAGGGCGATTGATATCGTGGGGTGGGATACAGGCGAGTCAGTTGTGTCGGTTATGTGTGTATTTGGAAAGGGGAGAGTGGATTGGAGATGTAGAAGAAGATGGGTTGTAGGGAGGATGGGGAGAGTCATAGTGAAAGAAGAGGTGATAGTATGGATGGGGAGGGGGAAAGGGTGAGGGTTGCGTTGATGGTTGTGATTGTGGTAAGAGTAAGGGAGAGTGTGAGGATAAGGGTGAGGATTGTGGTAAGGGTGAGGGTCATCAGGTTATGGGCGAGGTGGAAGGACGGATACGACAGTCGGGGTCCGTGTTCAAGGTAGGTAAGGAAAATGAGCAAGCAAACAGGGCGATAAGCAGACAAGTGTCACAGCACGTCAAGAGGGGTTGGGCCGGGACGTAGGTGAAGAGTGTTCGATTTTGATGGACGGCGGCAGCGGGACAGTTGACGGGTACAACAAAGGCAGTGCAATAGTCAGGGCCGTTTTTGGATGATGGTGGTAGTGGGCAGAGCAATGGGGATGGTCAGGGCCAGGATTCCGATGGCAGTCAGGTTTTCATAGCGTGGGTCCGTGTTTGGGATAAGGGTGGTGGTGGGCAGAGCGAAGGCGATGGTCAGGGTCGGAATGATAGTAGGCAGAGTGAAGGGGAGGGTCAGGGTCGGAAGGAAGAATGGTGAGTATGATGGGAGCGGCGTGACAAGTTGGTATGGAAGGTAGGTGACAAGTGATACGTAATGGTCAGGGTTAGTATTAAGGTAGTGGTGGGCAGAGCGATGGAGATGGGTAGAGTCCGGTTCGAGCAGTGGTCAGGGCCGTGTTCGAGCAATGGTCAGGGCCGTGTTCGAGCAATGGTCAGGGTCGGGTTCGAGCATGGTCAGGGTCGGGTTCGAGCATGGTCAGGGCAGGGTTCGATGAATGGTCACGGTCCGGTCAGGTTATGGGGTCGTGGGAGGAAAGATGCGATGGTTACGGTCCGTATTCAGGCAGGTAGGGCGAGATGGGTAAGCAAAGAGGACGATTAGTAGACAAATGGCACAGCAGGGCAAGAGAACGCGTTGGACCGGGTGTAGTGGAGGAGTGTCAGGTTTCGATGGACGGCGGCAGCGGGCGGTTGGCAGGCACAACAAAAGTAATACGATCGTCAAGGCAGTTTTCCGATGATGGTGGTAACAGGCAGAGTGAAGGCGATGGTCAGGGTCAGGATTCCGATGGCAGTCAGGGTTCAGTATGGTAAAATCAGTAAGCAAGCAGGGAAAGCAATGATAGTACGAGTGACACGGCAAGTCAAGGTTAAACGAGGGTAGTGGATAAGTCGATGCATGTAGAAAGACAGCGGTGGTAGGGTTTAACAGGAAAGAGGGAGTGGGTCAGGGTTCGGATGAGGGTAGTTGTAGGCAGAGTGACGGCGATGGAGTGACGGCGATGGTCACGGTCAAGTTCAGGCAATGGTCAGGGTTACCGACAGGTTTGTAGAAAGGTCAAGGACAGGTGAAAGCAAAGATAAAGGAGAATTGGCCATGGTCATGGAGAGTAGTCCGTGTCCGAAAATGGTCGTTGTCAAGATTTGGATGGCGGTCGGGGTTCAGCGGGACAACAACAGCAACCAGGGTAAGATCGGCAAGCAGGGCAAGATCAGCAAGCAGGGAAAGCAAGATGATACGAGTGAAGGTGTATTGGAAGGCAGTAGCGGAGGTGGTTGACAGGAAATGGAGTGGTACGTTGGTCAGGGTTCGCATAAAGATCAAGGCGAGTATTCCGTTGATGGTCAGGGTCATGGTTGATGAGGGGTCGACGTCAGCGAGATGAGGGGGATGTGAAAGGGAGGAGTGAGGGGGAGGATGAAGTTGTTGGAGAAGATAAGGGGAGGGAGAATGGGAGGAGAGGGAAAAGGATGGATGAGAAAAGGAAGAGAGGTGTGAATGAGGGAGTGGAAAAGGAGGGGGAAAGGGGAAGTGAAGGGGGGGATTAGGGGAGAGGATTTGGAGGATGGAGAAGATAGGTGGAAAGGGAAAAGGGGGAGAGTTAGGGAGATGGGTTGAGGGTGAGAATTTGAGTGGAGGGTGAGGGTGAGGGTGAGGATGAGGGTGAGGGTGGGAATGAGAAGGAAAAGAAAAAGAGAGAGGGAGAGAGTTGAAGTAATGGTAAGAGGATTTGGAGGGTGGAGAAGATAGGTGGAAAGGGAAAAGGGGGGAGAGTTAGGGAGAGGATTTGGAGGAGGGAGAAGATAGGTGGAAAGGGAAAAGGGAGAGTGAGAGGTAGAGAAGAGGTGAGGATGAAGGGGAGGGGAAGGATGTTTAGGGAAGGTTGAGAGGTAGGGTGAGAGTGATAGTTGTAGTTTTGGTGAGGAAGAGGGGGATGGAAAGGATGAGGGTGAAGGAGAGGGAAAGGGAGAAGTGGGGGAGTGGTGGGGGTGGGGGAGGAGAGGGAAGGTTAGGGAGATGGGGTGATGGGAGGGGAAGGTTGGGAAAGGAGAGAGAAAGAAAGAGGGTGAGGGTGAGGGTAGGAAGGGTGAGAAGGGAAAGGAAAAGAGAGAGGGAGAGAGTTGAAGATATGGGTGAGGGAGAGGGAAAGGGAGAGGGTTGTGGGGATGGTTGTGGTGAGGGTGAGAGAGAGAGGAGTGGGAGATGGTGAGGTGAGGATTAGGGTGAAGGGGGTGGAGAGGTGAGGTTGAAAAGGGTTGGGAAAGATAAAGAATAAGTGGGGATTGGTTGATGGTGATGTTGAGAGTGAAAGGTAGAGGGGAGGGTGTAAGTGTATTTGAGGGAGAGGGAGAGGGTTTGGGTGATGGTGAGGGGGAGAATAGAGAGGGTGGAGAGGATAATGGTGATGTTTGGAGTGGAGGTAAGAGTGGAGGTGAAAAAGGAGAAGAAAGGGAGAGAGTAATAGTTGAAGAGATTTAGGTAAGGATGAAGGGGAGGGAAAGGTGTTGAAGGAAAGGGGAAAGGGAAGGTGAGATGATAGTTAGTGAGGAGGAGGGAGGGAGAGGGTTGTGATGGGGGTTGTAGTGAGAGAGAGGGAAGGGGGAGGATTGTAGTGAGATGGAGGGTGAGGGTAGAGGTGTTAGAGAGGGGGTTGTGGTGATGGTGAGAGAGAGGGAAAGAGTGAGAAGGAAAGGGTGAGGATGAGGGTTGGGTGAAGGAAAGAGTTGAGTTGAGTTGGAAAAGAGAGGGAAAGGGATGAGAAAAGAAAGGGAAAAGGGAGAGAGAAAAAGAAGGAAATGGGAGGAGAAAAGAGAGGGAGAAAATGGAGGGAGAGTGTGGAGTAGAGGTAAGGGTTGGGGTAATAAGGAGAAGAAAGAGGAGAGAAAGAGGTTGAAAAGAGGTGAGGAAGAGGTAGAGAAGAGGTGATGGTGAAGATAAGGGAAGGGGAGGGTGAGGGTTGTGATGGTGGTAAGGAATAGAGAAAATGGGTAGGGAGGGGAAAAGGGGAGGAGGGGGGTAGGGAGGGTGGGGATGGAGGAGGGTTGGGGATGGGGGGTAGGGTTAGGAGGGGAAGTAGATGGAAAGAAAAGGGATAGTTGGGGTGGGTTGTGGGGGGGGAAGGTGAGGGTGGGGTGGGTGGGGTGGAGGGGTAAGAGGGAGGGTTGGGGAGTTGAGGGGGGGAAGATGTTGAGGGGTTGTGGTGATGGAGAGAGAGGGGTTGTGGTGAGGGGAGAGGGGGGAGGGGGGGAGGGGGGGGGGGAGGGGAAAAGGTTGAGGATGAGAAGGTTGAGAGAAGAGGTAAGAGTTGAAAAAAGGTGAGAAAAAAAGAGAAGAGGGAGAGAGGTAGAGAAGAAAGGAGAGGAGAGAAAGAAGTAAAGTGAGGTAGGGGTGAGGGGTTGGGTGAAAGTAGGAGTAGGGGTTAAGAAAAGAGGGAGAGGGAAAGAGGTTGAGAGAGAGAGTTGAGGAGGAGGGTGAAGATGTTGAAGAGGGTTGTGGTGATGGAGATGATGAAGAGGGTTGTGAGTGATAGAGAGAAGAGAAAGGGTGAGGATGAGGAGAAAGGATGAGGGAAGAGGGGGAGGGTGAGGGTGAAAAAGGGGAGAGGGTGAGGGAGAGAGTTGAAGTGGAGGTAAGGAGTTGAAGAGTGAAAGGGAGAAGAAAAGGGAGAGTAAGAGGTGAGAGAAGAGGTGAGGATAAAGGAAAATGTTAGGGAAAGGGAAGGAAAGGGAGAGAGAGGTGGGGGATGGTTTTGGTGAGGGAGAGGGAGAGGGTTGTGATGAGGGTGATGGAGAAGGAGAGGTGATGAAGTGGGAAGAGGGGATGGAGAGTGAAAA
The DNA here is from genome assembly GCA_027943155.1 of Podospora tetraspora. Lineage (NCBI taxonomy): Eukaryota > Fungi > Ascomycota > Sordariomycetes > Sordariales > Podosporaceae > Podospora > Podospora tetraspora. The sequence continues at coordinate 5,130 of JAQKAE010000001.1, read as the reverse complement.
GGAAATTGTAGGGGAGGGTGAAAGAGAGGGTGAAAGTGAAGAGGAGAGGATGAAGGAGAGGGATGAAGAGGAAATGGGATAGGGTGATGGGAAGGGAATGGTGGTGAGGGGGAAAGGGGGAAAGAGGGAAAGGGAAAAGGGGAGGGTGAAGGGAGAGGTGATGGGTAGTGAAGAGGGAGAAGTAAGAGGGTGAGAGGTGAGGGGGGAGAGAGTTGAGGGGATGGTTGTAGGTTGTGGTGAGGAGAGAAGGGTGTAAGAAAGGGAGGTGAGAGGGTGAAGGTGATGGGAGGTGTGGTTATGGGGAAAGGGGAAAGGGGAGGGTGAAGGTTTGATGAGGGTGGAGGAAGAAAAGAGGGAGGGGTGGTGTTGATAATGGATGGGTGAAAGAGGGTGAGGTTGTGAGGGTATGGATGGAGGAGAGGGTAGATGGTGAAGGAAGAGGGGAAGAGGAAGAAAGGGGTGATTAGGTGATGGATGATGGGAGAGTGAATGGATGATGGTGGTGAGGGTGAAATGGAGAAGGTGAGGGAGAGGAGTGAGGGTGAGGGTTTGAGATGGAGATAGGAGTAGAGGTGAAGAGAGGAAGTAGAGAGGAGTGATGGTGAGGAAGATTGGTGAGAGTGAGGATGATGGTGAGGGTGAGGGAAAAAGGGGAGAGGTGAAGAGGGTTGAGTGAGGGTGAGGGTGAGATGGAGGGGTTGTGTTGATGGTGAGGGTGATGATGGGAGAGGAAGGGGAGTTGGGATGTGGGTGATGGTTGTGGTTTAGGTGAGAGGGAGAGGTGAGGGTTGATGAGGGGGGGGAGAGAGGAGGGATTGTGTTGATGGTGAGGGTGAGAGGGAGGGGGGAGTTATGTTGAGGTGAGTAGGGAGAGGGAAAAGAGAGTTTGGATGAGGTTGTAGTGATGGTGAGGAAGATTGGGAGATAGAGAAGGTGAGAATTAGGGGAAAGAGGTGGAGAGGTTTAGTTGAAAAGGGGGGAGAGAGAAAAGGGGGTTGGTTTGGGAGATGGTGATGAAGAGGGGAAAAAAAGAAGGAAAAGGAAGAGGGTGAAGTTGGGGTAGTGGGTGAGAGGTAGATGGGGGGGAGGGTGTAGGTGTAGGTGAGGGGGAGGGTTTGGGTTGTGGTGATGGAGAAGGGGAGAATAGAGAAGTAGAAGGGGATGATGGTAAGAGGAGGTGATGGTGTGAGTGTGGGTTTGTTGGGTTGATTGAGGGGTTTGGGAGAATGAGGAGGAAGGGGAGGGGGGAAGGATGTTTAGGGGAGGAGGAGGTGTTTTAGGGTTAGGTTGAGAGGGTTAGTGAAAGTGGTGGTTGTAGTTGTGGTGAGGAGAGAGAGATGGTTGTGATGATGGTTGTGGTGAAAGTTGAGTTGAAGGAGAGGATAAGGGAGATGGTGTGGGTAGTGATGATGGTGAGGGTGTGGGTAGTGATGGATAGAGAAGAATAGGGAAAGGGGAAGGAATGGAGGAAAAGGGTTTGGGTAAAGATAAAAGGGAAGAAAAAGGTTGTGGGGAGGGATGAGGGTGAAGAGGGGAGAAAGGGAGAGGGTTGGGATAAGGGTTGTGGTGATGGTGGTGGTGAGGGTTGTGGGAGGAGGTGGTTGTGGTTGTGATGGTTGTGGTTGTGATGGTTGTGGTTGTGATGGTTGTGGTTGTGTTGGTTGTGGTTGTGGTAGTTGTGGTAGGAGTGAGAGGGAGGGTAAGGGGGAGGGTTTGTGGTGAGGGATTGGAGAGGTAGAGAGTTGTAGTGAGGGAGAGGAAAAGGGGAGGGGAAAGGGTGAGGGAGGAAGGGTGAGGGAGGGGGAGGAGGGTGAGGGTTGTATTGATGGTTGTGATTGTAGTGAGGGAAAGGGGAAAGGGTGGGGAGGGAAAGGGTGAGGGAGGGGAAAGGGTGAGGGTTGTATTGATGGTTGTGATTGTAGTGAGGGAAGGAGAGGGGGAGGGAAAGGGTGAGGGAGGGGGAAGGGTGAGGGTTGTGTTGATGGATGTGATTGTGGGGGGGAGGGGAAAAGGGTGGGGGGGAAAGGGTGAGGGTTGTGTTGATGGATGTGATTGTGGTGAGGGTGAGGTAGAGAATTAGGGGGTAGGTGTAGGTTTAGAAGAAGGTTGAGAGTTGTAGGGAGAGAGGGAATAGTGGAGAAGAGTAGGTTGGGTTGGATTAGGAAAAGAGAGTGTGGGGGTTGTTTATGGAAAGGAAAAAGAAAAAGGAGGAGAATGTGATAAGGGAAAAATGGGAGTATTAGAGATGAGGATAAAGATGGGGAGAGAAGAAGAAAAGGGAATTTGGGTGTTGAAGGAAATAAGAAGATGAAGATAGGAAATAGGTTGAAAGAGGGTTGGAGAGAGAGAGAGGTAGGGAAGAAAGGAAAAGAGAGGAGGGAATAAAGTAAAGTGAGGAAGGAGATGTGTATGGAGGGGAAAGGAAGGAAGAAGAGGAAAATGGTAGGGGAGAGAGTTGGAGTAGAGGTAAGGGTTGTGGTTGTGGTTGTGGGTGAGGAGGGTGAGGAAGAAATGGTGGAGAAAAAGGGTAGTTGAGGAAAAAGTTGTGGTGAAAAATAGAAAAGGGAGAGAGAGGGGAAAGAGAGGTAGGGAGAAGGTTGTGGTGGAGGAGTGTGAGGGTGAGGAAAAGAGAGAGAAGTGGGAGATGGTGAGGGTGAGGTGAGGATGAGGGTTAAGGAGGGAAAGAGGTAGGGTGAGTTGTGGTGATGGTTTGAGAAGAGGGTGAGGGATAAGGTGAGGGAGGGGAAGAGGGAGGGTGAGGGTGAGGGAAAGAGGGAGAGGGGGTTGTGAGGTAGGGGAGAGAGAGGGGGTTTAGTGAGGGAAAGAGGGAGGGTAGTTGTGGTGATGGTTTGGAAGAGGGTGAGGGATAAGGTGAGGGAGAGGAGGAGAGAGGGTGAGGGTGAGGAAAGAGAGAGAAGTGGTTGTGAGGTAGGGGGAGAGAGGAGGAGGGTGAGGGAAAGAGGGAGGGTAGTAATGTTGATGGTGAGGAAGAGGGTGAGGGTGAGGGTGAAGAGGTGGGTGAGGGTGAAGGAGGAAAAGAGGGAGGGGTGGTTGTGGTGATGGTAAGGGGAGGGGGGGAGAGGAAAAGGGGAGGGAGAAGGTGAGAGGTGGGGTGAAGGTTGTGGTGAAGGAGGAGGGGAAGAGGAGGGTGAGAGTGAGGGAAAAGAGAGAGAAGTGGGAGATGATGAGGGTTAGAGAGGATGAGGGTGAGGATGGGGGTAAGAAGGGAAAGAGGGAGGTTTGTTGTGGTGTGTGGTGATGGTAAGGGAGAGGGTGAGATAGAGGGTGAGATAGAGAGAAAGAGGATGGGGGAGAGGAAAAAGATGGGTTTGAAGAAAAGGATGGATGGGGTTGAGGAGAGGGTGTGGATGAAAAGAAAAGGGTTGGGGTGAAGATGAAGGAGAAGGTAAATAAGAGGATGAGGGGGAGGGTTGGGATGAATGAAGAAAGAGGAGAGAGAGGATGAGGGGAAGGGGAGAGGTTGGGGGATGGTTGTGAAGGAGGTGAGGGTGGAGGTGATGGTTGTGGGTGGTAAGGGTGGTAAGAAAAAGAAGGGGAGGAGAAGGAGAGGGTGAAGGAAAGGGTTGAAGTGAGGGTAAGGGAGAGAGTGAAGGAAAGGGTTGAAGTGAGGGTAAGGAGAGAGTGTAGGTGAAAAGGAAAAGGGTGGGGATAAAGGAGAAGGTGAGAGAGAGGATGAGGGTAGAGAAAGGGGTGAGAGGGGGATGGTTTGGGGAGGGTGTGGGTGGTGGTGAGGGTTGGGGTGAGGATGGTAATGGTGAGGGTGAGGATGGTGAGGGTGGAGGTGAGGGTGAGGGAGAGGAGAGAGAGGTGGGTTGTGATGGTGGTGAGGGTTGGGGTGAGGGTGGTGAGGGTGGAGTGAGGGTGAGGGTGAGGAAGAGAGAGGTGGGTGTGGAGTGGTGGTGAGGGTTGGGTGAGGATGGTGAGGGTGGGGAAGAGGAGGGAGAGATGGGTAGGGTGAGGATGGGGTGGAGGGGTGGAGAGGTTGAAGGTTAGGGTGAGAGAGAGGAGGGGAGAGGTGGGTTGTGGTGGTGGTGAGGGTTGGGGTGAGGGTGGTGAGGGTGGAGGTGAGGGTGAGGGGAGGATGGGGAGGAGGAGGAGAGGTTGAAGGTTAGGGTGAGGGAGAGGGGAGAGAGGGTGAGGGAGAGGGAGAGAGAGTGAGGGTGGTGGTGAGGAGGTGGAGAGGGGAGAAGGAGAAGGTGAGGGGGAGAGTGGAGTGGGAGGGAGGTGAGAGGGAGAGAAAGAAAAGAGTTGGGAAAGAAGAAAGGAGAGGGTGGGGAGAGGGAGAAGTAGAGGGAGTGAAAAGAGAAGAAAGGTGAGGGTAGGGAGATGGTGAGGAGAGAAGAGGTGAAGGTGAGAGAGAGTGGTGAGTGAGGGGGAGGGTGAGGAGAAGGGGAAGGGTTGGGGAGAAGGTGATGGTGAGGGTGAGGAGAAGGTGAAAGAGAGGGAGGTGAAGGTGAAAGAGAGAGGGAGAAGAAGGAGAGGAGAGGGGTGAGAGGAGGGGAGGGGGAGAGAGAGAAGGGGAGGGGGGAGAAAGGAGAAGGTGAGGGTGAGGGTGAGGGTGAGGGAGAAGGTGAGAGGAGGGTGAGGGTGAGGTGAGAGGTGGGGAGAAGGTGAGGGATGAGGGTGAGAGGGGAGAAGGTGAGGATGAGGTGAGAGGGTGGGGGAGAAGGTGAGGATGAGGGTGGGAGGGGTTAGGGTGAGGAGGTGGGGAGATGGTGAGGGTGAGGGAGAAGATGAAGATGAGGGTGAGGGGTTAGAGGTAGGGAGGGTTAGGGTGAGAGATTGGGAGAGAGATGAGGATGAGGGAGAAGATGAAGATGAGGGTGAGGGTGAGGTGAGGAGAAGGTGATGAGTGAGGGTGAGGGTGAGGGTGAGAGGAGTGGGGAGAAGGTGAGGATGAGGGTGAGAGGTGGGGAGAAGGTGAGGGATGAGGGTGAGAGAGGTGGGGGAGAAGGTGAGGGATGAGGGTGAGAGTGTGGGAGGGTTAGGGTGAGGAGGTGGGAGATGGTGAGGGTGAGGAGAGATGAAGATGAGGGTGAGGGGTTAGAGTAGGGAGGGTTAGGGTGAGAGATTGGGAGAGAGATGAGGATGAGGAGAAGATGAAGATGA